>LR990292.1:15175146-16570989 GCA_905147355.2 Apotomis turbidana | reverse complement strand
TTTCCAGGGCGTTTACGATTCCTTTACAGGCTCTATAAAAATCTCCTCGTCTATTCAGGAGGCCGAACTAATTTAAAGTTGCGTAAAGTTGCCTACTTATGAGTTAACTTTTGATATCTTGTTTTGTTGCCCAAATGTCATGGACGCATTCTTGGCGATGGTAAACACGAAAACGATCCACGTTTATTGTCTTGTTTTATAACAAACTTGACAATTAAAATAACTTAAAATTTAAACATTTAAATTGTGTCTATCAGAGAAACTAGGTGCTCTTTGTATTTAGCAAACAACTCACTGGAACACATAAGAAACATCAATAGCAATAAAAGCGGTTCAGAATTATTCATGGCAACAATGCGATAATTATTCACATTCACATGTGATTTTCATGACGCTGCAATGAAATGCTAGTCGACACAAACCTCAGAGGGTAAACAAGCGCTTAATATTCAAACACGAAAACGATCCACGATTTGGCCTTACTACAAAGATGCTTAAATTAATCAACTCTATTTTAATTAAACCACTTAAGCTAAATAATGTTTATGAAAATCTATGACATAGTCAATTGCGCAACAAGACATATTTTAAAGGTAACAAAATTATTTCTAAGAATTTAATAATAAAGGTATTCATTTGGACGACACGAAATGAAGGCAGATGAGAGAGGCTCTGATAATCATTTGATCTGATAAAACTGTTCGCAATCTAATTTCAACGCTTGAAATAAGTCTGCGAATACTTTTTATTACATCACAAAAGTGACAGATGTTCGACACTCGTAAATGCCAGAAAAATCCTTTATTATCCGAATCATGAAACAATGTTGCCCGACTCACGCACCCCGCAGGATGTCCGGTGGCTTGTAAACCTCGTTCTGTGGATTAAAACAAACATATTTGCATAATTTCCAGGGATGCGCCTGAATATTTAAGCCAGCTCTGAATCAGACGCAAGAATTCTGGATGTTTCTAGGCCGATCTTGTGTCTATATCGCTAAATAATTTATGTGGTTTCGTCGGAAAGACACGCGATTTTTGCATTACGGCGCTGAGCGCTGAATTTAAAGTGCAATGTTTAAACAATACGAATCTTGGAAGCGACCGCCTTTTGCTTGTTGAAAATAGAAGTTCGGTATTGACTTTCATTTAGCCTGCGGAATACGTAATAGGCAACTACAGAATAAAGTGTAGAAACGTGGCCAGATTCAGTGTTACATTTCTAAACAAGAAACTTGGTTTTGCCAATTTATGTTAACTACCTCCTTTTCAGTATCATTGATAAAATTTGAAAAGGTTCTTGCCATCGCATCGCATTCACGACTGGACTCGTCACAGGCTTAATGTATAAGATATTAAAACACCTACCTGACAAACATTGTAAAAGACCGCACTAAAGCCAGGTATATCGTCTTTTTCAGTCAGCAGATTGGCCTTGAGAATTGAGATGGTGCAAGTGCTTCCAAGTTCTACTGGATAGTAGTTCTTCATGGCCAGGGGGCCTGTGATGGTTGCGTTTATCACGTGATAAATAAGTAACAAAGCATCTGTCACTCACACTCGCATTTTGTCAAAACGTGACGGATGCTTTGTCACTTATTTGTCGCGTAATAAAAGCAACCATCATAGGCCCGCTGATCACAACACAACTTCTTTCATCTACGTCGTAAGTCTCTCAAGTTAAGGTCATTTAAAAATAACATTTACCTGGCACGAAAGTCAGATGCACCGTCCTCTTCAATCTGCTACCTTTCTCCTTCAGATTTCGGATGGCTTCCAAATGCTGGATAGAGGCAGCCTTCATGTCCTGCACGCCGCGGCCGTAGATCACACCGTCTTCTATCTCAGCTGCGAATGGAGGGTGCTTCCAGTTTTTCTGAAATTAACTCATAATGATCACAGGCTCTTTCTCTCTCTCTCTCTTCGAGTTGGAGTTCGAATCAGTTCATTTTCATATTTAAGTTCACAAATCTTGTCCCAAACTATGTTAGACTTTGTGTTAATATAGGGGTTTCTAAAAGTTTGAAAGTTGTTAGCAAAAAATTAACAAACGGCGATGTCCAACAAATTCCACTTTGCAGCGAAAATATTCTTAAAATGGTTAATTTTGGTGTCACAAAGGAGTTTTATAGAATTTAATAACGTGAGTCATGTGGCTAACTTTTTGAGCTTCATCCAAATATTTTCACTTTGCCCGTGCCTTAAAACTTGCACAATATTTAGTTAACATTTCCTCAGAAATAAACAGCCTTATCTTTTAAGTAAGGATAGGTAACTTTGACACTAACCTTTGGACGCTAACCTTTGTTTAAATACATATGACAATTTACAACGAGAGAAACACCGAATTTTATTATGTGTCCAGACATGAACTGGCACCTTGTGCCATGCCAAGATCAAGTAAGCTAGAGGATAAGGAAGTTTTCGAATTTTATCACTACTTGATGTTGTTGATCTTTGTGTTTTTTACATTTTACAGGATCATGCCGCTAACGCCTTTTAGTTAGTGCTTGTGAAAGCGCCAGTTCAAGTTTTGACAGAGTTAAAATTTTACATCTTTGTATTTGAGTCGTAGTTAAAGGCTTAACAAAAACAAAATTACGATCGCTTCTTTTGTGTAACGAAAGTTAGTCATACAAAAGATATGGGTAACTTTCGTTACACAAAGGAATTTATTAAGTTTTGTTTTTATTACAGCCCTTAACTTAAGTACATGTTTTTTGAAATTGTTTTTCTTCCATTTTCATCGATCAATTTTTGAATACAATTTACAGACTCTTTCTAATTCAATCTCATCGTTTTTATTTCGTTCTGGAATTCACTTTCGAATACATTAATTTAGTTTGGAAGAAAATGAGCAACGCAATTTAGGCCGACATTTAATTTAAATAAACGGAATCTTTTAAAAGGAAATTTATGAGACACACGTCCGACTGTGTCATTATGAATATTAAGCGTGAAATAAAATATCCGGGATTAGTACTTGTTAAGGTATTCCTCAAGATTTATCTTATTTTTTATTGACCGATCGAGCGAAGCGAGCAAAGCGTCTCCGTTTCAGCTTGGCCCAAAAGGATGTTTGATTGTACAGGTGCTTTCCGGCTGTTCTCGCCAAGAGGCCGCATTTCTTCAGTTTATCGATTTTTTCAAAAATGGTTATTGGTTGAAACGTTATAAAATTCCAGCCATTTACAAACAAACTCGTGAGGCCTACAGTTCACAAAGCAAGTATAGTGCTTAAGAGAAATAATAACGCCTATTTCCGTTTTGATGACATTTAAACAGTGAAAAAATCAATTCGAACAACATAATTAGTGTTTTGGATACTAATGTGTGTCCATATAAAACAGTCGCACGGTCTACATTAAAACCACTGCGTAGGAAGGCCTATGTCTTACCTCTACCGCCGGCACGACGTCCATATGTGAATTGAGCATGATAGTCGGCATCTCGGGCTGTAGGCCTTCCCACGTGACCACCAGCACGGGCTTGTTCGCGGCCACCACGTGCGTCTGCGTAGGGAGTCCTATGTCCGCCGCTTGCGCCTTGAGGAAGTTGATACACTCATCTGGAGATGTCAATATTTTATTATTATACTTGAAAGTAAATAAAAAGTCTTACCCGCTGTTCAGCTTCATACAGTCAAACAAATCCACACAGACTTTTGATTTAATTAAATACAGTCCATTTCATTTCGACTGTTGTTTACCTCTGCTTATTATTCTACGTTACCCTAGGCCGTAAGCGGAATTTACTGCCCGTAACACGCAGAGAAATCTTCGGCATCGGACTGTTTTGATTCTTGCGCAGATTATAGAATTTGTGTACTAGGCGTCCTTTTGCGGCGGAATATTGGCCAAAACAGACGCCTTAATCGTACACAAATTCTATAATAGTTTGCGCAAAAATTTAAACAGTCCGACACAGAACATTTTCCTCCCATTAAGTTCCTAAAATTTCTTAAAAATTGGTTGAGATTTGGAGCAGGACACAGATGAGAGCGAAACCTCGATTTCTATGGAAATATAAGCAGGCAGTGGTACCATTTTCTCTTAAGTTCTTAATACGTTTTGTTAAATTATGTCTTACGAAAGTTTTAATCACTACATTAGTATAAAACAAAGTCGTTCCCTGCTGTCTGTCTGTCTTATGCTTAGAATTTTAAAAATCAGGTTCAAGAATTTTATTTCTCATAAGAATAACAACATTCACTTACATGAGAAAAATAATTATCACAATTAGTTATTAACATATGCAAACAAGAATTAAAGGCATTTTTTAATTATAAACATTTGATAATTAATTAACATAATCGAAAGGTAGATTTATGTTCGGCCACACTCGGCCGATCTGAGCGCGACTAAATAACTTCTTTAAATACAACTTGCGAGTACGCAGATCGAGCGCAACTGGATATGTCATCATACAAGCAGTTATATTATGTATTTACTATTTAAACGAAACCAGAAAATGGTTATATAACTTTAATAATTCCAATAATTAAGTTTAAAATATTATTTATTCAAGTAAGATTGTCCCTTAATATTTATTTATTTCTTTAAATTTATGTGAAATTGTAGATTACAAATGTATCATTTTCGATAAATAAGTAACACATATGTTATATGAATAGATTTAGCTCAATATAGAAATGTGATAATAGAATATAATAATATTTATTACATTACGTTTCTAAAGACTGGTCATATTTGTATAGTAACTAATTTAGGGTTATATTATTTTCTAAAATATTATATTTAAGCAATTTTTTGAATGTAAAAATAGATTTCGCATCTTTTACGTCTTTTGGCAGTTTATTATATAGTTTAGCCCCTTCGTGCATTATGCTTTTTTTGCCGTAATTTGTCCTGGATCTGTACAGCAATAATCCACTCTGTCTTAATCGCAGTTTTCGCATCTGTTGTGTTTTGGTAAACGTTATTTGTGTGTGTATGTCTTTATTTAATATTTTACGTATTAGTAAGCAAGTAAAAAATGAGCAGTGGTATTTCCTCTTAATGTATTTTGTTAAATATATCTTACGAAAGTTTTAATAAGATTATACTCAACTTAATAAACTTTTAGTCAACTTCGCACTACGTTAGTCGTACGTACTGCATAGACCGGTGAATTTTATATGATTGAAACATATGCTTTGAACAAACTTAAACCTTAAACTTAACAAAATTTAGATTATATGCTAGTTTCTTGATATAGCCCAGCAACAAAGCATTTATAAAGCTAAGAGCCTTAGCGACTTCGGATGTCCACTTGTCCAGATTTCCGTCTGTTCTCAACTACAGGTCGCATTGCTCAACCGATTCTCGAGAAATTTTATGAGCAGGTACGATAATAATTCTTATTTTGTCGATTCTTTTCAAAACTGCGGATGGGTATAAAACGTACAAAAAATATTTCAACCATTTTCAAACAGGCTCGCGAGACAGAGCTTACAGAGCCATAACATAAACGTCACGATTAGGTGGCCATTTGTATGGAGCGTTTTGAGCGCTCGCTCGTAGGAAGTTACTTTAACGGTCATTCCTGACTTTTAGAGAAGTCTAAGTGTAGTTGGGCCATTTTTTCTAAAGTTGTACACCCCACCATTTTTTAATTTTCGATATTTTGGGTTATTTCTACTCAGAATCACGAGCGTTCGATCTAATTAGGAGAAAAAAACTGTCCCAAAATTTTCATATTTTTTTTGTTTTTCCATTCCGTTACCGCTGTAGTAGGTTATAAATATATGGAAATGATAACGTAATGGAACGAAAAAACATTGGGACACTTTTTTCTTCTAATTAGATCGAAAGAGCTCGTGATTCTGAGTAGAAAATACCCAAAGTATCGAAAATTCAAAAAAAAAGTGTACAATTTTAGAAAACATGACCCAGTTGCATGGACATCCTAAAAATAATTTTCGCCAAGTAGGTATATAGTTCATAGGTTAATTAAAATAAATGTAATATTCACAAGTAAGAAGGTGTTTTCTTGAAATTAATACAACAACGACATATCTCGGTCAATAACAGATTATTTCACTTTGCACCGCAGTAAAGTTGAACTTTGTGACACGTGCAGGAGTTAGGCGACCTTGCAGTCAGGCCCGGATGCTGCAAGTGGTCGTATCGATCCTGATGCAGTACCGTCTAGTGGTCATTATTGGAGTTAATACCAGTACCCTTTCATTTAATTTTTTATTAGCGACCCGCCCCGGCTTCGCACGGGTGCAATGCTGATAAATTATGAAAGTATAAACCTTCCTCTTGAATCACTCTATCTATTAAAAAAAACACATTAATATCCGTTGCGTAGTTTTAAAGACCTAAGCATTCATAGGGACAGACATACAGACAGAAAGCGGGAAGCGACTTTGTTTTATACTATGCAGTGACTCATCCAACGAGAACACCACATTTTTCGGGATAAAAAGTAGCCTATGTGTTACTCCAGGGTGTCAGCTACCTTCATACCTTTTTTTTCAAAATTGATTCATCCGTTTGAGCGTGAAGAAGTAACAAACATACACATAAACACACTCACAAACTTTCGTCTTTATAATAATTAGTGTGATTACTAAAAACCGGCTAAGTGTGAGTAGGACTCGCACACGAAGGGTTCCGTACCATCATATTTGATGGTAATTTAAGGTTTTATTAATCATACTTTTTTGTATTTCTAGTGGTATAGTGGCGATAGTAATACGTAGTCTATGATAATTTTAAATATCTATTACCATTCAATCGTAGGAGCAAACAAAACAAACACGTAGAATCCCGAAAAACACAAAAATATTGAAAACAATATGGTAGACATGAGCGCATGAAATGCAATACTCACCATAGTTCACATTTGGATGCACGCTGCGTATTTTTAAATAATTCTGCAAATGTATCACTGCCGAATGCGTAGCAAAATCAATTTCTGCTTTTGACATTATCTAAATATTTTATCGAAAAATACTTTTATTAAATATGAAACTTTGTGTATGAATTTCTATTATGATACTGTATATAGCGCTGTAATTTGTAATTATAACGCCATAAAGCAAAGCAATGACAAATAATTAAAAATTTAGAATTCAATTTAATTACAGAGATAAATTCAATAATTGACATTCGACGATACTCGAGCAACAATGGAATTGCAAAATATATCGGCGGTCATTTATATTGTTTGATTACGAATACTTGTATAGGTATACCATCACGGAGATAGGTGAAATGCGTGATAGATACTGTCTCTTTCATTCATTAGGATAAGGACAAAGATGCCAATACCTATATGTCGAGGGCTGATAATGTGGCCACAGCGTTATATGGGCGCAGAATTTAAAAAGCGCATGTTAATAGAAAGTTCTCGTACGTTATGACCTTTTTTACACAAGGGAGGAAACATAAGTGTAATAACCACAAGTAGTGCAGTGTGAACCGGGACGTTGGGGTGAAATGGAGCATTCAATTGACATAATATTCGTTGGAAAATATTCGGTAACTTTAAACTGGTTGCACCAAAAGTACTGCATTGGGGTGTTGAATAAATAGTAAGTACTTACGCCTAATAAATATTTGTCATAATGCAGAATTGTGGGTTTCTGCCTTTCTGGAAAAGTTTGGTACATACACTTAGGTACATACCTTGCCCTACGCCAACAATACAATGACTTCATGGAGGAGTTTTTAAAAATGGGTCACATGCGAAAAGTAAACAAAGTGAGTTATTACGAAGGCAAATTTTACATACCTCATCAACCTGTAATACGTGAAGATGCGCTGACAACGAAACTACGTTGCGTGTTCGACGCAAGTAGTAAGTCTGGGTCAAATGTAAGCCTTAATGACAACTTGCATAAAGGCCCACGATTACAGCAATACTTGGCGACGATACTGTTACGGTGGCGTAAATATAGAGTATGTTTTATGGCCGATGTAGAAAAAATGTACCATTTTATTAAAATAAATGACCTTGACCTGTCCTATCAGAGGATACTATGGAGATGGGCGCCGCATCAGCCAATAGACGAATACGAGCTCTTGACAGTGTCCTATGGAACCTCGGCAGCACCATATTTAGCCGTAAAAACATTGCAAACACTTGCAAAAGATGAACAACGCGAATTCCCTAAAGCAGCGAAAGTGACCTTGGAAGATTTTTATGTAGATGACATATTATCAGGAGGAAGTGACTTGGAAGAAGCAAAAAAGTTACAGACCGACTTGATTCAAATGCACAAATGTATAGATAGATACACATCAGTAGCAGATGTATGTGTAGATATAGCATCTACATTTTAGTTTAGACTTTTATATAATAAAAAGGTCAATAAATTTACACAAAAAGCACTTTATTTTTAAAACAACTTGTGTTATTAGCTCTACCTACCCAATAAATTTCCATCTAAAAATGGGTTTTAGCAAAAAAGAAAAATAACATAAACGTCATGATGCAAAGATACTAACACAAAAAAAATTGGATATCTCAGTTTATTAGACTTACAAGAAGAACACCGTGTGATTGATAATGATAAATTGATAAATCACAAACTAACGAATTTTTTCAGCACACTTTAATCGTTATCGTCTATGCTATTTTCGTCCAGTTGTAGTATGTCAGGATGGCCGAGCGGTCTAAGGCGCTGCGTTCAGGTCGCAGTCCACTTCTGTGGGCGTGGGTTCGAATCCCACTTCTGACAAACATTTTGGATTTTGTATTTTTCTTTGCTTTATTTTTTTATATTTTACGGAATTAATAAATCAATCATTGTTTTTTTAAGATCAGATTTATAAAAAGTAAAAATTCGGTTTAGCCGCCCAGCACCTCTAGCACAACTTTGACACGCGAATCTTTCTCGCGCGAGTTAAGGTACCATTCCGCGATGGGCTGCAGACCGCAACCGCAGGCGACACTGCGGTCGACCACAGTGCTGCCTGCGGTCGCGTTCCAAGCGCGGCGGCATGCTGCGGCTGCACAATTCATCTTTGACTAAATTATTGCGGTAATTTGGATTAGATGTATCGTAAAGGACTGGATGACCAGCAACAAAGTTAATTAATTTCTCTTCATCGTCTTCGGAAAAAGTCGCCATTTTTTATACGTGTGAACTCTCTGCGGTTCGGGTCACCACTGGCGCTGCAGCCTGCGGTCGCTGCGCGCCGCGGCCGCAGGATACGCGCCGCGGCTGCAGGCCGCAGTGCTGCCACGCTCGGAATACATTTCATAGAGATTCATAGAAACAAGTGGTGTCGCTTGCAGTTCTGCTGCAGTTTGCCGTCTGCAGCCCAACTCGGAATCTTACCTTTATGCTACCTATCCCTTTCTGTACAGTAACGTGAGAGAGTGACGTTTGATGCTATGTCGCGCGACATGAATCGCGGACCATAGTTGTGCCACAGTCTAAGAAACAATACAGTCGGTCGACGAAGGCGTCTAGACAGGGCAATCGTGCGGGGTGACAGAGGCGGCGGCGGGAGGGGCGCTCCCCATGTGTCATACGACGAAATTGTTAGTCATAGATGAATATATGTATACCTTGTTAGTATTGCGGGAGATGACTTCCAGGGCTGACGCGTCTTGCAAAACATAATTAAAATGGTGCATACGACATGTGCTGTGCGACAATGCATGTCGTCATCTTTTAAAAATAAAGAACTACGATTCCATAGATTTCCTCGGTCAATAGAAAGGTAAATATTATATTTTTAATATTATTTTATAGTGCCTAAGTAATAAATTTTCTCACTTCATGCTAACGTAAACAAAATGGCGGATGTAAAAGCGTTACGCCTGCCAGTAAAAATTGAAATACCGCAGAAATATCGCTAATTGTTTGTTTCTGTGTACCTAAACAAAAATATATAATGATATGATATGTCACATGAATTTTTAAATTCAAAATGTCGGACATGATTTATAGGTTATTTTAAGTAATTACGAGTTTGACCTTTACTCCCCCACTGCCGTCGTCATCCATTTTTGTATATTTTCAATATTTTATTTTACTTCAACAAATTTTTATTACATTAAAAAAAGTAAGTACAAGTTACGTAAGGTTTAACTTAGACTTTATTTAAAAAGTAAGAAATTGTTTGTTGATGAATCATGTCTGATTTTTAATTTATTTTTGAGGGTCCGCGGGGTACCGATTACGAAAATGGCGTCCATTTTGAAATCCAAGATGGCGGACATTATTTTTCCTTAAAATCGATATGGGTGTCATCTCCGAGGTTCCTGGGGGCTCCGATTACGAAAATGGTGTCCATTTTGAAATCCAAGATGGCGGACATTTTTTCTTAAAAATCGATATGGGTGTCATCTCCGAGGTTCCTGGGGGTTCCGATTACGAAAATGGTGTCCATTTTGAAATCCAAGATGGCGGACGTCACTTTTCGAAATGGGTGTCGATGTGTGTAACAGTGATATCTATTTTTGAAATCTACACCCCCAGAAACCTAGAAAACGGCACCCATGTCGACTTTTTAAAAAGTGACGTCCGCCATCTTTATTTCCAAAATGGACGCCATACGTAAAATTAGTACACATACATACATACACGAACCCTAAAAACATTACCCTCCTTTTTTGGGCAGTTGCGTAAGTCTGTGACAACCCTTGGTAGATACTACCGTACCTTGAGCGGTGTCGGCATTTACGCAAACATCAAAGGCGTCGGCCCACTGTTAGTTTTTACACTGTGGTTGTGCTAGACGGGCAGCTGTTTACTTTATCGTGCTTTGAGATAACCGTAGTTAGTTTTATAAAGAAATGAAAGTCCCATTCTATGATTGCATTTTTATTGGCTATGATTATTTTTGAATTGCATCTTAAAATTATTAAATGACAATTTTATTTTTCATATAAATAATGCTCATTGTGCAAAGTTAGCATTGTACGGGCCATGTCGATTCCACCGTTACCACATTTTGTTGCTTTGACACCGATAGATAAATAAAAACAATGCGCATAATTTATTGATAGTAACTAAAAATTATGTCTATCTATGCAATTTATATCTCAGGGTTTTTATTCACTGATATGTGTGCCCTAGAAAAATCTCGAAAATAACTAATGGAATAGATAGACAAAGAACTTAATAGAAGAACTTCTTGTTTTCATATTGAAACTGGGGCAGGCAGTATACCAGATGATACATCAGTAACTTTTTGATCAGATTATTAGTACCTATAATTACACATTTAGTGATTTTTAAGTTGTCATTAATTGAGAGTTAAAAAAACAGTTTTTAGGACATTTTGTTCATAGGTACTCGGCGCGATTATTTCCCAAAATATTCCGCACACAGATTTGTACTATCTATCACTATCACCCAGTATGGTAATTCTCTAAAGTGAACTTTCAGAAGTTTGTCTTACATCCAACATTAATTTCACGACACTGCTCGAAAATGTGGTTATACTCGTAGATTACCAGAATCCAGTACACAAAGCTGCTTACATATTTGTTCATTTGTAAACTGTATATCTATGTTAGCTCACAACACGACAACAATGTCGCACGTTGCGATAACAGTTCGTATTTAGACATGAATTTCATAATACGGGCCGGCCTTCAAAATTTACTCGTACATCTATTGCTTACCTACTTTGCACCCTCTACAACAATGTACTATTCTTCTTCTTTATCTTTGGGGACGTTTTTGAATTAGGTTAAAAAGAGCTATATGCTTGCACGCATTCCACTTGCATATTAGGGTGGAGCGTAGATGTATGGAGAAAAAAAAAAGTGGTCTGATCGACCTGGAACATTTGTAATATGTTGCCTTTAGATAAGATATTAATGAATATATATATATTTAATTGATTTTGAATATGTTTCAGCCCTCTACTTGAGCTAGAAAAAATTTTTTTTACTCATAATTGGTAAAAAAAAAACTTTTCTTTTTACGTAATTAGTATCAGATTTATAAAGAAGGGTTTCAACTTTATATGTTTTGAGGTTATTTCATACTTACGGCAACTACTACGTGAACCTGTGACCCAAATTAAAATTCAGTATTTTAAAAAAAATAATATTTTTAATGTTGTTATATTTTTATGCAACAAATATCTTTTATTTCGAGTATTATGTGCTTAGAAAAAAAATACTTGACTTTCATTAAAAAAAAAACAAGATTTTGATAAAAAAAAATTTTTTTTCATTATGGGCTTGATCATAATATTCAAATGACAGTAGAGGGCTAAAAGTAGTGTTGAATATTTTTATTATTATTTTTCTCGTACACCTGGCAGCCTAATGCAACGTTTTAGAGGCGTTCTGAGTTGAATTTCCAAAAAAAAATAATTCGCTCCACCCTATTGCATATTCTATTTTCATGATTAACTCCACATTTTCGTGCATATGTAATGTTCGTGTCACAATAGGGGCACACGCGAACGGGACTCGTCCTCTAATCGGACGCAACCGAGTCCTTTCACAAAATACGTGATTTTACTTAATTGGCTGATTTTTGCCCGTTTTAGTAGGTATGTGTAAAATGTAGTAGGTACGAGGCAATAACTATAGCTTTATCTAAAATAATCGTCAAATTTTTTTTTAAGTAGTATAATATCATTGCCTATTTCTTTAATACATTTTCAGAGAAACTTAAAACATCTCGCCAAGTTCGCCTTTGTACATATTTTATTTGTTATGAATGTATTTATAACCAGTTGTTGTGTACAGTAAAGTGTTTACATACATACATACATCTCTTAATTTTTAAAGCGACTACTTTGAAGATATTCTGAAAAATGTTACACCGAAAACAACGTCACAAACCTGAATTGTGTAAGTTTTCAACGGTTTAAAAATGGTTGCGTTTAATTTTTAATCCTCTATATGATTTCATTGGAATAGTGAGAAAGAGACAGGTGATTATTTGTTGCGCTACAAGGGAAGTCCAGTCGTGATAATCCAGACGTTCCGACTTAAAAAACGTCTGCTATTTACAGTTCACAAGTTTTGTTGTGCCTCGAAATTGAAAAGAAAATAAAACAACTGACACTGTCTTGAGCAGTAAAAACGCTCATAAACAAGTCGCATTCATTCACGACTTTCTTGGCTTGCAATAAAGTATCTTTTACAAGAATCGTTGAGAAAATTACAATTTGAAAACCGGCCTAAATGCATTCATATTCAAACAAGTGAAACTCATACGAAATCCGAAGCTTGACTTTGGTAACAATGGCTTTCATTTTCGCTCATCATAACATTCGCGAGATTCTCATTTCTTAGAACGAGGATGCTTTTAAATAGGAGTTATAATTAACTTTTCTCAAAAATCCAAGGAAATGTCGTTCTTATGATCGTGGTAATACTCGTAGATCGCGAAATACGTCTTTGTATAGCAATTGTTGAAGATTCGTTCTAATTTCAAATTAGAGGTCAAAAAAGGAATTTCATACAACATTATTGGCCGTGGCCAACAAAGAGATTGTCTTTTGTTTCAGTGGGGTTTATTTATTTTATTGATAATCTATGGCATACTGCCAATAAAAAAAAAAAAAACGTTGTTTGTGCATGTATATTTACGTTTTGTTTCTTATATTTAACTAGATTATTCAATTAGATTAAAACAGATATTTAATAAAATAAACAAGGAATCACGTTTATTGTTAAAAAATATAACAACATCTAATTAATAAGGAGTTGTAATTTTTTAATAAACTGAATCATCTTAACATTTGGTGGCAAAAAAATTAACCCGAACGCTAAAAAAATATATTTTGAAAAAGTGAAAAGTTGGCGGGAATAGTAAAAATTAATGAATATATAAGTTGAACATTTGTATTATTTCCTTGGATTTACTTGAGAAAAGCACTATACAAGCCTCAGCGCGAACAGGGATTGTCGGCCTCGTATCTCTAGATCTATTACTACTCGGCCAACAATTCCCTATTTCGCGGCCTCTGCAGTAATGTACTATTACTCTGTCAGTAGAAAAACAAGGGCAACAAATCTTTTACATGCCTGAGTCTTCCTAATTGATGAGCTGTAAATTTCAATTTCAAGTAAAGAAAAAAGTGAAAGATTCGGATTGGCGTCAGCAGTTAGCAGCACCTTCGCTGTGCAAGAGAACGTGCAGGAACTAGGGGAAAAATCGTAGTTTCCGTTAAAAACCCATTTTTTCATACCAAAAATAACAAAGTG
This sequence comes from Apotomis turbidana, assembly GCA_905147355.2. Taxonomy (NCBI): domain Eukaryota; kingdom Metazoa; phylum Arthropoda; class Insecta; order Lepidoptera; family Tortricidae; genus Apotomis; species Apotomis turbidana. The sequence goes on along the minus strand of LR990292.1, from coordinate 16,556,845 downwards.
CATTCCCTGCTGGAACTAGTTAGAGCAACTGCATCAACTTTTATATCAAAATAAAGGATTCGGATTGGCAGCAACGTCGTTGTGCACTTTTCATAAAGGTTCAAAACGTTTCACCTGGCACGAGTTTTACTGTATTTTAGTACAAAATTTTATTTGATTTCACCTGTTCCGATATTTGTCAACTGCATGTCTGTAAACAAATCTTGCGTGTTAAATTCACTTTCCGGTTTTCGATTGAACCGAAATTTATAAAATTCAAAATTCAAAATTCAAAATTGTTTATTTGCATGAATACAGTTTTCACATAACAGATCTTAATATTAAGTACGTATAAACGTTCCTCCGCCATGTATTCTGCCTGCAAGCAGGCGTCCAAACATTTGAGCGCGCTCCATTAATTGAAATTAAATTAAATAGGTAATAATTATAACAAAAAGTAACATCAAATTAAATTAAAATAAATGCAATGTCAGAAAATAATAATAATAATTCAAATTAATAAAGGAAATAATAATAAATAAGCCAAAATAACAATAGAATTAAATTTTAAAAGTCAGGTACGGTTTAAATAGCTATTCACACTATAAAAGCAATGCTCTAGAAGCCAAGCGGTGAGTTTATTTTTAAAACTATTTCCTTTAAGTAGCTTGATCTCCTCAGGAAGGCTATTGTACAAAGTTATGCACATGTTAAAAGCATTCTTGCGGTACACAGCTTTGCTTGCTCGTGGTTTGTATATCAAGCTCATAACTTTTTTTCTGGTTTCCCTGTGTATAATTTCACCTCTCTTCTTAAAATATGATTGGTGAGTGCTAACAAAAACGCAAACTTCCCTTATATAAAGGCACGGTAGAGGGAGTATGCGCAGTGTTTTAAATAAGGGCACACAGCTATCGTCCCGCACATTACAAATCGCCCTGACACATTTTTTCTGGATTTTAAAAACTCTATCCACATCCACAGAGTTACCCCACAGAATTAGGCCATAGTGAAGAACAGATGACACATAGCCATGGTAGGCTGTTTTTGACGCTTCCATTGACACAGTATTTCTCAGTCTTCTGAGAGCAAACACAAAACGATTTAGCTTACCGCAGACCTTTTCTATATGGTCTTTCCAATTCAGGTGTCTGTCAATTAAAATACCAAGAAAATCATAGGAAGCCACTTCATTTACATTATCATTATTATATTTGATTGAGATTGGTGCAGAATTAGAATTATAAGAAGTAAATTGCATACATTTAGTTTTATTAATATTTATTTTCAAATCGTTCATATTTAACCAATTAATAATATCATTTAAAGAATTATTTATGTCCTGTTCGAATGTCAATTTACTATTACATTTAATAACTAGTGTTGTATCATCTGCAAACATGATACATTTCTGAGACGTTGCATTTGGTAAATCGTTAATGTAAAGTAAGAATAAGAGTGGTCCCAAGATGCTGCCTTGTGGAACCCCTGTCTGATTAACTTTATACTGTGATCTATAAGTTGACTTTAAAATAGAATGCTTGGCCTCAGAAAATCTGCTAATCTCTGTGCATTGTAGCCTGTCTTCTAAATAACTCTTGATCCAATCAAGCGCTTTTCCTCTTACACCATGACGTTCAAGCTTACGAATGAGTTTCGAGTGGTTCACAAAATCAAACGCTTGAGACATATCCAAGAACACAGACGCAACCGGAATACCGTTGTTGATGCTTTCGGTTACGTATTTAATAAGTTCAAAGCAAGCATGCGCCGTTGACTTGCCCTCACGGAAACCGTATTGCTCAGAACAAAGTAAATTATATTTTGATAGAAAACTGTTTAGTCTTACATAAAAAGCTTTTTCAAGGATTTTAGAAAGGATAGGTATTAGGGTGATAGGCCTATAATTACGAGGATCTTGTTTATCACCTTTTTTAAACAGGGGCTTTACTATGCAAGTCTTTAATTCCTTTGGAAAAATACCTTCAACAAAAGACAAATTAATGACATGAGCAAGAGGAAGGGTCACATACGGAGCGCATGTTTTCAGGATTTTTGTAATAATACAATCATATCCACATGCTTTGGTATTTTTCAGTGCCATAATTATTTTATGTATTTCATTCGCGTCAACTGGATTCAAAAACATTAGTATGTTGATTTACAGTGTATATATTTTTATTCAAATTAACCCCATTAGATAAATTATTTGGTAATAAATTCATTGATTGCGTTGATTCAATGAAATAATTGTTAAGTATGTCACAAATGTCATTTGGATCTGAAAAAAATTGATTATTTGATTTTGATATATTTATGTCACTGTCGTGAAAATTATTTGATATAGTATTAGAAATCATATTCCATGTTGCCTTACACTTATTGTTGCTATTCTGTATATATCTAGTATTCTTATTTTTTTGTGCATTCATTAAACACTTTTTCAATATTCGATTATAATTGTTATATTTAACTTTTATAGACTGCTTATTTACAACTGCTCTTTTAAATTTAAAATAAAGAGTTCGTTTCACTTTACAGCATCTTTTTAGTCCTCTAGACAACCAATTATATCTTAGTGGTTTATTGTTAACCTTGACTCTTACAATCGGAAAACATAGGTTATAAAACATACATAGCAATTCATAAAATAATTTGAATGCTTCTGTCGCGCTTGTGGAGCGCAAAACATCCGTGAAAGAGAGAGACGACATACATTCAACGAACTTATTTATATTATCTTGGTTACAGTCCCGTCTAAGCTCATACCAAGTAGTATAAGCTTTTTGTCTTTGCACAGTTTGCAAGGTAATTGACTGCGCAGTTTCGTGATCAGAAAGACCAAGACGGTGGGTGTTTGCAGTTACCTTGTTTATGTTGCTCGCTATCTGATCAATACAGGATCCCAGTCTCGTCGGATCCCGGATATGTGCGTTGAAATTATGATTTTCTAAAGTGCTCAATAGGTTTTTAGAAGCTTTACTTTCTTTTTTGGTGTCTATATTCCATATATAATACGGACTACCTGCGCCGCACGGTGTTACCCACTCATCCCACGGGAATACTATTTTTATCGGGATAAAAAGTAGCCTATGTGTTAATCCAGGGTATCAGCTATCTTCATACCAAAATTTATCAAAAATGGTCTAGCCGTTTGAGCGTGAAGAAAGGACAAAATACAAACACAAAAACATAATAAACACACCTGCGCACTCACAGACTTTCAACGTTATAATATGTGTGATATTTTATATAAAAATGGAGCTGATCTGATAATGAACGCGGAAGCTGGACATGGAAACTATATTAAAAAGACGCTACCCCGAGTTTGCACAAAATAAAATTTACACAAAAAAAAAGTCTGTAACAAAACCTTGAAAATATATTTAATCATCATTTACGTATAGCAGGAATTATAATATAATTAAATTGTAGTTTTTTTAAGAATGTCAAAGTAATTACGTAAGGCAAATGTAACCGCGTGGAAAGCCTAAGTGTTGGTATTTACATTGTTCCTTAATTTATTAGTGCCTGTTCTTGCAAAGAAACTTATGAATAATGCTAATTAAACCGTTTTGTACATTTTACTGTGAGATTTATGGCCCTTCTACTAAATGTATGAATAGGTAAGTGTTTGAATGTAGGTAAACATCGCTATTTGGAACCTGGTTATTTAGAAGTGAATTGTGGGTTTGAAGCATTTCTTTTATCATCGTTTTTTTTATGCGTTGCCTATACATACTACTAGTATCTTTACTACTAGTATCTATACATACCTATTTTTGCCGTTGAACATATTAAAATGTTTGACAGGCTGCTAATGAGTGAAAATCAATCGAGACATGCATACATACAATTAAAGCCGCAATGTTTACCGGAATGCTGCCCAGTCCTTCGTTCTTCTTGCAAAATAAATACTGAATCCTATTGGAAAAACTTGACTTTCATCACTGTGGATAGTTTTGGCTTTATTATGCAAAAATTGCTTGTTTGCGGAATATTTAGTCCTGTTTCCTCTTTGTTTACATCGGTGACATTCACCGACTTTCAACTTCAGTTACCAAAAATTTGTCGTTGCCTGTAAAATAATTTAGTACCACTGAAAATCCGCAATATGGCTTGGGTTGTAAAATCCCTTCTATAAATTAAATTCGATACCCTTAACTACCATTAAAATTTAAACGCCATCTAGCGGTCTTCACCTGTAACCAAAGCAACTCATCTGAAACAAAAGCTACACCACGAAAGCTTTCAGGTTGAATTCTAAACCGGTGTGTAGATGGCGCTAACGTAAGCGCTAACATAGGTGTTTTCCCTTTGTAGAAAAAGGTTTCGGAAAATGTACATAGATGGCGTTTATTTTAGTGAAAAAAAACTTTCTTTTTTTGGTAAACTTATCAACATTTTTTTACGAATTGGGAAACGAGTTTTATAAATTCCATATAAAAGTAGAATGAAAATATGTATGATGTTTTTCACTAGGTGCATGAATTAGTGTTCATGTAAGTTTATGATATTGTGTATTTGTGTAAGTTTATATATTATGTACGTGTTATAGTCATGATCATTTTCTCTTGGACTAATATAAAAAAAAAACTGTTTTCGTTAAGTCTATTGGTTGACTGGTAGAGAATGCCTTATGGCATTAAGTGCACCATTTGTACGCTTTTTTGTGCAATAAAGTATAAATAATAATCAATACATTCAACAATACAGTCAACAGGTTTAAAAGAAATCCGTTTTATTTGGCTTGTATTTTGGAGGTCATATTAGTATAACAGAGATGGCATACAGTATTTTTCATATACCTAGCTTTTGCATTTTTTATAACTTACATTGGATTAACACGTTCAGTGCGGTAATGGTCGTATTATGTAATATGGACCCTGTACAGTACAAGTATGATTAACTTAATCGATGCAGCGAAGGTGTTAAAATGTACCTACTAAGATGACAGGAGCCACACGCACAAAGCTAAGTAAAATAGACTATAGTTTTTCGCAATTTCGCCATCATCATAATTTATCACAGAAAGTAAATGTCGGAAACCCAAAACGAATACGCACGTCAGCTGTGGTCCTGAAATAGATGGCGCTAGAGTTTTGTTTTCAAGTTCACAGATCGTCTGCCAAAGGTCAGTGTGACGGACGGCGCGTAAAGGGCCTGGCCACACTAGCTCTTGCGATAGTTTTGCTTTCAACGCAAAAAGAGTCTAGAACGCGTTTATACACAACAATTTTTGACAATCATGTCATGATATTGAAATAAAAAAATATTCTAATCTAATCTATAGAGGAGACCGAGGAGTTTTGAAACAGATGTGAGTTGAAACGACGTCAATTTGTCGGTATATGAATCGTGCAGATGCCAAGTTGGTGCTGCACCGTGACAGAATCCTTTGTTATGATATAAAATTTGTCTGTCTGTAGTCCCTCGGGAAAACTTTGGTAGGGAGATTTTTCATAGCCAGAACGTTTGCGAGAGAAAATTCTTCTGGAACCGTACAGAACGCGGCCATTTCAGTTCTAAGGTATGGGGATAAACATAATATATTATGACTTAGTTATTTTTATGTTATGATTTATAATTCAGTTTTTCTTATCTATATCAATCTCTGTTAGTTATCTAAATAAATAAATAGTAATAATAAATAAATATCGGACAACCTCACACAAATCGATTTAGTCCCAAATTAAGCTCAAGAAGGCTTGTGTTATGGGTACTAGACGACGATATACGTACTTATATGTACAGATAAATATATACTTAAATACATAGAACAACCATGACCCAAGCACAAGTATTCGAGTTCATCACACAAATATTTGCCTTGGCCGGGATTCGAACCCGGGGCCGCCGGCTCAGTAGGCAGGTGTCTACAAACCGAGCAAAACGCGTCGTAAATAAATAAATATTAATCGTCCTGCCACATCTACTACACTATAGGATTTTTTAAATAATTTTAATCATCTTAAAATTAAAATGTTTGAATATATACGAGTAATGCGACCTACTGTGACTGTGACGTAATTAAGATCTATGGTTGTCATGCTGAAATTTCATACGATTGTCAGTGCAGAGCGTTCGGGTGTTCTGGGTGTGTGAAGATGAAGATTGTGGCAACACCTTTCAGTTCATAGAACAGTTGGTCGTATACAACGTGTCCTCGGCTTCTGGACAAAGACCGAAATCCCGAGTATAGTTATTGCTCAGGAATGCTCTAATAATATTTTACAGATAAAAAGAAAAAAAAAATAGGCAAATCAACAATAAATAGTAACATACTGTATCAGTTGTTTGCCATCAACAACGCTGAGATTAAAATGACACTTAATGACATGACATATGAATATGAACAACAATGTATTTACAAACAGGCTGTACCGAAGTAATAAATCGTAAATCAGTTATTTATCCGTAAATACTGTGCCGTTTGGCATGGGATTTTGTAGATCGGTTAGAAATACCCAAATTAACACGTAGTATTCATGTTTTTCCAGAGACCATTGTATAATAGATACTTGTCGCTACTGAGCTCTACTCTACGCGTATCGACGCTGATGTGGCCAGTCCCTAACTTCGAAGCCGGCCCCAGGGGACACCTGAGCGTTGTATGGATGCGAGTTCCAAGAGAGATTGCATCTATTAATCGTACAACGTCGGGCTGTCGGCGCGTTTATTTATTTTATCTTTGTAGGTTTCCGTAGTCAACAAGGAACCCTTATATTTTTTCATGTCCGTATGTCCGTAGCTTTGCTCAGGGACTGTTAGGCTGCGTTTCCACTAGTGCGAGGATGCGTAGCGAGAGCGAGGGATGTGTTTTTAAACCATTAATACAAAGATCAAAGCTAAAAGAAAAAATGAAAAATTGGGCAAGTGCTAGTCCGACTCGCGCATGAAGGGTTCCGTACCATAATCTATAGCAAGTTTGTTGTATGGGAGCCTCCCTTAAATATTTATTTTATTTTATTTTTGGTATTTGTTGTTATAGCGGCAATAGAAATACCACCGTTCTTGAAATACAGCCTGGTGACAGTCGGACGAACGGACGGACAGCGAAATCTCAGTACCTAACAGGGCCCCGTTTTTACCCTTTGGGTACGGAAGCCTAAAAAGAAGCTACCTGGTGGAAGACGTGTTTTTGTTAACCAATAGAATCAGTTGCCCTGAGCGAGGATAAGTAAATGAAGTTATTCCATTGGTTAACAAGAACACATCCCTCGCTACGCATCCTCGCACATATCTGCTACTACTACTAAAAACTTACTATGTATAATTAATTACTTTGAAAGTATTGTTGTTGTTACGTAGGTAATAGGGACGTTACTCGGCATGTGATTATACTGTGCCTCACTTATGAAAGTCGTACTTCAAAGTGCTAACAAATTAACTTAATTTCCAAGTTGTTATACATCGATAGTCCGTTATTAAGTTGTCAAAACAATTTGCAGCAAGCCGCGAATCGCGAAGTAAATCCATTACAGAACGCCGTCTCAGACAATTAGGGTAGAACTTACAAGACCATCATTTGTAAAAATGTGTTCGATATTTTTATCTTCAGTAGAACATTCTTTATAACGGATACTTCTCTTCCCAATGGAAAAATATGACACAAATAAACTGCTCGTAGATTCTGATCTGAGTACAAATAAAGTACTATCGCCACTATCAGGGAAAAATATAATATGAATAACGCTGCAAAACTTAACGATCCCAATTGGTAAACTATGTTATTGAATTAAACCTTCACGAATTTTCAGCATTCTATCCGAAGAAAATGGAACACAGATGTAATAGGTATAATGTTTCACACGTGGCGTTACGTCCATAGCCTTGAAGGATAATTCAGGTTATAAAATAAATCATATATTACGCGATCATGTACTGTTTTTCAATTCAATTCAATTAATTGCTCATATCGGCCAATGCTGTCTTTTATTAATCCGTTGTAACTTTTTAAAGCTCATTTACGTGAGTTGTCTATACCTACTGACGGCCAAGTCTGCGGTCACTCTGCGGTCTTATGATGGTATGTATGTATGTAAACACTTTGTTGTACACAAAAACTAGTTATAAATACATTCATAACAAATAAAACATGTAAAGGCCGACTTATCCCTATTAGGGATCTCTTCCAGTTAACTTTTACGTGTCTGTGTTTACCACACTATAAATAAATCATAAAGCATATTCATCATGCTTGCACGGCGCACCCACAGATAGGTACCTACTTGTCAAAATATGACAGAGGTGATATATTATATTTATCTATCGCGTGACATAAGTACATAACCATCATTAGCCCGTGGTCTCAAAGGCCGTGGTGTACTAGACTGGACTTAAACGATTTAACAGTAATGAAAAAAAATACGTTTCAGTTTATAATCACAGAACTCAAAACTATTATTTTTATTTGATCAGACCCACTAATTTAAAAAAAATATATATATGTGAAAGCAGCGTCACCTAAGCATCGGCCCTCTACATGACGTCCCTTGTGGAAAATTTGACAGTCACAAACACACTAAATGAACATCAGATACAATCTCCATACGAAATCCGCTTTAATAATAGTCCGACTCTATGATGTGGCCAATTACTGGTCGCCTACGCTCTTCTAGAATGAGGAATTTTTCAAACGAATTTTTCAATCACAAGCTTGGATAATATAGAAAATTTTGTAATATGTCATTTTTATCCTTTATTTGATAATATTGATAAAAGCTGGGTAAAAAAAAAACAATTCTACTTTGCAGAATAACTTAATGATAGTTTGTTAGTTAAAGGAACCGTGCACGACGAAGTGCTGCCAACTAGTGCTGACAATCTGAGTCTCTTAATCGTCGCCTCGCGAAAACAGGGTTCCATGTGATACTTACACAGGTTTTCAAGAACAGAGAAATTAAATTTTGCATTTTAAATATATAAATATTTTTACTTTTTTGTAAGCAACAGTGATTGAAGAAAGACAATGATATGCAACTTTATCGATTAAAATACAAAAATGTGTTTGTAGCAAACGGCAAATAAGTTTATTTGTTAAATTCGAATTTATAAGGTTCTATCTGAAATTAGTAAGTACTGCTGCAGGCTTGTAAAACAACAAGGTGCTATGTGAGCTGGAACCTTGGAACCCTTATGTTCATTGCGATTAGAACTCTGAGACTTCAGCCGTCAAATTACAGGTAATAGAGTTAATACAAATTTCAGAAAATATAAAAAAAAGTATAGGCATATAACAAAATAAAATAAAATAATGCATCTTCATATTGTAATGATTATAGTAATCTTTTTACTCATCAGAATGTGCATGTATGTCGGCGAGGGCGACTAAGAATTTTCAAAATGCTAGCATATTCTGTTTCATGCCAACTGGTTTTGTAATACACAGTGAAATAACACTGTGTGAACTTCCATGCAACTACTTTTGTGTAGAGAATTGTACCATAATTCAGACGTTTCTGAGGCACGCGAGAATCACTCCACAGGTGAGTTTTTTAATACTAATATTTACTGAGGATTGTCTTCAATATTTTAATTAATCCTCTTGCAAAATCACATCCAGATTTACCTGCAAATGCTTCGTTCCATATAGCACAATAAATTAAAACATTACATTATTTAAACATTTTAATCTTAATGTCTGAATGACCATTTTGATATTTAAATTAGGATTGTCATATTATCAAAAGTCATTAAGTTTTGATAGTGGATGAAACTAACATGTTGAAGCGTCCTGTATTAGGTATATCATCGATACAGAATTCCAGATAGAACCTTGTTTCATGCTCCGAAAATTCAACATTTGCAGATAGAACTTAGTATACCTCTAGATTTCTCATGGCCCATTATTGTTATTCGAAAATTAATTATAGCAAAATACCCGTAATGTGAAGGAAGTTCGTTCAATACAAAAACACAGGTTTCTTAAAAATTGTCAGATGGAACCCTGTTTTCGCGAGGCGACGTAATACCTTGTCATTGACGTTGATAGTGCTGTTACCTTTAGCTCCTGCACAACGAAGGTGCTGCCAACTAGTGTCGCCAATCTGAGTCTCTTACCTTGTCATTGACGTTGATAGTGCTGCTACCTTTAGCTCCTGCACAACGAAGGTGCTGCCAACTAGTGTCGCCAATCTGAGTCTCTTACCTTGTCATTGACGTTGATAGCGCTGCTACCTTTAGCTCCTGCACAACGAAGGTGCTGCCAACTGGTGCCACCAATCTGAATCTTTCACCTTATCAGCATACCCGGGGTATAGGTTTTTGGTACACGGATGATTTGACGCCAACTATCGGACTAGTGTTAAATCATTCATGCACCAAAAACCCCGAGTTATACTTGTCAGTACTTGAAATTTATATTTACAGTGCTGCCACCCAGTTTCGATCCGCATAAACAGTACACTGACTATCACAAAATTAGTAGTATTTATAGCCCTGCAAGGGGTTTTACAACCCACGCCACAGATTATATACAAGTTATACTACGTAACAGATACACCAGTTGTGTGGATGGTGGGCGTTGCCACCGCTATCGATGCCCCTTCCATAGACTCGCTCCTATTGGACGAGGGTGACGCAACGCCATTGGAATGTGCGCTAGGGTTGCGGCTCCCTCCGTTATGTAAACGCAAGCTTTTTCTCGTGCCTTCGCTCGTTTGGTATTTTAGGTAGGTATCCAGGAGCAAGGTGATTCCATAAAACAAACAACTGATTGAATTTGTATGTATGCATATGCATATTTGGGTAATTTAATCGGGCTGATTTTTTTAGGTATGTAGGTAAATAAAAAATAACCATAATCTAGATTCTGGTTTTACTAGATTTATTTAAAATCAACCAGGTTAATTACAAAGGTCATTTACAAATGACGCACTTTAACATAATGATTTATTTGTTTTTTCTTCTGCCTGAATTCTCTATTATTAGATCGAATTGTACTAAATAATTCTAAACCTAACAAAATGCTTAATTAAATAATCAGACGGGAAACAATCACACGGTTGTTTGAAATTAATTAATTTTCGACATTAATTCGACTTTTTTCGACATCGTACAACACAGGTTGCGCGGGAAACGTCAACTGTACGCCGTCCGCTCGCTGCGAGGCGTGGCAACCCACTAACATTTGTACACCCGGGTATACACTTAGAGATCGGAATTTTTCGCGCGGCCGCAACGAGTGGGGATAGCCTGCCCACGCTATATTGCAGATTTTAAGTGGTACTAAATTATTTTACCGGCAACGACAAATTTTTGATAACTGACGTTGAAAGTCGGTGAATGTCACTGATGTACAAACAAAGAGGAAACAGGACTAAATGTTCCGCAAATTTCAAGTAATTTTTGCATAATAAAACCATATTATCCACAGTGATGAAAGTCAAGTGTTTTTCAATAGGATTTTGTTTCGCAATAAGAACGAAGGATTGAGCAGCATTCCGTTAAACAGTGTTTTGAATTTTGCTAGTGACAAATCCTTGACTGATATGACGTTTAATAATGCAAATATGACGTATGCACATTATTGCCATATTGAAAGCTGTTTGTAGCGCCACTATCCCTGGGGCCCAATTCGAGACTGACATTTGAGTGAACGCCAAACGTCACATCTCTATTAGATAACTGTTATATCGCCGTTGAACTGTCATTAAAATGCGATGAGCTTTAAATTGACATATCTCATCTCAATTTTGGAAATACGAAGGCGATAATGATTGTCAAAAATGTTATTCATGCATATGAATTTCTGTTTTGAACGAAACGTAACGGACTAATTTCACGCACTACGCGGTCAATTTAAAGTATGCGCCTGTTATTTATGCCGTCACATACAAAGGAAACGAAAATTTTGCGCGTCCGAATTGACGAAGTTGCGATGTTCTAGGGATATCGCCACTTGTCAAGTAGGCACACGTCAAAAGTGACGGATGGCGATGAAAAGGAGAGATCTCCATTATATCTCTAAAATTGGTCGAATACCCCCCCTGGGCCGGACCGACGCTTGCTAGGCTATAATAAATACATGGTTAGCTGGTTGGCCTTCGTTTAAAAGGTTCAAATTTTGCGGTACGTGTCACGAATAAAATCTAAAAGGACTGAATAAATTAATACAAAGTAATGCCAAGGCCTAAAAAAAGTAAAACCAATTACAATTAAGGATTCCTTTGACAGATTCTTGAAAGGCGACGTTGAATTGAGAGTAATTAAATAAATTAACGAGATAGAACATTTACTTTATCTTCTCATAAAAAAATGCGTGTTCGGTACGTATTATTCTGTTTTATTCTTGAAATTCATAAAAATTTAAAAAATGTTACAAATACCATTGTAATTATCACTAACATTTAAGTTAGGTCTAGAAGGGAAGTCTAAAGTCAAAGGGGAGACCTTATTATTGAATACTAGCTGCGCCACGCGGTCCCACGGGAACACTTCGTTTTTTTCGGGGTAAAAAGTAGCCTATGTATCAGCTGTGCCAGGTGTCAGCTACGTTCATACCAAAATTTATCAAAATTGCTCCAGCCATTTGAGCGTGAAGAAGTAACAAACATACACATAAACACACTCACAAACTGTGTTAACTGACTTCCTTAAAGAACGGTCATACGGCAAACTAAAATTTACAATTAGAGAGCGGTTGCAACCTTAACGTAGTATTTGGGTTGCCTGCGCGATATCGACAAGTAATCCTAAATCATGTTCTAGGTTTTATGCAGACGTTAAAAAAGTGACCCAATCAGGGTGTAGAAGTACCTAAAAAAAAAATCGGACAACCTCACACAGTCAAATCGATCTAGTCCCAAATTAAGCTCAAGAAGGCTTGTGTTATGGGTACTAGACGACGATATACGTATTTATATAGATAAATATATACTTAAATACATATAATAACCTAAAAGGAATGGGTGATTCTACAGGCCTTTCAACCGCCATCAGTCGGCAATGGGCCATAACATAATATGCTTTAAAATCGATCAATTATGACAAAAAGTACGATTACAATATATAATTGCAATAAGTTTGCTGCTCGGTGTAGCTCATTCTTTCAATATTTTCGACAGCGGAATGACGGCGGATGAAACAAATATAGAATCACCTGTATAAAAGAAGTTAAAATTTGTATTATGTGGCTCCCTTACTAACGGCTACCTACCGTATTTGCAATTTTGCACCAAGATCATGAATCAGACGGGAATTCTAAAGCGCAATCCGCGCCTTCGCAATCCATAGAAAACTTTAAGTAGCCACTCACATTTTTGTCTGTTGTCTGTCTGTCTGAATAGCTCACGGCCCAGGAGAGACGTCCCGAGGGAATCCGCGTGTGAAAACTAGGTCACTAACAATACCTAACCTCGTTTTGTAAAACCATTATGTCCTGAATAATTCAAATGCGTTTACTGAAATGAGCGAATTTGGCTAAAAGATTTACAAGCCTAGTTGTTTTCGCTTAGCTTTCGCTTTTCGCACAGAAATTACAGATATGATATAGAATATCCTTATATTATATATTTACTCAGGAATCGCCCTAAACTTGAAATATCAGGAAGTCTGCGTGAAGACTAGTTAGTCTTACGAATGATCTGGATTCGAAATTAAATTCATAATACTTAGCCATTACTGAAGTGGGAGTAGCGGTTTTTAAATCGTTTCGAACCGGCATTTCATCTACGTGAAAGAAAAAATCATACCTTAGTGAGGTATGATTTTTTATTTTTTCTGTTGTGTACACAGACAACCCACTAATGTCACTATGGGAGGACCTGGTGAACCTGGAGGTGATCTGTGGTTTGGTGCCATACCTAACATACCTTGTTTTCTTATACTATGAGTTTTACGAAATATTCCAAAATGGCGGTTATTGAAGACGTAAAAAAAAGTTTAGCCATTTCGAAGCAGCTCACAAAGCCACTAGTATACAATTCGAAATAGTATATAATATACTTATGTATATTTATCCTATTGTATGCGACAAGATAGCAGATAAACCCATAAGTAGGTATGGAGGAGATTTTACGATAGGTAGGTACTCGTACATACTCACACGGCCGGCGCCGCCGCGTCTAGCGTATTCCCACGGTGGTGCTTGGTCTGGGATGACAAGCGTTGTCCTTGTTATCCTTTTGTAATCTCCAAATGGAATTTTCGAGGGTTGTCAGATACGTAACTTATTTTATATAATTATTATGTAAGGTATATGAATTATTTAATATTTACTAATTAGGTAAAGCTAGAAATAATCTGTATTAAAATATCTGAAAAACATTAAGTACCTACCCAAATATACATATTACATACAATACATATAAGTTTTCGTAAAGAGTTTATGAAACTTTTAATTATTTCTTATATGTACCCAAAAATCATAAAATATTAATCGGCATTTATGGATATCACGGCTTTAGTATAGTTTATTTCATATACCAAGACCCGATTTCACTTGAGAAAATCATAGGACGCCAACAGTGGAACAAAATATAAGGTAGGTACTTAATAACGATACGTGCCAATTTGAAAAGCAAAGATCAGCGGGCCTATGATGGTTGCTTTTATCAGTTTTATCACGCGATAAATAACTGACAGAGTAAAGACCCCCATAAAGCGACTGGTCAATAAAAGATAAACATGTATTGTCGGATGAAATGAACTATATAGCCACTTACAAAGTAAGGAGCGTCGAGCTCATAAACATCTCAAACAATTTCCGGAAATATTGTAAAGGTAGTTACGGCCACATTTATGACCAACACTGTAAAATATGGAACAAGACATTAGAATCGTAAAGTGGAGACGTAGTTGTTTAACAGTTTTATGTCCGCGGACGTGGATAGTGAACATAGACAACAATGTTGCTTTCTAATGACACATTTAAACTGTTTCGGTAATTACGTGCAATTGTATGGGCTTACCGGTGCAATAGGGCTGAAAACATGAAGCAGGCTTGAAAATAGTTGGCACCACAATCTCACTACGTAAAAAGTACACCCACAGCATAAACGATGGAAATACGATATCTTGGGTCTATGCCGCCTATGCAATGTTGTTATTTATTTATCGAAAGATAAATGATAAAGCATTCATCACTTTCGCACTCACAAACGTCTCCGATAGATAGAGATAGAAGAACGCGCGACAAATCATATGTCTATGGCACGATATACAACACGATCAACCCATCATCATAGACCAGAAGCCTGGCTAGCATGAACATGATTCGCTGCAACTAGTTTGTCGCGTTAGGATGCACCCTTCACTTTGGTACTATATGTATTGAATCGAAAGGGATAGGCAATACTTATCGCCACGTATATAAGCTGTTTTCAAGGGTTATTACGAACCGCCTTGCCCGAAGACTCGACGAGTTCCACCCCCCGGAACAGGCCGGCTTTCGAAGAGGGTACGGCACCATAGACCACATTCACACAGTGTGGCAGATTATACAGAAGACCGAAGAGTATAATCGGCCTCTGTGTCTGGCCTTTGTGGACTATGAAAAGGCATTTGACTCAATCGAGACTTGGTCTGTTCTGGAGTCCTTGCAGCGATGTCAAGCCGACTGGCGATACGTCGAGGTGATGAGATGTTTATATTCAGCCGCCACGATGACTGTGCAAGTACAGAACCAGCAGACAGAACATATCCACCTGCGTCGAGGAGTGCGACAAGGTGACGTTATATCACCGAAACTGTTCACCAACGCACTGGAGGATATGTTCAAGACGCTGGACTGGAAAAATCGTGGCATTAATATAAATGGTCAACACATCTCTCATCTACGATTCGCAGACGACATCGTTATCATGGCCGAGACGTTGCAGGACCTGAATCACATGCTAGACAGCCTGGCAAATTCGTCTCAGCGTATCGGTATTCGGATGAATTTGGATAAAACCAAAGTTATGTTCAATGAACATATCGATCCGGGACCGGTCGCCGTAAATGGAGTCTCCATCGAAGTTGTTTCCGAATAAATACGTGTACCTAGGGCAAATGCTCCAACTAGGTAGAGGCGACTTCGATTAGGAGGCTAAGAGGCGAATACAACTGGGCTGGGCAGCGTTCGGAAAACTGCGTCGAGTCTTCACGTCGCCCATACCTCAAAGTCTAAAAACTAAAGTGTTTAATCAGTGCGTCTTACCTGTTATGACCTACGGAGCCGAGACGTGGCCACTCACCATACGACTAGTCCACCAATTCAAAGTCACTCAGCGAGCCATGGAAAGAGCTATGCTTGGTGTGTCTCTTAGGGATCAGATCCGAAACGAATAATTACCGACCAAAGTTACCGACATAGCACAGCGGATAAGCAAGCTGAAGTGGCGGTGGGCTGGTCATATCTGCCGTAGAGCCGATGACCACTGGGGCAAACGAGTCCTGGAGTGGAGGCCACGTATCGGTAAAAGTAGTGTAGGGCGCCCTGTAACAAGGTGGAGCGACGACATTCGTAGGACAGCGGGTAGTAACTGGAGGACGAGAGCTGAAAATCGAGCTCAGTGGAGTGCCATGGGAGAGGCCTATGTCCAGCAGTGGACTGAAACAGGCTGATGATGATGATGATGATGAATACTTATCGCAACAGGAAAGAGTCACATTGTTTCCCTAGCTCCACAGTCCAAACTACTCGCGAAGTTGACCCAAGTTGGCCGAGGTGAAGTTTTCCGAAGTATGGGTCCGCAGCGAAGTAACTCTCCACACTATCATATTCCCCCAACTTCGGTAAACTTCGCGAGTAGTGTGGAGCCGCATAAAAAGTGAGACGGATACAGTGTACTTGAACATTGATAAAATAGAGAGAGTATAATGGGACCAACTTTTCTGTGTGTAAGGGTGTCGCCACAATCTTCACACAGAGCACTCGACAATCGTACAGTACTTTTATCTCACGAGCGCGGGTGAGCCATGTTTGTGTGAGTAGTGCACATTGGCTCTGTGTGGGTGAGCTCGGGAGCGAACAGTTCCGGCTCACCCACACAGAGCCAATGTGCATGTACATTACTCACACAAACATGGCTCACCCGCGCTCGTGAGATAAAAGTACTGTATGAGATATCAGCATGACGAAGTCGTAATTCCTAATACGGTTTTTGACTATAGTGAAAATAAATTGTATCATTGAAACCACTAAACACACATTCAAAAATACACTAACTAATTAAACTACCACTAACTTTTGGACATTTTACAATGTTTAATTGGACAAAAACCAAAAAGGAAAATGTGGTTTGACTACTGATTTTTATGACGTCACAAGGCCAGTATCTTCATAGATACTTCATACTAACAAATCGTTTTTGACATTTCAAAAAGAGTCGCCATTTCACTGATAAAGTTGGTCGCACTATACAGTGCGACCAAAAAGAGTAAAAATTAAAAAGTGACAATACTGTAGTCCCCGTTTTCTTATATTGATTAGAAAGGAAGGACACTACAGTATTGCCACTTTTTAATTTCTACTCTTTTTGGTCGCACTGTATAGTGCGACCAACTTTATCAGTGAAATGGCGACTCTTTTTGAAATGTCAAAAACGATTTGTTAGTATGAAGTATCTATGAAGATACTGGCCTTGTACACAAGATATTTCAGACAAGTGTTAATAGAAACGTCGAATTTAGTTCCAGTGGTTATAGTAGGTACTTATTTAAAAATATAACTACAAGGAAAAAATATCTGACAGAATCTGATTAGACAAAAAAATAATCGACACCCTTGACCTTTCTCATTCCCGTAATAGTGGTGTAAGAAGCATAGCGCTATTATGGCACATATGTGCGTCCCACTCGCTCGTCAACGATGATTAGTAAGTGGATATCTAAACTTAGATGCTCTAGAGCAGAAATAGATCAGATTATTCCCATTATTTAGTAGAATACTGGTATAAATGTCGCATTTGAAGCGCGCTTCGTGCGTGCGTTCTTTTTCGTTAAAACTCAATTCTAATTTTACTTAATCCACCCACGTATGCTTTTTCAGAAATATAATATTAACATATAATATTATATTTTATGCCTATCTAATAAAATTCTTGATAAGTACTGACAGAATTTACTAAGAACGCACATTTAACTCAACGATTTTTATTTCATGACAGTTTGTTAGGTAAAGTGAGCGAGACAAAACATTTATGAAGTGTTGTTAAAATGGGATGGCAAAGTGAGTGACTAGCAATTCTGCTCTGCTGCCAAGGCGAATGCTATTTGTACTGTTACATAGAAGCACCAAATCCTTAGGTTTGGTAAGGTAACTAAGATAATCATACAATGCTAACCACTTTTTAACTAAAAAAAAATCAACTACAACGAAAATGTGCTTACAAAGTTAATGAGTGCCGTTCATTTTTCGAAGATCCTACCAATTCTGACAAGAACCGGGTTCCAACTACCACATAAATGAAGAATTTATCAAAATTGGTGTCGAAGTCCTAACTTCTACTTATCTACATACCAGCCTAGGCACGTCCACTGCTGATTTCATTAATTCTTTTTAAAAGCTTATTGGAAATTCATAGGGATAGAATTAACTTAAAAACAAGAAAACACACACACAATTATAACACACGCAATAGGCATAAACTCTGTGTCCCTTCAACGAAGTTAGTCAAAACATTTAATCTGCTACCATCCCATATAATGAATATGCCGTACTTACCTCGAGTTTAAACGTAAACTCAAACATTTTTTTCAATGTAATCCATTTTACTCGATAAATGAATTTTGTGATAAGTGATCTAAAAAATTATTAGAGAAAAAACAACATAAAATTAAAAGTATATAACTAAACCTTAACAAACTTAAATCATGATCTAATTAAACCTAACTTAAACTAATAATGCATGTTTTTCTGTAACTTGACTTGCTAAATGTAACGTTTTTTGTTGCTTGGCCAAATAAATGAATTGAATTGAATTGATCACACGCCTACCTGATAACTCGCCACATTATGCGATCCCTAACCATGAGTTTCCATTGACAGTAGTTCGCTAGCGACTGCGTAAAGGATTTGAATGGAGAATTGTAGTTCTACAAAGTAGCCCCTAGGGGCGCTGAACTATTCTCCATACGGGTAAGGCCGCGGAAAGTTACCAATTTGGACGTTTCAAATTTACCCAGCTGATAAAAAAACAATGGTAATCCCTGCAGTTTCAAAAATATTTTTAATATATGTAGGGATGGGAAATCTCATGGTCGCAAGTTAGATAATTGATATGAACCCCTTAAAAAAAATACTAAAAATATATTTCCGTCCAAAACGTAACGAAAGTTGGTTTATTTTTTCGACCACGCATACTAAGTGCTCTGTTATTTTCATGATATTTTAACTTTCGTGGTCATACTTATGATATAGCGATAGTAATACCGATTACAGAATAATTATGGTAATACAAATTTATTTTTTTATCTTACTTTACTTTAATGGTTCATGATTCCACACTTGTGTTACGAATACTTTCGTGACGCTTTATGTAGCTTGTTTTTAAACATTTTTTGGCAAAAATACGTTTTCGTGCACTGGCAACTCATATTCTAGTAGGGCATAACCAATGAGACAGCCCAATCCCGTCAGTTTGCCAAAAAATACTATTCAAAGTTGATGCAGTCATAGTTTCGCGAAAAAACCTCTAAAGTGCTTGTGTGTATTTTAAAGGTAAGGAGTGATTATTTTCAATCAGTTGTTTTTTCATACAATAGTTTTATGGTTTTCACGCAAGTTACATGTATTATTGTATTCAAAATGTCTTTATTTCACCATGAAAATCTACTTTTTTTTTTAAATACGTTACACTTTCGTTACAAATATGTTAATTTTTTGGAAAATAAATGTTTTAAAGGGAAGTGCACACAGAATATATTAACTTAAATGAGTTTTATTAAATTTTTAATGACACGAAAATATACAAAGTCGAACAAAACTCCTGTACACTAATAAAATAAATAAAAACAGCATCTTAATAAAAAACTAACTGTTTTAAAAAGAAAATAATTTATTTTCGACCTCAAGTCACAGTAGAATCATTGATTCTAAAGCTGTTTTATTGTTATACGGTCGTCTTGTTACTAGTATTGGGTACCTGTAGTGAACAAATAGTAATTACTGCCACTTGGTACAAAATGAGAGGCTTTAAAACACTAGAGCGGTTTGGGTTTCATAGTTCCATCACACGCGTGTTTGATTATATTGATTTTAATGTGCCATGAAAATTTTGTTTACAGGCAATATAAAGCTAATCATTTTATAACTTGTTTTTTTTTCTTAGCTACGTTATTTAATGGGTATATTTTTGTTTTATGGGTATGATCTAAGCTTTATAACGACTTATGTTACTTTTAATGATAACATAACGTATTTCTTTTTATGTTACTTCTATGTCACATTGGTAAATTGCCGCGGCCTTCCATACAAAGCATTTACGCTGTCGCTAGCGAGTAGGGGACTGGCGCAAACCGCATACACCGACTCCCCCGTAACTCCCACAAGGTAATCCTAATCCGTCCACTTAGTCGGGCACCTTCCTATACTGCGTTTCCCCATACTGTGTAGTGAAATGAAATGAAAAAAATATTCAGTAAGTAGGCCACAAGGGCACTTTTACAAGTCAGATTGTGAATTTACCGGCATTTCGCAAGAGGAGACCGCTGTTGAGAAGAAAGCCGAAAGAAACTCAACAGTAAGTAATTTTTTCGTAAATAACTATAAATAGTCGCCACTCGAGGACTTTTACTGCTCCAAGTTTCACCCGCTCTTCGAACTACTTTTGCCCGCCCATTTCAATCGACACGACAGTGCGTGCTGCGTGTGCTTTTTTGGGGTAACAACTTAACAAAAACATACAAATCGACTTCAGAACCTCCTTTTTGAAAGTCAAGTGAAAAGAGACACAATATAGGTAGTACCTAAGTACCCCACAAAAGGAACTTGAGAAGCACGTGTCGATCGATGTTTTCTGTGATAATCACTCAGATTGTAGTTCGATTAATGAGTAGATAAGGTCATAATCTTACCTACTATTGACTTACAACCTACCTACTTACCTTGCAAACCTTAGAAGACTTCTAAGATCATATTAAGTCATTTTGGCAAAAGGTACAAACAACCGTATACCTTACATGTAAATTCAAGATCGTTTTTCACTTGTGTCAGTTTGACATAATTTTGGTCTTAAAATTCCGGATAGAAAAGCTAAAGTAATGGGTAATAGTTGCAAGTGGCCAACACCAACTAGTGGACTGGTTCAAGTTCATGAATATCATGACCGTTGACTTCGCTATCAACTCGTCCCAGCGGAATGTCGTGCACATATGCGTTAGTGTTTACAAAACTAATGGACCTAAAGGAGAGTTCCTCAGATAGAACAAAAATAAATACTTTAAGTATGTATATGTAACATACATAAAATTATAGCCAGCCGATGTTTATCAGCAGGGCTAGCATATCTTGCTGCGACTTCGTTTGTCGAGCGACTTAAGCGTCACCTTTCTTGCTCGCACATTATTGAAAGGAAAGTGACAGGTAATATTTGTCGCGCGACAAAGAGTCGCGTGTCACAGCTATGCGAGACGTACAGATAAGTGCATCGATCACGTCCACATAATCTGTAGCGTAGTATCTTTATTTTTCATAATAGCATCGATCTATTGTATTAGGTCAACCACTACCACGAACAACTTTACTCAACGCCGTAATTTGCCCCTAGCAAAGGGCAGTACAATTGCCGCCCTCGTCAATTTTCCACGTCGGTCACAGTTTTCGTAAATTTTCGCCCAACATTAAACACCGAAGCCCTGACCCGATTGTTACCAGTAATCAAGATTCAAATCAACGATAGCTAGTGACCACGGCGTCGCGCCGTCAGTCGTCAGTCGGCAAAAAGTAACCGCCTCGCGAACACCATAGACGCAACGCGTCTAGGCATAAATAAGCACTGCCAGTAGCCGAAATAAATTACCGAAAAGAAAAATTAAAAAATAACTTGAATGACGCAATTGGAATTCTAAATTCGAATTTGCGCGCGAAATGCATTTAGATGATCTCGAGTATTTCGCGAATTAGACGTGTGATTGTGTGATGAGTGCGTAAACTTTTTAGTGTTGTGTTAGTGATAAATATATAAATATGAAGTGTTCAATTTGTAAATATTAGGTTATGGTAAGATTTCTTAACAGGGTGCAATTATTACGGTAATTTTAAAGTAAGTGTATTGATTATTAATCATTACCTATCAATTGCAAACAACAACACATGATAAATACTAAAGAATCTTCAAACGCTTCATTGAATGAATATTATCAGCTGACCTTTTCAAAAGATTCATTAAATATTTCTATAGCCTTGGCACTGAGTCATTATCTTTGATAATATAAGCGACGTTTAAAAAATCTATACAGAAGCCTTAGTGAAAAACAAGTAGGTACCTAAAATAACTTTTTTGGAAATGGTCGTATTAACATTAAGTAATTATATAATATGTTCACCTTATCTTCATGTTAAAATCATTAGAAGAGCATTAATAGCTCACAATTCACTTCAGCTATTATTTACCTTTGCAAACAATTCAGAACATTATCTCTAATCATGTAAGTCTACCTTATAAAAAACCGGCCAAATGCGAGTCGGACTCGCGCACCGAGGGTTCCGTACAAACACTTTCCATCCCTAAGTGGTTAAGTTAAGTTTGCACCTGGTATGTATAGCGCCCCATATAAATTAGGTGCAAAGTTAGGTATTAAAAAAAACTACTTACTAGATCTCGTTCAAAACAATTTTCGTTGGTAGTTTTTATAGTAATGTACATCATATGTTTTTTTTAGATTTTTCATTTTCTTATTTTAGAAGTTAGAGGGGGGGGGGTACCAACTTTTTTCCACTTTGGAAGCGTCTGTCACGCAAACTATTCGGTTTAGAAAAAAATATTTTAGAAACCTCGATATCATTTTTGAAGACCTACCCATCCATAGATACCCCACACGTATGTGTTTGATGAAAAAAAAAATTGAGTTTCAGTATGGGGAGCCCCCAATATTTATTATTATTTTTGCATCAAAATCTTAATGCGGTTCACAGAATACATCTACCTACCAAGTTTCAACAGTATAGCTCTTATAGTTTCGGAAAAAAATGGCTGTGACATACGGACGGACAGACGGACAGACAGACGGACGGGTTTTTAAAAAGCACCTGATTAAAAAAAGTCTCTTCGATGTTCGTAGTTTCCTCTTGAAGGCAACAGCACAGGCTTGATAAAGGCCGTAACTAAACTAAAATCCACAGACCTACGGACTAAATTGACAACTGACTGACAGGTAAAATGATACCAGGAACAGCAAAATAAAAATAGTGAACAATATATCGACAAAGTTTTAAAGTGCAAATAACAGACTAGTTTAAATCAAAAATAAGTATATTAGTTTCAAATAAGAGTTACAAATTTTGGTTTGTTTGATTTTAGAGGTAGTCGATGGATAAAATGCGTTTTTACCCACTAGTTTTAAAGCATAAAAAGGTTTCCGAGCCTGTAGGTAAAAAATAAAACACCTTGTCCGACGATAACTAGTCTTTATTATAAAATATTATTCATTCCCAGGCTCCGTTATTTCGTCATCTACATCATCATCATCAGTTACATTTATAATAAAACGATCCGAAACATTGGCCACTAAATGGTCGAGTTGTAAAATTTTGTAAACTTCTCTTGTTCTTTGTATTCTGTCGAAAACTTTAAAAACTGAACTTCTTGAAATACCAAGAATTTCGGATGATTTCATGACACACTCGTTTTTATTTTCATGAATGTCCTCTGGGATATTTTGTTCGTCCTGCAATCTGTCTACCATCTCATTATAAATATAAACGTAAACTTGATGAATCGTCTCTTTTTCAATTTCACTAATAGATTTTTTTCTCCTTTATATCGGAGGCAAACATTTTGATGAACATGGCTCTGGTCCCGAATCTTGCGAATCCATAATAACACGTAACAATTTCAATAAACACTCGTAATAGCAATGATAACGTATATCGTTAGATACATAAAAGTAGTTTGTAAACAGCGGTCAACTATTTCTGAAGATACCCGCCTTTTTTTGTTAAAAGATGGACCACATTGTTGGGAATTTCAAAATAAAGAACAATACTTTTATTAATTCATTTAATTAAACGTATGTATTCAATAAACTATCAATTATCATAAATATATAATTGCATGTTTCATGTACATTATTGCTGGTTTGACATTAAATTTTTATCTCTAATTAGGGGTCTACAGACCATTTGACCTGTCAAAATCACTAGAAAAAGTTTGTATATAGATTAGCCGATCAAATTGCCAATTTGATTGTCCCGTCTGGGTGGACCTTAAACCCACGATGTAACAATAATTTTAATATCGATGAGAACGACACTGGCCAAACTGTGGCAACATTTGTTCATACTTACTTGTCAATTTAGTCCGTAGGTCTGTGGATTTTACTTTAGGAAATGGATACCTACTCGTAACTCACTGTATGTGAAAACAAAAACCGGTTATTTTCATCGGTTTTATGTCAAATACTATGAAAAAGCATGCAATGCAAAAAAAAATATTACATAGGTACTTTTACTTACTTAATTATGTTTGTTATTCCCTAAGACTTCAAAGTGTTGGTCGGTATGAGTATTTAAGCAATTTAGGTAATTATATAATATGTCATAATAACCTAAATTGCTTCAGCCTTGTCAATGTATTTAGTAACTGAACTGAAATAATGTACAGTAATTCTTACTCGAGTAGGCAAATGTCTTAAGTACACCCTAAAATTATTCATGATCATGAACATTGCTGTATTTAACATTAGGAGCGAGTGGTGACGGATGCATATTTTATTTAGTTTTTTATATAGAGTTGCTACATTTTATGATAAGGTCCCCCTTTTTCGCCGACAAATATTTTTGAATTTTCACTTCTTCAATAACTTTACCCACTGAAACCATAGACTTTTCATGTTTTTTTAAAGGATCGTATCGAATATAAGCAATTAAATCAGATTTGTTTTATAACAAAGCCCAGAAATGTTAGGTCTCCATGAATACGTATGTCATAGTATGTCTATGAAATAATGCTTTCAATTTTTTTCAAACTGACTGTGTGTCCATTTAATCATACGTCATTGCTATTTTATCAATAATTATTCGTCGGCCCAAGATTAGATGGCCGGATGACCTCGTGAGGGTAGCGGGGAATTAGTGGATGCGGTCTGCACGAGATCGCACTTTGTGGTGAGTCATGGGGGACGCCTGTGGCTGATAGATAGATAGATAATAATACGGGTACCTAAAGAAGTATAATCTCTCAGCGGTATGTTAAACTCATATGAAGAGTAGGGTCTTTTACACTAAATGGTGTATTAATTTTAAACAAAGCCGGGTTTTCACGTGAACATAAGCCTTTTCACCGGATCGAAATGAACGTATTGTCTGTGGGCAGCCACGTAGACTAATCTTTTAAGCGTCGTTCACGTGTTTGGGATATTGTTTATTTACGTACCTACTTAATCCACAATAAGCAATTGTTTAAAATTTTCAATTAGAAATATGTTTGGTACTACCATAATTTTAATTCTTAATCCGTGTCGTGGAAATAAGGTAAATGAGTCGGGTTTTGAAAGTTTTTTCTTTATAGAAAAAAAATATGTCAAGTAAAAATTATTTTCTAACTGGGAAACAAAACTGCTGTCAAAATTCATCGTCATAATCATAACGCAGTGAAAATCGAATACCTTTAGTTAAGAGTAATCGTTTTCTTTCAGTACCTAAATGAAATGCCTCCTTTAAAACTTGTCTTGACAATTGTTTACGTTTAAAGCTGTACATATAAAAATAGCCATAAACGCTGTTATGATCTGTATCTACTTCCAGGATAGCAATGAAAGCGACACACTGTTGGTTTTTATATATGCACCATTCAAGATTTTAGATTTCAGAGAGAGGGAGAAGTTTGAGTTGAAAATGAAACAGTTTTGGGAATTAAAAAAAAAGTAAAAATTGTTCAACGAAATTAAAGGATCCCATGAAATTGTGTGGGCGCCGGGCCGGAGGCGGGCTGTCGAGCGCCTGGTTCCGATAATTCAGCCCTGAAAGGATCCCATACTCTCAAGTACAAAATACAAAGAACTTACCGCTCTATCCATCTCGCTCAGTTTTCTACATCCTTGTTCTTTGTTTGATTGACACAATAAGCCGGTGTGGAATCAGTATTCGCTGTGAATACTCGTGAATACTAGTAATGTTACGTTGGATTATTTATTATGAGGTAACAAAATTATCCTGTACCTTCAAAAGGCGCGGTGCTGGTGCCAAAACCAATTAACATGACGATGTGTGGATCGGGTATCTGGCAACTCTGACTCTAGTCGATATAATGGATATATAATATAATGGACAGATTATATTATGACAAATTGAGTTTCTTTCGGGTTTCTTCTCAACAGAGGGTCCCCTCTTGGGAAACGCTGGTAGATGCACAATCTGACTTGCAAAAGTGCACTTGTGGCTACTTACCGAATAAACTATTCCATTGTACACTTTTTCTCTCTTTTTTTCTTGTATGAGGATCGAATGTACACGCGATTCTGAGTAAGTTGAGCCGAAAAAAACAAATTTATGAAAAACAACGTTTGTGTACATTTTATTTGAAAATCGCCCTGTTGGCACAATATTTACCTATTATGACACGTATCACAAAAATCTACGAGTTTCCGAATCCCAGAACCCCCAGTAATCAAAACAATATCCAGTAATTACCGAGACCATGACCGTGACGAGCGCGATCGAAACGTCGGAAAATTACCAACGCAAGGCCGTTCAATAATATTTAATCACTTTGCGTTGGTAATATAGGCTATACATCCCGTGGTAGTATTGATAACATGCAAAAATCGCGTAATTTTAAATCAACGGTTGATTATAAGGTACAATCAAGTTCATAAGCTTCTGAGCAAAAATATTATCAAAAGTAGCTCAGTTAGCGCCTAAGGGAGGCAACAGGGGAGGGGACCTACGCGCGGGCAGTTTTCTCGCGCAAAGGCTTTCCATAGCCATACAGCGTGGGAATGCTGCCTGCGTCATGGGCACCCTACCTAGAGGGCTTAGTTTTATAAATATATCTTAGTTTAATTTTTAGTTATAATCCCGTAAATTTGTTATTATTTATGTTTTATTTTTGACCCATAATAAATGTATATAATAATAAAAGTATCTGAACACTTCACACACTAATATCACTTCACTACTTCATCCGTGAAAAACTGTTATCTACCGTAGTCGGGTAATAAGTATCCTATAATCATCTTCCGATGTCCAGCTATCCTTGTATGTATACATGTATGCATGTAATGTATGTAAACACTTTTATTGTACACAACAACTGGTTATAAATATATTTATAACAAATACAACATGTACAAAGGCAAACATATCCATATGAGATCTCTTCCAGTTAACCTTTGAGCAATTGGAGAATTATAGGTATTTGAAGGAAATAGGCAGACTGCACTGAGTATACATATGTACCTAGGTAGTAGTAATAATACACATATTACACAATAACATAAACATAATATATACCTACATATAATACATAGGTATAAATGCGTATGTAATTATAGTATTCAATTCAGAAGTCTTAAGTAAGTAAGTAATCTTAAGTGATGCAACAGATGGAGACTTCCTAAGGGACAAAGGCAACTGATTCCACAACTTCATTGTACGAGACGCTCTCATACAAAACCTGCAACGCGCTGTAAAGATTTTACCTGAAATATTGACCCCTCTACACAGAAAACTGATCATCAATATAGATTATTGTCCGATTCGTCCGTGAAGTAATTTTCTGGAGACGCAAACCTCTTATTCTGGGTGTAGTTGATTTATTTCGGCAACGCTCGAGGTTATTCCTGGATAACATTAGCATATATAAATTCGGAAACAAACGTGACAACTTGGCGGCCGACCGAGGCGTAGCGTAAAGGTGAAAATGTGAAACTAGATAGAATTTTATAGGTGCTGGATCTATCTTTAACTCGGAATACTCGGAGAGTCAATTCGTCGTAGAAACATCTGCAGGTCTAGCAATTAGCATATCTTGCGACAACTTTGTTTTTCGCGTGACATAGCAATATTTCACCTCCTGTATTTCACCCTGGTTTTGAAAGGATAGAGATTGGTAATATTTGTCACGTGATATAGCCGTGTGTTACAGTTGTTCTAGACTTGATGTGTTCATTACGAGTGGCGGCAGCGACGAGCAGTAGATATACAATTATAGCGATATATGAAGCTAATTATCACGCGCGTTTGTTGCTCTATTTGTTCCCACGCCGCGCCGCTAGCCGCCACGCTCACCGCCACGCTCAACTCCACACTCACCGCCACGCTCGCCGCCCCGCTCGCCGCTAAGACTGAAGTCGGGGTCAGGCTATTCGTCGGAATCGGAAGCATACAAGCTATAAGCACCTCTAGCACAGCTGTGATACGCGACTCTTTCTCGCGCGAGTTATTTATGTATCTCTTTCTGTGCAGTAGGTACTGTGAGAGAGTGACAGGTGACGCTATGCCGCGCGACATGAGTCGCGAAGCATAGTTGAACTAGATAGGCAGTAGTACAGAATATAAGAGCACAGAAGATTTTCTCTTTTGTTCTTTGCAAAAATCACCTGAGACCTGTACTTTATAAGCTGTTAAAGAAAATTCGTTGTGGGACGTGGTGACACAAGCAATCGACGCGTGTGTGTCGCTACGACGGGCTGTGGACGGCCTATGATGGTTACGCTTTTCGTGTCATAAATAAATGACGACACTTTCAGACACGTGTTTTTATTATATTCTAATCCGAAGTTTGAAATCCGATGTTTGTGATTATCCTTCTCTTTTTTCTCGAAGTTCATACCTATCATAATACAATTTGAATACTTATAGCAAAAAATCGCCGTCGTAAGTAGGCTACATTCAAGACGCAGTAAAACAGAATCATTAAATTAGACGGGATTATGATTAAGTTAATTAAAACCAACTCGAACCGTGCCATGAGCGAAAAGTATAAAATAGTTGTCTCATTCTAAATACCGTAATAAGAACGGAGAAGATGTGAGATATACGTACCATTATTACTGCGACGTGTATCCCTAACGCCTATAAATTTCTTGAGCAGTAAAAACTGGCCGTTTTATTATCTATTTGCGTCAATAAATAAACATTAAAGAAGACACATTATTTTAAACTATGACGGACTCTGTCTACGATGAAGATCATTGTTTTCTGTTCCAATTCATTATTTTCACTCGTGACCATTTAAGTTTCAACCTGGTTTCAACATAATATCTAAATATTGATTGCTGGACTAAATACTAGGTCGATACCAAATTTTTTTTAAGTATTTATTCAAAACTTTTTACTGGCAATAATAATTAAAATACTTACAATAAAACTAAACCTAAAAATTAAACTAAACTCGAACATAATAAAGTTAAACTAAATCTAAAAATGACCCCTGCGGCATAGTGATGTAATTCAAAAATTGTTAATTCTTAAATATCAATAAGTATATTTATTTAATAAAATGGCTGTCTCGGGTACATGTCACTTGTCTTGTCAGTTTCAACTTGTTGGCTTCCGGTTCGTGACTCAAGATGGCCGCATTCGTTTAAGTTTCGTTGTACATTATTTATTCATTTTTGTTGTTCAATGTGTAGTATTGATAGCGTATTGTACTGTGATCTAACGTATGAGTGAATAGCTAATGAAGAATTCAACTTGAAGCGTTCATAGCCCTTCCTGGGTCAAGGCCCGATAGTCCGTGTGGTTTTTTGTAAATCGCTATCACTCTACAAAAAACACTATTTTCTCAACTCACCGTACAACGTTCTGACAACCTTGACGCTGGCAGAATTGTCCCGATGGACAGTAGCCATTTATTTATAAAAATTGAATTGAATTGAGTACTATGTTTTTCACAATACTAAATTAAAAATAATAAACTAAGATAGTCTAGGTCCCGGCTGTTTTGAGAGAAAACTGAAGGAGAAGAGAGAAAAAACGTTAGGTTTTTGGAGGTAGGTTATTTACCAGTATTTAAATGCAACAGTGTACAAATGCAAAGTAAAGGATTTCATGGCCTAATATTCTTTATAGCCTTCTTCTATGTATAATCATCATGCATGCGAACATGCAGTTTAACCGAAACTTTAACGGAAAGAGAGATTTTTGTCGGTTTTTTAATGTGATGTAAGTTTGTTAGAATTAGAACTGTCTCGAAACGGTACAAGCCCTGTAACAACTCAATTTTTTTTTTTTAGCCCAATGGTTTTCCACTATGGAATACGTTGAGGCATTAAATTCTCCATTTTTAACCGATTTCAAAAAAGGAGGTTCTCAATTCGACCTGTTTTTTTTTCATGTTTGTTACCTCAGAACTTTTGATGATTCTTTTTTTATTTGGAAGCTGGTCCTTCCCGTGTGGTCGCATTTCAATTTAGTCCTGTTTGCACAAAGACATCTGGGTCGCCTGCATTTTTTTTTTACATAGGTAAGGGCTTTAATTAAAACAAAACTTAATTGATTCCTTTGTGTGACGAAAGCTACCCATACATTTTGTATGACTAACATTCGTCACGCAAAGGAAGCGATCGTGATTTTTTGTTAACTAAGCTTTTAACTATGAACAATTTTTTTGCAATCGGTATGGGTATCCATGAGAAAATTATATAAGTGTTATTATATGTTCCATTTCGCTCATTGGAGTTGCTTATTTTTTTGTGAAAAAGTGATTATTTGAAATAAATAACTGTATATGCACTTCATTAACGAGCACTCCGCCATTCCTCATTATCTATGGATAATTAAAACAAATGAACAGCCCTTGACGTTAATTTGTCGCTGTGAGTGATGAGCCTCTAATTGATACATCGTAGTTCCGAATTATTCCAACTGTGGAACTGATTCCAATCATCGTCAAAAGCAACTTTTACATATACATACCTAGGATAACTCGGGGCACCTATACGAAAGTGACGTAGCAAAATATTTTATCGACAAAAAAATATATCGATGTTACTGTCAACATCTAAATGTTGTAACGGTTCTATTTTAAACTTCTAATTAAATAAGTCTTAATAACTAATATTATTATCTACAAACACTAACCTAATTAAAAACTTAAATCTAATCGTTTACAAATTAAAAACTATTTAATTTTTTATAAATCAAACCTCTTTATTCGGCACTGGCTGAGTAGCTACGTACTGGCCGAAAAAGAACTCGTGAAAAGAAAACAATAGACGATCGTGAAAAATAGAACACGGCATGCGCTGGCATTGGAATAGCGGATGTAAATTTATTAACTATTAAGAAATTAAATTGTATTTCTTGAATACATCTATAAATATTGTGTAAATAAATTGCCACCGATGTGTAAATAATACTTTTATGTACAGTTTTCCTATTATGTCTGTACATGTGTAAATAAGTTGCTGTGTTTTCCCCAATACGGGTGAGTGTTGCGAAAATAATATTTTACATAGGTTAAGTTTCTTGATATCGCTAAATATCTTGTCTTGTCGTTAATATAATTTATTTAATGTTTTAATGTAATTAAAAGGTAACAACTTCATACTAGTACTACATATTTTTTTTATCTGTAAAAAATATTTCTTATTTGATTTCGTTTCGGTCTACTCTAAATAATATATGAACTATTTTCTAAGTGTATTTCTTTGCTTTAATGTTATTGTGCTTGTGACTGCCACATCATTGATGACTAATAAATGCTTAGGAGTTCACTTAACCAACCTACGAAACTCGTTGGAAATCTAGATGTCGCAGTCACATGCCGAACTTCACCTAATGATTACGGGATTTCCAGGGAGCAACCCTAGGGCCACCGAACCTACCCCGGGGCCGGAAAACCTAACCTAGACTAGCCTGACGCTACCAAGACTAAGCCTGGGGCTTGTCCAGGACTACATCGAGTTCATCAGTCTGGAGCTAGTCTGCCCTACCCAGACTACAGGACGGCTAGAGCTACCTAGCTCGAACCTAGCCTGCTGCGACGAAGACGACGTGTGCAGGGAAGTGGCTCCTAACAAGGACTTGTCTCCTCTAAAGTGTACTCAGCTCGGATTAACAATCTAAATTACCCACGACCTAGCCGGATCTACCTATTTTTTACTTTATTTTACTTTTATTAAACATTTGTACAGTTCAATCTGAATTTCATTAATTCCTTACTAAGTAACTAACCTATCTATAACGTTTACTGCACTAATTATCCGTTATAATGTCATCGACATAAATAAATATTACTTTATTCCTCCACATTTTCAAATGAAAAAATAAACATATTAAAACGTGTATTTACATGTTTATTTTAAAATAATTTTCATAATATACGTAAATTGACATTTTGATTGAAATGACATCCTCATACTTTTATTATCTTAATTTAAGAGGCTCGATATCAGATCAGATATGACATCGAACCTCTTTATAGTAATCCAGAATGTTCATTGAGCACATATATTAATTTAATTATATCGACATCTTTTTAGGGATCCGTAGTCAACTAGGAACCCTTATAGTTTCGCTATGTCCGTCTGTCCGTCTGTCCGTCCGCGGCTTAGCTCCGTGATCATTAGTACTAGAAAGCTGAAATTTGGTATGAGTATGTGTATGTATTACGCCGACAAAACGGTAAAATAAAAACTTTAAAAAACTTTTTTTCGGGTACCTCTCGAACACCTAAAGTTGGGGTGAGTTTTTTTTCGTTTCAACACAAGTGTGTGGGGTGTCGTTGAATAGGTCTCTTGAAAATTATAGGGGTCTACAAACATTATTTTTTGATAAAGTCAACAGTTTTGTAAATATTCGCTCCAAAAATAAAAAATAGCGTCCCCCCCCCCCCACTCTAACTTTTCAACCACAGGTCAAACAATTATGGAAAAATTCATGAACATGAGGCCTTATAAGCACTTTCAATGAAAACTATATTGAACAAAATCGGTCGAGCCGTTTTTGAGTTATCGCAAAATTTCATAATTTTCTTAAAAGGACGTAAGTTGACTTCCAGAAGGTAATAAGTAATTACTGTTACTTTGGCGTTTACGACCTTCTTATAGAGCTTGAAATCTTCCTCGTAACTTAAGTCTATTGTGAAGGATGAGCAACTACGGAACCCTACACTGAGCGTGGCCCGACATGCTCTTGGCCGGTTTTTTATCGATATCCTATCCCTAGAACGTGCCCCGAGTATAGTATCCTAGGAGCATATAAACAAGTTTTACATATAACATCAATTTAAACTAGACCTCGCGATAATTCGCAATGGCTGGAATAACTATACCTTTTTTTTATGTTTTCAACCCCCATATCTCCGCCACTCTGAAAAAATTCGAACACTTAACGCGCTGCAGCAATCTATAGGTTCGATTCCCGGTCTATTCCACCAGGTAAATCATTACAATTTTTCTACGAGCTTTGATCTTTGTATCAATGGTCTAAATTTCGAAAAGCTAACTCGTCAAAAACATCTGCATTATTATTGAACCTCATCACAGAATTTCACAAGTCGGTTGAGAAATGCGGCCTTTATACGAGAATAGCCGGAAATCCGGACAAACGGACATCCGTACACCCAAACTTCTGGACACATGAAAGAATTTTGGGCCAAGCTGAAACATATATTAAAATACTTACATTTTATTTTATCCATTCCTAAGAGGATCATTGTCAGTAAGTCATTAGGTCAGTAGGTACCTAAATAGCTTTTATCTTTTAATACTTTTGCTCCCAAGAATTGAATGTGGAATTAACCTTTTGCTTCTCTATAAATGCTAAGTATTTGAATGATGAATTGTTAGAATTACTATTTGCATGTTGAGTGTGTCGACCGTGGTGTCGACTAATACTGTTACCAAAACGATTATTGTAAGACTTTTTATTACGTATTATGTATGACAATAAATCCCTATTCAGTTATGTAGTTTCAAGTACTAATCAATATTTATATCTCCTAGCAGCTGGCAATATTATGCTACAAATTCAGATATGTATTTATATAATTTCCTTGCCCGAATATGTATCAATTTCAGCATATTATCAAACCTAGTTCAATGTTCTTTTAGGAGTCCATTCTAAACTTCGTGGGTGCGCGTGGTTTGTATAGCCTTGACCAGCTAGAATGTTCTATTGTGTGGGGAAAGGAAGGGTATGACGGGAAACCCAACCTTCGTATGGATCGGATATTTAAAACACATCCCAGTTATATTATAAAAGCGAAAGTTTGGTACTTGTTCAAACTAAACCAGCTGGACGGATTTGCATGAAACGTTTCTTTTATTTTTATCGAAGAAAAAGAGGCTTTGATCGCTTAGCGACCAAATCAGCCCCATCACAGTGATACGTACAGACAATTAAGTAATTTTATAATTAATTGTTACAATGAAACTAATGAAACTTGATACAGAGATTTGGAAGAGAACGTTTTAGCCTGCTTTTATCCCGAATAAAGCGTGGTTCCCGCAGGATAGTGTATGCGAGTGAAGCCGCGGATGAAAGCTAGTTGAGAATAAAATTGAAACCATGTACCTAAGTCATCATCATCATCAACAACAATTATATAAATAGTGAAAACCTGAATACTTGACGAGTATTACTCAATGGCGTAGTAATTTTGGAATGAAATGAGTATATATATCGATCGGAATTAAATCATTATGGCGTAAATGTTATGCCATTTCGCCCACGTTACCGCCCTTTTTCCTTTACCGCAGTCGGAAAAAAGTTTCTAAAACAATGTTTCGCTGTCCAGCGTCCTTGTACCAAAATTATTCTGATATTAACATCCCACTTATTCAGCCATCGGCAGTATCTCATTAAATTTGTTTTTGTTCGTTTTACGTGAATATTCATCAATACAGCCCACACCCACCCACTGTTGAACACTTTGAACAGTGCCCTTACCAATCTTATAGTTAAAGTATTACAAGCTGAGCTAATCCTCTTACCTGCATTCACAATAGCATTGTGTCTAATACAATCCTATCTGCTTTTGTTCTCATAAACGCGAACCTGGCGCCAACCAGTTACTTACAAAAAAAGGTTAGAACTACATTGCGTGGATATTGAATTTTCAGCCTTATTCCTTGTTGAATAGGTTTAAAATGTTTGTTGACGAGAGATCATAGTCCTTTTTCAAGAGAATACGTTCTTGAGCAGGGTCGGACGGTTGTACAGTTCCAAAAAGTTATGATCACCATTATTCTGTTAGTGCATTTTGTAGTCTAATGTCCAAGGAAATAGAGTCGATAATCTATATTACGATACCTTCCAAGGTGGTTACAATCTGCTTTTACTACGAGCTCGTTATCTTAATTTGCGGTTTACCAGTTGTGGTTTGTTCAATGGTATTCAGTTCTTAAGTGGATTAGCTCAGCTTAGATAAATCCAACTATACCATGAGTTTACAGTGACGATTCTCGCTAGCGACTGCGTAAACGATTTGTATGTAGTTCTACAAAGTGACCGCTAGGGGCGCTGTCCTATTCTCCATACAAATCTTTCACGCTGTTGCTAGGAAGCACGGGCACGTTTACTCATGGTAAGGGTACAGAGGACTCTATCAGTATCAAGCTACTTTGCACGGGCCTACGCTAATTCTCATCCGTTTTATTAACCTTGGATATTATCCGGAACACTCGAGAGATAATCTATAACTTTACAACTCATTCCAATTTCGATTTTTTTATCAAAAAATAACCGACTTCAACGAGGAAAAAATGTATTTCTGAGAACTATACTAACGAGTTACAATAAAAAAACACCAAAATTCTCGCACATGTGCCTAATATATTTAAGGAATTGTAGTTTCTGTCTGTCTAGGGAAAGTGGAGGGCAAAAGATCTCGTGGGCGCTCTCCAACGCGATGAACAGACCTCATCAAATCTGTGACACAATGCGGCATAAACGAGAATTCTCACTCCGCCGAACATAGGACTACATGGCGGCACATCACGAGAGAAGCGGTGGCGAAAGAATCGACCTAACCATGACCAAGACCACTCTGCCAAGAGTGCACGACTACGAAGAAGAAGTTTCTGTCTGCTAGACAGAAAAACCGCACCAAGGGCTTTCCTTATCGCTACGGAACCCTAAAAGCACGGTATAATAATATAGTAATTAACAATTAATAAACGTTAGGGTGTTGCTTAAAAATTAACTTTCAAAAAGTCATTGTCTCACCCCGCCATTATGTTCTAGTACCCTGATTAACGGATGCTAGTTTTTTTTTTTTTTTCTTAAATCAATTTTAGAGGTCGCTACCGCTTGATAAAGTTTTGGTAAAAACATAATTTAGGTGTCAATATGACAAGCTTGGCAGTCACTATTTTATATTTATTTTACTTCTATAACGTTTGTCGATTGCTTGGGAATCCCCCTTGATCGATACATACCCCTCGCCCCCCGGCAGGCCGCGTTAAGATACGCAATCGGTCAAGTTTAGAGTGCACTGCACCCTAATGCGAAAAAATCTACATTAGTGTCATAAAAATTGAAATTTTAATTTTCTTTTACTTAATTATCATAATTTTAATTAATTTTAATAAGAATGTATGTAAATTATATTTGTTTATTTGAACATGTTTTTATTGTTTTTCCAAAACTTTGACAGCTGGTAGCGACCCCTAAAATTGGTTTAAAAAAAAAGCAAAAAAACTAGCATCCGTTAATAGGGGTCGTAGAACAAAATGGGGGGGTGAGACTTTAAGATTTCAGTTTTTTTCCTTTTTTCGCCATATAAGCAACACCCTAATAAACGTGCGTGTAAAAACACCGTAAAGGAGGTCAGGGCGTGCCAGGATTGTATCACACAAAACTCCGAGTTCAAAGTAACATAGTAACTGACGAGAATTTCCCTCTCAGTTGTACCATTTTGTGCGAGCAGGACAGTGTTGTTATAATTATGTTATTGCCCATCCCTCAAAGGTGGCCCTTCGGTGATTGCAGGGTTCTTTATTTAGGTTAAAATATAAAAAATCGTGTGACCTTTTTTTTGTTTACAAATATTATAAAACAAAGTCCTTCGCCACGTCTGTCTGTATTTTCGCGATGATCTCAAAACTACCTAATAGATTTCATACGGTTTTCATCTATCAACTAAATTTGAATTATATGACCCAGGTGATTAGGTAGTAGAAAAATCATTTCAAAATAACAAAGAAAGCAGTAAACTGTTAATGAATGTAGCAAGCCAAAATTTGTAGTTTGCCTTCACTCTTACAATCCCATGACAAGATAATGGCTGCAAATATAATATTTTTCGTCTGTACACCAATTTTAGCCGAAAATATACTACAATAACTACTAAAAAACCTACTGTATCTTATCCTACGTTATCTTACAGACAGCAATAATGAATTTTCACTCCTTTTTCATACTTATTAGTAATTGTATTGTACACGTTTTTATTCATAAGTTCATAACTGAGGTACCTAGTCGCAACGAAATCGGTAACATATTAACATTTATTTATATTACTTTATCATTCACACAGTAATTAGTAATAATCCATGAAGTAATAAATTATTACTTATTCAAAAGGACCATATTTTCTTAGTAAAGTTTATCAGATATCGTATATTTATTGCTTTATTGGCGAATACAGGTAAAAGGAGTACCCTTCAGGGACATAATGGAGAATAAAAGCGTCAGCTTTTCTGAAGCAATTTCTCATTCCGCAAATTCCGTCTCTTTCTCGAATAACTCGTTAGCGGCATGGGGCGGAATGACTTCATTCATTCAGAGATTCAGTCAGAAAATTAGGTTAACAGTCGATCCTTTCCCATTGACTGCGTTAAAGAGATTCAAACGATGTTTTACTCCGGCAAAGTAACCATTCGGGCGAAAACCGCCTATCAAATAAAGACAAATAAAAAGTTTCAATCTGTAGACCTTCTACTGGGTTCTGTGTTTAGATGTTTATAATACAATTCAATACGTTCTTACGGGATACATAATAAACTTACCCTGCATACTATAATGTGTGAGAGAGTGAAATAAGGATAGTCACGCGTACAAAAACGTTGACGACGCGGTTGGCTCAGTTTGAAAGTGCAGCTGCCTACTGAGCCGGCGGTCCTGGGTTCGAATCCCGGCCAGGGCAAATGTTTGTGTGATGAACTCGAATATTTGATCCTGGGTCATGGATGTTATCTATATATGTATTAATATATTATGTAGGTATATGGTCGTCTATTACACATAGTACAAGTTTTGCTTAGTTTGTGATATTACTTACAAATCATGATCAAGACCTTTTCAGGTGTCATTAGTTGCTATTCTATAGCCTACGTCTATCATAAGGTGACGCCGTATTTCCTCCTCTCCAAAGGCTTTGTATTCAAAAGTCGCACGTGAAAATGCCTTGGAAAAGCAAACGTAATATAACCCTATGCTGCGTTGCACACAATCCTTTCAGAAATCAACTCACATGCCAGCCCAAGAGTTAAATTGAGTGGGTACGTTGAAAATCCGCTAGACGTGGTGAAAGAGTTATGAAGCTGTTCTCAAAGCAATCCAACATTTCACACGGCAAAGTAGCGAAGTTTTATTTCATTCGCATGCTTCGCGTCGCACTGTACTTAACGGCCTCTTTAAAAACTTTACGCACTCTGCGCTAGTACGCAAGAAAAAACTTCAATTACTGTAAACTTCTACGGATACTTAAGAAAGAACTTTATTGACTTGGTTGATAAAAGTTTTATAGTAACTTTTCTAATATACGCCATCGTAATGTTGAAGTTTTAGCAGCGTAAATTCATCAAAAAATTGTATAGTGTTTACATCAGTCCAAGCCTAAACTGTTAGGACCAGTAGCAAGAATACATCTGAAATTAAACAAGGGATAAAAATTGTACATTATTTACATACATAGGGCGGTGAATTCGTGAATGTCCCGGATCACAGGTGTTTGTGACCCGTATCGAAGGAGAGAGGCTTGAGATTTCCTCCCTTAGGCAGAAAATCCTACTTACGGCTTAGGGTGACGGAAAATAGATTTATTAGCATTTAATGTAATTCCTGGGAGTTGTGGAAATCTAACAGAGAGGCCTTAGCCCAGCAGCGGGACACTCAAACAGGCTAATAAAAAATAGTAATTCCTCTTCTGGTACACTTTTTCACTATATCAATCCTTTGTGTCGCAATTAAAATTTGTACGTATTTTTTCACAAACTAAGTATTTTAATAATGGTTATAAGTAAGTATAGTCTTTTGATTGGCGTTGTGTACGATCTACTTAAGGAAAACAATACTGTTGTGTGGTTCTGTACCTCATTATAGTCCGTCATAAAAGAGAAGCATGCTAAGTAGGCTGACTAACTGAGAATTAAACAAATAAACGGTAAACGTAATTTCAATTAAATCAATTTTAACTCTTGGCGAAAAGGCCTTGCACGAAGTCCTTATATTATTTAGCGCGGTTATTTTTTATAATGGACGATAATGAGGTACAAAACCACACAACAGTATTGTTTTCCTTAAGTAGATCGTACACAACGCCAATCAAAAGACTATACTCATATGGTTATATGTTAGTTATAATTTATTGATTTTCTACTTATTTATTTATATCGTTCGTTTATGTTGCAGCGTCTGAAATTGAAAGGAAGTATGCTTTCACGTCAGAAGTCAGTCGATAAGCTGACGTGAACAATACAAAGACGAGCGCCGTCGTGCGTCACAGTATACAGGGTGTAATCGTTAAGTCCACATCAAAAATATTTTCATAATAAACTAAAAATATCCAAAGTATTAAGTTGAAACGCCTTTTATCATAGGGCAGCTTACTTTATCAATATCTGTTTCAGAATTATCGACTGGTCACACCTAACGATTACACCCTGTATATGTTAACAAACAGTATTTCAACTAGGAGTTACAGCAGATTACCTCCGTATAGATGTGACTCTGTGATCGTTAAGTACTGTCTATTAAGATAGCTCCGGTCAGCTTCACAGTGCATCTTGTGATCGGGTATTTAAAAGTAAGTTTGGCTTTGCCAGCCACAGTAGTCACGCCCGTAATTAGCTTGGGTCGCCGTCGCCGGTCACGGCGTGGATAGCTATATACATATTACAATACACTAAATAATAGTCACATAGAAAATGCTTACACTAAGTCAAAGGCACCTCATGGAGCTATATGCGCACGCTGCTTAACGTGGCTCACTCTAACTAGTCTGTTGCGCTGACGCGGAATGGGAAGTTTGTAAGTGTGTTTGTTTACTTCTTCAGACTCAAACGGCTAGATAAATTTTGACAAAATTTGTTATGGAAGTATATAGCTGACACCCTGTATTAACGCAGAGGCTACTTTTTACCCGAAAAAATCTAGTGTTCCCGTGGGATCAATGGGTAACATCGCGGGGCACAGCTAATAGATAATAAACATCATCACTGAAAGTTAGACGTGGGCGTTATTTCACGTCACTAGTTACAGTAACTAGTTACGCGACATGTAACCGAATCACTAGTTTCGCGTCAAATAACAAGTAGTGATTTTTGTAAATGCGTTATTTTATTATTACTGCTATCTGTGAGTCGAGTAATCGAGCGAGAGAGAGCTCACCTTCTGCACCGGCCACAGCCAGCCGAGCGAGCGAGATGTAGAACGCGCACGTGCCGTCGCCGTCCCGGCCAGCCGAGCGAGCGGGATGGCGATCGCGCGCGAGTCGAGTTTTGCAAACAATCACAGTAGCAGAATAAAAATAACCAGTTACAAAAATCACTAGTTATGAAACAGATGACGCGCGACCGAGTCACTGGTTTCGTTACGTTTCTTGAAAACGACGTAACGACCCACGTCTACTGAAAGTTCTCAAGAATTCATAAATAAATCCCTCCAGACTCTTGTCATGTAGGTATGTATGCGAGTCCGAATTATATTCGTACATGTCTATGAACTTGCTTTACTGCTTTACAGCAATATACTGTGGCTAAGTGAAGATCACATTACCTAGCTGTTCTCCTTTCGACGCGAAACTGTAAGAAGGTTTACTTTTCTTTACCTTTTAGTTATTTATAAAGTCATCGTGACGTTTTTCATTGAACGTGGGGAGAATGGAGATAAATATTATAAGTAAGTTGGCTACACCGGGTGTGGCCTTTAACACGAGCAATAAATAAAAAAACATAGGTACCTACTTAGATTTTACTCTTCAATCTGAACAACATTTGTTTCAAATGTTCATTATTTCTAACAAATTAACATTAACATCGCGCTGACTGACACAGCTGTCACGCTAATTAAGTTACTGATTGTGAAATATTTCTGTTTATTAGTAATTAAATAATACAGGCAATTTTTTAAAAGTTTCTAAACGAATGTTTAAAGAGTTCATACTCCCGTTATTTACCTCTAATTGTAATTTCTTGCGTTGTATTTCTCCTGTATATTTTATGACGTGCGCAATAAAGAGTACCTACTTGTATTGCATTGTATCGTATTGTACTTAGTCTATGTTTTAATAAGCACAACACCCCTGTTGTACTTAGGCCTGGCTAGTTGTCTGCTCTTAGAATAAATACGCCTGGAAACCTAGTCAGCGCTTCAAAGTGAAGTCAGTTTTGATAAGCCACGGTCTGTCACGGGCCTAGTTTCGTCCGTGTGCGCATCTGTCACAACGTCAAGCTCACAAGCAAAACGTCTCTATGATTGGTTCGTAGACACGCACACATAAA
The DNA here is from genome assembly GCA_905147355.2 of Apotomis turbidana. Classification (NCBI taxonomy): domain Eukaryota; kingdom Metazoa; phylum Arthropoda; class Insecta; order Lepidoptera; family Tortricidae; genus Apotomis; species Apotomis turbidana. Next base: position 16,515,109 of record LR990292.1, on the reverse strand, counting down.
ACCAAAACCGGCTTCATCTTTCGCAAATCTGTTGTATGAATACAATCGTTCTAGGCGTATATATTCTAAGTGTCTGCTGTTTTACCAAGTTCCTAGCTCGTAAACAATCTCATTTCATCTAGTATCCTACGAGATCAACGTTCTCAACGGTCGTTTACATTCCCAACTTGTCCATATCCTTACTCGGTGACTGACTCTATCAAATAACTCCTATGGCGCGGAGACATTCCCACAACAAACAAACATTTCCATTTGGCTTTTTACTCCCAATCAAAGTCCGACTCACTGGTGAGAACTCACCAGCACAGATACAGTTGAAGTCAAGTAAAAAAAAAACTTTGAAAACCTCTTATTTATTCCGCTTAGTAAAAGTAAATAATGGATTAATTGTACCGATGCTGGACACCCTTACATTTGGCTAGTGTGCATGTGTAGAATGTGGACAAGGCATTAAAAGACACCTTGAGAATATGTTTGATACCTACTGTTTTACCGCTATTACTATGCCTAACTACTGTTAGAGATATAAATTGGTTGCCAGGCTCGAGAACGATAATATAGTATTTATGCTCCAAAGTTGATAAAAACAGTCAATTGCGATTAAATAGTTTCTGTAGACACGGTTTTATTTTAGCCTAGTACTCCCATCAGTACCTCCGAACAAAACGATCAATTTGCTGCTTATTCATAACTTTCATAAGCTAAGTTAAAGATGAGGAAATATTCCAACGAAAGCTAAATGTCTTTGATGAATTTTATAATAAATGCTTCGTTAAGTCAAATAATGATTGTAACCTCAAGTAGTGTCTTTATTCTGTGCCTCAAGTCTATTGTGGTCTAAGTAAATAATTCATAAAGATCTGTATTCATCTGTCTGCGAATGGAAATGAGGTTGTTGTGCAATGGCTCGCCGGGAAAACAAAGGCTAGTTCTGAGAACGAGTGAATTAATTTACTATCACATTAAAGCTAAACTAACCGGGTCACTGGTTAGTACAATCCGATATTACAATATTTTAAAATATTTTATCCAGTTTTACATTTAGTGTGTTTTTAATTTAGTTGTCCATCAAGAACCTTCGTATTTTCGTATAATAAGTAGCAAATAACAACTGCAAATGCCTATATCAATAACCTAAATAAAAAAACCAAAATGATTTAAGTATGAGCTGAATATTTTATGGCTTTTATTTCGTTCAAACATGGCCCAAGACCATCTCGACAGACAGAACTAAAAAAGATAACATCCGTTTCGGCGCAACGATGCCAGAGCCAATAGATACAAAAGTTATACTTATATAACATCCGTCTTTTTCGTCGAGGTGTAAGAATCAGAAGTAACATTTCTAACCATGTGATTCCGTGTAACGCGAGAAACAATTATCTACCGTTTCTAATAATAAGAAGAATTATCTACCCTTCTAATTAGTAATTATTGTATTAAAATAGGACATTTATATAAACGGTACTAAGTTGATATATCTTGAGAACAGAGTATGATGTAACGCGACAGATACTCGTATAAAGTAGTTACGTTCGTAATAAAACAGAAACGTTACCGTGTTTATGTGTTCGTATCCGGATCACTGTGACAACGGGGAGACTTGATTTATAGATAATATTCGTGTGAGCACAGTTTTTTTTCGTGATAATTAAGTGCCATTGTTAAACCCACTGTTTTTTTACGGTTAAGTAGGCCCATAAATGAAAGTGCAATTTAACCTTTGTCTAAAGTAGAGTCAGCACCGAAAATCCATAAACTGAACATGTCTGAATGTTCGAAACACAAAATGTCACTGAACAGGCTGTTGCTGTTGCACAATGTTTAAAAATTAAAGTCGATGTCCAATGTTTTCTCTAAAGGGGCTGAAAAACTTTTTTTTATTACATTAGATTACATCACTTCAATAATTACAAGATATCCGGGGATTTCATACTAAATAATAATCTGTGTTACCGTGATATAGTGAACACAATATAAGCTAAGCTAATCCACTTACCTGCATTCACAATAGCATTGTGTCTAATACAATCCTATCTGCTTTTGTTCTCGTCAGCGCCAACCAGTTACTTACAAAAAAAGGTTAGAACTACATTGCGTGGATATTGAATTTTCAACCTTATTCCTTGTTGAATAGGTTTAAAATGGTTGATGATGAGAGTTCATAGTCCTTTTTCAAGAGAATACGTTATTGTGAAGAGTCGGACGGTTGTAAAAATCCAAAAAAGTATGATTACCATTATTCTGTTAGTGTATTTTATAGTTTCATGCCTAAGGAAATAGAGTCGATAATCTATATTAACCTTCCAAGGTGGTTACAATCTGGTTTTACTACGAGCTCGTTATATTAATTTGTGGTTTACCAGTTGTGGTTTGTTCAATGGTATTCAGTTCTTAAGTGGACTAGCTTAGCTTATATTGTGTTCACTATACCATGAAACGTATCTGAATCATCCCAGACGTATAAAAATTGCTATTCAGAATCCGCATCACATACCAATGTGCCTCATCATTTTCTTGCGGTGGAGCCTTTTTTGCTATGAATATAAAATAAGGACAGAACATGACCGATAACTCGTTCAGATGATATTATTATAAGTAACTTGTTAAAATAACTAGGTAGGCTATTCTATTCATCTACCACAACCTGTAAATGCAAGTTAGGATCAATTATTTTAATTACACTACGTATCATTTATTTTAATTATACTCTCTGCAGCAAGTAAATGTTTCTGTTTATCATTATGGTTGACTGGTAGGGAAAGCATTGAGATAATTCACCATTTGTACATTTTTGAAATTAGCAATAAAATGAAAATAAACAAAACTGGGTTAAACTTACAAGATTAAGCATAGGCTAATTTTAAACCGCTCAGCCGCCGATGTCTGCGTCTTATTCATAGTAAAACAAACTTAGAAAAATCTACTTATCCTAATTAAATGCCTCCTTAATTTTAACGCCGAAGACTTGTGAAATTGGACGCGTTGTGTTGCGGCTAACGATGTTTTTCTTAGACGCAGCGAGCCCAAAGATAAATAACTTATTATAAGTAATCCCCCGTAACAAAAACAATTCTATTATAAAAGCTTGACCGAGAGATAACAAGCGCCTAATTAAAGTAAATGTGTTGTTACGAGATCATTCCCTGGTCAGTTTGTGAGTTAAAAAAAAACGGTTGCAAAGTTTAGAGGTATTTTTGTATTTCTCTAATCAGACGACTGTATTTGTCGTTCACTTTACCCATTTTATTTATTTACAGAAACCATGGAAGTACAGGTGTTACAATTATAGATATAAGGTACAACATGGACTCTGTCAAAGTATCTAACTTAATCTAAACTGATAGGGTTGTAAAACAATATGTAAAAAAGACATTCGATAATACTTGGACAACTAACAGATATAAATAGTCCCAGATAAAGCTTAAGCAGGCTTACGTGTACTCTACTAGACGATGGTATACATATACATAGATAAATATTATACTTGATAACATTAATAGAAAACTTCCATACTCATGCAGACATATATTCATACTCATCACACAAATATAAGTTGCCAGTATTCGGACACAGGATCGTCAGCTTCGCAGAATGTTGTACGGTGAACGTGGTGAACATCAAACCAAAACTACTTTTAATTGACGAAAACGAAATTGACAATCTGAATAAAAACTTGAATTTCATTAAACTGTGTCCCATCTTACAATTACCATACAATATCAAATACAAAATAATAAAAATATAGGTAACTAAACTAGGTCACGTTCGTGGTGTCCAACTGTCCTCTGAAACACCAGAATTTGAAACATTCCGGGGTTTTCGGTGCACGGAACGTTGACACTAGGCCGATAATAGACGTCAAAAAATTATGGAAAAATTCATGAAAATGAGGCCTTATAAGTACTTTAAATGAAAACTATATTGAATAAAATCGGTCGAGCCGTTTTTGAGTTATCGCAAAAATTCATAACTTTCTTTAAAATGACGTAAGTGCCGCGCCGGGTTTCGAGCTGGACGTTCATGCACTGACCATACGAACACCTTGCGCATCCTCATTGAGTCGTGTGTGGAGTGGCGTGCCGAACTTTTCTTGGCATTCGTCGACTTCGAGAAAGCCTTCGACTCCGTGAAGTGGAGTGCACTGTGGTCCAGTCTCAGGCGAAGAGGAATACCCAGCAAGTACATAGGTATCATCCAGTCCCTATATAATGGCAGTATCTCCAAAGTAGTACACGACCAAGTTCTAGGGGAACCAATTCCAATGAGTGCAGGAGTCAAACAGGGTTGCCTCCTGTCGCCGCTGCTCTTCATAGTCCTGCTCGACGATGTCATGCGGAAAGCAACAGAAACACCGAGGGGCATAACATGGAACAAAAGCTCACACCTGGAGGACCTCGACTACGCAGACGACATAGTGTTGGTTTCGTCTTCACTGCCCGATCTTCAAATTAAGCTGGACTCGTTACGAGACGAAGCTCAAGATAAGGGACTACGAATTAACGCTAGGAAGACTGTAGAAATGCGAGTTCAATCGTGCGAAAACCGACCCATAAGACTCAATGGGACACCGCTGGAATCTGTCGCAAAGTTCACATATCTCGGCAGCACTGTGACCAACAGCGGTGGTTCTGACGACGACGTCGACGCGAGGATCAAGAAAGCTAAAGGCGCCTTTGCCCAGCTAAAACAGGTCTGGGATTCGAACGTGCTCACCCGGCGGATCAAGATTTCCCTCTTCGATTCCATAGTGAAGTCTGTTTTGCTCTTCGGCTGCGAGACTTGGAAAGAGACTAAAGGTCTGACGAGCAAGTTACAAGTGTTCGTCAACAAATGCCTAAGATCCATCCTGCGCATATTCTGGCCGAACACTATCAGCAACGAGGATCTATGGAATCAATGCCACCAAATCCCGATCAAGCGAGAAATTGCTCAACGGAAGTGGAAGTGGATAGGGCACACCCTCCGAAGACCAGAGGACAACACCGGCAAGGTTGCGTTCACGTGGAGGCCGCGAGGGAGCAGACGACAGGGCCGACCGGCGCACACGTGGCAGCGCACCGTCGACGCCGAGCTGCGGGCGGCCGGGCTGAGTTGGAGTGACGCGGAGCGCGAGGCACAGGATAGGAGCGGATGGCGACGTCTCACGAAGGCCCTCTGTGCCACTGGGGTACCATAGGACGCCAACAACAAGTGCCGCGCGATGTCCTTACACTTCGAACGTTATACATATTGGTTAAGTGCCATACTGTACTAAAGGTTAATAGTTTTGGAATAAATAGCTTTCGGGCAAATGAAAATTCGGGATTTCGAAATTTCGGGCAAATGAAAATTCGGGATTATGATAGGTTACCTGTAAAACATTTCGCTCAATCTGGTGCGTATAATCGATAACTTCCAGAAGGTAATAAGTAATTACTGTTACTTTGGCGTTTACGACCTTTTTATAAAGCTTGAAATCTTTCTCGTAATTTAAATGTTTCTCGTAATTTTCGTCTATTGTGAAGGATGGGCAACCACGGAACCCTACACTGAGCGTGGCCCGACATGCTCTTGGCCGGTTTTGTTAATCCTTTTAACAGCATAACCATATCTTTACGGAAAGGTCAGATTAATTCCATTCAGTTTGAAATGTCATCTCGTCAGTCCTTCAGTAGGTAAATGGAGTACAAAGCAAGATTTCCCAAATTGTAAGATGAAGATTTCGTTTCTAGAATTAATTCAGTAGCGAACCATAATCATTCTTCATAAGGAAGAAATACATTAAGATGCTAAAATTCACAAATGTCGACCGTATCTGTCATGGATTACGGTCTAGTTTACACTTCTTGATAGGACAAATTAAGGCCGCAAAATTTAATATGTATTAGGTCAAATGGAAGATTGTATTGCGACATCGTGTAAACATTTCTTGGAATCTTTGATTCTAACAAAAGTAGCAACGTTGAAGAAGATGTTATTTTCTCTGTAGAAACATGATAGTAATGTCACAGGTAATATTTCTCTTCCAGTGATTTTAAATTGATGCATAATTAGTAGGGCCTCGTGCAGGGTCCGTCCGGATTGTTACTACCCTAACCTAACTTTAAATTCAGTTATAAACTGGCTCAAAGAAAATAATCTGCAAGTTAATATACTAAAAACGCAGTTTATGCGTTTTCATACTCAGCGGGCTTCACCCATTGGTTTTAACATTTCATATGAGAATGAATTAATTACAGAAGTCAAACATTTTGAATTTTCTTGGAATAATCATAGATAGCCACTGTTCTTGGAGTTCGCATATAGACAAAGTTTGTAATAAAATAAGTAGTTTTATATTTGCACTTCGGCGTTTAAGACAAGTAGCATCGGAGGCTACTAGTTTAACAGCATACCATGGCTATGTGGCATCGGTGCTTCAATATGGATTGTTGCTGTGGGGGAACTCGGTGCATGTAAATAAGGTATTCATTCTACAAAAAAAATGCGTCAGAGCAATTTGTGGTGCGTATATAACGGACTCATGTAAGCCACTTCTTAAAAAATTAAAATTGCTTACCTTGCCGTGCCTATATATTAAGCAGCTAGCAATATTTGTAAAACAATATCCAGATTTGTTTAAAAAAATAACTGACGTAAGTAGCAGAACACAAAGAAAATGTAATGATGGTAAATTATTCCTTCCTAAACTGAAATTGCAAATTTATAAGAGAAATGCCTATATTATGGCTATCAGAGTATAGTATAGTAGTATAATATAGTATAGTAGTAAGTTGCCCAGAGACCTGTGTAATCTGCCTCTGAATAGATTCAAGACAAATCTACATACATGGTTATTGGACCGACCCTTTTACTCTATTAATGAGTTCTTTATTTATTAACTATGCTTGCAAGTATTCTTGTTTGCAAAATATTCGCACGCCAGAAACGGCGTAATATGCTTGTTCTAATTTTAATTTAAGAAGACCCCTGTAACCATATTACTGCGAATAAATTATTTGATTTGATTTGATTTGATACCGTCTTGCCTAATAACCCACCGCCAAACAGCAATGTTCGCATTGTTGTGTTCCGGTGTGGGGGTAAGATAGCCGGTGAAATTACTAGCATAGAAGCATTCTATCTTCGTCCTCCGGGTAGGCAAGCACTTGTGACTCCTCTGGTGTTGCAGGTGTTTATGGGCGACGGTTATCGCTTTCCATCAGGCGATACGTTTGCTCGTTTTCCACTTATGACATAAAAAAAAAAAAAAAAAAAAACAATTTATGTTACATATAATGTAAAAGTTATGCGTATTTAACACGAAATTAGTTTGTAAATATTGTAATAGTGTTCATGTAATAGTGAAATTGTCGTCATGTAATTAACCTGTAAACTTATGGAGGTTTATTTTTTGCTATTCTTAAGGTTTTATTAAAGATGTGCCGCTTTCGAGAATGTATGTATGTAAACACTTTATTGTACACAACAACTGGTTATAAATACATTGATAACAAATGAAATATGTACAAAGGCGAATTTATCCCTATTAGGAATATCTTCCAGTTAACCTTTGAGCAATGGAAGGAATGGGTATTTGAAGAAAATAGGCAAGCTACACTGCGTATAAACGAGATTTCTATATTATACTTAATAAAACTATGAGTACATAAACTAAGTAATAATACACATATATTTATACTATTTATATATCGTCCGATGACGCGTGAATTCATTGAATACTATATTTATTTACGCATTTATATGTATTATATGTAGATATATATATATATATATATATATATATATATATATATATATATATATATATATATATATATATACCACAATTTCTTCAAGTTAATCTTAAGTGATGCAACGGATGGAGACTTCCCGTTTTGTATGAGAAATGTTCTCGAGAAAGTTTTTCCCCCATAAAAATCGAGAAACGTTGTCGAGTACGATAGCTAGAGTTATTATAGAACCATACAAATGAAATATACTGATATTACATGATGTATTTAAAAGAAGCGATAAAATTATATCCCAAAAACAGTGGTACGACGAAGCGGTATAAATAACCGTTATCTTTCTGCTATTACTTACCTACATTTCGATTCCCATATTGAAGCCGAAGGCCGGCATAACCCATTAGTGTAGAAGCGCCATAAATTCAGTATTTACGGAGGACGTCAGGAATCCGCGGATTGAGTCGCTTTGATACTGAGATCAAACGCCTTTCCACGCACATTCTACGTTAGGGTTGGCACACCTTTGATATTTTTAGAGCTTGTTCCTAAAGAAAATGTTTTTTAAGGATTTGTCACGTTAAATCTTGATATCAGATTTTCAACACTATCTAAATCTTGACATGCCGCGCAGTTGTTAGGGGTAATCGACGGGCGCTTTACGCAAAACAACCATAAAATACAGTGTAGGCTCATTGTTCAGGCGGCTTTTGAGAAGATCAAAGGAAATAACCTTCTATAATGCTTAATTCTGTGGTTACGTGTCAAGTTCGGCGCGCACGCGGTTAGCCATCCCTGTTTCATAATGTCGTATATTCCTGTAGTGTCACAGTATAAATACGTTTCGTTTTTTTTTAGATCCATGGCGCCGCTTTGTTATGCAAACCTTCTTGATTTTAGGATGTGGATCAACATAGGTAACTTAATTAGTAAGATTTTGAATACTGTTAATATACTTATCTACTGTTAGATTGTTGCCATATAAAAGGATATTTAGAAATGTATGAGTGTAGTGCCGTTGTCACTGGATATCGTGCTCTTCAACTCAAAGTAGTAACTTTGTAAACAATTGCTGAAATACCCTAAAAAAACCGGCCAAGAGCATGTCGGGCCACGCTCAGTGTAGGGTTCCGTAGTTGCTCATCCCTCACAATAAACTGCTGTTTTAAGCCCGAGGTTAACGTTAAGAAAGATTTTAAGCTCTATAAAAAAGTCGTAAACGCCCTAGAAACTGTAATCACTTATTACCTTCTGGAAGTCAACTTACGACCTTTTAAAGAAAAAATATGAAATTTGGCGATAACTCAAAAACGGCTCGACCGATTTTGTTTAATATAGTTTTCATTGAAATTACTTATAAGGCCTCATTAACATGAATTTTTCGATCTTTTTTGACCCGTGGTTGAAAAGTTAGAAGGGGGGGACACTATTTTTTTTGTTTTTGGAGCGAATATTTACAAAACTGCTGACTATATCAAAAAATAATATTAGAAGACCCCTATTATTTTACAAGACCTATTTAACGACTCCCCACACACCAGTGTTGAAAAGAAAAAAAATCACCCCCACTTTAGGTGTGCGAGAGGTACCCGAAAAAAAAAATTTTTTTTTTATTTTATTTTACCGTTCTGTCGGCGTTATACATACACATACTCCTAATTTCAGCTTTCTAGTACTAATGATCACGGAGCTAAGCCGCGGACGCACGGACGGACAGACGGACATGGCGAAACTATAAGGGTTCCTATTCCTAGTTGACTACGGAACCCTAAAAAATGACAACGGGATTGTCACGTATATGGCCCATTTAAAAAAATTGTTGCATGTCACTACGGCCGCAAAATGTTTGAAAATAGAATATGTAACATTTTATTACCTTCGTAATTAAATAGTACTTCTTCGAGCCATAAAGTTACATTACAACTGTGGCAACCTGTAATTCTGACAACTCTACCCACACATGCAGTGATATACGATTACACATGTAAGGTATAATTTACTTGGACAGTAAAATTAATGAAATTACATTCCATTCCACGTAACTTTTATAACGATGAAAATATTCCTACACTGTTAAATAATAATAAAAACCAAGTAGTTCATACTTCAGGAATAGTTCTAAAAGTGCCTATTTCCATTTACATAGTATTTCGAAACAGAACCTTTTCAGTGAAACATAAGGGCTTTAAAAGAAGGGGCATTATGAAAAGATATGACGTTTTATTATTTACTCAGGACACGCATATTCACACATAGATAAGAAACAAACAAGCCAGACCGCCCCATCGACCCCATGTAACCGTGACCTAGTAATGGACCTTGGTTCAGTGTTTACTTTAAGTGGGTTCCGCCCACACCAGCCTGGCTTAAGAGTCCCGCTGACTTTCAATTTTTCCCCCTACACCACAGTTATAAATATCTTAGCGAGAAAGTGTAAGTATAAGCAAGCGGTAAGGATCGGGTCTAAGGAGCCCAGATTTAGTCTCAATATCATTACCCCTGGTCGGCCTAACGAGCGAAACGATTCGGTTTCAGCTAGGCCCAAAATTCTTAGGTAGAGGAATATGCCGAACCAAACCAAGTTCCGTGTAGCCATAGTTTCCCGTGGACATTGGGATTACTCAAAGTATTTACCGGAACGAATCGTCCGAAGTGGATGTCCTATCTTATTTGCTGAGGGATTTCATTAGGATTGGTACTGCTCGTAAAACTGTTATCTAGAATTGTTGATTTCGCTTACAGCCAAAGCAAATTAGACTAGCTTTCTACTCTCTCTGTGGTCGTTCCTTCATGTCTGGACTCGAGTCAAGATCGTGATTATCGGAAATCTTATTATTGGAATGGACGACTTGTTTTCATCAGTTTCTTTCGGTTGCCATTCGCACCACGTCACGTTGGTGTATTTTTTTCTTTAACTCTTCTGCCTACCTATTCGGAGATCTATATTTATTTATGGCTTGGTAGGTATCTATCTACGGTGTATTTGTATAGGGCGCAGCAATAAATTTGCCTCTAAACCTAAACATTCCTTCATTCATTAAAATTTAGTATTTTCCTAATAATTTCACATATAATAAAACTAAATTATAGCCTAAGCTGCGCATAGCTTTATTAAAGGATCGAGGAATACGGCTGATAGATTTAAACTAATCCATTCTGTGACCTTATTAGTAATCACCGTCCTTAGATACCCAAAAGGTCCTGATTAATCATAGATCTCCAAAATGTTATCATATCAGTAGGAAAATACAAAAATTTTTAACAAAAAAAAGAACCGACTTCAGTAAAACTAAAAAGCCGAAAATAACCCGTTCAAGTACAGATTACATTTGACTCACCCTTTGAAATCGATCCCAAACCACTCAGTTATTATATTTATATATTAAAGTTTACGTGAGGTTTGGCACCGACTTCAAAGGGTGAGTCAAATGTAATCTGTACTTGAACGGGTTATTTTCGGCTTTTTAGTTTTACTGAAGTCGGTTCTTTTTTTTGTTAAAAATTTTTTTTTTTCGCTTTTTAGTGATTCATATAAAATACTTATGGCGGGGTGATCAGGGAGGTCTTGAAGGCATGCATCTCGTTTGAAATATCTCCTAACTCCTAACTGTTAAGGAGTTGTACCTTCCATCATCAGTTCAGCATGAGAAGATGATGACTGCCATATGCAAATACTTAAATAGTTTTAGAAAATACATGAAAAATATTATGAGTGCCTATAAAATTTCAGGAATTCCTTCGATTCCTCATGGATCTCGTCATCCGATCTTCACCAAAATTTTATGGGACCAACCTTGAGATGTCTATTCATGAACCTAAAAATAATTTTTCAAATCGACTCATAAATGACGGAGTTATGAGGTAACAAACATTAAAAAAAAAAAAAAAAAAAAAAAAAAACATACAACCGAACTGAGAACCCCCTCCTTTTTTTGAAGTCGGTTAAAAATACGACAAAGGAAACAGTCAAAACCTCTTAATATATTCCTAAGCTTGCCCACAAACATCGCACCACAAAAGACCAAAGTCCTTTGTAAAAGTCTCGATGCTATTATTCAAACAATAAATCATTATGAGTGACGTTTAAGGCTTCCTGTTCAGTGATGGAACTCTTTTCAAAATGGCGAGGCAAGACGGTCAAAATGGAACGAAATTAACGAATAGAGTGCGGATATCCGGGGGGACACGCCTTAAATAGGATTAATGTAAGTGGTATACAAAAACACGTTATGACCCGATTTCTTATGAAGTATTTTGGAACATTTTTACCTACTAAGGAAGATAAAAATCAACCTCTTCGACGAACCGTGGGCCATTCAAATAAAACTAAAAGACAGATCTTTTTATTTAAATATATAAGTAACTAAGTATTTCGATTTGGTAGTTCTGGGCTCCAATTAAATCGTTACAACTGTGGTTATTTTCTGGAATAATACATTTTCGAGCAGATACGGTCAAATGGATTTTATAGAATACTTTGATAACCAATCATTATATAGTCATTCATTTTAAGAATTCATATTATTAATATTTATATTTATTTTCCTGATTACACCTATATCAAATCATTTTGGACGAATCCTACTTTATTTGTATAAGATAAATAAATAATTTAGAAAGCAATTAGTCTAATATTTCATAACAATCGTGGCACAGTTTTCGAAAATAGTTTGGCACGGTTACCGCTAAAAAAACAAAAGAAAACGTTGTCACCAACAACGAACAGAAGCTTGCTAAGCAAAATGTAGAATCTCACAAGAACATTTCTGGTAGTTGCGACTTTTTCGTACTCGGCGAGTGAAGTAACAAACCGATCTTATGCCAAACCCTCAATTATAACTAAGTTGTTGAAATATTGCACCTGCTCTGCGTTAGTATACATTTATTTATCAAACTAATAGTGCATGCAATTTGGATTGATAATCGGATTTATATGATGTTGCATTTTAAGGGGCCCTGCTCGTCTAGCATGACTATGCTTCGGTACTCTTGTCGCGTGCCTTAGCGCTACCCGTCGCTCTCTCACATCGCTGCACAGAAAGAGACAGGTAATTAAAGAATGGTAATAAATAAATATCTCGTGCGAGAAAATACTCGCGTATGACAGCTATGCTAGAGGTGCTCTTTATTAAAACTCAATACCCTACTTATTTTTAAATGTAGGCCATCGAATATATTTTTGTTTGCATGTGTATTTGTGGCCATGACATCACCTCAACGCGTCTTCGATTTTAAGTATTTTTGGTGCCCTAAGGGCTGCCACTGAAGCTGCGCTAAGAAAATAAACCTACTGTGTCTGGAAGCCCGGAAGAAGAGAATTTAAATCTGGGAAATGTGATTGGTCCATTTTACACACCTCCGCTCCACTCCGCTCCGCTCCGTATCTGTGAACAGACAGCCTAAACAAGCACCAGTTTGACATTAGGTAAATCCCCAGTTAAAATATGCCCCAGTATTTTAACACAAAGTTACTGCTACAAATGTTAACGTAACGATCGGAACACTTAATCCACTTCCCATTCCTCACAGCATTCTACAAAGACGTAAACAAATGTAGTCTTTAAACATTTGGTATAAGGACTTTAAGAGCCGCAAAAAGAGTCGCAATTTATTCATGTCTACATTAGTCGGTGGATCTTTCAGTCCTGGCGAGAGTCCAGTAGTCGTAAGGTCCGTTCACTTGGTAGGTAACTATTAGAAAATATTATAAGGCGGTATTTTGGACGGTTTCTGCACTTCTACAGTGTTACTAGTTATGGTAACGTACCTCTATAACACAGGGTATCGTAAAGTGATGCCTCTTTATAAAGGCCTTATAGGAAAAAAAAACGCAGAAAGGATAGGGCTTTGCTCTGAGTTTCCCTGCGAGGCCAAATCAGAAAGTATTAAATCCACAGGAGAACCAAAGTTACTGGTATTGTCTGAAGAATCGCCAAATTAAAGTGGCATTAGGCAGGACACAACACTCATAGAGCCGTTGCCCACTAGAGTAGAAAGGTTTTCGACGATAGACGCAGCTTAGAAATACTTACATTTTTTACCAACGATCATGTGATGGTCGCGGGAAGCTTTTGAATGGACGTTCGACGTGGAGATCCTTGGGGTAAACCTTTGGCCAGTATGGAGGTCATTAATATGAGAGGATATGGCAGATAAAAGTATAATCTACTGCTTATTAGGTACTTACATATATGAGACCAGAATGATGAACCTTTTACTATTTGTCTATGGCGTGATCAATTTGACCATTAAAAATAAAAAGTAACATTTTGAAATAAAAGTTAGGAGTACTCGCCCTAAGGCAGTTAAACTCGACTCTAACTCTAAATCTGCAATTGGTCTTTGTCAGTCTACGTTAATATTTAGCAATAGCCAAAATCGATATATACCGGGTGATCAATCCAAATGGGTCAGTCGGGAGAAGTCACAAACAATAAGAGATAGGGAAATCTGTTCTTAGGAACCATGGCATCGATTTTAGATTTAATAAAAACTGCACTATTATATTTTTTTAAATTTCTTACATAACCTGGTCAAAGCCGCTCTTAAACAATGTTACAATACGGCATGCGATTACTTACAGAATTTTAACGAGATTCAATTTCTGGTTATGTATTAAAGTTACAAAAAATTGCAGTTTCTATTAAATCTAAATTTGACGCCATGGTTCCTAAGAACAGATTTCCCTATCTCTTATAGTTTTCGTTTTCTCCCTCCTGAGTCATTTGTATTGATCACTCTGTATATGTTCGACTGAAATATTGCTAAATTGGGAATGCCTCGTCTCAAGCAATGTTACAAGGAAATGTTATTACCCTCGTAACAGCAGCTAAGCTAAGTGGCCGTACTAAAATATCTCGTTTATAAATGGCACCAATCAACTGGGGAGTCAGACACAGTTAAGAGGACATCACTCCTTTCCGCTACTATCAATTAACGTTAAGTTTCACCTAGTGACTATGGAGTCGGCTAGAAATGAGGTCCAAAAATGTAACCGAGTTATGGAAATCGACGTTTCGTTCTCGTCTATTTTCTCCTTATAGAATTAACCTATCTTTACGAAATTTTAAGAACTGAATGAGAAGAAAATGTTCTATGTTGGACCGTTTCGATTTTTGCGTACATTATTATAGAATTTGTGTACTAAGCGTCTGTTTACGGCGAAATTTTGGCTAAAAACAGACGCCATTTCCTTCTCATTCAGTTGCTAAAATTTCGTAAAGATTGATTAAGTTTTGGAGGAGGAAACATAAGAGAAAGCAAAATGAGGCGTGATATTTCACCTTAAACTAACTTAATACCTGAAAGCTGTTAGATGAGAGTAGAAAATGATTGGTCGCTATGAGATACGAGAGTCTTGGAAGTTCTCTGCCCTCTACAGAAAACTCATAGCACAGTGAACGGTGCCTTGTCAGATTGTCCTACGTCTAATCGCCGCGCCTAAACATCCGGCATGCACTGCTACTTTATATAATGTCGGCAATTAGTGTCGCGGATGCCGGGCATTGCCGGCAATGACAACATACTTCTTTTTTTGTGGCTTTCACTTCTTGCTGAGCAAGAGGTATTTCGCCAATGACACGTTACGAATCGCACACGGCAACAAGATTGAGGATTGATATATCACGTTGTACGGTGAGGCGCTTTTTGCAAAGTGATAGCGATTTACAAAAAACCACGCGGACTATCGGGCCTTGACCCAAGAGAGGCTATGTACGCTTCAAGTTGAATCCATACTTAATATTATAAATGCGAAAGTGTGTCTGTCTGTCTGTTAGGTACCTCTTCACGCTTAAACCGCTGAATCGATTTTGATGAAATTTGGCATGGAGACTGTTTAAGATCCGAGGAAGGACATAGGATAGTTTTCATCCTGGAAATTATCCCTAAAAAGATTGAAAAGTGAGTAAGTAATTCATGATGACATTGATGACCCTGTAGGAAATGTAATGATTAGACCAAAAGCACAATTGCTCTTACATTTGCTTAGGCGCTTGTAATAATCCCTTTTATTAATTAAGGTGATTAGGTGGATATCTATCGTGTTGTACGAGGTTGCTTCCATACTTCCAAGTTCCACGCGGACGTAATCGCGGGCAAAAGCTAGTTCATCATAAGCCATTCACTCAAACGTTAGTTCACTGCACAATACGCTATCAATACTACACATTGAACAACCAAAACGAATCCATCCGGCCATCGGCCATCTTGAGCCACGGACCGGAAGCCAATTCGACAACATACTTTAATAGTGGACCCCAATTGACATTTCATATTTCTAACAGGTCATATAGAAATCGGAAGGGCTATGCGTCCTGTACACCCTAAAAAATATTTTGAATTTATAATTCTGTGTGTAAAGAAATATAAGAAAATATTACATAAAATAAACGAAATCTACAACTATGCCTGCATAGGATTGTAGTCTTCGATCTATCCTTAAAAAAAGTGTGACTTACAGACAAAAAGCCATTGCTGCAACTCTAGCACAACAGTGACATGCGAGTCTTTCTCGCATGAGATACATTACCTCTCTTTATATTATCAAACAAAAGGGTACATTTATTACATATCAAAGATACATTACCTACATATCTCTTTCTATGAAATACTGTGAGAGAGTGACGGCTGACGCTATGTCGGGCGGCTGGTATGAATTAGACGCGGCAAATGTGTAATGTTTTAAACTCAACCCCTAATTACTTTACTGCTGACTTAGCTTTGCCAGACCATTATTACTGCCTAGCAATTACCTTCGTGTAGAAAACGAACATTGCATGTGACATGTGAGCCGGCGCGATTAATATTTTAATCGAGTATACTTATCATTTCACCACATCAGACATCACTGTTCTGTTGATACTTTTAAAGCAGAAATAACATTCTGATATCGCAATCAAATACAGTTACTACGAGCGCAGTCAAACGTAGAAATAAATAAGCATAATTTTACTACTATTTTAAAGAACACGTCACTGGCTGACAGAGAATGCTGAGCTAGAATTTAAAATTTCTACAAGAAACCTATAAAACTTAACGTAAAGGCAAAAAGTGGAAAATAAAATAGGAAGTTTTGCATTGACTTTGGCTTCATCACAATTCACAGCGTCAAAAAAGGCTCACTAACCGTGCTAGTAGCCTCCAGTGCACACCTTGGTGCTTATTAGCTACATCTTTCGCCTTTGTTAGGTCAAACTCGGCGCGCGTTTTAAGTCAGCCGGTTACGTCGCAATTTGCACACGCGGCCAATAAAATAGCGATCTTATGGTTTTGCGAAGATCTAAAGACATACACACCTTCTATATGTATTGATAAGAATGACGAACGCTTTATCTTTTTACTCTGTGTCATTTTTAATGACCTGAAATTCCAGCTGCCGTTGTCTAGGTAAACGTGTACAGGTACACGACACAAAATCCTCAGTTCACCTTTTATTTGAGATTTAATGCGATATGTACCCGCGTCAACCCACTTTGTCACGTTTCAGCCATTTTAAAACGTCCCTCAGGACGACTAATAAATAAAACGAGTAGGTAAAGTAACACGCCAGGTACTGTATAAATATCGTATCTTGAATTAGCTTTAATCGTAACCTCTATCGCCTTGTAGCTATTATATTTTCCTAAGTAACTCAGTAATTACTAAATTACTGAGTTACCAAAAACATAAAAAGAAAACGCATCCACATTAATATCCGTGGGGGCCCATTATGATTACGATTATCACGGGATAAAATAAGTGACAAAGCATCTGTCACTCACACTCGTATTTTGTCAAAATGTGACGGATGCCTTGTCACTTATTTATCGCGTGATAAAAGCAACCATCATAGGGCCACATGTCAACATGTCACTTTTTGACATGTACGTGAGTGCGAAAATGACGGATGATTTGTCATATATTTATCGCACGATAAACGTGACCCACATATGCCCACTCGGAAAGTTCCAAACATATCCATTATTATAACCCTTTGTCGCTGAATCCTTTTTTAATAAGAAATCCTCGCATTCCATTATTAGCGTAAAGGGTGAAGTCTGAAGTGGACCGTCGTCAGTCGGACATTGGGCAATGAAAAGCATCCTATTTACCGCATGGTCGGCCACGGCCACTCTCCCAAACGATTTGACCTATGTCTTGTTATGTCTCGCAACCCTCCGAGGTTATGGGTTAAGAGGAAAACTGTTGTGCGAGATCGTAGGACCGTGTTTCGAATACACCCTGCCAGTGGAGGGCATATGGGATAACAAGATGATTGAATTTTATTACAAGTTGGGGAGAACGAGAATATATGTAAAAGGTGAACCAAATTATGTAATTGGAAATCTAATGTGAGATTTTATTTATGAGGTTAGTGTAATTTGTGTATTTCTTGAGAACTCTTGAAAACTCCATAAATCTAAATAGTATTGGTTAATAATAAACACAAAGCCTATTAAAGAGGATCACAGTAATTTTGTTTCGAAATAAAACACGCTACTCGCGAAGTTGACTGAAGGTGGCTGAAGTATGGGTTTCGGCAGCGAAGTGCCTCTCCGGCAGTGTTGGGGCAAAAAGCAATTACATTACGAATTATGAATTGCAATTACAAATTATGAATTTTATCAAAAAATGTAATTTGAATTATGAATTGCAATTACAAAATGTAATTTGAATTATCAATTTCAATTACAAAATGTAATTTGAATTATGAATTGCAATTACAAAATGTAATTTGAATTATGAATTGCAATTAAAAAATGTAATTTGAATTATGAATTGCAATTACAAAATGTAATTTGAATTATGAATTGCAATTACAAAATGTAATTTGAAATATGAATTGAAATTACGGTAATGTAATTTCTAATTGCATTAAAATTTCACTGCATTACAAAATGTAATTAGCAATGCAATTAGAAATTACATTTTGTAATTTTAATTCATAATCATAATGCATTACTTCATGCATTACAAATTACACACTTAGTAAAACATTTTCATTGTTTTTATATAGCATGCTATACTTGTTTGTGGGTTTGTGTTTTAATTTAATATGTTAAGGTCAAATTTTGCAACTCAATTTTAAGGAACTTATCCTCAAAATTTTCAGCTAATTTTTTTTTTACATACTTGTGTAAATTTTTTAGTACGTGTTTTAGTTCTTACATTCAACTTTGGACGCTATTTGTGTCAGTCCAAAACAAAAGGGACCTTATGGTTGTTTTTAGGTGGGTTGATTCATGTATTAATAGTTAGGTATATGTATCTAGATTTCAATCCCGTAGATAACTCATTTTCCGCCACAAGGTCCCTTTTGGTTTGGACTGACGCTCCAGTATCTGACTTAGTGTACACATCAAAAGTGTCGTAATCTAAAGCTTGCTTAGCAATGTCTTAGCCCGCCTCTTGGTCATCAGCACAGTGTCACACGAGTCACTTATCATCAGTCATCCCATTGACAACGATGCATATTTTAAGCATCTGTGGAGTCAACGGGAAGCTAACTCTCCTCATTTAATGATTAATTCATAGTTTAAAGTTCTTCTATCAGTTGTTTATATGTCGGCTGTGAATTTCGATTTAATTTCAATTATGATAGTTTGTTAGACGATAACTTGAGTGTCTTAGATCGAGGCGAACTATTAAGTAATAAATAGTTTACACAACGTAATTTTGCGTAATGCAATTAAAAATTAAAAATTAATTTAATTCAATTACGAGCGTAATGCATTACAAGTAATTGCATTAAATTTAATTTAATGCGTAATGCAATTACAAATTAATTGCATTATGCCCAACACTGCTCTCCGCACTATCATGTTCGCCCACATCGGCCAACTTCGCGAGTAGTGGTAGATACTCGTAGGATCACAATAAGTTTATTTCAGGCTTGCCATAAAACGGTTGAAAAACGCTGTTCTACACCAACAGGTTGAAGATGTTCGCTGCCTGTTGTGTACTCGTAAATAGGTATTATGGAATAACTAGAGAGTGCCTGCAACTTCGTTCACAGCACAGTATTCCAAGAATGTTTAAATCCCAAATTCGTCCAGCCATTTTAATGTGTTAAGCAGTGGCGTGGCGTCCATAGAACCCAATTCCCACCAGCTTGCCCATTTAAGAAATAGTTGCCTATTATTCTGGAAAAAACTAAGCAAAATTTGTAGATTTTGTTCAACGCCACGAAGCTCCATGAAGCCGCAAAGACAATACATACAAACTATACATTTAGTAACCTCATAGCCTATTCTTTTCATTATATTTCACAGTTTTATTATTATAAATATAAATAGCATTGGAAAATTGAAATACGAAAAATAAAATCCAGGTAAATTCACTCGCAACATTCGCTGAAAGATGACGTGCGAGCTGTCGACGGATCATGGCCTCTGGTGACAGTTGGAGAAGCTCCAAATCAACCTAACAATAACAACTCGTATAAGTCAACATAAACATTAGCTATATTTGTGCGATTTTCATAATTGCTGGGGTTAAATTCGACTCTTCAATCATATATGTTCGAGTTATGTTGATGTTGTTCACCAGGCCTATGGTGGTTGCGATTATCACGTGATAAATAAGTGATAAAGCATCTGTCACTCACACTTGCATTTTGTCAAAACGTGACGGATGCTTTGTCACTTATTTATCGCGAGATGAAAGCAATCATCATAGGCCCGCCATATTTCTGTACTTCAGTAGGTACTCATAGTCACTTAAAGCATGTCAAAATCTCCTGCAACACAAATCAATCTAGTCCCAGAGTAAGCTCTAGTAGGCTTGTGTTATGGGCACTAGGCAACATCATCAAAGGCCTTATACATCTTGACAGATGATTTAAACAGCGTCAGTTTGCGAGAGGCAACGCCTCTCGTGACTATGTAGTCCTATCCGGGAGCAACATACACGTCCACATTTCCTACATGTCCATGAAAACCCCGCGGAGGAGACAGTTTCGCGATTGTGTCTTTTTGCACGCTTTCTGGCCAAGTCTTGAAACCAGATGTTATCGTGGGTATTCACGTCCTTTCGCGACAACACTTCTCCAATCATCGCGGTTCGACGCTAAATCCTCCCACGACTTACAGTCGACGCCGAATGCGACCATGTCACGCTTTACGCAGTCCTTAAACCGTAGCATGGGTCGTCCTACGTTGCGCTTTTCGAATGCGACTTGGCTCAGCATGGTCTGCCTGGGCAAACGAGTGCTGCTCATGCGTTGCACATGCCCAAGCCACCGCAAGCGTCTCTGTTTGAGTAGCGCGGTGATGCTAGGCAGCTGTGCAATTTCCAACACTCTCTCGTTCGTAACCTTATCCTTCCATGTGATGTTGAGGATACTTCGAAGACAGCGCATGTGAAAAACGTTGAGTCTTCGTTCGTGGTTAGCGTACGACGTCCAGGTCTCAGCCCCGTACAAGAGTGTACTTAAGACACAAGTCTGGTATACTATCATTTTGGTCTTAATGGTAAGATGGTTGTTATCCCACACCCTTGTACGCAGCCTGCCGAACGTTGTAGCCGCCTTGCCGATGCGAATATTGACCTCCCCATCAAGGGATAGGTTGCTCGACACAGACGACCCCAGATAACAGAACCTATCAACGACTTCTAAGGGCTCGCTCTCCAGCAAAATGGATGGCTGGATCGAGTGGCCCTGCGCTAAAACCACGGTCTTCTTAGTATTTATAGACATGGAGAACAAGTCACAAGCGTGGGCGAATTTGTCCAGGAGAACCTGAAGTTCATGGGGAGATCTCGCAACAAAGGCTGCGTCGTCGGCAAAGAGCAGGCTGTCGATAAAGAGGTCCACACGGTTGCGACGGGACTTTAGGAGGTTGATGTTAAACAATTTACCGTCTGCTCTTGTATGTAGGTGAACTCCCTGTTGCGTGTCACCAAAAGCGACTTTCAGCAACAAAGAGAAGAATATGCCGAATAGCGTGGGTGCTAAGACGCAGCCTTGGCGAACACCTCTCCGCATCTCGAATGCGTCGGACGTCTGACCGTTAAAGACAACGGAGCCCTTCATGCCATCGTGAAAAGATTTTATAAGCTTCAGCAGCTTCGGAGGACATCCTATCTTCTCAAGTGCCACGTAAAGCCCCTCCCTGCTGACCGTGTCGAAGGCCTTGTTAAGGTCCACAAACGCGATCACCAAGGGTGTGTTTTGCTCACGACACTTTTCCTGAAGTTGCCGGAGAGTGAAAATCATGTCAATGGTGGAACGCTGGGATCGAAAGCCACACTGCGCTTCAGGATACACGCGTTCGGCAAGACTTTGCAGTTTAGTCAGTAAGACTCTGGCAAACAGTTTGCCGACGATGCTTAAAAGGGATATACCACGGTAGCAGTTACAATCGCCGCGGTCCCCTTTTCCTTTGTATAAGGTCGTGATATTAGCATCGCGCATATCCTGAGGCAAGATT
The DNA here is from genome assembly GCA_905147355.2 of Apotomis turbidana. Lineage (NCBI taxonomy): Eukaryota > Metazoa > Arthropoda > Insecta > Lepidoptera > Tortricidae > Apotomis > Apotomis turbidana. The sequence continues at coordinate 16,492,989 of LR990292.1, read as the reverse complement.
TCCTGCTCCCAGCACTTCCCTAGAAGATTATGAAGCAAAGGTAATGTGCACTTAAGTTTAAGGATTTCGGTTAGGATACCATCTACCCCGGGACTCTTGCCACACTTAAGCTTAAGCACGGCGGCATGAAGGTCTCTAACTGTGGGCAAGGTGTCAAGTTCAGCCATGATGGGAAGGTTCGGAAGTAAGTCCATGGCTACCGGATTGATTTCGGCTGGTCGAGAATAGAGCTCGGTGTAGTGTTCCACCCACCGACCAAGCTGACGACTACTATCAGTGATAATCGTGCCATCAATCACTTTCAGAGGGGCTGTCTTGTTTTGGACAGGGCCAAGAGCTGTCTTAATCCCAGCATAAACACCACGAAAGTTACCTTTCGCAGCACAGTCTTGGATGCTTCTGCACAACTCTATCCAGAAAGAGTTCGCAAGCTGACGACATGTACGCTGAAGCAACGCCTTGGCATTGCAGAATTCAGCGCGAGTGGCTTCGCTAGGATTAAGACAGAAGTTCAAAGCGGATTGTCGTTTAGAGTCGATTAATGGCTTTAGCTGTTGAAAATTATCAGAGAACCAATCCGGTGCTTTATTTTTGGCGAGCCCAAATATCTCACTAGCTGAGTTGGTGAGAAGGTCTTTAATGGAGTTCCATTTCGATTCAATAGGCGCATCCACGTCCCAAGTTGTTGTTTTCTGTCGCAAAAAGGAGCTAAAAGAATCCACTAACTCAGGATCTTTGGTTTTAGTGAGGTCCAATTTTTTCTTTCCGGGAGCTTTAGAGGAGTGAATTCTTTTAGTAGACAGATTGACCTTACACGCTACTAGGGAGTGGTCGGTATCGCATTGTGCACTGTGGAAGGATCTTGTGTGGATGACATCTTTTAAGCACATTCTTCTGGACAAGATAAGGTCTAATTGGTGCCAGTGACCCGATCGGGGATGTTTCCACGAAACCTTACGCATCGTTTTGCCTTTGAAGTATGTATTGGTAACGCACAGCAAGTACTTAGAACAAAATTCTAGCAGGCGTTGACCATTTTCATTTTGCTTCCCTATACCGTGATTACCTAAACAATCGGGCCATGAGGTGTTGTCCTGTCCTACACGAGCGTTAAAGTCTCCCAGAATATACACCCGGTCCCCAGATGGTACATTATTGACAGCAGTGCACAGCTTATCGTAAAAGTCGTCCTTTGACTCTGCAGGCGAGGTAAGCGTTGGAGCATAGGCGGAAACAAGAGTAATAAAACCGCTTTTTGTACTTAGACGTAAGACCATAATACGCTCCGAAATGCCTCGAGGTGCTTCAATGGCACTCAAAAGGGTGTAAGAAACTGCAAAGCCCACGCCGTGTTCACGATGTTCGTCTGAGCCCTTACCTTTCCAAAAAAAGGTGTAATTTTGTTCGCGCAATGAGCCTTCATCGGGGAGCCTAGTTTCCTGCAGCGCAGCGATGGACACATTTAGACGTGCCAGTTCCAGGTCAACGATAGCTGTTTTACGCAGTTCGTTCGCGTATTCTGTAGTCTCCAAGTTATCCGAGAGACCTGTCCTCAATGTTCGGACATTCCAAGAACCAAAGCGCATGGAAGCGTAAGCTTTAGATTTCCTAATAGTTTGCTTTTTGGTCGCGGGTGTAAAACAGCTCAGCATCGCTTTCCGGGCAAAGCCCTGTGCTCCCAACACCCTAGAGGAACAGGCGGTGCCGGGGCGGACCAGTACCTTACTGACTGGGGGCTGCCCAGTTTAAAGCGGGCGGTAACTGGTCAATGGACCTACGATGGATCCTCCCACTGTCGGAAGTAACCCCTGGCGCCTGCGCTTACGCCCATATGCGCAGACTTATAACCGGTAACTGTTGCTTCCCGTGTTGTTCTCCACACCGCAAAGCGGTGTGGGTGAAGTGTCCTCTCCACAGACGCTGCGTCGCCTGGGACACTATTTGGTGACACAGGGTTGCCCAGGACCTGCATCACCCTCTCGACCACCCCAGCTTGACCTGCAGGAAAGGCATGCCAATACGTGCAGAGCCACCAGGTAGGTTGCAGATAACTGCCGCTGTTCGGATTGTATCCTACTCGCGCCTAACAAAGTTACCGATACCGGGTTTAATTTCGGAGTTATCCGTCTCCTAGATGAGTGACAAACCAATGCTAAAGACGCTCATCTCGCCAAATTAAAGGAATGTGGGGTGTGAACGGGAAGAAGGACTGGATAAAGACATGGGACAGGATAAAGGTTTAGAATGCTATTGCTCAGGAAAACAGGGGTAGAGACAATAGCAGCTCGGGAAGCCGGGGACGCGTACCCGAATACCTTACAACGCTCACCGGATAGGTGATGAACGCTTACGGTACCCCTGACATCCTAGACTAGGCAACAATGTACATACTTATACTTGTATACTTACAAACTTAAATTACAAAACAACCATGACCCAGCAACAAATATATCCGTGATATGCCCTTACATCGCTCAAATAGCTATACGTCAATGTCAATCAAACTAATTTAGGTAGGTCCCTGGTAAGGTAAGCACATAAATAATTTGAAAACATTGACTTAAGTTTCGAAGTCAATCGCTGATTCAATACAATTGCAGATAATTTGACTTTCAATTCTGTATTCCTTGTGTTTTTCAGTACAAACAGGGACGAAATAGGTCTTGGCAACGGTTTACTTTACTGAATTACTTTAAATACCCACTTATTGTAATTTGATGTCAATAATCGAGAAAGTTATTACAATTTACAGCCTGCTTCTGACTATGGGGCTTTAAATTTAAAGTTCGATTCTACTCACTTAATTGATCTAATTTTTGTTTTGTGACATAAAAAAATACCTATATAATTTACATAACTTAAATTATTAGACCTCAAAAGTTTAATCGTTAAGTCAGTGTATTGATTGTGCGATTGGGTCATTGTCAGATTTAGGTTCGAGTCTTTCCGGTGGATATATGCGAAATAAAGGATTCCAGGGCCTAATTTTCTGATAAAACTCGTATGAGAATAAAGAACGTTCCCTCTTCTATTATCCGATGAAATAGCAACATTACCTAGATTCGTACAAGCTCTTAACTTTTGGCCACCGGGGGGATGAATTTTGTTTTTTGAACTGACAATGACCCGATTATTCATTTGACATTTAAAGTGTCTTAAAGATAAACATTTCATATCAGTAATACATATGTTGTCAGTTTAGCATTGGATTGCGTATATTGAAAATTGCATTTAACGTGTATGATAAAAATCTAATTAAATTGTATGAAAAAGACTGAAGATATTTTTAAATAGTTGCAGAAAAATAGATGCAGTTTGGAGACTCCGCGGAGAGTACATACCTTGAATTTAAAGCCCCATGGTCAAAGACACCCTGTATATTGTGCAATTACTATAAGGAACAAGTAATTGCTGAAAATAAAAATCCCCGCACGACAGGTATTTACCAGATGCTTGGCTCCATCTTCCATTTTTTGCGTGCTTTATAATCATTATCATGATAGTCGTCCACTGCTGGACAAAGGCCTCTCCAAATGCGCGCTTAGACTGTTGTTTTCTCATCAAATACTGTTGTTTTGTTTTGTGCTCAGTACTTACTTTTTGTTGCTATCAGTACACATGGTGCACTCATGTTTTTATGGTATAAGAATCAGCAGTTAATTTTTGAAGTCGGTGAAAAGGTTCCCTCATATTAGCACCGCAAATAACACATGGGGTAATTCCGCCAGCCAAACAATGTTTAGTGAGCACACGCGATCTGATAAGTTTGGTAATTAAGGCATTTGATTAACGATTATTACTCTTATTGATTGTGTAATTACGTTTTAACAAACAATCGATATGTTCAGTTTATTCGGGGACCAATAAAATAAGACATATTTCGACGAAGTTTTACCATCTAGATACATTATTCCTGCATTTACTAGGTAAGTAAATAATCCAATGATGTAATTTTAACATCTATTTTTGACGGGGTATTATTTACGAAGTCGTTGAATTTAGTGAAGCGCTATCTCATTTTAGAGCCTTATCACACTTGCGATGTGCGAGCGAATTTTGTATGAAGGCGATCATCACGCAGCGAGTTCGCCGCGACGCTTATTTCGCAGTAAAATCGCAAGTGTGGAAAGGCCTTTACTGTTGCGTTTTCTATTCGATTGAATGTCTACTTATAAGGCAGTTTTTCTGGATTGGTCCAAACTTTCAGTTACAAATCCCACGGGAAAAATTTATTGTTATGATGGATACTTATTAGTTTCCTTGAGTTACCATTGAAAAAACAAAATATAATTCAAGTTTGGCGGTCAAATGGCCACTTTCGTGCGTAACAAACGCATTCATGAATCAGTTACCTACCTAAGGGCTTAAACTACAGCTTTAACGACACAGTGAGCATAAATAAGTCAAGCTTCATTGAGTCTTCTCGTATTCCATATCTTGGGCCAACAACCCCGTATCATTGCGCAAAATTAAAATGACGTTTGTTAATATCAGGCTCATATAGTGATAAGTCTTTCTGGCTCAGAACAGCGCGTAACCAATAGGATGTGTGAGTAAGGGCATGCACAAGTTGCTATCGGCACGTGGTGGATTTACTAGGGACATTAAAGCGGTTGGATAGGTGCCAGCCCTGTCAACATATCGTACTGCTGTTATGTTCTACTGTGCCGGTGTTTCATATTTTATTTCTGAATGGGGGTAAGAGTTCAGTGAGTTGCTACTAGATGGCTCTCGCAACATGGATGTTTCGAAATTTACACTGATGAGTACCTACCTCAGTGACTGTGGAAAAACTGTAACAATGGATGGTATTACAATCGTCAGTCATTATCAATTGTCAATACATATAACGAATATATAGTATAGAGTGATCGATGATATATATTAATACCATTTACGTCACCCTAGGCCGTAAGTAGGATTTACTGTCCACAATGCAGAAAATCTCACTTCCTGGGCCAAGGCAATACGTAAAACTTTAGACAAACCACGGGCGGTAATTAGTAAAGCCCCAGATTGCAGGTGTTTGTTACCCGAACCGAAGGTCAGATATGACATTTACTAATTCTAGGTATGTAATATACTACGAGTATTATCGATACTTCTTACGGCACTTACTTTTTTTAGGCAATGCCACTACATTTGTCTTACATTAAATTGTAAATTCTCTTTTACATTATACGGTTTAAACCTCACGTAAAAATTGACAGGAACGACTCGACATGTTTCGAACTCGTATGGAGCTCTTCATCAGGGCCAGTTATCCGTAAAGCCCCACGGCCAGCAAATCACCATACGAGTTCGAAACATGCCGGGCAATTCTAGATTTTTTACGTGAGTTTGTAACCGTTTATAATAATTTGTTACTAGACTTTTAGATAATCTGCTTTACATACTTACTTATGATCAATATTATCCATGGGAGTACACCAATGTGCTTTATCATTTAATTATTATGTTATGTCACACGAATGAGATTGTCACGCATCATTTGCGGTTACGAGGAAAATATGTTATTCCGTAAACATGTCGGTACAGTCGCCATCGGATCGGCCCTTATTGACTGGGCATTACAGTACATGTTCACATATTTATGAACGCCTTATATGCTGCGATATATCTGATGGCGACTGTACTTGCTCGAAATCGGCAAATAACGAGGTTATGCGAATAAGACCATCACATCGATAATAACGAGTCATAGGTACTGGTTTTTATCTAAACTACTACAGGTACCGCCGCACATTTTAGTAGGTACTCATATGTAGTGGTATAAAAGGTTGCTCCCTTATTGCGAGCCTGTATTATAATTATACAAATATTATAAAGGCGAAAGTTTGTGAGTGTGTTTGTGTGTATGTTTGTTACATCTTCACGCTCAAACGGCTGGACCAATTTCGATAAATTTTGGTATGAAGGTAGCTGGCACTCTGAATTAATAAATAGACTACTTTTAATCCCGAAAAATTTAGTGTTTCCGTGGGATGAGCACTATGAGCAGGTAACAGTGCGCGGCGCAGCTAGTCTAACAATAAATATCATACAATAAACTTAAATTCACGGAACAGAAAGTTCTGTGGTTACATTACACGCGAATGCTTGCGGTGAGGCAGCGCCCTAAGAATAAGACCGCTAATTAAGTTTCTAACTTTCAGTTGGTACAGTCAGCATCAAATGAAGCTGTACATTTTAGTGTGCAATTTGACACATGCCAGTAATAAAATTGACAGTTACTTTTGATATAGGTACACGCGTTTTCCTTGGTGATTATCCGAGCGTTTTAACCGCCCCATTAGCGTGGCCGCGATATTGGCCAATTCATAGAAGCAACATACAGTATTTTGATAACAATTTAAAAAAATTGCGTCTTCTACAAGACAACCGAAAATAGCGCCTTAGATCATACGGGGCTCATCAATATTGTGGTCACGGTCGGTTAAAACGCTCGATAATCACGTCTACTTAATCATCATACAATTTGTATGAGTAAAAAACTTAACATCCAAACATCCGGACATACAAAATAAATTTTGGCGAAGCTGAAACAGCGACGCTTCGCTCACACGGTCAATAAGGCGAATAATCATTTTATATGCTTTATACATTTTGAAATGTATTTTTTTTTTCATATTATGACATATATGTATATTGATAATTTCAACCAACTTTTTAAACCGAGTACCTAATACTTTTCCCTGAGTTCTCAAGATATGAGTTCTGAGATAGTAAAATAGCTATGCTTTTATAGCGTGCAGTCGAAAATAAGTTGAAAAAAGAAACTGTTTTCTGCGTGAATTCTGACAATTTCGAGTAGTTTTTGAAACAAAGAATATCAGTGAATAATTCAAACTGTAGTTTTCAAATATAATACGTACCAATAAGTCGCAATAAAAATCGCAATATATAAAGTAAGGAGTAACATTTTAGAACGGATAAGGAGCCTTAATTTAGACGTTTGTGTGGCGTGCGGAGGCTCGTTAGGGTCCCGCACGCACCGGGCAGAGTTAATGTGAATGTGAATGTGACCCTACGCTCTGTTTAACAACCCGCAATCATAGGTTAAACGTTTTGTATTATAGGCGTTTATTGATTATATGTTACGCTTATTTGGTTTAAAAAAAAACCGGGCAAGTGCGAGTCGGACTCGGTTCCGGCGGTTCCGTACAAAAACTTCCCATCTTAATAATAATAATAATAATAATAATAAAAAATCTTTATTGCCACAAACTTAATCTAGACATGAACATAAAACAAAAAAAAAGAAGTGGTACTTAATAGCTATTTAAAAATGCTACGATTAAACATTTGGAAGAAATTGTTAAAATAATAATAATAATAATAATAAATTGGTTATTTTAAGTTAGGGCAATGGGTCCCAATCTCAGCTTGTGCTGGGCTAGGGTGCCCCGCGCTGGTTTTCAGACTGGTCCCTTGGGGCCGGTTGCAGCTATCTCACATCTGAGTATACTGTGTATTTAAAAGAGGAGTTTACTGTATCTGTCTTACTCGGTTGAACTTAACATAATGTATGTGTGCCTGTATTTGGGTGTGTATGAGTTAGTGTGTGTTGTGTGACTAGAGTTTGTATTATGTATATATATATATATATATATCTACTGCATGTTTAATTGTATATAATATATATATTCATTGTCCTGTCGTTTTAGAGGGTGTTAAAATTCACATTGTTTGGTTAATAAGTGTTTTCTGAGTAAAACTTTGAATTTTAGTAAAGGCATAGGTTCACGCAGTGGTGGTGGCAGGTCATTCCAGATCTTGGCGGCTGCGAATTTAAAACTCCCTCTAAAGAAACTTGTTCTGTGTTTAGGAATAACCAGTTTCGTGCACCTTCTTAATGTTTTTTTACGTGTATCTTCGATCCACTTTATCTTTTCATATAAGTAGTAAGGCTTCTGGTATTCAATTACTTTCCTAACTGTGTACGCCAGGTGGAGTTGTCGCCTATTTTCCATGTTTAAGATTTCTCTTTCGTTAAGGAAAGGGGTAATACGAGCTCTATGGGGTACATCATAACAAAACCGCACACACGCGTTTTGTACGCGCTGTATGGACTTTTTGGTTTTCGCAAGTAGTCTTGGACCATATACTACATCGCCATAGTTTAACTGTGATAAAACCAGTGATTCGACTAAAATTTCGCGAATTTTTTCCGAGAGGTATTTTCTGATACTATACAAAACTTTAAGCCTGTAGAATGCATTTTTTATCTTTGTATTTATGTGTTCAACGTAGCGGAGCTCTCCATCCATGATCATACCGAGGTTTTTTGCATTGTCTATTTGAACAATTGGTTCCGTGCCGATTCTAACTTTCGGATCTTCTGCTTTAATTTTTAGCCGTTGCCATTTGTTACCTAACACGATAAACTGCGATTTTGCAGGGTTAATAACCAGATTATTATCGGATGACCACTTGGTTATTCTTTCTAGGTCTTCATTTACTCTGCTTTGTGCCTCGTCCACGTTTTGCGGTGGGAAAGAATAGTAAATTTGAGTGTCATCGGCGTATAAATGTACCTTACAGTATTGTAGCTGTTGAACTAAATCTGAGGTGTATAAAATAAAAAGTAGAGGGCTGAGAATTGATCCTTGGGGTGTTCCGCGACTGACATTCTCTATTTTTGATTTTATTACATTTCCTTCATCTGTTTGTATTTCTACATATTGCTTACGGCCCGTGAGAAATGATTCAAACCATTTCCGCGAAGGTTCCGATATACCATAGTAGGCCATTTTCGCGAGCAGTACAGTGGGGTTAAGGCAGTCAAAAGCACGAGAGAAGTCCAAAAGTACGAGTATGGTGCCCATTCCATGGTCTGACGATGTGATTATCTCGTCTGTGACGTCAGCTAATGCCGTTGCCGTCCCATGCTTTCCTCTGAACCCTGACTGTGTCCGCGGCAGTAAATTGTTGATTTCGAGGTACTTTGTTAGCTGCTCACAAACTACTCTTTCTAGTACTTTAGAGAGCACCGGTAGTATACTAATTGGTCTTAGGTCCTTATAGCACTCGGTCGCATTAGACTTAGGTATTGGTTTGACTCTCGCCAGTTTCCACGCATCCGGAAATGTATTTTGTGCAATAGACGTGTTGATAATATGAGTAATTATCGGAAGAGTGACGTCCAGTGTCAGCCTGATCATTTCAATGGTGGTGTTGTCATCACCGCTCGCATTTGTTTGTATCGACGCTATAATTTTTTGTATTTCATTTTCCGTGTAACTTTTTATGCTGAAAGAGTTTTGATGGGGCTTTTCGTTTTCAAAGAACGACTGCACTTCACGGTTGGTATCGGGGTTCCCTGGAATTGTCAAGAAGAACTCATTTATCTCATCAGGGTTACGCAGATGTTGTGGTATTATGGGATTCTCGGTATTACCCAAGCACGACGAATCCTTCAAGTGCTTCCACATTTGTTTGGGATGGGATTTATTTTTATTGACGTAGAAAGTGAAGTACGCCCTTTTTTCACGTTCCAGGGCAGCCGACGTGTAGTTTCGTAATTCCTTATAGTAGTTACGGGAAGATTCACATTTCTTTTGATGCGCTTTCTTCAAGGCCGTGTCTCGTAAACTCATCATTGTTTTAATTGTGTCCGTGATCCAGGGATAAGACTTGCAGTCCGTCCGTAGTCTACGCACCGGGGCGTGTTTATCAAATAAGGAACTGAGCAGTTGGTTAAAACGGGTCACCTTGCAATTTATGTCATTAGTTGTTTTTATTTCCTCCCACGGTGTAAGTGTAAGATCTGCATTAAATTTCGCCATATCAATATTTCCCAAAAGCCGTTTGTATATATACTGCGGTTTTTGTTTTGGTTTGGAGATTGCAAGCTCGGCGAGTACCATTGCGTGATCACTAAGTTTGGGGTTGTGAAGCACATGTATTTTTTTACAGATATTTGGGCAGTCAGTTATAACCAAGTCCAATAACGAAGAGCTATCTTTGGTGATTCGTGTGGGTTCCTTTACCAGTTGTTCAAAACTTCGCTGGTTTAGGAACGTAAGTACCTCAATCGCACTCGGCTTATCTTTTAAATCGAGGTTTACATTAAAATCCGTAAGTAGGAACACACTATTATACGCTGAAAGCGTGATAAGCCATTCATTAAGGGCATCGATGGCATCTTCGACCGATACAGACTCTGGCCTGTAAGCAGTTCCTACTGCAAGGCGCCCTACACCACGGATATGTAGCTCCAGCCACATCTGTTCTAAAGAGGAGGAAGGGTGTTCTAGGATCCGTGTCTTTAAATTTTTCCGTACATAAAACCCCACTCCACCACCTCTTAAACCACCCTGGCGGGGACTACTTTTCAGAGTGTAACCTGGGATTTTGGGAATGTATTTTTCCTCGCCCGGGCGCAACCATGTCTCGTTTAACGCCATGACATCCGGGTTATAGCGGTTCAAGGATGCGGCAAATTCGTCTCGCCCGGTGTTTAGAGAGCGAATGTTCAGTAGGCCTAGGGTTAAATAGAATGGTTTATTACGAGTCATTTTTTAAAAGAAGCGAGTGTATTTTTAAAAGAAGGTGTTGAGGTGTATATAAAAGGTAATGTGTAAAAGAGAGAAGGCATGACATTTTTGCACATAAACTAACATTAACATTGTCGGTAAAACGTTTAAATTTAAATTTACAGTTTATATAATTTGAAATCTTATGATATACACACATAAGGTAGTTTTTATCTTTTTTCCGTGAGTTGCTAAGGACAAGACAATTTATCACATTTGTACTTATGACCACATTGTAGATAACAAAGGACTTATTTAAAAAAATACAATATTTGGTTCTAATATCAATAACACACTGAACTTTTATACGTAGAAACTTTGGTTTTAAATTAATAATGAATATAACCGATGTAGTAAGGTTTAAAATAAATCTTATGACTTGTAGCTGATATTCACAAACAATGACATTTATCATAATACATGCAAGCAAAGATTTTAGCAGTCCCAGGTAGTAGTCAATAAACATTCTCGCGGAAACACACTTATTCGCTTCTTGGTGCCGTGGGGGCCGAGCTGGCCGAGCCAAAAACGCGCGTAACATCTTTTGCGCTTCGAAATCGCTCTTTTTCGCTGTCACCGCCATCTGTTCTCTTGGCAAATATACGCCCTTCCTGCGTCCATACATGTTTCCAGCCGGCGGCCTTTTTCGCTTGACGTACTAACCAACATAACTTCCGGTTTTCCTTTGTGAGTCTCTCATTAACGTAAACTTTGCAGACTGGATTTTCTGGATTTTCTGGTAGCCCGATGTCGCTGGTGTCAAGCGAACGTCGAACTCGCGCGGCACGCAGGAGTTCGTCCCGAAGTGCGCGCCTGGTGAAGCGCACGACCAGGGGGCGGGGGCCCCGGTGCGGCCGCGGGGTCGCGCTGTGCGCGGAGTCGTCCGCAGCTCTCACCGGCCCCACGCGCTCCGCACTGACGACATCCTTGGCATCCAGAGACATACCCAGCTTTAATGCTATGGCCTGTGCAATGTGAATGGTCGACTCTCCATGAAATTCTGGTATTCCCGACAATTCCACGTCGTTGCGTAGTAGTGCCTGGTCCCTGTCGTTTAATTGCATTTGCATTTGGTCAATAGTGTCCTGCAGCTCCGAGACCTTTGATGGCGGGTTAGTGTTAGATTTTACAGATGCTAATTCTGCGGTAAGGCGTGAGTTCTCGACTTCGAGATGTGTTATTTTTCTACTCAACGTTCCGACTTCCGTCTGAATGCCCTTAATTTGCTCGCTTAAAAAATCTGTCGTTTCGGAAAAATCGGTTTGAATCCGATTAATGATGTGGGAAAATTCGTTCTTCATTTCTTCGAAAATTTCCTTTTTTGTCACACCTAATTTTGCGTCTATCCTCGCCAGATCCTGCTTTACATCCGCAAGTTTTGTGTCTAGCAGACTCGCTAAACTGTCCATACTAAATTCATTTGCGCTAACATTGCACGTTATATTAGTGTCTGAGGCGCTTCTGTTAATGTTGCTATAGGCATGCTGCGGCTCGTCGCATATGGACATATCTGCAACCGATAATGCAGGCGGCGGGCTCTCATAGTGCCTTTGGACAGGCGTGTTATCTCCTTTTTGACGCGTAGTTATATTTTCGCACGACTGGCATCTCCAAGCGTTATTTACGTTCTGTTTTATTTTTTTATAATAGTCTTTAGGTATTCCCAAGCATGCATAATGGTAGATGTATTTACATCCTTTGCATACAAGAAGCTCATCTCTAATGACAGGTGTACGACACGCCGAGCAGTTCATTTTAAACCCTTTCTATATATAAGTTAAGTTAATAGTTCAACGACTGACCGTGCGAGTTGATAAGACGCCGTTGCACTAGCCCCAGCTGACCGCTCGGGTGAATGACCGCGCTACTGGGCGACCTTGACAATCACGAGTCGACGTTTGAAATAATTATTGCACCTTATCTTCACACACTGATTTCAATACACTCACGACACGTAGCCAAAAAATGTTACTAAATTCACTTTGCTAGTTCTGTCAGCTTTATTTTAGTACATATTTCAAGTGTAAGTAGTGATTATTTAGTACTGATTTGCAATTAAAAGTAGGACAACACAGCAGTACGATGTTAACTCCGTGAGCGCTGCGCTCCGACCGACCCCATGAGCACCCCATCTTGACAAGCCGGGTTAAGTTAAGTTTGCACCTGGTAAAGGTGTAAAAAGTGAATGCAACCGATCACGTTTGTTGTATGGGAGCCCCACTTAAATGTTTATTTTATTGTGTTTTTAGTATTTGTTGTGTTGATAGCGGCAGCAGAAATACTATATCATCTGTGAAAATTTCAACTGTATACCTACACAGTTCATGAGATACAGCCCGTCATGGTGACAAACGGACGGACAGACAGACAGGCAGACGGACTGCGGAGTCTTAGTAATAGGGTCCTTATTTTTACCCTTTGGGTACGGAACCCTAACGACGTACCTACATCCTACATAGGAAGCTTGACTAATTTTATGCCGGCCGTATACAGCATAAAGCACACACAGGAGTGCGATGCCACGCAACGCAACCCGTGTCCACCGACTCCCTCTCACAAGGTCATCCACCAAATTGGGGGCAGTCTACACTGGGCTTTCTTATGCGCGGCCGCCACTCCGAGATTGTACTGCCCCAAGAGCCACCCAATCTCTGGACTACATAAATATAACACGGCCCGCTCATTACCACTACCGTTACCATGAGTATAAAAGGACCGCACTCACTAAGGGACTGCGTCGCCCTGTGGCGCGGAGATAATCCCATTAGCGGGTTATACTCCCACACAAAGTCCGACTACTGGTAGTGAGGACTAACCAGCCCTGATACAGTTCAAGTCATGTCTTAAAAAAAAAGTGACTGCGTAGTCCATACGCCCAGAGCGCCCGCGTTAACCTTCCAAACGACTCCTGTGGCGCGGAGATAATCCCATTTAGCAAGTTATACTCCCACACAAAGTCCGACTACTAGTAGTGAGGGCTAACCAGCCCTGACACAGTTTATTCATGTCTATAGTCCTATTTGTTATGAAAAAAAGCTGCACTCTGTGATGGAAGCAAACCGTTTTGCACAGTGATAATATAGACCAAAATAAACGATTTCACTCGAGGCGAAATTAGTTTCACCCCTTAGGAACAGAGATGGCGCCACTTATTCAAAAAAAGTTTAAAAAAATTTAAATCCTGAACGGATACTCCGATTTTGACGTAAGAGGTGCCAATCGGCAGATAATAACCCAATTTAACATGAAAAAAATTAAAATCACGTAGAAAATAATTTTGGATACCTAAGAAATAATGTTTTCTGAAAAACATATTTAAAATTTGTGATTTTTGGAATTTTACTCGTAAAAATGTATATACATGGTACCTTTTTTTATTTATTTATATTAATACACAACTAATTTTACATTTACAAAAAAAACCGCATATCATTAGCTCGTATAGTTCCAAAGTTATTGAAGAATACAGACATGGCGCCGCTGGGTCAAAAAATCTTACAAAAAATCTAAAACCTCAACGGATTTTCCGATTTTGATAATTAAGGTGCTAATCAACAGATAATTACTTAAATTAGTTTCAAAAAATAAAATAAAAATTCAAATAGGCAAAAACTAATAATATTTCCAAAAAAAAATACATTTTGATAAAATATAATTTTTTTTTGGGGTTTTTATGTAATTTCATATAGAAAACTATGAATATGGCTTTATTTTACTTATGTATATTATAACACTATGAGGTAATTGATCGTTTAATAAAAAACCGCATATCGAGAACTTGTACAGTTCCAAAGGTATTGAAGATTTTACTATAGGGTGCCGGTGCGATGTTGCCGCCGCACGTGCAACTTATGTACATGTATCTAGAAAAGTATTCTCCCGTTTCGAAGGTACTGATTACCCTGAAAATATAACCACAATTGAAAGTACAAATAATAATCATCCCAAGTAGCACACAACACACTTATATCCCTTGTACAGCTTAAATTAGAGTTTTAACGGGTGAATAGGCTCCTATACAACCCGTTTGCTAATATCACAAGTATATTAGATGCTAAATAGCATTTCTGAATCAATATTTTACTTACTTTACGTTTTATTTTCACTTTAGTCTTTGCAGGCTTTGCATTGTAACGTGCAAGTTAGGCCGTCGCATCATAAAAAAAACAACAACGCATTATGCCACAGCCCAATTTGTATCCATAATGTTCAAGGAGTTTCCAAATTGAACTAACCTTCAACTATTGTGGACCCCACCTACCTTTGATGCCGTTTCATTCCCAAAAAGAAGGACTTGGGACTCGATATTTCCTAATTAAAACGTGAACCCACATTTGGTTTGCATGAAACGGCATTCAATGGCAGCTGAAATAGATGGAAGGTATCTCACAAGCTTGTTTAGTTTAGTGTTTTTTAGTTTAAACAGATCTTTTCGAATCACATTAACAGTAATAATATATGCTCTGTTGGAGCATCGTATAGCCTGCATGTGAATCTAGGACCATCAACGTTACGATTAATTGAGAACCAATGAATGACATTAATATAGTGATTGAATCTTACACGATTTTCACACATTATTTTAAAATAATAAAACGGGACTTAATTGCGGTAAATAAACATTTTTGAACTCGGTTAAATCCCGTTTTGTTATAATAATGAATGACATTAATTATGTAAACACACCCTAAAAAAAAGAAACAAAAATGGCCCTAAGTAATCGTTTCACATGAGCCGTTACGTATCGAGAGAGAATTTCTATAGATAGCGATTTACTTACAAAAGCAGTAGTTATTTCAGGGTATAACATGCAAGTTTTAAAACAGGTCTCTTTTCTTATTGTATTAAAATTAGACGTCTTGTCATACTCTGTGAAAGCCTTGAAGTGCAGTCATCATTTCATTACTTAAAGTAATAACTGTTTTGTAAACTGCTACTAGTAGACCGTTGCACTGACGACTGCAATTTGAATGCTTCGATGCTTTCACAGAGCTGGCGACAAGCCTTTCGCCGACTACTTCAGCTGCCATTGAACAATATGTTCTGCGTGTAGCGTTTCAAGCGAGCCAAATGTGAAATAAACGTCTTAATTTGGATATATCCTGTCCCAAGTCCTTTCTTTTTGGGAATAGAATGGCGTTGAAAGCAGGTTGCAGGTGCGATCCACAATAGAACAGTTAGTAGGTATGGGTGCAAATCGAGCTGTGGAAAAATGCGTTGTTGCAGCCGATGCAACGGCCTAACATGCACGTTACAATGTACAGTTTAGTGAAAATAGGCAGAATATACTTGTGATATTAGCAAACTGGTTGTATAGGAGCCTATTCACCCGTTAAAACTCTAATTTAAGCTGTACAAGGGATATAAGTGTGTTGTGTGCTACTTGGGATGATTATTATTCGTACTTTCAATTGTGGTTATATTTTCAGGGTAATCAGTACCTTCGAAACGGTAGAATACTTTTCTAGATACATGTACATAAGTTGCACGTGTGGCGGCAACATCGCACCGGCACCCTATAGTAAAATCTTCAATACCGTTGGAACTGTAACAAGCTCTCGATATGCGGTTTTTTATTAAACGATCAATTACCTAATAGTGTTATAATATACATAAGTAAAATAAAGCCATATTCATAATTTTTTTTATATGAAATTACATAAAAGCCCCAAAAAAAAATTTTTTTTTCAAAATGTATGTTTTTTTTTTGGAAATATTATTACTTTTTGCCTATTTGAATTGTTATTTTATTTTTTGAAACTAATTTAAGTAATTATCTGTCGATTAGCACCTTAATTATCAAAATCGGAATATCCGTTGAGGTTTTAGATTTTTTGTAAGATTTTTTGACCAAGCGGCGCCATGTCTGTATTCTTCAATAACTTTGAAATTATACGAGCTAATGATATGCGGTTTTTTTCCCTAAATGTAAAATTAGTTGCGTATTAATATAAATAAATAAAAAAGTGCCATGTACATACATTTTTACGAGTAAAATTCCAAAAACCACAAGTTTTAAATATTTTTTTCAGAAAAGATTATTTCTTAGGTATCCAAAATTATTGTCTACGTGATTTTAATTTTTTTCATGTTAAATTGGGTAATTATCTGCCGATTGGCACCTCTTACGTCAAAATCGGAGTATCCGTTCAGGATTTAGAATTTTTTAAACTTTTTTTTAATAAGTGGCGCCATCTCTGTTCCTAAGGGGTGAAACTAATTTCGCCTCGAGTGAAATCGTTTATTTTGGTCTATATTATCACTGTGCAAAACGGCAACAAAGTGCAGCTTCCAGGCCAAAACCGTCCATAACAAGTAAGACTACTATAAAAGCAACTGCGTAGCCTATGTATATAGAGTATCCATACAAATTTGGTTATGCAGGTGCAAGTGAGTGCGATCATTTTATGCTCATTGTAGTGTTTGTAGATCTGTATAAAACGTATTAGGTAGATAGTTATGACGTTGTCTCGAAAGAACGGTGTAAATCAGCCACGTGAGGTGGGAACCACCGGCTGAGACGGATGTTTGCCCCGCTGGTGTCATACCGAGCCAATGAGAGCGGCTTACCAATGGGTAATCTTGGGATCACTACAAAATCCTGTGAGCTATGTCGGTGTATACAATGCTCAATAAATCACTTGTCGCATTCCATAGCATGCAGGATGATGCATGCTATATTGTTTTATCGCATGATAAACGTAAACATAGGCTGAATCCACTTTGTTCAGCGATGGATGTTCGGCTGATGGAAAGTCAGCATTGGAGCACTCAGTGGCTTGTCTAAAGCATCGCAGCTCGCAGCAAGGATTGCTTTTCTTTGCAGCTTGTTTTCCCTACCACCTTCAAACCACCTTACCATCGTCAAAGTGAATCGTCAACACAATTCTTACTATTCTTATAGAATAATGAAAAGACTAAAATATCAACTCAAATTTTAGCAATTTCCACAAAACTACTTAAAGGAAAGTTAGTAATATAAGTAGTTTAGCCTGCTTAATAGAAATGTGGTCAAAAGATCATTATAACGATATTATCTTTAGTACGTATAGAATACACAAACTGTCAACATTTCGCTGGAACCGTAACGGGGCGAAGATGTATGTAGAACTTCCTTCCTATCCCCTGACTAATGTTTTTGTTTTGCCAAAAGCCTTACATATGCACGGTAATTAATAGATAGGTGTACCGTACCGTTTTCCGTACGTGATAGATGGACAAATTAACGTCATCCCTCAGATATGGAAAGCCGCAGGGCCGTTTAGTAAGGCCGGTCTTTTTACAGATACTTTTTTTATTTAATTATTTATTCATTCATTTATTTATTTCTTACTCATTACGACGCAAATGAGGCCTCAAGAGGGCTTTCCACAATGAGGGATTAAACTATACTTACAGGGGAGCAATTAAATACAGCCCGTATTGGAAATAACTGGAATCAAAAGTAACAAGCACTAAATTTCTAAAAACTGCATACATTGAAGAATTGCATTAAAAAGTTAAACGTAAAACTAGTTGAACAATTAAATTTAGTTCAATGAATATCTAAAGGGAGCCGTAAGCAGATCAAAGTATGTTTCAAACTCGGAACTATGGAGGGTAAAGCTCAATACTCAGAACACAATATCGGTACTTAAATAAAACTTTATCAATGGTCATACTCACTCCTGCCGAGCTCTGTTTATCATCCTAAGAATATAGCGAGTCACTATATCGCTTTTAGCGACAGTCGTGTCAAAATTAAAACTTCGAACCTTTTTCACTGTGATTATAAAATTATCGTATCCGTAACGCCATCTACCGTGATT
Source organism: Apotomis turbidana (assembly GCA_905147355.2). NCBI lineage: Eukaryota > Metazoa > Arthropoda > Insecta > Lepidoptera > Tortricidae > Apotomis > Apotomis turbidana. Next base: position 16,474,643 of record LR990292.1, on the reverse strand, counting down.
CCCCTGCACTATTACCTCATCCACGGTGGTCGGTGTGTCCACGGAACGTAGAAGTAGGTACAACGCCCTCCGTTGAATTTTGCGCGCAGTGTCATTTATTTCCGTCCTGACTTATAAGACACACTCGGGCTGGATTCAACCAAACTTTTATTCCAAGAATAACGTTTACTCTCGGATATAGATAGAGTAGGATTTAATAAACTACTGAGAGATATGAACGAACTCCCTTTCAATTGTACAAAAAAAAACTATTTGCTTGTAAGCTACAGTGTTTATTCTATAAAATAGTTTGATAATAAGTAGTTTTTAAGAAGGAAACGCTTTATTTTGTTTTACATTTTGAATATGAACAAAATTTAGTCATAACTATTGTTTGCATGCTTAATTAAACCGCATTTGGAGATATATATATATACCATCTAATTTGTACCTATTTTCTGCAAATAGGTATACAATATCATTATATCGGAGAGCGTTATTCTTGGAATTACCTAGTAAGTTTGGTTGGTCGAATTCAGCCTAAAATTGCTGTGACTAATTTACGCGTGGTTCGCTTAATAATTTAAAACTACTTTTTCATTGACTCCATAAGGTTTTTATAACAATCAATGATCAGTAGATTTGCCGTAATTGGGAGCAGCTTTCCATATTTTATATGGTTTTTCTCGATAGTGTACGTTATGTAGGTAGACTCACAACCTACGGATAATTAAGTTTTAAACGTGTTCTTTAGATATTATTTTGTAAATACAATTATTAAGGAAATTAAAAAAAAGAATTTGTCAATGTCTGAACTTCTTTTTAGGGTTCCGTACCCAAAGGGTAAAAACGGGACCCTATTACTGAGACTTCGCTTTCCGTCCGTCCGTCTGTCACCAGGCTGTATCTCAAGAACGGTGATAGCTAGCCAGTTGAAATTTTCACAGATGATGTATTTCTATTGCCGCTATAAAAACAAATACTAAAAATTAAATAAAATAAATATTTAAGGGGGCTCCCATACAACAAACTTGTTATAGATTATGGTACGGAACCCTTCATGCGCGAGTCGGACTCGCACTTGCCCAATTTTTTTATTTTTCTTCACTTATGTAGAATTTAGTTTACTAATGTTTCGCAGAAAATTGATTTACTCAACGCAATGTTTTGCAAATTGCTCATTTCCCATAATTACTATTTTACTGATACCATTGACTTTTCTGATAGTTATAAAATAAACCATTTAGAATATATCTCCCATTGAAGCTGAAGAAAATTTCTGTTCACGTTCTTCACGAAATTTTACGTTCGAAAAAAACTGCCTGTTGAGGGCAACCCATGTCGGTTGAAGATAAAATCTGCGTTATTATAAATAATATGACTAGTCATATTATCAGAGTAAATGAACGGACTAAATATTAATGATATTATGCAATATGCTCGAGCGCTTCACGCATATGATGATTATGAGAGGAGGTGACATAACATTCCATGTAGTAACCATTATGTGGTTCTAAGGCTTAAGGCCATAAGGACGTGACTTGGTTAACTGCTGTTTTTTTCTATAAAAAAATAAAAAAACAAATAAACAAAATAAAACCTAAATTTGGCAAGTGCCAGTCCAATTCGCGCATGAAGGGTTCCGTACCATAATCTATAACACGTTTATTGTATGGGAGCCCTTAAATATTTATTTTATTTTATTTTTAGTATTTGTTGTTATAGCGGAAATAGACATACATCATCTGTGAAAATTTCAACTGTCTAGCTATCACCGTTCTTGAGATACAGCCTCGTGACAGACGGACGGACGGACGGACGGACAGCGAAGTCTCAGTAATAGGGTCCCGTTTTTACCCTTTGGGTACGGAACCCTAAAAATGATCAATCATCAAGACCACAAATCAGGTAAAGTTTTTACGTAACTATCATAGGGAGGGAAATCAGGCATTGAAATGATTGTACTTACAAGTATCGTAACAGTGTCAGTTTATGGTCCAAGTACGATAGGTTTCTTTATAATTTTATTTCAGTTTTTTATAATAATAATAACTGCTTGATGCTTTTAGCTTAATTAAATTCCCCTTCAGCTCATGACAAAGACAGACAGTCCGTATTATATGATGATGTAGAGATTTTTAAATTACCTATACTTATATCATTCTTCAAAAAAGCAAAGGTTCTCAATACGGTTGTATTTTGTCAATTTTGTTACCTTGGAACTCCGTCACTTATAAACCGATTTGTGAAATCATTTTTTATAAGAGTTAAAGGTCTTCAAAGTAACTAGTTGCATAATATTATCTGATGACAAAATCCACGAGAAATCGAAGGAACACCTCAAATACTATAGGCACATCTATTTCGGCGATTTTGGTGTTTTTATAATTAACAAATTATAAAAACACGGAAATACGATTTCTTCTCGTTGAAGTTGTTTTTCAAGTCATTTTAGCACGCCTCGTACAGTCATTTAGTGTAGCCTCAGCCTTACGCGCCGCTAAGGCGTGTCGCGGCGAGATAACACAGATAACCAGCCCAATAACGGAACGGCAGCATTTAGGGCCTCTCACTCACTAATAAGAATTAGCTGCGAACCTCTTGAGACCTCATTCCTCCTTGTCTATGTCGCATTCAGCCAATGGCTTATGCCAATAAAAATATAATTAGAAATACTATACCTTATTAAAATAGATACGAAATGTGTAATTACTGACGTCGTAGAAATCGAATATCGCTCGACATGTTTCGAATCGGTACGTGATTCATCATCAGGAGAGAGCGTCAACGCGCAGTCTTCGATTGGTCGCCGCCGCAACGGATCGTAGCTCCTGATGATGAATCGGGTACCTATTCGGAACATGTCGAGGGATATTCAACTTCTACGACGTGAGTATACCCGTTACGTATGTATCTAACATGTTTAAGACTCACGGGAGCTTTCTATATAAAATTCTATACCTTATATTAAAAAAACAAACCCGTTTTCCATATTTATTTATTTATTTATTATATGTAGGAACAGTAACAAGTTACAAACTAACACCTTTATGCCTTAATTACATATTATACATACATAATATCATAATTTGTTTGCAACTCAACAAGAACTGTTCACATCATTTTCAGATTACAGTTCTAAATAAAAAGCAAATATTAAATGCAATACCGTTTTTCTGTTCAACCAGGGGGCCGATTCCACTCTGCACTTAAAAGATCATTGTAAAACAATTTTAATGTTAACTGTAGTATCGGCATTCGAGTGTGCCAAATATAATATAACATTTGAATTGTATTACTCTCGCTAAATATGACGTCATTTGACATAGGGATTTTAAGTTGTGGTGTATGATTGGTGTGAGGAGGCAGTCGTAGCAGGTGCTACGAAAGGTTTACTTGCTACGCCGTAGCAGGCGTAGCACAGTCTTTGTAGCACGCCACTTCAAAACAGCAAATAATGGCGAAAATCGCACATTGCATTAAAATTTGGGGTTGGCGGTTGTTAACCTATTCACCGCCACAGTCATGCTATCTTATATGATGATAACGTAAAAATGTATGATGCTACATTTCCAGAACATTTTCTAAAATGGGTAAGCCGGTGGGAATCGTGTTCTATATGTACATAGATGCCCTGCCTGATGTTACAATGAATTAATGTACTTTATTCTGTAAGTAGGCCACAACCACGAGGGCAGTTTTACATATCTGAGTCTACCGGCATTTCAGAAGAGATCACTGTTGAGAAGTAACGCCGAAAGAAACTTAACAGTCAGCATTTTTTTCGTAAGCATACTTAACTATCACAGTAATAAGAACTATTGAAACCCAACCGCTACACAAATTGTTTTTTTTTGTCTTCCTTGCATCTTATATCACTTGAGCGATCGGCTCGGATACACTGGGCTTGGCTTCCGGTTCCGGTCGGCAGTAATGGATGGTTTATCGTTTCCGTGGAACTAAGCGTTAACCTGATTTTAATTCCTTTAATTTGCATAGAAAAAGGTCAGAAAATAATTAAAGTTGACGGCACTTTCCAGTTCTCAAACAGGCAAACGGAAAACATAACATAATAAAAATGTTTTGCAAGTAGATAGGTACATATTGTTTGTAATTTTTTTCTGAGCTTCTGAGCCTCTTATTTTTTGCTTATTTTTCGGGAACTAAATTTTTTCCGAGATATACGCCTATAGCACTCTCTGGTCCTATTCTATTTCAATGCACACGACATATGTTTTAAACGAGCTGATGTCATATCTTATTATCTTACGCTGCACTCCAGGGGTTTGGTCAGACGGCTTTATGTCTAACAGCTACACCCTTATGGCGTCAGGCCAGCCAATAATGCTGGTCCGTCAGTTTTCTGTCATTCATAAATTTTGCACAGTCCGAGAGGGTGACACGATCATTCTCTCGTTATTGTGACTAGACTGATGCACTGCACGAGCACAACTGCGACATGCGAGTCTTTCTCGCGCGAGATACATTAACATCACCTATCCCTTTCTATGCTATACTGTTTGAGAGTGACGGATGACGCTATGTCAAGAGTCGCGAAGCGTAGTTGTGCTAGACGGGCTGATGGACTGAACTGACGACAAAATGAGCGTGTAATGCCACGACTTTGGCGGAAATCGACGCGGCGAGCCGTTGAGCGAGAGATCCGAGCGCGGCGGCCATACGAGTGAGCGAGACACACGTACCTACACCGCTGCCGCTCGCCGCTAGGACCGAAGTCGTGGCCGGAACGTGAGCGATGTCTACTGCGATCCCGCTTCACTTTTTGCCTTGATCACACGTACCGAGTAAACGGGCGAGACAGTGCTCTCGGCCGAGTACTCGGTACGTATAAACATAGCGCCGAGTGCTCGGCCGAACAAAGCGGCGAGACAGTAGCTCGGCTCCTGTTCTATCTACTAGGCCGAGTGTCCACCCTCCCGCCTCCCCGCACTGTCTCGCTCGCTCACTCGGCCGGTCTGAACGTGCACTGTCTGCCACTCGGCGATTTTTTTACGATCCATCGTGTCCGAAAGTCTCAATGGAACGGAACTGACTATGCTAATTTCAAAACATGTGTAACTGTAAACAGCTACTCACTTATATCACTGTCTCGGCCGAGAAACATATTACTGTCTCGCCCGTTTACTCGGTACGTGTGATCAAGGCATTAGCGATTGGTCAATTACACATGTATCCGCTCGCCTCAGTGGAAACGCGCCTGCCTATTGCGTCTTTGTGAACCCCAAAAATGCATTTTAATGTGAGGAATTTTTCATATTTTCAAATAGTTTAAACTAATTTCATTACGTTATTATCACAAACCCAAAATTATAATTTTTTTTTGGTTATACGGACTAGTTATGGAAATATTTAAAAAAATGGTGAAAGCAGCGTCGTCTAAGAATCAAATGACGTCACCTTGTGGAACATTTACAGTCGCAAACTACAAAAAGGTGATACAATTTCCATATTCCGCGTAGTGCGTTCTATCTCATACATTTTCATACAAAGAATATTTAAACGCTTTTAGTCCGACTGTAAGATTTTCTGCGCTGTGACCAATTACGGGTCGCTTACTTTACTTTTTCACTTCTCATGCTCTTAAAATGTTACTTTAGTCTCTGCATATCGGGACTAAAACTCCTTATTAATCTCTAGGGACTAAAGTAAAATTGTTTTAATTTACTTTGAAAAACCCCTAAACTGCCAATCACGACGTTTGTGAATGGAGGTTTATAGCCATTTTCAGTGATAGGTATACAAACTTTTTGGTGCTTGAAAATAACCTCAAAATTACAACTGCTCAAAAAAAGTAAAATTGTTTTAATTTACTTTGAAAAACCTCTAAACAGCCAATCACGACGTTTGTGAATGGAGGTTTATAGCCATTTTCAGTGATAGTTATACAAACTTTTTGGTGCGTGAAAATAACCTCAAAATTACAACCGCTCAAAAATTCAAGATTTTATTTAATGAAACACGATTAATTATTACGAATACGAATGTAATTTTATCATGCATGGTCCAAAAGTCCATATTAGTCTTAAATAAAATAGTTTTCAAGTTTGAATCTGTTGGCTAAATATGCAAGCATTTAAAGCGTCACCTTACAAAAAAAAAGAAAAAACCAAGGAACATTTCTTTTTTCTATTAGAATTTTGAATGGAATGAGTAGATGTCCATTACTTGTATTAAGCTTGAATTGTAATCACCAATTAGACCAATTAACTGTGTCACTTTATAAATTACGGACAAAATATTATGTAATCATCATCTTCCAATGAAGAAGAATAAAGCTGAAGGCTATATAGAGGAGTCAATCCAAAATAAACACAGTATATATCCTCAAAGCAAAAATCACAACCAAGTTACAACCAAAATTTGACCCACGCCCATCAACATCGCGGGTTGAGAATGAGCCTAATGAAATGACCATCGGCAACCTTTTTGAGAAAAGGTCAACGTCTCTACTATACCTACTCTCCATTCTCTCCTACTTTACTTCGACTTCGAGTGAAAATATTGAACATACTTCTCAATTACAAACCACGCCGACCCAGCTTAGTTTAGAGGGGAAAACCATACATTTAAATGTAAAGGATTGTACAAATTGCCATTTAAATTTTTCTAAGGTTAGATTAACGGCTGTACTACGTAATTGTAAGAAACTTTGTTATAATAAATATCGTAATTTTATATTGAAATTCGTTTATTTTCCTCGCATTCAAAGTGAAAAGTAGAGTGTTTAACGCGAGACTAAACAACCATAATGACACTCGAACTATTAGCCACCCTCGCTTAGCTCGGGTGGCTAAAACATCTCGTGTCATTATGGCTTGTTTTAGTCCCTTGTTGAACAATCTACTATTAAAATAAGGAACTTTCCAAATGGATTTTTTAATCATAAATTGAGATATTTTCAAAAATATAAGAATAAGGCATATTTTTTTCCTTTATTTGATTATATATCGGAAAAAGGCCTGGTCCATTTTCCAAACAGACAGCTTTAGACAAGTAATAAAAGCCATACACTCTGCTGTCAGCAATCGTGTACAAATAATTTATAGGCCCACTAATCCGCCGCCATAAAGACGTTTTTTACGAGAAAACTAATGATCCGTATTACTCGATGGCCACGGGTTTTATTGAGCATTTCGCGGATGAAGATTATGCCGATATGACCTTTGTATTTATGGTGTTTCTGTGGACACAGTTTTGATTACTTTACCGCGGTTCTTATTCTACGGTCCATGAAACGAATTTGACGACAAATGTATAAAAATGTGCAGAGTGTCAGCAAAAAAAATATATAATTTGTGGAAGTATCTGTGACATTATCACGAACATAACGTAATTGTTGTGCTTCAAAGAAAATTGGTTAGCATACATACATATACATGCTTTATTTAACAAATCAGCTCTTTCCACTCGTCGTTACTAAACAACTACGAATTTGCGGCGCTTGCAGTAGGCCCATGGTCAGCTGACATGACAACGTTTATGAGGGCATTGTCGAAATGGCTGATCGACGCGTCGGGAGACCCCAGAGCTGGCGCTTACCTCTGCCAGAGAATCTCTCTGACTATACAAAGAGGTAACGCCGCCAGTATACTGGGGACCATGCCGCGGACTTGTTAGATGGGGTATTATTTTTATAACCCCTTCTTATTATACAATTGTATTATACTTAGATTATTTAGAGTAAGGTTTTATACATACATATTTCTCCTGCGTTGCTATTTAGTTTAAGTATTCTCTGTTACTTTGCTTTGCCTTTTTCTTGTCTCTGAATAAATTTTTGTCCATGGAGTAACACAATCAGACGAGTCGATGAAATATCTACATAACCTAATGGATACTTAATTTCACTGATACACCTATAAGTATAATTAAAGGTTTAGGTTTATTTTGTCACAATATATTTATTCTATTGTTGCATCGTTTTGATGTTACTGATTTTGGGTCAATCAACTTTTTTCTGTCGCCGGTTGCTATGTTAAATTCCCCTGGGTCACTCTTTAAAACTACGATTTTCCGTGCTTATATTTACCAAAACTTTGAAATTGCAACAGTTATAAGCCCATTTTTATGTAGACTATCTCCTGATAATACCAGTTATATAAATTATTAACACTTTTCTAAGAAGTTTAATCAGTATTGTCCCATGGATCACGGAACAGAATGATAACAATAAAAAGTTGATCTACCCTTAATCTGGTAATATATGATGACAAAACCTTCAGGGGTAATTTATTTTAAACTAGATTATCGATGACCCTTATTCCTTGAGTTTGGTTAAATTATATCCTCCCCTATCTGTTGCCTAAGGGCAGTATATTCCTATAAAACCTGAAGGCTATTTCTCTACCTTTTTATAGGGTTTTTATGAGCCAGTTGAACTTTAAAGTCACCGAGCTTTTTCTGATAAAGCTTTACGAAAGTTATCGCGCCGAAATGCCAGCAACTTACGCAAAAGGCTGACATTTAAATCGCACGCAATCGAAACGTTACAAATAGTCCTTTGTACCCCTCGTACAGTCATCAAGTAGTGGTCGGTCAAGGTAGCCATAATTATGCGGCGGTTTGTAACGGGGTTCGGAATGAATTGTGGTCCGATTCTTATTTCAGTTACCTTTCTTGTCATTAATGCCGACTGATAGCTTACGATAGATCAGTGGTAGCTTAAGATAGTTGTTATAATCGAATAAAATAACTACTAAAGGCGTCTGAATTAGGTTTGTATTATGTTTTGTACAAAATAAATTATTGCACATTCGCCTTCATAATAGAGACGGTAGAAATAGTTCAGGGTGAAATTAGTTCAGTATAAAAACCCACTATTTTTTAAAAATTTGGCCGCATTTCTTGTGTTTAGTAGTATTTATGAAGAAAGAGCCTCTCTTAACTATTTTTATGGCCCATTTTTGACCCGAAACCAATACCGTTAAGTGCTTGAAGCACTCGACCCGAGTACACAACAGTTTTCTAGGATAGGAACACTTACGGGGGTCCAAGTCACAGGAGGCAACAAATATCTTACTAATTAAAGTTTCGGTACAGTCGCGAGTGATTGGTAGGTGCGCTTCACTCGCTGGCGCAGTTATCCCGACTGGCCTTATTTGTCCAGGATGTCAGATAGGGTGCCAGGAGAGAATCTACCAAAGTTGATAGGATCGCCAACCCTAATTTAGAGCGGAACGACCGTTGGACCGGCCGGGAATGACAATCAGTTGAGTGTCAGTGTAGTTTACAGTTATTAATAGTTTTCCTTACTTACACTAGGTGTCGCCATCAAACGCCACCAGTCTGTCCCTTGCCCGGGCACGTTCAACTAGCTCGTAAACAGCATGACGGAGCGCCAAACAGATCATATGAACTGCCGGGTTTATTGCAGAGCCCGATGCTCAAGGAATACCATCTACACGGGTAACGTAAGCAAAACATATTGAACAGGATATTACGGAATCAGGCAATCTGGTTACTGCCGAGGTACGACTGTGATTTTGCTAATAAAATGTGAATATGCGTGCAAAAAATACGTTAACTACAAAGCGTTGAAAACAAAATACCCGCGCGTTTTATGTTTTCGGTATCCATACTAATATACTAATACTAATAACTTAATATAACTATATAACTATATAACTATATAACTATATAACTATATAACTATATAACTATATAACTATATAACTATATAACTATAACTATAACAATATTATAAATGCGAAAGTGTGTCTGTCTGTCTGTCTATCTGTTACCTCTTCACGCTTAAACCGCTGAACCGATTTAGATGAAATTTGGTATATAGATAGTTTCAGTCCCGGGGAAGGACATAGGATACTTTTCATCCCGAATAAATGTAGTGTTCCCGTGGGATGAGCGGGTAACACCGCGGGGCACAGCTAGTGTTTCTATACATTTTAAAAAACAGCATCCAAAAGAGGTGTCGATTTAGAATAATTTCCTTTAGCGTTTTGCCAGTGGACACGCTTATCAAAAACGAGTGTTGACATGTTCTGCCCGTCTAGCACAGCTTGGCTTCGCTCTTGTCGCGCGACATAGCATCGTCCCGTCACTCTCTCACAGTACTGTGAAGATAGAGACAGATAATATTTCTCGCACGAAAAAGAGTCGCGTGTCACTGTTATACTAGAGGTGCTACTGATCTTATGACCTTGACTTTTTGATGCCTTTTGATTTCTTTCCTTTTTAAATAGTGAGTATACGTGAGTTAGCCGTTATATTCAGCCAGCAAGAGGCCACCTGTTGCTCGATGCCGCCTGATGAAATATTCACAGGACGAGTACACCATCGATTTTGCCTGACATTGAGACACGATTTGCTACTAATGAATATTAAAGAACAGCTGAGTGACAGTTCGTTCCGTAAATACAAATTCATAAAAGAAAGTTCATTGCAGCTCCCCGGCGGAAAAGTGTACCCTTGCCAAGAGTTAACGTGACTGTACCTACTCGCTAGCGACAGCGTACCTATACGATTTGTATGGAGAATAGTATAGCGCCCAAATCGTTTACGCTGTCGATAGCGAATACAGTCACTGTAAACTCATGGTATGTGTACAGTAGTATTATACCCTTATAAGGCATCGTCTAGTTATAGTTTCAAACTCCAAACTTTGGGGGCAATTTTACCTTTCACTTGTAACTTTTTCTTCAATAATTTTCGTCAAAACTTTAGTTTATTTATAGTTAAGTTCCTACTTCCTTTCCGCGTAATGAATTTTCCCAACTGTTTCATTTTCCAGACATTAGTCCGAAACCAAAAACTTTTCCTAAAGTTAGATTTGTTTTATAAAAGTTCTGAAAAGTTTTTGGTGTTAGGGAAATACTTTATTTTCGAAAATAAACAGAGAAACCTAATGAGAGAATTTGTGAAAATTCTAATGAGTGAGTGGAAAACTTCAGCTTAACGTTGACTAATAAAGCAAGGTCGAGGTATTTCAACAAGTTGACATGAATCAATCAATATAATACGTGCCAAGCAAAATGCGTAGTACATGAGTCTATATACCTAAATGCATTAGCACAGTATTCAACAAACTACTTTAAAATAAAATGTAATGATTGAAAATTGCATTTACGTTCAAATATAAATATTTTTTCTTATGAAAAGGTCAGCTGAACACAAGCTATGCCATTAACAAGTACCTATGGAGTTCTTGTAGTTTTTACTAGAACAACATTATTTATGACAAAGAACCTCGGAACATCAGAATGTTCAGTAAGCACTACGCCGTTTAGTACCCAAAAGTTTAAAAAAATAACCAAAACACGTAACCCGAACCGTCAAACGTTGCACCTGTTAAGAAATCAACCGTAACCAACTATTTCTACAAGCCATAAAACAAGACTAAATCTCGCATTAGACTGAGAGCTAATTAGCTTCTAATTAGAGTGAAAGAGACGGTAGTGGCACTAGTCCAAGATGAATCTGATGTTTAGGAAGAACTTCAGTGGGGAGAAGAGTACGGGGGGTGGGGGTGGGGGCGGGGGGAAGGCGAGGGGGGCGCTCGGAGCCGGCCGGAACGCGAAGCGACGGGACCGCGAGCGATACTCCTGTATGGAGGAACACCACTACAGGACACATCTCTTCTTTTCGGCTCCGCGGGCCAGTACTCAGTACAACGAAGGCTCGGGTAAGCGGGGAATTTAACTTGTGGATTTAATCACTCAATGTATGTCTATTTGTCTGAAAAGTCGATGTACACGTAGAATTTGGCAAAAAAAGTTTTAGAAAATGTATGTGAGTAAAATGTGTCTGTCAACTCAGTGGGTGTGTGTTTTGATGTTGTTGAAGTGTTCTTTACATTACATGTTTCAGTGAAGTTTGTGTGTCACAGGTAAGTTTTAAACTTTAACACAACAACTTTTGTGACGAAAGTTTAGCAAAAGTTATGTCTTACATTTTCGGTCCGTTTTTCTATTCAACGCTAGAAGTGCACAATCTTAAAATGACCGGGATTGCAAATACAATACCTAAGTTATTACATTTAAATTAATCTTTTACCAAAATTTTGATTAACAATTAGATTCACTTAAAAACATTGGAGTCACGTTCAGTTTAGAATAACTTTACATGAAAAATTGTGTTGTTTGTTAGAATTTATTTATGAACTCTAAACATACCTTCTATTAGACAAAAGTGATACGCGTCTGAACTGGAATTGTGTCAGGTGTGTGTTAATAATGACATACAAGTCAGAAAATATATAATAAAACCTATAAAATAAAACTCAATCACTTTAATAGGTACAGTAATTTTATTTCTAAATCATCGTAAGATTATGTTTTGTGTATATAAAATAAATGACGTTCGTATTCCCGCCAAAAGTTATTCATACTATTCCATAAACAAAACGCTGTATTTTTTCAATAAAGGATTTGTTTAATTTAATGTGGTCCGAAGTACGAAGCTCGCAGTGTGATCTAAATAACTTTAAGTTTTGCAGAAAATAAAATCATTTTAGTAAGCTAGTCTAGTCTAGTTCATATTAAAAGCCCTCAAATTTTACCTGAGTGTTCGTCTTAATGACACTAATTTTTCGCCTTTACTGTTTTAAATTTAATTTGAATTAAATTTTAAGGAGCTACGAAGATTGTAATATATCTAATCCAAATTTTCTATGGGACCATGGATACCCGACCATGGGTACGTATCAGTATGTCTAAAATTTAAAAAAAAACTAACTTCAAATAACCTAAGTTCAAAATCCCTAAAATCTAAATACCTAATGTTTTAAAATACCTAAGCAACTAACACCTACCTACGAATAAAATAAGTTTAAAATACCGATTGGACTGAATATTGTTTAAAATATCTACAGTTATTACACCTTAGTTCGATACACAAATACCTAAAATGTTGCACTTGCGAGCTATTGAAAACCGGAAACTGTAGGTTAGGTTAGGTTTGTTTTGTGACCATGTATATAGCGGAGCGTCAAAATGCTTGCTTGCCCATGCAAGCATTTTGAGGCTCCGAGTGTCCATGCAAGCAAGCTTTTTGACGCTTCGCTCGCTCCGCTATACATGGTCACAAAACAAACCTAACCTAACCTACAGTTTTCGGTTTTTGATCCATGTTAGGTATTTTACATTTTGGTCAATTAACTGTGAGGTAAACCAATTTTAGGAATTTTGTACATAGGAATTTCAAGTTTTAGCTTTATGAACTTCGGTAACATATCCATTTGACATTTGAAGCTTTCGGTATTTTGAATTTAAGTGAAACAATCATTAGGTATTTAGAATTTAGGGATTATTTATTTGATGTTAGGTTTTTTTAATTTTAGATATTCTGATACGTACCCGACCATACCCGTAGTTACAACTTGTACAACAAAAATTACTACTTATATAGGTAGGTACAGTACAGGAATCTGGAACGCGTACCTTTTTGACCATTATTGTCACTGACAATAGTGAAAACGGTATACGTGTTTCAGTTTCCTAGGCCATACAAAAAAAGGAAAATCTAATTGAGTACTATAGGCTGCACAATTTCAATTCAATTCTGCAGCTCATTGTACATCCTCTTTGTTTGAAGTCGGTTATAGCGATGATAAAACCATACAAGCTCGATAATCTCGGAATTGAGTCATTTTCAAAAAACATGTACATAGTTAAAGGCTTAATAAAAACAAAGTTACTATTGCTTCTTGTGTGTTACGAAAGTTACTCATACAAAAGATTTGGGTAACAATCGTTACACAAAGGAATCAATTAAGTTTTGTTTGAATTAAAGCCCTTTCCTATGAACATGAATTTTGAAATGACTCAATTCTCTTGAGTCGATTAAAAGAGAGAGACGAGTAGAGATAGACATGATATTTACCAATCTGGAAATACTTCTTTAAATAATCTAAATTAAACATTCTAAACGTCCCCAAAGTAGCTGGTCGTCATAAGACCTTCATTTAATGAGTGATATAGAAAATACTACTAAAACTCAACTTACGAACAAAATTTGGGATTCATATCTTAAAAAAATTACTGAGAACCTGCCACCAGTTCCAATAAAAGCTGAATATCTAGGAGACTACTGCTTTGATTTCTACCAAATGTAGCTAATAACCATCTCGACAGACAAGGCTGCCGATAAAAATAAACCGCATAGAGTTCTGCACTGACGTCCTAATTGCAACTACTTTTTCCGAAAAGTTAATATGATTGTGCTCTAAGGTATATTAGTTATTAATACCGATATATCCACGTAGTGCATTTGCATGTTGCAGTGACGTATTGCCCCACTTCGCTTTCGGCGTGCGGAATGCAATTGGCACGCTCTGGACGTTTCTAATTTGGGCATTTTTCGAGGAAACTCGAAAATTTACGCGGCGTTCAATAACAAGATTATTTCTTAAGACTCACATAATGTACAATGTTAAATTACGCATGTAAGAATAGCATCTATGTCTGTAATATTATTTTTAAAATAGTTTTTACGTACAATAAAGTATTTACAAACATTTAATTATTTGTTTTGGAGCGTTTTTAGGGTTCCGTAGTCAACTAGGAACCCTTATAGTTTCGCCATGACCCATCTGTCCGTCTGTCCGTCCGTCCGCGGCTTAGCTCCGTGATCATTAGTACTAGAAAGCTGAAATTTGGTATGAGTATGTGTATGTATCACGCCGACAAAACGGTAAAATAAAAACTAAAAAATAATTTTTTTTCGGGTAGGTACCTCCCGTAGACTTAAAGTGGGAGTGAATTTTTTTTTTCGTTTCAACACTAGCGTGTGGGGTGTCGTTCAATAGGTCTTTTAAAAATAATAGGGGTCTCCAAACATCATTTTTGATAAAGTCAGCGGTTTTATAATATTCGCTCTGAAAATAAAAAAAATAGCGTCCCCCCCGTCTAACTTTTCAACCACGGGTCCAAAAATTATGGAAAAAATCATAAAAATGAAGCCTTATAAGTAAATTCAATGAAAACTGTATCGAACAAAATCGGTCGAGCCGTTTTTGAATTAACGCAAAATTTCATAATTTTCTTTAAAAGGACGTAAGTTGACTTCCAGAAGGTAATAAGTAATTACAGTAACTTTGGCGTTTACGACCTTTTTATAGAGCTTGAAATTTTTCTCGTATTTTAAGTTTAAGCCCGTCTATTGTGAAGAATGAGCAACTACGGAACCCTACACTGAGCGTGGCCCGACATGCTCTTGGCCGGTTTTTAATATATATTTCATGCCTCAAATAACTTTAGGAACCTTGGAATTTTATTTAATTGCATATACGATACTCTATTTGGAAGTTGGAATAAAAACGCATACTTATCGGCGTTTGTCCACCATTCCGTATCTTACAATTAGTAAGGCCGCCTGGCCACAGAAGCGGAGCGGAGTGGAGATGTGTAAAATCCTATCATATTCCTCAGATTTAAATGCTCTTTTTTTGGGCTTCGCAAACACGCAACCTGATTGGTTAATTTTCCCCGCGCCACTTCTAATTTTCCTTATGAAATTACTTTGCTGTCTGAGTTCGTTAATAGCGCGGTGTTTTTCGCTTTATAAATGTTAAAAACAGCTGTCCTAGGAAGTTCATTAGCTGGTACACGGCAATACGGCCGACATATTGTCACGCGGCTATAAATAGCGTGACAGGCACACTGCAGCGTGACATGAGATCACTTTCGCAGTTGAATTAAAGCTATTTGTATGTCGAAATTAACGTAACAGTTGCGACATCATGATACGTTGTCAAACATTTGATCGGGGATCTAACGAAACTTCTAGTCCCTATAAAATCGCTTTGTCTGTGCTCTTTTCTAGTATGGTGCTTCTCGCTTTACAAGAAACATGTTTTTAATTATCGTACATTCCTGGCTAAAAAGACCTGTTCTAGCGGATTCAGCAGCTTCATTATCTATATCCGTTAATAACACAGCAATATGGCCGATATCCACAATATCACGCAGCTATAAATAGCGTGACAGGCACACTGCAGCGTGACATGACATCAGTTTCGTGGTTGAATGAACGCTATTTGCATGACGAACTTGACAGTAGCGGCATCATAACATGTTGTCAAACGTTTGGAGGAGGGATTGATGAAGAATTTCCGTAAAAATACCTGATATACCTAATACAAGTTTAAAATAAATAATCGTACACTGTCTTTGTTTTGCTTAATCGTAGAGATCTTGTGGCATAGAATGTTTTGTGCAGGTTAAACAAAATAAAATAAAAAACTTAAATGACAATAAGGTTTTTGTTAAGTTTGGACGTTAGCTCCCTCTTTTACCATCGGTGGATATGATATTTGAAAATTATGTAAAGATCCGACTGTTAATCCTGAAAGACACAGAATTTTCAGTATTATTGTGATACTATTTAAATTCCCTTTAAGATATTGTTTTCATAAGCGAGCACTATCAATAGGTTATTTCCAAATTCTCCCGTTTGTCTAAATTAACCTGCTGTTGGGCACAATACGCTCCTTACTTACGCCTCTTTATTATGACTCCTTTCTGACACCTTCTAGCCCTTTCTTTTCTATCCCCTGAAACTGGTTCCGTGAGTTAAATCCCTACAAACCTGTTCAAACCGGCTCAATCTAACCGTCTTGGCTGAAATCACTTCCCGGCTATTTTCAGCGAGGCCGAAACGCAGCAACATTACAAAAACACCCGTCAAACGAAGCACTCTAAAGTTCTGTTATGGCTGCGGACTCAAGTAATGTAACGTGTGAGTTGTATCCATTGTCGCCAGTCATGCCCCCAAATTAATGATGCCTTGACATTTTCATTCTATAGTTCCACTTATTCCAAGTATAATGTTACTGCCACAGGTTTGATGTGACTTTCATATTTTGAAGGACAGTTCCACAACCGCACACTAGCCCTCTTCTAGCTCCTAATGGTGGAACTTCTCTCTCTAGATCTCAACTCCTTCAGACCCGTCTGTATTTAATACAGTACATATAAGAACACTATCATAAAATCTAATTTAGACGCATTGCAAGTTTGCATAGTTTTTCCTACATTAGAAATTCCGTGTCGATATTAAAACACGGTCTCATTTAAAACTAGATTGCATTTCGGCTGCGTTAACACCACCGTAGTACTCATGAATAATGTTTATCAAAATTGATGAAAGTGAAACAGATTCGTGAGCAATTCGTGAAAGAACTTAGGCCCAATATTGCCATTCTGTATAACTTAAAAACGGCTGATTATGATCGCCAACTTACCCTTTCAGAGACGTGATCAGACTTTCAGATTAAACGCAGGCATGATGAAATTAAGCATTAAGACAGAAGAATAACACCGAAGTTAACCATATTGTTCTTTTTCAGAACGATGCGGCCCAGTGCTCGGCGGGGGTTCAGGGCCGGAGACGGAGCCCCCGCAGCCCCTCGTGACTCGGGAGCCCTCCGTGTCCCTGCTGCGCTGGGACCGGCCGGCGCCGGCGCCCGCGCCGCACTCGGACCGCCTGCGCGCGCGCACCGAGCCAGTGTCGCTCGCCACGCTCGAGCGCGACTGCTTCGTGATACCGGCGCACGCGCTGGATAGGTTCCTGCCTGATGGCGTCCCTGTGAGTATCTTCTAACATTATGTGATATAAGGACACTGCGTATCCATGTTATGAGGGTATAAGGGTTGTCACTCCCAGCCTTGCATCTTGCCTTACTTAGTAACCTTGTGTAACGAAAGCAAATCCAGGTGTAGCTATGTAAAGAGGCGTTTTTCTTAGCATCCCCGTCTATATAATACTTATTTTTTATAAAGTACCCAATTACCTTGCAAATAAAGAAAATGCTGTAATGTTTCTTATGCCAGATCATTATCTCATTCCAGCTTCCAGTCCCCCCTCCAACGCCAGAAAAAGGCCAATCAACGAAGACTGCCCAACAAAATTCGCTCAGCATCCTCGAAGTAGCAGACCCCAAGCTCTGCATATTGGCCCACCTCATGAGCCCACTCGAGCCCATAGAGCCCATACTCGAATCACCGATGACCAAACCTTTGCTCAAACAGAAGGCTGCGGCGGGGGAACTCTTAAGCGAAGTGGCGCAAGCGAACACCGCAGTAGGAGGGATGTTACTGGCAAACATGGAGAGGAACGCGGAATTTCCATTCATATCGTACTATGTGATAAATACAACGCAAACTGATCCTTTGCTTTTCTACAATAACATGAGGAGTGCTTCCTTGAGCAAGTTCGATCCGAAGACGATCCGGTACTCGGCGGCGCATACCCTGGACCTGTACAGCGAGGTGGCGATGATCTGCCGGCCGCCTTTCAGCGACCTGGCGGGGGGGCCGAAGAAATCTCATACGGCGACTACTGGGTTCATTATTAGTGTTTATAAGGTCAGTGAATTACATAATCTGTACTAAGAGTTTAAGGATGACGATTTAGAGAGAGGTGATTTGGGCTGTTAAACGCCAACATATTACGTCCTGCAGATGGAGTAAAGTGTCATATGACAATCCTATCATTGAAGGATTAGTGAAATGTGAGGTACAGCTTTACAGTTTTACTTCATATTCCAGTGTCAACTGGAATATGAACTAAATAAATAATCTTACGTATTTATATATTACGCACAATAACACACGTTCACATTTACACAATAAAACACAAATACACGTTCCATCCACATAAATAAGAAACAAAACACGGTTGACTTGTAGAGAATGCCATTTAGTATTAAGTTCGCCATTTGCACTGACTTTTGTTTTGTGCAGTAAAGTTTAAATAAATAACTATGAACGACGTGTTCCTATTTCTACCCTATTACACAGGTTTGGGATTAGGTCGATTTGTGTAAGACTGTCCCTTAATATTTATTTATTTATTTTAATTTTAGATATGTACCGTATTGACGAAAAATAGTACGAATAATTTAATGAATCCTCGCGTCAACTACTCAACTACGCCGATTTGGCATCAACTCTTGATTAAAATCTCCCTAAATCTGATACACCTTGTCTTAAGGGCCGAGCCAAATTTTTTGGAAGACAACCAAATGGAACACTCTAGGAAACTGATCCCCGACAGAACTCATTTCCGGCCTAATAAGACCGCCATATGAGACAGTCTTGGCAGAAGGATTTGTCTAACTGCGTCTTTTGGATCGTTTAAAGATTACGTGCACGTATAAAATAGAACGAGTACTTATGTGAGCGATTATTTAAAGCAGGTTTCGGAGGGCAGAAGTTTTCGCAGTGGAGGTTTAATGTCCCGTTTCTCCCTAAATGGCCTATGGGAATAATTTTAAAATTTGGAGCCACGCCGAGCTTGGTTTGTCCTAGTTTAAATGGTTCTTCTCTACTATTATAAACGGTATAAATTTAATGTACGCACGTTGAAAATATTAAACTAAATATAAGTGAATGGGCAATTAAGATAAAAAAAAATATGTTTGTGTCAATATTACCTATGTCAAATCAATTGGACCGATTTTGGACATATTAGGTTCGGAGATAGTTGGATTATACAATGATGCATATGGTGCTTTTTATCTAAGTGATAAGCACCTTCTAAGTAGTATTCATAGTAACTCTATATGACGATATTTCACAATTTCACTAAAACTCTCTCTCTTCTGTTATGTAGAGCTGAAAACTAATTTCAGACTTAATTATATTAGCGCTGTGGGGACTACCGCATAACCCGTTATGCGACAGTCATAACCGAAAAAAAAGCGGTGTTTAACGAACTGCCTAGCCGCGAGCTAGATACTATTGATAATATAATACCGATCTAAACCTCACGGTGCTCTATTCGTACAACCTCATTTTAGCTAAACAGCTCTATTAACTCTCCTTAACAACTTTCCAGGTGTTCGAAGGCGACGACGGCGAGCGTTTTGAGCGCAACTGGCTCTATTGGACGGGCGCGCGGATGCTCTACCGCCATCTCCCTCACTCCGTCGGGATGAGGAAGATAGCGCTACACAAGTCCGTCGCCAGCCACGGAGACAAGATGTACCTTCTGGTGTGTGAGTGTGCCAACTTGTTGGACGACTTGTCGGGGGCGGCCATGTTGATAACGGCGCTGCGCGCGCGGCTGTGCGGGTACACGGGGCTGTACAGGCCGATACAGACTTTCTAGCATAGGGAAGGCGGCGCAAGCCTGGATGTTTAGTGTATGCTAGAATAAGCGTTTTTAATCTTGGAATCTCTTCTGTGGTTGTTTTGAAGTGGCACAACTCAAACTGATTGATTCAGTAGTCGTTTTTGCGTGTGATCTATGCGTTCTATGGTGTCGAGAACCTAATATTTGACACGGATTCATTATAAAGTCTTAGTTCCATAAAGTTCACTTCCAAAATTCGGATTTAGGGTTAGATTAGAAATACGACAATTATGTGATTCGATCAACTCAGACTAACTAAACCTAGATAGGAATACGACAAAGCAAGCATCTTCGCATCACAGCAATATCAGTTACTTCTCAAATAACATTATAAATGGGTCATTATTCGAGTTCGAGCGTTTGTTCCGAATCACTTTCGTGGTCACATTTTTGTAGAAGTGGCTGCAGATTTCAATTTCGTTTCTGGTTAGGTATCTAAGTTTACCTGACATCTAACAAATATTAGAAAATGCCATCAAAATCTAGGTACTTACGCCCAATTCTTCCAAAATATGTCCACGAAAGTGAGGCGGTTGAAACGCTCGAATAATTACCCAAATACGTAATATACTAAATGCTTGAGAATCAAACTAAGCACAAGATCCTGGGGCAAAGTTAGTGCCAATGATATAAGAATAGCTGAAGAGAGATTATCTTGAATTGTGCCATTTGAAAACAGTTGGTTTCTTGAGCTTGCATTCATTTGTAATGGCGTTTATGATTGCTCGTCCTACGAGATAAGATGCTCCTGATTGGACCAAAGTATTATTAACAGCTGTGGATAATGTAACGTATGTTCTGTATTGAATAGGGTGTAGTACGGACCTGGTCACTTTATTATTCAAATAACTATCCGCATCCGCATATCTTAAAATTTTATTGCATACTAGCTTTTGCCCGCAGCTGCGAAGCTGAACAATTTTTCCTAAACATTCAAGTAGGTATATCGGTGGTCGACGTTACGTGCGAAAAATCATCCATAGGTAGGTACTTATAATTAGCCAAGCATAAGTATCTAGGTACAGAATAATTTTGGCACAGACTAGGAGTGTGATTCCTAGAATTTGCCGAAACATTTATAGCAATTTAAAATTTTATTTTAGTCTACCACGAATTCCATAAGTGTTACTGATTTATTTATAGCCACATTGCGTCGAAGCTTAATATTTAAACAGATATTTACTAAACAAATGACTAACCTGTGGCTGCATCCTTTTGTAAATGAGATATTTCCAATACCTGCCTCATTGCAATTCCGTAAACCTTACTATGGATAAATTAGGTTTAACAAAATAAAGCCGTTGCGCAAAGGCGTATCGTAACAGTTATTTTCAAGGTCGAAGTGATTCCAGTGGGTACTACACCCTATACTTACAATATCACGTTGTGTTAAAAAAAACAAAGTGTTCATACATCGTTCAGTCAATTTCTTGAGTTAGGCGTTAAAATAACTTTCGAAGTTTTAATGTGCACAAATATTATAGACAACCGGCCTTAGGTTCCTATAGAGGTTTGCGGAAGAAATACAGCTTAAAGCGAGTAAGATACGTTCACTAGCTAAGCTAATAATCCCGATTGATTGTGATATTGAATTGGATTTTCCTGATTTCACAAAAAAAAAAAAACAATATAGATAATTAAAAAAAACACTATTCAGGAATTCATGCAAACTCCAAAGTGTTTGCCGCCTATACTATAGGTACCTAGTAATAATAATATAGGTATCAAATACTGAGAATCGGTTTTGTTCTAAAAAAAGTGTAGGTATGACAACTTTTTCAGAATGTTACCTTTTTCGGTTTATCTTACTATTGTGCGCATTTTCGAATATAGGTACAAATTTAGATTTCAAATGCGTCACATACAAATAAAAAATGTATTATGGCAGAATCAGGAATAGCAAAATCAAGATATTTTTTCGTGTATTAGAATCGAAAGTAAAGTTCTGAGTAAGAAAAATTCAAAATTCCAATACTATCAATTAAAACTGCTATTTTGCAGTCCTAGAGTTTGCCGCGGTTTCACAATAATTACGGATGCTTCATTATCACCATGTATTTACAAAATAATTTATTTTAGCCCACTTCATAACTTAGCTATTGAACGAGGGGAAAGCTAGATCCCAGGATAAAGTATGGAAACCTGAATCAACAACTCGTCTTCCAGCAGTCAGATAGCAATCCAAATTACCATTTAGCGGTATTTCCTACTCTCATAGTTCCTCACATATCTTGAAACATATCATATGTGTATGTCATAGTTTGTCATAGTCGACCGCTATTGTAGGTATTGGAATCGTTGAAAACACAGCCTAAATTATTTGATGTTCTCGCACTAACGGTTTCATAAATATTGATTTATGATAATAAAGCCGTTTTGACACTTGAATACATCGAATATTGATTTGTGGCTCTTAAATGTATTACCGCTTAGTACCCACCGGAGGTAGGACACTGGGAACATAAAAAAAAACTACTGTTTTGTGTATCCCGATTTCTTTATAGTTAAGGTCACTAAATTTTGGAAGTAAATTATTAATAAGCGTTTTAAGGTTGTGTTTTCAGTGTACCCAAACTAATGTACTTATAATACTTAACCCTAGTTTAGCCATTCATTAGCACGGCCGGTAACACAAGCTATTTTGGACTTTAAGAAGTTAAGATTGATATTATAATCAGCTCATAAAAGTCATGTACTATGTCGTTGACTTAGTATTCAGTGTGTACAGTCAGCATCAAAAGTTGCTGTCATTTTGACGACTGGTTTATGTCAAATTACATAAAATAAATAATACCCGTGTACGGTTTATTGCTCTAGCTATTTTAATCTTAAAATTAATCCTTTCTAAGCTGATTGTAAACACACGGAGTACAGTTCTATAGAGCACTCGCTTGTTTTATAAGTATACATGCATCAAAATATAAATATTTTGTTGTAGATGCATGAGACAATACAATTAAAAGAGCAAAATCAATTTTTACTCTTTTTTCCTTCGATCAGGCTCTAAAACGAATATTATAGTTTTTATATTTCTCGGAACGCTTACATGAAAAAAATAATAGCGAAATATAAAAACTGTACATTGAGCCTCTTAATAAAAAAAATCTCGAACCTTAGCATTTTAGAAAAAAAGCTCTACCTACTCAGATAGTTCTCGTGCAATTTAAAAAACTAAAACCTACAACAACGGTGGGTACAAGATAAATCAGGATTGGGAAAATCGTCGCCTCAATGTACTTCAGAAAATCGATTTTACCAAAATCGCCACCCCTGTTTAATATCGCTGCCTAAATGATGCAGGTAATATTATGTAAGTAAAAAAAAAATACTGATTACTATTTTCAAGAGTGGGGTAAATATCACTTCAAACGAAACACACAGTTTATAAAAAGACAGCATAGCACGTTAGTATATGCATAATCATAACCTTTTGATTCGCATTCAAATACGTTTTCAGTATGAAAAATCCAAAGAGACAAAGATTTTCCCCCCGATTTATTCAGATATTCTAATGCCAATATTAAATTTAAGGTTTAGGTTAATTCACTATAATGTGCAAAGCTGGAACTTCATGGAATCAAAACAAATAATGTTAAAAAATTACGTAAAATATTTTTAACTCTTAAATTATTAAAATAAATACGCTTCAATGCCGTAATGCACAAATATTAAGAAGATTAAGCGTTGAGATTATTATGATATTTAGTTTTCTGTGGTCAATTATAATAGGTTTTTTTTTTATATGTCTGTGTGTGAACCATAACCATTATGAACATCTTTTCTTTAGTGAAACATGTGAAAAACCACAAGAACGACAATACATTGTTGGCTCAATACTATATAGGGTTCATGTTTCAGTTTTGACGAATTTAAAAAAACATTGACATAATGACAGAAAGTTTAATTTTAACCACCCTAAAACATATTGAACCCTATTATTGGCCAGCGATATATTATTCATATGTTATAGGTAAAAAACTTAGCTAATAGCACAGTTTCATTGATCGAGTCGTTAGCCCGAATGCAATAACTTCCCGCAGGCGGGCTAAAGACCAGTGAAACTCGAATGCGGGCCCTATGGCATGCTTTCTGGAAATCATGCATGCATCAAGCATGGCTCTAATGATCAATGAAAATGGTTCCCCGAATGCGGGCCCTATCCTATAGCATGCGGTATGGAAATTGCCGCACCTGCATGCGGGGTGCGCACCGATTTATGAAACTGTGCCTTAAGGCCCCTCTTGCGTGTAGTCTAGACTGTTCGAATAGGCATTTGTTTTGTTTGTGTTACGAACTGTATTGTCTTTTCTAACCGGTCACAGCTACATATAAATGGTACTTTACTAAAGTTTTTTGCCTATATTAAGGAGACTTTTTGTTATAACTTTTTTTTAATATTCTGATTACGTAATCAGTATAGTTATATATACATAAATAAACCAGACAATATATATTTGTTAAGTATTATTGATGTTTATGATGACTAACTTTAGTTTGTGGTGTCTTGGTTTGTATAATTTTAAGATTTCTAAGAACACAACGAATTGAATTATTCATGCCTGTCAAAATTATGCAATGCGAATCGTTTTATGAAAACATTGTAAACTATAATTTTTTTGGCCACTGACCAAAGAATACTCTGTATTTAAGATTGTGATTCTCTAATAATAATAGGTAAAATAAGCATTTTATAAATTACGAACTGGCTTCAAAAGCATAATGTAAAATGTTTTTACCAATACCAATCTGCGAACCAACTGAAAATGGTACTGTTATTCTTATTGCCTACCTACTATAAGAAATTCTATGTAACCCTCAAAAATCGGTACCATACCTCAAACTATTATGCATAGTTAGGCATTGGTTCTCGAAGTGTGACCCGTGGCGCTCTAGAGCTCCGTACCTAAGACCTTTCAACAGACGCTGTCATACTATGATGAGTATGATCACCGTTAGTGTTGTAACCTAGTAAATTATACGAGTAGCCTTTTAATCTCCTTTTTAAAATTGGTTACAAATAAAGCAATGATTTCAGAAACCCTTATTGTAACAATCGTTCGTATGTTCACGTTTGCAGCTCCATCACGCATGTTAAAAAGGGCACCGTTGGTAAAAAGGTTGAGAACCGCTGCTCCAGGTGATTGACAATCTAATTAATAATTAATACTGTTCGCGGCAACTTCTAGGAGTTATGAGTTACTATCAGTTACATCCCTAGAGCTTGCCGGAAAACGCAAATTAATTAGGTATTAACCGATATTTGAAATTACAACTGTCACAGCATAACAGTATCTCGGCATGAAATATACAGAAAATAATGAGTTACGGTATTCAATAGTACAGGAGTAGGTATATATTTCAGAAGTTATTTTTTTTTCTTGGTTAAACAATTCAAAATATAGTATTAGGTATATTACAATTATTTTCCTAAATTAACGAATAATTTTTTTATAAAAGTAAAGACGGATTATTTTTATGCACAGTTATTTTTGCTATGGTGCTAAATCTAGTTTATACGTAGTAAAGCAATATAGGCCTGCATTTGTTAATTATCTAGGATAATTTTTCGCATTATTTAAATCCGTTAGTGAGATTGCCTAGGTACGGATAAAATTATAGTATAAGCAATAGTACAATTCAACTTTTGCCAATTAAATAATTAGATTGAGAAAGTTTGGGAATTTTGAAACAATTTGAATTAAAATCTTTAGATAGATGTAGAGTAGGTAATGTTTAAAAATAATGTTATCCCTATTAATGAGATTTTTAAATTACATCCAATTCAATATATGCCCTTTTTGTTGATATTATAATTAAATTCTACATAATTGTTACCAATTTGCATTCTAATATTTTAAATTTCTAACATTTTAGGTTGACATTATCTTAGAAGTTTTTTGTACTCAAACTCGCTTTTTAAAAGAATGTGTTGAAATTATACGCTTGGAAAGCAAAATAGATGACTAGCAAATTGAAGGAATTTCAATTATTTTTGTAATAAAATTTCAAATATAATATTGTTTTATTTGACCTTAATATTAACGAATTTCCTTTCATTCGCCCAATAATCGTTGACGAGGCAGTTGGCGCAGTGATTAAGCAACTGCCTACTAAGCCGACGGTCCTGGGTTCGAATCCCGGCAAGGGCAAATATATTTTTGTGATGAACTGCCTGGGTCATGGATGTTATTTGTATTTAAGTATTTTTTTATCTATAAGTATAAGTGTGTTTATCATCGTCTAGTGTCCATAACACAAGCCTACTAACTAGACCTTACTGTGGGACTAGATTGATTTGTGTGAGGTTGCCCGATATTTAATATTATTTATTTATAAATATTATGAAAAATATGTAATTACAGTACGATTAAAATCAGTTAACGATTCGGCCAACCTCGGTAATTGTCGTGAATCCCTCATCTCTCACATAGAGTAATCAATTTACAGATATGACCGATTTACAAAATTCTTTTTGTATTACTACTAGGGTATACTTCCGAGATGGTCCCATGTAAATTTTATCAAAATCGGTCATGCAGTTTATGAAATATCAACAAAAATCGGCTGAAATCGGTTTTTATTTTTTTTTATTTGGTGATTATTATTAATTATTAATCCGACGTAATATCGTAGGTACTGTAATCGGCTGAAATCGGTTTTTATTTTTTTTTATTTGGTGATTATTATTAATTATTAATCCGACGTAATATCGTAGGTACTGTTACTCGTACATCAAACAGTAACATTTTTATATATTGTATACAAGTATAGCTTTAATAAATAATGAATGTTCAAATTCATGTCGCTTCTGCATAATAAATTTCTTAGGTCTACCGGTTAGTAATGTCATCATGGCAGGTGCTATACATTGCGTTTATGATACTTCAAATTGAATGCTACCTAAGAGAAATCGCGGTAATCTATTTCGTGTCATTTCCGTCTCCGGATTGAGGCGATGATACCCGAGAAAAGCCGAATCGTTAACTGATTTTAATCGTATTGTACGAACATTTAATTTTTTGGCTAGGCCTATTTTTGCACATTATTATATTTTCGAAAGTATCCCAATTTATGATTAAAAAAATTATTTGAAAAGTTCCTCATTGCAAAAAAAATAGGCGACAAGTAATTGGTCACCTCTCGTACACCTAAAGTGGGGTGTTTTTTTTTCGTTTCAACCCTAGTGTGTGGGGTGTCGCTAAATATGTCATTTAAAAATAATAGGGGTCCCCAAACATTATTTTTTGATGCAGTTTCGTAAATATGCCCCCCCGCCCCCTCTAAAATTATGGAAAAATTCATGAAAATGAGGGCTTAGAAGTAGGTACTTTCAATGAAAACTATATTGAATAAAATCGGTCTTGCCGTTTTTGAGTTATCGCATAATTGCATAATTTTCTTTAAAATGACGTAAGTGCCGCGCGGTGTCCTTTTACTTCGAACGTTACACATATTAGTTAAGTGCCATACTGCATTAAAACATTCCGCTTAATCTGGCGCGTATAATCCATAACTTCCAGAAGGTAATAAGTAATTACAGCTACTTTGGCGCTTACGACCTTTTTATAGAGCTTGAAATCTTTCTCGTTAAGGACTCTAAAGGGTCTATTGTGAAGGATGGGCAACTACGGAACCCTACACTGAGCGTGACCCGATATGCTCTTGGCCGGTTTTTTAATAATTTCAAAACTAGTCCGTATAATCAAATAAAAATATTATTTTTAGGTTCTGTGATAATAAAGTAATGAAATTAGTTCAAACCTAACACTATTTGAAAATTTGAAATGTGTGTTGAAATGTATGGTGCGTTTATCTTTGCTGTCATTTATTGAAAGACATTTTGAAAATATCTTAAAACCCCTTTACTAAAGAGTCTGGCTTTGGTTGCAAAACTTGCAGACATAATATGGTGACTATTCGGAGCGTTTCAACCGCCTCATTACCGTAACCGCAATATTAGCCAACTTATAGAAGCAATCAACATCATTTTTATAGGAATTTTAAAAATCTGCATCTTCTACAAGACAACATAAAGTGACCATACGGGGTTCGTCAAAATACAGTGGTCACGGTAATGAGGTGGTTAGAATGCTCAAATAATCACCCAATAAGTGTACACTTAGACAGATAAGCTTTCCTTATGGATAACTTGAACTTTATTGAAAATAAAATATCAATACTAAACATTTATCATTTTAATTAAACAATATACTATACTTCACTAAATAAAACAGCTTAGTAACCTCTATGCCCTCGAAATCTCCTTCGGTTGTCCAGCTGAAAAGAAAGAAAAAGAATAATTCACTGAATTATTTTTTAAGCACATTTTCTAAAAATAATGCTTCCTCAGGGAGGCAAAAATATCATCGAGCACATATACCTGATGTCATCCATTTAAATTGATTTATTTAAATGTGTGGCAATCACAGAATCTGGTATTAAATAATAAATAATTTGAAATTATATGATTCTTAGTCAAGAAATGAGCAAATAATCAGTTACTGAAATCTCTCATAGACTGAAAAAACCGGCCAAGAGCATGTCGGGCCACGCTCAGTGTAGGGTTCCGTAGTTGCTCATCCTTCACAATAAACTGCTGTTTTAAGCCCGAGGTTTAAGTTAAGAAAGATTTTAAGCTCTATAAAAAGGTCGTAAACGCCCTAGAAACTGTAATCACTATTACCTTCTGGAAGTCAACTTACGTCCTTTTAAAGAAAAAATATGAAATTTGGCGATAACTCAAAAACGGCTCGACCGATTTTGTTCAATATAGTTTTCATTGAAAGTACTTATAAGGCCTCATTTACATGATTTTTTTCCGTTTTTTTTTGACCCTGGTTGAAAAGTTAGAGAGGGAGGAATATTTACAAAACTGCTGACTTCATCAAAAAATAATGTTAGGTGACCCCTATTTTTACAAGACCTATTCAACGACACCCCACACACCAGTGTAAAAAAGAAAAAAAAAATCACCCCCACTTTAGGTGTCCGAGAGGTACCCGATTTTTTTTTAAATTTTTATTTTACTGTTCTGTTGGCGTTATACATACACATACTCATACCAAATTTCAGATTTCTAGTCCTAATGATCACGGAGCTAAGCCGCGGACGGACAGACAGACATGGCGAAACTATAAGGGTTCCTAGTTGACTACGGAACCCTGAAAACTGCTCTGAACTTATTATGCCTTTAAACTTCATCATAAGCAAATTGATTTTGAATATTCTTTGAAGTTTGAAAGTTAAGCCTTCCAACCCTCTCCCATTCCTGTCAATTTTCTCCAAGGATGTGTGATTTTTGGTTAAATATGATCATTTACAATTTTTTTTTTTTCCTTTTCCTCTTTGATATCCTGCGATCAGTCGTCTAGACTATCATTTACTATTAGACAAAGTTTCATTCAATAATCCAATGCAATTATTAATACTTACCAAGGAGCGCTTGCACTCAAAGAAAGCCTGTCGCAGCTGAAGGCATTCGTCTCCAACTAATCCTGATTTTAAGCATTCTCGAGGTGTTTTCTTATCCTGAAAGTACAACAACATTGGTGAACGAAAAAACACTTACAAGTTTGAAATTAGCAACGCGTTCTAAGTTATTGCATATCTACAAGGTTTAGAACTACAAAACAATTGCATAAACACTCAAAATACTAACCTTTCTGCAACAATCAGTAGTTAGTAAACACATCTTAAGATCTGCCCTAATACCCGCACAGGGAGACTTGTCAGCAAGTCCAATTTCATCTGGAGCGAAAACAACCATCTTGTACTATTATTTCTATTGTAAAATAAGGATATATTGTAGTTATATGTTGATTTCTTTATCGAATCATTTCAATTGCGATAGCGACATAATAGCCGAATAGCGACACTACATTAACTAGCTAGTGACAGTGACAGTGACATTGACGTGTTTTTTTTATTGGAAAAGTACGTCTGAGACACGTTTTAATTCCCTTATTTTCAACTAAACGCGTTTTTATTAAGTTGTCAAATAGTTTTCTGCCAAGGTTAAAAGTCCAATCAGCTGTTTGATGACACATGACATTTAATCAGTTTAGAGGCCTAGAGGCACTTAAATTGCCGCTTTAGCTATGAAAGTATCGCGTAATTACGTGAATTCTGATTATTTGTTTAGTCGTGATTGTATACAAAACAGATATGCGGAAAATTATTCCCGTTTTCTCCAGGAAACTCTCTCACGTTTGCTCTTTAAAGCCTTATAAGGAGACGAAATGGATGATGCCGAATGGAAATCCGATCGGGGCGTACGTGTATAACTGCGTGGCTGACCAGAAAGTCCCGGTGATCCTCAACGACCCCAACATCGCGACGTGGTACTCATGTGGACCCACCGTTTACGACTCCGCGCATCTCGGTCACGCTAGTTGCTATGTTAAAATAGACATTCTCCAGAGAATTCTGAAAGAATTCTTCAAAATTAAACTCGTCACTGCAATGGGCGTGACGGATATTGACGACAAAATAATAAAAAAGGCCAAAGACACCAATTCGGACTTCAGGACCGTGGCGAAGCAATATGAGCATGAATTCTGGCTGGACATGGCCAGTTTAAACATTGAAAAACCACTCATCGTGGCCAGGGTGTCAGACCACGTTAGCTCTATTGAGAACTTTATCAAAAAAATGATTGATTCAGAAATGGCTTATGTTACTAAAGATGGTTCTGTATATTTTGATACTGAAAAGTACAATGCTTATGGTAAGCTACAGAAAATGCAGGATGCAGGTGGACCAGCGGATCAGTATAAGAGAAATAAGATGGACTTTGCTCTGTGGAAGGCTCAGAAACCTGGCGAGCCATCTTGGAGGGCTTCTTGGGGTGAAGGCAGACCAGGTTGGCACATTGAGTGCTCCGCTATGGTTAGCAAGTTCTTTGGCTCTCAACTAGACTTCCATGCTGGTGGAATTGACTTGCAGTTCCCACACCATGAGAATGAGGAAGCCCAATCCTGTGCCTTCCATAATACCAAGCAATGGGCCAACTACTGGATCCACATTGGCCAGTTACAACTGAAAGGTGATGACAAAATGTCCAAGTCCTTGAAAAACACTATCAGTATACCAGATATGTTATCAAAACACAGTGCAGACACATTTAGGATGGCATGTCTCATGTCCAACTATAGATATCCAATGGATTATAGTGAAGAACTGATGAAAACTGCAGAAAGTGTTCTACACAAGTTCAAATTCTTCCTCAAAGATGCTTACAATTACGTCAATAATAATGCAACAGAAAACGGAGATTATAAATATCAGATACTTGATAGTTTACAGAAAGTAGAAGAAGTAAACCTAGAGGTACTACGATCAGATTTTGACACAGCAAGTTGTATTAATAACTTGTTAAATTTAGTAATAAAGACAAATAGAGTTATGAAACTTGAAACAAAAGAGTTTTACCCAATTCCGGTGCTGTTAATAGCAGAGTATATTACAAATGTGTTGACAAAACTTGGGCTCAAACTACAAGATGGTTCAGAGAATGTTGTTCCTAATAATCTTATAGATACCTTGGTGGAGTTCAGGCACACAGTCAGATTAAATGCCTTGAAAACGAAAGACAAGGAGCTACTGAATGCCTGTGACGTTGTTAGAGACAAAATGAAGGTCATTAAAATACAAATTAATGACAGTGAGAAAACACCATCATGGGTGCTGAAATAATCATATAGACTTGTAAAGCTCTGGATAGCAGAATATACTATGTATATTGTGTATTACATTTGTAAGATAATATTGCATTTTACATAAGATAATAAAATTTAATATAATCCTTGATAAGATTTTTATTATCAGTTATTATATTACTTAAGTACAAGTTAATTCCTAAAAATAGTTTGTACTGAAAGTAATCATAATATTACAAGTATGTCACACACACCCACATCCAATCCACACACACATACACCTTCACACAATTACGCTAGTTAATCCATGAAAACAATTTCCACACGCTCTCGCGTATGCCGAACTATACCAACATTTTTGTATTTTGTTTATTCCTAAAACATCACTTCGTTTAAATGTGATGTATATATTTTATAAGTTGTATTTGCTTTTCGCGTCAATTTTGTCAAATTCATTTATGTCTGGGTTACCTACGGGACAGGCTATGCCTGGTGTAGGATACAATGCAACAGCTCCCTGATAAGCGATATCAGTGCATAAAATTGAATTAATATAAGCCATATTTTTGTACACAACAGTAGACTTTTAATTATTGTATGTGTGCTATGAATTTATTGAAATGCAATAAACTTACTATGACAATGTAATTTTTTAGAGAAATAAAACAAGTGATATGGCAAGTAATAATATATTTGAGTTAGTTAAAACTGATAAAATGAACTGAACTTCTTTGTGTTTCGGTCAAGGCATCAATACCTATATCAAGAATGAGATAATGTTAAGTATACAAGCTGATAGAGCACTTAAAAATAACATTGACAGGAATGAGTAATGACAATCTTAGCCTAGTAACAACATCAATATCAATGGTTGAATAATTGTTTATTTCTTTGCAATGTCTATAGCACATAATAAAACCATCAAAATAATTATCTACTCAAAACAATGTCTCGGTTATTTCCCACGCTGTTATCTATTTTTTTATAGGCAGTGTGTAAAATGAAAATCAGAAGCATTTCCACGGATACCACAGTCGAAATTGAAACCAATATCGGAACGAAACCTAAAAAAGGGATTTAAACACTTCTGATTATCAGCCTCTCACCACGAAATATCCTTTCAACCATGGACTAATAAATCAAGACTCCATAATGCCCATGTAAATACAATGTCTTCCATAAGCAGCCTCGGTACATAAAACCTTAGCTACGGTGACGCCAACTAGGACAGACCGATGAAACTCTACTTTGTATAGGCATGGCCAGTCCTTTTAAATTAATAGTCCACGCTTATAACAAACAATTCTATTTCCGTCTGACATAATAGCAAATTATGTTTGTTATCATATCAAAGTGCTGCTGTGTACATTTTATTCTGATAATTGAAAATACTAAGTTAAACTAAAACTGATGGAAGTGAAAGATTATGATAGTCAACATCAGTCTTATAGAATTACACAAAATATTCACAAACTAAACTTTGTTCGAAAACTGAGCAATAGACGATTAAGTACAAACTTACATGAATTTCGTTAAAAAATAACGTCTCACAATAAATTAATATGAAGATTAATGGAAAATTACCGCTTAAGTAATCGGGTCTATTATAGGAGTAGTAATTAACCAGCATTTTGCAAGCACAGAAGTACTAAACCATTGATGCAAAGATCAAAGCTTAAAGAAAAATTTAAAATGAGTTAAGAGTTACCTGGTGGAAGAGACCGGGAATCGAACCCGGTACGTCTGGATTGCCGGTCCAGTGCGTTGACCATTTCGCCACCCTAACTCCTAAGCAACCTATCGAATTGTGTTGATCTTTGCATTGTGTATTTGAAACGCTTTACGCCTTAGCTTTAGCTTTTCTTTAAACTTGGATCTTTATATCAATGGTTTAATATACAAATTGTGGTGTGTACCCACATTAAAAAAAAAATGAGACATTACATGTTTAATAAATTTACATAGCTACTGTTTAACTAACACTTTTAAAGCATTGGCGTTCATGAATCGTCTCGGTTAAACGGCAATCCTGAGAAACGAGTGAAGAGTTGAAGACTTAGTGAAAAACACTTAACACTTTCGCAACCAGATATAAAATTTAACCCTACCCCAGAAACCGAGAGCCCGCTAGGTGGGTAGCTTTTTAAGCAAAAATACGTGACCGGCATCTGAGCAAAGATTACGAGTGCCTACCAGGCGGGTTCCTGGTAGCGAAAGTGTTAAGATCTATTATTGAGGATACTACACCTTTTGCGGCAAGCTGTTACCACTGTGGTGAATGAGCTTTTCTATGGTACTGTTTCATTTTGCTTAACTACAATAGTACTTTACTGCAGACGCCGAGAAAGAAGGGCTTGCCGGGTGTGTAGGTATAGACGGCCGACCCTAGGGAGGCCGGATAGTGATACGAAGCCGGCAAGCCCTTTTCACGGCTAGGCATGTATAGTGCGTTTTTCAATTTTCAAACATATGCAATGAAATAAAAAAATACACCACTCAAAAAAAAATTCAGCTGTTTAGTCCGTTTATGAACACAAACGCCATGTTTAAAAAAAAACTTCTCGGCTCGGGCCTTCAATTTTGTATGAAATTCCTTTACAGTTCTTCCG
Source organism: Apotomis turbidana (assembly GCA_905147355.2). Taxonomy (NCBI): domain Eukaryota; kingdom Metazoa; phylum Arthropoda; class Insecta; order Lepidoptera; family Tortricidae; genus Apotomis; species Apotomis turbidana. The sequence goes on along the minus strand of LR990292.1, from coordinate 16,440,286 downwards.
CCCGAATCGTGATACTTCGAAGCCTGTTGTAACGCACGTTATGATGACAATTCATCGCATGTTTGAGAAAAAAATAGTTATTTCATTTAAATATGGACTCGCAGTTGTATTAGGTATTCCGGGACATGTAAATGTGTATGTATGAAAATGTTGTATGTGTACAATTGCGAACATATCTTACACAGATCACCATTTTGACATCCAATGTTAAAAATACCTGACTCACAGTGGTGATAGATGCCATAAAATTATGATATCAACGACCGTCATTTTCTAGTCACATACAAGTCTGATAAATATCCAGCCTAGTAACATACTCGTAAATAGCACAATAGGCTAGTTGACCCAGTTATTAAATATATTTGAAAAGGTTATAATGATCATACTAGCTCAAAAAAAATGTCTTATATTTTTGTGAAAGCTAGAAAGCTAAATTTTATCAATTGAAAATTCGAAATTTCATGAATAGTCAAAACGCCGTACGCTTTTGCTAATCTGTGGCGTGACGTGGAATTACGTGTAAATATTCGAAATTCGACCGTCGTATAGTGCCATTCCGCTCACTCCAATATACTTTGACAGGAGATCGAGAGGGACGGCACTATTCGAAGTCGTCAAAGTAGACTTTCAGTTTCCTTTACAGGACCGTTGACGTCACCATCATAAGCGAAAATGGCGGACACCGTTTTAGGCATTTCAAAATACAGATTAAAAACCATATTTTCAAATTCAATTTTTTCATCCATCTTTCACTTTTATGAATTGAAAAATATATATGTAGGTTTCCTTTCCTAAATACTATACGGAAGAAACATTAGTGTATGACAAATTGACTTGAGTCAACAACTAACTTGATTGTTCACGTGAATGGGCATTCACGTGGAACAGTCAAAAAATCATCAGGTCGGCGCTCCTAACATGGGTCACATTTCATTACCCTTCATTTATTGGCGTCTATGGGTTCGCATAAAATTGATAGTAATAATGTTAAGTTTCCAGTCATTTTTGTTATTCATAATTAGACATTTCTCAGAAACTTAAATTTCCAGGATTTTAATAAAGCAAAACTAACCAAATAGGTTTCACCGGATGAGCTTCCAATAACCCAGTACAGTTACAAATTAATGGCTTCAGTCACGGGACTAAAGTAAGGACGCTAAGCACGAAGAACTTCGTACATTGACCTGCTGTTACTTATATCTTGTCCTACTTACTCGCTGGTCAATGCCACTGAGCGCGGTGGCGATGAAAGGTGATAGCGGGTCAATGTACGATATACTTAGTGTCAATTTTATGACTTTAAATAATTACGTACGATGATTCCTTAATTGACAACAGATCCGTTTTTATCCTGTATCATATTCTCCGCTTTATACACTTTCCAGGACACCAGGTAATCCCTGGCCATTTTGAAGAGTGTGTAGTAATTGATGAAGAGCAGGATGACCGTGGCCAAGAAGTTGTGCCACGGCGCCGAGCTGAACAGCAGGCCCAGCTGTAGGACTATCAGCGCCAGCTGCAGGCACAGCAGCAGGCAGAGCAGCGTCGAGGGGTTGGAGAACACCGCCTGCAGACGAAACCATTCATTTAGTGTTCATACATTTACTTAAGGGGCTCCCCGCTCTCAATGACCTTCGATCTGTTGCGATAGATTTTCCCATATTATAAATAGCTAATCATAATAACATAGTTTTTCCACAACAAAATACCGTATCAAGTACCTTTCACATGTCACTGACTTTGAGATACAGGCCGTCAAAGTTTACGATTTTTTCGGGGAAAAAGTTGTGGAAACGGTTTTTTGCGTTTTTCTCGAAAAGTATTGAGAAAAATAGAAAAAGCTTCACAACAAATTTTGTGGAATATGGTTTAGAACAATAAAATGTAAGATATTTTCTACATATACACCGGGGATAAAAGTAGAAACGAGATTAGTGTATTTTTGGTCCTTCACCGAATATTTTTTTATAAAATACACAGTCGTTAAATCAAAATTCGGGTCACTACAAAGTGTTAAGCATAGACCATACTACAATATATATTAAATAGGACATTATAACTCTATAATCCACAAACTAGAGACGATGTAAAAATCATCAAATTGGCTGATTTCTGTAGGGAGCCCCTTAATGAAGGAATTCGGTGAAGGAAAACATCGTGAGGAAACCACCTAAGCCCAAAAATAAGGCCTAGTTACCCCTCTGAGTTGGAAGGTCAGATGGCAGTCGCTTGCGTAAAAACTAGTGCCTACGCCACATCTTGGGATTTAGGTAGCCGACCCCGATTGAGAATTCATTCTCAAAAAAAGGCTAGGAGGATGATGATGAGATTTACTTAATGAATCACGACTTAAGCAACATGTGGACTGATTTATTTTATTTTATTTATTTGGGGCATCAACAGCAATACAATTTGTAATAATTAACAATATAGTACAACAACAAAAGCCAATAAAACGATGTCCACAAAAATACAGTAAGTAGAACTAGTTACAAGAAAAATTAACCCATTCATTGCCGACGCCTCATTTTTACTCATCACGCAGTGCCGCCTTCCAAGCGACGACGCGAATTCGCGTCCGCGGCATAAGGTTAACCCATTTCAAGGACGCGAATTCGCGTCCGCGGCATTACGTTGTCAGGGACGCGAATTCGCGTCCGCGGCATGACGTTGTCACGGACGCAATTTCGCGTTTTCGGCATTACGATTACACATACATGGGACGCGAATTCGCGTCTTCGGCATCCGAGATAAGAATTATGAAAATTACAAATGCACTAAATCCAAAAACCAGCAACAGTATAATATTATCCTTCATAAATAAAGTAACATTTTGGTATCAGCATTTAAGTACAGTTGTTTTCTAGCAAAAAAAAAACAAATAACTCGAGGACGCGAAATCGCGTCCTCGGCATTACGATTACACATATTCATTGCCGACGCCTCATATTTTTACTCATCACGCAGTGCCGCCTTCCAAGCGACGACGCGAATTCGCGTCCGCGGCATTAGGTTAACCCATTTCAAGGACGCGAATTCGCGTCCGCGGCATTACGTTGTCAAGGACGCGAATTCGCGTCCGCGGCATGACGTTGTCACGGACGCAATTTCGCGTTTTCGGCATTACGATTACACATACATGGGACGCGAATTCGCGTCTTCGGCATCCGAGATAAGAATTATGAAAATTACAAATGCACTAAATCCAAAAACCAGCAACAGTATAATATTATCCTTCATAAATAAAGTAACATTTTGGTATCAGCATTTAAGTACAGTTGTTTTCTAGCAAAAAAAAAACAAATAACTCGAGGACGCGAAATCGCGTCCTCGGCATTACGATTACACATATTCATTGCCGACGCCTCATATTTTTACTCATCACGCAGTGCCGCCTTCCAAGCGACGACGCGAATTCGCGTCCGCGGCATTAGGTTAACCCATTTCAAGGACGCGAATTCGCGTCCGCGGCATTACGTTGTCAAGGACGCAATTTCGCGTTTTCGGCATTACGATTACACATACATGGGACGCGAATTCGCGTCTTCGGCATCCGAGATAAGAATTATGAAAATTACAAATGCACGGAATCCAAAAACCAGCAACAGTATAATATTATCCTTCATAAATAAAGTAACATTTTGGTATCAGCATTAAAGTACACTTGTTTTCTAGCAAAAAAAAACAAATAACTCGAGGACGCGATATCGCGTCCTCGGCATTACGATTGCACATACATGGGACGCGAATTCGCGTCCTCGGCAATGAATGGGTTAAACAAACATGGTATGCTCGATCAGGTTAGTGCGCATGTGTGTGTGCGTGTGTGTGTGTGTGTGTGTGTGTGTGTGTGTGTGTGTGTGTGTGTGTGTGTGTGTGCGTGTGTGTGTGTGTGTGTGTGTGTGGAAATGGAAAGAGATATTGAATTAACTATCATCTGAGCTTAACATTAAAGAATGAATACGCTTCTTCAATGTCGATTTGGTACAGTCAAATAAGTCAATACTGCTAAACAGTTTATTATATTGTCTAAGGAACCGAATTAATGGGGAATTCTGTGCATAATTGGTGTTGACTGTTGGAAGGCTAAACAGGATGATAGATGAGCTATTCTGACAATTATGTAGTAATTGCCCCATCCAACAGGCCAACTGTCCACGAGATATGTGGTCAGCTGGTATTTTTTATACCTGTGGCGTAAAAATAGGATGGCAAATCGACCCAATTGACACGGCCTCCCGCTTAACAGGGACTCCGAGCCCGAAAGGGGGTGCCGTTCAATAGTTAATAAGCAACCAAATCGATATATGGATTCTTACTTAAACACATATCTGATGAGGTCCAAAGTTTTTTGATAACGATACTAATAATAGCAGCTTGCCGTATCAGTTATCCCGATGCTCGAAATTTCGAAACTGACAGGACAGCCAGAGAGACGGTACGAACTTATAATTTCGAACTTCGGGTTATTTCTCCTAGACTTCTTCTTCTTGTTATTTGAGTTTGATTTGATTGCTTGATACCCACACATCGGTAACTCGTGGCAAATAGGTAGCAATTAAAAGATTAGTGATGAGACACGTTTTCTAAGTGTCTTTTCAGATAAGATAAAATAATAAATTAATATTACCTAGATCGTATTTCAAATTGAAAAGTCACTTTCATTACTGAGACAGCACCATATAGGTAAACTTGTTTATCAAAAGCTGAAAATAGTGTTATATAAAAATCCAGGATATCTTACAACAAAAAATATCAATAACTTATTACAAAATAAAGAAGTTGAAATCAAAGAGAATATCAATAAAAATACGCTACAACTTACCCATTACGTCAGTGGAGGTTGAAAGATCGTTTTCGTACACAAAATGGATTTTCTCAAGTAGAAGACGTAGGCTAACTTGTGAAAGTTTAGAACAAATGTTAATTGTTTATCACGAATGTCATATATTAAATGATTAAAATTCCTTTTTTTAGTGGTTTCTTTTTCTCGACTGGTATAGGAAGAACATTGTCACATCACTAGGCTGTTAGAAACTGTCAAGTGCTACCTAAGTGCCACGAGTTACCGATGTGTGTATGATACCACCATCATCATCATCAGCCAAAAGACGTCCACTGCTGGACATAGGCCTCCCCCAGAGAACGCCACCATGACCGGTCCTGCGCCTCCCGCATCCAGCGGACTCCAGCTACCTTCACCAGGTCATCAGTCCACCTTGTGGGGGGCCTACCACGTGCGTGGTCGCCACTCAAGAACTCGATGGCCCCAGCGGCCGTCGGTTTTACGAGCGATGTGCCCTGCCCATTGCCACTTAAGTTTTGCTATCCTTCGGGCTATGTCGGTTACTCTGGCTCTTCTACGGATCTCTTCATTTCTGATTCGATCTCGCAAATGATACCATATATGTTTATTGTATATACTCACATAGAACCGCGCATGCTCGGGGCTGCCGGGGCGAGCGGCGCACGTGGGCGTGACGCACGTGTACGTCGCCCCGTCCACGCTCACCACCGCACCCCGTTGATATAACTTCGCTTCGCTCCACTCGCTCACTGTACTCCCCTCTGAAAATAGTAGGAGCCTTGGAAGATGTTGCTTGGAGACCACTATTAAGAGGCCTCATTCCTTTTTTTTTTTTTTTTTTTTTTTTCATATTATGACGATTGTATTGATAATTTCAACCAACTTTTTGAAGTGAATAATACTTTTTCCCGAGTTCTAGGTAGTAACGTAGCTATTTCGTGCTTTCATTGCGTGTAGTCGAAAATAAGTTGAAAAAACTAATTTTCCACGTGAATTTTGTCAATTTCGAGTAGTTTTTCGAACAAAAATTATCAATGAAAAATTCAAACTGTAGGTTTCAAATATATACCAATAAATCCCAATAGCCCTGTTCTAGGTAGTAACATCAATAATATGTTAAGAAACATGTTTGATCATAGAGAAAAATGTCTAAACAATCAGCATTTTAAAAGGAATAAGGCCTCTTAAGTGGCACTTGACTTGTCACCTCCCAGCACATACACAGTTTAAAGAGGAAAATCTCCACGAGCGGATGGCGGGCAGCAAGACCAACAATTAGTCACGGGCCCCCTGTAGTAAGATCACCGCGGGCCGACAGGACCAGACCAGGACGATTTTATGTACTAATTGCCCCAACCAACAAGCCAACTGTCCACGAGATATGTGATCAGCTGGATTTTTATACCTGCTGCGTGAAAATAGGCAATTCGACCAAAATGACACGCTCTCCCGGTTAATAGGCACTCTGAGCCCGAAAGAAACCTGATCACAAAATCGGTTGAGTTTGTTCAGAACAGTAGTATTAACACGCCTTCTAGAGCTTGCGGAGTAGATTGATTTGTGTGTGGTTGTCCGATATTCATTTATTTATTTATTAACGCCCCTGATCCATACCTTTGTGTCTGCGGTCCCAGCGGCCGAGGTGTCTGGCGGCGCGGTGGTGCGTGTCGGCGTGCGCGGCCGGCAGCAGCTGCGAGGCGAGGCGAGCGGCCAGCGCGCCGCACACGCCACATACCTTTGTGTCTGCGGTCCCAGCGGCCGAGGTGTCTGGCGGCGCGGTGGTGCGTGTCGGCGTGCGCGGCCGGCAGCAGCTGCGAGGCGAGGCGAGCGGCCAGCGCGCCGCACACGCCACATACCTTTGTGTCTGCGGTCCCAGCGGCCGAGGTGTCTGGCGGCGCGGTGGTGCGTGTCGGCGTGCGCGGCCGGCAGCAGCTGCGAGGCGAGGCGAGCGGCCAGCGCGCCGCACACGCCACATACCTTTGTGTGTGCGGTCCCAGCGGCCGAGGTGTCTGGCGGCGCGGTGGTGCGTGTCGGCGTGCGCGGCCGGCAGCAGCTGCGAGGCGAGGCGAGCGGCCAGCGCGCCGCACACGCCACATACCTTTGTGTGTGCGGTCCCAGCGGCCGAGGTGTCTGGCGGCGCGGTGGTGCGTGTCGGCGTGCGCGGCCGGCAGCAGCTGCGAGGCGAGGCGAGCGGCCAGCGCGCCGCACACGCCACATACCTTTGTGTCTGCGGTCCCAGCGGCCGAGGTGTCTGGCGGCGCGGTGGTGCGTGTCGGCGTGCGCGGCCGGCAGCAGCTGCGAGGCGAGGCGAGCGGCCAGCGCGCCGCACACGCCACATACCTTTGTGTGTGCGGTCCCAGCGGCCGAGGTGTCTGGCGGCGCGGTGGTGCGTGTCGGCGTGCGCGGCCGGCAGCAGCTGCGAGGCGAGGCGAGCGGCCAGCGCGCCGCACACGCCACATACCTTTGTGTCTGCGGTCCCAGCGGCCGAGGTGTCTGGCGGCGCGGTGGTGCGTGTCGGCGTGCGCGGCCGGCAGCAGCTGCGAGGCGAGGCGAGCGGCCAGCGCGCCGCACACGCCACATACCTTTGTGTGTGCGGTCCCAGCGGCCGAGGTGTCTGGCGGCGCGGTGGTGCGTGTCGGCGTGCGCGGCCGGCAGCAGCTGCGAGGCGAGGCGAGCGGCCAGCGCGCCGCACACGCCACATACCTTTGTGTCTGCGGTCCCAGCGGCCGAGGTGTCTGGCGGCGCGGTGGTGCGTGTCGGCGTGCGCGGCCGGCAGCAGCTGCGAGGCGAGGCGAGCGGCCAGCGCGCCGCACACGCACGCCGTCTGCTGCGACGCCAGGTACACGTCGTAGTATACGTACGACTGGAACACGACAGGCAGGCTTAAGGATTACAATAAAGGTTGCGAGATTGGAATGCAATTACGCTATTTATAGTGCTTCTCCGTCTCTCTCTCTTTCTGTGCACTCCTCTCTTTTAATCAGTCTGTCATCCTCTCTCATATTATTACCACATAGTATAAAACAAAGTCGCTGCCTGCTGTCTATCTGTCTGTCTGCCTGTCTCTATATAACTACATATGCTTAGATATATAATAGTTAGGCTGGTAGAGAATGCCTTAAAGTCCGTCATTTGTACTTTTACTTTTAGCAATCAAGTTAAAATAAATAAAACGAATGAATAAGGTCTCCAGTTAAAAAATAAGATCTACATAGGGTAAATCGCCAATAATTGGCCACCGTTCTATAACTGGCCACCTCAAACTAAAAATGAACTCTGTTCACCTACAAACTGAACTCATTTTATTATATCGTGACCAGTTATTGAAGGGCGGCCATTAATTAACAGCTTATACTAAAATGAATTATATTTATAGGAGAACAGAGTTCATTTTTAGTTTGAGGTGGCCAGTTATTGAACGGTGGCCAATTATTGGCGATTTACCCTAAATCGACTTACCTGCGCAAAACAGCAGGGTATAAGACTAGAATAATACGCGCCGACCACCGCGTTGAAGATGATCTTCTTCACCCTCAGGTTGAAGTCCTGCCGCAGCGCCCGCACCTCCGCGCGCGCGTGCTCCGGGGCCGACGAGCAGCTGTGCAGCGGACACTGCCCCGACAACTCCAGGAACGGGCCGGACTGCAGCCCGAACAGCATGAAGTATATCACCGCACTGGAAATACCAATTGTTCACTACTAATTTCATATACAAAGTAAATCTATTGTTATTATTGTGTAAAATATAATTTTGTTTATTATTGAATAATTGTATGTAATTTAGAATAAGTTGACATGTAACACTGTTCTCGATAAAAATAATTATGATTATGATTAAAGCTTTCAGGACTGTGTTCACTCTCCACGCCCTATTATGTTCAAAATTTGAACATAGCTTCAACTATACACAACAGCACGCAACTGACAATTAACACCGAATTTTGCAAACAACAGAGATATTTGCGCATTACTTACGGATAACAGAGGTAGAATATCTTAACGACTGGATATTTGAGGGCAATGAAGTACGCGCACCACGCGAGCGCCCCCACCACCACGCCCAGTATGAACATTCTGTAAATATACACACTAGTTAGAATAGTTAGTTACGCTGGGAATATTCCTCAATCCATCCATCGTGCCTATTTTGCGTGAAAGGGGCAGCAGTGCCTCCACATAATCCACCAATGCCTTGATATTGCCTGTAGCTTCGTGTTGGGTGCTTGGAGTATAAGTACTTATAAGTACACACAAATTATAAGTGTTATCACTTATCACAAAGAATTATACATCATCAAGTAAAATAATACTGATTACAGCAAGAAACTTTAATACAAGAATTTATTTTTGATATTTTATTAAAATAGAAATATCTGCTTAATCGGCAACTTTAAAACAAAAATAACAGGACCTAAGTGCAAGCCTAGTGAAAAAGTAATACCCTAAATTCTCAAAAAATTATGTTAGTGATTCTAATGTTAAATGGCAGTCATAACTCAGACAAGCTATATTAAACCTTATTTTAACTAATCTTTAAAGCACCTTTGTTGGCATCCAGAGGCAGATAATTAAATTTTGAAGTCTTCTCAGCATATATGCGTCCACTGCTGGACATATGCCTCTTGCATGGATTCCCAAACTGTTCTTGATGCGGCGATCCTACTCCAGGTCGGCCCTGCCGTCTTCTTAATGTCGTCCAAACATATGGCTTGCGGTCTTCCAAAGATGCTGCCATCTGTTCGAGGTCTCCAGTGTAGTGCTCGCTGACTCCATGTGTCATCGTCTCTGCGACATATGAAGTAAAAAATATATCTCACCTAGCCGCTACAATGGCATGTGGCAGGGCTGGAGGAGTGAGGGTGGCCTTCAGCAGGTGCACCACCAGGCTCAGCAGCAGCCGCCGCGACAACAGCGTCACTATGAACGCGACGAGATGAGGGTCTATTAGGTAGAAGTTCTGCAATTCAAATATTTTATATTGAATTTCTAAATAAAGCAAGCCATTGACATCGACAGAGGTCTCGTCAATTAACAGAAATCCACCCCAGTGGAGCTAGCATATCTTGCCTAGACTTCGCTTGTTGCTCGACTTGAGCGCAAGCGTTACCTGTCTTCCTCACACAGTATTGAAAGGAAAGTGTCTGATAGTATTTGTCGCGCGACCAGGTGTCGCGTGTGACAGTTATGCTAGATGTGCAGGTCACATCAACAGTGCCATAGGAAGATACAAATATTTAGCTCAATTAAAAATTTCAAAAGTTGTTTCATTAGGAATGGTTATCTTATATAAAATAAACATAAACATAAATTATTCATCTCTTTTTTTATGAAGGATTTTATTGATTATCATTTTGTCTCCAAGGATATGGTACATCTATTTACATAAAATTAAAATGCACTGAGAAACTTAGAAGTAAAATAACTTTACTACAAATTGTTTTACTGTTGTATACTTGTAACATAACATTGTTAAAGTAATTGAATACTCATGCATTTACATCTCAAAATGAACATTTTTAAGTAAGAGGCCATTGCCAACTGGAATATTAACCTACAAAATGAAGCATGTAGCAAAATAAAATTAAGTATATTGTTATCTACAAAAAGTTCTTATCAGCTTGCTAATATATTTCTCAAATCACATCAACAAATTTCTCCACAAAAGATGACAAATAAGTGATCCTGACCAGGGCCCTCTCACCCACTGGGCGCTCGAGGCGCCTAAAAATGCCCAGGGTACCTGATTACATGTGAAGGCCCCGAAAAAAAAATCACTATTCAACAGGGCTCAATAATTATGGAGTACCTAAGAGCCTGGCATGAGTCAAACACAGCTTCGTCCCTGACACTACAACATCATTTGTCACTAAACAATGCAGTTCAGTTGGTCTACTACTTAGCTTCCGGGACAGTCTTCCAGGAATGAGCTGTTTGTTGAAATGTTAGTTTTAAACATACTCTTATATTATAACCTGGAAAAAATTTGTTTTTTTCATTTTGCTCTAAGAAAAATGAAGCAACCCTACATTATATGATGTTGATGTAGTTATACACATTGTTGTGATCTCAGGGTAAGTTCCAGATGCGAGTTTTAGTAAGTAGTAACAAGGATATTATTTGTTAGAACTGAAGACTTATATTCTCACGGGCGAAGTAACTGAATTTATATTTAAGGTACTTTTTTTGTATATGCTCTATTGAGTTAACATGAACTGAGAAGTATTAGTCTCACCATTGTTTGATTGGTATATGAATGTGGCAGCCACCATGCAGTCCTGTACAGATTAAGGAACTGCAGGCCTGTTGCGACTAGAGTGAACACGAACGTCATGGCCTCGAACAGGAGCTCCCCGTCGTGGGGGATGTACGGGAACGGTATGTGCTTCGGCGGCGATGGGCCCTCGGCAAGCTTCACGTCATTCAACTGATTCGGGGCCGGCGTTGGCGATAGCCGCGGCCGGCCCACTCGCTTCCCGTTACTGTTTACATCCTCTTCCTGAGCCGGCAATGTACCCTTAAACATACGAATGAAAGTAAATTTGAGCAACCAAAAAACGCAGGTAAAGGATGTTTTCTTTGAGAATTATACCTTTTTACTGACACCAGAGGACTTCTTAGTTCCCGGCGGCGTCATTTTGCAAGTAATTTGCGGCAAGGGCCGCTTAACAAGCGGATCTTTAATGATTTTCCGCCGCCTGGATATCGCGGTTGATGCTGTGTTGTTAACTTGCGCGTTAGCCCAACGCCTCGCCAGGAGTATAGTCAAGCAGCCAACGACCGCTGGCAGGAAGAATACGACAAAAGGTCCACTTTCATTTTCGGTACAACTCATCACTCACATGTTAAAATGTTTTATAAAGTGTCACAATTAATTTGTTTGCCATTCACATACACTACACCAATGTCCGACTGCACTGCACGTACGTACGTAGATTGGAATTGGAAATGTCAAAAAATGGAAGTGTTGCCAGAACCAGAAGGTTTTTACGTTCCGATACGCACAGTCTGTAAAAAAAAAAGCGAAGAGAAGTACGGACTCCCCTACCGAGGGCTCCGTATAAATTTGTAGGTACATATATTACTAGGTCGATGCAGAGTCAGCCACCCTTGCACCATAGATTGGAGCGGTTTTTTTTTTCCAAATTTTCTCTTCGTCACGACCTAGCGAAATTTAATTTTTGCATTTTAAAACAAAAATTTCTAAAATCGGTTGAGAACTCGCTGAGATCTGCGCATTGTTACAAAGTCCATTCGAGTCGATCCATGGGAGCTTCGCTCGCTCCGCTCCAATTACAAATAATTCATAAATCTTTGTCCATGCGGTTTTGATACCTAAATTCTAAATAAAATAATACACGTATATGACATTATTAAATTATTATATTATATATTATTATTATATACATTATTTTTTACTAAAAGATACTATACTGTAAGTAGTCTAGTAGTGTTTTTTGTGTGCGTGTGGATTGAGTGAGCACCCTTCAAAAATGAGAAAAAATGTGCTGATCATTTAGTAAAACTTCTAAAAAAATTGTAAAACTAATTGATTAATTTGTAAAACAGTAAATAAAAATAATACATTAATTCATGTGTGCTCACTCAGTTCTCACAAACTACCAACGAAATCTGTTAATGTGTTTATTTAACATATAATATTTATATACAAATTTTTAGTAAAACCTATGCTTAAGGTAGGTAATAATTTGTAGATCACCTGGTTACGTATTTAAAGTTTTACAAATAATTTCGTATGCTCACTCAATCCGCACACTTTCGAAAACCCAATTTCTGATAGAAAAACTGCAGATTGAAACTTCTATATATGTGTATAGTTTAGTAAAACTCATAAGGGAATTTGTAAAATACAAAACAAACCGCTAACGTGGCAGATTTTTGGATAATAAATGTTTGTAAGTGCTCACTCAGTCCACACATTATTCGTAAGTTAAAAATGTAAATATCTTAATATTTGTAGTATCTAGGAAACTAAAAAGTAGTTCAACTTTTAGTAAAAAAAAATAGTAAATATCCACCATCTAAAATGTCATATTCGTTGTCTGCTTTTAAAGATATTCAAATTTAATTTTAAAATACAATCTAAGATACAGTCCACATTGCATTTTAGATCACACTCCACTTCTTAAAATACAATCTACAGAAGTTGGCTTTTCGAAAGTGTGCAGATTGAGTGAGCATACGAAATTATTTGTAAAACTTTAAATACGTAACCAGATGATCTACAAATTATTACCTACCTTAAGCATAGGTTTTACTAAAAATTAGTATATAAATATTATATGTTAAATAAACACATTCACAGATTTCGTTGGTAGTTTGTGAGAACTGAGTGAGCACACATTAATGAATGTATTATTTTTATTTATCGTTTTACAAATTAATCAATTAGTTTTACAATTGTTTTAGAACTTTTACTAAATTATCGGCACATTTTTTCTCATTTTTGAAAGGTGCTCACTCAATCTACACGCACACGTGTTTTTTTTGCACCTTATTACGATAAGTTAGTTTCACGTACTCAAATGGTAACGCTATGGATCGAATCGAATGGCTGGCTGCTAGACAAATGTTTCTATAATTTAAATGAATATTTTCAGTAATTTATGTCTATTATTATTAAATATATATTAATTATTTTGAATTAATGTAAAATATTATGTAAATATTGTACGTCCGAAACGGGCAAACTGTTGATACTAATATATTTTATGTTGACATGTTAACTATTTACACAGTTTTGACAATAAATTATTATCTTAGCTTATCTTATCTAATGTTAATCTTTTTTTTATGTTTTCCTTGCGGTCGAATGTTAATCTCATGGTGTAACCAATTTACTGTTAATGCAAGCATAGATAAGAATCGATGAAGATGCTTAAATTTATAGTGAACCGCATCATCTAATCTATATTTTAAGTTTAGTAAGTGTTCACTTTTACGAAAACGCAGTTGCTTCTATGTATTGATAAATCCTGATCACACTTGAATGCTTACTTAATTTGGTTAATGAAAATGGTTTGTATAAACTTTGATTCTAAAATCGATTATTAACCCAAAGGTCAACTCCACTGTACCTTTACCTGTAAGTCAACAGGCTGTATCTCATAAATCGTGACAGATGACATTTTCACAGATGATGTATGTCTGTTGTCGCGGATAGTACGGAACCCTTCATGCGTGACTCTAACTCGCACTTGGCCAGTTTTTTTTACTGGTAGCCCTACAGTGCATTCCAATATGTACAATAGGTTTACTATTTTCTTCACTTTCACAGATGACACGCACACAATGGCTTTACAATCTCAAATTCAATGCAAGCATTATAGGTAGTTTAAAAAGAGGAGGGTAGAGCAAGAGGTAGGCAAGACAAATGCAAATATAATCATAGGAAAGTTAAATTCCATATTATTAAACAAGTGGAATTCAACTGTCAAAGTAAGCCTGCTTTTCTTTGATGTCAGTGCTTTTCAAATTTCTTAGGAGCCAATCACGTCGTCAATATTCAAATGTTTATGCGGTCGCGCCGTTGCCTGATTGGATAATACTACTAAATTGAGGCAAAAATTTAAATCCTGGTTTGCCGAAAAAATCACTGCAAAGGATCTGCAAAGTGTCACCGGTCTCGGCGAAAATAATAACAACGAAATTAGCAAACATTAATTTCGTAACTTAAAGATGCTTTAGAGGATATAAAGAGCAAAGTGATTTGTATCTGAGAAATGTCTCTCACTGTTCTGTGTTCATTTGTTTTAGCTTTCTATGTGGTAATATGGTTTTTCGATTCATTCTTCAAGGTATGTTCTTCCGATGATGGAATGCGATTAATATTTAAGAAATATGTACTTGTTTATTAAACATATTCCTATTTTGTCCACAGAGCTGCATGCATTACCCGTACTATGCGTTCTTGGAAGGCACCGGTTTAAAAGTGGGCTTTTTAAGTTTCACTTGGAACACAACTGCGTTTAACCGTTTTATTTACCGCTGGAGCAAGAACCTGACGCGCATTCTACGAAAATGGTTTACTTTTGGCTACATAATAAGCCTATGGATCTTCCTGCCATTTGCCTTATGGACATTGTTTAATTTCATTTATGAACACTTCAATGACAGTATTCCGCTTAGTAATGCTCCTGAGGTAAAGGCAATTTTGCCCGGAGTAAATGTGCCGCTGTCTGATTTCTGGGTGTACTTCATAGCCATTTCTTTTAGTACTATTTTTCACGAGCTAGGGCATGCTTTAGCTGCCTGCCAAGATGATGTGCATTTATTATCTGTAGGAATGACTGTGTTTACAATCTTTCCAATCGCCTTCGTCCAGCTAAATTCGGAGCATTTAAACAATCTTGTTATAACTAAAAGACTTAAGATATATTGTGCAGGAGTGTGGCATAATATAGCCACGGGTGCTATTGCATTATTACTATTTTTCTCTGCTCCTGTTATATTCAGCATTGCTTATGAAACTGAGTTAGGAGTTAAAGTTGAAGGATTTACTAATGATTCTCCTTTAAAAGATGTCAGGGGCTTAGACAAGGGAGACGTAATAACTTCCATAAACAATTGTGACATAAAAAATTCACAAGATTGGGTTTTATGCCTTCAAAGAGCTCATGAAAGATATGGCATATGTACAAGTGCAGAATATGTGGCCCAGAATGATGAAATTATGATGGAGACAATAAAAGAGAATGATGTTGTGGAATGCTGTAGAAAAGATGACATTTTCAGTTTTTGCTTCGAGTACATGGAGCCTAAAGTTGTTGGTGACTCGGTGTTGCCAGGACAATATTCATGCCTTAAACCTAGGGACATGGTGAAGAATACTTTTAAAAAGTGTACCGAAGCTGGTGGTTATGCATGTCCTCGAGCAATGCATTGTTTACGACCTTCTCTAAACAACCACACCTATTTAATGGTTATTGAACGCAAGGATAATAATGCTGTACTGTTTCTAGGTTTACCTTATGAATTACATAAGACTGTTTTCGTGGATCAGTATTTTCCTAGGACACCAATATTTTCGTTATTTTCGCCAACACAGTTTGAGAAGTTTCTTAAATATATATTCATGTTTTCAATGGGTATAGCATTCTTGAACATTTTACCTTGTTATGGGACTGACGGTCATTATATAGCTAGGGATTTGATTCAGATATTAGCAAGATACCTGAATAAAAATGGTGATTTTGTCACATTTTTCCATGTTTTCACAATGGTGATTGGAACTGGTTTAACAGTATCAATTCTGATATGTTTATTTTATCAGGCATATATGGAGAATTAGATCTATAGTTGGCTTGCATAGAGCTTGATTTATTAATAACACTAACTTTTTAATCATGAAAAGTCTGATGTGTGTAGCTCAAGCCATATTAATGTTATGGATATAACATATTTATATGACAATTATTTTACTACTGCAAACTTTTTAGCAAACAAGTTTCGCAATATTCAATTTTCTCAACATGCAATGAAATATTGTCTTTACGTTCCTTATAATAGGCTCGGAAGTATCGCTTTTTGGGCGCAACAACTCGAGAGGACTGTATAGGGATATCATACTGCTTTTCAGGCCTAGGCCTGCAAAGTAACTTGTTTTTTGTTTCAACAACATAAAATGTTGTTCTTTGAAGTATATTTTTTTATTTCATTGTATGTTTGAGAAAAGCACTATACATGCCTCGTCATAAAAACGGATTCCCTGCCTCGTATCACTATCCGGCCTCGCTATACCTACTGGGCCGGAAATCCTGATGTAATGTACTATTAATTTGTGGTGTAATATAAAAGATGTAGATGAAAAAATTGAGGCAAGCATTTAAAACTGGATGCACAGTTTTGATTCATTTTGAGCTAGTGGGAGAAATGAAAAGTCAATATGTATTCATAGTCTTATCTTAAAGCGTAACAATTTATTTGTTCTGTGTATATAGTGTAGATAGTTTAACATTAAGACGTAAATTATGTAACATCTTTTGTTTGTACTCTTTAGAAATACCTTTGTAAGATTGAAGGGACACATGTTGCTGGGTAAAAATGGTAAAATTAGATTTGATTACACTTTTAGAAGGAACATTTCAATTCATTACAGGTGTCAACTAATGACCATTCAATTGAGTGGCTGTCAACACTCTTATTTTAAGAATTCAACTCAAAATTTGAAGCAAGTGGGTAGTCAGTTATGTAGTTTTTGTCAACATTCCATCAATTATACTGTATTCTAAGAACACATACTAAAGTTATCAATCATGTACTGACTACTGTGAAATGTAACAAATCTTATGTTATTAGTTAATTAGTTATGTACGATCAAATTAAATTAAATTAATTCTAATCACAAATTAAAACTGCTTTTAAATTCACTACAAACGTTTAATTTTTGACTGAGCAAGCAAAGGATCTCCATTTTAGCTTGGCCCAATATTCTTTCATATGTAACCAAATATAATATTCCAAACATTCAGACAGTTTATTTTTTAGGCCAAGCTGAAACAGACACACGTCCCTCGCTCGGTCAATTCTCATACTGTCATGAATAAAACAATCATTTTTTAACAGTAACATCTAAAAAGGACTGATTCCTAATAAATAAATCTATGACAACTTATCAAAGACTATTAGTTATAATAGTTTGTATCATGATATTCATGATTTACTTAGAGCTAATGATTTTTCTAAATCCTGCAACGATTTCTTTCCATAATTGAGTAAATACTTGATGGTGCATTCTTCAGTGTGATGCATATTGTTCCTAAAGTCTGTTCTTGCCCATTCCTTTAATTCTTTTCGTGTTGACTCGTCAGGTACATATCGGAGTGTTCTAAATATATCTCTGTACAGCTTCAGAACTTCTTGACGCAGCATGAACTGAAAACATACTTAGTTTTAGCCTCTAAAGATTTTATGTAACACATAAACTTTTTGGTTATATTTACAGTACCTGCTTAAGGCTCAATGTAGTTTTTGGTAGTTTTGATGACATGTTGAATAACTACGACTACTACACTCTCAATAAATTGGGTTGTCCCAATCAACATCAGTCTTATAGCATTTTGCTAAGTTCACATACGGTACGAATATAATACGGAATAAGTAACGCCAAAACAACAGCTGATCGTATCTGACATTGATTGCCGACATTAACGACTTTGACGTTTATAGGTTCGTAAAACGTTTCATTATATGCAATGCCCCTACTGTTTTAACGTAGATTAATGCTGTATTTTGGATTTTAAACCAAAATATCCATTTAGAGATCAAATACCTATAGGCAATTATTGTTTATTTTTTATTTCAAGAAAATTCTCTTATTTCTGCGAACATGGAACAAACTTAAATATTTTAACATGCAACGCAACGCAACACAGAATGTAAAATAGACACACTAAAGCCTTAGAGTAAGGAATAGTTAATAGAGAGCGTGTTACTTAGTAGAAACCTACGACAATATTGCTATCTCTGTAAAGCACGTCAAGTTCCTGCAAGAAAAAACGAGATGACAGTATATTTGTCAGTTACGTCTTTTAAAAAAAAGTACAAGCCCATGTGTAAAATTTTTCGTTGTAGTGATGCCCGTATACATTTATCGATATCGATAAAACTACAATTATATAGTTGATAAAGTTATCAAGTTGATAACTTTATCAACTTATTAAAAAAATAAACATCTTTAACTTGGATTGATTTAATGCTTAGTTCCAAAAAATAACGTCTTTTAACTTAAGGCTCTATATTGAAAATTATATGAAAAAAAAAAACATTGACACGGATTTTTTATGTAGCTTTGGTTTCACTTAGATAGATAGATCGTATATCCATTAAATATCTTAGGTTAAGTACTTTTACAATAAATTTATATAATCAGTAAAATACACAACAAAGTTATTACAAAATATTAATACATTATAGAAAACTTAACCTAAACTAAAATCCACAGACCTACGGACTAAATTCGTAGGTCTGTGGATTTTACTTTAGGGTGCCGCCGGCAGCGGGGAGGGGCCCAGGCTACCGGTGGTTAGGGCTACAGAGAGAGGTACCTCCTGACGATGCACGCCGTGTCCAGGAGTACCGCCAACAGAGCATTATAAAAAAATAACAAAATTAAGTATTGCGATTAAATTGAGTCTCACTTTGAAAAGGATTCTAAGCCACTTGACTGCTGTTTTGGCTGAAGATTCAATAAAAAGCCAAGTCAAAGCACTGATTACTTAATAACAGATACGACGTTATCATACAATACAAATAATTCCTTCGACATTCACCCATATTCTTAATGGACGAAAAGTACCTATTTATAATTATGCACTGCACGGCTGGCGAACTCTGTAGGTTTTTAGGCAAATGTTTTTTTTTGTCTGATCGTGTAAGTGTAAAAAGGAAAAGTAGATTAAAATTGACTTTTAGGCACCGATCGAGCTGAAATACTATCAGATGAAAATTAATAAAGATATCTAGAGAGCTTTGCGTCGTGGAAACACTAAAATATTTATTTGAATTTAACCTTCTGTATGTACGTAAACAAATATAACAAAATACATAAAATAACCGAAATCTACAACTATGCTCAGACAGAGTTGGCGTCTTCGGCCTATATAGCAAGGAGCCTAAGGTGCGTCCACACTTGTATCATTTCGCCGATCCGATCCCCGTTGCGTATCTCCACCGCGTATCGTGCTGTTTGGACGCTCACTGCGGGCACTCCGTATCATTTGCGCCGTCGCGCGAAGAAACGCGTCCACACTTGCCGTATCGTATCCTCGTCGCGTATCGCCGCACCGATCATTTCGGCGTGCAGTAGTTTGGACGCTGTCCGTATCGTAGCACCGTATCACCGCCCCGATCATTTTGGCATTTCGATTTCGCCGATCATTTCATTTTGTTTGTGATCGTTGTTCTGTGCGGAGTTGCGTCCCATTTAAAATGAGTCCTTGTTTTTATTATAGATAATGTGAAAGATAGGTTTTCGAACGGGAACCATATACCGGAAGACACCGCGTGATTAGGTCTTGAGTAATGTCACCCGCTCACAGAAATATAACCTACATATGACTGTGCTTGTTTTATGACAATGCGGCAGAAAGGTTCTCGAGTGAAGACCGCGTACTGGATGACGCCGCGTGGGGAGGCCTTCAATTATGGAACCCGCTCACGGAGACATAGCCTTCGTATGACTGTGTTTGTTTTATGGCATGTGGCAGAAAGGTTCTCGAGTGGAAACCGCGTGCCGGAAGACGCCGCATGGAAATGCCTAACAAAGTAGACAGTCCATCAGTGGTATGGTATTTTTTAATAATCGTAAAGATAGGTATAAAAAAATAAAAACCAATGACCGCAGCGTGGATCGATGACTCAAATAGCGCGTTTGATGATCGGGCAAAAACCCACTCAAGATGGATCACGGCCGATCCTCACCCCGTATCCTCACCGCGTATCATGAACGGAAGTGTGGACGTCACGCCGTCGCGATCATGCAACACTTTCCTGATCGCGAGTGTGCGGGGTACTGAAGATACGCGTATCAACATAGATTTCGCGCGAGCGTTGCATGATCGGGACGGCGCGACACTTACCGTTCATGATACGCGGTGAAGACACGCGACGGGGATCGGATCGGCGAAATGATACAAGTGTGGACGGAGCTTTAGCCGCAGCATAAACCTCGGCACCACGTCTGGGAAGCTGTCGCGCGCGGGCGCTCGGAACAGCGGATGAGTACCTAGCTGAGGCAACTGGTCTCTTGTTCTGTCAGTTTGTAAAACATTATCTAGCTGGGCTTTACATTTTGTGGAAGGCAATAAAGCTTTAGTGTGTATGTTTGTAGTTTCGTGCGATTTCCGTCAGGCGTTGCAAAGTTAATTATATTATATTATGATATTATTAATACAATACAATACAATACAATACAAATACTCTTTATTGCACACCTCCAACATCAAGGAATATACAACACAACATGAGATACATTCATATAACAGGCAGAGGTAAACAACAGGCGGTCTTATCGCTAAATAGCGATCTCTTCCAGACAACCTTTAGTTAGCGGAGTAGTTGGAAAATTAATGTTTGAAATTAGTAGGTGGTGCATAATAATTAAAGGACTAAATGAACGACTACCATAAAAAACAAAGGTAATAAACATAATAATACCATAAATTATTCAATTCAATATCGACACTTCTAGTTTTTATAAGCGTTTCTACCCTTATAAAAGAACTTTTCTTACATATCGCTAAGTTTATTGCTCTAAAATCAATATGAATTTGAAATCGATAACGCTCCATTGCATTTGGATGGCCTGTAAGAAAGAATCGAATTGGAATTGCAGTGTCATTATCATTAGTAATTAGAACACTTCAAGACGTAGGGAAGTTAAAATAATTTGACAGAATATTTTACTCAATGATATAAATAGTATAAACCCTGACCAGAAATATATGAGGATTGTCAAGAGGGCGCTATTTATAAGATTTATATGGCAACAATTTTGCAACCAATCGCAACCCACTATAATGACATTAGTTTAAATACCTGACAGTTCCACTATGTTAACCTCGTAATATCATTTAATGGAAAGCACTCTTTTCCTAACTGTTATTCGTGTAGTAAACACGTGTACACTTTATTTATAATCTTACGTTCTTTTGTTCACAACTGTGAATGTTTTTCGGCATTTTCTTGGGATAAATTTAAACATTGTCGTTTAAAGAAATCACCACGAATGACATTGACATTGTTGACAAGTCATCATAAAATCATTGCCAGTGTAAGAAATTAGTTCCATTGAAATTCCGCAATATGGCGCATCCTCATATATTTCTGGTCAGGCTTTAATTATTGTCAAATAATAATCTATTTTATACAATACAATACCATACAAGTACTCATTACGTATATTGCAAATACAACGCAAATAATACAATAAGAGGTAATCAACAGGCGGTCTTGAAATGAAATGAAATGAAAATGAAATGAAATGAAAAATGAAAAAAATGAAAATGAAAATGTTTATTGGTTTACATAAATTTACATATTACAGGTTTGGGATCTCCTATTAAGTATTTGTAAATACTTGTGTCAGGAGGTCCCGCTCTTCCATATTTATACATGTGTATAACCAAATCACATTTATTTATTTACTAGGTATGTAATTTTAATAACACTATTTATACACTACGACTATTTCTTAATAATATAATATAAATAAATAACGAAATTTGGATATAGTATGTGTATAGAGTATGTGTATAATGCGTCTACGAATTTATGTGTGGGTATCTTAGTGTAAACGTTTTTTTTTTTTTTTATATAAGTAGTTATTTATAAACATTTATTTTATCAATAAACTGGGTACAATACAATAAAAAGAACATTCAGTCATTCATTTTATATAAGTAGTTCGGTTTCATCATAGCTTAGTGTTTCTAGCCATGCTTTTATGACTTTTTTTAACTCATAAACCTGTAACGGGTATATGTTGAGCTTTTTGTTCATGTTATTATACATTTTGGCACATTGGTACATAAACTGACGTCTAGCAAATTTAGATTTAGTAAATGGCAATGGAGCTACATCTTGTTTACGTCTAGAATTACTCGTATCTGGCTCATACTTTAAACTTTTATGTAGTCTTATAAGACTACATTCTATGTACAGCTTCCTTATTGATAGTAGTTTGCACTCTTTATAAAGATCATCAGTAGGAAATCTAAGAGGTTTGGAAAAGATTACTTTAAGTAAATAGCGTTGTGCTCTTTCTACATGAATGAGTTTAGTTTTGTCAGCGCCTCCCCATATTGGGATGCAGTAAGTGATTATAGATTGGGCAAGAGTTATGTATAATTGTCTTAACAAATCAGTAGAAGCAATATGTCTTAGTATTTTAAAAATCCAAATTAACTTTCTAATTCTTCCACTGAGGTAATCTATGTGGTTATGCCAAGACAGTCGATGATCCAAGATTATACCAAGGTATTTGGTTGTATAGACTTTTTCAATGGCGGGACAATTACAGGTTTTAGTATCTATGACGTTGCAAATATGTATTTTTAGCTTCATATCATTGGAAGGCTGCGTGTTGTCGTACTTAGTGAAACATATGTAGTTGGTCTTAGAGCTGTTTAGTGTAAGCAGGTTATCTTTAAGCCATTCATGTACGGTATTAAGTCCTTTTTCAGCTTTTTTATACACTGATTCCCAAGTCTCATCGCTAAAGACAACTACTGTGTCATCAGCATACGAAAACACACGGCCTCCATCAAGAGTGAGGTTTGTGAGGTCATTAATATAGGCCAAAAATAGGGTAGGGCCAAGGACGCTACCTTGTGGAACTCCAAATGTGATCTGTTGCTCGCCGCTCTGATAGACACCAATTTTGACTTTCTGTGCTCGGTCACGGAGGTAATCCGTCAACAACTCAAGTGGAATCCCACGGATTCCAATTTTTTCTAGCTTTTTCACAAGGAGGATGAGAGAGACAGTGTCAAAAGCCTTACGTAAATCTAAGAAAACTGCAAGACATTTTTTCCCCTTCTCGGTTTGACATGTGATTTCCGTAGTAAGTGCCAAGACAGCATCTTCTGTTGATTTTCCTTGTGTGAATCCAAATTGACATTCTGATATAATATTATATTTATTAAAGAAATTAGTCAGCCTAAAATTAATCAATTTTTCTAAAATTTTTGAGATGACTGGTAAAACAGAAATTGGCCTGTAGTTGTTGACATCGTCTCTCTCACCGGACTTGTGCACAGGGGTGACTAGTGCCCGCTTGAGCTGCTTTGGGAAAACCCCCATGCCAAAGCACAGATTAGCTAATCTAGTAACTATTGGAATAACAATAGCCCTGGCGAGCTTCAGAAATTTAGTGGGTATTTCATCACAACCAGGAGCACTATCACTCTTAAGGCTCATCAAAATATTGTCCACTTCCAAGGCATCTGTATCCATAAGAGCAAAAGAATTTGAATTAGTTATAATGGCCTGGTTAAGCTTGACATTTTCAGAAGTTGGGTGTAAAGTTTGTATTTCTTGAGCAAGTTGTTTTCCTACATTGGAAAAGAATTCATTCACATGGTTGACAGCAGTAATAGGAGATAATTTAGTATTTAATAGTTCCAAACTTTGTTTATTATTTGTTTTATAATGAGTAACTTTTTTAATCGTATTCCATAAAGCTTTAGGGTTCTTCGCAGATTTAGCAAGTTGTTCACTATCATATTTTTTCTTTATTTTCTTAATCAAATTGTTGCAAAAGTTTCTATATCTTTTGAAGATAATTTTCAGGGTCTCATTGTGAGGGTCAGTCCTAGCTTGAAGTTGAAGTTTATTTCTATGTCTAATACATTTTAGTATCCCTGGTGTGATCCACGGTTTAATTATCCGTTGTGTACTAGGTATGCGTTTGACTGATTTGCCATGTGCTAATGATTCGTGAAGCCGGGTTGTGAGCTGTTGTATAATGAAGTGTGGGTCAGAACTTGTTAGAAGGTACTCAAAATTTTGTTCAGATAGGTGTGAAAGCGCCAAAGAAAAGTTAATATAATTCCCTTTTATAGGCGTCACATTCTCAATTTGCTCGGATAGAGAAAGAAATATGGTTAGGTGGTCCGTTATTGTGGTATTAAGAACTGCGGCGTACGCCGTCACTTTTCCAATATCTGTTTTTAGCATAATGTGATCCAGGCAGCTGCCCTCTCTAGTAGGTAGCTTGTGACCTGGTAAAAATCCGTAGGTAGAAAGCTTATTTAGATAGTTATTACGATTATACTTTTCTTGCGCAGACTCTTGTGTTCGGGGAATAAGGTTGATATTGATGTCACCTGTGATTATAATATTTTTATAAGTTTTTATAGAATCTAAGTGAGTACAAAGGGAGTCTATGAATTCGGCTGCATTGGTATTTGAAGGCGAACGATATATGCCTAAAATTATTAATTTATTTATTTTTAACTGGACACAAGACGCATGGGTAAGTTTTATTTCTTTAATCATTGAGTTAAGCTCTACTCGTGCATAGCACACAACTCCGTCATTTTGATTAAGGTTGTTAGTAGTGGCAAGAGAAGTATAATTCTGTAAGCATGGGATGGGTTTAATAATGTTCAATCTACATTCCGTCAAAATTATTACACAAACATTAAAATCAAGTTCAGACAAAGTTGTTTCTAAATCATTAAAATTACTGTATATGCTACGTATATTTTGTGAGATAAGTGTTAAGTCATTTAAAGTTATATTGATACGTTTAGTAAGTTCCTGAATACTACAAACAAAGGAATTTGAAACCTCAGTGCGGTCAATGTCTTCTATAGTCGTTAGTCTACTATCCATTATTTTTTTTTATTAGAATTAAGAACGTATTCATTTTGCGGTGTTGTGTATGCATAGGCATGTTACCAGGAAAGCATAGTACCAAAGAGGTACTCAGCATTATTAGAAACATAATTAATGTAAATTTCAGTTGAGACTTTTGCTGTGTTTGACCAAGGCTACATAAGTTATTAAATGCTGCCAAGCATGTGTGTTTGTAGACTGTGATTTTTATTTGTGTGTGTGTGTGAGGTCTTATTTCTAAAGAGCGATCTCCTCCAGACAACCTTTGGGT
This sequence comes from Apotomis turbidana, assembly GCA_905147355.2. NCBI lineage: Eukaryota > Metazoa > Arthropoda > Insecta > Lepidoptera > Tortricidae > Apotomis > Apotomis turbidana. The sequence goes on along the minus strand of LR990292.1, from coordinate 16,414,850 downwards.
AGTGGAGAAGTACATCTATATATATATATATAAAAGAAGAAGTCCTGACTGACTCATCAACGCACAGCCGAAACTACCAATGTTAGAGAGTTGATTTTTGCACAGTCGGTTACTTTTATAACGTGGGCTAGAGATAAGATGGGATTTTTGGAAATACCTCCCCTAAGAGGTTTAAATAGGGGTGCAAAGTTTGTATGGGGTACAAGTTTTTTTTAATCTAGGAACTTGAAACTTTGTAAAAAGGTGTTAAAATAAAATGGAAGAAAACTAATTTCAGCGTTTTTGAAAATTCACCCCCTAAGGTGGTAAAAAAAGGGGTTAAAAGTTTGTATGGAAATTAAGTATTTTTTTGAGCGCGGGACTTGATTTTTTGTGTAAAGGAATAGAATACAAGAAAAGTAATTTCAGCGTTTTTTGAAAATTCTACCCCTAAGGGGGTTAAAAAGAGGATGAAAGGTTGTATGGGGTATAAGTTGTATTTTAAGTTACGAATTAGAAACTTTGTAAAAAGGTATTTTATTATAAGATGTTTTTTTTTATTTTATTTTTTTATTTAAACTCATCTAATTTAGTAAAGTTATTCGTTCGTAGATGTACCTGATTTTATAGTGATACCGCGTAATTAGAGCTAATTAGCCGAAAGTGTGATTTCAAACGCAATGTAAATTGTTAAATGAATAAATACTTATGACTTATGAAAAAAAATAAAGAGCGAGTCGGACTCGCGTACGAAGGGTTCGTTACTATGTATTTCGTAAACAACTGCAAAAAAAGCACCCTAAGCAATTTCAACATTACTTATAGATCTGAAAATAATAAAGATGTAAAATTTTCAAGATAAAGGTTCCACGCGGATGAAGTCGCGGGCAACAGCTAGTATAATTATATATTTGTATTTAAATCTGTCATATCTGATATAGGTAATCACAATGACACTAATACTGTAAAGGCGAAATTTTGTGAGTGTGTTTGTTACTTCTTCACGCTCAAACGGCTCGACCAATTTTGATAAATTTTTGCTTGAAGGTAGCTGACACCCTGGATTAACACATAAGATACTTTTCACCCCGAAAAAAACCCCGTGGGATGAGTAGGTAACACCGCGGGGCGCAGTTAGTAGGTATTATATATATATATAAAATGAGAAAACGAGAAAGTGGTTTAGCACATAGACCAGAATTACTAGTGCGTAATAAGGCACTTGGAAGGAAATAATTATAATTATTAATAATTACCACTTTCTCGTTTTTTAGGCTTCTTTATGAGTAGGTAACACCGCGGAGCGCAGTTAGTAGGTATTATATGGGCAAGGTCGTAAAATTGGCCTTATGCCACATAAAAGTAACATAAAAGTGTATGTAACAGAGTTACATATAAGTATCAGAAAAGTTATGAAAAGGCAAATCTACAATGAAACGATTGTTCATTTCGAAATTGTTTATTTCTTATATTATTAAGTTTAACTCTTGTTGTTTAATGTAAATTTATAATAGAATAGTGAGCTGGCCTTCAAACCACTTATATGTAACGTTACATAGAAAACAGATTCATATCGTTACATACGTTACATAAAAGTTTCATACAAGCGCTCTATTTCGACATTAAAATCCCAATAACATGACACTGCAACGAAGGAAAAACCACGCACACGACCTCTTAGCACTAATCTAACATTAATACTACTATGTAATTTCACCTTTGAACAATATAATGCACAGTTACCTTTAAAATCACCAAACAATGTGTTTTTGAAAAGTCCGACAACACGACCGTTTCCTTTGAATAGGCGGCACACGATTTAATATGGCCGTAACTAGAAAATATTGTTGTAATTGAATAAATTTGGATTCTTCTATATAATTTCCCAGTTTCAATAATAATTATGGTTACATAAAAAGTGTTACATAATAGCGTACCTACAATACGATAACATAATGTTTTTTAATGAAATAAGCATTTTTTTAACGTGCAAAGTTAGGTAGTCAAACTCTTCCATGATTAAGTAACATACGGAAAGCTTATTGAAATGCCCGATGAATTATACAAAACACAAAAAAAAACATTGTAAATAGGCAGGAGATAATTTTGCACACTTTTTTTTGTATTGGGGACGTTGTGATCACACATTATTAAAATACAAAAAAAAGCAACACGGTATTGTTTGCCGGAGAAAGGTCTCAGAAGAGCGTACTGAATGCCCATATGTTTTCCTTTTAGCAAATCGTCGTGCAGCATAATATTGTTATCGTATAAGCTAGTTTTTATATAGTCGGTTACTTTCTGGATGTCAGCGTTGGTCAGTTTAAAAGAGCGCGGCTATTGCGACTTTGTCGTAGTCCTCGGATTCTTTGAGTTGGATTTCGAGCTTGATATGTTGTTGGTCAGAAGGGTAGATGATTTCTTCGATTTGGAAGCGATTGGGCCCAGCCCCGAGCATAATTTAATTTAGTTTAAGTATAGAAGAGTAGTGTAGTTAGCAAGTATGTACTTAATAGTTAAATATATGGAGCCTCAACTGCCAATAAACCGCCTTGTGGTTTGGCAGAGGATGAACATTAGTGATAAGGTTTTGCATTGAATAAACGTTATTATTATTATTATTATAAGCGCGCATGGAAAGTGTAATTGTTTGCCCAGGATGCCGTTGAACCAGTTGGTGTTTCTTTCTAGCGATCTAAGAAGAGAGTTAATAAACTCATTGACGTCTTTCTGTCGCCTGGATGAAGTTATGGCCGCTATTCCACATCGGGCAGGTTGTCTTCTCTGGTGGATTTATTTGTATTATTTGTAGTGTCACTGCTGTCGCTTGGCTCCCTGATGCGCTTCTTCGGGACTTTACCTTGACCATGGACATGATCTATGGATGATGATATTCACGACAAATTTTATTATTATTATTAATCCGTATATGGCGGCTCGAAGCTTGTGCCAGTATCAGTTTGTTTGGTTTATAACCAATGCATGACTTCCGTGTTAAAGACTTATCAAAAAAATAAAAATTAAATTATTAAAACATGAGATGAAATGAACATGAACTAAGTTGGCCGATGAATCAACCACGTATCACGACAAATTTTGAATTTTTCACTCGTGCGAACGGAATGATTTAACCAGATGACAATTCGATGTTTTGATGTTTTACTTGCTTATTATTTGTCAGCATAGACTACAATGTAACATAGGGTACAACAATAGCGAAAAGGGCAAACTTCTTGTCTATACATTGCTGCTTTAAAGGATAATACATGTAAGCATAAATAGTAATTTTCTCAAACATGCAATGAAAATATATAATACCTACTAACTGCGCCCCGCGGTGTTACCTACTCATCCCACGGGGTTTTTTTCGGGATGAAAAGTATCTTATGTGTTAATGCAGGGTGTCAGCTACCTTCATGCAAAAATTTATCAAAATTGGTACTATATAAAAACTAGCTTATACGATAACAATATTATGCTGCACGACGATTTGCTGAAAGAAAAAAGTATGGGCATTCAGTACGCTCTTCTGAGACATTTCTCCGGAAAACAATACCGTGTTGCTGAGCACATCGTGGTAGGGACTTCTATGCGGTGTTCGCCTGCTGACCTTCGCAACGATCGCAACATGGAACCGCCTAAAAAACGAGAAAGTGGTTTAGCACATAGACCAGAATTACTAGTGCGTAAGGCAATTGGAAGGAAATAATTATAATTATTTATTTCCAAGTGCCTTACAGGCGGTTCCATGTTATGATCGTTGCGAAGGTGAGCAGGCGGCAAACACCGCATAGAAGTCCCTACCACGATGCAGCTCAGCAACACGGTATTGTTTGCCGTTGAATGGTCTCAGAAGAGCGTACTGAATGCCCATATTTTTTCCTTTTAGCAAATCGTCTTTCAGCATATTGTTATCGTATAAGCTAGTTTTTATATAGTCGGTTACTTTCTGGATGTCAGCGTTGGTCAGTTTAAAGAGCGCGGCTATTGCGACTTTGTCGTAGTCCTCGGATTCTTTGAGTTGGATTTCGAGCTTGATAATGTTGTTGGTCAGAAGGGTAGATGATTTCTTCGATTTGGAAGCGATTGGGCCCAGCCCCGATTTCGAGCTTGATAGGTTGTTGGTCAGAAGGGTAGATGATTTCTTCGATTTGGAAGCGATTGGGCCCAGCCCCGAGCATAAGCGCGCATAGAAAGTGTAATTGTTTGCCCAGGATGCCGTTGAGCCATTTGGTGTTTCTTTCTAGCGATCTAAGAAGAGAGTTAATAAACTCATTGACGTCTTTCTGTCGCCTGGATGAAGTTATGGCCGCTAAAGCCACATCGGGCAGGTTGTCTTCTCTGGTAGATTTATTTGTATTATTTGTAGTGTCACTGCTGTCGCTTGGCTCCCTGATGCGCTTCTTCGGGACTTTACCTTGACCATGGACATGATCTATGGATGATGATATTCACGACAAATTTTGAATTTTTCACTCGTGCGAACGGAATGATAACCAGATGACAATTCGATGTTTTGATGTTTTACTTGCTTATAATTTGTCAGTTGCCATTTCCGGCATAATTATTATTTTATAGTAAGAAGGTAAGGTCCGATGGCCGTCTTTACCGAAGTTTGCGAACCATCATTCAATTTAATGATTAAAATAATTTGATTGAAACGTACTTATTAAACTTATGTACGTACCTCTTGCGATACTGCAACATGTAATGCCATCTCATCAGGTGTAGGTTACCTGCTTGTGCCAATACCAATATCTTACGAATACCTATCTAGTTAGGTAGATAAAAGACTTAAATTTCACTTGTGTTGTAATAATGACTTCTTGTTTAATTGTTCCGATTGCCACCACTCACCAGTATTAAAACGCATTTAGCACCATTTTCTTTTGATCTCAAGAAAAGTAGGCCAGAACTATGCTCCGGCTTGCCTAAGCATTAGTTTGACGCCACGCCACGTGATAGGGCTTGTGCACAAATCACGTGAGGTTTTTTCGGCTACTTTTTGACCCCCCTGGTGTAATTGGTGAGGTTCTTTGCTTGAACTACACTCGAACTGACTCACTTTGTATGGTTTGACAGTTCATTTGCTTGGAAGAGTTAGCGAGGTCTGACTCTAAGCGTACTATATTTTTAAAAAGATTAGAAATATAGTTTTTATTTTTATCCTTTTGTCATCCTTTGGTCACCGTGGTCAGCCGTGTACTACCTCAACACCACTAACCAATCGGCCGACTGTTATAATCCTGAATTGAATTGTTTTAAGACGTCTGAAAGGTCATAAAGATAGCTTGTCTTATAAACATGACCCCGAATGCCATTGTCCATTGCAGAGTCCAGCAGCATTGGAAACAAGTAACAAACAAACGCAATGTAATTTATATCATCTTTTTAAAGTCCCAAGGTTGAAATTGGAATAGCATAGCTCTTGGGAAGCGAAACTGATAAAATTTCGACCCTTTTTCGAATTTTATGGCTTTAGTGTTAAAGTATCTTATTCCAATGAGTTAGGATATTGCAAATCTATTACTACTCAGATGAACGAATAAACGAAAAGTAGGGTGTTGAACTCGAATTAAAAATTAAAATACGCCAATGTCACTCTCATACAACCTCACAGATGAATAATATTATGTATGTACTATCTACTGGTTCGAAAATATCTCAAGTAGTGTTGATGATCATTTAATTCAAAAATAAATAATAAGTAGCTCAATCTTACACGAACGTAGGTAAGTACCCTGATTGGTGAACAGAGTAAAAAAAAACATAAAGTATAATTGCGAATGTAAACAGAAGTTTCGTTTCACTTCGCTCGCTCGGCCGGTCAATTACATAACTATTATATTCAGCCAAAATCGAAGATTTTTAATCTAGTGGCCTTCGCGAGTTTTTTTCGAAGTTGCTGAACCTAATTTTTACGTTTTCAACCTATCAAAATTTTACGTTTTCAACCCCCATATATCTGTTATTTTCGAATCGACATAAAAAAATCTTTATACATATCGAAACCTATCACGTAATTTCATGAGAATCGGTTGAGGAATGCGACCTCCAGGCGAGAACAGCAGGAACAGCATCTGGACTGGACATTCAAACAATCTGGACATTAGATATTTTTAGGCCAAGCTAAGACTGAGACGCTCGGTGAATTATCAAAGGCACAGATTATATAGTAAACTTTAATTGAGCGAGCGAGCGAAGCGATAGAAGCGAAAATTCTATATAATAAACGAATTTACTCACAAAATTTCATGAGAATCGGCTGAGAAATGCGATCTTTAGGCGAGAACAGTTAAGCTGTATCTAAATCTGGTTAAACGGACAAACGGAACAATTTAACGCCAAGCTGCAACGGAGAAGCTTCGCTCGCTAAATAGAGAAAAAAAGAAAGAAACCCAGAAACAAATATTCGAGTTCATCACACAAATATTTGCCCAGACCGGGATTCGAACCCAGGACCGCCGGCTCAATAGGCAGCTGCACTACCGCTGCCAACCGCGTCGTCAGTGGAGATCATGAGTGACGCGAACCGCGGTACAGTCGCCATCAGATATATCGCAGCATATAAGGCGTTCATAAATATGTGAACATGTACTGTAACGCCCAGTCAATCAGAGTCGTGTTCAGATATTTATGAATACCTTACATGCTACGATATATCATCATATATCGATATACGATAAATAATTTTTTCAACTGTATTGTTTTAAACCGAATCTGGTCACCACATGACAGGCATAGCCTAGCGTGGGACCGCTGGACAATTGTAATATGTTATTTTGGTTCTTCTTTTTAAATATATATATATATTTTTTTTTTTTTTTATCTGATGGCGACTGTACGTGTGTACGGTGGCTCGTCCCAAATGAGGAGCCATGTCAGGTGTACACACCAGTGCAAAGGGTATCTCGGGCCCGCAAGGAAAAATATAATAAAAAAACCAGCCAAGTGCGAGTCGGACTCGCGCACCGAGGGTTCCGTACAAACCTGCAAGGTTTACAAAGTTCTTATAATTTTTTTTTTCACGGGTTAAAGGCAATTAGATCTAAGTATTTGATATGAATTTCAACTTGATAGCTCTACGCGTTCATGAGGAAAAAAGTAATAAGTTTATATTTATTAAAAAATATATATTTTGTAATGTAACTAAAAATTTAAGGTTTTCGGAATTTTTCCTTTATGTGTGCTATAAAACGTTGCTTCATGCCAAATTTCAAGATTCTAGGTCGACTGGAAGTACCCTTTAGGTTTTGCGAGTACTTGCGAGTTTCAAAATATGCAGCTTAAATTGCTGTTTCTTTTGATTGCGTTGACATAGAAGTTTGATTTTGTTACAGCTTAAAGGTATTATAGACCTGAGTATTTGGTATGAATTTCAATTTAATACCTCTACGCGTTTATGAGGAAATGGGTAGTAAGTTTAAAATTATTAAAAAAAATATATTATGTGATGTAACTAAAAATTTATGGTTTTCGTAATTTTTCCTTTATCTATGCTATAAGACGTTGCTTCGTACCAAATTTCAAGATTCTGAGTTCACGGGAAGCACCCTGTAGGTTTTGATTCCCTTGCAAGTGTCGAAAATTTGCGGCATAAACGGCTGTATCTTTTGATTGCGTTGGCTTAGAAGTTTGATTTTTTCACAGCTTCAAGGGACAGTAGACCTGAGTAATTGATATAAATTTCAGCTTCATACCTCCACGCGTTCCTGAGAAAAATGGTCTTGACAGACGGACGGACGGACGGACAGACGGACAACAAAGTGATCCTATAAGGGTTCCGTTTTTTCCTTTTGAGGTACGGAACCCTAAAAATTGGGCAAGTGTGAGTCCGACTAGCGCATGAAGGGTTCCATAATCTATAACAAGTTTGTTGTATAGGAGCCCCCCTTAAATGTTTATTTTATTTTATTTTTAGTACTTGTTGTTATAGCGGCAATAGAAATACTATCACCGTTCTTGAGATACAGCCTGGTGACAGACGGACGGACGGACGGCAAAGTCTCAGTAGGTAATAGGGTCCCGTTTTTACCCTTTGGGTACGGAACCCTAAAAAAAGGTACGTGTGTCTCGCTCACTCGTACCTATGGCCACCACGCTCGGATTTCTCGCTCAACCGCTCGCCGCGTCGCTTGCCGCCGAAAGACGTGGCATGTCCGTTAGTTGATGACCTAAACATAGGTTTGTTGATGTTAGATTGAACTTATAATTATGTAGGTGTATCACTATGTTTCGCCATAAGGCATACAAATATTTTGAGTCACGACGGAGCATGCATTTCACGCATTTTCACAAATAAGTAGGTATAAAATTATTCACGTAATTTATAACGTTGAATGTTGAAGTAAGTAAGTATCTCAAAGGCTAGACGATGTGTTCACTACGTACTGCTAACCGCGCTAACAGCCTACGTCGCGCACACCTGTGTACTTAGCTCCAACTACCGCCTTGTTCCGACGAAATCAGCGCGCGTTCGTTGCCAGTCACAGTGACGTAGTACGCGTCACGCTCCACGACCGTTTGCATTTTACATAATCAACCAGTACAATATGTACAATCGGTTGTCTGTGGCAACGAAGCTGAAATCACAATCAAAAGATAATAAGGATATCCGTTAATTTTAAATTTCAATTTAGTTGATATTCATAATTCATAAAAAAAAGTTATTCTGTAATTTTTAAACTAAAGCACTCGCCACGAGCTTCCTTAGTACAAGAAAATTAGATTGACATGTATGGAAAATTTGGCACAAATAAAGGACAACTTTTATCTATCAGGATATGTAGGTTATAGAGCCAAGTTTAATTTTATCTGCTCACCCCCCCCCCCCCCCCCCCTCTCAGGGGTGAGTTTCGGAGAAAATTCGCTATGATTATAGTAGGATCACTCGTGTGTCTGTGTCAGTCCGTCCGTGGTCAAGGGTACATTATGAACATCTCAAATATATATATTTCATAATTCTAAATTAAACGGTTTTGAAGTTATTTACGAAAATGAGCAAAACTTGACGATTACCCCACACACCCCTTATTTCCTAAAATAGTGGAAGGAAAAAAAATACCGAATATAGTTCAATACTTATAGATTAAAAAAAACATATAAGAAGTCTATGGTATTGAAAGTAACACCGTTTAACTAGTACGAATATTTATATTTCTCATAATGGCCAAATGACTTAAATTTTAATAATAGCATTGCAACGGTAAATGAAAGAGTAACAGAAATAAATTAAGTATACATTTTTAGAAAGAAAATTTTCTATTCTTTACTTTTGTTATACATATTTTGGCCGAGAAGTGAGAAGTTTTTGAGATAACTAACCTTTTAGCAGAAAAAAAAGATCAATAATTAAAAACGTTAGTATTTGATAACAGATTGCGCTGATTCTATAAGTGATATCGCTTTTGTATGTATTAAAGGTTTATAGTAAATTTATTCAGGATTATTTCGTTCCTATACATTTTGTATGTATCGTACACGGTTTTCTTTTAAAGTGGAAAATACCGCGCTCCGAGACACATTCGAGGGCGCGGGGGGGTGACGCTCACCCCTGAGAGGGGGGGAGAGTAGATAAAATTCAACTTGGCTCTATAACCTACATATCCTGATAGATAAAACTTGTCCTTTATTTTTGCCAAATTTTCAGCTAATTTTATTGAATTATAGGTAGGTCAAAGATAAACAAAACATGTATCTAAGTACTTAAATATTCCAAGAAACCACGCTATAATTACGTAACATAATACGTAATACTCGTAAAATAATATACGTTTAAAGGAAATTTCTAAATACAACGAATAGGTATTCCAAATCCATCCGACACAATAATATCGTAAAATCTTCGTAAATGTAATAAATACATCGACCCCGCTCATTAATCACACTTATTATTATTTATTCCAACAACGATGTCCCTGCTTCACCTCTGGCTCTAACCGTTATAAACAGGAACTGTCCAAATCATGGTCAAAACATATATTATTGTGCTAGGACAGGAAGCTGAAAGCACAGATTATGTACAAGTGCGCATGAAAGCTCGCGCGTGCGCGTGTAAGCTCCACCCACCGCCGAGCGCGCGAAAAATGTGCTTTTTCCGGCGCTCCACGACGGCCAATCCAATGGCGGCGCCGCGGCATTGCCGGCACTCGGCAGGCGGCAGTGGCGGGTCTAACGCGGACCGTGTAGGTTGTGTCGGATGCCGGTCGCTCCGTTATGTTTACGCGCGCGTTAAACTTACGCGACGAAAACTTTTAAAATAAAAATTTATGACTATTAACTGAACTGTGTTAAGTGCAAGCAAAATGGACTCGAATCCGAGCAAACCCGCGTCCCCACCAAAACCAATAAAAAAGGAGAACGAAGAAGAAATCAAGGTATGAAATTTTATATTTGTATTCCGACATTGATGTGAGTTTCCGTTGTTCCCGCTGGCTTTGGCAGCGTCGCGTAAGAGGAGACGGCGAGTCGTATTTTTAAATTCGATATGCTCACGTCAAGGGGACCTCCACAATGCGAAGTCGCGGGATTACGCCGAATAAATTATGAAGTGTACGGTTACAATATTAATTACAATTTGCGATACACAATAAAACTCGTGTAATATCACGTTTTCGAGGCCTTTTCCAGCCATTAAAGTGTGTAACACGATATCTGAAGCGCGCTCGGTTCGCTGTAACCGGAGCTGCTGGATGTTTTGATAATAGATATAGGCGGCGCTTCTGTGTGCGTGCGTACCGACACCCGGCGGGGTCGTGTGCGTGCGGGGTAATTTTAGACGCTCCTTTGCTCAAAACGTAACCCGAGACCGTCCCAGGCCGCAAGTCGACGCTTCAATTTATTGTTTTCATCTGATTATCGCACTCGCGAAGCGACGATTGCGTAAACAGATTAAAAGTGGCGATTGTTGTCTATGGCCGCCCCCGCTGCTCGCGCGCATTTATTTTGGCGCCGCAGAAATAGTTTGACATGTCAATAACCCCATTGGCGTGTCCACGCGGCGTGACGTCACGGAATATATGCGCGTTTTGTTTTAGTTTGGGGTCAGTTCGAATTTATTGTCGTAGATCGTTTCACCCACTATCAGGCGGTTAATTGAGTCGTAAATTAACGATCGCCTTCATTTTAAAAACCCATTTTATTATTTTCTATTGCGCGCCTCTTGAAGTTTATTTGTCAAATAGTGCGGTTGCCAAGCTTCTCATATGCTCGGCGTCTAAATTTCCTTGTTTCCCAGTAATAAAGCAGCTAGGGTTGCGCTTGCGTCAGTCCAGCGCGTCGTAATCGTAAATCGTCACATTCTCTCAACATTCGGTGTTGACGAATACCTACGTCAAACGTATAGGATTACTACAGGGAACATTCCTTATGAACTGAAGAATGGTTTGGGCACTAGAACGTCTAGAATACGAAAATCTTACCAAACTACCATTAACTTACGGTGCTACATAATCGCAATCATTCAATGTTAAAAAAACATAAGAATTTTCATACAATTTTCTCGCGGTGAAAAAGGTCCTAGAGTCAAATCACGCTAACTCTTCAAAGTAACTGTCAAACCGTACAATGTGAGTCAGTTTGTTTGGTTTTAGCTTCATCCAAAATGAAGGCTTGATTCGCTAATTTACCACAGGTGAGATGGAAGTCATACGCTTACATATTAAATTTAATAATAGTCCAACTCACTAGCTATCTTTTATTTAGCTCAAGTCTTCTTCTGCCTTCCCTTAGGTATTCCACCTACGCGGGGTCGGGTCTCTATAAGTTTTCACCAGAGCGGTCGATTCTGGGTCGCCTGGTCGATTCCTTAGGTGTGTTTCAATGTTAGACCACCATGATGTAGATTAGCAAAAGTAGCTTTTAATAACTAAAATAATTTAATGACTGCAAATATATCCCAGAAAACCAAAAAGAAAATAATTACAACTTTTATTTGGAGCATAGCTTTATGGGTGTAAGACATATATGGCTCGTGATGCAAAGGAACAGAGAGGTACTGGATGTAAATGTAGTGTTGGGCTGTTGGCCTAGGACGGAGAAGATTAATTTGACAGAAAAAGTCACAAATGAAGAAGTATTTAACAGAGTGACAGAAAAAGAAATTTGATGAACACCATAGAGAAGAGGAGAGGTAAGATGTTTGGTCACCTTATACGATATGAAGGAAAAGTTGAAGGAAAGTAAGGCAAAAATTATGGTCTCTGGAGCCCTTTAGACAGACCATTTGCCTCCATCAATTCCGATATGAAGCAGCTCTCGCCGCCTTGTACAAGTAAGATGATGAGGCTTCTTTCGCTAGGGTGGTTGTCGGTTGAGTAGGTAGGTTGGGTAACCCTTATCTGACGTGTATGTACAACCAAAGTAAAAGCATGTTACTCTAATAACTTAACCGAACTCAATAACTCTAAACGTTTCATATTAGAACCAATCCGGACATAATACGAAAACCCCAAATTATCCGGGTAACAAGACGAAACGATATTGTTTTCGTTCTAAATGCAAATGCGAATGCAATTTGTCTGACCCATCAGGGTCCGCGGTGCATGACATGCCGTCATCATCCGCATGCAACATGCATGTTGGCAAATGACAAGCTTGCATGACGTGAACTGGATGATTGGGGCTGCACTTGTTATATAATTAAGGGGCTCCCAGCAAAAAATTACGATTTTTCCTGGTTTTTGTTGTGTATCTTTTCCCTGGAATCGAGACAATAAGTTCCAAACCATGTACAATTATATAGTTCAGTTTCTATGTAACACTTTGATGTACAAGCAGTCATTTATTTTCCGACTAGAAAGTTTCGAAAGGAAGTTCTCAAGTCGACAAATTTCTTTATATCATTGCCTCTGAATTGTTTTATTAAGATATAATCTTATTTACCTCCTTGCTAAGGGTTTATTATTGTTAGAATTGAGGTTTATGACAAACTTACGGCATTCTTCGACATTCTATCCATACATCATTTGAAGTTTTATAATTACCTTTTCTAATTAGATACAACCATTATTTAGCACTATTGAGTATTTTTGCAAATGATATATGTGCAAAAGGCAGACGTATTTGTATAGATATATAATTGTTTTTTTTTTACGATCATAATACGAATTCGTTATAATATTGATAGACATGAATAAAACTTGTAATGTAATTTTTTATCGCGAGATAAAATATCTTATCTTACCATTTATAGTAGAATCTACTTACCAGAAGTACTTACCAATACCTCTATAGGTAGCTACTGCCAATAGTGAGAAATATATCACTAATAAAACGTCATCATAAATTTAAGAGTCAAACTTTGTTGGTGTAGGTAGTTCAAGAAGTTTGTAGTTTTCTCCATCTAACTCTATCCTAGATATGAGCGCCGATGGCCAATTCCGCGGCGGCGGCGTGATAGGCAAAATTCCGCGGCGGCGGCGGCGTCGGCGGCGTGACCTTGAGCTTTAGATTTTTATGAGGGAGCAATTTGAGAAAAAAAAACCTGGTTTTTGTGACTATTATTTATTTTAATAAAGGAACCAAGTGTGTAAACAATCATATTTTTTTAATTGCACACAAATATAGCTAATTAAACAAAACAAAACAAAAAATAACACTGAATGAAAATTCTCAGATTTATAATCGAAATAACATAAAAAACATATAAAACCATCACAATCTTTACTTTAAAAACGTGTCTATGTTTTAATACAAGTCTTAATGTATAAATATAAAAATCAGTTAAAGATTACGTTTCCAGAAAAATAATCATGTTAAAACTTAATATTTTCTTCGGTTTCCGCGACTGTCACACATTTAAATAAAACAATTTAAACGGATTATATCGCGTATATTAATTATTTGAGCCTCCCTGACGTTTCAGTACCTTTACAGATACCGTTGTCAAAGGTTGACTGCGAAAAACATAATTTTTCTCTGTCAAAGTTACATTTGTGCAAACTACCCATTTTATAAATATTAATTTAAAAAATAAAGGTGTTCATACATGCCAGATGGGCCTGATGTGTAAAGACAGTTACACATGTGCCAGAAGGGTATTTATTATTTTATTTAAAATATCTATGTATGAACGCTTGCTGCACATAGTGTTGCCACTTGCCAGGGTTGCCGGACAGACCAGCCAGTTTGGCCGTACATTTGGGTAAAAAGGCCGGACACCTTACATTATTGAGGATTTTCTGTCTCAGTACGACAAAAAAATTTATGTAAAATCGCGCCACGGCGCTCGCTCGTTTGCGAAATGTAAAAAGCCTAACAAACATAATATAAACATAATATGTAAATTATGTTTAATTTAAGTACAATTTTTCGTAAAGATTGTCGGAACCTTAACCGCTACTGTAGCTGGTTACTAAAACAATAAAACACGTGAAGATCCTCGAAACAGAACACTTAATACGCTCATACGATACTCTCAAGCCATTGTGGCTCTTATTACCTAACGTATAAAGCACACGGCTCCGTTTACGCGCGGTGCATTTTGCATGCGCGCGCGCGGATTATTGGGCCAAGGCTGCGGCACGGTTAATATACTAACAGTTTTATAACTCACATGATTTTCAAAACAAAACACGATTTAATCGCGTCAGAGAGTTACAAGGTAATTAAATTATATTAACGATTATCCTGTTTTTGCTGTGATAATATAAAACTCAATTTATATCTTGCCTGGAACTCCTGGAAGGGTGTAATTTACATTTCATTCAAAAACTCATAGGTAACTTTAAGAAATACAATAGAATATGACAATTATATGCGATCCGACATTACATTCCCTCAAATAAAAAGCATAGCACACGTGATTATAATTACCTAAGTATAATATCTACTAATTGTTCCATAGCTTTGTCCGTTCGGGCAACGTTTTTATGCTTATCTTTTCCTTTGACAAGTATGCATTTTCACGAGATAGATCTATGGTTGTTTACGTACTCGTAAACGCATGTTAAAGCTGTCATAACAGATTTGCAAAATAAGGACAGAGTTCCAAACAGCTTTTACAGTATAATTTTAAAAATAAAATTAAAAATGGTAGCGACATAGGGGATATATGTACATATAGTTTAGGTCCCAATAGTTTGTTAGGTATAATTAGATCATAATTTAAGTTTGTTAAGGTTTAGTTATATACTTTTAATTTTAAATTAAAATACTGTTCTTAATGATTGTACCGGTGACATGGTCAGCGGTCATAATTTCATTAAAGTATTTCCAACACGTTGATCCCTTGACGCATCTCGTGGAGTGATACCTCAATGTCGTCCGGCCATATGTTGGCGTTACAGTTACGATACTGACATGACATAATGTTTTTGGTACCGCCCGATCGTAGTAATGGGATGATAAATGGTCGTTTCTTTGAATTAGCTCGTGTCATACGAAAAATGCAGTAACGGTGTCAAGTATAACCCGCGCAAGTTGTAGGTGTACCGCGAATTTTGCGGCTGACTTTAAAATGGAACATTTACACGGTTTCCTGCATAAATCCGTTAAAATTATTAAATTAAATTATCTTTGAGAGCAGAAAGTTATTACAAGTTGTATGGTTTGCCTATGTTTATTACCTGACACGAAATTATACAAAAAATACGTCGAAAATCCAATCAAAACGAGGACTCACCTAGAAACAGCTGAAGATTTTCAAACATAGAGACCCTCGGGAAACTTTCATGCCAGATGATGCCCGAGTGCTACAGACGGCCTTGCAAAATCACAAAGTTTATATACCTACCCATGTTTGCTGCAAAACGGCTATGAACTTCCATTTAAATCCAGTATCACTATCAGATGCTTATAGGGAACCTTTTACCCGTTTTTATTTAGACTACATGTACAACTGGCATACCCGATTACTGTAAAGCAAACGATAGGGCTATTTTTTTTTCACGTGCAAACGTAGTTTATGCAATTACTTGAAAGCTGTCGTCCTAGTAAATAAATAAATAAGTTTCTGTCAAAATAGTACATTACATCAGAGGCCGGGAAAATGAGGATTTCCGGCCAAGTAGGTATATACCGCGGGTATATACTAGATACGCGGGGATAGTTGTATGCCGGATAGTGATACGAGGCCGGGAATCCGTTTTCACGACGAGGCATGTATAGTGCTTTTCTCAAACATACAATGAAATAAAAAAATATACTTCAAAGAACAACATTTTATTAATTGACAAATAGGACATTTTATTCTAACAACCAACCTTTAAAAACAAAACCTGCTTTTTGTCAAACCAGCCAGCTGTGTGAATGACCTTGTTGTTGAAACAAAAAAAAAAGTTACTTTGCAGGCCTAGGCCTGAAAAGCAGTATGAAATCCCTTTACAGTCCTCTCGAGTTGTTGCGCCCAAAAAGCGATACTTCCGAGCCTATTATAAGGAACGTAAAGACAATATTTCATTGCATGTTTGAGAAAATGACATTTTAGTGGCAAGCTTTTATAGCCGACTGTACTTTTCTTTGGATATCCATCAAATGCTCACTGAGACGATTCTAAAGAGCCCAAGCTCGGTAGGATTGCTTTTTCTATTATAGAGTTCCTATAGCCATATTCCGGCTCCATCATCAGATCAGCCCCATGGTACCTTATTATTGTATTGTCATCAAAGTTAACCTTTTGACCGCCACAGTCGGCTGTGGCCGTCAACAAAAAATCGTGCCCCTGACGCCACGTCGGCCACAGCCGTCCAAATTTCAATGATCAAAAACTTTGTAATTCTAACCGCTACAAGTATTTTTTAATCCCTGTTGATTTTGGGGCACATCTTTTTTTTTTTTACTCTGGCGTCAGTGGCACGGTAAATTGCTAGATCGCTTGGCGGTTAATAGGTTAAGTAAGTATGCAAAATTTCAGTTCAATCGGTTGACGATATCTGCTTCAAAATGGAGTTGCAAGATTTCACCCGAACAAACATACTTAGATACATACATTGCAAGTTAAATAATAGTATTTTATGCAACCGTTGTATAAGAGGGGGTAAAAAACGCGAGTGGCATGGGTTACGATGTGAGCGTAGCGAACATCGTAAGAAAGATGCCACGAGCGTTTTTTGACCTACTTATACAACGTTGCATACAATACTTTTCTACGACTCGACATTTCATAAATAAAATGCAAATAAACAACACAGAAAATAATTACATGTTCCCGCTCGGAATCAACAAAATTAAAAAAAAAAAAATCTCTGATAAACTTTTTTTAATTGACGTCTATCTGTCAAAAAAATATGAACTTATACATAAAGGTATGCGTTCACTATACTAAACATCCATACACTGAAGATAAAACTTTTTTTTTAAATTGGCAGCAATGCTTTAGTACAGTAAGTTCTTTTTTAAATTGCAAATTGTGTGAATAATGCAGCTGTTTATCTTGTAATCTGTGGTACTAAGTGATGCTTTTTGGCGACCTTATAATATCGTTTAGCAGTGTTTTTTTGGGATATAGAGTATAGACTTTTACAGACTTTCATAACTTAGGTCTTTATATCAGAGTTAGTAACTATATAAATGACAGAAAAAAGTACTGGAGTAGAAAAAGCTTTTAAAATCCAGCGTCTTTTGACACCGGCTATCGGAAACGCGAGCATATTACACTTTCATTTATCGCCATGCATTTTTTCTACAAAACTAATTCTAAACCTACTCGGGCCAGATTGATTGTCCAGCGCGGGCAAGAGGAACCTAGTCCTTAAGCCGACGGAGTAAGGGTCACAAAGGACGTGTTCTGAAACCGATATGGACACATGATACCCATGCACGCCTCCAACCCGGGAGGTGTTGTTTATTCACCCCCCTGCCATAGATTGGAGGGAGAACGCAGAGGGGTTACTGTTTTGTAGGCGCGCGGATTGAAAGTAAATTAAAAGAGGCTAGTTTCCTTGTTTTGTGTTGGAAGCTTAAGGTACACTCAAGGCTTAGTACCTACGTGTCAAGTCTCCTTGCTGCTCTCACAGAGATGTACAATGAGCTGCAGAAATGCATGCCCTTTGTACAAATACAACGCACGGATAGGTTACAACGGGTATCGCGTGACAGCGTTAGAGATGTTCCAGCCATGTTAGGACATGTGCCACTCGTATAAAGACAACGCCTTACACTTGAGGGTTAGATTCATGCCTACGTGTCCCGTCTCCTTGCTGCTCTCACAGAGATGTACAAATGCAACGCACGGATCGGTGACAACGCGCGTGATAGCGTTTTAGATGTTCCAGTCATGTTAGGGACTTGTGTCACTAGTAAAAGGACAACGCCGTACACTTGAGGCTTAGATTTGTGCCTACGTGTCCAGTATCCTTGCTGCTCTCACAGAGATGTACAAATGCAACGCACGCATCGGTTAGGCCTTGGTCTCCTATTAGACGTTGTATGCAGCGTGCAGCATTTTTCCATACTAATAACACAATGCTTAGTATGGAAAGACGCTGTACGCTGCGTATAGCGTGTAATAGGAGACCCAGGTCTTACAACGCGTGTGACAGCGTTAGATGTTCCAGCTGTGTTAGGGACTTGTGCCACTAGTAAAAGGACAACGCCGTACACTTGAGGCTTAGATTTGTGCCTACGTGTCCAGTCTCCTTGCTGCTCTCACAGAGATGTACAAATGCAACGCACGGATCGGTTACAACGGGTGTCGCATGACAGCGTTAGCGATGTTCCAGTCATGTTAGGGACTTGTGTCACTAGGAAAAGGACAACGCCGTACACTTGAGGCTTAGATTTGTGCCTACGTGTCCAGTCTCCTTGCTGCTCTCACAGAGATGTACAAATGCAACGCACGGATCGGTTACAACGGGTGTCGCATGACAGCGTTAGCGATGTTCCAGCCATGTTGGGACTTGCCACTGGTGCAGGGAATGCTACCGTTCTTGAAGGTGTACCTATTTGCATTATGAGCGGGATATAAAGATTAAGGGTGCGTGTTCACTAAAGCGGAGCTGAGATAAAGATTTCAACTCGTCGTCAGCACCCTGAACAAAGCACATGAAGTTGTAATGATCACTCAAATGTACCATCACATACACAGACTCTGTGAGCTGAAGACCTCGCAAAAAAAACAAGTGGCTGAAATATGTATTTTTTCCGGTTTCAACACCCTACATTTCCACCAAAGAAAATTTCATAAAACTATACATCTATTTAATTATAGAACTTGCTCGCAAAATTTGACGAAAATCGGTTGAGAAATGCGACCTGTCGGTACAGGAGGACACCCAGACATAGATAGATAGACACCCAGGATAATCCGGATACACGAAATTATTTTTGCCCAAGCTAATACAGACAGACACTTCGCTCGCTCGGTCAAAAAATCAATATTAAGGTTTTAGATAACATACGATGCAAATGCGTACCTGAAAACAAAGCATCGCCACAACACAAAAGTGGAATTTAAGGGTTCTGTACATTATTTTATTGACTAGAATTATTGAAACGATTTTGCTGTCTTATATAGTTATTCGTTGCACATAGGACTTCCCCAAAAACTTCCACAGTTGCCCCCTAAAATTAGAGTGAAATGGAGCGTCAAATAAAAGTATTTCTTACATTACCTAAACTACAATGCAAAATCGCATGCCTTCCGCATCCGTTGGCTTTCGGTGTCCTTAATAAAAATTTACAGTAAATACCAAAATACCTCTAGCCGCTAGAGTCTAGCGCAACTGTGACACTCGACTCTTTGTTGTGCGACAATTCGACAAATACTATCCGTCTCTTTCCTTTCAATGCCGTGTAAGCAAGATAGGTGATACTAAGTCATGCGACAATCACAGTCGCAGCAAAATATGGTGGCCCTGCAGACTTCAATCCGTCTTGTCCATATGTGGGATGCCGACCGACCCACACTGCGTCTAAAAAAATCTGCATTCAAAATAAGTGTCCCCTTTTATTTAGAATTTAAAAATATGTACTTACGTTTAATTTCAACATCTGTAGTGTGGTACAATTATTGTAAATTTTTGTACATTGAAGATATACCTATATAAAAAGTACATTAGGGTATTTGGAAGTCACTATTTTATGTGTGTTTTTTTGAGTATTTTTTACATGACTTTTACGTACTCGTGAGATTGTGTTGAGGGAGTAGATCAGTCTTTTACAGACTATACAAAATAGTGTCATGTATAGGAAAACAACGCTCTATTTAATGGCTAGGTATACAAGCCAATACGAGAACGACACACTCGACCATCATTGTGTTTGGCAGATGTAAGACTGGCCTGCGCGCGGTGAGCCTGAGCAAGTGCCGAGCTGATCTCTTTTGGCACGCTTGGTTGTGATGTGAGTGTCCTAAACCATGCCTTATCTAAGATCTTATGCCCATCCAACACCAGTTTTCGCCATTTGTCGCTATTCACTGCGGACTCCTCTCCCGGTTATGGACATGTATCGGAAGTTAAGCGCGTGCATGTCTCGCTTGGCACAGTCTTCAGTTCAGTTCAGAGAAGTACACAATACACACCCATTAAAGGGAATCCCTTCGCGCAACCGGAACCGGAGTGAGTAAATGATGTACACTTGTATCGTTGTGCTTTCATCAGTTCATCACGTGACCGATCTCAACTATTTTTAGTACTAGAGTAGAATTTAGTTATAGAATAGTTTCTATAGGTACCGACAATTTTTTCTTCCGTACAGAAAAAAATCGCGGGAACCTTAAAGTACATAATACATATATGAAGATAAATTAAACTATTGTATTAAGCGGTTTACACTCACATGAAATTGTCAGTAACGGTCCAACATGGTCATGGGCGGAGCGTCGATCAAAGAATCAGTGACGTAGTTACCGCGCTGGTGTACGGGTAGCAGTCCCCGATGAAGTGCTCCATACGAGTTCGAAACATGTCGGGCCGTTCCTGACAATTTCACGCGAGCATAAACCGCTTAATACAATAATGAATATGTCTTACGAAAGTTTTAACAATATTATAAACGAAACTGACTAGGTGTAGGTATATCTGGAATTCTGGATTTGCTCTGAGAAAACAAAACCGTGCGAACACTCGTGTGTAACATTGTATAAATAACCTCACCACATATGCGGATAGAATTAACCAGTGCGTTAATATATTACAACCACGTGCAAGATATACAATAGTGTATCAAAAGTTTCGGTCTTTATTATTAACTAACTATATGAACAACGATGTCTAAATGCTAGTAAAAATATCTATACTTTAGCATTTACGTACTTTAACTAGAAAGTATTCCGGTACGCTAGGAAGATTTTCCTGGGTTTTTGACCTCAAGAACCCTGTGCTGACTTGGAGAGGAGAGAAAACCCTAGAAAGGTGTTCTAAGTTGAAAACTTAGGATAATCTTCCTAGGGCATAGTGTACCCACCAAACATCGTGTTTAAGTTGCACCAGCTATTATCGGATTTTAAAATTACTATCCTAGAATAAGCATTATTCTTAAGCCGAAGAGACGTAGGACGAGGATACATCCTATAACCCGTAACCCCAGCACTTCTAACATAACTATGACAAGCGACTCTTTGTCGCGCTACATATACTATCTGATACCGTGCGAGCATGACATACGATACTGAGTCGCGCGACAAGCGAAGTCGCGGCAAGATATGAGAAAGAAAGAGAGAAAGAAATACATTTATTCGTGACGGGCAACAAAACATAATTACATAAAAGGTGTGACAGAAATAAGAAAATAAAATGATACAATAAGTAACTATATTTTTATGGCTGTGCCACGAAAAGGTCCCACCTCAGCAAGATGCTAATAGCTCGAGAGCCAGCGCTGATCTTCCGGTGGGACCATAGGTGGCGCCACGGAGAGCTGCACGCACGAGCGGTAATCGCACTTAGGATGCGTGAACCTGAACGCTCACAAGCGCTGTGAGCGTTCATATATGTTAGTCCTGCTGGACCCTTTGATCAATGTTCATAGGCACAGAATCTATAGAAGCGTCGCGATGCAAAACAGAACAGAAGAGACAGAATGCAATTAATGCAACGTAACAATGGCCGATTAATCTACATCTAAAACTGTGAAATAAAGCTCAGTTAATTTTAGGACTTACTTATTTGTAAAAACATATGGATGATTTTACTAAATTGATTAAAGTATACAGTGTGTTACCGCCGCGAGCATTCATTAAAATAAGATAATTGTACCATTAGAGTTTGTTTGTGTGTATTAGCAATTTTTATAGTGTGAAATATGGAGTAAAAAGTTCAAAATTGTAAAGATCAAAATGTTAAAAAACTTTGGAAATCTGGCTGTCCGTATGCCGTATACAATTTGCGCTTCTGGCAGTCGAAAGGGGCAAATATGCTATTAAATAACTTACGTATATATGACATTATGATGACGAATTGACGTACTCGTACCACAAGGTCAGGGTAGATACATCATAAAGGGTGTTTTGTGACGTGACACAGGAGACGACGTCTCAAATAATGTCGCCGCCGGTCCGGGTTCGGGTGACATGGGGAGACGGACCGACAGATGTACAATGGTTTATTATTGTAAATGTAAACTTAATCCTTGTAAATGTTTTATGTGGCTAGTATTTACCGTTACTCGGGTTTTTATTTTATTATCATAACCCTTTTATTAATATTCTCTTGTATTCATATAACGATCAAGTCAAGCAGAGTTCTACTAATAGGAGAATTTTGACTTTAAATAAATCAACAGTTAGAGTCTATGGATTTATACAAAACATATAAACCAGTGTAAAAAAATCGGCACGTGTTAAGTACAAGTATAGCTAAATAAAATTTTTAACAAAAAAAAGAACCGACTTCAGTAAAACTAAAAAGCCAACAATAACCCGTTCAAGTACAGATTACATTTGACTCACCCTTCGAAGTCGATCCCAAACCACTCAGTTCTTATATTTATATATTATAGTCTACGCGAGGTTTGGCACCGACTTCGAAGGGTGAGTCAAATGTAATCTGTACTTGAACGGGTTATTGTTGGCTTTTTAGTTTTACTGAAGTCTGTTCTCTTTCTTGTTAAAAATTTTTTTTTTTGCTTTTTAGTCCACCAAATCCTATTTACTGAATGTAAATTCTTGACTTTATCAATAAATTACCGAAAGCGCCGTACATGTCCCTATAACATTTGAAGAGTTCCCTCGATTTCTCCAAGATTCCATCATAAGATCCCGACTTAGTGCCAACGGGACCAACTCGGCCCTTTCGATTAAAAAAAAATAATTGAAAATCGGTTCACGATTCTCGGAGATATCGAGTAACATACATAGAAAAAAAATAAAAAAAAAAATAGTTCGAATTGAGAACCTCCTCCTTTCTTGAAGTCGGTTAAAAAGTTTTAACACTATTACTATTATATGAAAAACTTATACCTATAAATGAAATATACAGGGTGTTAAATAATACGTGAACTAATTGGGGAGTTATTCTATGAGAGAACAGCGGTTATTAATTATTAGTGACTCAATATCAGTATACAGTGAACTAAGTGTAACTCAAACCAAACCGCGCAACCTACACTTCTCATTTTTCTCACACAAGCCATAAAATAATTACCTACATTTTAACAAAGCCATCCAATACGCCGCGTAATTTTGGGAAATACTTAGAAGTACGTAACCTCACGTCAAGTAATTGTAGAAAATTAATTATTCCTACATAAAACAGGCTAGCTCGGCACAATACATGTATTAGAACCAGTACTTTGATGTCTTAAATACTAGCATCATCAAAAATTATGCCGACATTTGAAGGGTATCGCATCAGCGGCGTAGCTTTAATATGTAATGTCTGTGTATTATCGTTAGGTGCAAGTATCTAAACCACAATTATCATAATTTATCAATCCCGTAATTACGAAAGCTGTAATCGGTTTCGAAACGTCAGCAAATTAAGGAAACAATTAAACCGTGTTACGTCGTACAATCGCTTGTGTCTTTACTCCATTGTTTAAACAGTTCATAAAAAAGTTTCCAAGATCTGCTATGATACCTAACACCAGTACCAGTCTATTCTGACCTAAGCATTTAACGGGGTCTAGAAAATAGAACATTCAACACTGAAGGCACAGAATACGCCGCCCACCTAATTATCTCTTCGTGTCCTTCTGTATAAGCCGCGTTTTTCTCAAAGATAAGGTACTTGCTCCTGAGAGCTAAACATTTGACGGTGCTCTAGACGATAGAAAACTCAACGATGTAGACACGAAATAAATTCTGTATATTTACATACTTAAGTATCTCTTCGTACCTTTATGAGCTGCGTTTTTTCTCAAAGATAAGGTACTGTTCCTGATTAAGTTACACCGGCTGCGGCATAGGATACCAGGGTTCCGCTTACACTAAAATTAACGACGATACCGCGTCGGGTGTCGGCAACTTAGAATAATTAAAACGAGCAATCGAACCCCGAGAGCTCAAATTATGTAATTAAAAATATCTGGAGATTAAAAGTAAATGTCAGGGCTATTCCCTGAATTTTTTATTTGGTAGCTATTTTTTTTTATTTAGGCTGCCTTATTTTTGCTTGTAAGGATACGATATGCATACGTTATGTTTATACTTCACTTCGTACTCGTTTTGATTATAGGTGGGTGAATTTTTAGCGTTTTTACGGTTTTTTTTGTGTCGCGCCACTGAATGGTACAAACCAAGTCTAAGTCTAAGGAATTTGTTTTAGAGGTGTTTCAAAGGTACTAAATGAAAAGAAAAAAAATTATTTATTTATTTAAACTTTATTGCACAAAAGAAAAACTTAACGTACAAAAGGCGGACTTAATGCCATATGATAGTGTTAAATCAGATCATGGTCTATACCTACCTACTTATTGGGGTCTGCACGTCTAGCATAACTGTGACACGCGAGTCTTTGCCACGTCATAAATACTACCTGTCACTTTCATTTCAATACCGTAGGAGAAAGACAGGTGACGCTGAGTCGCATAACAAGCGAAGTCGCGGCAAGTTATGCTAGCCCCGCAATGAAATCATTTCTAAAAAAGCTCGGTCTGGTTACCTAGTTCTGGTTACACTAGCGACCATTTCAGTTCCACTGATGTAATATCTCAGGTGACTGACAGTTCGCTATTTTTAGCGGCTGAGATTGCGGCCAAGTTCATGATCTGTGATTATCTAGAGAAACATTTGTTAGATGAAAACACCCGGCAACAGCACAGAATAAAATCATACAGTAGGTTCTTTCTTTTGGCAACAGCCGGCTGAACTGCAATTTATTGGTATACCGCGGTGTTTCGTGTAGTCAATCTAGTTTATCGTGGCTATTAATTGGTGTACCTCAGGAAAATTATTGGTCGTGAGGCGGTTCCATCCGACCGTTTGTTCCATATAATTAATAATAATAATAATTATGGCGTAGGGATGTGACGACCCCATCGCCCGCTGGTTTTACCAGCGCAATCAGTCACGCAGGGCAGCTTATGGCGAGCTGTTGGGGGGTAGCGACCCCACGTACCTGAGCGCTCCTGGGGGATCCTGACGGGGGGTGATGGGTCGGGGCCTCCGCCTTTGTCTTGCCTTAACCGGCCGGGCAGAGTGGAGTCGTGAGAGTTTCGGCTCGGGGGTGGATGTGGAAACGTAAGGGGTTAGTTGGCTTCGGTTTAAAGCCCAGTATTACACCTCTCCGCCCTTAGCCTTCCGCACCGGTGTTGCCCTTAGGCCACTTTATGTGTCGCTATTTTGTGGGGGCCCATCTAGCGGGAGGCGAGTCATCGTCTACCAGTCCCATTTTTGCTATGAGACACTTTTGCTGGTAGACGCCCGATAGTCTCAACCCATAGCCCAATTAGCCAGTCCTCCATTTCATCCCCATAGCCCAATTTGTATTTAGATTCCATGTCTCCATCAATAGTTCTTACACCTAGCGGGCGCTGTCTCTGTGTGCGTCCCATGACACGGATAGGGACAGCATCCGCTCGATGTACAACTTGCATTTCATTAAATTGTCGAAAGGGCCTCTACGCGTTGGCTTCGGCTCCGTGCATGCCTCCCAAAGGTCCGGGACACTATTGTCCCGTGAGCGGGTGCGACATACAGGAATAATAATAATAATAAGAAATCTATTCATTGTTTTTGTACATTTTTGGTTATGACATGTATAATAGCAGTTGTATAGTATAATAAATAATAATAATAATGTTATTCTGCCACCCCCATGACTTAGTAACTAAATACAAAAAATATTATTAGACAAAAAAATATATATATTTTAGAATACAGGTGTCGCACTTAACGCCAAGTTGTATTCTCTACCAGTCAGCGGTTCTAGTACCTACCTAACCAGTTTTTGCAGATCCAACAGACATGCCTTACAACGTTTTTTAAAAACCTTCAGGGACTTACTTTTCCTTACAGGAGGTGGGAGGTGGTAATTGGCTACGAACACACGCTGAATTGTCCGTATAAAAGTGGAAGGCGAAGCCGTGCACCGTGGTGCGCTGCGCACCGGCGACTCACCTATTCATGGAGTGCCCTCCTCTTAATAATTAGAAAGTACCTACCATACCTATACCTACATCAAGGATCAATTGATGCTGAAAAAGTAACAAGTCGTAAAAAAAATGATAGCGAACGTTATAACAAGAACTAATTAATTAATAATTATAATTGTATTTCTATTTGACTGCCATAGGCACTACCTGTAACTGCTTTTTTTGCTCTCCGATGCGGTCATTGGCTTGTGGGACATTGTTGTGGTCAACAGGTTAAGGTTATCAGGGTTTATCATGCACCATGAAATAATAATGTACCATATATATCATTAAATAATAATATCCTTTATACCACCTTATTCTCAATATATAACTATGCATACTGTATTGCCTTTCCAACTCATGATATAGTTCCAGACCTCAATAATTGTTGACTTCCAGAATTGACCCATACACATACTCAACCTGTATACATTACGAGCACCTAGCTAAGGCGGCCCCACACTGCCCGATCGGCCGGTGTCGAGTGACAGAACAAATAGCATTATAAGCTGTTTATTCGTATAATAAAACCCCGATATCCGTGCGAACAGTTCGTTTGCGTTCTGAGACGTGAGGTGATTTGCATAATTTGAGATGCATGATTGAACGCCTAAATGCTACAGATATTACTTGTTATTTTTGTTGAAATTGTTTATTTGTTTTCGGCGAAAAAATTAACAATTCACTACCCTTAAGGGCCTTAAGTTCATGTACGAGTATAAGGTATAATCCCATCAAAAACATTACATGTAAAAAAATTGCAAGTCTCGCAACCTTCTACCGAAAAAAGTTGTGAGATACAATATAATACCAAGTCGGTTAATTTATTCAGTACCTATCAAAGTGACCCTTCGCCTATATGACAACTTTGACATACATTTTCACCGGATTACATAACTAAAAACATATTACCATGACCGTGTTAGTACCCGCATTAATATTAAACATATTTATCTTTATCATAAATGTAATGACTTGGCCATCGCACGACAACATAAGTATATAATAATACGAATAAATCTCATTTTATTAAAGTGATTATTATAATATATTTTTTGCTTTATTTATCCATACCAATAGATCGGTATGGAGCGGTGCGTATCCAGTTCTTTTCAGCTGTTTTTACTATCTCGTCTGCCTATATTTTCTTCTGCCGTCCTCTTTTGCCGGTCGGGCCAGATCCATCTTTTATTTAAGGACGGCCAAGATGAAACATTGAGTAGGAATTTATGTTTGTATTGCGTGACATTCAAAGCGTTAATAAAATTTGGTAGATTTTATTATCATTATAATGTAGAAGGTATTATCGTGTGCGATGGCCAAGTCATTACATTTATGATAAAGATAAATATGTTTAATATTAATGCGGGTACTAACGGTAAACGGTAACGGTCATGGTAATATGTTTTTAGTTATGTAATCCGGTGAAAATGTATGTCAAATTTGTCATATAGGCGAAGGGTCACTTTGATAGGTACTGAATAAATTAACCGACTTGGTATTATATTGTATCTCACAACTTTTTTCGGTAGAAGGTTGCGAGACTTGCAATTTTTTTACATGTAATGTTTTTGATGGGATCTCATTTCTTTTTGTAAGTGGTCCTCCTTATTTTTCCTTTAAGGACTACTAGCTGTGTATCCGCAACTGTCTTTCTTAAAGCCCACTCTCTGTCTCTGTGGGCTTTTCTCGAAAGTTTTTATGAAGCGATTTTTGACAAGCCAGGACGGTAATTACTTCTTAGTCTATTATACTACGAAATTGCGGAGTTTTGCACTTTAACACTACCGAAGTTGACATTAACTAAATGTAAACCACACAGACTTGTCACTCCCTCTCATGATCCATAATGACCCCTCTCATTATAGATAATGATCCTTCTCATGATTCCTCTCATGACGATGGTGATGATGAGGGTGGTGATGATGGCGGCGATGATGGTGGTAGTGGTAATGGTAGTGGTTATTGTGTTGGGGATGTGGTTGTGGTAATGGTCGTGGTGGTAATGTGGTGAGGATGTTGATTTTATAACCATCGTCATCACCATCACCACAAGCATTACCATCACAATCGTCATCATCCATCACCACTATGACCATCACCATCTGAATCAACACCCCCATCATCATACCTAATCACCTTCATCGGCATCATCATTATCATCATTAATTATCTACAACAAAACCATCATCATCATCACCAATCACCACCATCATCATCATCATCATCATCATCATTACCAACACCTCCCTCACCACCACCAGTCACCACCATCTTCATTACTATCAATACCCCCATCATCACCACCGGTCACCTCCACTCCACCATCATCACCAACAGTCACCACCATCGTCGTCATCATAATTATCATCATCACCAATCACCACAATCATCATCATCATCATCATTACCAACACCTCCCTCACCACCACCAGTCACCACCATCTTCATTACCATCAATACCCCCATCATCACCACCGGTCACCTCCACTACACCATCATCATCATCACCAACAGTCACCACCATCGTCGTCATCATAATAATCATCATCACCAATACCACCTTCATCAGAATCAGTCACCACCACCACCATCATAATTATCATCACCAACACGCCCATCGCCACCACCAGTCACCATCATCATCTGAACAATCCAACACCCTCATTACCAACACCAGTACCCAGCTTCATCATCATCATCATCATCATCAGCACCCCCATCACCGCCACCAGTTACCACCATCATCATCATCATCATCATCGCTACCATCACGATTCCAACTCACTGCCCCTGCGGGGTGAGGTAACTCAATTCGGTACGGCGATGAGCTTGTCCATTCTGTATGTATTAGGTAATAAGCTAATAAGTATTCTGTGCCTGAGGTATCTAAACCGAAGGTTATATGAACCGCAAAGTTAAATTTGTAATCGTGTATTTTTTATAGGGTTCATAAGGAAATACAAATTTATCTATGCAGCTCGCATAACTGGAAAACTACACGGAAATTTTGTAATGTTTAGGTTTTTTAATGATTTGTACACCAAACCGTAATAGAGCACGAAATTTCAAGCTTGTGTGTCTTCTAGAAGTAACTTAGAATTCGTATGATCATGAGTGAGTCAGTGAATCAGTGAGTGACAAAATTAAGGAACTTTGACTGGCAATAATTTCTAAACTACTGGTTCAAATTGAATGAAATTTGGAATATGCCTAGGTTATATCATGCTCTCCTGGTCATTAAAAATTCAGGCTTCTAGCTTTGTCCGTAATGAAATACTGGGAGTTTGAAAATGGTCTGAATGGCTTCGAGAAAAGGATGTTACGGCGTGCCGGGAAGCGCGTTTGCTCGACTTGGCGGGGGCACTGCTGTGCCCCCAGAAAACTTTAGTAAAGCACCTTTTATATATAGCTGTGACCTGTTCGAATAGACAATACATGTACAGAATTTGTAACAGAAACAAAACAAATGCCTATTGTAATGTAACAGTATTTTACTAAAGTCAGCCCCTGGCAGTCAGGAATCTGGCGTGAGTAGCAACGTCTGCTGCTGTAAAGTTTTTAACTATACCTAATTCATTGTTAACATCAATCTTACCTTCATTCATCTCACATCAGCATAAAACAAAAGAAACTATTGAAAACACGTGAAACTATTGAAAAGCGTGTAACAGAATGCATAGCATCGTCTGGCTCAAACGTGAACGTGAAACAAACTCCATCTAGGATAGAGCACAAAGGGCGTTTTGTTACGTCTCCGATAACCAATCGATTACGTTTCACACGTTTCTCATTATAACAGTCTGTGGAAACAAAGCGCGGCTCGCGTTACAGTGCATTACTTCAGGAGCGTTCGGTCATGCGAACCCCTACTTTCGGGGAAAACTTTATGCACTGGCAACATTTGAGGTTTTTTTTTGGCGGGTGCAAGGGTTGCTAAATTAAAACGGTACCGATTGCCGTAATGAGTATTAGGTTTTTTTTAATTCGTCAATTTTTTATGAGAATCAAAAGAGACAATTCCGAATAAATATTATTTAATTTTTGCCTTAACATTAAATTTCTGACGTATTTTTGTTTTACTTTACTTGACTTATCAGTCCTTTCGTAATGGTGGGCAAAAAATGCGCGTTATAACGCGATCAAGAGCCGTGTTTTTTTTATTATAGAGCCAAAATACATAGCACAAATAACAGTTATTTGAATGTGAGTGAATTATAACTATTACCAAGTAGTTAACTTTTTTTTAATTGTACAAAAGTAAACGTTCAAATAATGGTCTTAATCCCAAGGCAGATTCTCCACAACTCATAGGCCTAAACAGAAACTCATGAAGTTGGCATAGGGTTTCATTATTGAGTGATTGTGGTAGATTATACCTCGCTTCGTTTTATACCAGTCTGGGAAACAAGCGTGGTTTTCTGTTACAGGGTGCATTACTCTTTGGCCATTGCATTCGGTTTCGGGTATAAGCTTAATGGTAGATTCAACATTGAGTTTCAGTTGCGATAAATGGGATAGATCCGGCCTGTAAATAATATATCATGTTATAATATCTACTGTGAAAATCCATAACGTAAACGTACCTATATACACTAATAAACGTTGCTTTGGCGCTTGACTCTAAGTCGTAAATTTTCATATCTGATTTTAAAACCACGATGCAAAAGGTGTTAAAAAGGCTGGCTGTGGCTTTGTATCACTCAAATGAGTGATTTTATTTCAACGGTTCCGTACCTAAAAAAAAACGGAATCCTTATAGGATCACTTTGTTGTCCGTCCGCCCTTCTGTCTGTCAAGACCCTTTATCTAGGGAACGCGTGGAGGTATCGAGTTGAAATTAAAACCATACACTCAAGTATACAGTACCTTGAAGGTGTGAAATAATCAAACTTCTAAATTAATGCAAAAAAAGATACGGCCGTTTACGTGGTCGCAAAAAACGTATATTTCGACACTGTCAAGGGTAAATTTATTACAAATATAATAAATATAAAACAAAGTTATTATAATATAATGTTACGTAATCAATCATCGATGTTAAGCAACGGTATAAAGAAGGGAACCCTCGGTGGGCGAGTCCGACACGCACTTGTCCAGTTTTTCTTATTGAATAATTAGCCTTTTTGCGGTGGAATTTAGTTATATAATTATATTTGAAGAAAATCGGTCCAACCAATTTAATTCTTATTGTTTTTTTTATAACTTCATTGGTTCTGATTTTTAGCCGGCAACCCTATTCCGGTCACAGGAGCCCACTTTCAGGGAATACTTGTTTTACTGGCAACACCGGAGCTGGCGCGCCTTTGTAAAGTTACGCCACAACGTGAGACTTGGGTGACACGGTTACTAAGTGACACTAAAGTGATAAGTTAAGCACCAGCTTTAGAAGGATAATCTAGTCCTTTATGTGTTTGGGATGAAATTAACATTAACGATTGAAAGGCGGATAACGTATCTTATGCTCATGCATTATACGTAATTTGATTGACTAGTGCCTACGCCACATCTTGGGATTTAGGCAGCCGACCCCGATTGAGAATTCATTCTCAAAAAAAAATGGGACAAAGGCTAGGAGGATGACGATTGATATATGTATTGCCATTTTGAGCGATAATGAGCGAGAGATGTGGGAGCCACCATATCACGAACATATGGCCCCGCTCATTTTCGCTGTTCCGGTTGCGTTGGTGCATGTTAAGAATAGAAAGGGAATAAAAACTAGAAAAAAATAACAAATTGTGTCATTTTAGTCTGCGCCCATAATATTGCCAGTATGTCACGAGACTGCGATGTCTCATATTTGGTTCTCTTTATTCAGTTTGTTTGATCCTAAAAAAGGCGTTGCTTGAAACTTATTGGATAGCTAGCCGGAGCATATTATTATATTATTTTTTTCACTAGATCCAATTACGTGAATCAGAAGTTCGGGTTCTACGCCCCTTACCCTTGTTGAGTATGTTGAGTCTAGAAATGATAATGCTAATGGGTGAGGACCGCAAACTTGGACGAAATTAAGGTGTAGTAGTGGTATACAAAAGGAAAAAAAAAGTTCCGTTGTGCGATATAAATTAACGATACAGTTAAAGAACCATTTTTCGATTGCTATTCGCAACTACGGAAACTCATACAAATTTCAATTGAGTGAGTTAAGGTGGTGAACTTAGGTCACCCAAATACAAAAAAAAATAACACCAAACATTGAGCAAAAACATTCAAACCCCACATTAGGACGATCGCAGTAAAAATAGCCGTCGGTAACCCGAGCGGTAACCCGAGACGGGGCTAAAAGCGACCAAAACACCCGCGGCTCGGGTTTCATGTGGATGTGGAAAGGGTATTCAAACTTGTATGATTATTGTGACACCGAAAATCTGGTGCTCGACTCGACGGAGTAACGTACTTAATTGGAAGCTGGTGTAAGGTGGATAATTATAATTCGTATTATAGGTGTAATATTAATATTATATGTGTGTCTGTCTGTCTGTCCGTCAGTTACAGGGCTATATCTTTTTACTTTCGCATAAACTTTTAATTTAATATGTATTGGTTTGTTCATTGTTAAATCAACAGTAGACACAGCCTAATGTACTTTATCGGGGTGACACAAATATTACTAAAATATTACCCTTAGGCCACCTTAGGCCTTACTTAACCAATGTTGGTATTGGTACATACCTAGATGTCGAATGTCCAAAGGCATTACGCAGATGAAATTCCTGCCCTTCTAGCTTGATACTACTTTAGCATTCTTATAATAGGATATACTAGAGACCCGTTGCGGCGTCGAACCGCCGCTAGAATATGGAAATCCGGTAGTGTTACAGAAAATAACTACTTTATCGATAAGAAGTTTTTGGGGAACCAAGAATAAATACTGAAAAAAAAACACGTTAAAATGATGTTTTAAAAACGTTAAAACATGCCAGGCTAGAGCCAGGCCTGATAGCCAACTGCTGGCTTCATCGTGACAACTTTTTCAACTCTTTTGTAAAAATAACTTATGCATTGATGACATGTGATCTGCTGATCTGTTACACAAATAAAATGCATATTAGGTATTTGTTTTATGG
Organism: Apotomis turbidana; assembly: GCA_905147355.2. Lineage (NCBI taxonomy): Eukaryota > Metazoa > Arthropoda > Insecta > Lepidoptera > Tortricidae > Apotomis > Apotomis turbidana. The sequence continues at coordinate 16,381,344 of LR990292.1, read as the reverse complement.
AAAAATATAATTCATGACAATAGTCCCATATCTTAAAAAAAATAATTGACATATTTTCATAGGACCGAACATCAGATTGGTAGAATTTTAATTTGTTGTTCTTTCTTCGGGACATAAATTTATCGATTTGATCGATTTCTATCAATTTCCAGAAATAGCACATGAATCGAAATTCTGACAGATTTGGTCACTCACTACGCAGGTTTTAAAAAAGAGATCATGGAGTGCGTAACTGTTTATGTATTCATTCATAATCGTAAATACTTCAAAATATTGATACTAAAAAATGTTACATAAACTCAATTGTATGAAATAGAGAGCAAAAAACGTTTATAGATACCTACACGAAAAACACTATCAACAATGCTTGTTTTTTTTTATGAAATTCAATAGAACGTGCAAATTTTCTTGATATGGGTGCTGCCATGTCATCAATTCATGATCATCAATAATTTATTCAATAACAATTACACATTGTGTTTGAACTTCTTACGATAGTTATACTTAATCAAACCCTACTTACTAATCTAAATAAATTACTGACCAACAATAATCCACCATAAAAAAAAGAATGTGTCAAATATGTGTAATAAAAAAAATCCAATATATAAAACAGCTAAACATGTTTGAAAAAATAAATATAAGATATTTTTTTTTTCAAAAGTTGAGCTGAAGGCCTAATACCCGAATTCCAAATTCTAACTTTCGTGTCTTTCCTCTCATTGAAATAGTGTCTGACAGAAGACTGAGGGAGATGCTATCTATACTCTCAAGTCTATAATAAAAGCCTAATTTTAGGGTTCCTTACCATTGTCGGTAAAAACGGAAGCCTATCAAGTTTCGCATGTTAGGGTAAAACGTTAATTATTTTATTCCACATTGCCAACTCGTCCACAATGTCAGCTCGTCTATATTCCCATCTGGGTCACAATGCCAACTTGTCCACACACCCAACACGTCCACATTGCCAACTCGTTAATACACCTAACTCATCTGCATTGCCAACTCGTCTATATTACCAATTCGTCTCCATTGGCAACTCTTCCATATTCCCAATTCGTCCACAATGCCAACTCGACCATATTGTTAACTCATCCATATTCCCTACTCATCCACAATTCCAACGCGTCCATACTGCTTACTCGTCCACAATGCCAACTCGTCCACAAATACAACTCGTCCACATTTCCAACTCGTCCATATTCCCAACTCGTCCACATTCCCAACTCGTACACAATGCCAAATCGTCCACATTGCCCACTCGTCCATACACCTAACTCATCTACATTGCCAACTCGTTCATATTACCAACTCGTCTTTATTGCCAACTCATCCATATTCCCAACTCGTCCACAATGCGAACTCAACCATATTGCTAACTCGTCCACATTTCCAACTCGTCCATACACCCAACTCGTCTACAATACCAACTCGTCCTTATTATTAACTCGTCTTTATTGCCAATCTCATCCATATTATCAACTCGTCCGTATTACCAACTCGTCTTCATTGCCAACTCGTTTATATTACCAACTCTTCTTTATTGCCAACTCATCCATATTCCCAACTCGTCCACAATGCGAACTCATCCATATTGCTAACTCGTCCACATTTCCAACTCGTCCATACACCCAACTCGTCTACAATACCAACTCGTCCTTATTATTAACTCGTCTTTATTGCCAATCTCATCCATATTATCAACTCGTCCGTATTACCAACTCGTCTTCATTGCCAACTCGTTTATATTCCCAACTCATCCACAATGCCAACTCGTCCACAATGTCAGCTCGTCTATATTCCCATCTGGGTCACAATGCCAACTTGTCCACACACCCAACACGTCCACATTGCCAACTCGTTAATACACCTAACTCATCTGCATTGCCAACTCGTCTATATTACCAATTCGTCTCCATTGGCAACTCTTCCATATTCCCAATTCGTCCACAATGCCAACTCGACCATATTGTTAACTCATCCATATTCCCTACTCGTCCACAATTCCAACGCGTCCATACTGCTTACTCGTCCACAATGCCAACTCGTCCACAAATACAACTCGTCCACATTTCCAACTCGTCCATATTCCCAACTCGTCCACATTCCCAACTCGTACACAATGCCAAATCGTCCACATTGCCCACTCGTCCATACACCTAACTCATCTACATTGCCAACTCGTTCATATTACCAACTCGTCTTTATTGCCAACTCATCCATATTCCCAACTCGTCCACAATGCGAACTCAACCATATTGCTAACTCGTCCACATTTCCAACTCGTCCATACACCCAACTCGTCTACAATACCAACTCGTCCTTATTATTAACTCGTCTTTATTGCCAATCTCATCCATATTATCAACTCGTCCGTATTACCAACTCGTCTTCATTGCCAACTCGTTTATATTACCAACTCTTCTTTATTGCCAACTCATCCATATTCCCAACTCGTCCACAATGCGAACTCATCCATATTGCTAACTCGTCCACATTTCCAACTCGTCCATACACCCAACTCGTCTACAATACCAACTCGTCCTTATTATTAACTCGTCTTTATTGCCAATCTCATCCATATTATCAACTCGTCCGTATTACCAACTCGTCTTCATTGCCAACTCGTTTATATTCCCAACTCATCCACAATGCCAACGCGTCCATATTACTTGCTCGTCCACAATACCAACTCGTCCACAAATACAACTCGTCCACATTTCCAACTCGTCCATATTCCCACCTCGTCCACAATGCCAAGTCGTCCACATTACCAACTCGTCCATACACCAAACTCGTCTTCATTTCTAACCCATCAACAATGCCAACTCGTCCATATTGCTAACTCGTCCACAAATACAACTCGTCCACATTTCCAACTTGTCCATATTATGCCCAACTCGTCCACAATTCCAAGTCGTCCACATTGCCAACTCATCCACATTTCTAACTCGTCTACAATACAAACTCGTCCTTATTATCAGCTCGTCTTTATTGCCAACTCGTCCATATTCCCAACTTGTTCATTTTGCTAACTCATCCACATTTCCAACTCGTCCATATTCTCAACTCGTCCGTATTACCAAGTCGTCTTCATTGCCCAGTCGTCCGTGTTCCCAACTTGTTCATTTTTCCAACTCATCCACATTCCCAACTCGTCCATATTCCCAACTCGTCCACATTGACAACTCGTCCATATTACCAACTTGTCCGTATTACCAATTCGTCTTCATTGCCAAGTCGTCCATAATACGAACTCGTCCACATTGCCCCCTTGTCCATGTTCCCAACTTGTAAATTTTACCAACTCATTTCATTTTCATTTCATTTATTTCTTTCATTGAACAATATCAATCGTGTTTGAAATAATACATAAAATTAAACAATAAAAAGGACCTTAACTAAATTACGTGTAAGTAAATATTACAAACGTGTGGAACCAAATCATTATCAAAATTAAAAATAAAAGTGTCATAAACGGGTCAAGATAAAATTATTAAATTACAATTCCAAGAATAGGTACAATAGGTCATCAACATTGCCAACGCATCTACATTTCCAACTCGTCCATATTCCCAACTCATCTACAATACCAACTTGTCCTTATTATCAGCTCGTCTTTATTGCCAAATCTTCCATATTACCAACTCGTCCGTATTACCAAGTCGTCTTCATTGCCAACTCGTCCATATTCTCAACTCGTCCACCTTGCCCACTCGTCCGTGTTCCCAACTTGTTCATTTTGCCAACTCATCCACATTCCCAACTCGTCCATATTCTCAACTCGTCCACATTGCCCACTCGTCCGTGTTCCCAACTTGTTCATTTTGCCAACTCATCCACATTCCCAACTCGTCCATATTCCCAACACGTCGACATTGACAACTCGCCCATATTAACAACTCGTCCATATTCCCAACTCGTCTATATTACCAACTTGTCGATTTTACCAACTCATCCACATTCCCAACTCGTCCATATTCCCAACTCGTCCACATTTCCAACTCGTCCATTTTACCAACTCATCCATATTACCAATGTAGATACATTCCCAACTTAGCTACATTGTCAAGTCGTCCATATTCTCAACTCGACCACATTTCCCATCCCGTTGACATGCAAGCGGAAGGACTAAGTTTTTTCTTGTAAAATACCATTTAATATACCATGACTCATGCCATTTTCCTTGAAATTATTTTTTTGATGGTTTATAATATAATCACATTTATAATAATCTATCATAAATTTACTTATTTGAATGACGTAAAATTAGTTTTACTATTTTTTTTCTGCATTGATTTATTTTAAATCTCGCCTATAAAAATAATCTATTCTTGAATGACGGTCAGTTTTTCTAGTCTTTCGAGTACCAGTCCAACTCGCACTTAACCGGCTTTTTTCTCCACATTTTTAACAGGTATGCGAAAAAAGTTTCCATATCAACATTTTAAAAAGAAAAACAACCTGGCAATTTAGAGCATTGACATAATAGCCCCCAATAAAAAAGACATTATAGTTGTCAGAATATGGTTACTGTCATTCATTGTCAACAAACTGTAAAATTATTTTTGCATATTCGTACATGTTTTAAGTGTTGCGGATATTATGTTGCCGTCTCAAAAATAATATTTCATCATGCTGAACAACTTACTACAGGTTTGTGAGCAAATCATGCTTATTATTATTCGGTCATCTTATGTCAAAATAGGGATCACATGTCACGTGGTTAGCGCACAGTAGTTTTTTCAAATCCATTTTTCAGTACTATTTCAGGAAAAAATAAAATTCCAAGAGTGTTATGCACCTCTCCAGCATGAGACGAATCTAATGACATATCATTTATCAAAATCGGACCATAACTGTAGATCTGATGGGATGTACAAAAATCGGCCTCGCGTAATATATATATAGATATATCTATATCCTATTATTCTTCGTTAATAGGTTCTCTCTAGGTATACTAGGTAATTCTTAATATAGATATCTATATCCTATTATAAGAATGCTAAAGTAGTATCGAAAATCAATTTTCTATGGGATATTTCTGTTTCAGGAAGGAACTTAATAGTGCGACTGTGCGATATATAGGATTTGTATTGCGTCGTCTGTTTGTAAATTGTTCTCTGTCCTCTCGTCACATCGAAAGGGCTGGATGGATTTTTAACAAATTTGGTGCAGGGATAGCTGAAAATCCAAGACAAGATGTTTATTTTTCTCCGACCACTATTAAGTACTACGGTAAAGAAAAAAACACGGACAAACTTGCGAGCTCTTTCTAGTAAATTATATATTGCAACACATGATTAGGTGCACAGAAATATATCACAAATATATCTTGATATATTTCTGTGATTAGGTAAGTATATGAAACTGGCGGAAAAATGTCGAAACCGAAATGTACTATGTAGTGTTAAACGGATATGTCGCTTTTTTATTCTACATTGTTTAATTTGTTTTCGAAACTATTGTCAAAATGAGTAAACGTAGGTAATAAGTAGTTAACATTCCGATGTCAAATCTCATAGTAGAACGGTAAAATTAGCTTCGCGGTAACTCGAGTCCGGTAAGGCGGTAACCCGACACGGAACTAAAAGCGACCAAAACAGCGGCTTAAGAGTTCCACGTGTAAAGGATATTGCAACTTTATTACTTTTTACTCATTTTACGGCCCTGTTACAAAGAACACAGAACATAATGGCATTTATGACAATCATTATCGCCTTCGTATTTCACTTGAAGCTCTGAGCTTCAAGCTCATCGCCTTAGGGGTTGTGCACAAATCACGTACCTAACCTAACGTGAGGTCTCCTTATAACCCTCCAACGTGATATGTATATCGTGATTTTTTCGTTCAAATCCCGACTTGGTGACTTTGAGACTGCCTCAGGAGTACCTATATAATCTTTCAAATAAAAAAGAGGGAGAAAATTTTGAGAATCGTTCCACAATCGGCAGAGAAATCGGTGAACATACCTACCTACATAAAAATAAAACATATATGTATATAGAATCAAACATAGAACCTCCTTTTTTCGAAGCCGGTTAACGATAGACACGCATTGTCATGTGAACACCAAGAGACCAAACTAAGATATAACCAAACTTTAGGACTTATCACGTGAAAGCTTGAATTAAATATAATAGGTGTTCGATTCGCCGCGAGTCGCGACAAATCAAAAATAATCCACGAATTACACACCATTTTGTTTAAAATTTTTAATTTATTTTCATTTGTTTGAGGCAGCATCATATTGCATCAGAAATGGAAACCCTGTCAAAGATTATAGTGTTAAAACTGTCAGACAGGTCCAGTTACAGTAAAATTAGCGGAGTGCCGCGTCGAATGACGCAGAGCGCAATTATTGGGGTCGGGTTGCGGGCGGAGACAGGAGCAGAGGCTAGTGTGGCAAGTTGCTACAGAAATTTTCATCATCATCCCTTATTTCCTAAAATAGTAGGCCTAAAAAAAAAATCATGATATAGTTCAATATTTGTAGATTACAGAAAAACATATAAGAAGTCTATGGTATTGCAAGTAACACCGTTTAACTAGTACGAATATTTATATTTCGCATAATGGCCAAATGACTTAAATTTTAAAAATAGCATTGCAACGGTAAATTAAAGAGTAACAGAAATAAATTATACATTATTAGAAAGAACATTTTCCATTCTTTACTTTTGTCATACATATTTTGGCCGAGAAGTGTGCAGTTTTTGAGATAACTAACCTTTTAGCAGAAAAAAATTAAAAACGTTAGTATTTGGTAGCAGATTGCGCTGATTGTATAAGTGCTATCGCTTTTGTATGTATGAAAGGTTTATAGTAAATTTATTCAGGATTATTTTGTTCCTATACACTTTGTATGTATCGTACACGGTTTTCTTTTAAAGTGGAAAATACCGCGCTCCGGACACATTCGAGGTCGCGGGAGGATGACGCTCATCCCTGAGAGGGGGGGAGAGTAGATAAAATTAAACTTGGCTCTATAACCTACATATCCTGATAGATAAAAGTTGTCCTTTAATTTTGCCAAATTTTCAGCTAATCTTATTGAATTATAACTGGCGTAAAATGAAACGTTTCATTTATATGTAGTTCACGTGACAATACAATAATTTGTTGATGAGAGAAAGAATTCAATAGCTCTCGCATTGGTTCAGTGGTCTAATAGGTATGACGCCCGTGTTGGCCGGAAACCCGTTGGAAACGCGTGTTAGCACACTTAGAAATCCGACTGAACCATACAATTTTTTAAATTTTCGGTTTTAGGTAACGTGGGATAAGACTATCACCGGGAGAAGACTGCCTAACTAACTAATTATTTTGGCTCAGTGACCTAAACAGGATCTTAGCCTCCGAAACGAAAGCACGCCACTTGTCCCGATACTGCGCAGTTTCTCGCCAATTTTCGACTGAAGAAGACTGCCACAGTCCAATAACTGTTGGTCTTTTTTTTATGTTATAAGGGACAAAAACGGATCGCCTGGTGGAAAGCGATTACCGTCGCCCATAACCACCTACAACACCAGAGGAGTCACAAGTGCGTTGCCGGACTTTCGGTGGGAGTACTCTCTTTTCTTGAAGGTTTGAAGGTCGTTTCGGTCCGGAAATACCGCAAGCGGCAATTCATTCCACAACTAAGTCTTACCCCATTAGACAATAAACTACCTTACCCAGTCTTACCCCACCTTACCTTATACTATAAGGCTTATAGGTACAGGGTGGAACAGATCGAGGGACTTTTATGCAAACAGGGAATTGTTCAGTTAAATATTTCTATCAATTTTTGAGATACAGTTTGTTAAACATTAGTGTAAAAATCTGCACATATCAACCCTAGCACCTTTTGAACGTCGCAAGACAGGTGTCAAATTAAAATGTAAATACAACTTTGAATTAGTAGGGTTGCCACTGATATTAAAATATTTAATTTTGATGACTTTTTTACATTCAAATCCAGCTATGCACTTGTTGTATATATAGTAGGTAAAGTTTAGATCACTCAGGTGACAGTATCTTGTCAGCACCAGTCTTTAAAAATGTTCCACCATAAAGGGTGTTTTCGGTTTTGTATTTGGTTTACGCTAGCAGACATTACTGATTTAATAAAAATTAAATCCGTGTACCATAACTCTCTGAGCACGATTCTATATGAAACCAGAACCGCTCCCCATTTTGTAGCGTTCATATTTGTTTCCGTACATTAGTACGGAGTACGGAGTGAGGATCGGTTTACACGGCATTAGGTGAATTATAAGCTCGGCTGGCGACACCCGATCTGTTTGCGTCGGCTAATGAATGGCGATAGTTGCGCGATACGGACACTGGGTCAAGGGAGGATTTCCAAAATTACGGGGATATGACAGTTTTAAGACGATTGCAAAGGGTGACCAAATGTCAGGGATTTTCCTAAAATGTCGCGGATTTTAGACATATGTCAGGAATGCGGCCGCAAAAGGCAATTGTCAGGAGTTTTCAGCGAATATATTACACTGTAAAATTACACTGTTAAGCCATAAGATAGTATTGGAGTTTAATAAATTGTAACTTATAAATAATCGTAATTATCTTTTACAATATTAACATAAATCAATCAACATTGTCAAAATTTGGTGGTGGTGTTAGAGCCTGAAAGATCACAAGCAGGGCTAGCACCTAATGTTAAGTGACAATAAGGCCTATAAGCTGGAACATGCTTAAGATGCCTATTCACTCTCGACTTGAAGAGATCCAAGTTATATTTTTCAGGAAAAAGGGGCGCGGTAAGAATGTTCCACTCTTTTGCTGTCCTGATAAAAAAGTCATAGTAATATGGCAGTGCTTATTATGTGGCAGCTTGCTTCATATGATCCTTGCTATAGGTACAAAAAACCTGATCTGGTTAGACTGTAGCTGCGGGTGCCAAAATGTACACCAGTGTAAAGTTCCGCCTTCCTCTTTTGTTTAAACGTCAATAATGTTCCGTCTCGACCATTCTCGAGGACTCTCCCCTCCGGTCCCTTCTAGAATAAAGATGTTACATCACGCCTGAACGTTAAGGTAATGAAATAAACTAAATTCCTTTTTGATCGCGATGAAGTGCCGTTTTCTTATAATAATAAGTCGCACACGTGGGTGGGGCGAATCCTCACGCCCCAAGCCTAATTGCGTCGCATGAAAAAAACAGGTGGATTTGCGAACGTCAAAATAAATAACCTTTTTTTCTGTGATAACAGAATAGAATAGAATATATATTGTTTACTAGCTTTTGCCCGCGACTACGTACGCGTGGAACTTGATAAAAGGGATTATTAAAAGCGCCTAAGCAAATGTGCTTTTTGGTCTAATAATTACATTTCCTACAGGGTCACCGCACCCGAACAGAAATATTCACTCACTTTTCAATTTCCAGGATGAAACTATCCTATGGCCTTCCTCGGAATTCGGATGTTAAACTATCTCTATGCCAAATTTCATCAAAATCGATTCAGCGGTTTAAGCGTGAAGAGGCAACAGACAGACAGACACACTTTCGCATTTATAATATTAAGTATGGATTTAAGGCATATTATCCCGTTTACAAAAACCATTAATGGATCTTAATACTATTTAAAACGTTGTACACATGAGGACAAAATAAATAAATTCAATTTAAGTTCAAAGTTTAAAAAGTTTAAAATTAATACAATCAAATTAAAATATGAAATTTAAAAAATGTGTATATCAATAAAAGCTAAAATAAAATTACTAATTAAGATTTAAAACAGTGTTTAAGTAAAAACTATTTGCGGTTTGGCTGCCGATGCACAGACAACCCGTGCTTGAAAATATTTTTTTTATAAATATTACCATTAATAGCAATAAAAAGCACATTATTTGAAACTTTTATTCTTTGCCAGAACGACGCTATACATATATTATGTATGATTTTATGTAAGCGATTTAAAAAAAAAACTGTTTTTATTAAATCTAAAATCGACGCCATTAACAGATTTCCCTATCTCTTATAGTTTTCGACGTCTCCCTACTTACCCATTTGGATTGATCACCCGGTATATGATAAGCACATATAATATTAGTGAATTTATATCTGATTCCACGATAATAAACTGACGGCGGATTCTATTGATGACTTGAATTACACAGCCGGGTTGAATGTCAAAAGGATTCGGTTGCATAGCTCTGGAATCTACAGGTTATTTATTATTTGACTCTGGTTTCAATGTGCAATATCGAATTTTCTACACGTTTCAATTTAATAGCTTAATGTTTCACAGGAACTATACTGCATACCTAGATTTGGAATCTTGCCGTCTCTTTGCTAATCGAAGAAAACATAATCACTTTTTTTTTTTAACAATAAGACGCGTTACCTTATCGTTATAACTATAAAATATAAGAAAGCATTGTTAGTGCTTATAATATTTGAGGTTTGCCCTCGATTTCCCTGGAATCCCATCATCAGATTCCGACATGGTGATCTCAGGAGTATTCTCTTTCAAATAAAAATAAAATTTGAGAACTGGGCTGCAATAGGTTAGGTACAATTTTTGGAAGATCATTAAATTCTATGTTTTTTCGATAGTCCCTGCTGTAAGGATCTACAAACTGCAGGTCGTTCATTTTTGTAATTTGGAGCCACCTCCTGTTTTGAAGTCGGTTGAAAAAAAAATCTTTAGGAAAATGGTTATGGCCTATGGTGATGGTTGTTTAATCGGTTTAGGAATTTCACAAATCTTGGACTCGGGTTTTATGTTTTACAAAATATTTCCTTAATTTCGAACTTCTTGGACTCTGAACGTCGTTTGTGAAGAACTTTATAAAAAAGAAAAACGTGGAAAAGCTTTGGGCTTGTGCACAAATCACGTGAGGTTTTTTCGGCTATTTTGTGACCGCCCCTCCCTCCCTGGTGATATTTGGTGACTATCTTTGCTAATCCCCCCTCCCCCTCACTACCTCACGTGTATTTTTTTTTCCGCCAAAATTTCGTAAAAAAGACGCTATTTTGAAGTATTGAACAAGTGAAGATTTTTTTTAACGGAACCGAGAAAGTACAGTTGTAGAAAAATACACGTGAGTACCCCTCCCTCCCCCAACGTGATATATCGTGATTTTTTCGTGACCCCCTCCCCCCCTATTGAACCTCACGTGATTTGTGCACAAGCCCTTTTCATCCATTGAAGCATGATAAATTGATGACGTACGCATTTAACTACACTTACCTTCTAAAATTACTAATTAATAAAATCCAATAAAATTATACCCATAAAGAAAATAAACAAATAAATATCACCGATCAAACTGTCCCTTATAACGTTACTAAAGCATAAACCAATAATTTCCCATAGCTACCGTTTATTTTACACTCTGGCAACACTGTAGCCGTGCGTAGGTCGCCGCGCGGTGTCGTGTTGCGAACGCTCCTAAATTTACCTTGCTAGCTGACATTAAAAGCATTTATGTTATATTGGATATCACAATATTATCGACTGCAGCTAACGTTACAGGCTTTGACCGCTTCTTTGAAACCGGTCCATGAAGTAATGGAAATGTTCTAGGTATCATAAAATGTTTCGTGTTCGACTGCACACAGGCTTTAGTATTTTTTCGGGCAGTTAAATTCCCTTCAGAAAGTGCACAATATATATATATATTTTTAAATATGTATAAATAATAATGTGTGTTTTCTTTGAGCGAGCAATTGTTGCTTCTTTCGTTTTTGTTATCAAAATAAAAATGAAAGGTATATGTATTTCATTCAATACCAAATTACCAAACTACTAAAGTTACTAAACTATCAAAAGTGATGAGAAATCTAATTGATCGGATGGATCGGCCCACGGGCTCGCATGTACCGAGGGTGCTGACCGACAAGGTATCCTGCCACTCCTCAACGACATCATTCGCCGGGGTCTGGTGGTGACCGAATGGCTTGGCACGTGAATCGTACCAATTCCCGACGGTATGACCCTTGTCCTCGTCCCTCGTGCCACGGCAATAGGCAATGAATGAAATTTTTCAAAAATCTTGTATTGATTTTATAGGCAGGAATAACTTTTTATTCTGACTCGTAGCTCCTCCATAAAATATGTGTCCTTAAAAAATTTACCTATGCATATAGTTTTCATTATTTCTCTTTTTAATGATGAAATGGAATAAATCAAATTAAATCGAGGATAGTAATGTAGTTACCCTGAAATATCTATTATTTCTGCTCTCAGAAACTTACATACGCCAAAAACAATGGATTTCCCAAAGCATAATCCCAATTGAACCCGGTTGCAACGTTAATTACAAATGAACCTCGATATTAATTATCAGCCCGCTGGCTATTTCGTATTTCGGCTGCAGTTTGATCGGGCAAAAGCTAAATAATGGGCCCGAGTTTTACGTCAGACCAACGCCTTCGCTGCGGTGCGTTCAGGATATCGTGTTTTCAGTGATAATTATTACGCAACACTACACTGGCAACACTGGCGGCGAATTAAAACGAACGGCCCGAGTGCAAGCGGCCTGTGTCCTGTTCCCTAGTAGATTACTCGTACATGTCAGGTTCGTGTGCACGAGTAACGCGCGGTTAGTTGCGCGATACGGACACTGGGTCAAGGGAGGATTTCCAAAATTACGGGGATATGACAGTTTTAAGACGATTGCAAAGGGTGACCAAATGTCAGGGATTTTCCTAAAATGTCGCGGATTTTAGACATATGTCAGGAATGCGGCCGCAAAAGGCAATTGTCAGGAGTTTTCAGCGAATATATTACACTGTAAAATTACACTGTTAAGCCATAAGATAGTATTGGAGTTTAATAAATTGTAACTTATAAATAATCGTAATTATCTTTTACAATATTAACATAAATCAATCAACATTGTCAAAATTTGGTGGTGGTGTTAGAGCCTGAAAGATCACAAGCAGGGCTAGCACCTAATGTTAAGTGACAATAAGGCCTATAAGCTGGAACATGCTTAAGATGCCTATTCACTCTCGACTTGAAGAGATCCAAGTTATATTTTTCAGGAAAAAGGGGCGCGGTAAGAATGTTCCACTCTTTTGCTGTCCTGATAAAAAAGTCATAGTAATATGGCAGTGCTTATTATGTGGCAGCTTGCTTCATATGATCCTTGCTATAGGTACAAAAAACCTGATCTGGTTAGACTGTAGCTGCGGGTGCCAAAATGTACACCAGTGTAAAGTTCCGCCTTCCTCTTTTGTTTAAACGTCAATAATGTTCCGTCTCGACCATTCTCGAGGACTCTCCCCTCCGGTCCCTTCTAGAATAAAGATGTTACATCACGCCTGAACGTTAAGGTAATGAAATAAACTAAATTCCTTTTTGATCGCGATGAAGTGCCGTTTTCTTATAATAATAAGTCGCACACGTGGGTGGGGCGAATCCTCACGCCCCAAGCCTAATTGCGTCGCATGAAAAAAACAGGTGGATTTGCGAACGTCAAAATAAATAACCTTTTTTTCTGTGATAACAGAATAGAATAGAATATATATTGTTTACTAGCTTTTGCCCGCGACTACGTACGCGTGGAACTTGATAAAAGGGATTATTAAAAGCGCCTAAGCAAATGTGCTTTTTGGTCTAATAATTACATTTCCTACAGGGTCACCGCACCCGAACAGAAATATTCACTCACTTTTCAATTTCCAGGATGAAACTATCCTATGGCCTTCCTCGGAATTCGGATGTTAAACTATCTCTATGCCAAATTTCATCAAAATCGATTCAGCGGTTTAAGCGTGAAGAGGCAACAGACAGACAGACACACTTTCGCATTTATAATATTAAGTATGGATTTAAGGCATATTATCCCGTTTACAAAAACCATTAATGGATCTTAATACTATTTAAAACGTTGTACACATGAGGACAAAATAAATAAATTCAATTTAAGTTCAAAGTTTAAAAAGTTTAAAATTAATACAATCAAATTAAAATATGAAATTTAAAAAATGTGTATATCAATAAAAGCTAAAATAAAATTACTAATTAAGATTTAAAACAGTGTTTAAGTAAAAACTATTTGCGGTTTGGCTGCCGATGCACAGACAACCCGTGCTTGAAAATATTTTTTTTATAAATATTACCATTAATAGCAATAAAAAGCACATTATTTGAAACTTTTATTCTTTGCCAGAACGACGCTATACATATATTATGTATGATTTTATGTAAGCGATTTAAAAAAAAAACTGTTTTTATTAAATCTAAAATCGACGCCATTAACAGATTTCCCTATCTCTTATAGTTTTCGACGTCTCCCTACTTACCCATTTGGATTGATCACCCGGTATATGATAAGCACATATAATATTAGTGAATTTATATCTGATTCCACGATAATAAACTGACGGCGGATTCTATTGATGACTTGAATTACACAGCCGGGTTGAATGTCAAAAGGATTCGGTTGCATAGCTCTGGAATCTACAGGTTATTTATTATTTGACTCTGGTTTCAATGTGCAATATCGAATTTTCTACACGTTTCAATTTAATAGCTTAATGTTTCACAGGAACTATACTGCATACCTAGATTTGGAATCTTGCCGTCTCTTTGCTAATCGAAGAAAACATAATCACTTTTTTTTTTTAACAATAAGACGCGTTACCTTATCGTTATAACTATAAAATATAAGAAAGCATTGTTAGTGCTTATAATATTTGAGGTTTGCCCTCGATTTCCCTGGAATCCCATCATCAGATTCCGACATGGTGATCTCAGGAGTATTCTCTTTCAAATAAAAATAAAATTTGAGAACTGGGCTGCAATAGGTTAGGTACAATTTTTGGAAGATCATTAAATTCTATGTTTTTTCGATAGTCCCTGCTGTAAGGATCTACAAACTGCAGGTCGTTCATTTTTGTAATTTGGAGCCACCTCCTGTTTTGAAGTCGGTTGAAAAAAAAATCTTTAGGAAAATGGTTATGGCCTATGGTGATGGTTGTTTAATCGGTTTAGGAATTTCACAAATCTTGGACTCGGGTTTTATGTTTTACAAAATATTTCCTTAATTTCGAACTTCTTGGACTCTGAACGTCGTTTGTGAAGAACTTTATAAAAAAGAAAAACGTGGAAAAGCTTTGGGCTTGTGCACAAATCACGTGAGGTTTTTTCGGCTATTTTGTGACCGCCCCTCCCTCCCTGGTGATATTTGGTGACTATCTTTGCTAATCCCCCCTCCCCCTCACTACCTCACGTGTATTTTTTTTTCCGCCAAAATTTCGTAAAAAAGACGCTATTTTGAAGTATTGAACAAGTGAAGATTTTTTTTAACGGAACCGAGAAAGTACAGTTGTAGAAAAATACACGTGAGTACCCCTCCCTCCCCCAACGTGATATATCGTGATTTTTTCGTGACCCCCCCCCCCCCCATTGAACCTCACGTGATTTGTGCACAAGCCCTTTTCATCCATTGAAGCATGATAAATTGATGACGTACGCATTTAACTACACTTACCTTCTAAAATTACTAATTAATAAAATCCAATAAAATTATACCCATAAAGAAAATAAACAAATAAATATCACCGATCAAACTGTCCCTTATAACGTTACTAAAGCATAAACCAATAATTTCCCATAGCTACCGTTTATTTTACACTCTGGCAACACTGTAGCCGTGCGTAGGTCGCCGCGCGGTGTCGTGTTGCGAACGCTCCTAAATTTACCTTGCTAGCTGACATTAAAAGCATTTATGTTATATTGGATATCACAATATTATCGACTGCAGCTAACGTTACAGGCTTTGACCGCTTCTTTGAAACCGGTCCATGAAGTAATGGAAATGTTCTAGGTATCATAAAATGTTTCGTGTTCGACTGCACACAGGCTTTAGTATTTTTTCGGGCAGTTAAATTCCCTTCAGAAAGTGCACAATATATATATATATTTTTAAATATGTATAAATAATAATGTGTGTTTTCTTTGAGCGAGCAATTGTTGCTTCTTTCGTTTTTGTTATCAAAATAAAAATGAAAGGTATATGTATTTCATTCAATACCAAATTACCAAACTACTAAAGTTACTAAACTATCAAAAGTGATGAGAAATCTAATTGATCGGATGGATCGGCCCACGGGCTCGCATGTACCGAGGGTGCTGACCGACAAGGTATCCTGCCACTCCTCAACGACATCATTCGCCGGGGTCTGGTGGTGACCGAATGGCTTGGCACGTGAATCGTACCAATTCCCGACGGTATGACCCTTGTCCTCGTCCCTCGTGCCACGGCAATAGGCAATGAATGAAATTTTTCAAAAATCTTGTATTGATTTTATAGGCAGGAATAACTTTTTATTCTGACTCGTAGCTCCTCCATAAAATATGTGTCCTTAAAAAATTTACCTATGCATATAGTTTTCATTATTTCTCTTTTTAATGATGAAATGGAATAAATCAAATTAAATCGAGGATAGTAATGTAGTTACCCTGAAATATCTATTATTTCTGCTCTCAGAAACTTACATACGCCAAAAACAATGGATTTCCCAAAGCATAATCCCAATTGAACCCGGTTGCAACGTTAATTACAAATGAACCTCGATATTAATTATCAGCCCGCTGGCTATTTCGTATTTCGGCTGCAGTTTGATCGGGCAAAAGCTAAATAATGGGCCCGAGTTTTACGTCAGACCAACGCCTTCGCTGCGGTGCGTTCAGGATATCGTGTTTTCAGTGATAATTATTACGCAACACTACACTGGCAACACTGGCGGCGAATTAAAACGAACGGCCCGAGTGCAAGCGGCCTGTGTCCTGTTCCCTAGTAGATTACTCGTACATGTCAGGTTCGTGTGCACGAGTAACGCTCGTTCGCTCATGTTCTTTAATTGAACCATGGTTTACCTCTATCGATTTATAGCCCTTACCTCGTTCACGTCCAGTTAATAGATCATACGTGAGCTTATCTAGTTGAACCATGTGGTTTACTATTTAATTTACATCTCTAATTTTGCAAAAAAAATACATTATTTGCTTGTTATAACATTAATCATCAAGTATTTTATATTTGGAGAGTCATGTCGCCGGGTAGACTTCTAGGGCCTCTGTTATTTTTAAGGCAGTCCTTAATGGATCGTATTAAAAAGGCGTCTAAATAGCTCTAATGAGGGACCTTAATTTTCCCACGTTAGTGCTGAATATATTAATACTTTCCGTATAACTCTTTGTGAAACCGGAGCCCAATTAGACGGCCCGTGGCCATCTTGCCTGAAATATAACCTGTCTGTCCACAGCCTTGCACACGACATAATTAAATAAGGTTATTTAGGCGGTCGTATGACAAAGAAGCTACTGTTACTGCCAGGTACCGTACCAGTATAATGAAGGTGTATAAGGAAGGTTCCTGTGTTACAAAGTTTACATATGTAAAGTTCCCTTTGTTTTATGTAGACTCGCTTCATACATATCTTGTATCAGAAGGTATCTAATGAACCTTTTGAAACATTATTACTTTAGCTTTAAAGAAAATTTCTTTTATTCAAATTGTGTTTTCGATGGATAGAGGTAAATTTAGGGGTATTATTGGGTTTTTAATTGTAATTCATCGTTGCTCAGCTTGGCTTGTTTAAAATCAACTTTCGTTTTATGGACCTAAGTTGGAGTCAGAGCGAAAACATAAAACTGTTGGTCTTTGGGTAATGGCAGGATAGCGTTTTTAAGGGGCTATCTCATTTCCATCTTGATTTGCTGATTATTGATAACGACATTGATCATGATCGCATTCGTTTTACACCACATGTACAAAGTTCTTAACGTTTTTCACTTTGTTAACTAAATTCAATTTAGTGTAGGTACCTGTCATAGTTTATGTATGAACTAAATCCCCATTTTTGTGTATGTCTAGGGATAGTGATCAATTTGTGTTCAAAAATGATCAAAGGGATACAAATGATGTGCTACATCATGTAGGACGATTGTAACAACTCATTAGTACCCACCTACTTAATGTGGCGGCCTCACGTTTTGTCACATAACAATTTTTAATTTACGCTGGCACAAATATTTCTTGACTTACACGAGTTGAATCACGGTTTTTATATATTCTTACGAATTTATCGCGATCGTCGGCGATAAAACGTAAGGAGGTCATCGAGGTGCCATTTATTTTAAATAAATAGCTTTTAATTTAAAAATAAACGTTTAAAATAACAGCGTTCAATGTCCGTCGGAAAAAAAATGTAAACAACTCGTGGTCACTGGATTGGAATTATTGTAAAAATAACGTAAAGAATGAGACATTAGAAGAACGAAGAATCATATGACTTTCCATAATTTATACATACTCCATTCGTATTAGCTATAATTATAATGATACCCATTTACCTACTTACATAGTTGTACAAGAATGCTACGTGTTAAAGCTAGTACTAAGCTAAGTAGCTCACTTTTTCTTTTACGCATCAGGGAAGGTCGCGGTGCCATAAATACTTTTGTTATTTACCACTACCATCTCATTAACTTACGAATCTACATTTGTTCCAGGAGTTCGCGGAGACTGCTATGAACGAGCTGCTCGGTTGGTACGGCTACGAACGGCTGGAACTGCGGCGCTGGGCAGCGTCAAGGGCTAGAGGCGAGAGCCCGGAACAAGCCAGCGAGCATAAGAATAAAGGTATAGACACAAGTATTAGACTGCTATGAACGAGCTGCTCGGTTAGTACGGGTACGAGCGGCTGGAACTGCGGCGCTGGGCAGCATCAAGAGCATAAGAATAAAGGTAACAAGCAGAAACTAATACAAATATTATCAGACTGCGTCGTCGTAGCGTCGCGGGCTAGAGGCGCGGACGTGGGCCCGGACCGGAACGAGTTAGCGAGTGTAAGAATACCTAAAGGTACTGACTAGAGACACAAGAATTGGACTTCTGTAGACGAGCTGCTCGGCTGAAACGCTGGCACAATAAAGCATAACGTAGAGCATTCCAGATTTCCTATGATAAACTTTCGGATCCATGGTGCCATATTATATTGTCATCGAAGTTACGTTATGTATATAAAATTTCAGCTGAATCGCTCCCCAGTAAGTGGTTATAATATTTTTTCTTGCAAGATTTGACCCGAGCGTACGAACATATGTAAGTATATACATTATACAAACATTTGAAGGTAAAGCTTGTGAAAAGGGAAAGGCACGAGCATTAGACGACTAAGAAAAAGTTGCTAGGCTGGCACGGTACGGTACTAGATTCTGAAACTAGCGCGCTGGGCGGCGTCGCCAGTTCCGATCGGACTTTGGAGCGGATATGGAGAATCTATAGAATTAGGGATTTCTGTTATTTTTAAACCCTGAAACGTCTGTAGACAACGACCGATTTCGATCCTTCCAAAAATCGTTTTGTCTCTATCGATATTAAGTATTTGTGTTACTCACGAGTCACGAGCGGCGACGGCGCATAAAGCTTTGTTCAATTATAATCCAGTCTGTAAATACATGACTTTTTTGTGGACCAGTGAAGTCCATTTAAATAAAATTCAATAATACACCACTAGTATATTGTACACATTCGTTGGGAATTACGAAGAACGGCATTCCGAACTTAATTACTGCCGAATGGCATAACATTTCTGTGATTTGATACACGTACCTTCTCATAAAGACGAAGTTATCGCTGTATGTTATGTACCTAGTGCACAAAACTATAAAGGAAAGGAATAAAATGAATATTGGAAATGTGAACAATCATCTTTCAGATTATTCATACGCTTTACTATATTACCTTTCTCAGAAGCAGCTCCCTTTAGCAGCTGTACGTAATTCTTTGAAACGTGATGATACGAACGCGGCCCCACGCTTATTGACGTAAAAAAAGGCGGGAAACGCCATTAGGGGTGCCAGCGATAAAAATCTGATTCCCACTAATAAACTGATCATTCTTGGAATCGAGGGCGTAATTAGATTATCTTTGAATGTTATTGTTACCTTATTTACAGTTCATACTATATATATATATATGTATATTAATATTATAAGTGCGGAAGTGTGTCTGTTTGTTACATCGTTAATGCTTAAACCGTTAAACGGATTAAGATAACATTTGGTATGGTTAAAATCGTATCTCGAAACTAAATTATACATTAAAACACAGACTAACGATTTACAGGGAAACGCCCTAACGCCCCCACAAGAAAGTGGTGTATCTTTTCGAATAATTTTACAAATATCGATTACATGACAAGTACCTAATGACTGGGTAGTCTAGTCCCGACGACATCATATTTAATCGTATTTTCGTACTTTTCAATTAACTCAGCAAAAGGCTCATGGAGTCTAGGTAGGTACTGGTGACCGAGCTGGCAGCTTCCTCGCACAACGCATCCGCATTGCGATTTAGCGAGGAAATGTTGCCAGCGTCTTCGGGCCCATGCCGCGGGGGCACAGTTCTCTAGAGTTATTTTAGCTGTATATTTATGTTAGATTTTAATTGTTTGGGTTTATCTCATAATTTCAGCTGGCGCGTACCTCTCACAGAGGATCGCTCTGGCGATCTAAAAAGGTTACGCCGCCAGCGTAATGGGAACCATGCCGCAGGCAGACCTTCCTGAACGGGGCATTCTTTTTATAGAAAATGTATATATATATTTTTTTCTAATTTAATAAATATATAAATATTATGGGACAATTATATTACACAAATCGACCTAGTCCCAAACTAAGCAAAACTTGACACCGTCACACGTCGGGGGTCACACTAAGCTTGATTTTTAATATGTTTAATGTGTTTATTTTAAAATAATCTATATTTGACCCCCGTTTTATCTTTTACTGAAGGTTTCATTTTAATTCAATTGCATGTCTACTGTTTATTTATCATATTCTTAATGAGGGATTACCCGTTCAATTTAATCGTATTTCATATCCGAACAAATGACAATATACTTAATATGCATTTCTGTATTTTTTCCAATAAGTAAATAGATAGGTATTAGGTAGTAACCCGAATCGCGGCTTTCGTACCAACTTCTCCGGCACAAACCCATCATAATTAAATGCAACATTTCTGTTGGCTTTACATTTAAATTTACTTGGCAGTTTGTGATGCTTCGCACTATAGTCATGAAAACTGAGACTTGACGTCGTTCGCTAGAATTTCTGGTATTCCAAGCGAGTCGCGATGCTACTACTAATGAGTATTCAGCTCAAATTCTTTGCAACGTGATATTTGCCGATTTAGGTACTGTATTAACGTGGAGCTCGCTCAGAATGTGTGTGAACATGATACGGCAGAAGGTTTACTATTTCTAATGAAAGTAATGAATAATTATCACGAAATATATTGCTTGGATTGCTGGTCGCTTTCGAATGTTTAAAATTTATTTTTCGATACATCTGTGGTTTTATAAGGAAAGTAAATTAACCTAACCGCGATAAGAATGAACATCATAATTATAAGGGTGACTTTTTATCGGCACAAATAACGAATAATATCCTTTCTATGTATAAATTTATGATTTACTGGAATTTCTATTTTTTTGAATTCTGGCTTGAAATTAAGCGACTGGTACAGTAAACGGCGATAAAGTTTGCACATCGATCTTTAGAAAGAGGCAATCGGCTAATTTCGACTTCGTATACAGCGATATCTGTGTCGCTAGGACCATGACATTTGTTTTGTCAATCGTGGTTCAAATCCGAGAGAGTGCAGTCGCATATCCAAGTCAATATATATATAGAGTTGCTAAAACTTACACAAAATTAAATTTGTAGTATGGCATCTATAGGGAAAAAAGGTAAGCCGTTACTTTGCCAGTCACGAAAAATTATCTACAATGTTTATAAATATTTTGTAACTGAAGCCGACCAATTTAAAAAAAAACATGAGAATGTTAATGTAAGTAATTACACTTTTTGTCGATCTTTAAACCCACATTTAAGTATCCTAGGCCTGAATATATATATATATATATATATATATATATATCTATACTAGCTTGTGCCCGCGGCTTCGCTCGCGTTAAGAAGTATTATTATTAATTATGTATAGTTTTTGCGGCTTTACTTTTGTTTAGCGTGTGTAAAAAAATAGGGCCTACAAAACTTCTTTGTACACAATATTCTTGAGTCTTGACTAATCTGTCATTAGGCGCTAAAACTATCAAGCTACTGGGTGAACTTACTCGAGAGCAAGCAACATAAAACTGTCCATGAGAGAAGCAATGTTCTCTCAAGTCAATAACCGCAAATTTGAGAGTTTGCCCCTGAGACTTGTTATTCGAGATTGGTTTAATGATTCTAAGCCATGTTATAAGTTACGTCATGTTCTATTGTAAGATATTGAGGTTCTCTTCGTTGATGAATAAAAAATGTATTATTCTGAGCCAGATAAACGTAATTCAGAATTCTGAAATGACTTATTATTGAAAAGCTTGAATGTATTTATTACGGATGCAGGAAGTTTCCCGATCATTACTCATCCCGTCCCAACGCGCCGCCCGCCTATAGGTACCGATTGACGACGATCGAGATGCCACCAAATACTACTTTTTTAATCTATTAGGATAACACGGGTCTCTATCCATACCTCAAAAGCAAAAAAAGAACCCCCTTATAGGATCACGTGTAGCTGTCTTTCAGACCGTCTGTTATAATCGATTTGCTGCAAAACTACTGGACCTATTAAATTGCAATTTGGCGCAAATGCTTTCAAGAATTTTCATGACCACAAATAAAATTTCAAAATCGGTGGCATTTTCGTAATTAACGTCCAAACAAACCATAAAAATTACACCCGTACTCATTTCAACCCCATCGCACCTCAAAAGGCGACCCGACCCGATAAACCATTAAAGCATTACCAATGGATTTTCAGACTTTGTCACCACATTTCTCCCTTTTAGGGGTTGAATTAAAAAAAAACCTGAAACACGTGTTAACTCATTTATTGTTAGAAATACTGCTGTAAAGTTTCGAATAAAATAGTCTAACTAATCTTCTTTCGCCATACAAACTTTGGACCCCCATTTCACCCCTTAGGGGGTAAATTTTTGAAAAATCCTTTCTTAGTGCACCCCTTCACCTTATAAGGAACCTACGTGCCAAATTTGAACTCTCTAGAACCAGCGGTTTAGTATTTAGACATTTCAACCCCATTTCACTCCAACAGGGGAGATGGTAACTCACGTCCGCCACGTTGGATTTTAAAATCGTTGCGGTTTTTGTAATCAGCGACCCGATAAACCATAAAAACAATACCCATGCTGATTTTCAGACTTTGTCACCACATTTCTCCCTTTTAGGGGTTGAATTTTCAAAAAACCTGAAACACGTGTTTACTTATTTATTGTTAGGAATACTCCTGTGAAGTTTCGAATAAAATGGTCTAACTAATCTTGTTTCCCCATACAAACTTTGGACCCCCATTTCACCCCTTTAGGGGGTGAATTTTGAAAAATCCTTTCTTAGCGGATGCCTACGTCATAACATCTACCTGCATGCCAAATTTCAGCCCGATCCGTCCAGTGGTTTGGGCTGTGCGTTGATAGATCACTATGTCAGTCAGTCAGTCACCTTTGAGTTTTATATATATAGATGTATATAATTTTTCCCCAACAAGAACCTTATAGCAATAACTATATATAATTACATCGAGTTTTACAGCTCTATTATTTTCCACGTGAAATCAAAACAAAACAACAATAAAGTACTTAGTTCTAAATTCAAATTCTGATGAACGATTAATCTAATAATTGATGTACATGGAAGTTAGCATTCGTTTGTATTCGGAAATGCGATGATTGCCGATGTGCATTCTTTATCGCCGTTTACTGTACACTTTCCTAAATTAGTCACTGACGAAGGGATACAGTAATATGTAAGACACGTATGGAGTTATCTCCATCTCACTTCTTCGTATTGCTGCATCCCTCTCGCCAACGACTAATTTAGGAAAGTGTAATAGCTGCATTAATCCAGTCAGTGTATCGTTCACTGGCTCGAAATCGTTAAAGTTTTTTAAGTATACGAATAATTACTGAATATAAATAACCTAAATAATGAATTTAAAACAACCCCGACGCAAGTAGCTTGGTCATCATGAGACCCTCACCCAAAGAGTGATATAGAAAGTGATACTAAACTGGGGGGGGGTATTCGACCAATTTTAGAGATATAATGGAGATCTCTCCTTTTCATCGCCATCCGTCACTTTTGACGTGTGCCTACTTGACAAGTGGCGATATCCCTAGAACATCGCAACTTCGTCAATTCGAACCCGCAAAATTTTCGCTTTCTTTGTATGTGACGGCATAAATAACAGGCGCATACTTTAAATTGACCGCGTAGACCGTGAAATTAGTCCGTTACGTTTCGTTCAAAACAGAAATTTATATACATGAATAACATTTTTGACAATCATTATCGCCTGCGTATTTCCAAAATTGATATGAAATATGTCACTTTTAAGCTCATCGCATTTAAATGACAGTTCAATGGCGATATAACTGTTATCTAATGGAGATTTGACGTTTGGAGATATCTCAAACGGCATTCTCGAATTGGGCCCCTGTATTATTACAACATTTTGAATTTTAAACTTCAATATCGGCTGAATAGAATAGAATAGAATAGAATAGAATAGAATAGAATAGAATAGAATAGAATATCTTTATTTGTGCATAAAATGTGGTACAATAGATGATATACATTCAGAGGTTTCACACAGTTTACCAGTATCTGGCATGCATCAAAATTAAAAATCAACATGATTACAACTTTAAATGTTAGAACAATAACAAATACCCAAATCAACGGTAAGTAACTGGACAACAGAAGCTCTTGGATACAACATGCTAAGCAGCCTGTATAACGAAAATGTTTCTTGTACAAAGAGAGGTAGAATTATTTTTCACTGTAATAGTTAAAGTACTCCTGAACAGAATAAAAACACTCCTGTATTAACCACTTTTTTAGTGCATTTTTAAACCTGTTTAGTGGCAGTTCTTTGATATATTTGTGTAGTCTATTATATATACTAATTGACATACAATAGGAATTATGACTATACAGCTGAGTTTTTTTTGTCGGCATAACTAATTTGTCAGGAAACCTTGTGTTAAAGTTGCATGTGTCCTTGGCAGTTTTTAACAAGTGTGGGTGTGTCTTTACAAACAAACAAATTTCATGAATGTACAGACAGGGCACAGTGAGTAATCCAAGTTCTTTAAACAATGGTCTACAGGATGTCTCAACAGGCACATTGCAAATAGCCCTAATACATTGTTTTTGTGCAACTAATGCTCTCTGAGCATGGGAGGAGTTGCCCCACAGGAGAATTCCGTACCTAAATAAAGAGCAGACATAACCATGATAAGCCTTGATGGCAACACTTTTTGTGCTTACTTTTGTGAGACGCCAAAGGGCATAAGCAAATCCATTAACTTTTCCGCAAATTTTATTAATATGTTCAGCCCAAGAGCATTGGTCGTCTATTGTAATCCCAAGAAACGTTGTTTGTTTACATTATTTTATAGACTGACCTTCAGAAGTCAAAGTTAACGGGCATTTGTTGCCATTTTTGTTGATAAATTGTATGAATGTCGTTTTATTTAAATTAACATGTAGTCTGTTTTTATGTAACCAATTGATTATTTTAGAAATTGTGTCATTAATATCATTATTATATGTCATAACGTTTCTACAAGGGATCACAACAGATAAATCATCTGCGAATAGTATGCAATCCGATTCTGTTACATCTGGAAGATCATTGACGTACAATAAAAACAATAGAGGCCCCAAGATACTCCCCTGTGGCACGCCAGCTATGATTGATTTTGTGGAAGACCTGTAAGAGTTTATCGTTTTGTTAGAATCAATTTTGTTAAGTACAACAATTTGCGTCCTTGCTTTTAGGTAGCTTTTAAGCCAGTCATTTACCAAACCTCTCAAACCATATTGTTCGCATTTTGCTAACAGTATATCGTGGGCTACAAAGTCAAAAGCTTTGCTCATATCAAAAAACACAGCCGTAACTGGCTTGCTTTTGTCCGTGCATTTAAGGATACTGTTAGTTAAAGAGAACGTAGCTAGAGAGGTTGATTTCCCTTTCTGGAAGCCAAATTGCTCCTTCTTTATTATTTTATGTTTATTGAGGAAATAATTCAATCGAGCTTGGAAAGCTCGTTCAAATATTTTGGAGACCACAGGTATGAGCGATATCGGTCGGTAATTTTCCAAGTTATCCCTACTGCCCTTTTTATAGATAGGTTTAACCAACGATATCTTCAGAGGTTCTGGAAAGGTACCTTCTTTGAACGAAAGATTAACTAGATAACTTAATATTAATGCGATTTCAACCTTGCATGCTCTGATTATGTCAGTTTGTATGTCATCATAGCCAGTTGATTTAGTCAAACTGAGGGAATTAATGATTTTGATGATTTCTTGCTCATCCGTAGGGACTAAAAATAAACTATGATTAAGGGATTTTATTAATGAAATGTCAGGTGTGTGATTATTAGAATTAGACATCGTTAAATTTACATAATAATTATTGAAAGCATTTGCAATGTCAGTTGGATTAGTTAAAACTATATTATCAAATATTAACCTATCAATACTGGCATCGCTAGGACTATATCTGACTGCATCTTTGATGACATCCCACGATGCTTTGCATATGTTTTTGGACTGCATTATATGCTTAGAGTTAGATAACTTTTGTGCATGGTGTATGCATCCTCTGAGCAGCTTCGAGTACCTTTGGTACTTAGCTTTGGCATGACCACGAATTCTACCTTTATTAGTTTTATAGTAAGCGAAACGTAAGTGTCTCTTAGTGACTATGGATTTACTAATACCACGCGTGAACCATTTCTTCTCTTTTGATCTTGCCGTGAATTTAGTTCTTACCACAGGGAAACATAAGTCATAGAAAAGCTTAAATGTAACATAAAAATTATCGAAAGCTATAGCCATATTTGTTTCGTTGTAGACATCAGACCAAGATAATGCACCAAGGCAAGCTCTGAATTTAGAAATATTTTCCGCACTGTAATCTCTTTTCGAGCAATACCAAAATAAAGGATGTTTTATCCTGTTATTATTAGACACAGTGAACTTAATACTTTGTGCTGTTTCGTGGTCGGATAGGCCTAAATTGTAAACAGCACTAGAGGCATCCGATATGTTAGAAAGTATCTGATCTATGCATGCTTTTTGCCGGGTAGGAACACGAATATGTAGTTTAAAGTTATTATTCACTGTAATTCTCGAAAGTCTATTCGCATTCTCAGATACCTTTAGTGTGTCAATATTTATATCCCCTGCTATAATTGTTCTGTACCTAGTTCTATTTTTTAACCTAGTTAGGAGCTGCTCCATTTTATGCAAAAACATTGTGCAATTATATGTTGGTGTTCTATACACACATATTATTATACATTTAACTGAAGGAATTTCCACACCACAGGACTCGAATACATATTCCTCCGAGAACTCTTTTAGAAACTCTATTTCTTGAGCTTGGATACCATTTGCACACAAAATACAGACTCCACCCCGTTTTTGGAGTTTCCTCGAAAAAGCCGCTGCTATTTTGTATCCCGGTATACGTATATTGCCCTCGTTTCCTGATTTTACAAAAGTTTCACTAAAGCACAATACATCAAAGTTGACTTTTTTGCCGGCTAGCTGATCAAGCGTGACTTCTATTAATTCTGATTTAGAGATTAAACTTGCTATATTTTGATGCAAAACTGAAAAAGAATCTTTATCATTATTGGCCTCGAAATAAACTACGACTGATATTGGGATCTTGTATGGTACCACTCGGACCTTTTTTAGCGAAATAGTCAGTGATACACATTTGTTTAATAATTTGATTAGATCCCGGAATTTTAACTATTCCAGTCTGTTGGTTTATCCTTTTAGTTTCCGAGTTTTGGCTGACCGTTCTACAATTTAATTTATTAAACGTCAGGTATCGCCTGCTGTAGTAGATAGAATCGACAGTGAAATTAACTTTACAGCACAACTTAAATGTAAAACGAGGATCATTATAATCTAAGTCCTTCAGGTCTATAAATGTGGAATTTTCTGAATTTTTACAGTATAATCTTAGAGCGTTATTTAATTTTTCCTCGTTCAAGTGTATGCTTCTTTTTACTCCTAATATAATTTTATGTGGCTTGGGGTGTAACTTTAGAAAACAATATAGTTCTGCGAGGAGTTTTGTTGGGTTACTGTCAGATTCGCCCACATTAATGACAATAACGTCGTCAGAGTTAGCAATTTTACCCTCTGATGAGTCTAGTATCTCTGCACAGCATGCATTTGGTTTAATAATGGAGCTAATGGTGTATTTTCCATATGGCGTATTCTCTCTTGTTCGTCGTAATACAGGCGCTAGTCCCTTGCATTGAGTCGCCCCAAGGATATATATCTTGCTGTTTCCTTCCATAGCGAGCTGGTTGTGTTCATACTCAGATATCGGAATGGATGCATTTGACTGCATAGTTGCTTCCTTCTTAATGCTTTCTTCCATATTCTTTTTCGTGTACTGCTGTTCCTTAATATCTTCTTCCCTGGTTGGTTTATTAATTTTGATGGATGGAGATTCTTCTACTTGTAAGTGTGGGTTAAATGTTTTCTCCAGAGTCTCTGTATCTTTGTTCACTTTAGAAGTTGAGTTACATATGATTTTCAATTTTTTTATTTGGAGGCTGCATTCCACTATCTGTTTCTTAAGGTTGTCGTTCTCTACTAGCAATTTAGTGTTATACTTATCTATCGTATCGAGCTTTTCTTGTAACTGTAAGATCTTATTATTTAGTATGTCTACCTCTTCTTTGTAGTTTATAGTTATGTCTGGACAACTTCTGTTCATAGTATCATTTTGGAGTATAAATTTGTCAAAACTCTATATCTGACAAACATTCAAAAGAATTATGAATTCGTACATTATATTTCCTTACAGTGACATTATCTGGTGACGCGTGTTGTTGTTTAGGTTGTTCCTGTACAACATGAGGAGAAATTTCCTTGGTATAGTCATCCTGGATACTTGTACTTTGTTCTGTATTTATAGTTGTACGTGACGGTTGGCCGGAAGGGGACGTTTCCTTGCTCTTGTTTAATTCGGTATTCGTAATTCGCTCCGAACTTTTGGGTGTGGTTTGGCTTGATAGTTGCACGGAACGTGTGATTTCTTTACCTTTTGTGAATTGGGTACTAGTTCCTGGCATCGTATTTACAGGTGATGGAGTACATCTTTTTTGTGTAATTGGCGTGCTTGTATTGTTCTGGGTCAGTTTTGATTTCCTGCATTTTGTGCAGGACCACGCCGCTTTGCGTGATTTGTCCATTAGATCAAAAAGCTTCTCATTGTTTGTGCAAGTCAAATCGAACGATAACTTGCAAATAGAACAAACAAGGTAATGTTTGTCAATGATTTTTTTCTTGCAGATAGCACAGCTGGGTCTAGATGACATCATAGTGGTAAATTTAAACAACTTCCCGTGCGAAACGTTTTGGAGCGGCCTCTGATAGAAGCGACCGCGCGAGTAGTGTTCAGTGGTTTTGGAACGCACCCTATTAAGTTGTCAGTGTCACAGTGTCGCAGTTGTCAAACTGAGGTTATGATTACCGTGATTGTTTTTAATTCGCAGGTGCATAGAACACTGTTATTTTGAAATTTATCCCTGTGTGTGTGAAGATTTCGAAGTGCCGTTATCCTGCGATTTTGCTTTTGGATGTTATTAAGTGAATATAGCTCACCAGGATGATCCAAAGTTCTTCAAAATGTCACCCGCTATCTAGCGTAAGTTTTTGCCGTCACTTTAGGTTATGTTTCGCATTCATTGAGGTATTATTATAATAGAGTCACAGACCCGAACAAAAATGTCAAAAAAAGTGGCACCGTCGTCATGTTCAAGTAGATGCCAATAACGCTTATTTATAATTTTCAACAACATAATTACTTCGTACAAAAGAACTCATTGCTCAAACGTTTAAATGTCAAATTGGCTTACGTACTTATTACCACAAATATTTTTCGTGTAAATTAGCGTTTTTAGCGTATTCTGACTTATGTCTCTTGTCAAACTTGGAATATGGCACGAATGGAGCAGATTTAAATATTTTTACATACTAAAAATATTTTCATTATTATTTTATTTAGGTATTAAAATATATTTGTTGTTTGAACTAAATAACTCGTGAATTGTTAATAAAAAAATAAGTTACGTTTTTATTTATCAACTGCATAAAAGGGTCCCGACACTGCATAGAAGGGATCAGTAATAATGACATTATTTCTCAACTCATCTTGTGAAATGAGAGTAAGACAAAGTCAAAGTCAAAGTTATTTATTGCACACATGTTGTTAATACAGTAGATCTTAAAATGATTAAAGTTTCAAACATGGACCCTGCTGCAGTGCTAGGGTATGCAATATTTCCAAATAAAACTTAAATTAACAAAATCACATTTTCGTACTAATAGGCACCTTGTTTATCGTTTAGATATTCGATTACAGAATAATAGGCCTTCTCCAGCAATAATATTTTTTCACTTCTCTTGCTCTAAAAGTTCGACTTTATGCTGTGCGTAGGCGACATAAAGTCGCTTTTTATGCTCTAGAGCATAAAGTAAAATCGTCGTCGAAGACCAAGGCGATCGGTCCAACAGCCACACGAAAAAAGTTACTTAATAAACAGATTTAAAAAAAAACTTCATAGAATAAAACCCGTTCCAGACCTTCCGATCCGATCCGATTTATCGGAAGAAATCGGATAATGTGTAGTGTAAGATCCTAACAATTGCACTACACATTATCCGATTTCTTCCGATCAATCGGATCGGATCGGAAGGTCTGGAACGGGTTTTAACTCTTTATTTTTTTCGTTTCGTTAGTATTCTAAGACCAAGGCAAAAATACCAACAGCCAAAGTACACAATAAAACTTCTTGAAATAAACTTGTAACTTTTATTCACTGTCAATTATTACTTTTTAAACGAGTACTTCTCATTGCTTTAGAGCAATTAATAAAAATTTAAAGTTATATTAGTGTAAATTTAAATTTTTAAGTATACCTAATATTTACATGATACAGTTTCATTTCCTCGCAATCGAAGTGAAAAGTAGAGTGTTCAACTCGTCCATAAAACGCATTTTACACTCGACTTTATATTCATCCTCGCTCGCAAGCTCGCTCGGATGGATAAACGTCTCGTATAAAATGGTGCGTTTTATGCACTTGTCATACAATCTACTATTGAAGCTAACTTAAATTCTAGGATATCCTCCTTATCTCTAATGGTACTTGGTAGTCGGTTATACACTTTGCAAAACAAACAAGTGCAAAATATTGACATTATTATTAACCCTTTAAAGTTTGATTTTATTTGTCGGTGGCGTATGCACTGCAGCACGTGTCGCCTTTAGGTATTCTTGGTGTTCAAAGGTTTTAACTGACGTTTCTAGACTCTCTGACAAAATAAAACAATAATAACAGAGCAATTTTTTTTTATTAATATATGACCATTTTACGCTTCTTTTGATTGACATAGTAATAAAAACATATATGATTGTGCCGAACACACGAGAGACGAATTATTTGGCTTAAATTATTCCTCGCGTCTCTCCGTGACCTAAATTTTTCAAGTGGTTGAAGATCGCGTGGGAATCTTAAATAAAAAAAATAGGATAATTATTTATTGCACTCCTTTATTTATTAATGAAATATAAAACTATAGCGACTCCTTAGATTTTTGTTCTGTGATGAGGTGCATTTTGTAGGGACAAAGTTAAGAATTCTAATCTAATATAATGCTATGATTTTACGTAGGATTCGCTTATTAATCAATGGAACTTACGTAAATAAGAATATTCCGTCCTTATTCTTTATTTTATAGCTGTTATTTCTGGAGATTTTCACTAAACATTTAGTCATTTTTGAGATCCGTCACGTGTCATGGTCTAAACGAGACTGATGGCCCAACTAATGCGATTTGTGATTTTGCATTACTTGGGTGGGTGCCATTTTTTCCGTCTGATTGTGTGTCTATGTAATTATTACGTCAATGTTCGCATTTTAAACATTATTAAAAAGTATACAAAGAACAGCTGATCAAAACACGTCCACCTTTGACAGTTGTTTGACAGTTCTCTGAGATCTTGTTACTTGTCCCAAATTCCCAATGAAAGCTGAATATATTGGAAACTATTGGTCCTATTTCCACCAAACATAGCTAAGACCCATCTCAACAATTATTTCGATAAAAAAACACTCAAATTGAAATAAAACTATTTAAACGTATTATCACGTATATTCATTATTTGAGCTTCCCTGATGTTTCGGTAACTTTCCAGTTAACGTTGTCAAAGTTTGACTGTTAAATGTGTGACAGTCGCGGAAACCGAAGAAAATATTGCATCCAAATTGGTCCATCCGTTTAGGAGTTACGATGCCACAGACAGACATACAGATACACATGTTCAACTTACGACACCCCTCGTTTTTTCGTCGGGGGTAATAAAATGTGTTAATTTATACATAATTATAAATATTTTTATTAGGTATACAAAAACTGTTCTTTGAAATGTCCCAGTTATCATCATTCGTATCAATTTATTATGGATAATAATAAAGGTTCCGAAAAATAAATGAATGTCCAGCGATCTGTGGTACATTGTGTAATACTAACTAAGCTGCGTTTAAATGAATTACTGAAAAAAAAAAACTAAACTTCCGAAAATTATTGACCGAGCGACCAAACGTGTCCGTTTCAGCTTGGCCCAAAATTCTTTCGCATGTCCGGATGTCCGGATTTCCGGCTGTTCTCGCCTAGAGACCGCATTTCTCAACTGATTTTCATGAATTTTTTCAGTAGTTTCGATGAGTACAGTCCGAAAAGAAAGTGTAGAAATTAAAAAGTGGCAATACTGTAGTGTCGTCCCTTTTTTCTTCGATTGATCAGAAAGGGACGACACTACAGTAGGGACAGTTGGGGTACAATGGAACGAAAAAAACATTTCCTTTTTAAAAAAAAACAGTGGTTCCTTTTGGATTATTTTGGTTTCGAACAATCAACAACAGTTCTTAAACTATCAATTAACAACAAAATCGAGATCAAAAATTAGCCTTAAACCTACAAAATTATTTTTTTTGCACTGCACCTCTTTTGTTCCATTGTACCCCAGGTCTGGGGTACAATGAAACGGCATCTGGGGTACATTGAAACAAGTATAATAATTCGAGAAATGTACGAAAATTATGTAATTACCCAAGCTTATACTCGCTTTTTCAGGAAAATAATACATATTCTTTGGCGCTTTGTTATACCTGCCAAGTTTGGACTTGGCAGCACCAGTTCCAGAATTGACACCATTGCCATATCTGGTTCCAGTGGAAAATAAAAGCTGTTATCAATTTTCGCGCTCTGACGCATACAATTATTATCATATTCGTTGTTCTCGTCCATATCTGTTAATATTTCATCAACAAAATATTTTATTTGTTTCTGGGGAAATTTCACCAAGAAAAAACACTGTTCCATAGAACCCCATTCCATTGTGCCCCATGGGGTGTTGCAAATTTCAAACAAATACTTAAACAATCCTAGTAACGGTTTTCAGTTCACCCATAATCACATTTAATAGCTAAACTGATTAAGATAAATGAAAAAAAAATAACACATACCTGCTAGCATTCCTTTATTTGTAAAAAAAGAAAGTTCTTCGGTATGAAATTCTAGCTTTTTACTGCTTAAAACAATTTTTTTCAACGCAAAAGTCTGCTGTTGCCGGCCGGCCATACTTCACTGCGTCAACTTGTGACGTATGAAGCGCTCTTATTGGCCGAACCGTAAGCGCGTGAAATTGTTCGAAATTCGAATAGATATCGGCCTTGTTCCATTGTACCCCTTGTTCCAATGTGCCCCCACTGTCCCTAACTGCCATTTTAATTTCTACTCTTTTGTGTCGGGCTGTAAGCTGTAAGTAGGTACATATATATTTTTGACCCCCGTTTTATCTTTTACTGGAGGTTTAATTTTAATTTAATTGCATGTCTACTGTTTTTAGGCTTCCGTAGTCAACTAGGAACCCTTATAGTTTCGCCATGTCCGTCTGTCCGTCCGCGACTTAGCTCCGTGATCATTTTAGTACTAGAAAGCTGAAATTTGGTATTTTTTTCAGTAGTTTCGATGATTACAGTTAGAAATTAAAAAGTGGCAATACTGTAGTGTCGTTCCTTTTTTCTTCGATTGATCAGAAAGGGACGACACTACAGTAACTGCCATTTTAATTTCTACTCTTTTGTGTCGGGCTGTAAGCTGTAAGTAGGAACATATATATTTTTAAGGGGGTTGAAAACGGAAATAAATACAGATTTCATAACTTTCGAAGCAACTCGGAAAGCCACTAGTTATAAAGTATTTACATGCTACCGCAATGACAATATAAAAATCTCCACATTTTTCATGGAAACAACGTCAACATTTAGCCGCAACCGAACACCGGTCTCATTACTCCGGCTCGTTGCCTTATTAATTTACGTGGCTCTAACGAATCCTATCCGCCGGGTTATTCGATACATCGCTCGATCATTCACTGCTACTTTTAGAAAAAGTTTACTCGAATGTTTTCCAGCGAGTAGTATTGAGAATGACGCCGCCGGCGCGTTTTTCGCGTCTTTTCAACGCGTTTACAAATATAATATACAAATATTGGTACCCAACCCACAGAATGACTGACGTTACAATGTAGTTGGCCATTAGTATGGAGCGTTTTAGCGCTCTGTTGGAACGTTGAATTTGGACGGTCATTTCTGATTTTTTGGATTAGAGCAGTTAAAGTGTAGTTAATCCCATAAAAACATTTGATTCCAATAAATATAGAATCGATTGACACTCAAAAAATTGTCTACACGCCTTAGTTCTCTAGACACTTTGGAACTGCCAGGATTACGACTTTCACCAGTATATCAAAAGTAATATATTGGCTTGCATTGGCTATTGTAGTTTGCAGGCGTACAATATAGGTACATATAAGTACCTAAGTATAATATACACAACACAACACACACAACGCAACTCTTTATTGCACTCCTCATAAAACATACAGGAGAAATACAATGAAAGAAATTACAATTAGAGGTATACAACAGACGGTCTTTACGCTAAAGAGCGATCTCTTCTAGAAAACCTTTGGATAGTCGAGAACTTGGAACCATTTTTTTGTTATTAGGCGGTGTAAAGATCAGAAAAAATTAATAACATAGTGTACTTTTGTTATAAATATAACCTTCCCTGATGTCTGCATCCAATCTTAGCTTCACAAATTAATTGGAGATTGATACTAGAGACGGGAGCTGATTTTTTTTTATTTCCAATTTGTTTTGTTCGTATGATGGCAACCTGATATTCCATTTTAATTATAGCCAGTTCTTTTAGAAAATATTCGCAATATGTAGTTTCCAGAAACAGAAAATGATAATTTTAAAGTTTAGGTAAATAGTACCTACTTAATATAAAACTACAATATTAATAAATCTCGCAGAGGTGATGTGCGTAGACGCACAACATAACCTACTTACTTTAATTTTAAATATAGGTACATACCTACCACTTAAAAAGCGAATAAGGTATTTTTTTTAATCCGCCAATGTCTATATTTTTATTTTATACTTTAAATCAAAAGTTAGCGGCTGCAGCCGACAACTGCCATTGACGCCACGGCGGTCACAACAGTCGTCATTGATTTTTGTTTGAATATTTTAGATGATTAATTGGTTACCTTTTCGTATAGCCGAAAAGCGGGCGTCCCCATAAATATATGACACCCCTACTACTACCTGCATCTACAATGACATACGCTCATGGCTCGTCTTGTCTCTTTTCGGAGACATCTAGTCTTCATTGTGCAGACGGTACAAACCCTTGTACCTACTCTTGTACTTAAACCCACGGCCCCGAATTGCCGTCATAGTATACCATGACACTGAACATCCCTCTTTCCAAATTCCAGACGAATGTTCCTGGTGCAACAAGAGTATCACGGACAGCGGAGCTCTCCAGCAAGCTGGTGCGGTGTTCTGCTCAGAGCTGTGCTTCAGCCAATCGCGGCGAGCCAACTTCAAGCGTGCCAAGACTTGTGACTGGTGTCGACATGTCCGGCACACTGTGGCGTATGTGGACTTTCAGGTGAGCTATTGTTTGTATATTTCTTGCACAACCTAGAAGTATTTTTGGTCTGTTTTACTTAATCAGTCTGAAAGGTAGATTAATCTTGTACTTACCAAGAATACATTTTTTTTACCATTCAAGGTACCTACTAATCACTCTTGCGATATCCAACGGTTGACTCTATCATTAATGAAATTACCATGACTGCTTTTACTATAGGTGGCTAATAGATAATAAACTTCTCAGATTGTCATTAGTTTATGCACATAATCTTTTCCTTTTATGTTCATATTACTGTAATAGTTAAGTAGATATATTTTATGAAAAAAAAAACTGACTGTTGAGTTTCGTACGGCGTTTCTTCTCAACAGTGGTCTCTTCTTGTGAAATGCCGATAGACTCAGACTTGTGACCTACTTACAGAATAAAGTTCATTATTTTATTAGATTAGTATTAGTAGGTACCTACCTATCGCAGTAGTAACAAAATTTACATAAAAATATGTCTAATTACAGGATGGCGCCACACAGCTACAGTTCTGCTCCGACAAATGCTTGAACCAATACAAGATGCACATTTTCTGCCGGGAGACGCAGGCGCACCTCGATCTCAACCCCCACCTGGTGAACGCCTCCTCCACCTCGAACCTCATTACTCCAGAACTTTGGCTCAAAAACTGTAAAAGCAGATCAGTATCCCCAACTTCTGAACGGTCGGGCTCACCTACGGAGACCACAAAACCACCAGAAAAACCAGAAACAAAAGAAAACAGAAACACAAGAAAATCTCCACTCCCACTGATCACTATAGCGCCCTCTGCGAAACTAATGAAGCCAAAAACTCCTGAAGAACGAACGACCGTGCAAAAGTCACCAGAATCTAAGAAGGAATCCAGGCTAAAAATGAGCTTGCGGAAGAGGAGGACATCTAAATGTTCCGCAACTGTCACGTCACAAACAGTAAAACATACGTCCACCCCAAAAGCCCAGGATCTAAGAATGCGGAGCCCTTCTATGGATGGGTCTTCACCCGCGTCCACCGTCGGAAATAGTGCAATACATTCTCCTCCTCACCCTATAAACCCGCACAACATGCCGACACCGCAGTTCCCAAATCCCATGTACGGCATGCCGCCTCCAGTATTCATGGATAGCAATCACATGGAGCATAGGCCTAATATGTTCCCGCCGCGATTTAGCTTCATGCCACGGCCAGGAATGCCAATTCACCAGGAGAGACCTCGCATTCCACCCCCTTTGAACTTCCCCCCACCGCTAGGACAAGCTCCACCGGTCACTGTGCTAGTACCCTACCCTGTGGTAATCCCGATACCCTTACCTATCCCGATTCCGATACCTTTCGCATCTTTCTTGCAAGCACACTGCGTTAACAAAGTCAAGACCGAATCAAATATAGATGACACCGAGGGACCGCTAGATTTCACAATGAACAGTGATAAACACAAAGATGAAGAAACTAAAGAAAATAACAATGAACCCAACACAGACACCGATAAAAGCTCAAGCGTCCAAAGCAATGAATTAAACGATCGAATAGAAGAGGACAAGCAAGCCGAAATGGAACCTGAGACTGGTAATGCAGAACAGACTCTGCCCAAGTTCAAAATAACACGATTAGGAAATAAAATGGCCAAGATAGTTACTAAAGCCCGAGAACCTTCAGATTCCTCCAGGCCCCTCAGAAAACGACGGAGACTGGTTGAAGTAGCCACAGATGACGATCCTCTAATCCCTAAAACAAGGAAAATTGTAGAAGTTTAAATTTCTTAGTAGAGGCCACATAATCTCAAATTAATATAACGTTCTATAATTAAATACATATCACAAATTCATAATAATTCAGTTTTCCAGGGAATCTAAATGCCGCTACATGTTTACTGAAGCTCAGATTTACGCTAAGCGTAGAAGTCTGACCTTTAATCTTGAAATGTATGACTTACGACTATGATTTAATGAACAACATGATCGTGAACACTATTAGATATGCTCTGCGAAATGATAATACGCAGTAAGCGCAGTATTGTAAATTCTGATAATTTTTCCCCAAACTCACACTAGGCTCGCTGCATTTTGGCAGCAAAAATTGATCAATGAATTGCTGATGTGAAAAGTATCTCTTTTAGTGAAATACATAAACCGGTTCTATAAAACCCGAAAAAATACTGGATGGTTGCCTCTGGCTAGGTAGTTTTTCGGGTCTCAGAAACACTGAATGAAAAAGTTTAGTAATTGAAACAATTCAAATTGCTAGTCTTAGTTGTAAGATGTGATGTAGCTCTAAGATCTATACGCTAGATAATAATGAACGCACTGTACATGTGATATTAGTAACTTATTAACTGTAATGTATAAATGGAATTAAAATCTCATTACGCTAAGATTCAGTCTCATATTTTTGCCATATTTCCTATAATATTCCACTCCTGTGCCTGTCCGCGTCCATCAATTCAATTACATTGCAATACCATGGCTGTTATATCTGGCCTGTCTATGGCCGCCAAAGGTGCCAAACCACGCTGACGAAAAACGATATCCTAGGACCTAAATGCTTCGTCATTAGGGTAGGGGTTTGTCCATTCTACCTACATCAGCCTGTCTAGCACAACTACGCTTGACGACTCTTGTGGCGCGACAGCATCGCCTATAGAGAGTGACAGCTACAGGGACAATACAGAGAAGAAGTAATCCCACCAAAAACATTTCATGTAAAATTGACGGCCAAGACTCACATTCTCATAACGCTTTCGCTGTAAAAAAGTTAGCAGATCCCAGGAAAAGCCAAGCCCCTAAGCCCCGACTTTACTAACCCCACCACCTTGGTTTAAAAAGTATGGCATCAACTGGCTTCAAGCCCCTAAACCCGGAGTTTACTAACCCTACACCTTTGTTTCAAAAGTATGGCTTGGCCGTTTCATAGAGTACCGTAAATAAGTCCAACGGACCGTCTGGCCCATATGGTATCAAGAAACTAAGTTTATGTTGTTGATAATATATACTTATAAACTTAATTCCTTACGATATAGGCCGGACAGTCCGCTAGACTTATTTACGGTAGTCTATGAAACGGCCAAGCCATACTTTTGAAACAAAGGTGTAGGGTTAGTAAACTCCGGGTTTAGGGGCTTGAAGCCAGTTGATGCCATACTTTTTAAACCAAGGTGGTGGGGTTAGTAAAGTCGGGGCTTAGGGGCTTGGCTTTTCCTGGGATCTCATAACTTTTTTACAGCGAAAGCGTTATGAGAATGTGAGTCTTGGCCGTCAATTTGTAACCGACTTCAAAAAAAGGAGGGGGTTCTCAGTTCGGTTGTATGTTTTTTTTTTTTTTTTTTTTAATGTTTGTTACCTCAGAACTCCGTCATTTATGAGTCGATTTGGAAAATTCTTTTTAGGTTCATGAATAGACATCTCAAGGTTAGTCCCATTAAATTTTGGTGAAGATCGGATGACGAGATCCAAGAGGAATCGAAGGAATTCCTGAAATTTTATAGGCACTTATAATATTTTTCACATATTTTATAAAATTATTTAAGTATTTGCATATGGTGGTCATCATCTTCCAATGCTGAGCTGATGATGGAAGGTACAACTCCTCAACGGTTAGGAGTTAGGAGATAATTCAAACGAGATGCATGCCTTCAAGACCTCCCTGATCACCCCTGCCATAAGTGTTTTTAACAATCACTAAAAAGCAAAAAAAAAAATTTTAACAAAAAATAGAACCGACTTCAGTAAAACTAAAAAGCCAAAAATAACCCGTTCAAGTACAGATTACCTTTGACTCACCCTTTGAAGTCGGGGCCAAACCTCACGTAAACTATAAAATATAAATATAATAACTGAGTGGTTTGGGATCGACTTCAAAGGGTGAGTCAAAGGTAATCTGTACTTGAACGGGTTATTTTTGGCTTTTTAGTTTTACTGAAGTCGGTTCTATTTTTTGTTAAAATTTTACATGAAATGTTTTTGGTGGGATCTCATTTCTTTTTGTAAGGTGCTTTAGTTTTTTTAATTTTTTTGGGCTGTAGGGTTTCTTGAGCGTCAACTGAAGTAGACAATTGTGTATTTAAGAAATACTTAAGTTTAGCCCCATATATATATACACTTTTATCCCCTATTATGGGAAACCCATACAAACTTCCATCCCCTTATTTAAAGGGTGGGGGGTGATTTTTTAAAAGTCCTACAATATGTATTTGATTTATAACAATGAGTCCCTATAGGTTTCAATTTTCAGACCTCTAGTATCAAAATTTGCGGAAGTTTCATACAAACTTCCATCCCCTAGTTTGAGGGGTTGGGGGGTAAAAGTTCCAAGTTTTAGAATTATTTTGTTGTTTGTGTACTAATACTAGCTTACATACCAAATTTCAGCTTTCTAGGTCATCGGGAAGTACCCCAGAGGTTTTGATACGTCAGTGAGTGAGTGGCAAAATCGGCGTATTTTAGGTACCAATAAAACCTAAAGTATAAAAGCTAGATCAATGAAATTTAGTACATTTCATATGTTCCCTAACTGCATCTTAACCTGTGAATTTGGGCGCTCTGGTGTTAACTGGGCCAAAGCTATGAGGGTTTGAAAATTAGACAAAACGGTTCGAGAATATTTCTCTCCCGAGGAAGTCACGTGTCAGTTGTGCTAGAGGTGCACTGTTTTTCGCCCGCGGGCCGGACGCTCAAAAGGTCATATCCATGTTGGTGATACTTTTCTTACATTGAATCTGACTGGGAGAACAAGTTGACTTACTTTCTTGAAGGTGCTACTTCGGCCGCGTAAAACTTTTATCTTTAAAATATCCTATAACCGTCTTTGGATGTTCAGCTATCCCCGTACCAAAATTGGTTAAAATCTGCCCAGCCGTTTCAGCGAGATGAGCTGGACAACGAATATTGTACCATCGCCCGCCCCGGCCTGACTAACCTTCATTTGACGCTATTCGGTTCTCTATTTGACCGACTAAACTCTGAACACAAGTTGGTAACAGCAGTGTGAAATTCATAATTATCGAACTGAATCTGCCACGTTTATTGAACTGGATCAAATCAAATTATATGGAACTTGCTGTTATATTGTTATCAATAAGAAATTGCTATCGCTAATATTCATACAATACAGTCATAAGAGAATTTCAATGTAGGTAAACATCTGTCTAAATATGGACTCGTATTCCGACTGAAGTAGGTATACATGAGTCATATACTTAGGTGCATAGTGTATCAGTTTATTTATAAAGAATTTAGCATCCTCCTTGAGTCTGCGTGGGGTAATGTAAAATCTTAGGTTTCGAAGACAAAGAGAAGCATAGGACTAAAACTATAAATAGGTACAACGTGATCTAATCATCGTGAAATTATCTCTAGAATCGTAGCAGCTGTTCGAAACCAACGGTCAAAATGACGACTCCCAAACTGTTTCGACGATCACGTTTCAAATTCAGCTGTGAATTGATTAGATTTTCGAACATATAAAGAAGTGTTAATGGAAATCCACCTCTTCGCGGACCGGCCACTTCGCGCGACACGCGGCGTGGCGAGCAGTATGTGTGTCTCGCTCACTCCTATGGCCGCCGCGCTCAGATCTCTCGCTCCACCGCTGGTCGCATGAACTCTTTTCCCTTTTTATGGAAAACTGATCCCCAAGCGGCCAGATATTAGGTGCAACTAATCGATGTCTCCACGGGTTCTGTATCTTTTGCCTAAATTTCATAATGCCATAAATCAATTTTTCTCTGTGAGCTGATTTCTATATGAATAGTATAAAACAACCGATGAGTTTACGTTGTATAGGTAAAATGAAAGTATGGCAAATTGAAACTTATGACAAGTGATAGCAAGAAATTCGGGCAAGGAAAGTACTTATCCTGTCTCAATGAGTTTTAGTGCCAGCTGTCTCTTTGAGAAGAGGTCACACGACACGACAGAAGACGACAAGGACGACACGTTTGGCGCAGTTTGCAGACACCTGCCTACTGAGGCGGCGGTCCCGGGTTCGAATCCCGGCCGGGGCAAATATTTGTGTGATGAACTCGAATATTTGTTCTTGGGTCACGGATGTTATAAATATATATATATGTATTTATATATTATGTATATCTTCTAGTACACATAGTAGGTACAAGCTTTGCTTAGTTTGGGACTATGTCGTTTTGTGTATGATTGTCCCATAATATTTATTTATTTATAAGGTGAGCCTTATGGCCATGTTTAAGTCACTTTAGGGCGTATAAATATATTATTTATTGCCGACATCATAATCAGCCAAAAGACAGGTCATTGCTGAGTCTACCCCAAAGATTGCCACCATGAGCGATCCCGCAGTGCTCCCATCCGCCGTACTCCACTCTAACGACCTTTATCAGGTTAGCAGTACGCCTCAACATGTCAACAATGATCGGTAATCGTTACCAGTTACCATTGCATATGATTGCATTGTACATGCCGTAAGAGTTGTAATGTAACGTTTCTAATTTCACTGTTGAATTATCAAAAAAAAAACGAACTTTTAGTTGAATTATAATTTATAAGTATCCGAGAGTATTGACGCTGTAGTAAGCGTCAAAGTCGTGTTTCTGCCGTCGATATCTCAATAATAATGGTCTTCTTCAACCTTGGCTTTGGGGAAAATATTTACCTAAGTAAGTATATTTTTTACCTATTGACGCACGTCGCATTGAATTCATACTGATTATTTATAAATAAACAGCTATAAATACCAGCTACTTTTAAACTTATCTAAGGGATAAGATTTACAGAGTCACTGGCCTCTACCAAAACAATAACAAAATAATCTAAAGTTATCGCTAAATGCGTAATACGCCATGCTTCCTCAAACAAAACAAGTTTGCCAAACATTGGCCATGTAACGCGTCATTCATTACAATACCCATCCATTGCTAATGCTACAACTCATGATATTTTTCTCATGTTCATTTTCTTTCATGAAATTTTGGTTTGATAAACAATGAAAAAACTATATCGGTTTGCGACTATGTTTCCCGTATCCCGTATACTACTTGCACTGCAGTTGTTCTTTAACTGAATAAAACAAGATGGTTTCAAAAATTCAAATGATTTATTTTCTC
Source organism: Apotomis turbidana (assembly GCA_905147355.2). NCBI lineage: Eukaryota > Metazoa > Arthropoda > Insecta > Lepidoptera > Tortricidae > Apotomis > Apotomis turbidana. The sequence goes on along the minus strand of LR990292.1, from coordinate 16,338,122 downwards.
GATTTGCTGAGAAAAGAACCACTAAAACCATTGGAAAATATCGTTCAAACATTTAAACTTAATAATTAATTAGCTAACAGCTTGGCCCGAGGTGGTTCAAGTTTGCCTCTCCCGGCATTTGTACAAATGAGATCCAATTACAATTTACATAACAATGATACTGCATTCAATATATAGTTAATCCAAAAATTATTAAAGCAATAACGAAATTATTTATTACATTCTAATTCAAAGGCAATTCTGGCAATATTTCATGTACAATTTTCATAGAATTCATGTCGATTTTTTCGTGATGTTTTTAGCTATTATCAGATCAAAACTTATGCTATAAAACATTGCTTGTGCAAGCAAATCTGGCAATGTTTCATACACAACTTTCGTAGAATTTCATGGATTTAATTAAAAACAAAGAGGACTAAATGTATCCTGTAAACATTGTTAATGAAATACTTATTTTTACTTAATATGGCTTTGCGTCAGGAAGTCTAGACGACTATTCTATTGTAAAAATTTCGTTGATAAATGCTTGTTACTGCTTATTGTTGTATAAGTCCCAAAGTGTGATGGCACCGTCTAATCCTCCTGCTGCCATGATATTGGCGTTCCAGTAGGACACCTTCTGAGAGGAATAGCAGACGTCTTGTATGGCTTGTCGGTGTTCAGTGAGCACAACCAATGGCCTCAAGGAGAACCAAGAAAATATGCGGATGTGGCCATCCCACCCTCCTGAGGTAAACACCTTCCCGTCCATACGAGATTGGACTTTATTGATTCCAGCATTCTTGATGGTTATATCCGTCTTATGGGCCAAGCTTGAGTCTTTTCGTCCTATACTAAAAATCTGTATCACATTTGAGGCATTCCCAATTATGCCTCTTTGCTGTTCCACATGGAAGTCCACGGACATGGGGCACTGTTTTGTTTGCAATTTACTGATGCACTGACTAGTGTTGAGATCCCAGAGGAGGAGCCAGCCGGCCTCGTAGCCCGCTAGGAGGCAATGCTTGTCACTTGATAGCTCAATATATTTCAAACACATTGGGTCTCCTAGCTTGGGTAAATTTTCATCTGGCTCCAGACAACCAATTTTTTCTCCAGTAAAATTATACATGTAAATTTTAGATTCCCCATCAGGTACATAGAGTGTTTCGAGTTTTGTGTTGGCGTCAAAACGACAGAAGCCAGGGTAGTCTATGTTGATGGCGGCAACCTCTTGGTAGCCACTGTTGGTGAGGTCAAAGATTTTGTACTTGCCGCCTTTTTCTTGGGTGATGAGCTGGCTGTCGGTATGCATAAGATGAAGGATGGGAGCTTGACCAACTTTGATCTTCTGTTGCACTCGGTTCGTCTGTGAAAAATAAGTACCCATTAGATTCTAATTTGGATTAAAATATTTTTTTCCAGTCAGGAAAACTGCATCTACTATCTAACTTTCGTTATATTTAAATAGTTACATCATGCATTACAAGAACGTTAAGAATTTTAGTTAATTAAAACAGGGTAGTCCAAGACACTGGTATTCAAAACCTATGATATTTTTATTAAAGGTCGATTCTAAATCTAAATATACACATTTAAAAATAAGATGCGACATCTAAAATGATCATAAATTGGGTTACTCGGTGCGTAGGAAAACTTATTTTATATTTCTGGGTCACAGAACGGGGGTAGTAAACAAAGGAATGCCGCGCAATACTGAGGCACGCGGCAGTGGCCATTTACGCAGTAACATACGCCGTGGACGACGCAGACAGCATCTTTGGAATACAAGATCTCACCTGAAGGTTGTATGCATAAACATAACCATTTTTCGAACCGGCTAGTAACCTCTCCAGACCGCCAGGCAGAAAGCTAAACGCTAGCGAATAAACGGGCACATTGTCGACGTTACGAATGGTATAAACTGGATCGGGAGGTAACAGTGCCATTTCTGGTCAAGCTCAAACCGAAATATTTGGTCGGAATTTAAAAATAAAATTATATAAAATTAATCAAGCCATCAGTAACTGAACCATAACTACGCACAACACAAAACTGACACAAAAACATAAAAAAAGTCTGGACGTCGTCATTAATTGCTATGTTCAGAAGACTATTTCCAAATACATCAAAATGTATTAATTTCTATAACATTACACCTGGAAAATAAAATCTCATAAACTGTGGTTCCAAAATATACGTTTTCCATTAAAGAAGTACACATGAAAATGACTGATATCATTGAATTTCAGAAAAATACTGATGATTATATTACCGATGAGTCAAATGTAAGAAGAGTTTTGAACATGCTGTCTAATATATATATGGCAATGGCAATGTGTCATGTTGATGTTTGTTCGTCTAACGTTTTTCTTTACACGATCGGACTTGGTCGTGGACAGTCATGGTCAGCTGTTCGGTACCTGAAATTGAAAAAAAAAAAAATGGTTGCCTGTAAAGTCGGTTTTACGGGCGAAGGAAGATTTTACGTGACAACGTCTTTTTCTCGGTAGAATATTTATTTGTATCATATCCATTCACAATTTCCCTAACAACATTTTAAGTGTTACTTTCTGAACGCACCCATCACATGTGTCATTAATGTCATTATAGTGTCATTATTTTACATGTTTTAAATCTAAATATGCGATAATCAGACTATTATGCATGTATGTCGTCGATTCCAAACCCTTATTTAGTCTAGATCTACATGTAATTACCTATTCTAAAAATACCGAACTGACGGAACAAACATCATATGTTTGACAGGTAAGTACGAACAGTTTGTATTTGTATGGGAATGTAAAATTATCTTTTTTATTATTTTCCACTCATTTATTCAATATTTTCTCACCGTTTAAACCTTCCCTTGACTTCCACGAATATTTCAATACTAAAATTAGCCAAATCGGTTCAGCCGTTCTCGAGTTTTAGCGGGACAACCGGCCCTCTTAACAGACATGAGCGGGCGTTACACTTTTTCATGAGTGACTCCCAGCGCAACCTAATTTAAGACGTTGTCACGTCAAAAACCTAATATGGAGTTAAATAAGCTAGTTGACTCATGTTATATATAGTCTGGCTAATGAAAGTAGAGCCTGAGATTTATTCAAAACTTTTTACATGGCAGTTTACCTGAATCCGTGATTAGTGCACCCTCAGTGAACTCTTTCAAAAATGGACTAGACAAACATTTACAAACACAGAACACAAGTGAACAGTGATATGCACGCATCAGCTATAAGCTGCCTGTGCATTAAATAAATAAATAAAATAAATAAATAATAATTTATAATTTCAACGTCAGATGTGTCAAACGACACTTATTTGCTGTATCAGTTGAGAAAAATATTCTTGGCGCTGGCAGAATTGTCCGAATGGACAGTAGCCATTACAGTTTGTAATAAAAAATATTAGATTGTTATTGTTTTTCTTTCAACGGCTAATATGGAGCATGTAAAAGTCGTGGAGGAAAACCAGTCCTGTTAAAAACATGAAGGACCTAGAGGAAGATGGTCGAATAAGAAATCAAAATCAATATAGCTAATCATCTAACATCTTGACCTGTTTATTACTTTTTATTCAATAAATATTTAGGTACAATCTTACACAAAGTGACTTGGTTCCAATATAAACAAAGGGCTTTGCTATTAGGCAACAATATACAAAATACATACTTAATTACACAGAAAACTTTCAAGACCCAGGAACAACTACTTATGGTCATCACACAAACAAATGCCCTTACCAGAATTAAAACTTAAAACTTTGAGGGTTACAATCGACTAGGCTAAACAGACCATAAAGACTATTAATTAATAATATCTACTAAATGAGACAAGGCAACCACATACTTTTATTTTGTTTTGCAGAAGTTAGTGTCTACACTGAAGAGGATAAAAGCATATTAAAATACTTAAACGGGTTTACTCACGTCGTAGAAGTCGAATAACGCTCGACATATTCTGAATCGGTACGCGATTCATCATCAGGAGAGACGATCAGTCGCGGCGGCGGCCAAACGAAAACTGCGGGCATGCGCCGTGTCCGCGCGGCTGCTCGACGCGGGTGTCACTGTCACCGGAGGTGGCGCAACGCCGAACTTTTATCTTCCTACCCATCCGTTTTATTACACATTTCGTCGGGTTGTCATACATTTGGCCGACATCTCCAGTAACAACTCGCTGTTTCGTGGGCGAGCGGCGAGAAGCGAGTATAGTTTTACTAGTTAAGTAGCTGAGCTATAAGCGAGTGTTTGCGTGCGACGGGCGATTACTCGCTCCACTAGCTCAGCCGGGTGGCCCAACATAAGGTGAAAGGCATCGGCGAGTACCGCTGAGCTAGTTTTATAGTCGATAGCTTTTATCGCTGCGGTCAACTAGTAGACAGTGGTCCCACCGCCAGCTATCAGCGAGCTCGGCTATCAAAATAAAATTATGCTAGTAAAATTATGTACTAGAAACAGTTGACAATCGGCGGGCGGCTAGTAAACATTATATGGAATTATCGCTTACTAGCCGGGCGGTGGGAGAGTGTCCTCGCCGGCGGTGTGAACAGCCAGCTATAAACTATAAATATATAACCTCTCTTTTATTTACACGAAAGCGATTATCTTTTGTTCGTTTCTTGAGCTAGAAAATAGCCGATAGCTCATAGCTTACTTGCTCGCGGTGGGAGTGACAGTGCCTAACATTAACCCACTTTCAACGTCAGTTACCAAAAATTATCCGTTGCCAGTAAAATAAATTAGTACCACTAAAAATCCGCAATATGGCGTGGGTTGTAAACCCCCTGTGGGCCTATATGGTTATCTAAAAAAAAAAAAAAAAATGCAGTGTCAGATCCGCTGGAGAGTGTAAAGTTAGCTTAACAGTTGGCGCTAGTGAGACGCATTGTTGTACCCCCTCCGTTCCCCTACCCCTGTTTTTCACTGGCAGCAGTGGCAGCCCACTTGTCAAATCAAATCAGAATATCAGATCACCGACTGTGGTGTAGCATTTTACGAATTTGCTAGTTTTATGAATGAGAATTCATTAATCTTGCCTGTATAATGGGTGCCATACGTAAATTATGAAGATTTATTCGATCGCGGCATTCACAAATGGCTGCGGATTCGCTATTAAAAACGGGGAAACACTCGAAGTATATATCGTATAGAAAGATTTTGTATCATAGGTTTTTCGTTGGGTTGCTGTTGTTTATATTGGTGACTTTAGCGGTTATTGTGTTGTTTAATGCTCTATCGGGCAGTTCACCGCGGACGGTTGTGCATGAGCCAGTGAGATTGGACCGAAGTTCAGTGGTAGTATTGGGGAAAAATGCAGCGACAGCGGAGCCCCGCGATGAAAATTGCACCTACTGGGAGTGCTTTAACGTGTATCAATGCGGCCGAGGCGGCCACAATAAGATAACAATATACATTTACCCAAGAACGGACTTCCACACGCCAGAGGGTCCTATATCAAAATTTTCTAGAGAATTTTACGTAATTTTAGATACTATAAGGCATAGTAAATATTATACAGCGAATCCAGAGGAAGCGTGTTTGCTAGTCCCTAGCATAGACACACTGAATCAGCATAGTTTTCTAAGCAAACATGTGTCACAGGCTTTTCACACTCTTCCATCGTAAGTAGATATTAGTTTATTAATATTTAATTAGTGCACTATCCTTTCAATGTGTTTCCACTTATCTCACTTTTTTTTTCTTCCATTAAATACACAGAAACTAATGTTTATATTTTCTAAGCATATAATTACGAAATTTATTTTTATTATAAATGCCATTTACAGAGAAAAATGAGTCTTGCTAACTTTAAATAAATGAAGTTAATTTTATACTTGTTAATTGTTTAATAAAGTCTATATTTCTTAAAAATTAATATACAGTGTTGTTTTCACCACCACCACTCATGTAAACTTCATCAGTAATTCAGCTACTTTTCTTTTAAACCTCTTTTGGTGCTCTATAATTAAAACTTAATTATACACCATGTGGTAGTATTGAAACTTTAAAGAAAACCCAAAGTAATATATTTTTTCACAATATATATAACAAATTGGGACGTGAGAAATACTTTTTAACCCCTGACGAAATCCAAAGATGTTATAAGTTTAACTTGTGTGTCTGGTATCATAGCTCCCAAAGGGATGGATTAATTTGAGTACATTTTTTTTTAATGAAATGACTTGCTCTTTTGTCTATGTTTGGTGGAAAAATGACCAATAGTTTCCAAGATATTCAGTTTTAATTGGAACAGGTGACAAGATCTCCGCCAAGTTTTAGTAGCACTCTACATTTGATTGAATGGGTGACCAGATGTCAGGAATTTTCCTGACATGTCAGGAATTTTAGACAAATGTCAGGAATGCGGCCGGAAAAGGGAAATGTCAGGAATTTTGGCAAATAAATGAGATCATAAATTGTATACACTGTAAACTTCTTTCTTCTTCTTCAAAACTGTAAAATCACAATAACAAAAAGGGTAAAGCTACAAGTACTTTGGAGTTTCATAAATTGCAACTTATAAATAATCGCAATTATCTTTTTACAATACAAACATAAATCAATCAACATTGACAAATTAAACAATTTCAGGAATTTTGGCTGAAAATCAGGAATTTTGTCAGGACTTTTGAAATTTGTGTCTGGTAACCCTAAATTGAATGAGACTTGCCCAGCTACTTGTGTCCGGGTGTTTAATTTTTTTATGTACTTACAACGTTTTATTTACTGTTAACTGATAGTCAAGACGCTTTTAAATCTAAACTTTGGTATTGAGGACAAACTCAATATGTCAACTTTAATTTCATTACTTAAACCCGAGCATAGGTGCTGGCACAGGCATGAGTGTAGGTATTATAAGCATCTGACTTTCCGATCCCTGCTAATGAAGGAGCTAGAATGTGGTGGTGGAAACACTGAAATAAAACAATGTAATCCCATTGAATTTGGGCTTGGTTTATGCGACAAGTAATTAGTACAATAAGGGCAAATATTCTTAAAAATACATTTGTATTTTTAAAAACGTGTAATAGTATTAATGGCTGTATTGTTAATTTATTACTCTGATAATTGTGTTAAAAGAATGCACACTGCCAAATATTTTACTGTGAATATGTTACTTTGTCAAGTGTTGTTTAGTTTGCATTTATTTAACTGGATACAATAAACTATATTAATATGTAACTCATGATTCATAAGGTTGGACATTGAAACTGGATTAGAAGACATAACAATTGGTTTTCCTAAGAGGGCTTAACTTGCTGAAGTATGTTTACTGTACAACCTATTGTAATGTTTACAAACGCTATATAATTGATACTCTTCTTACATGTTACATGTTTACATTATACGCTTGTATCTAAGACACTCTTAGAAAAACTAAATTACTACTCTGCATCCACTTGAAGTATCTCTGTTACAGCCCTATAGTTGACTAGTATAAAATGCCATTTCGTATTAAGATCGCCATTTGTACTGATGTTTACTTGGTGCAATAAAGTATAAAAGTAAAAAAATATAATCATAAAAGGCTTTGTGATGTCTGATGTGTCAAAGATGTTGTTTCACTGTAAGTTACATGATGTGATTTCGACATGCTTTCTTATATTAAATAATCAATTATTCATATTTTATTTAGCACAAATAAAAAAGGTCCCAATATTCAGTCTTAATTCTTACTAATTCAAATAATGACGACGAATGTATTTTATTATCCCTCATCAGGGAAATAAGGCTTGTCTCTTCTTGTCAATCCTGCGCTTCTACCTCAAGTTTTTACCAGTTGAGGCATTAAGTAATTCAAATAGTTTTATTAAATTTTAAATCTAATTATTATAAAACAAATTACCAATTCATTATTTTAATTTAGGTACTTGTACATTAATATTCAATGTGTTTGATTGTATTTATTTTCTTTGCAGATGGAACAATGGAGAAAACCATCTTATATTTAACATGCTACCAGGATCAGCACCAAACTATGAGACTGTTGTCGATCTCAACACTGGCAAGGCCATTATAGCAGGTGCCGGGTTTGATACCTGGACCTTTAGATACGGATTTGATGTTGCAATCCCTGTATATAGCCCTAACGCTGCTAACATAGACAGTACACAACCAGACGAGAAGAAATATCTAATACTATCAACACAACAAAATATACCAAGCGACTACTTATCAATATTACAAAACATAGCATCTTCGTCAAACGATTTAGTACTCTTAGATAGATGCAAGACAGAAACTGGTGGTATTGATTACAGTAAACGCTGTGAGTATGTAACCGGTAGGATATTTAACTATCCGGATGTCTTGAAAGACGGGATGTTTTGTTTAGTAATTCGTAGTGCTAGACTGTCTCAAGCTGTACTCATGGACATATTGGCGTCACAATGTGTTCCTATAATAGTGGCTGATTCTGTCGTGATGCCGTTTAATTCACACGTGGACTGGAATAAAATCGGCTTGTTTATACCTGAGGAGAATTTGAAGAATGTTTTGAAGATAGTGCAAGCAGTGAGTAAAGAAAGACGTGGGGAGTTGTACTGGCAGCTGCGGTGGGTGTATGAGAAGTATTTCTCGAGTATACAGAAGATCACGATGACTATGTTGGAGATCATAAATGAGAAGGTGTTCCCGTTGGCAGCTAGGAGTTATGAAGACTGGAACATGCCAGAACATTTGGTGAGTTTAGTCTATAATATTTTTTCCAACTGTACAGCAATTGGCCTTCTCTCTTTTTGTGTCGTCCTCATTGCCGAGGGTCGTCTATTTATCATTATTTTGACGATCGCTCTCCACTTGTTTCGATCTACCGCAGAGCGCATTGGATTTAGTAAGAGCTCATCACAGGTCATGGAACCAAAATTGTTTCTTTAGAGAATCCGCACTAAAAAAGATGAATGTAAGAGTATACAAGATGTCTATACAAATAGACCAGCAGAGTCTGTAAGATTTCTAGTAATTTCAATAACTCGTCCATCATGTATAATTTTGGTCACATCTTCATCAGCAAGTCTTGAATCTGATGCAGTTGGAATCCTGGTACCATACCGAACAAGCTATGCAATAAATATTTTGAATGATACCTGTTTGAAATCGGGGCTTGTAACCATTTAATTTATTACCTTTTTAAACAGTGACCGGAAAATAAGCGTTCACTGTTTTTAAACATTAAAAAAGGTTGAAAATATTAACTTTTGCGTGAAATGTTACGTTTTCCCAGTCTGTTCATTTATTGAGGTTTGGGCTCCGTCCATAAATTATGCCGCCTGTCCACTCTCTGTGTAATATTTAACCGCAAAATCATAAACAAAGTTTATAGAAATGTTAAAGAAAATGTAATTTTTTAAAAATTTAGAATTACACTTGATATCACGTAAATAGTAGCCTACTCAAACAATCTACACATAACGAGAATTTGGTGAACCCCTCTTCCTTCTTTACTTTAATGTATTTCGTACCTATGTGGTCGATGCAATATCTACGTAACATCCATAGTAGCTAAATTAGTCGGTATAAAATAAAACCACAAATCTGACCGGAATACTGTAGCGCGGCAGGCAATTTCGTTTGAAAATACACCAAAACAATTCTCAACATAATTCGCGGGGGATTTGTATCGCTTTTCGCTCAAAAATATTGTACCCCGTTAGGCCTGGCGCGCACAGCTGAATATTCACCACGGTTTAAGGGTCGGGGGTCAGGGGTGTCCAAGCTTCATACGTAAAAATGATACAGTTCCGTCCCAGCGACCTAATTCGATTCACATTGACATTCATCGACCACGTATGTGACTTTGTCTAGTTTTCAGGTAAAGCTAAATAGAATCACTAAAGTGGTGGTAGGTATCTCAGAGTGACGTCCTTAGAAACGTCAAATTAAGCTCTTACTGTCCCTCCTCCCCCTACTGCCGACACCGTGATCGTAAACATTAACGTGATTGCCTATTTATAATGCCTTTTCCTCTCCTGTGTTGTTATTTTTGATAATTACGTAGGTTTGTGTTCAACTTTGACATGTAAAAATTACATCAGTATTCCAGACACCGATAAACGCAGGTAGTCATAATTTTTTAACGTTAGTAAAAATAACATTATATTTAATATGTTATTGTTTACACAAAAATGGAGTTCACTCACAGGTTAGTGCCAATTTTAACGATTATTGGTTCGTTTTATGTGGTTAATGCAGCACTCCCTAATAATAATACATCGACTAATAGACGCGGCTAGTGCATAAACTATGCGGTTTTATGATCACTAAGCTGGACAGAAACGATAGCTGGCGCTAATGTCCCATTAGGGGGTCCATATCGACTCGGATAGGTAATAATTGAAAGTCATAATGTCAGCACCCTTTAGCATAATGATGAAACGATAGGTACAGTCGAATTCATTTACATCTACACACTTACGAGAACAAAAATATCTGAACACGACTTTATGCTTCTGACAATAGGGTCGTGTTCAGATATTTTTGTTTTCGTAAGTGTGTAGATGTAAATGAACTCGACTGTACCTAATTTGTATATTTATTCATTGTGCTATTTATTTAAAATTTATTGCACAATACAAAGTAAAGTACAAATGACAGACTTAATGCCTTAAGGCATTCTCTACCACTCATGCCAATATGTTTGTTTTGTGATAGCAGATGTAGTGTAATACCACAATAGATCTATGTTAGAAACAGCTTGACATAAACGTACACACTCCATTGATTTACTTAAGATCACCTTTTTTGAAATGCGGAATTCTAAAAAGAAACCAATAGGTACGACTGGTGCCAGGAGTCAAAATTACATTTTGGTTTCCCTAACTCGGGATACTCGCAGCACCAATAGTCGCCTGTATGCGCCGGGACTGTATATTTTATTTTACGGTTGAATCACGCTGAATGGTATTACGAAGTGACCTGACCTACTCTGTTTGTCATTATAATTTTTTCAAGGGAAAGGTTCAATCTTATGCTAAAAGGCATCTTCAACTTCGTTCGCGTAACCTTCCTTTTTTAATTGTAGTGGGGTTAAGTTTAGTAAGTTATCCTATCGAAAATCTTTGCAAATTTAGGTTTCTATTTCTATGTAAGTATAAGTACATACCTGTACCAGAGATGGTTAAAATCTGTCTAGAAAGATACGGCCCTGCCACGATTAACGGAGATGCCACGACTTCGGTCTTAGCGGCAAGCGGCGCGGCGCGTGGTACGTGTGTCTCGCTCACTCGTATCTCTCGCTCAACCGCTCGCCGCGCCGCTGGTCGCGCAAAGTCGTGGCATCTCTGTTAGCAGACGTGTGTCTCGCTCACTCGTATGGCCGCCGCGCTCGGATCTCTCGCTCAATCGCTCGCCGCGCCATTTGCAGCCGAAAGTCGTGGCATGTTATGTTACGAAGATAGTCCTACCAAGAGTCGTCCGTACGCGGTAGGACTTGCAAACGTCTCCTAAAATGGGTATTTTAGTCGGCTGAATAACGCTGGATACAAAGTTGCTAAGTAGGCCGACCAAGTTCGCCAAACTCGAATATTGTAGGACTTTGACGTCTCGACTTTTAAACAATTCATGCTGAGATCTTGTCATATTTTTGGGGTACCGTGTTGTGATGGTAGTTTGTCATTTTGTAATCTAAGGAGACCGACCTAGGACACTGATAAGTAGGTTTACCTATCTTACCTAGTGGACAATAGTTGACAATAGATACGGTCGACTTTGGGATATGAGCGCTATGTATGGCATAGCAGCTTTAAGGCAAACATGTGGATATATTTGGACTCAATTTACAAAGCCTTTGTATTTTATGTCACATAATCAGGACAAAAAAATCTAAATCCCATACATAAAAATGTTTTGCATTATTTTCTTTTATGGGATTATGATTTTTTAATGAGCCCAAGTATGACAGGTTTATCTTGAGCTGTTTAGGAGTTCCTTCAGCCATGTCCCTACGCCATAGGTACCCCTACGAAGTAACTACCGTACTTTTAGTTTTTAGAGAAGCATGCCGAACAAGTACAATGAGCTGCAGAGTTGCATGGCCCATTTATGAATTAATTCATTTCACTGATTAATTTGTGCATCAGCCCATAGTACATACCGGTAGTCCGTATGGCGGAGTTAAGTCGTAGTCGTAGCAGGGGAATCTAATATTAGAAATATGCACCATTATTCGACGATATGTCCTTAAAATCCCACACGTCGAGCCAGGAATGTGATAACAAGGGAATGGCGTCAGAAATTGTGCACAAAAGACATCTATTTGAATATGAAATTATAGGAATGAAATGTCCGTGGAAATATAATATAATATAATATAATAATATAAAATATTTATTGCATCCAAGTACTATAAATAATAATATTATAATATTTAATATTAAATATAATATTATAATATTTAATATTATAATATTATAATATTATAATTATAATATTATTATAATATTATAATATTATAATTATAATATTTCGTATAAGGTTTTTGAGACACGAAGGACCAATCAAATGCCCAAGCGCGATGGGTCTCCATTATAAGTTCAGCTCTAAGATATTGTATTGTCACTTGAACTACATGCCAAATTTAATTTCGACACTTATAAGTAAGAATGTTAGAATTGACTTCAAGGATTTGATTACATTGTTAACCATTGTGAACCTAAAAGAAGCGTGTTGAAAAAAACCACATGCGTCGACTTGAGGTCTCTTTTTTGGAGTCGGTTGATAAATAGGCGGAATTCATCTACTGATAAAATTGTTTCTAAGCGTCTGCTGGTGCTTTATTATCTGTCTTCATACAATAAAGGAGAAAAGTTTCTAAGCTAAGGATAAACGATAATCTTCTGACGTATCATCAAAAGAACCAAACAACATATAAATATAGTACTCAACAATCCACACCATTGTGTCATCTAAAACAGAGTGAGGTTTGCTCTTAACATTAAATGTTAAAGCAAGCATTATGGATTTAGCTATTGAATCTTGGGATAAACCTCCAAGGATAGTCTAAATCTCTTATAGGATAGATGTCTACGGAGTCCGCACAGGTTTAATTCCTAGAGCGAAGTTCTAACTACATATTAAATATCATAGATATAGATTTCTCGGACAAACTTTGAAAAGTAATTACTTAGTAAAGTTCGTTCCCTATTGAGAACGGTGGAACATTTTCCAAATTTTCAAATTTTTGTTATAGATATCATATCAAATAGAATTAAAAATGTCAAGCTATAGTAAAGCAAATAAGATTTTACTGTAGCCTAAAAAATTAGATGAGAATGTTTGCTCCTGCTCCAGTACTCAAAAATAAACTTGTGTGTGCGGTTGCACGAATCGCTGAAAGAAAAAGCAAAACTGGACAAAACCTGGATATTGTACCTATGTCCTTTATAAGCCTGCACTTCAATTTCAATCTCCAATGGAGAGTATCTATAGTGAGCTTATGAGCTATCGAGTTGCGGTACTCCGAAGATAAAGTCAATATTTCCGTACATTGTAGAGAAAAAGTATTACGTTGTGAAATCGCGATTTTATATACATATTTAGACGAAATGTAGCAAATACAGTAGCGCATAAGTTCTATCATAATGGTGTATTTTGTACGAAAGTTGGCACACTTTTACATTTGCAAGAGGTGTTATACTCGCAACAAAAATACTAACCGGTGACTTCTTTTTTACCAAATAAAACATCAGCTTTTCTAAACAAATTCTGATTTATATAACGTCGTCGAATAAAATACATATTTTTTATTCGTTGCACACTTACTACACTAGCACTCCTAGAAGTTACTTATTATTATTACCCTTTTGAAAATTTAAATTCGGATCTTATTCTTGAATCATATTAAACTTAAAGTTAAAATGTTTCACTATGATAATTGTTTAACCGCTACTGTACTTTTTTTACTGTACTGTGTTTTTTAAAAAGGAGGGGGTTCTCAGTTCGGTTGTATGTTTTTTTTTTTTTTTTTTTTAATGTTTTTTACCTCATAACTCCGTCATTTATGAGTCGATTTGGAAAATTCTTTTTAGGTTCATGAATAGACATCTCAAGGTTGGTCCCATAAAATTATGGTGAAGATCGGATGACGAGATCCATGAGGAATCGAAGGCATTCCTGAAATTTTATAGGCACTCATAATATCTTTCATATATTTTCTAAAACTATTTAAGTATTTGCATACGGTAGTCATCACCTTCCAATGCTGAACTGATGATGGAAGGTACAACTCCTTAACGGTTAGGAGTTAGGAGATAATTCAAACGAGATGCATGCCTTCAAGACCTCCCTGATCACCCCGCCATAAGTATTTTATACGAATCACTCAAAAGCGAAATATTTTTTTTTTTTAACAAAAATAGAACCGACTTCAGTTAAACTAAAAAGCCAAAAATAACCCGTTCAAGTACAGATTACATTTGACTCACCCTTTGAAGTCGGTGCCAAACCTCACGTAAACTTGAATATATAAATATAATAACTGAGTGGTTTGGGATCGATTTCAAAGGGTGAGTCAAATGTAATCTGTACTTGAACGGGTTATTTTTGGCTTTTTAGTTTAACTGAAGTCGGTTCTTTTTTTGTTAAATTTTTTTTTCTGGTACTTTATAGATGATACTAGTTCAGTTTGTTACCAATCAAACCTCACTCTATTTACTGTTGAAGTAGATCGAAATAAGTTTTCTTCTTCGACGACAAATGGAAATAATAATACTTATTTGGTTTCCAAAGTTTCCGTCACTATGGATTACATTAGAATTTTCTTTTGTGAATAAGTTATCATTAACCATACTTTAGCCAGTGTTCATTAATTAATTATAAGATTTTCTATAAAATTGTATCAGCATCTCGCACTAAAATTGCCATACTTAATAATATTAAAAACTCACTTACATGATTACCTGCCCCTGGCCACGTTTCCAAAGTCTGCGATGTCACTACAAAAGTGTCAAATCGACGATTATCATGATAGATGAGTATTGAACACCCTCGGAAACCCAAATTTCCGAAGTCATTTGTTATATCTAGCTCCAGTTTGGCCCGCGAGTTTCTTTGCGAAAATTATGTTTCTCGTAAGATTTTACGAGTTTTCTTTCTTCTAAAGCGGTCGTACGGTCAAACCATCTAAATCAGCGTTCACCCAATTGTAATCATTCGACGCACTATGCTGAAGGGTGGCGAGTGGTATGGGCAAATTTTTATGCCCGATGAATGCAGGATTCTCTAGTTTTTCCTGGGATCAAAATAATTTGTTCATATATTAATGAAGTTACTTATCCACATTTATTTTGTCGAGTATACGACAAGGATAATGTTTGAGTGGGGTTTCCATGTCCGGAATTCCAGGGCATAAGAGGATACGAGTTTTGTAGATAAGTTTGCTTCACTTTGATTCTCTTCACGCATCAATGCACTGGACGGCTATAAAATAGTTCCCCTTTCCATTATTTTATTGTGTTTCTGATATTTTCCTAGAGCTTTTCACTCGATAACGTTACACTTTTCGTTCATTCTATTGTGTATATCCAATGTCATAACAGGATGAAAATAAATATTTGTGTGTGATTTCCTAAATCGACAGCTTGCGTCCTAAAACCTGTTTTCATAAATAATCAATAGTTCGAGAATTATGGACTTCTTATAAAAATCGTCCCTCACATTTATGATATAATATTAGTAAGTATCGCAGTTAATGGAATGTCATTGAGCCGACTCTGATAGCATTAAGGTATTTCTCAAGAGGCCCTCTCGATATTTCTAGTTGGAGGATTTCTTTTCTTTGCATTTTAGCCAGATTGACGATTCCTCGGCGGAGTTGGGTCCGTAATGGTGCTGTTATATTTCCCGATTGATATATATTTTAGGGGAATATTGACTGGTGGATAGCTATTGAGAGATATAGGGATGATACAACTTAAAATCTGTGAAAATTGGCATTCCCACGCATATGTTGACCCATACATCTGCGTGGGAATGAACTTTTTCAGGACAGGCCTCGGTTCGATTCGCAATAATAACTTTAATCTGTAATTTATTTACTGTTCTACAATGATATAACGGACTGAGCGTTTCAACCGCCCTTCTCCTTACCACCCTTTACGTTACCAAATATTCATATTTGCAATAGCAAATGCTTTAAATTAAATTTAAATGATGTTGCTAGCGCAAGGGAAATAGCCGCTAGAACGCACAGTCCCTTATATCATTATAGAACAGTAAAAAAAAGATTAAAGCCCAAGCTATACGGAGCCTATAAGAGCATTGTCTGACTCACTCGAGCACCGCAAAATATCAATTCCTGTACCTTGTAGAAACCAACTAAATCCACCAAATAGGTTAAAGGTTGTCACGGGCTGGTTTTCCGCAACTCGGAGTACCTATAATTCGCCTTATTTGCGTGAAATAATAATAATAGTGAAACTAAACCAAATATTGTAAAATGTCATAAATATGGTAAGAATGTTAAAACCATTCGGGTTCACCCTTTGGACTGTAGGATAAAATCTATCCGACAACGTGCAACGTAGTAAATTAATTAAACTCCGCACGAACGAAGTGGTGGCACCTTCTAGTACGTAAATACAAACATACATAGTTACCATTTTCTTTTGTCTTGACGTAGTCGTAGAGGTGGGTATAAAAATAGGCCCGATCAGTAGAAGTCTTTTAAGTATCTACTCACGGAGTGTACTTTAATCAGTGCATTGAAATCAAAACCACAGAAGCTGAACATGCAACTGCAGTAAAAACTTTTGGTTTGTAAACATTGAGGTATTATTTATTATAGAGCCACAGACCCGAACAAAAGTGTCAAATAAAGTGGCACCGTTGTCATGTTCAAGTAGATGCCAATAAGAATAACGCTTATTTATAATTTGCAGCAACATATTGACTTCGTACAAAAGAACTCTTTGTTTAAACGTTTAAGTGTCAAACTGACTTAATTACTTATCACCACAAATATTTTACGTGTAAATTAACTTTTTTAGCGTATTCTGACTGAAGTCTCTTGTCAAACTTGGAACATGGCACGAATGGATCAGATTTTAATATTTTTGCATACTAAAAATATTTTCACTATTATTCTATTTAGGTATTAAAATATATTTTATGTTTGAACTAAATAAACTCGTAAATTGTTAATAACTAATTTAGTTACGTTTTTATTGTAAATTGTTAATAACAAATTTAGTTACGTTTTTATTTAACAACTGCATAAAAAGTTTCCGATAGAAGGGATCAGTAATAATGAAATTATTTCTCCTTGTTCCAGTATGTGAAATGAGAGTAAGACAAGTGCAAAATATTGACATTATTAATCCTTTAAAGTTTGATCTTATTTGTCGGTGGCGTGGTATGCACGGCAGCACACGTCGCCGTCGCCTTTATGTGTTCTTGGCGTTCAAAGGTTTAAACTGACAGTGTCTAGACTCTGTGACAAAATAAAACAATAACAACAGAGTTATTTTTTAGTAATTTATGAATTTTATCATTTTAGGCGTGTCATGGTCTAAACGAGACTGATCGCCCAACTAATGCGATTTGTGATTTTGCATTAGTTGGGAGGGTGCCATTTTTTCCGTCTGATTGTGTGTCCATGTAATTATTACGTCAATGTTTGTAAATGACATATAATGAAACTAGTTTCATTGCTTTTACGATTATTGGTACACTGTTTATTTATTTTTCCAGTGTTAAATTTAATATTTTTAAATTAAGTTTGCATGCTTAAAATTGCTTAGCACGACAATGGTGTCGTGCTAAGCAATTTTAAATTACTCTGTCAGTAGCTTTGTATATTTGTATACGCTCATAATACAAGTACTGTAAATATATATACTGTATACTACTGTAAATATACGTCCCATCCTGTACAGTCTTCCTCCCCGCTAATCTCCTCATATCAAGGACACTTGGCCCATTTTTTACCCTCGACGGTGAAGCGAAAGGAACAGGTATATTCGCTTAAAATTACCAGGGACATCCATTATTTTTACTGAAAACGTTTGGCTTAATAATTTAATCTGTTTAGCATGTAATGCTCGAGGCACTCTATGTAAGATATCAGAAAATCATCCTAATTGTTTAATTGAAATAATTTAAGAGGTTTTTTTTTTTTAAAGTTCTTCTTTTGAAGCTCGTCGTACTGAATTTCATAATCAAATATCCTACCCGAGTTTTATGATTGCTTTTATCAGGTGTTATTATTTAGACTTCAGGTACTTGTGAACTTGTTGTATAGATGATGCTATAGCCGCCTTAAGGAATGATTATAAAAACCCTTATTGCTCAGTTCATTCAGCTACGAGTAGGTAGTCTAATTCCTAGATAATGCTTGAAATTGAAGCCAGTTTTGGTTAGCCACGGGCTAAGTTACGTCCGCGTGCGTGTGATCTGTCACAACGTCAAGCACACATGCAATACGTCTCTATAATCGCAAATCTGTTGTATGAAGACTGGGCGTATATATTCTAAGTGATTCAGATTGTCTTGTTTGTTAATGCTAAGGCTCTGATATGTAGCCCATTGAGGCATGCTTTAATAAAATAAATATATGGGATTTAATTTTCGCTTTCAGAATTTTTTCAGACCTATTTATTTCTTCGACAGAGTTAGTTTACATTTTTACTAAGATTTGTTTAGCTCATGAATCTGGACTAGAATTAAAAATGTGTATTTTATTAATGGTTCTTCTGGGTCAGAAATCAGTATAGATAGATATTTCAAACTAGAGCTCTTGGTCGACGTTACGCGTCGTTAGTTAACGTTTTGACCGCCACAGTCGTCATATTACGACATCGAAAAATTGTGCCACTCACGCCGGCGTCGTCTAACGACGTCCAAATTTCAATGAACAATAACATTGGAATCAATTCAAGTTGTTTTAAGTGTTTTTCAATCCCTATTAATTTTTGAGCCCTTATTTATTTTTTACAAGCTTTTATTTACTTTCACCTGTCCCATTGTAATGGAATTTTGCAAGTTAAATTTGACCCACTTTCCGGTTTCCGATTGACCTGAAATTTTGTACGAATGTGCAAATCGCGTGACAATGCAATATTATGATGACGTGGAGCTGATCTGATGATGGAGCTGAGGGGTGGCCATAGGAACTCCGTAAAAAATTAAGCAATCATATCGAGGTTGGGCTCTTTAGAATCGTCTCTGTGAGCAATTGATGGATGTTCAAAGAAAAGTACAGTCGGCTATAAAAGCTTGTCACAAAAATGAAATTTTTGACAGAAACTTATATGCTATGGCATCTGGTACGGTTAATGTGTTATGTTATTAGTAGATATTCGAAGCGCCTGATTAAATTCCAAGAATACGTGACCTAAACCGCCTTCCCTGTTGAAAGTCAATAGCATTTCCTTCCTTACGAAAAAAAAGATGAGAGTTAAAACGTGGATCCACCCATTAAACAATTTATTGCTTTGGTAAAGACGACTCTTTTCGGAAAAGGTATCGGAACCTCTTATTTTCTTAGGATAAGACGTTAGTATGTCTGTCCGGGGACCGTTATCTTTGGAACGGTGAAAGAATTATTGAAATCGTCCCAACAGTTCCGAAGATTAACATCCCATCCATACTAAAGTGTCCTTTTTTTGGTCGTACTAGGATGATCTTAACTTAAAAACTATTGAAGACAAAGTTTAAAAAAGACCGGTTAAGTAAGTCGGTGTTTTTAGTGCTCATTGGTGGAAACTTCAGGTGGTCTATTTTCATTCACCTGAATAATTTGACATTGTAGAGTAGTAGTAAAGAAACTCACAGCTATACGTGTAGGTGTACGTATACATACACCTTAACGCGTGTACCGATTTAAGTGCGTTTAAATATGTCTGTGGAGCTGGTTTTAAGCTATATTATAAACTATAATAAGGTTTAATTGGAAATGGTGACAGCAACTTTTCAAGCTTAGAACGAATAATTTTGCAGTTTTTTTCTAAGTTTTAATAGCAGTTTCTATATCACTCATTGAATGAGGGTATCATGATGACCAGCTATTTTGTGTCGGGGCTTATTTTAATTTTGAATTTGGGTTACTTGATATCACGATTTTTGAGAATATTTAATATGATTTTTCTTGGATGTTTCGTGGCTTCATTACGTTGCCGTAAATCACGAATAATAACATTTTATAACTACGACGAATTTGCCTATCATCGATACTTCGATATTCGTTTAAGTTCTTGGAAATATTTAAAGCAGCGCAAGAACTCTAAGTAAGTATGTCTATATTTGTCTAGACGTGAACACGACAAAGACACACAGCGCAGTCGATAAGGGCGTTTGAGTCACACAGCGGTGAAAAGGTTAAAAGGTAAACATTATGGTGCGTCACAGGGGATCAGACACTGACAGCTTGTCAGGGTGCCGTGTCTCAAAAGATGTGGGGACGGAATATTGATACTTCTTAGTAGATGTACTCAAGTAGTTTGGAGCCTACCATTTTTGTGTACATACTATTATAAAATAAAATAAAAAACCTATCAAGTGCGAGTCTGACTCACGCACAAATACTTATCGCAGCTTAACTGGCCGGGTTAAATTTGCGCCTGGTATGTATGGCGCCGGATACAAATGAGGTGCAAGGTTAATGCAACCGATCACGGTTCTTGTATGGGAGCCCACTTAAATATTTATTTTATTCTGTTTTTTAGTATTTGTTGTTCGGCATCACTAGTGATAATTTCAACTGTCATGAGATACAGACTGGTGACAGAAGGACAGACAGACAGACAGACAGCGGAGTCTTGTAGGTCCCGTATTTACCCTTTGGGTACGGAACCTTAAAAATTGAATGTCGTTTTATTAAAGATGGTACACGGGTAGTTGGGCACCCACAGATGGTTATAGGATACTTTTCACCCCGAGTACAGAGAAGCACAAAAGTCATAACCTTCTTCTCTTCCACGCAGACGAAGTACGCGGGTACCATCCAGCATCTTATATAAATATGTATACCCTTTCTTTATGAAAGTGCTCTGAGAAGTTTGAAGAAAGAGCCGTTTGAATGGCAACGTTTGCACGGCGCGTTAACTTTAATACAAGTTATACTATACGTATTGTATTTATTCCCACCAGGTGTCATATTCCTGAGGCGCGGTAGGGTTAGACCTGTAAAAGGCCTTTGAGGCCCATTTGCAAAATAAAGATTTGATTTTTACGAGCACGACCTCTGGGTTGTAAATTTACTAGAGGTCGGATTGGGCGTTATGCTCACATTTAAATGTATGCCTACGAGACTAAAAATGTTTTTTTTTTTTCTAGATTGATGAGGTCTGTTATTCAAGCCTTCATTCACGTTACGGCAAAATTTGCGCTCTCAAAATATTCATCCCTCGTTTTTCTCTTGGGGGTTATTTTAACATTTAAATGACAGTATCTTATCTTATACCTTTAAACGAGCAATTCTTGTATATTTATTTATATGTAAATTTATTTATGTGATCTCGGAAACGGCCCTAACGATTTCGCTGAAATTTGGTATATGGGGGTTTTCGGGGGTAAACAATCGATCTAGATTAGTCTTATGTTTGGGAAAACGCGTGTTTTCGAGTTTTTCTTTCCACGCAAAATATGGTCGCTAATTTCGTCCTGCCGGCCACTGTCCGTCTGGTCCAGCGGGTTAAAACGCGGACGTCAAGAAACGAGTGTTACGGGTTCGAATCCCGCTTGGTGACTTACTTTTGTTTTTTTTTTGTTATATGTTCAAGTTTGTATATAATTTTTTATTGTTTTTAGACAAGTTTAAAAATTTAGTTCATGTTTGAGATAACAATCTATATATATAAAAGAAGAATCTGACTGACTGACTGACTGACTGACTGACTGACATATCAACGCACAGCCCAAACCGCTGGTTCTAGAGAGTCCAAATTTGGCACGTAGGTTCCTTATAAGGTGTAGAGGTGCACTAAGAAATGATTTTTCAAAATTAGACAAGATTAACAATAAACAAGATTACTTAGACTATTTTATTCAAAACTTCACAGGAGTATTTCTAACGATAAATGAGTAAACACGTGTTTCAGGTTTTTTGAAAATTCAACCCCTAAAAGGGAGAAATGTGGTGACAAAGTCTGAAAATTAACATGGGTATTGTTTTTATGGTTTATCGGGTCGCTGATTGCAAAAACCGCAACGATTTTAAAATCTAACGTGGCGGACGTGAATTATCATCTCCCCTGTTGGGGTGAAATAGGGTTGAAATGTCTAAATACTAAACCGCTGGTTCTAGAGAGTCCAAATTTGGCACATAGGTTCCTTATAAGGTGTAAGGGTGCACTAAGAAAGGATCTTTCAAAATTAACCCCCTAAAGGGGTAGAATGGGGGTCCAAATTTTGTATGGGGAAACAAGATTAGTTAGACTATTTTATTCAAAACTTCACAGGAGTATTTCTTACAATAAATAAGAAAACACATGTTTCCGGTTTTTTGAGAATTCAACTCCTAAAAGGGAGAAATGTGGTGACAAAGTCTGAAAATCAACATGGGTATTGTTATTATGGTTTATCGGGTCGCTGTATCCCGGAAGGAAGAGGGAAGAGGGAAGAGGGAATAGTTGGTTTCTATGGATTATCAGGTCGCTGATTACTAAAAAAAGAATGATTTTAAAATTCAACGTGGCGGACGCGTAATACCATCTCTCATGTTAGGGTGCGATGGGGTAGAAATGTCTAAATAATGACTAAAAATATGGGTGTTGTTTTTAAACGCACAGCCCAAAACCGCTGATTTTAAAGAGTCCAAATTTGGAACGTAGGTTCCTTATAAGGTCTAGGCGCGCACTTATAAACGATTTTTCTAAAGGGGGTGAAATAGAGATCCAAAGTTTGTATGGGAAAACAAGATTAGACTATTTATATTCGAAACTTCACAGGAGTATTTCTGTACAATATATGGGTAATCCTACAAGTACTCTTTATTGCACACTTCATAAAATATACAGGAGAAATACAATGCAAGACATTACAATTAGAGTTAAACAACAGGCGGTCTTATCGCTAAAGAGCGATCTCTTCCAGACAACCTTTGGGTAGTGGAGAACTTGAAAAAATAAGATTTTGTTATTAGGCGGTGCAAAAATCGGATAGTAATAATAATAATATATACATAAAAAACAAAAAAAAACAAATATAATAAAAAATAAATACATAAATACATACATACATTCAGCCAACAGATAATAGGACCATTTGAATAAAATACGAATTATGAAAAGGATAGATAGTGTTCTTTCAGTTGAGGTTTGAAAGAAACAAGAGATTTGGCGCGCGTTAAGCTAAAAGGCAAGGAGTTCCATAAACAGAAAGCTTTAAAAGTAAACGAATTATTATAAAATTTTGAGACGGAAGAAGGTACGGCAAGGAGCAAATTTTGGGCAGATCGAGCAGAAGTGAGATAAGTGAAACGCTCTTTGAGATAGCGGGGAGTTGCAGGATGAAAAAGTATACTATAAAGAAGAGCAAGAATATGAGAGTTACGACCTAAACTTAAACCTAATAGATGTTTAAATTTGTATTTGGTGCCATCTCGATTGTCGTCAAGGCCAGTGTGGGCGGCGCGGCGAGACTGGACGAGTAGTCATCGGGAAACTTCCTGCAGCCGTAATAAATGCATTCAAGCTTTTCAACAATAAAACGGCTAGACGGATATGCATGAGGGATAAGCAGATAATATACTAACTTTAACAAATAGCCTAATTTTTAACCTGAAAAAAAGAGCATCGTTCCCGTAGGATAATGTATATTGTATAGGAACGCGGGCGAAGCCGCGGGTTAATGCTAGTATAGGTATATTTCTCATAAATATGTCTAACATTACTGATTTATGCTTTCGAGTTTTTATTTTACTGATAATAGTGCAAAACGTAGTGCAGAAGAGACAAAAATAAGTACCTTGAGGACATATGCACTGAAATAGAACAGCATGCGGATAAATACCAGTCCGGTGATCTTTTCAAAAAAATTAAACAGATAACCCGTAAATTCAAACCATCCTCGTGGGTAATAGACGACAAGGAAGGTAATCCAATCCACGACACTGCAAAAGTCGCAGAAAGATGGAGGGAGTACTGTGAAGAACTTTATCAGGACGAACACACAAGTTGTAGCAACATGCTCCATACCGCACAAGTGCCAGAACCATGTATACTTCGCTCAGAAGTAGAAGAAGCCATTCGGAAACTCAAGCGAAACAAAGCTCCAGGTCCTGATCAAATCACAGCGGAAGTAATAAAGGGCCTAGGTCCAAATGGAGTGACAAACCTGCACAACATATGCAACGCGATCTGGCAAACAGGACACTGGCCTAGCGATTGGGTGCACTCGTCCATACTCCCTCTCCACAAAAAGGGCGCAGTACGCAATTGCAACAATTACCGAACGATAGCCCTGGTATCACACGCTAGCAAGATCCTACTTCACGTCATAAACACCAGACTAAGATCCTTCCTTGACTGGCAGATACCGCAGGAGCAGGCGGGGTTTGTTAGAGGGAGGGGCACAAGAGAGCAAATTCTAAACCTACGGCTCATTGTAGAAAAATGCTACGAGTACGACACACCTACCTTCATGTGCTTTGTGGATTATCAGAAGGCTTTCGACTGCGTGAAGTGGGAGAAATTATGGGACATCCTCAGCGAAACAGGAGTTCCAGGTCATCTCATAATGCTAATCCGCAGCCTGTACGAGTCGGGTTTTGGGACTGTCTCGATCGAAAATGTCACCTCAAGCAGTTTTCGGTTCCAAGAGGGAGTTAGGCAAGGGTGTGTAATCTCACCTATCCTCTTTAACATTTATGGAGAGTATATAATGCGCCAAACGCTAGAAAACTGGGAAGGCGGAATAAAAATAGGTGGAGTTCAAATATCAAACCTGAGGTACGCCGACGATACTACACTTTTTGCGTCAACGGAAGCGGAGATGAAGGAGCTTCTGGATAGACTGGAAACTATAAGCCTTAATTTGGGACTAGCTATCAACAAAAGCAAGACCAAGCTCCTAGTCGTAGACCGTTTCGCAAACATCCAGCGTACAGACCTCCTCAAAGAATACGAAACTGTAGACCAATTTGCCTATCTAGGTTCTGTCATCACAAACAAAGGCAATTGTGAACCCGAAATACGGAGACGAATTGGGATGGCTAAAACGGCAATGACGCAGCTGAGAAAAGTCTGGAAAGACCGTAATATCTCAAACAAAACAAAAATACATCTGGTTCACTCATTGGTCTTCCCAATTGCTCTATATGGAGCTGAAACATGGACGTTAAAAGCAAATGACCGGAACAGGGTCGACGCTTTTGAGATGTGGTGCTGGCGGCGGTTGTTAAGGATCCCATGGACAGCCCACCGCACGAACATCTCCGTCCTAGAACAGCTCAAAATGGAGAACGCCCAACGCCTGTCTACCACTTGTCTGCAGCGAATAATGCGCTACTTTGGCCACATCGCCCGCCGAGATGTGGGTAACTTGGAGCGTCTGATGGTCACCGGAAAAGTGGAAGGAAAAAGACCTAGAGGCCGGAGCCCAAAACGCTGGTCTGACCAGATATCCGAGCAGACCAACGGACCAGTTAGCGCCGCACTACACCAGGCAGCTGACCGCAACCGATGGAGACAGGCAGTTGTCAAGCTGAAGCGGAGTCACGATCCTCAGCAATGAGGGAGCGATGGAGAAGAAGAAGAAGTGCAAAACGAAAAATTAACTGATACAAATTTTAAACACCACCAGATTACAATAAAAAGTAGTAACCGTCCCCTAGGTACTAGGAAATAAAATGGCCTATTATTAATATAAATTGCAATAATTAATCGATAAATGATGAAGGTATCGGATAGCAAACATATTACAAAATGATGGCGAAAAAACATGGTCGTCTCGAGACTTTTCTCAATATTTATAAAAATAAAAAAAGAATCCGTATAATGTCAATATTTATAAAAATAAAAACAGAATCATAAAAAGAATCTATTAAAACATTAGGCTATTACGTTGTAAGCCTAATATGGCTTGTAATAACAAACCTTATACAGTTTCAGCAATATTATCTATTAAATATATTATTAATGGAACCCAGTCAGCTGTGCTACCTACTCGTATGTCGTCGTCGAGGAATAAGGAACTGTGAAACTGGGACCCGTTATCTTTGCCCTAGAAGGCGCGCGGTGCGTACCAAGTACCAAGGATGAAAGCGGACGAGTCGACCAATAACGTACCCTTTTACAATCCTCTAAGGACTTTGACGATGTAGGTAACGTGGTTGAGTGATAAGGCTATGCCAGGTGGATTTTGCATGAGAAGGGATAATGTGCAGGCTGGTAATGATTTAAGGTGACATGTGAAGGGACTCTAAACGCTTGTGAAGAAAAATTTAGGTGTAAATGAGATTCAGATATTAGATGTATTGATATAGGTAACCTTATCGGATTAAATTAACCTCCGTTAATCTGTTTTTCATTAGAGATGGGCCGAATATTCGGTATTCGGCATATTCGGCAAGTTTTTCAATGTTCGTATTCGGCCGAATAGTTTGGTTAGGTACATTGTCGAATATTTACCGAATAAAGAATGTAAATAATGAGCGTAGGTTGTTTCGTAATTCGTCGGATTGAGATCCTATGTCAGCATTCTAAGGGACTTTCCACACGAAGTTTTTTTTACGCGCCGACGACGCGCGTTTTACATTCCACGGAGCAGTTTGATTGCGTTTGTCACAAACGCCACAAACAAACTGCTCCATGGAATGTAAAACGCGCGTCGTCGGCGCGTTTCAAATACGCCGTGTGCAAAGGCTTTAAAACGTAAACAAACACGGCAAGTCAAATAGCGCGAGGGGTGTGAAAGTCGAAACACGTGCGAAAAATCGTCAAAACATGTTGCTACCGATTCGGCGCAAGCGCAACCGACAGTTCGGTAAAAGCTGAACCGAATGTTCGGCCAAATATTCGTATTCGGCAAAGTCCGTATTCGGCCCATTTCTATCTCAATATAACTGTAGACTATAATTTCGGGTTGTTAGGGTAACTGGCCTAAGAGCTGAGATGCTAAATATGAAATCATTCGCGGACCACACTTTGAATCCTACGAATCACTAATTGGGAACCATTGTACTAGAAGCAGTTTGCGGAGTTTACTTTAAGTCTTTTAATTTATCTATAACCGTCTCCATCTACGGACGTCTAGCCGTCACTGTACAATATCAGCTCAACCGTGTAAAAACTACAGTTGTAAGGAAATCACTCACTGAATACAGTACAGAACCCACATAAATTACATATTTTTGCCGCAGTGTAAAAACGCTATTCGACGCGAAATAATACGACATGCGAGCTTCCTAGTTCCTATACTAAGCGGCAGTTTCATATAGGCACCATATAGGATAATACATTTTGGACCAGAAAACACTTTTCGCCGTCGCTTTTCCTTTTAACGCCTATAGGAAACGGCATACAATACAACATCTTATATTACTTACATAATGCACAACGATACAATAGTTATTTGTGCAACAAAGAGCAAAGTTGTTTTTTGTTGCGAGTGCTGCTTTTGAGTCCCGAGCAAGCGAAGGATTCTATGTTTGAATCACGAGCGTAGCGAGTGATCCTAAGTGAGAATCCTGAGTGTAGCGAGGTACTCAACAGCACGAGACGCAAAAAACTTTGCTCTCATGTAGCACACACAACTTTTCACCTCAACAGCGAGAACATATTCGACTTTTTGTACTTTTTCTTCCAACCATTCAGGTGTAGGTAGGTTTATAGTCTTTGTTGCTGTTTTCAATGATAATTATGAATTAGAAAATCGATACCAGCTGCTTTAAATGGAATAAAAATATAATTAAATTGAAATTATACGTTCCAACGGATAATTAGTGTATTCGTTATAGATAGGTTAGTTAGTTAGTAAGGAATTAATGAAATTCAGATTGAACTGTACAAATGTTTAATAAAAGTAAAATAAAGTAAAAAATAGGTAGATCCGGCTAGGTCGTGGGTAATTTAGATTGTTAATCCGAGCTGAGTACACTTTAGAGGAGACAAGTCCTTGTTAGGAGCCACTTCCCTGCACACGTCGTCTTCGTCGCAGCAGGCTAGGTTCGAGCTAGGTAGCTCTAGCCGTCCTGTAGTCTGGGTAGGGCAGACTAGCTCCAGACTGATGAACTCGATGTAGTCCTGGACAAGCCCCAGGCTTAGTCTTGGTAGCGTCAGGATCAGAAGCCGGGATCGCGGCTCTAGGTTAGGTTTTCCGGCCCCGGGGTAGGTTCGGTGGCCCTAGGGTTGCTCCCTGGAAATCCCGTAATCATTAGGTGAAGTTCGGCATGTGACTGCGACATCTAGATTTCCAACGAGTTTCGTAGGTTGGTTAAGTGAACTCCTAAGCATTTATTAGTCATCAATGATGTGGCAGTCACAAGCACAATAACATTAAAGCAAAGAAATACACTTAGAAAATAGTTCATATATTATTTAGAGTAGACCGAAACGAAATCAAATAAGAAATATTTTTTTCAGATAAAAAAAATATGTAGTACTAGTATGAAGTTGTTACCATTTAATTACATAAAAACATTAAATAAATTATATTAACGACAAGACAAGATATCTAGCGATATCAAGAAACTTAACCTATGTAAAATATAATTTTCGCAACACTCAGTGTATTGGGGAAAACACAGCAACTTATTTACACATGTACAGACATAATAGGAAAACTGTACATAAAAGTATTATTTACACATCGGTGGCAATTTATTTACACAATATTTATAGATGTATTCAAGAAATACAATTTAATTTCTTAATAGTTAATAAATTTACATCGACTATTACAATGCCAGCGCATGCCGTGTTCTATTTTTCACGATCGTCTATTGTTTTCTTTTCAGATTATTGAGTTCTTTTTCGGCCAGTACGTAGTTATTCAGCCAGTGCTGAATAAAGAGGTTTAATTTATTACAGATGCAAATAGTTTATAATCAGTATAACATAATATCAGTGAACGATTAGATTTAAGTTTTTAATTAAGGTTAGTGTTTGTAGTAAATAATATTGTAGATTTAGTTTTATAAGTAGTTATTAAGGCTTAATTAATTATTTGTAACGCTAAATCGTTACATACCCCCTTTTTTAGGTTAGGATTTTTGCTAGAGAAAATCCGCTATCTCTTATACTGCTAAATAGTTATACTATACCTTTTAGACATCAATCTTAACATTCTTCTTTACAAAACATACATCACGCAAGTAAATAGGCAATAAACACATAGTATACGTGTTATTGCGTCCTAGTAAGCTGAGTACTTTAAAGTTATAATTTAAAATACTCTCATATAACTAGTATAGGGTCTTAAATATAAAAGTCTTATAATCAATATAAACGTTTAAAGGTGTAAATGCTATCGCTTGTATTTTTGTAGAAAATACGATTCTATACAAAGATTTTAATATCCGGTAGAGGATAGTAAATTAAATTTTAGAAGAACTGGTATAAAATGCGATAGTAGCAACATGTACATACCGGGTCTATATTGGAATCCATAATTTCCTTTGTCCTATCTGTAAATTCCATAATAACTGTGGTCATAATGATCTTTTGCCATAATAACGTTTATCCTAACGTAAATGCCATAATATTGATCATCCTAATATTGAATATCCTAATGATTATTTGCACTATTATCTTAAGTACTAATGATCAAGTGTCCTATCAGTTATATATCCTAATACTAGTTGCCATAATCATCATATGTCTTAATAGAGCCTACACAATTTTAATGCTGTATAGTTTTGTACGCACAGATTTTCAAACTTTACTTTTCGGGGTTCAGCAAGTCTGACGCTCCGCTCGCTTCGCTCGCTCCGCTATACGTGGTCACAATACAAACCTAACCTAACCTACAGTTTTCGGGGTTCAGCCAATAACCTAACCAATAGTTTTCGGGGTTCCGCAAGTCTGACGCTCCGCTGTACGTGGTCACAATACAAACCTAACCTAACCTACAGTTTTCAGGGTTCAGACAATAATCCAACCTACAGTTTTCGGGGTTCAGCAAGTCTTTTGACGCTTCGCTCGCTCCGCAATACGTGGTCACAATACAAACCTAACCTAACCTACAGTTTTCGGGGTTCAGCCAATAACCTAACCTATAGTTTTCGGGGTTCAGCAAGTCTGACGCTCCGCTCGCTTCGCTCGCTCCGCTATACGTGGTCACAATACAAACCTAACCTAACCTACAGTTTTCGGGGTTCAGCCAATAACCTAACCTATAGTTTTCGGGGTTCAGCAAGTCTGACGCTCCGCTCGCTTCGCTCGCTCCGCTATACGTGGTCACAATACAAACCTAACCTAACCTACGTGGTCACAATACAAACCTAACCTAACCTACAGTTTTCGGGGTTCAGCCAATAACCTAACCTATAGTTTTCGGGGTTCAGCAAGTCTGACGCTCCGCTCGCTTCGCTCGCTCCGCTATACGTGGTCACAATACAAACCTAACCTAACCTACAGTTTTCGGGGTTCAGCCAATAACCTAACCTATAGTTTTCGGGGTTCAGCAAGTCTGACGCTCCGCTCGCTCCGCTATACGTGGTCACAATACAAACCTAACCTAACCTACAGTTTTCGGGGTTCAGCCAATAACCCAACCTACAGTTTTCGGGGTTTAGCCAATTCGATATTTGTCCAAATCCGGTTTTCAATTTTTGTTTTAACGTAAAAAATTGGAAAAAAAAGTAATCTTTACCCAAATACTCCAAATATTCAATTCCGAATTTACTAATTCCGATTTTTTAAACTCCGAATTTCATAATTCCTAACCGATTATTGAAAATACGAATGTCATTACCCCGAATATTAAATTTCGCTCCGCTCGTCGTCGTACCTAACCTAACCCAAGTCTGACCTGCCTTAAAGGTTATATTAGGTAATGTTATTATAGCTTATGAACATTATGGCAAGTAATCATCATGGCATTTGACTTTAGGACATGTGATTTATGGTTTTGTATATTATGACTCGTAAGTTTTATGTGTTAATAGATTAGTACAAAACATATTAGGTATTTAGGGCATTAGGTAATGTAATATTATGGTTTATGATCATTAGGATGTAAGGTCATTATGGCAAATAATCATTATGACAAATGATTGATATGTCAAAAGTGTTTAGAGTAAATGTGGTATGGCATTTGACTTTAGGACATATGATATTATGGATTGCGAAGGAGACCCGTACATACCTTTTGTACTTGTTTAGAAAATACAATAGTATACAATAGATTTCACTATCCGGTAGGGGACAGCAAAATGTAGTTTAGTAGAACTAAGAGTAGAATTAGTATAGAGAGCGATAGCAGTAACATGTAGTGTTAAAATAGGGCTTATAGATTTGATTATAAGACAAATAGGTTTAGAGATAGAATCCTAAGGGGATTGATGAATTATTTTAGCCTTTATAACTTGTGAGTTTAAAATCCTTTATGTGCCAATCTCCTAGATTATTTCCCTGCATGTCCTCAAGCTCATAAACTAGGTTAGACTTTTTAGAAATAATTTTGCATTTTATGAACTTGGGGGCAAGCTTTTTAGTGAACATATTAGATTTATCACTTTGATAAAATGTTCTACGCCAAACTATATCTCCAACATTAAATTCGACATTTTTACGCCGCAAATTATAGTGTGTACTGTTTCTAGAGTGAGCTTTAATTAGGCAGGACTGTACTTTCTCAAAAACTTTTCTTAAACAACCTAAATTTTCAGCATACTCGTCCCTAGGAGTAAAAATAATGTCATTAGTGACATCAGCGTCTAGATAGTGGGAACCACAGCTTACCAGCTCACGACCGTATACTAAAAATGACGGCGTGTAACCAGTTACCTCATTGACAGATGAGTTTATAGCAAACTGAATTTTGGAAATATTGGTATCCCAAGATCTATGATCACCTTCAATGTAGGTTGATACGGCTGTCATAATGGTTTTGTTGTAGCGTTCAACACTATTGACTTGAGGCGTGTATTTAGGTGTATAAAGTACATTAGGAATTTGGTACTTTTGAAACAGTTGTTTTAGGGTGTTAGAGATAAATTGTTTACCGTTGTCCATAAGGACAGTACTAGGTACACCGTGAACAAGAAATACGTTTTCCTCGAGTCTCTTAGCTAATATCTCAGAGGTAGCGCGACGGATTGGAAATAAGAGGCAAAATTTCGAAAAACAGCAGGTTACTACAAACAAAAACGTGTTCTGTTTTCTAGAAGGAGGCAAGGGACCGACTAAATCCATGCTCAACATTTGGAATGGACGACTACAATCTTTAGGGCGACCCATGACACCAAGAGTTGCGTGATTTACGTGTTTATGAGAATTACAAGTATCACAGCTTATTATGAAACTAGAAATGTCGCGGTGCATATTTGGCCAGAAATATTTTAGGGATAGACGTCTGGACGTTTTGAAAATGCCAAAATGACCACAAGTAGGTTCAGAATGATTTTTAGTGATCAATTCTGTTCTCAACTCTATAGGGATAACTTCTTTCCAGTCAAATTCTCTCATGAGAGGATTCAGACTTTTCTTGTATCTGAATAATTTGCCATTAGCAACTTTATAATTTAGAAAAGACGTGGGAGAATTTTGGCAGCCATTGTAGATATTTAGGAACCAAGGATCTTTGGTTGCATTAACTATGTTGCGTTGAGATGAATCCTGATCATTAATAGCAGCAATAGGTACAGAACGGGACAGACTATCGGGGACAACATTCTCAGAACCACGACGATGCTTGATTTCGAAATTAAATGAAGACATTCGAACACCCCATCGAGCCAAGCGACCTGTGGGATTGTTCAAATTTAAAAACCACTTTAGGGATGAATGGTCACTGAAAACTGTGAATTTTTGACCGTTTTCTAAGTAACATCTCCAGTGTTCGATAGCTGTAAGAACTGCCAATGCCTCTCTTTCTGTGGCACTGTAGTGACGTTGTTTGCTAGAAAGAGACTTACTCATGTAAGCTATTACCTTCTCCTCACCGTCAATGATCTGTACTAAGACAGCACCAACGCCGAAGTCGCTAGCATCTGTGTGCACTTGGAAAGGTTGTGAGTAATCTGGACACGAAAGAATGGGTGATGAGATGAGAGACTCTTTCAGGGAGTGGAAGGCATTTTCAGCTTCAGGGGACCAACAAAATGGAGGAGATTTTTTAGCTTGCGAAGTTAGTTTGTTGAGAGGTGCCGCTATAGAGCTAAAATTTGGTATGAATCGGCGATACCATGACGCAGTACCGATAAATCGACGAACCTCTTAACGATTTGTAGGGGTAGGATAGCTAACAATCGCTTCGACCTTTTCGTGGTCTGGCTGAAGGCCATTAGAATCTACCACGTATCCTAAATATTTTAGCTTGTTTCTGAAGAATTGGCACTTTTTATAGCTAATAGTTAGATTCGCCATTTTCAATTTCTCTAAAACGCGGACTAGCAGCGAGATATGTTGTTCAAAGGTAGATGAAACAATAATTATGTCATCTATATAGACGAATACCTTATTCTCAAACTCAGGACCATAGAATAACATGTCTACAAGCCGTTGTTGAGTGGCTGGAGCATTAGTAAGACCAAAGGGCATGGAAACGAAGCTATAGCTTCCTCTAGATGGAATGTAAAAGGCGGTCTTACACCTATCTTCCTCTTTAATAGTAATTTGCCAAAAACTCTTGGACAAATCCAAGCTAGAGAGATACTTAGCGTCTCGTAGATTATCATACTAGTACTACATATTTTTTTACTATAACGGATAATTAGTGTAAACGTTATAGATAGGTTAGTTAGTTAGTAAGGAATTAATGAAATTCAGATTGAACTGTACAAATGTTTAATAAAAGTAACATAAAGTAAAAAATAGGTAGATCCGGCTAGGTCGTGGGTAATTTAGATTGTTAATCCGAGCTGAGTACACTTTAGAGGAGATAAGTCCTTGTTAGGAGCCACTTCCCTGCACACGTCGTCTTCGTCGCAGCAGGCTAGGTTCGAGCTAGGTAGCTCTAGCCGTCCTGTAGTCTGGGTAGGGCAGACTAGCTCCAGACTAATGAACTCGATGTAGTCCTGGACAAGCCCCAGGCTTAGTCTTGGTAGCGTCAGGATCAGAAGCCGGGATCGCGGCTCTAGGTTAGGTTTTCCGGCCCCGGGGTAGGTTCGGTGGCCCTAGGGTTGCTCCATTTTAACTCGCACCCACAGCGACATGCCAGCGCAAGCCGTGTTCCTTTTTTCACCATCGTCTATTGTTATATATTCTTTCTTCAATGAGTTCTTTTTCGGCCAGTACGTAGCTATTCAGCCAGTGCCGAATAAAGAGGTTTGATTTATAAAAATTTAAATAGTTTTTAATTTGTAAACGATTAGATTTAAGTTTTTAATTAGGTTAGTGTTTGTAGATAATAATATTAGTTATTAAGACTTATTTAATTAGAAGTTTAAAATAGAACCGTTACAACTGTACCACCAACAGTTCCACACAACCACCACGGTTGTCATTAAGTATTTGATCAAATGGGAAGATTTTGTAATACATTACGTGCTTATTACGAGATTTTGTTTATAGTTTTTAGGGTTCCGTACCCAAAGGGTAAAAACGGGACCCTATTACTGAGACTTCGCTGTCCGTCCGTCCGTCCGTCCGTCCGTCCTTCCGTCTGTCACCAGGCTGTATCTCAAGAACGGTGATAGCTAGACAGTTGAAATTTTTACAAATGATGTATTTCTATTGCCGCTATAACAACAAATACTAAAAATAAAATAAAATAAATATATAAGGGGGGCTCCCATACAACAAACGGGTTGGTTGCGTTTACTTTGCACCTCATTTGTATGGAGTGCTATACATACCAGGTGCAAACTTAACCACTTAAGGATGGAAAGTATTTGTACGGAACCCTCGGTGCGCGAGTCCGACTCGCACTTGACCGGTTTTTTACTCGTTAGGCACCAAACTAAATAAATATAAAGAAAATAACAATTTGTTTTTTTTTTTTTAATACGTTTCGAAACTGCGTCTATGTCAAATTGGTGAAATCATAAATTATTGGTACGGGTTTTACAGTATAAAGTTGAAAAACCTTATCTTATTTAAACAATAATTAATTTGATTTATATAAAAGATTGTATTGTTTAAACATTCGGTCGTTTAAAACAATATGTTGTAATTAAAACTTCTTCGGGTATTTTATTTTATTTTATTTTATGGTATAACGCGTATCGGAACGTGCTTTATTCGATGTCGGATTCGAAAATTGAATTTCGAATTGATATGTTTTTATCACTCTCTTTTTCATATAGATATGAAAGAGACAGAGTGCACCGAAATTCGAACGATATGAATTTTATAATTAACCTTTGGCTGAGAAATGGCAACTCGTGTTCAAAAATTGGAAAAAAATTAAAAAGCTACTTTCTACTCACGCTCGAAACAAAATCGCATTTTGTTCACTGTTTTCTGACAGCAAAATCGCCATGTTTGAGCTGGTGAGGTGAAAAATAAAATAACTACGTATAATATTTATTTGCTACTTTTCACGTTATTGTAATTTTTATGCCACCGTACTCATTTCTGTTTACTTTTGTTTTCTCCATTCAAAGACGCTCTTTAGCGATAAGACCTTGTGAGACCGCCCGTCGTCGTCTAACGTTGTTTAATTAAATATTTGTCTCGTAATATTTTTCTTGCTTGCGTAAAATAAATAATTGTTGTCTTAATTTTGATGAAGCTTTTTTAGCAATGCACATCAACGCGCCACACGTTCTATTAGAAGTAGGTCACAACGTGTTTGCCGCAAACAAAAAACAACCGATGAATTAGATTTTTAAAATGTACAACACGAAAGTTTGCGGCAGAAAATCCTGGAAGTTTTATGCGCCATTTGCAATACCGATTATTTCCATTGAACTACATTTTTCTCTTTGTTTGAGAAACACATTTCGTTAATTTCACAGTTAATTTCGTCGTGATCCAGATCCAATTTTAAGTCACGACTCATTATTAATCAGTCATTAAGTACCTTTTCTCCTTTCATAATTTTACCGATATAATATTTTACGGTTAGTGTAGTATCCCATCCATATTTTTGCCAGGAAGCACTTTTTCTGAATGGATTTATCGCGGTCGACTCGTCTAGGCTCGATTATCCTGACATGTGTATCGGATTGTACAATCTCGTTTATGGGCTTTCAGCTATTGATATTATTACTATTACACTTGAATACACATAATTTTCATGAGCATGAGACGTAACGTCGACAATTTAATAATCTAATCTCGTTAATTATAGCATCGGGTTAGAGTACGTTACCGCACCGCATTTATATGTAGGTACTCTTTGGAACATATGTCCCAGGAGCGAAATTCAAAAGCATATGCATATTTATAGTGTCGAAAGTAAAATTGACTCGTTTCTTTAGATGCCTTTACCTCACAATCATTAGAGTGTAAAGCACGTACAACTACAACTAAACATTTCCTACTAAACTGCAAACATGTAGAAGCATACAGGATGAACCGGTCTCCAAGAACCCTACACGAAGCTACAAGCAATATAAAGCCATTACTGTGTTTCGTGGAGGAGTTGCGGTGGTTAGAGTAGCGCTAACCCCTTTTCACGCAAAATAGGCACGATAGATGTCGACTTGCGGAGAATGCCCAGCGAAACTAACCTACACCTAATAGAGTAACATGTATTTATGTAGGTGGTCCTGCATCTATTCTGGTCGGGATCCAGGATACGGCAGATTGCGTGAATACTAAATGACATTAGTTGGTCTATATACAACGCCCGCGCCGCAAACTTGAGCGGGATTTATGAGATAATGGCGTAAGTAGCGTGGCCTTTTCGTTGTTTTTTCGTCCCGACCTATTGGCGCCATTAGGGTGTCTTTCCACTAGAAGAGCTATACTCAACCTCAACGCATGCGGTCCGCTGAACTATGACTTGCCCACCAACATGATTACTTAGCGTTCCTCGCTGCAGCTCGTTAATGGTGAGATTGACGACGTATCAGATATTCCACGAAATAATATGAACATTTACTTTGTATGTGAAACGTTGTCTAGCGTATAGCGTCCCAACCTGCATCGTGCCTTTCCAACAGAACTAAGCTAAGTAGAGTGAGAAAGTGGAACAGTAGCCAGTAGGATTACTTAGAGTCGCTCGGTCAGCTTGGTAAGTGATATTTTCACATGTTCCCACGAAATGATATGAAGAGACTCTTTTAACCTAGTTTTCGGTGGAAAGGATTCTGTAGCGGCCCGTACTGACCCATTTTTATATTCCACTAATGCCCTTGTAATAATTGTTTTTTAAATAAAAATTTCGCGAATCCTTTTCATTTCAACTAGTAATCTTGCACTAACTGACGATTTGGCTGATTGGTAGAGACTAGAGAGTTGGCTGCAAGAGATCGCTCTTAAACGATAAAACAGCTATCTTTACAGTTTTTCTAATTCTTGTATTTGTGTTTCTTTCCAAATAATTAATCATATCTTTCATAATATCTTGCAAAATTTTGCTACGCAATAAATCATAATGTGTATTTTATTAATTGTCGAGAATGCCATGAGGCTTTGAGTAAATTACGTTTTGGTACAGTACAATAAAGATCAAATAAATCGAAATCACTTTTTGCCCTCAACTTTATAATCGCTATTTGACTTTTGTCTAATTTCTAACGTGGCACATTAACCCCTCCCGAGTCCATCGATTCCGTAAGTTCGTTATCCGGGCTCGAGTGCTCTGAAACTAGGGTGCCGGGTGAGGCGAGCTCCGGCCGATAGAGATCGCGACCACCTGACGGACGCTGTGAACAACTATCCACTACTGTCTTTTACATGCACATTAAAAAAGGATTAGACCTTTTCAAGGGATTTTATGATATCTGTTGTGATTTTAATGACGCTGTCAATTTCATACACAACTATCGACATCTTGCTGGGAGATGGTTTCTATGAGGGTCCTCTATCCTTAATCTTGCTCTTCTTGGTAGCCCGATAAATATTACTTCACTCTTTGATCGAGCACAGTTTGAGAAAGACATCCGTTTTTCGATGGTGTGTCACGCGACAACACGTTTTAAATAGGTTTCAAATATGTAACTTAAGAAAACTATCCGGGCTCCAGTGTTGTCACTCGTAAAAATAGCTAGATCTGAAACCGTAGAAAGAGTAGATACTTGACACAACATTACTGGCTAAAATAATAAAAACGTCCGGAGAACCTTTCTTATATGTTCCCCCTAGTAGGAGGCTTAGTAATAGGGTCCCTTGACAGTGACACCTTTTTGAACCCTAATAACTTTCAATATCATCATGATGCCAAAGTTGAATAACAGTAAGGCTTAGCCTTTAATACGATCCTTTCTCAACAACTGCTCGCAAAGGATTAATCCCACTCCCTTGAATTACAAAGTACAGTCACAAATCGCAAGTTTGCTCATCGGTGTCTGTCCATCGATTCCCTAACTTCCCGGCCCCGGCTCGAGTGCCACAAGTGGGGCGAGGGACTTGTCGCGGCTCCACTCGATAAAGATCTTGTCACCTGACGACTAAGTGAGTTATGAGCGTTTTTGTCGGCACTGTTGTGCGCGTTAGCTTCAGGTACCTACATTGATTTTCTGTGTCAGATATGACAACATAATATACTGTATAATGAATTAATGAACTTTATTCTGCAAGTATAGGCCACAAGAGCACTTTTACATGTCTGAGTCTACCGGCATTTTACAAAAGGAGACTACTGTTGGTAAGAAATTGACTGAAGAAGGAATTGGCTGCGGAATCCTAATAAACTTCAATACCCGCCTCAGCTCAAGAGCTCAAAGTGGAGCGACGCGGGACTTATCACGGCTAAACTTGATAAAAATCTTGTCACCTGACGATCAAGTGAGTTATAAGCGTCTTTGTCGATGCTATTGTGCGCGTTAGGTTCAAGCGTCAATGATTTACCTAGTCTGTTATAGTTATAGTATAGATATGCACTTATGAGTTTAAAATATAAAAATAGATGTAAAAGTTAGTGTTTTGTTCTCAAGCCTTTTGCGATTGTAAAAGTGCAGTACAATAAATCTTTTTTAATACAGTTGCTCAAAAAGTGGTACTTTTCGTAGCTGCAAATCGTGCGAAAAGTTGGTTATTTCGAACTAGATGCTTTTTACTTTTCATTTTTTTAAAATTTTCTGTTGTACTAACACGTCATACCTCATACATCCAAACAAAGGTCAATCACTTTCTGACTTTATTTATTACGTCATGCAGCATTGCAGGTGTATATCTCATAATTATGCTTAAAATATTTAAATTGCATATTGGATCAATCAAAGGGTTATCTATTAAATAAACTCAAAAACGGTTTTAATAGTTTGTTTGAGTGACTATTATTTAATGAGCAAATGAGTATTATGCGTGACCTAAAAAAAAATTGGGCAAGTGCGAGCCCGACTCGCGCATGAAGGGTTCCGTACCTATACATATATATATAATCTATAACAAGTTTGTTGTATGGGAGCCCCCCTTAAATATTTATTTTATTTTATTTTTAGTATTTGTTGTTATAGCGGCAATAGAAATACATCATCTGTGAAAATTTCAACTGTCTAGCTATCACCGTTGTTGAGATAAAGCCTGGTGACAGACGGACGGACGGCGAAGTCTCAGTAATAGGGTCCCGTTTTTACCCTTTTGGTACGGAACCCTAAAAAATTAAAAAGAAAAGTATTGTCACAGATTAGATAATACAGTATTTAAGCGTGACCGACGCGCTGCTTTATTAATTCATAATATGAATAATCTCAATTTTTGTGTAGGTATTAAATAATATATTTATTTACAATTACATGAAATGTAAGTAAGTTTTATAAAATAAGATTTTTTGATTGAAAATGATGGATTCTTATGTTATCAGAATAGATTGAACACCGCCTGTTATACGAGCCAAGGCAAAAATTGTAAGTGAGAGTATATTACCCGCAAAATCGAAAGAAAAATTATATTGCCGTCTATGAACATTTTATTGGCTGGAAACGAGAATACGAGAATTAATTAAATTAAATTAAACTTGAATAAAACTTTAAACTTACCAGCAAAGGCCTTAAATGCGACCCTTCACAATTGCTCTAAAAATTGTACTCTTAATTTTTATCAGACAGAAATAAACATAATTGCCCCTTTCAATTACTGTTTTAAACTTGTATTATTGCAATTTTTCGCAAATGTATTAAAAAACGTTGTTTGGTACACGTGTGGAAGTGTCATTTTAACTCGTCCCGAGTCTTGAACCTCGCCTTGCGGCTCGGGCCAAGACTCCTCGGGACTCGTTCAAAATGACATACTTTCCACACTTGTATCAAAAACTACTATTTCACGACACTGCTCGAAAATGTGGTTATAGAATACCTGAATCCAGTACACAAAACAGCTCTTATATGTTCATTTGTAAACTGTATATCTATGTTAGCTCCCAACACGACAACAATGTAGCACCTTAGGGTCACAGTTCGTATCTACACATGAATTTCATAGTAAGATACGACTTTTTAGAAAATATTTCGGAGTTATTTTCTCGGCCGGCTCAAACGACAATTTAACCAATCAAAGCTTAATCATCTGCTGCATGTCAAATTAAATTGACCAATGAGAATGCGTCATTTATGAGGTGTATTTTTCTCTTAAACTTATAAATACCCGCAAAGGAGTTTATTTTCTTAAGTAAGATAATACTCCTCAGGTTTACTTTTTAAAACGTTTTCGTTAAAAAGGTTTTACCCCGAAAATCATGAACATTTATATTTTAAAATTAGTAATGGGGCGTAAAACAAGTTCCTAATTTCTGCAATTAAGTACTTATTTTTCAACAAATTAACAGTTTTCAACAAATAAACACATAAAATTATATAATTATATATTGAGTTCATAATATTTTTTTAATTCGGTTTAAAAGCCATGACTCCATTACGATGCGCGCATGCGCTACAAGGCAGCCGCCATATTTAAAAAAAGCAAATGTATTGTTTAGTAAATATTAAATATTGGTTTTGTGATGTGATTAATTTAATAATGTTCTCATTGACTCGCGAAATAATAGTAGATTGTACAACATGTGCATAAAACGCACCATTTTATACGAGACGTTTATCCATCCGAGCGAGCTTGCGAGCGAGGGTGAATATAAAGTCGAGTGTAAAATGCGTTTTATGGACGAGATGCACACTCTACTTTTCACTTCGATTGCAAGAAAATGAAACTACATCATGTAAATATTATACTTAAAAACAAATTTAATTAAAATTTAAAAACATTTAGTTTTTTATATGTACGATACATTATTGTTGTAGTTAAATATATAGTATATTGATTTACTCAAATATAAATATATTTAAAAAGGAATAAATGATAGTAAATAAAAATTAGAAGTTTATTTCAATAAGTTTTATTGTGTTCTTTGGCTGCTGGTATTTTTGCCTTGGTCTTAGAATACTAACGAAATGAAAAAAAAATAAAGAGTTTATTCTATAATGTTTAAGTGGGTGCGTCCCATGAGATATAACTACATAATATATAATTTCATATGAATAACGTTCACAAGATATAATAAACTTTTGCTATAACATCAAAATCTATATTTTTATTAGGAATAACGGTCAATTAGCATAATACTCATGTTGTAGAATGATTTTTTATATAACACTCAAATACTCTAAATTCAGTTGATATAACATACATAACGTATATCGATCATAGTATATACTTTCTTTTAGTATAATGATTAGAAAATATAATAGCGTATGATATACTAAATAGGTTATAACTGCT
This sequence comes from Apotomis turbidana, assembly GCA_905147355.2. Classification (NCBI taxonomy): domain Eukaryota; kingdom Metazoa; phylum Arthropoda; class Insecta; order Lepidoptera; family Tortricidae; genus Apotomis; species Apotomis turbidana. The sequence goes on along the minus strand of LR990292.1, from coordinate 16,296,278 downwards.
ACCCCTATGCCCCTAAAATGGAACATGGGTCAAAAACCGAAAACTGTAGGTAAGGTTAGGTTTGTTTTATGACCATGGATAGCGGAGCGAGCAAAGCGAGCGGAGCGCCAAAATTCTTGCTTGCATGGAGGTGCCTACATTAAAATTTAACAGCGAACTATTGCATACGTATGTTCACAATTGATAATGACAGATGCAATTCTGGCAAGTAAGAGTATACTGTTTGGAAGAACTGCGATAAAATGGAATATGGGTTAAAAACCGAAAACTGTAGGTTAGGTTAGGTTTGTTTTATGACCATGGATAGCGGAGCGTCAAAATGTTTGCTTGCATGGAGGTATATTAAAATTTAACAGCGAACTATTGCATAAGTACCTATTTTAAGTACGTACACAATTGATGATGGCAGATGAAATTCTGGCAAATACGAGTATACCGTTTGGAAGAACTGCGACAAAATGAAATATGGGTCCAAAAACCAAAAAAAGTAGGTTAGGTTAGGTTTGTTTTATGACCATGGATAGCGGAGCGAGCGGAGCGAGCCTAGTATCAAAATTCTTGCTTGCATGGAGGCACATATATTAAAATTTTACAGCGAACTATTGCATAAATATGTACACAATTGATGTGCAGGCGGTTATTCTATACGAGCATTATGCATTTTGGTGTTAGATGTATTGAGTAATATACATTATAAATCTGAGATATTATGAACGTTATACGTTATGATCGTTATATACAATGATATTATACTTAAATAACGTTATACTTAACAAAAATAGATATTTTGATGTTATATCTAACGTTCGTTATACATCTTGAACGGTATACAAAACAAGCTTATACAATATGAGCGTATATGATATGAATATTATAGTATAAGTTCTTATATCTTATATTACTTACCCTGTTTAAGTTGTTCGTGTGGCTGTTCGACCGATCGCCTTGGTCTTCGACGACGATTTTACTTTATGCTCTAGAGCATAAAAAGCGACTTTATGTCGCCTACGCACATCATAAAGTCAAACTTTTAGAGCATGAGAAGTGAAATAGTAGATTGTACGACAAGTGCATAAAACGCACCATTTTACACGAGACGTTTATCCATCCGAGCGAGCTTGCGAGCGAGGATGAATATAAAGTCGAGTGTAAAATGCGTTTTATGGACGAGTTGCACACTCTACTTTTCACTTCGATTGCGAGGAAATGAAACTGTATCATGTAAATATTAGGTATACTTAAATTCCCCTGCGGGTCGGCCTTCGAAATTTACTCGTTCATCTATTGCTTACTTTACAGCCTCTACAACAATGTACTATTAATGGATACACTATATGGAAATACCATATTATTGTAATGTGTTTTTTAGTTTGGGATTCTGTAATGTTTTTGTGCTCACCTGTAGTTGGCGCCAATGTCGTGTAAAACAGACCGACACTGCACAATGCTCTCATATTATTAGAAAGAACATTTAAATGAAACAAATATAAATATTTATTGATATAAAAACTAAAATATTACACTTCTTTCTTAACTTTTCTGCAAGTGATTATATTTCAGAACCAGCACAATATTTACAATGATTATGAAACCAAGCTATATGTAATGCTGACGTTTTTTAATAGTAGATTGTACAACAAGTGCATAAAACGCACCATTTTACACGAGACGTTTATCCATCCGAGCGAGCTTGCGAGCGAGGATGAATATAAAGTCGAGTGTAAAATGCGTTTTATGGACGAGTTGCACACTCTACTTTTCACTTCGATTGCGAGGAAATGAAACTAGATCATGTAAATATTATACTAAAAAAGAAATTTAAATAAAATTTATTTTAGAGCAATGAAAAAAAATTAAAGTTTTTAGGTTTTCATGGCATATTTAAACATTTATTTATTTATTCATTTGTTCATTTTTAAAAAAAATTGTTTCTTATATCTATGATAAATAAAATTATTGTTGTATGTTAAATATACATATGTATAATATATTGATTTACCAAAATAAAAATAAATTTAAAAATTAATAAATGATAATAAAAATTACAAGTTTATTCCAAGAAGTTTTATGTACTTTGGCTGTTGGTATCTATGCCTTGGTCTTAGAATCGAAACGAAATAAAACAAAGAGTATATTCTATGAAGTTTTAAGTTTTTTTTTTAATTATTATGTCAGCTAAAACCCGTTTCAGACCTTCCGATCCGATCCAATTTATCGGAAGAAATCGGATAATGTGTAGTGTATTAGAAAATCTGATCGGATCGGAAGGACTGGAACGGGTTTAAGTTTTAAGTGGTTCGCGTGGCTGTTGGACCGATCGCCTTGGTTTTCGACGACGATTTTACTTTATGCTCTAGAGCATAAAAAGCGATTTTATGTCGTCTACGCTCAGCATAAAGTCAAACTTTTAGAGCATGAGAAGTGAAAAAGCTTTTATTTAACTTGCATTGTATGTATGTATGTATCTAAGTATGTTTGTTCGGGTGAAATCTTGCAACTCAATTTTGAAGCAGATATCGTCAACTGATTGAGCTGAAATTTTGCATACTTACTTAACTTTGATGACAATACAATAATATGGTACCATGAGGCTGATCTGATGATGGAGCCGGAAGGTGGCTATAGGAACTCTATAATAGAAAAAGCAATCCTACCGAGCTTGGGCTCTTTAGAATCGTCTCAGTGAGTATTTGATGGATATCCAAAGAAAAGTACAGTCGGCTATAAAAGCTTGCCACTAAAATGTCATTTTTGACAGAAACTTATTTCTACCACCAATCGCAGTGCTAGTTATTGCCTACCTTATATCTACAAATTGCAAAATACATCACTAAGCTAACAATAATGATTTCGCAACTCCACAAGCTATAATAAAACCATTCGTTATAGTTATATTTCACTTAAAAAGTAAATATTTCCTGTGCATTGACTCGATCACGTTATTTCCAACAAGGAAACGGTAATGTTGGTTTCGTGCTCAAAATTGGCTGTTGGCGGCAATCTACGCATCTAAGGAGCTGGTTACGTGTGACGATGGACGGGTTGATTGCCCAGCTTGAATGGGTATTAAATATGAATAATAACTTAAAAAAACAACCTTAAAGAAGAATTTTTCATCATAGGAGCAAACGCATGGGTTTATATTTTACAATCGATTCATAACATAAACGATGGGGGTCCCGATTTAACCACATACAAAAATACATCTCCGTGATGGCTCAGTTTCATTGGTCGATAGGGCCCGCATGCGGGGTGCGGGAGATTTCCAGAACGCATGCCATAGGGCCCGCATGCGGGGCATTGTTTTCATTGGTCGATAGGGCCCGCATGCGGGGTGCAGTACATTGCCATAGAGAGTATGCCATTATGAGTTTCACTGGTCGTTATACCGTATGCGGGGAGTGCACGCGGTATAACAACTAGTGAAACTCACAAGTCGATAACTCGGTCGATATACCGCGTGCGGGACTCCCCGCATACCTACGGTATAAAGACCAGTGAAATTCATAATGGCATACTCACTATGGCAATGTACCGCACCCCGCATGCGGGCCCTATCGACCAATGAAAACAATGCCCCGCATGCGGGCCCTATGGCATGCGTTCTGGAAATCTCCCGCACCCCGCATGCGAGCCCTCTCGACCAATGAAACTGAGCCATTAGGGTGCCTCCTCACGCCAACATTCGGTTTAAAGAATCTTTATTCTCATAAGAATTACAAAAAATTCGCTTCCATGAGAATCATTACAAAATTTCAAATCTACTTAGCGTGCAGTACCTATTTTACAATAACTTAGATAATTAAATAACAAATAATATACAAATGTGGGTAGTATTAAGTCAAACCAGTATACAAATGACTTTGTTTTGCGCTTGGCTTCACAGTATTACAAAGTTGCATCGTCGGTTGAGTTAAGTTTGCACCCAGTGTTCACGTTTAATATGTATCAAAAGCAAATAAAATGTTCATATTATTTTTTGTTACATTAAGGGTGAATTGCTCGTGGTGCGGAGCACCCTCACAAATCTTACAATACAATAAGAAATGAAATGAAATTATTTATTTGCTTAAACATGGTAGTTAAGTGATGCAGCATGGTACCTATGTAAAGTTCCACATGTTAAGCCGGAATAGAATATGAGAGATACGGAGATGGCATGCAAAAAATACTATTATTAATTCTAGTGTAAATGTCTAACAAACTTGGTGACCTATCATATAAATAGTAATGTAAGGAAACGGTGAAACACATCTAAAAAAAAAATTAGGCTTCAAACGATTGGACCGATTTTCTTGATTCGTACATAAAAACACTTAAAGATAAGACACTTTTCAGTAAAATCATGACGATCCTCTAAATCGTACACATCCATTAAAACCCTTTATGAAAATTTTAGTCTTAATATCGATCGTGTGTTTCGTGTGACACCGATAATCGGCTTACAGGGCGACAATTTATCGAATAAACCATTAAAACTTTAAATGCCTAAGGCTAGGCTGATAGGTGCCGGTCTGACTTTACTGCTATGGGTAAAAAGTAATAAATACATATGAATTATTTAATAAGTACTAAGTATGTGATATAAATAAGTCCCCAAACCTTATATTTATTAAATTTATTGCCTACAAATAGACTTTTGAGTGCCCGTTGTACAATTATGAACGACGAGTTCTTCGTAATATTAAATGATTACGATAAAGATTATCTCGACGTAGGTAAATATCAAAAAAATATTTTCCATAGTCTGTATATGTTATAGGATATCTAGGGCTGGTTTTTCGCAACTCGACGTCTTACAATGGGTTTTAGTAGATTTTAATAAGTTTTACTAGTAAAATACATAAACGGGTTTACTCACGTCGTAGAAGTCGAATAACGCTCGACATGTTTTCAATCGATACGCGATTCATCATCAGGAGAGACGATCAGTCGCAGCGGCGGCCAACCGAAAACGTCAACCGATCTGATCGCATATCTCTGATGTGATGACTGAGACTCACGTCTTTCTATGTAAAATAGTTTTACTAGTTTCTTGATTAGGTACTTTTTGCATCGCCTACTCATCTCATTTCATTTATTAATCCGCTGCTCAAAGGTCGTGTGGAAGAGATCGAGATTATAGATAGATAGATAGATAGATATCATTTATTCATATAAGAATACAAGGATTGTGTTTGAAATAAAACTTAAGTCTAGAACAAAAAGCAGTCATACAAAAATAAATAAATTCACTTAAATCTAATTATAATGTCTATAAATCACTAAAAATTTCATCCAAACTATAGAAACACCCTCTCAACAGAAATGACCTTAGTTGCACATTAAAGATTCGATGGTTCGAAAGGATTTTTAGTTCCGTTGGCAACTTATTAAAAAGCCTGACTGCTTGATACCTGGAGCAATGCTCAGCAATCTTTCGCTTGGGACAAAAATTTACCTTTAAATTCTTGGTACGCGTTTGAAGCCGAGACTCTTGTTCTTCATAAGATTCCAACTTTGATAAGTTCTTAATAAGCTCCGTGAGTAGTACAAGAACGTATAAGCAAGGAACCGTAAGAACACCCAACGATACAAAATGTTCCCTGCAAGAGATCCACGGAGGAATTCTCACAATAGTTCGTATTGCCCGTTTCTGACCAGCTAGGGCTCTATTTATGTTATATTGGAAACTATTTCCCCAGAACATGATGCTGTAGCGCAGTCTCGACTCGACTAAAGCAAAGTAAACTATTTTTAGTTGATCAGTCGTGAGTTCCTCTCTGAGGCTTCTCAGAGCGTAACAAGCTGAATGTATAGAGTTTTCAACAGCATCCAACTCATGTTTCCAATTTAACCCTGGATCTATGTATACACCAAGAAATTTAACTTTATTAGTCACGTCCAGGGAAGAGCCGTTTAAGACTGCTTTGATCTTGTCCGTCTTTTTTGAGTTATGACTAAATAGCATGATTTGGGTTTTACCAGAGTTGAGCCGTAAGTTATTTATGTTAAACCATGTCTGGAAAGCCACCAATGCATTATTGGTTAAGACATTAAGCTCTGATATACTATTTGCTGAGACAATACTGATTCTATTCTACAGTGCGCCTATATTGCGTGATGGGTTGCTGGCACTACTTACTCTTGCCAACCCGACTCTACCAGAAAGCCTAGCAGGCCCTTGATGTTTCCGATGAAATCTGACAGTGACTTCGGAGATCTGAGGTGTTGCGTCCCGTATTTGACTTCTCCAATCCTGTCTGCTTTGCCTACATTTAGGTTCTGCAAAGAGAACTGTCAGTAATGCCTCGGTATGTGTCAAAATAACGACTTTTTAAATTTATATAGTACGTCTGTTTACAAATTAAGCAAAAATTGTTTTTTTTTAATGATAAGTTAAAAAAATTAATAAATAATAAGTTATATAAAAAAAGGTAAAAAATTAAAAATAAGTTATCCGTGACCGTTAATAACCCGAAAGATTTAAGCTAACGATACTAGAGACTAATTAGAGTAGATAAACTTATGTAACATATATTCTAAAAACTCATAATTAAGGAGATATAAATTATTTAAGACAAATCAAAAGTTAAAAAATCTTCAGTCCAACACACCCTAATTTCATGTCATTATGCCAATGTTCAAATTTGAACTCGCCAAAAGTGAAACATAGAACCCTGTAATATTGAGACAGAGATAACTTGACACTTCTTGTCATAGAACACAAGTCACGGCATTCGCCGTTCGTCGTATGATTTCGGAGCGATTCGTGGAGTGTCATACTCGCTCACTCTTCTTCAACTAAAGACTTATTCACAAAGAAGCGGGCAATTAATATGATTTAATTTGTATTGAAATAGTAATTTAATTAAGACACATAATTAGACCCATGTTGATATAACATTATTTACTCGTATTGTCGTCAAAAATACGTGGTTTAAATCTTTCGGGTTATTAACGGCCACGGTGTATAGTACGTCTATTTGTAATTGTTAGGCATCGACTTATTTACAATCAGATACTTATAATCATTCATTTATTTCATTCCAAACTGCCTAGACATAGTATCTGGTCAAGAAAACGTCAAAATTACTAAAATCTATTATCAAAGTAAAAGTTAGGTATATCTTTTGCTAACACTGCTTCCACTGAGTGAATAAAACATATTACGTATTAAATTAAATTGCCGGCGTATTATGTATGGTCGTCTCGAATTCGAAGTGTAACAGAACTTTCTTTAAACCGAAAATTTGAATGCGGTAACTTGTACGATGTTTGCTTTATGCACAAGTTGATTGAGAGATTTTCAAAACAACAAAAGTTGGTTGCACTGAGCAAACATTCGCCCGGGAGTTCGTCAGCGTGAATTTTCCGTTCACGGTCCATTTCACCCCCTTAGGGGTTGATTTACGAAAATCATTTCGTTGTACCCCTCTGGATATTGTGGCGAACATGTATATCGAATTTCATGGATCTATAGCGGTTTGGCTACAAAAGTATTCGTCAAAATATTTTTGAACCGGTAATTTCCTTTTTTTGTGGCGATGTTTATATTTTAATTCAATGAAACTAAACTTTGTACTTGTTTCAAGAAACTTTTAAGCCATGAAATACTTTATCAAGAGTAAAGTTGAGAAAACTAATATGTCGGCTAATAATATCAAAGCTTTTGCCGCTCTTCATCACTGAAAGTACCAAAATACGTCATCTAAAACATTATCAGATAAAAAACATTGTCAAACAAAAATTTATGAAATATTAAGTGAAAAATAAAGGTTTATTTCTAGTTTCTAGCTAGTTATACGTATAAAAATAAATACGTGTGCTTTCCGGTTATTTTAATGTAATTTTAGTCACATCAACGTCAAGTTAACGGTAGCGGCTGCGTTTTACCTACATATTAGGTTGAGCGGTGCCGAGAATTCCCGGTCGTAAAATTTACCGGTACCTACTGCATATGCCCCTACAAATATGCAGGCACTAACCTACAAACATGTATATTATCTAACCCTATTTTTATAGTTGGCAGTGTTTGTAGTTAAACAAATAGTTGGCTTACTTTTTCTCCAAAAATAGTATATCGAGAAAGGCGCTCTAAAATCAGCAAGCCGGTAGAAATCGGGATCTATGGACGTCATGCCACTGGGCAGTATTCGTTAGTAAAGTCAGTTTCGTAACGTATGTAATTGTATACGATTTATGATTTCATTTTAATTCGGTGCTCACAATACAGTCTGCCAATATACTCCATCAAATATTTAATATGTTTGTAGGTACGTGAATAGAATAATTTGATGTCATTTTTATTACCACTGAATTAAACTGTATGCGTTTTTTGTTTTACAACGGAACAAAACTTGGTACATTTGAATTGGGAGATAACATTTTAATGTGACCAAAAACCGTGTTAAAATATACTGAGTTTCGATGTGCACATAAATTTGTGCGGCGACATCATGCATTATTTATGCAAGTCAGTACGTAGTTTATTATTTCCAGGTTTGGTTTCTTTTTGTTGAGATTTGCATAAGCGCTACAGATTAAATTTTGCTTGCAGGACTTGTCGATTTTCCGAATATTATTCACTACGTATATACTATATATACGATTGTTACGATATATTTTTTCGGTTCTACGGCGCTATACATACGAGTATAGACTTTTCGCAGTGTAATAAGTTGAATATTTACGCTGTGAACTTGAATGACCTATATCTTCAAAGTCATACCTTATTCCCTTTCTTTTGTAGACAAATCTAAACAAAAAAACGCCCTAGCAACGTCCGAAGCTATTCAAGCATTTTTGACCTCTACGTAGGTTGAATTATAAAATCAATTGCTTCTTGTTAGTCATAATACAACGGGTTTACTGGTAGGCAGTATAATAAAAACAGCAGTAATACGTATCTATGCGTGTTGAGGACTGCTTTTGACGACATTTTAGTCTTTATTTTATTATGTATGATGGGTTAGAGTTATTGATGACGAATATACCGGTTGAGAAAAGAATATATGCCTGTTTGACAGAATAGGGATGTTGAATGGTGTGGTTAGAACACTAAGATGGTGTGGTTAGAATACTATTGTGTTTGTCCCCGAATAAATGTTTTTCTTTCTTTCTTTCTTTCTTAAGAATACACACTAACATTAACAGTACCTACATTCTATTGTAGTTATGTGATCAGAAATTACTAGTTAATATCTAAGCATATCTTATAAAAAAGCATTAATAACAGAAAAGCAATAATAACTCAAAATATTTTTTCTCTTCTCCTGCTTGCTAAGTGCGTTATATTAGCTTCGAAAAGAGGATTTAGTGTTCGTTTTAGCGCTAGAGTTTAAATCGGACGAGTAAAAACGGAACCCGAAGAAAGATTTGTATGAAAATGGATGAGAAAACTTGTCAGTCGCCAACTACACACAAGATGCATATAAGTAATTAAAAACAAAGCAAGTTTATTTTACAGAGCGGAAGAATATTTTTGTCGACTATCAAATAATAAAACAAAATTTCAATATTTTATCCTGACTTAGAATACAAATCACTTCGTAGCACAATGGCTTAAGTCCCCTGTCAAACAAACCACTATTAAAGCGCGTGACTCCCAATTTACTGTTTTATTTTTATTCAATAAGATAACTATCAATGTTGCTTGTACAACAACGAAATACTTTATTAATAATTATTACAATGGAAAATAAATTAACTAAAACTGAATTAAAAAGAATCCAACAGTACTGAGGCCGTCTGAGGCATCGTCCCCAGCACGCTCGCCGCGTTTCGCCCTGGACTGATGACCACGGGCCAAATGTTTCAACCGCCAGTGCCGCAAATTCATAATTTTGTTGCTTGTACTACAAATGTGGCACGAGTACATATGACAGAAGTGCTATTGTGTTATAGAGATTTAAAAGCGCACTCCCGGCGACAACAAGCATCGTTACATATGCAAAAGCATGCAAGTTAGATGAGAAAAATGGAAGATCTTGTTCAGTGTCCTACTTTGAGAGAGCCGTCGGATAAAATCTGTCTAAAAATTGTCGTTGATAAAACAGCTTTGTTGGCAGATGACAGGCAAGTTTTAGGATATCAGCAAAGGGTTTTGTTGAAGTTTTACTAACTCAATTTTGAAAATGGCTACCATGATTTTGCATTGTTTCACTCTATCTTAGGTGAAGGAGCAATAATTCCTATGGGAGGTAATTAGGTATAAAACTAATTCATTTTTATGAACATTTCTATTCCTTAGAGCACAATCGTACTAACTTTGAAAAAATAATGTTGTAAGTACCTATACGTAATTAGTACGTTAGTGCACAACTCAAGAGGTTGAAAGTTCATAGGCAAAATAATAATAATAATTATGATTATGACTATGAGTGTGAACTAAGGTATCTATCGATTTGTCTCTTCTTTTTTTTTCTTAATTGCAATGACATTGAGCCATTTTTATTCCTATAACTAAACATGTAGGGAAGACCTCCATCAAAGGGAATCGACGACCTGGTTAGGATCGCAGGAAGCAATTGGATGAGGACGGCGCACGACCTATCATTGCAGAGAACTTTGGAGGAGGCCTTTGTCCAGCAGTTGACGTCTTAGGGTGATTATGCGAGCGTTTTAACCGCTTCACTACCGTGACCACTATATTTTGACGAACCTCATATAATCAAAGGCGCTATTTTATGTTGTCTTGTAGAAGACGCAGATTTTGAATATTCTTATCATAATGATGTTGATTGCTTCTAGAAGTTGGCCAATATTGCGGTTATGGTAATGAGGCGGTTAAAACGCTCCGAATAATCACCGTCTAGCGGGTGATATGGTGATAGCTGCTGTAGAATTCTATATCAGTCATCATCTTATCATCCCCAAATCCCTATTGCGGATATCGCAACGCCTCGTCGAATCAGGGCCCAGCCCATCTAGCACAAATATTCATCGTGACTTGTCGCACGACATATTGCTACCCGTCACCCTCTCACATGAATACACAGAAAGAGACAGGAATGTATCCCGTGCGAGAAATAGTCGCTTTTGATAGTTGTGCTAGAGGGTCTGTACCTACTCTGTATTATTAGTTTATACCACGACTCATGGACATCAGGACATGTCGCGGAAATCAAATGTAACACGCAAATGGACGATAATGGTTGCTGCATATATTGTAATAATTACGTATAGGACAATTAACATTCCTTTGATCGCATGTTAATGCAAACATACGTAATATCATGGACAATCTCGGGCCACTTTGATGCCTTTGTGTTGTGGTATTTTAATCCGAATTTTTCGCGTATGGAAAAATTACAACATGAAATAAGCAGGGCTTAGCTTAGATAAAAAAAAGGATACGTAACAGGCTTAAGAGGCCTTATTCCTTAAAAAAAAAACTTTTTTTCATATTATGACAAATATATTCATAATTTTAACCAACTTTTTGAAGTGAATAATACTTTTACCCGAGTTCTAGGTAGTAACATAGCTATTTCATGATTTTATTGCGTGCAGTAGAAAATAAGTTGAAAAAACTAATTTTCCGCGTGAAATTTCGAGTAGTTTTTGAAAAAAAAATTATGAATGAAAATTGTTACCAATGTGTCAACACAAAGCTACTTTTGTTGACAAGTTGGTGACAGCTAGACGAAGGTAGGAGTTGAGCTTAAAGTGTAAGTTTCCGACGCAGCAACATTTACGTTAAAAACATTTTTCACTAGAGCCTTTTGCACGTGAGGCCTACGTTCCAGCATCTTACTCTATTCGTTAAAGTATTTTTTGAATAAAGAAACAATAACCTTGCTCGGTGCAGTCTTGTAATCAAAGTTTTCGTACCTGTGGTACCGAGTTTTCCTTTACCTAAAAGAGCCATAAAATGCTTTTGGCCTTCACCCAATAACTGTCAGCAACGCATATTTATAGTATGCGTTTACTTCACCGTCATACAAGTTTGTTCCTAGGGCACGCTCCTTGGCAGTGAATGCGTTAAAATATTTAGGTAAGCCATATTTCTTCGCATTTTAATGACACCAAGACGCCAGTACGGTCAGTATCAAAAGTAGCTGCTTTAATTGTATTCTAAAATTGACAGCTTCTTTTGATGCTGACTGTAGATTAAATTGTGGAAAAACATTTTCTTGCAGAGCTAAATTAAATTTAGCCCGCAAAATTGATCCAGGCGGATCTAACCATCTGAAGCAAGATGGTTAGATCCGCCTGGATCAATTTCGCGGGCTTCTTAGTCGAATAAAAAGTATCACATGTACCTACCAAAATTTAACTAGCCGGTTAGACGTGATTAACACGCATACAGACATAAAAAGTACAAAACATACTTTGCGATTCAGTGACCGTCAAATAACCTATTTCAAATTTTTAAGAATATCTTCAACGTAGTTACAGACATTTCATTATCAAAAATAATAGTATAGACAAATATAGATAACTCGCCTACGTCTGTTATTCTTTCCTCAAAAATATGTCTGATCTGATCCCTCATCGAGCGCAAAAGTTGAGTGGGAGTTAAATTATACGCAGGTTACTCGCAACTTCGAAGCGTAAATTATATCTTGTTAGTACAGAGTTCTCGATATCGAGTTCGGTTTACTTTAGTTTGAAATGGTGCGAGTGAGTTATCAAATTTAAATAGGTAGGTACTCGTATGGGATATTTGTTTCTAACTTTGCATGGGTCTCTTTTGTTAACAGATATCGATTAAACCAGGGCTTTATGCTTGAGAAAATAAAAGAAACTAAAAGGAAAGCTGGACGAGTTTTTGTTTTAGTACAGAATCGGTTTTTACTATGTGTATTTCTACGCTGACTCAAAATGGAGCTTAGCTTTCAACACCAAGCTACGGTATCTAAGTCATCTTGCTATCCGGTGTAGCTGGTCGCTAATCGAAATCGGCTCTTTAAAGCTGACACAAGTCTTTATAAACTTGATCAATGTGTCCGCAACTTAACACAATTTGGACGTAAAACGTGTCATGGTCATCGTTCTTATAGTGTTGGCCAAGAATCATTAAATACATACAATAGCATACAATCTTTATTCTTAGTGCGCTCTCATCCTATCTGTTTCGCGTATCGCGTATCCTATCAATAACCCAGCATTTAGATATCAAAATTAAATACCTCTTATTAATGTAATAGAAAACTTACCGGCATGCAGTCCCACGCTACAGGTTTTTCTAAAAGGAAACCCATGAATTCTGACTGCAAAAAATGCCAAAAAGAAAGGCTGGCTGACACCGTGACCAAACTCTATGTATATACCGAAACCCATGTCTTCTCTCTGTTCTCAGTTGATCCATGATTGTATAATAGACATTTGTGATACTGTTAGCTAATAGTATTAGTGATACGTCACTCATTTTGATTTGTGGGCCCCTGTGGCACCCTGTCGCAACTACTGATTTATTAATGTAAGTAGTCGATCTATTGGATTATTTAGGACATCAATTATAACTCTAATGTACAGAAATGATTTGTCATTTGCCTATTTATTATAACTTTTTAATAAAAGGTCAAAGTATGTAAATAATGAAAAGAAATGGTTTAGCTAAATACATTATAGAAAACGGCGTATAATTTATATTACTTGTATCGCTGATAAATGATAAGACGTAGGTTGTGGCAAAGAAAGTGTACACTTGGATAAATCCGAGATAAGACAGATGTCTGCCTATTTACGTAATTAGATTACGTCGATAAATAATCTTGATCTGTTTATTGAGACGTCATGCTCATCTGCGACGTTTAAAACATAAGTAGTCCAGTAAAGAACCTGCGGATGATATGAGTTTACTGTCATTTGATTTGGTCTTAAAAAGGGTGATCTTAATATGTGGTTTAATGCATTTTGCCTATAGCTTCTTGTACTTGCCTATTGTACTACTATGTTAGTATCCTTATGCACGAGATCAGCACCAAAATGAATCATGTAACATCTGTTTGGATATCAAACATAGATTAATTTTATCTCGATTTCATGCTGTACCTTTTGAATTTTAATCAGCTGGAATGTGTTACAGTCCTCATAAATATCGTTAAACGGTATTTAATTAGTATGAATCACATATGTAATTATTGAAATTGATGATATTAAGTTACCTCTTTTATTGATAAAAAGTGCTATACTTGCAAAATTATTATTATTCAATTATAATTTATGGAGGTAAGTTACCTACCCCAATATCAAGAGTTGCCATGTGTGATTCATACTTTAATGATTGATATACCATTCACCGATATTTATTAAATATATGCTATATAGGTAACGCGGCCAGCCTTATGGGCACCCTGCCCAATGGTAGCGACATAGGGGGATATGTACATATAGTTTAGGTCCCAATAGTCTAAGTTAGGTTTCTTAAGGTTTAGTTATATACTTTTTATTTTGTTTTGTTTTTCTCTAATAAATATTTATATAATCTAGTAACCTAAAAAAATATATATATGCTTAGCAGGTGAATTGAAATAAGCAGCACTCATTAAGCTACCTTACTTATGACATTAAGTTCGCCATTTGTATACTTTTTTATGCAGTAAAGTGTAAATAAATAACCATGGGGATAACTAATAATTATATGTATGCGATAGGCTATGTCCTTGCTGTCTTGTCCGTCTAACGTGAATTCCTTAGCTTCGTGGTTTACGTACTACGAGTACGTCCTTTTTACCCCGATGCTAGAACAACTTTCATACATATTCCAGGTAAAGGTATCGATACGCCGGATAGGAGGGGCTTGACCGACCTACAATCCCAATTACCTGACAGTACAAACACCAGTACCTAACCAAATAGCGTTTAACGACGTGAAACATTGATTTGTACGAGTCCTTGACTAAGTCTACAATGTCGTTAAAATATTCAGTCTGAAAAATCCGCCCTCATTACTATTCGAGTATTATTTAACGAGAATCAAATATCAAATCGTTGAGTGAGCTAGGTTTTAGCATAAATCGGTGGAGTTTCGTTCGTTTGTGTTTAATTTTGGGGCTTGAAGGCGCACAGAAGATTAATTAGTCATTGTTCTTGAATTAGGCACGCCCTGGTCCGACGGCTAGCTGGCGATACTCGCAGTTGAAGTTGTTCCGTTTCTGGAAGTTCTTGAGATATTCTCTGCTTTGTATGAGGAAATAGCTTCATACAAAAGGGAGATCGGTGCACATCGTAGTTAGTAAATCAGGATATTGTAATTGGAACTAGTAATCACACTAGTATTATAGAGGCGAAAGTTTGTGAGTGTGTTTGTGTATACGTTTGTTAACTTCTTCACGCTCAACGGTTGGACCAATTTTGATAAATTTTAGATATTAAGGTAGCTAGGGTGTCCCTGGATTAACACATAGGCTAGTTTTTAACCCGAGAATGTTATGTTCCCGTGGGATGAGCGGGTATCACTGCGCGCCGCAGCTAGTTTCATTAAAATCGCCCATCGAAATTTCAAAAATCTTCTGTGAGACAGGTTTATTCGTAATATTAATCTTACACTTTCATGTCGGTTCCCTCAGTTTCGCCGACAAATGTGTCGTAAAAATGTTACATAACATACAATTTTCAATTAGTCGTCATTTTTCTCCTCTTAAAATCTTTTTCGTGCTTTTTCGAAACGTCGTCGTATATAAGCCATTAGATTAAGTTAGTTCTATAATATTCCCAAAAAGGTAACGGGCCTAGACAAAATGCTATCAATAAAGTATTAATTGAACCCGATTCTGAATCTGAAATTACTTAGTGGAATCGTGAAACTAAAATTGCTTGTAAAATTGGTATCTGCTTTTTTTAGGCTGTATGAGTGTCCCACTGTTCGGCAAAGGCCTTAATTTCCACAATTCCCTGATTGATGCCTCTTCTGAGATTTTTGTGGTATGTGTCTAAGTCATCCCGCCATGGGGTCGTCGCCGATATTGAGGCACCTACTTCTTTCGTACCTCGTACCTACTAGAGTAGGTACCTATTTCATTTTTAGCTTTCAGCTTGTAACTATATATAGTAGTCTATTTCGGTTTGTAACATTTAAAGTTCTCTCAAGCTAGGAAAATATCAGGCTGAGATAATAAGTAATTAATCTTCAAATTAATTTTCTGAGAAATAAACGTTGCTACGTTTAATTTTTACACGTTTCTTAAGGAAGGTCGAATCTTGTTTCGAATTCATTATTTCATCTGTAGGTATAAGTAAGATACCTAATAATGGACTCATTGTCATTAAAAATTTCGTTTTCGGTGTCGTTCGAATGATATGTTTAAGTTATATTTTTTAGGCTGTATGAGTGTCCCACTGTTCGGCAAAGGCCTTAATTTCCACAATTCCCTGATTGATGCCTCTTCTGAGATTTTTGTGGTATGTGTCTAAGTCATCCCGCAATGGGGTCGTCGCCGATATTGAGGCACCTACTTCTTTCGTACCTCGTACCTACTAGAGTAGGTACCTATTTCATTTTCAGCTTTCAGCTTGTAACTATATATAGTAGTCTATTTCGGTTTGTAACATTTAAAGTTCTCTCAAGCTAGGAAAATATCAGGCTGAGATAATAAGTAATTAATCTTCAAATTAATTTTCTGAGAAATAAACGTTGCTACGTTTAATTTTTACACGTTTCTTAAGGAAGGTCGAATCTTGTTTCGAATTCATTATTTCATCTGTAGGTATAAGTAAGATACCTAATAATGGACTCATTGTCATTAAAAATTTCGTTTTCGGTGTCGTTCGAATGATATGGCCGCGGAGCGATTCGGTTGAATCCCGTACCGCCCTCCCCGTGTGTTACCAAATATTCATATAAATGTACCAAATATTCATATTCACACAATGAAAAATGCATACATTTTTTTAGGAATATGGATAAAATATCAGTGGATCTTCTTATTTTCATTAAAATTTAAGCATTTATTATTGTATATAATTACTAAAAGTTGCCCGCAACTTCGTACGCGTAATGTTAATTTAGAACGTAGTTGAGTAAAAATTATCCTACCATCTTTGGATGTACCTACAGCTATCCCTATACCAGAATTGGTTAAAACCCGTCCAGCCGTTTCGGCCTCATGTGAAGACAAAGGAAATTATGAAAACATGACGCCAGGCTGGCATGGCGCCGCGCGCCCATACAAAACAAATGACGATCCTGCATCACGCTATTAACAGTTTCCTGAAATAATGACCGCTCTCCATAGAAATAGATGTCTAGAATTTTAAAATAATATAGATGAAATATGAATATTTGATAACGTATGAGAAAGGGCGGTTGAAACACTCCATGGCCATATCCACCTACTTGTGTGTTGGTTGCGATTATACTGCGAGTTTCGTGTTGTCCATTACTCAAAATTCTCAACGCTTGTCTTTCCTCTTTAAATTATACATTCAAGCGTGATAACCACGATGAAAAGCATATACGTCGTAGGTACTTTTAATTTTTTTACATATCCTCCACGGTTTATTTTTAGGATTCCGTACCCATTGGATGTCAACGGAACCCGAATACTAAGCCTCCGCTGTCTATATGTCTGTCCCTCTGTCACGGGCCTTTGGGCTCGCAAAAAGATATGAATCGCGTATTGTGTAAGTATTAATTTTATTAAAGGTGCGTTTAACCAAACTTTTATTTAAAGAATAATGCTAACTCTCGGACAGTAATGCCAGACCCCTACTAGTTTGGCATTACTATCCTAGAGTAACTGTGGCGCGGAGATAAACCCATTAGCGGGTTATACCACACAAAGTTCAAGCCATGTTTAAAAAAAATATTCTAGAGTCGTCATCACTACATAGTATAAAACAAACTCGCTCCCTCCTGCCTGTCTGTCTGTCCCTATGTAATGCTTAGATCTTTCAAATTACGCAACGGATTTTGATGCGGTTTTTTTATAGATAGAGTGATACAAACGGAAGGTTTATATTATGTATGCATGCACAATTTATCAGTTTTTCACCCGTGCGAAGCCGGGGCGGGTCCCTAGTTCTTGGAATAAATGTTTGGTAAAATTCAGCTTTAATCGTAGGCAGGGTTACCTATTATCCTCATTAGCCACTTGATGGTATATCGTCATTGAGGTTGATCAGGTCTTCAGTAGGGCCTTAATAGGCTGATATAACAAAAATATTAAAAAAAAGCAGGGGTCATACAAAGAGGTTTTGTTTTCATTTATTTAATTTTACGGAATCCTTCGTGCGCGGGTCCGTATTGCACTTAACCGGTCTTTTTACGACGTCACGTTTCGTCAGCAGTGTAGTCTCATATGCGACGTAATAGGATGAATGGGATGGACGCACGACGCACAATAACGACTTGACCGTGAATCTGTATCAATGTTGAACGGTCCACTTTTACGGCTTACAAATTACGTATAGTATAAGATTCATCTATTCCGACTATGTGATATGGTCATATACTACTGTCACTCTTTCTTATTATCAGACGATCAGATGTGATAACAACCGATTTATTAAGTAGTATTTATTTAAGATACGACCGTTGTCTGCTGCGAGTATTGTATACTCACTCATATCACATTGTTTTCGATCACATCCAGAGATGTCTATTGTTGGGTAAAAGCTGGTCAAGATCTTCAACGAATGGTTACTGACAAAATGGTTATGTAGTAGCGTAAACTACTCTATTATCGCCGTAATAGTTGGCACCATACGAGTATATGTACCTTATTTAAAGGCAATCTTACAAAACTGGTGCTATTGAATGCCGATCATTGGGTATTTTACTTTATGAATTGTAGAGGAACGGTAACAAAGTGGAATGTGTAGATGGTATTATTGGTATTTCAATACACTTTACGATTAAGTTTCACCTAAATAACTTGTGAATATGCACATGTCTATATTCCTTGTATTTTCTTTACAGTACGGTCCGGTGAACCCGCTCTTCCTCCCCGTTACCGCGCCGAAGGGCCCTGGCTTCACTGCAGTCATACTGACGTACGACCGCGTCGACAGCCTGTTCACACTGGTGCGAAAACTGGTGCGGACCCCCAGTCTGGCCAAGATCCTCGTCGTGTGGAACAACCAAAAGAAAGCGCCACCCCCATGTGAGTTTTTATAGATCTTGTTTAGTGTATTTTACTCTGTGATTACGTCGAAAGGTCCTTACTTCCTCCAAGATCCTCGTTGAATGGATCAGCCACAGCAGTGTGTCTATCTTTTGTGTAAACTGGTGTGAAGACTGGTGCGGACCCCAAATCTCGCCATGATCGTGTGGAACAACTAGAGTAAGGCACCCTGAGTTTCCCTGCATATGCAGTGACAGTTTATTCATGCTGTTAACAGTAGCTCTTGTCAGCCTCGTCTGAGGTTCGCCAAGATCGTCCACGTCCATTCCACATGAATAACATAACGTAGGTATCACCTTGGTCACGGCACCCTGATGTTTACATTTTACATTGTTGTGTTGAAAACTTAATAAATTCCTGGGCTTCCTTAAAACTTACGTGGTATTTATTCGATTAAATGTTTATTAGTATTAATGCAGTTAGGTTTTTTTAGGTGCTATGTTGCCTAAAAAACTAGGCCTTAAATAAACATCGATTGATTATTCATGAAACGTATTCAACTGTTCCGGGTGCGTTAGAAAAATATCCAATAAAAAACGTAATACCTACTGAAGCACAATACACATTTCCTTATGGTTATTTTGTTAACAAAACAAGTATCATTTATAAACAAACAACAACTTACGCCATAGTAAAAATCAAGAATGAAATTATATTGCAATCAAACTGAGAATTGAATCCACCAAGTTTCAAGAATATGAGTATTCATTTGTCATCCGAATAATCAATAATGCAACTTACGATTGTATAGAAAAAAAATGCGAATTATAATCAACTTTAATGCATTTTGAGGAGGTTCTAAATAAAAGAATTTAAAATCCTAACTGTAGGTGAAACGCATTGGCTATTATTATTACGCTAAAAAAAAAACTGTCTAAACGAACATCACAAGTGAAATAATAAATTCGTTCCATTTAAACTTAGTGTTCCACGCCTTATGGTGAATACAGTGCTCGAACAATTCAGAACTTCAATTTTCTACTCGATACGTTATACATAATACAATACATTTCAAATTTACTTCAATAATGTTTATACAGTTTCAATAAAACAGATGTTAGCTTATCAAAACGCTTGTAACAAACTCGCATATTATTGAAATATGTCATTAAGAACAGGGCTTTGCTGCTTTATACTTACAATGCATATTTCAAGCAAACGAAGCTGTATACGAGTTCTCTAAAGTAGTACCTACGGCTTATGAAAAACGATACGGTAATGTGAATATTTCGTAGTTAGCATAAGGCTTAATTTAGTCCGCTAGGGAGAAAAGCAGTTCATTAATATGTTATTCGTCATCGATTGGCTACGCACGGGCGAACCGAGAGTGAATCTGAAATGAAACGAACAGTTTAGATTCATTTTAATTGTAGCTAATTGTTTATAGCGCTTTGAACAATTGTGGGAGCAAAGTGAATGACATCTTGGAAATTGTATGGAAAAAGTGTAGAAAATAATTGTTTGCAGCTGACATAATTGCTGTTTGTTGATGGAAACCTGTATGTTGTTTATGCCACCTGTTCATAGATCATAGTAAACAACACTATATGTTGAACGTAAATAGCGAGGTGGCCGATCTAATATGATAAACCAAAGTTGCTTTGCAAAGAGGGCAGCGATCCGCATTTTTTTTTGTTTACATTACATTTAGGAAGTCGGAATATTTTGGAGGTATGTTTCTTCCGTCCTTTTTTTTTTACTTTATGAGATAACCTTATTTTACTGAGGCATATACCGGCTATTGGCTACGGTACACCAGTGTGCCGCGGAACGCACGGAACCCTGCAATAGGTTATCAAAACTGAAATTTCCTTAAATGACACTACGGAATTATTTAAATACACAGATAAAAGTAATTAAACAATACCATGGACAAAATCAGTTGAAGCAGACCACAATGGATAAACGCGCGGTCGTTGTTAATTAGTACAGTCGCACTCATTAACATACGAACAATAATCGAATCCAGTGCAGGATGTTCGGTGAATAAACTTGGACAACAAATGCAACAATATTCCTAGGTATAGTTAGCAATGGGATTCAAAAATTCTTATAATCTATATCTATCTATACTATATATTGATAAACCCTTAGTAGGATACCGTAGACCTAATTGAAATCTATCTTAAATTGTTAAACGTAAAACATACAAGTTACGAATTGTCAAAATTTTACCGCACAAACATCGGATTGCCTAGTATTTTATGATAAAAATAATGAATAATGATAAAATATTATGTAAAACGGGACTTGTTGCGTATAAATTAATTACTTCGCGTGAGTAATTTTATTGTCGTGATAGTGTGCGAAAATAGGAGACGTTTAAATCAATATGATGATTGATGACAAAATAATTATCTACGTTTGTTCGTTTGATTGACTGGCGTGTTCATAAATACTGACTAAAATGATTTGTATTGATTTCATGTAACTACCAAAGAGTATGTAATCACTCCGTTTTAAGAGACGGGAGTGCCTCACAAAAAGCGTGAACTCGTTTTAGTATGAAACGCGGGCGAAATTGGCGAAAACATACAATACAATACGCTTTATTGCACACCAAAAACATTTACACAAGAAATCACATATAAACAAATTAAAAACGTTAGACAAGAGGCATAATGCAACATACTGCCAATATGAAGCCGCAAACAATATCAGTGTCAGTGTCAATTCATGACATAATGCCAACATCAAGAACAAAATAGGGATGTCACATGTCACACAAATTATCGAATTATCGATATCGGTATTAAAAAAAAAAATGTTAGCGTAGTGACCCACGCGACTATTTTTTGTGATAATTAAATAACAAACGTTTACATTTAAGCGAATAAAATAAAATTAAATGGTTCAGGCTAGGTTCGAACCCGCGTCTCCAGCGGCTTTCTGGGCCTTACCTACATAAACCATTAAATGTTTCGCTTCAATGGAAACATTTGGTTTACGTTAGCTGACGTTACTGCTTTAATAAAAAAAATAACACACGTGTTTGCAAATAACTTTATTTCGTTCAAACTTTGACTGTCTTGCTTAAACAATAAACATAGACGAAAAAAAAGCCGTTTCTTCACTCCAGGCTTTGCTCCAGGTTGGAAGTTCTGCAACACAAATAATACAGGTTACAGAAAATTACAGAGTAAAAATGTATCTGTTTGTTAAGATGAAACCGTACCTGTTCCATTCCATATTGGCTGATATAAGAATATATGCTAAGAATTATATTTTTTTTAATAGGTAAATTATAAGATTATAATACCCAGAGAATTGCAAAAAATATTTCTGTGACCATAATCTAACTCAGACTGGCATAAAAAGTAGTGATAGTAATGTCTTTTCCTCTCCTCTGAGGCGGCTTTAACAGTTGAGAGGTTATAAAAATTAAAATTAAAATTCATTTATTTCAAGTAACATATTGATAAGCAAAAAACATTTTATTCTTCAAGTGCACCCTTTTGTATACACATACCTAATAGGCTGTTGCTTTAAGTACGATATTTCGTATTTACCCAGGTATTTTTCACTTTATATGAAAATTATCGATAAAACTTACAAGCAGCACTATTGTTTACATACAAATAAGGGCATGTATTATTTTACCCGAAAGACGAAGTTTTCAATGAAACTATAATTAATTAATTAACATATTTATATCTCGCGGTAATAAATTATGGCATGTATTTAACGCGGCGACAAATTAATCTGATTTAGGGATTTATAAAAAATTAAAGGGGGTAGCAAAAATAATAAGTTGGCGACTAATTGCGGAGACTAGTATAAAGTAAAAAGTAGCAGCTTTCTTTTGCTTAGCAAGCAATCAATTTTCGGCTTTGTTTCAATATAAGCTAGCATCGAGTTTGGCGACTGAATTAACTAATTAAGCGGAAACATGACAGCGGATAAAAAGTTGAAAATGGCCTACTCTAATTGTTCAATGGAGATTGCATATAAAATAAATCAAGGTCATAAAAATAATAACGGAGCGCTTTTTAGCAAAATACAACTAGACAACATCGGCCCTTCCTTCCCCATTGAAAGAGGGGTAAGACAGGGCGATCCGCTATCGCCAAGAATTTTCATAGCTGTGCTGGAATCAATCTTCAGGAAGCTGGATTGGAAAACTCATGGTATAAACATCAACGGAAAAAACCTGACACATCTCAGATTCGCCGATGACCTTGCTTTATTTGCAAATAGCAGTTCCAATCTAGAATACATGATGAATGCATTAAACGTTGAGAGCAAAACGATGGGCCTAGAAATGAACTACAGCAAAACTAAAATCATGACAAATAGCATCAAAAAACCTATACTTATAGATAAGGAAAATATAGAGTACGTCGACCAATATGTGTATTTGGGAAAACAAATAAGTTTCAACCCAAAATCAAACGAACTGGAAATAGAAAGAAGAATTAAAAACACTTGGAATAAGTACTGGAGTTTAAAAGAAACCCTAAAAAGCAACCTTCCCCTCAATCTCAAAAAGAAAGTCATGGATATGTGTTTACTTCCCACGATGACCTATGCATGCCAAACTTGGAAACTCACATGGAAGGCAAAACATATGATTGTGACATGCCAAAGAGGAATGGAGCGGAGTCTTCTAAAACTAAGAAAAATAAATAAGATCAACCACTCCATTATTAGGAATAAAACTAAAGTAATAGATGCTCTTAACCACGCACAGAGACACAAATGGAGGTGGGCTGGCCATGTAGCCAGACTCCAAGACGAAAGGTGGACCTTCCTTACAACATCCTGGAAAGGTCCGGCAGGTGGCAGAAAAAAGGGTAGGCCATTGACACGCTGGGCAGATGATATTGTCCAGTTAGCAGGTCCTAACTGGATATGGAGGGCACAGGACAGAAATGTATGGAGATCTCTAGAGGAGGCCTTTACCTTATAGAGGGTTCTAGTGTGGTGTTAAAAAAATAAAAATTTATAGTAATATATCAACTTTAGTCAATCACGAAAAAATGTCTAAACTTAGATCTGTACAGCATTTATTGTCTAAATTTGTAAATTTGTTTCTCACCATACTCAGAAATAAAGGCTTTTTTATTTATTTATTTATTTATTTTTAGGGATATAAAAAAAAAAACAACCTAACCTAACCCGGCCGAGTCGAATCTTCTGCTAATATTAGTCGCCAAGTCATTATTTATAGTACCTCGCCTATGATTTAAGTAATCTTGTTTATTATTTTTGCTACCTTAAAGTAGCTGCCATTATTTGAATTTTAAAATATCCTTAGTTTAAAGCTCATTTAATATAAATGATTGCCAAAATATTTAATCGCTGACAAGTTATTATTTTAGTTGCAAATAGTTTGCTGTTCTTTAATTTTTCTGTCGCCGCGAAAATAATAAGCCATAAATTATATTCGGTTCTTACCGATCTTCGTGTAGTGCAAATCTTGCCATAAAATAGTCTTTTTTGACCGTCCATTCGACACGTTTTCACTGCATATTTCGCACTTTTTCCTTTTCAATACACTCATTTTCGTATTTGTGATTGTCTTATGTACCTTCTTCTAGACCACCAACACACCCAATAAAATGCAAATAATTAAATTATTTATTATTTGTGAAGAGCACAGAACCTTGACAGAACCAGACTACACAACAAAAGAGAAACGTCAACTAACATGGCATGGCGGATAAAGATTGCTGGCGAAGTGCAACCCGCCTAAATTTGAATTCCGTCAATTATCTAATGCTTTGTGGGTTTCAACGTTCTTTCAAACATAGATAGGTAAAAAATTCGCCTCCGTTTCATATCGTCGTCGTTGATCATTTTTTACCTTGAGAGTTGCGCGAGGCTGGTAACTACAATCTACTGCCTAGGTGCAGTCCGTGAGCTCTTAGATTGGGATTTTCTTATCTCGATCCCATAAGAGCGAGCGAGGAAGTAATAAAGCTCGAATCATATTCTGTCAATTCACGTACTGTACTAGGTAGGCACCACCGCACTACGCGCTAGTCGTTATGAATTTTAGAAGGACACAAAAGCCGTTGAAACTTTACCGTCACAATTTTCACTGCTACGTGAAAAAAGAATATCTAAACAGCCTCATTAGCCAGACGAGGCATCCCATAATAGCTCGAGGACATCTTGTAGTCTCTGCCCATTCCGTGTAGGCTAGTAAAAATTGCGTGAAGGATGTGCCAAGGGTTAAATTCGAGCTTTCTAATGACGACGCTCCCGGATCTCGTCGTCATTTATGTCTGCATTAGCGATGTGCTTTTATTCAAAGTTACCGTAATGTCATTCATTCGTATTGAGATTACGTTTTTATACAAAGCCAGGTTGGTCCCACTTTCAGACCAAGGCTTCTCCTCTCCTTCCTCTCGTTCGTATCTAAAGCGCCAGTAGATCAATCCTTTCGAAATGCGTCTAGATAGATGACTAGGGCGACTATGTTTCTAAGCGTACAATTCAAAATGTGAGTGGTATTTAGCCACATCAATTTGAAAATGTATTATCAATCGGATACGACGCGGTTGGCTTAGTTTGTATATAAGCACTTGCCTACTGAGCCGGCGGTCCCGGGTTCGAATCCTGGCCAGGGCAAATATTTGTGTGGTGAACTCGAATATTTGCGCTTGGGTCATGGTTGTTCTATGTATTTAAGTATATATTTATCTATTTAAGTATGTACGAGTATATCGCCGTCTAGTACCCATAACACAAGCCTTCTTGAACTTAATTTGGGACTAGATCGATTTGTGTGAGGTTGTCTGATATTTATTTATTTATTATTATTTATTTATACGTGTACCTACAAATTAATATCCTAGCAATAACTTATACTATTTTAATTTAATTTTACAGCATCCGAGTGGCCGGTGATCAACAAACCTCTGAAAGTGATCCGGGCGAAAGAAAACAAGCTGTCAAATCGTTTCTACCCGTACGACGAGATCGAAACTGAATGTCAACTAACCATAGATGATGACATAGTCATGCTGACGCCCGACGAACTGGAGTTTGGGTAAGTCGACATCCCTGTTATAATTATCTCTGTATTACCGATCCAACGAACATCACCTTTAGTCTTTACTAATGAGAGAGTGATCTGGACGAAAGAGAACAAGCTGTCAAAGCGATTCCATCTGCTCGACGAGATCGTGACCGGGTGTAAACTGACAATAGACGATGAGATTGTCATGCTGCTGACGCACTGGGGTTTGGGTACCACAACCACTCGATTATCATTATTGTCGTCATTATTCTTATCATGCATCGGCATGATTGATTAGCTATGCAACAAATAGAATCTTTAGCACTAAATAAAACTACTAAAGGTTATCTCTTTTGATCTTCGCAAATGCCTCCTCAGAACTATATTTTCTTGTTTGTTTGTGTAAAGTGCGATGTAATCGGCCGAGAAACATGGCGCCCAACCGAGACGTGGGTGGTGCTACACCTGGCTACGAACTTCGGAATATGAACCTCTCCGATTTCAGCTAAACCCGAATCCCAAATAAAAAACTCACGAACTGTACCTTAGACTTTGGTTCATGATTCCTCTTCCTTATTCCTGCACGGGACATTATTATATCGCTAAAGAGGTGTTAGACCGTGTCAATTTACTGAGCGATGCTACTTATTGCGATTGACTGTACTAATATCTAGTTCATTTACTTTCTCGCATGATTTTACGTAGTTTTATTACATGGTATGAAGCCGTTTAATATGGCATTTACTGATCGCCATAACGATATTGACTTACGTGTTAAATGTTTCATTGGAAAGCAATCCGTGTTTGAAGCGAAATAAAAATTCAATTCCGTCTTAATGCTGGGTCTGATAAGAGTTTGTGAAAGTCGGTAGTGTATAATTGGTTTATGATATCATGTGATGCGAGCGCAGTGCCCGTGGCCACTCGGCCTTGACAATGTAGAATAGACGCACAAAAGCAGAACGCATAGAATAATGTATAGTTGCTCGACCAATAATTACAGGTCCCCACTGAAAACTAGAGCCGCGGCTTGCCGTGGCATTACGCTGAATAGGACCCCTTCAACGTTAATTTGACTATGTTTGTGTTGGATTTTAATGTAATTGGGTATAACGTTGAATAAATGTATTTTCTTTTCAGTCTTATAATAAGATAATCTTGCAATAGGTGATACATGACCTGTACATTATAAGTAGAACATGTCGTAGTAGCGCTTTAAGGGTGAAGCCAGACTAGCGTAATTTGAGTCGCGTAATTTCGGTCGCGCCATACTTAGTGTGACGTGATCACGTGACATGAATCTGAAATTACGCGACTCAAGTTACGCTCGTCTGGTTTCACCCTAAGTTATTTATTTGACTGTGCCGACTTAGACTATGGCCCACATAGCTCTCGAATAAAGTGTTAATGTTAGAATAGTTGCCAACGAGCCACAAACTGTGGTTAGCGACAAGCGCCCACCAGACCATAGCCAATATCTTTGGTAAGGCGATATATTAGACGCAACCACCCAACTAATTACCACACAGTCTTTTTTTAAAGGAAAACGTGATGGGGTTTTCTTAGAGCTGCGTAAAAGCAAAAACTAAAGTTCGTAAACTTTGCATTAATACGTAGAATAACGTGATGGTAACTCTGCAACTGTCATGTTACTGTTTTGAATGAAGACTTAAGGCGTCCCGCGCACTAATCAGCTTGGCTGCGGCAGCCAGTCACACATATGACGATCTATGGGGGCCCGTGCATTGGCCAACTACGATTCCCATACATCTGTTTAGCTGCCTAGTGCGCGGGGGGCGAATAGCTGATAAAGGGTAAGCACGAGAGTTTATCTCTCAACCTTTCTTTAAATGTATTGCGACTGTTTTACGGCGATAACGATTAGTTACAGTTTACAACTTGGTTGTTCTCCTTTGACTTCGATGTAGGTTTTAGGGAGACCGTCGACTTGACCTTTAAATTCACAAAATGTTCAGTTTTCTATGATCTTGTAACGAATGGAAATTGAATTTTATAACTTAGGTATTTTGTGACAATCTCAAAGTCATAGAAGAACTGTGATAAGTGAGTGAGTGACGACTAGGTATCATAGGCCTACCCTAGGGTAGGCCTATGATAGTCGTCACTCACTAGGCCTAGGCCTATGATAGTCGCGTTCGTACTCGTAAAAAACTTACGGATACATCATTCGATCTATCTCGTGTGAGACGTCACCATCATAGGCCCATAACATAAGATAAAAAAATTATAATACTATTGATCCACGAAACAATTAATGGGTCAATTGCAAAAAAATTGTACATAGTTAAGGGCTTTAATTAAAACAATGTTAATTGATTCCTTTGTGTGACGAAAGTTACCCATACATTTTGTATGACTAACTTTCGTCACACAAAGGAAGCGATCGTATTTAATGTTAACTAAGCCTTTAACTATGTACAAATTTTTTGCAATCGACCCTAATGCTCAACAAGAGGGAAATGTGAATGAACAAAATATTTATAAATATTGACAATGGTAAATTGTGAAAGACAAATGTAATGTGATCAACTACAATGTAAGCAGGACTCGAACCTACGACCCTACGTTTCCGGCGTAGTGATCTCCCTACTGAGCTATCTCATCGTTACGTCAACCAAACCTTTGATTCCATAATTCTTCGCTACTAGATCGCCCTCTGCCCCATGTCTTTTTTAAAATGCTTAAGCAGATTAGCCATACGCTAGGATGCGCGTATGAACGAAATATTGCCAGTGTGCGTTATCTTTAACAATCATAAATACAGATATCATATTGCGTTGAGAGAGCGTGAGAGATTAATGCATTTAATGGCAAAAAACTGTCACAATACAAACTATAAATTTGCGGATACACATTAAGCATTTTTTTCATTACAAGTCAGTTTGATTAGCGAAATCGTAATAAAAATATTTTGTGTGTCAACGTGCCCGGGCAAGATTAAATAAACGGCATAAAATAGGTGGTATTCGACTAATTATACGACGACTAGTAAGTAATTTACAAAATAAATGTATTCTTGTTTTTAACATGTTTGCAAATACTTTATTGTATGTATATAAAAAAATAACACGCAGTTAATTTTATGTTTTTGCGAAAAGCAAACGATTTTTATTACCCAGTCAAGGTTTATTTACTCTTTTTAAGTACCCCTGAAAAAGAAACTCGGTCAAAAATGAAATGTGTTAAAAAATCTGTCTAAGCACTTTATGTATCGAAAATTTTAGCTTAATTATCAGTTCATTACGAGCTCGTCTTTTTGACATTAATACCTCATTAAAAAGGGGCTAGACATTGTTTTTTCCGTACCCTACAAATGTGGTTATTCATGAATATTATTATCTGTTCAGTTAGATACTTTCTATACATGACAATTGATATGGTTATGTCTGCCTGTTACAGTTTCGACGTGTGGCGGGAGTTCCCAGACCGGATAGTCGGGTTCCCATCCCGTCTCCACGTGTGGGACAACGCCACGCACTCTTGGAAGTACCACAGCGAGTGGACCAACCAAATCTCTATGGTGAGTTTATATCTGCGGGGTTCGTGGGTCTTCTACCCCCCCTGCACGTTAGGACTAATGCAGTTGGAGACAAAACTGTCTACTGCCTACTCAAGGGAGGAAAAAAAATCTATGGTGAGTCTGCAAGCACACTCGTTCATATGTGTTTGTTTTATTTACGCTTTCTAATAAGTCAGATTAACATACGCTAAAAAAACACCAAGTATTCTGGCTGCTCGAGGGCCTCCCTGGTGGTGTACATGCGTATAACTTGTTTACGAACTGCAGTAGTGCATAAACTAACTGTTTGTTTACAATGAAGCGAAAAATGTAACAATTGAATGGTTTAGGCAGGGTGTGAAACTGCGTCTCCGGGTTACTGAACTTGATGCGAGAGCCATTGCATTTTTCAACCAGTTGCTGTCATTGTAGCGCCATCTACCGTAAAGATTCATACTTTATGATCAGCACCATCGTCGCAAATTATGTTGAAAATCGATAGTAACGATGTGCTACACCCAAATGAACTATTTTTAATAAAGGAAAGAAATAATCTAATAAAGGAAAGCCGTTAGAGACGCAGGCTGTAACTCTGCCTAAACCATATTTTTTTTTAAAATTTTCGCTTCTTTGGTTTACGTTAGCTGTTAGTAGACGTTAAAAATAATTAAACCACCTATAATCCAAAGTCATGTTCTACATTTTGTCCCGATAGCCGTGGATAAAAAAATAATAGTCAGTTAACTACTCTATTAGCAATAACAGGAAAAACGTGTAATTTCAGGTATTAACAGGCGCAGCGTTCCACCACAAGATCTGGTCGTGGTACTACACGTACCGGATGCCCGCCGCGGTGCGCTCTTGGGTCGACGACAACTTCAACTGCGAGGACATCGCCATGAACTTCCTCGTCGCCAACGTCACGGGCAAGCCTCCCATCAAGGTGAGTTCCAGTCACACTACAAGATCTGGTTGTGGTACTACATGCACTGAATGACGGCCGCGGTGCGCTCTTGGGTCGACGACAACTTCAACTGCGAGGACATCGCCATGAACTTCCTCGTCGCCAACGTCACGGGCAAGCCTCCCATCAAGGTGAGTTCCAGTCACACTACAAGATCTGGTTGTGGTACTACATGCATTGAATGACGGCCGCGGTGCGCTCTTGGGTCGACGACAACTTCAACTGCGAGGACATCGCCATGAACTTCCTCGTCGCCAACGTCACGGGCAAGCCTCCCATCAAGGTGAGTTCCAGTCACACTACAAGATCTGGTTGTGGTACTACATGCATTGAATGACGGCCGCGGTGCGCTCTTGGGTCGACGACAACTTCAACTGCGAGGACATCGCCATGAACTTCCTTGTCGCCAACGTCACGGGCAAGCCTCCCATCAAGGTGAGTTCCAGTCACACTACAAGATCTGGTTGTGGTACTACATGCACTGAATGACGGCCGCGGTGCGCTCTTGGGTCGACGACAACTTCAACTGCGAGGACATCGCCATGAACTTCCTCGTCGCCAACGTCACGGGCAAGCCTCCCATCAAGGTGAGTTCCAGTCACACTACAAGATCTGGTAGTGGTACTACATGCATTGAATGACGGCCGCGGTGCGCTCTTGGGTCGACGACAACTTCAACTGCGAGGACATCGCCATGAACTTCCTCGTCGCCAACGTCACGGGCAAGCCTCCCATCAAGGTGAGTTCCAGTCACACTACAAGATCTGGTTGTGGTACTACATGCACTGAATGACGGCTGCGCTGCGCTCTTGGGTCGATGACAACTTCAACTGCGAGGACATCGCCATGAACTTCCTCGTCGCCAACGTCACGGGCAAGCCTCCCATCAAGGTGAGTTCCAGTCACACTACAAGATCTGGTTGTGGTACTACATGCACTGAATGACGGCCGCGGTGCGCTCTTGGGTCGACGACAACTTCAACTGCGAGGACATCGCCATGAACTTCCTCGTCGCCAACGTCACGGGCAAGCCTCCCATCAAGGTGAGTTCCAGTCACACTACAAGATCTGGTTGTGGTACTACATGCACTGAATGACGGCTGCGCTGCGCTCTTGGGTCGACGACAACTTCAACTGCGAGGACATCGCCATGAACTTCCTCGTCGCCAACGTCACGGGCAAGCCTCCCATCAAGGTGAGTTCCAGTCACACTACAAGATCTGGTTGTGGTACTACATGCACTGAATGACGGCTGCGGTGCGCTCTTGGGTCGACGACAACTTCAACTGCGAGGACATCGCCATGAACTTCCTCGTCGCCAACGTCACGGGCAAGCCTCCCATCAAGGTGAGTTCCAGTCACACTACAAGATCTGGTTGTGGTACTACATGCACTGAATGACGGCTGCGCTGCGCTCTTGGGTCGACGACAACTTCAACTGCGAGGACATCGCCATGAACTTCCTCGTCGCCAACGTCACGGGCAAGCCTCCCATCAAGGTGAGTTCCAGTCACACTACAAGATCTGGTTGTGGTACTACATGCACTGAATGACGGCTGCGGTGCGCTCTTGGGTCGACGACAACTTCAACTGCGAGGACATCGCCATGAACTTCCTCGTCGCCAACGTCACGGGCAAGCCTCCCATCAAGGTGAGTTCCAGTCACACTACAAGATCTGGTTGTGGTACTACATGCACTGAATGACGGCCGCGGTGCGCTCTTGGGTCGACGACAACTTCAACTGCGAGGACATCGCCATGAACTTCCTTGTCGCCAACGTCACGGGCAAGCCTCCCATCAAGGTGAGTTCCAGTCACACTACAAGATCTGGTTGTGGTACTACATGCACTGAATGACGGCTGCGGTGCGCTCTTGGGTCGACGACAACTTCAACTGCGAGGACATCGCCATGAACTTCCTTGTCGCCAACGTCACGGGCAAGCCTCCCATCAAGGTGAGTTCCAGTCACACTACAAGATCTGGTTGTGGTACTACATGCACTGAATGACGGCTGCGGTGCGCTCTTGGGTCGACGACAACTTCAACTGCGAGGACATCGCCATGAACTTTCTCGTCGCCAACGTCACGGGCAAGCCTCCCATCAAGGTGAGGACTAAGGAGTAGTGTACTACTGACCGACCCACACGTAACTCTTCGCGGCTATCTATAAAACAGCAAAATCATAGAATTATTTTCCCTGAAAATGATAATATGGATCTCTTCAAGTCTAGAGAGAACAGACATTTACTAGACGAAACAGTTCCTTTTTATATTGGCACTACATAGTATCTCCACTTCGCCTGATGGTAAGCAAGGGGACCCCAAGTCGCAATGGCAACTGATAACAAATCAACGGTGCACTGTCACTGCCATGCTGGCCCGAGAGATGCTTCTTTACGCTTCGTTTAAAGGGTCCCATGTTGTAAGAAGGAAAAACGTGCCGGCAAAGAGTTTGACTTTTTAGTATTTCGACAGGTGAAGGAATCTTCTTGGTACGCATGGGAATATTTTCCACGGTGAATCGCAAACCGGCGTGTGTGGTTCGGTGGAAAGGGGAGGGTGGAATAAGAGAAATTATACCTACACTCACTTTTGCACTTATCTCGAAATCCTGGTATGCAGTCTCACCACGCTAACTCTTCCGAGCAAATGAACTGTCATTGTCAGACCATACAACGTGAGTCAGTTTTTTTTTTTTTTTTTTTATTAAAGCAGTAACGTCTGCTAACGTAAACTAAATGTTGGAAACGCAGGTTCGAATCCTGTCCGGATCATTAAATTTTTAAATTTTCGCTTCATTTGTAAACGTGAGTTAGTTCATTTGTTCTTGTATGGTTCGACAGTTCATTTTCCTGGAGAGTGGTTTGACTCTAACGAGTTATTACAGATTTTATCAAAATTTCCAGGTGACCCCCCGCAAGAAGTTCAAATGCCCCGAGTGCACCAACACCGAGATGCTGTCGGCGGACGCGCGCCACATGTCGCAGCGCTCCGCCTGCGTGCAGCGCTTCACCGAGATATACGGCCACATGGCGCTCAAGT
Source organism: Apotomis turbidana (assembly GCA_905147355.2). Classification (NCBI taxonomy): domain Eukaryota; kingdom Metazoa; phylum Arthropoda; class Insecta; order Lepidoptera; family Tortricidae; genus Apotomis; species Apotomis turbidana. Next base: position 16,262,732 of record LR990292.1, on the reverse strand, counting down.
CCGTCGAGTTCAGGGCGGACCCGCTGCAGTACAAGGAGAACTCTGGGATCCCGCATATGTATCCCGATATCGGTGTGCTGTAAGGTGAGATAGTAGAGATTTCAAGTAGTGCCGAAGGGCTGAAATTATATATTTCATTGGAGATTACCACAGAAGCATATAAGAATGCTTTAGAAGAAAAACCATATATGGCGAGAGCGGATTTCTCTTTTTTTCTTAGAAATAAATTGCGAGGTTTTTAATCTCTTTAGCTCCCTGTTAAAAAGAGATGTCAATCGTTATTGAGTATCTCCAATGTTTTTTTATATAACGTCCGAGGATATTGCTGTTTTTATTGTGATATTAGAAGCGTTACTTACATCTCTACTTGTAAGATGTCCTCTCTGTTCGAATATGTATTATTGATTTTAATTGTCATGTATTATCGAAATCATGAATTACTGCATTTATAATTCCGAATTATGTGCAATATAGATTCCTTCTTAAAACCTAAACTGAAGTTTTGAAGTTGCTACAAAATTACTGGCACGAATTTATCTGTGCACGACTTTATCAAGAAAACAAGCTATGTATGATTATTGTGAGCAGATTATTATGCTAATTATTTTTCTTATTGTATTTCGGCTGCAGCTATTTTTCAATCGTGTAATTTAAAGACTATTATGTGATACGAGATTTTTATTTTACAATAAATATTCGAACTTTGAGGACTTGATAATGCCACGGTTAACAAATCAGGTTGGTCATTTAGTACTGGACTGGTGTATAAAAATAGAGGATGGACAATAAACTGTTTGAAGGCTGTAAGAGATTAGAAAAGGGAATACGTCCCCAGTACCCAGGGTATGTAGTTGTAACTGCCTCTTGATTTACAGATACTTGATCCGCGCACTAGATGGCGTTAGTGTGTAATGAAAGGAGACTTGCAATTAGAGACAGAATATACCGGTAATCTTTTCATACAAAATAACCGATATTTTACCCCTCGAACGCCTTAGAGCCATACTTGTGTCAAGATATTTTTAATTCAAAAACTTATTTACTTATTGTAATTCAATTTTAATTCTATTCATTGTTATATGTCGTTGATTATGACATGTTTATATTTTGATAAAATAATTTAAAAAAAAAAATATATATATATATATATTTTATTTTTCGAATGCAATATCATTATGTAAGATTCACGGTGAAAAATATTTCAATTAAAATTAATACCTGATTCTACTTCCCGTATCGGTATTTCGGTTTCAGTTTCACATTGAAATAATTGTATTTTTATTTTCCGCTTAAAATGAATTGCGTTTAGTGAAAATTAGCAATTTAAAAACTATTACGCACTAACGATATGTAGTGTAGACAAATTGTACCTTAACGCTTAATGTATAGTGAAGTCATAGGAACCTGGTTTCAAAACTTAATTTAATCAACCTTTTCTGTGCCATCTTTTTTTTTTTATTTAAGTTTCCGGCCATAACTTTTGCATATTGTATCTTATATTTTTGCTTAAAGCACCAAATAAAACTAGTCTTTATTGCCATCTGTCCCACCCAACTAAAATTACGATTTTGAAACTTCAGGTTCAGTCTTAAATATTTACTAACACTATACATTACATTATTTTCTTCATAATCATGAGCGAAAAATCTATTGAGATTTGGTGCGAAGATAGTATCAAATGTGCAGGAATAATTTTAGTATATTTTTTTTGAACAAACCATTTATGTTGTGTGTCGTTGTTTAATCGTTTTCGGAGTCAATTTTAGACGTAGGCTATTAAGCGTAAGTAATATTTATTGTTTACTATGAGCTTCTGTGTTTAACTAGCGTTTAGATGTTTCACCAAAGTGTTTCATTGATTTAAAGTGTTTCATGTAATTGAAATCGACATTGACGCCATCTATCCAGAATATCTAGAAATATAAATTCGCCTTTGTACATGTTTTTTTTGTTATGAATGTGTTTGTAACCAGTTATCGTGTAGGTACAATCAAGTGTTTACATACAATGCTGGAAACTATTTAACCTTAGATTTTCTAGGATATTAATTAATCATCTTTACTGACAATAGAACTTTTTACTTTTAGTAAAAACATAAAATCCAGATTTGCAGAAGATAAGTGCAATGTCAATTTCAATTAAATTTATATTTTAGTAGTCTTCAATAGTTGAATGAATTTATTTTATCGTTATTTTATGAAACTAAATACTGCCCCAAAACATGACACCCCTTGGGGATAAACTATACCTATACTCTTGAAATTAACGGTCTAATTCTAATTGTAAACGAGTATTTGCTTCGAACAACCTTCTTGCCATACCTTATAGTTGATAATTTTGTACGACAATAAGTTGTTAGTATATCCAACAACCCTGTAAATTACTTTTGTGTCAATTCTCTCTTTGCGGTTTGACTGATCATTGTCATCGTACATATATATCCGTTTTAACCTTTTGTTATTAACAACATGTGAAGGTTACAGCGTCATCATAAGGGTACTTTGTAGCATTCGCTTGTGATGTAGCATGTAACAAATGAAATCTTCATATATTTTATTATACATTAAAGGCGAATGCATAATGAAAGCACCCTAACATTAGTGTAATGTTTAGAATTGCATGTTTTGTGGCTGCAAATAATGTGCGGGGAATTTATAAGTGAAAATAAATGGCGCGTGATTGTGTATCGTGGGAGATATCTATAAGATTAAAAAAAGTAATAATGTACGTAACGTGAAAACCATATGTGAAAGAGTACCTATGTAAGGCACGTTGTATGTGCCTATACAGTAGGTTGGAACTTGCAGGGTACAGTCGAGTCCTTGATTATATGAGCAAAACTGTGATCAAAATGATCTGAACATGCCGCTAACAATAGGAATAAGTTCACATATTTTTGATAAGATTTTTGCTCACAGGTTTATGAAATCGCCTGTACCTTTGTGAATTGAAAGAGATATCGATAATTAGGTAAGTAATTTATCAGAGTATGACGATAAATTGATATTTATAACAATGGTCAGCCAAATCTATAGAGTAACTGTAACATGCCGTCTGTCCTTAGGATTGTAATGAAGATATTCTAAAATGTTGAATGAAATTTTAGCGCTAGGGAGAAACTTTAGTCCATCTTGACATATCGGTGCTTGCGTCGAGGTTCATTCCTAAGTAGTTATATATAAATGTATATTATAATTGACGCACGATGGGTAAGTATATGGAAATATCGAGGGCATAATTTTAAACATATATCTTTTGTATTTTATTACGATATGACGACTGAACTATGTTTTAAGCGAATGGAATTTCAGTCGATTTTATTGTGAAGTAACTCCAGTGTTTTTCTGTTTTAGTAATATTATTTGTGTTGATAATAATCAATTATAATGTAATATAAATGTTTGAGCCAATCGTGTAAGTACATTTTATAATTTATCTTTTTATTTTCTATTTATGATTTTATTAAATTATTTTTGATGCGTTTTTGAGACATTAATTTGTCATAATTTGGTTGTTTTTTAATCAAAGCCAAAGACCTTTTAGACTAGTCTCGACGTTTATTTCGCATTTACTTTGTATTTGTATTGAATCCGGTGTCGGTAACTAAAATACCGGTAAAATATAACCACGCAGCCACACAACGGAGTACGTACTAATTTTAATATTGGATTGGGAAATAAGTATTTGACTCTTTTTTACAGTAATTTACTGTTCTATTCTCCTAGTTTCTTTCCTACATCAGTAATACTACATAACATAACTTACGGAATATATTTATTTATACTTATTTTATTCCAACCGAGTAATACATCAGATACTTCAATACACTACCGAAGTGGGCGACGAATAAAATTTTACCGGTATTCAATGTTACCGATATCTATATTCGGTAGGATTGCCGGAGCAATGGAGTTACCAGGTATATCAAACGACAGACTGAGGACTTCGTTACAGCTAGACTAAAGCTAGGTGTTAGGTACAAAGCGTAGTTGGCGTAGAAATGTGTACTTACGATCTTCGTCCGTGTTCTAGGGCCTTCTATTGAGCGAAATGGTAGTTTACGTGTCTTGTTCTCTTGATTTTAGAATGAGATGTCGTATACTGGCATTTGTTATTGATAGTTTATGGTCACTTTTTAGATTCCATCTATTTTGATCCGTTAATTTCACAAATGTGTACAAAATTCTCTTAATCTTTTATTATATGCTGGGTCCTTTTTTTATATCAGCGAGCTATGTAACTCTGATTAGATTAAACATGGGTTTTAATCAGTTGACATTTGTTTAGACAAAACAAAGAGTCAGGGCAAATGACAATCTTTTGACATAATGTAACAAGCCCAAAATGTATTTGTAATGATCAAATATAGAAATCATTGGTGTGAAATAAATGGAATCTTAATAAATATTGTGATATATTCAAGAAATTGTTATAAATAATTGTGAAATATCACATATTGCTTTAATAGTACATGTTGTAGTACTATGGAACTCAACGATCGAAGTACAGTAGTGAAATAATGATAAGGAGAGATTTAAAACTTATGAATTATTCAAATTATTTCTTTTTTCTTTTTTATGATTATTGTTGTGGGCAATTTTAACTCTTGGCATTGCCTTAGAGTTGATAATCCACCAAAACCTTATCTATGAAGCGCGCTTCTCTTTTAACGGACGATAATGGGGTAAAAAACAACAGTAATGATTTCTTTAATGAGTTGGTACACAACGCGACTACTATGTGTACATTGTGTACATGAGTTGGTACACAAAGGAGTATAGCACTTCGTCATAATAAACTTCATACAAGGGAGAACAAAAAAATAAATAAATAAATAAATGCCAATGTTAAAAGTGTGCTTCAGTTATTTTGGTCAAGCCATACAAATCATGGTTTTCCATGCTTTGTTTTGAAAAGCTTCGATCTATATCGAGTATTTCGCCTGAAACTGAAATGAAATAATTGATACAGTGCTTGTGCAGCTATATTGGTTTTAATAATACTTAAGTTTTACCTTTAATTATAAGTTATTGCATATTTTTTTATTACGTATTGTTTTAAATTTGTCCAGTCTGCATTTTTAAAAGTTTTAAGAAACTTTAACGTACGTAGCTTACGAAATGATTTCATTCTTACTTATCTTATTTCGTGAACAAAGCATTAACATGACACATTAATAATAATAATAGCACGACATATTTTTTTTAATTTTCCGAAGTCGGTTAATAATTCAGCAAAAACGGAGCATTTAGCTTGGAAGTTTGTTCACTCAATAATATTTGTAAGAATGTATACATTATAAATGATTACCACCGTCCTTTGGCCATACAATTTTTCCTACTGTCTGTACTATCTAAATCCTATAAGACTACGTAAAAAGTAAGTTACAACCATCATTGTCTTGATCAAACATTAGTAACAGATGTTTAATTGCCGGCCCATTACTTAACTGACAATACTCTTTCATCATTCTTAGACAAAATTGAACGGATTTTGATTTAAATCTCTGTATAATATTGTCTACGGAATCTGATTGTGGCGCCATCTACTTTGCACATCCTGGTTTATATTTTATTCTATGTAGTTGCAAATACATCCTGTGAGTTTATAATAGGAATTCTTTGTTGAGGCTGAATTAACTTCGCTTTGAACTGCAGTTTATAATGTACTCAACTCACATTGGGTCGCATTTTTTGTTTGAACAAAGTGAGTTAGGCCTCGAAAAGGATTCCTACTATACTATACCGAAAAATTCACAACAGATGTTTGTATGCCAATTATGAGGTCACAATCACAATATATCTCAAAGAGTGACCTGGCCGGTAAAAAGGTTAAGTTATGGACAAAATAAAGATCAAATAAATAAATAAAAATAAATAAATAAATAATAAGGGACAATCATACACAAATCGACCTAGTCCCAAACTAAGCAAAGCTTGTACTATGGGTACTAGACGACGATATACATAATATATAAATACATATATAGATAACATCCATGACCCAAGAACAAATATTTTGCACAAATATTTGCCCCGGCCGGGATTCGAACCCGGGACCGCCGACTCAGTAGGCAGGTGTCTACCAACCGAGCCAAACGCGTCGTCAACTGAATAATGTAAGCAATTGCATGGACATTCTGTATGTTTGTTGTTGAATTAAGTATAATCTGTTAACATTTTTTTTAATGTGGAATTATAGGTTAAGTACTTAATAGGTATTTAATTTGTTTTTATGTACAACGTGTAAATAATATATATTGTAAATAAAAGAAGACATATCAATTTGTATACTTGGTTGTTTTGCTTTTGATTCCCAAATACCTTTAGAAAATAGCTTGCCTCTGAATCCTCTGATGGTTGCGTTTGTTGCGGATGAGATAAAAGATGAAGTTTCCGTCACCTTCCGATTTGTATGTAACTAAGATGTGCAAAGTCTAGACTTTGAGTAACGTAGGCAGAATTTTGAGTAACATAACCTCCTGACGACCAGCATTCATAATTTGTCAGTTTAATTTTAACCTTATGTTATGATTATGACAAATAGTTGACAGTTAACTATTAACTGAAGTTTAATGTACTATGTGTAGGACACTGGAACTCAGAAGGTTAGAGTTTTGAGTAACGTAGAATTATGAGTAACTTTCTGACCGTATCTTTTTGACTGTCTCCGGCGTTACTACTCAAAATATCTCTGAAGTTACCAAGAGATCGGGCTGCTAATATAAGTACGTATATATCTCCTATTTATTAGGTTTAACAGTTAGCACGTTTAAACGTACACTATTAATTTAAACAGATACCTGGGCCATTTTTTCTAAAGTTGTACACCCCTTTTTTTTCCATATTTTGGAGTATTTTCTACTCAGAATCACGAGCTCTTTCGATCTAATTAGGAGAAAAAAACTGTCCCAAAATATCAATACATTTTTTGTTTTTCCATTCCGCTGTAGTAGATTATATGGAAATGGTAACGGAATGAAACCAATAAAACATTAGGTCTCTTTTTTTCTCCTAATTAGAACGAAAGAGCTCGTGATTCTAGTAGAACATACCCAAAATATCGAAAAAAAAATGGGGTGTACGTACCTACTTTAGAAAAAATGGCCCACGGACTTATTTATTTGTGATATTTTACAACGAAGTTTGAAAGTTCTGGACAGATTTGTGTCAGTCAAATTTATTCGTCCTTTTATTGAGCTTGTTTCACAGGAGACTTCTCTAAATTAGATGTCCCGCTCGCTCCTGTCCGTTTCCAGTTCCACTTAAACATTTCTTGTGTCTTAAAGTTCTCTCACTAACTTGAATTTTAGACCTATAAAAATATATAGAGTACACTATTGATCTTCGTGATATACCTCCAGGTGATCGTTCGGACAAATTTTATCAGCATAGCTCGGACTAATCATCGCAGAACAAGAGAGCGTAAACTTTACAATTAATTTGTAGGGTTCCGTACCCAAAGGGTCGAACGGGACCCTATTACTGAGACTCCATTGTCCCTCTGTCTGTCTGTCACCAGGCTGTATCTCATGCACCATGATAACTAGACAGTGCAATTGAAATTTTCACGGTAGTGCCCCCCGTCAAGATAACTAAAAACAGAATAATATAAATATTTAAGTGGGGCTCCCATACAACAAACGTGATCGGGTGCGTTAACTTTGCACCTCATTTGTCAGCGCCATACATACCTTAATGCAAACTCAACCCGGCCAGTTATTTTATTTGATGACCCGACTCGCAATTTGCTGGCTTTTTCTTAATCCTTGATGTTTTACGATGATTAGTCCGAGCTGTGGTTATTAGTTACGTGGCTTTTAGCAGAGGGAAGTAGACAACAAGTTATCTATTTATTAGTCAAACTGTGGAGAAAAAACTGGCTAAGTCCATTTTTGTCAAATTATTTTTTTTGTCCACGTTTACAAAATTACTTAGTTCATAATTTGATTATCTAAAACAGGGGTAAACTCGCTGGGTCACGTTTTTTAGGGTTCCGTACTCAAAGGGTAAAAACGGGGCCCTATTAGTGAGACTTATATAATTTAGGTATCTTCAAGGTAAGAGTGCATGAATAGGCTATTACTGAACCAGCGAGCTACATCCTCGATCCCGTAGTCACTTTCCATCGGTGATACTGAGGTCAATTGCCGGTCAGTCTGTGAATAAAAAATAAGAAAAAAACTTCGCTGTCCATCCGTCCGTCCGTCTGTCACCAGGCTGTATCTCAAGAACGGTGATAGTTAGACAGTTGAAATTTTCACAGATGATGTATTTCTGTTGCCGCTATAGCAACAAATACTGTTCATGATAAAACAACAAACAATAATATAGGCTCCCATACAAAAATAGGGCTTTTTGCATCATATTTCGTTCAACGGGCATTTTCTCATGAACCGTTATAGGTAGACAGTTGAAATTCCCACAGAATGTATATTTTTGTTACCGCTATAACAACAAATTATAAAAATAAAAAATAAGTAAAAATTAAAGGAGGACCCCATACAAAGAACGTGTTTTTTGTTCAATATTGGTACGGAACCCTTCGTGCGCGAGTCCGACATGCACTTGGCCGGTTTTTCTTTTGCGTACGTATACGTACGTACGTATTGTCATAGGATGATTTCACAACTTCCATTGTTTGTACCTATAATGTAAAATTTTGCAAAAGCCACTTTCCCTTAGCTCTTCGTGTAGAATTTAGATATATAGGTACCATTGAAGAAAATCGACAGTTACATAACTGCAACAAACCAGTCCGGAACAAATTCTTTCCTTGATCTTAAAATGTAACCAGCCCATATTGTCGACGAAGTATGCGAGCTTCGCGCACGCGCATACCGCCCGGCTAATATGGCGGGCAAAACGACTACACGCATGCTTAGCTGACCTTTAAAATATTTGTCACAAAAAGAAAGGATCGCTATTGTAGGTTTTTCTGGTGAGATTGGTAATTATTTATTATTTAGGTAATAAAACAAAAATAAGGTACTTATACCGTGTAACCTAATAAAAATCTAGAGATCTCACTACGCGGAACTATCGAAGGCATTGAGATTATATTTTTTCCGTTACTTGAATAGCGATCTCTACATAAAATGTAATCTTTTTGCTACACCCTGACAGGGTCCCTGTACCTAGTTATAAGTACTTGGATGCAATAAATATATTATTATTCCTGTATGTCGCACCCGCTCACGGGACAATAGTGTCCGGACCTGTGGGAGGCGTGCACGGAGCCGAAGCCAACGCGTAGAGGCCCTTTCGACAATTTAATGAAATGCAAGGTGTACATTGAGCGGATGCTGTCCCTATCCGTGTCATGGGACGCCCACAGAGACAGCGCCCGCTAGGTGCAAGAACTATTGATGGATATATGGAATCTAAATAATTGGGCTATGGGTCGAGACTATCGGGCGTCTACCAGAAAAAAAAGTCTCATGTGTAATTGTACTGGTAGACGATGACTCGCCTCCCGCTAGATGGGCCCCCATAAAATAGCGACACATAGAGTGGCCTAAGGGCAACACCGGTGCGGAAGGCTAAGGGCGGAGAGGTGTAATACTGGGCTTTAAACCGAAGCCAACTAACCCCTTACGTTGGCACATCCGCCCCCGAGCCGCAACTCTCTCGACTCCACTCTGGCCGGCCGGTTAAGGCAAGACAGAGGCGGAGGCCCCGACCCATCACCCCCCGTCAGGATCCCCCAGGAGCACTCAAGTACGTGGGGTCGCTACCCCCCAACAGCTCGCCATAAGCTGCCCTGCGTGACTGATTGCGCTGGTAATACCAGCGGGCGATGGGGTCATCACATCCCTACGCCTTAATATTATTATTCCTTTATTTATTTCGTATCTTAGGCTAGGTTTTTACAATATATGCATATAAAAAGTAAAATACAATAAATAAATTACAAAATATATAAACACATTATAAAAAACCTAACCTAGGGTGCCGCCGGCAGCGGGGCAGGGCCCAGGCTACCGGTGTTTAGGGCTGCAGAGAGAGGAACCTCCTGACAATGCGCGCCGTGTCCAGGAGTACCGCCTTCTGTATCTGGCCCTTGATCCAGCCATCTAGCGAGAGTCTCTTAAGATGTTTGTCGAGACTCTTCGCTATAAGACCGTTCGCCGAAACGACTATCGGGACAATGATCGTCGAGTCAACATCCCACATGGCGGTCACCTCGTGAGCCAAGTCAAGGTACTTGCTGAGTTTGTCCTTTTCGGCCTTCACGAGGTTCTCGTCATGGGGGATGGTGATGTCGACGAGCACTGCCTGGCGCTTGGATCGATCTACCAACACGATGTCAGGCTTATTGGCTACAATAGTCCTGTCCGTGATGATAGATCGATCCCGATAGAGCGTGGCACGACCATTCTCAAGAACTGGCATCGGTGCGTACTTATAGTACGGCACCTCAGACCCCACAAGACCGTATCGAAGAGCAAGTTGCTGGTGAATGATCCTGGCTACTTGGTTATGTCTGTGCATCAAGTACTCGCCGTTAGCAAGTTGAGAACAACCGGAGATTATATGCCTGAGTGACTCACCGGGACGGCGGCATGCCCGACAAATGTCGACCGTACCGTCCTTTATTATTATTATTATTAAAAAGTCATTGGCAAATTCTCGATCCAAGTCAGCGAAAATTCTCAGAAAATTTTGTAAATTATTGAAATCTCAAAAAGTTACCGACCGATTTTACCCGACCGCACTAAGCGCTCCGGTAGACGTACATTTTGACATAGGTACAACCTATTTGCGTACTTTTGATATAGCTGCGAAACTACACGCAAATGTCACAATTTCATAAATCAGGGCTCTACCTATACTCGATCAGAAAAACATAAAAAAAAAACATTTATAAAAGTTAGGAGAGAACCTCTTCTAATGTACCTAAAAGTACGAGTAAGTACCTATCTCCTGCTGAAAAATTATAATGGGCCACGTAACTTTTGATGCTGATTTTAAACTCCTTGCATGTTTCAACTTATCTCGGTACTAGGAGGGTTGAAACAGACTGACTTGATGCGGAAAGACCATATTTTTAAATAGTTCTAAATGCTACTACCTATTTTATTGAGGTTCATAATTAAAGGATGAAATTATCTTTCCAATGATATATTCTTTACAATTCTAGCTAATATAATGAAGCAGCTATGTTCGGAAATGTAAATTTTGTGTCAACCCTCCAAGGTCTCCCCTACACCACGATAAATATTAGGAAAAAGATGAATGTGGGATTTGAATTTACGTGGTTCTGACCCGCTATTGTTATCTTTTCTTTCACTGGTGTTTAAACGTTTTTAGGAAAATCGCAACTTTGTAAAGAAAGTGTAAAATTCAAGCGGCCTTTATTTTCTTTTGATCAGTTGGTTAGGCATATAGTTGTAGAGGTTAATGTTAGTGTGCATAATTGACTTGGAAATAATGTAACTTGAAGTTATGGAACTTTTATAGACGTAGTTGGATCCGAATTAAGTCTTAGGTTCGAATCCTAGACAAGGCAAAAAAGCCTTACCTACACTTAGATTAATACATCAGGTACCTAAATAAGTAATTGTGTGAAGCCCCAAGTAAAGGCAGGTAAGGTAAGGTTGCTCAAGTCGTACCACCGCCTAAGTCGTACCCTGATGATATGCCAGCCGTTTCCTATAAAAAGTTCCATCTAGTGACGTGAAACTGAACTAAATAGTTGAGCGAGCATGTGAAAACAATTGGACGGCCGGCCGGTCTTGCGGAGCAAAAATAATCAAAAAGTGAGTTTTTAACACAGTTTTCGATAAAATGTTTAGTCCATTTGTAAGCTTTTTATAAAAAGAGTGTAATATTCAACTTATTTTTTTGATTACATCTATTTTTAATGATAATCTGTTCGTCGTTTAGGTACATTCAAACGGTAGAATGTTTTTAGGTTATACCAGTAATTTTGTTTTGAAACTTAGAATACCTTACTACTTAAGTTGTGCCTGTGGAGAATTCTTTACTCGTACCGGTACGACTTAGGTATTCAGAAAATGTTGTGTTTAATTTACTAGTTTTTTTTACTAGGCAGTAAATATGGAAAAGAGGAAGTATAATAGCTGGAAGCAGGAAGATATGAACGAAGCTTTAGAGAAACATCGGAACGGTGAAATTAGATTTAATGACGCTTGTAGACAAGAAAACATGATTCAATGTATAAAATGTAAAGGTTGGGTACATGACCTATGTGCTGGTGTCGAAAGCAAAGTAAAACGATTTTTTTTGGATATCTGTGTTCAACCACAATAATTTCCTAAGCTCAATTTTTTATGTTAAAGAGTGTATAATTTTCATTTATATGTTTAGTTTAGCTTGTAGATCACTATTCTTGTGACTATTAACCAAAGAAACACATTTTAAGTTGATCTGAGAGATTCAGACTGAATTGTTTGTAATTTTTGTTTTTTGTAATGTGATCTCTTGTTATTACCTGAACGTTTTCTATATAGTTTATAATGTCTTCATTGAAGCCTTATTCTAAGTACGACTTAGGCCATAGGTGGTACGAATTAGGCGACTAGGTGCCTTAATCGTACCGAAGGTACATTTGTAATAATCGTTAAAATATCTATATTGCTAACAGCTTTTTAAATTTCTATGAATGTTGATTGAAAGGTAACTAAATAAAGGTTCCATACATAGAAAATATTTTGTTTTAGTTGTATGACATTAATATTACAGCATTATTTCCTTAAGGGGTACGACTTGAGCAACCTTACCCTACCTACTGATGATTTAAGTTTGGTTAAAGTTTTATTGTCACGTCTCGTTTTGAATATTTAGCTTGCATGCTTATTTTCATTCAGATTATATTCAATATCAAAATGATGAACCACAATCACTTCACACTTCTCTCTCCACAAATAATTGTTTTCCTCTGTAAAGATGCTGTGGCTTAGCCTAGGATGATGATGGCAGTCGATCTATACCAAATAAGTATATCCCACCAAAAACATTTCATGTAAAATTGACGGCCAAGACTCACATTCTCATAACGCTTTCGCTGTAAAAAAGTTATCAGATCCCAGGAAAAGCCAAGCCCCTAAGCCCCGACTTTACTAACCCCACCACCTTGGTTTAAAAAGTATGGCATCAACTGGCTTCAAACCCCTAAACCCGGAGTTTACTAACCCTACACCTTTGTTTCAAAAGTATGGCTTGGCCGTTTCATAGAGTACTGTAAATAAGTCCAACGGACCGTCTGGCCCATATGGTATCAAGAAACTAAGTTTATGTCTTTGATAATATATACTTATAAACTTAATTCCTTACGATATGGGCCGGACAGTCAGCTAGACTTATTTACGGTAGTCTATGAAACGGCCAAGCCATACTTTTAAAACAAAGGTGTAGGGTTAGTAAACTCCGGGTTTAGGGGCTTGAAGCCAGTTGATGCCATACTTTTTAAACCAAGGTGGTGGGGTTAGTAAAGTCGGGGCTTAGGGGCTTGGCTTTTCCTGGGATCTGATAACTTTTTTACAGCGAAAGCGTTATGAGAATGTGAGTCTTGGCCGTCAATTTTACATGAAATGTTTTTGGTGGGATCTCATTTCTTTTTGTAAGGTGCTTTAGTATTTTTAATTTTTTTGGGCTGTAGGGTTTCTTGAGCGACAACTGAAGTAGACAATTGTGTATTTAAGAAATACTTAATTCTAGCCCCATATATAATACACTTTTATCCCCTATTATGGAAAACCCATACAAACTTCCATCCCCTTATTTAAAGGGTGGGGGGTGATTTTTTAAAAGTCCTACAATATGTATTTGATTTATAACAATGAGTCCCTATAGGTTTCAATTTTCAGACCTCTAGTATCAAAATTTGCGGAAGTTTCATACAAACTTCCATCCCCTAGTTTAAGGGGTTGGGGGGTAAAAGTTCCAAGTTTTAGAATTATTTTGTTGTTTGTGTACTAATACTAGCTTACATACCAAATTTCAGCTTTCTAGGTCATCGGGAAGTACCCCAGAGGTTTTGATACGTCAGTGAGTGAGTGGCAAAATCGGCGTATTTTAGGTACCTATAAAACCTAAAGTATAAAAGCTAGATCAATTAAATTTTGTACATTTTATATAATAATAAGAATCGTCTGAAATATATAGCTCTTACAACTACATTACATATCCACTACAGTTTGCTAACTGCATCTTAACCTGAGAATTTGGGCGCTCTAGTGTTAACTGAGACGAAACTATGAGGGTTTGAATATGAGACGAAACGGTTCGAGAAAAGGTAGGTAGTGCCCCCTTCTTTTTTGTTCGTCTTGGCGGGGGCACTACCGTGCCCCCAGATATTTAAAATACGAAGTTGAAGTGTAGATATCGAAGTAGTAATAATTGTGTATAAGAAATACTTACGTTTAGCCCGATATATACTACTTTTATCGCCCATTATGGAAAACCCATAAAAACTTTCATCGCCTTATTTAAAGGGTGGGGGGTGATTTTTTTAAAATCCTAGAATATGTATTTTATTATTTATAAATAATAAAGGAGTCCCTATATCAATTTTCAGACCTCTAGTATCAAAATTTGCAGAAGTCTCATACAAACTTCCATCCCCTAGTTTAAGGGGTTGGGGGGTAAAAGTTCCAAGTTTCAGAATTATTCTATTGTTTGTGTACTAAACCTAGCTTACATACCAAATTTCAGCTTTCTAGGTCATCGGGAAGTACCCCAGAGGTTTTGATACATAAGTGAGTGAGTGGCAAAATCGGCGTATTTTAGGTACCAATAAAACCTAAAGTATAAAAGCTAGATCAATGAAATTTAGTACATTTCATATGTTCCCTAACTGCATCTTAACCTGTGAATTTGGGCGCTCTGGACGGGACTGGGACGAAACTATGAGGGTTTGAAAATGAGACGAAACGGTTCGAGAAAAGGTAGGTAGTGGCCCGCCTCTTTTTTTTCGTCTTGGCGGGGGCACTACCGTGCCCCCAGATACCCGTAGAAGTAGGATGAAGGTATCACAGGGACTAAATAGGTAGTTAGCTAACTAAAGCAGCCACAGAGACCATTACATTTAGCCGATAGATCCAAATTTAGGGTGTGGGTATGCCCGCATTGCCCACAACAGTGGATCCGCACCTGATTGAAACGGCCCAAAGTAGAAATCAGTTGATGCCACGCTTTTCGATCCTAACTGTCCAGCCAGCTCTTGCTTTTGTTTACATGGATTTATGTCTTTATCACCCAGCGACCGAACTGCCTACATGTCGTCTTGGGGCAAAAATGTTCCCTTATGTCCCGATATCGAGATTTCCGGCTGTTCTAGTTATTAGGTCGCATTTAATTTCCCGATTGATTTTCTTGAAATTTTGTAAATAGGTCAACAAAAAAACCCTACTTATCGAAATAGGGTTTTTTGTCGACTTAGTTTTATTTTCAAAAGGGTGGGGATATGGGGGTTTAAAACGTGAAAGAGACCACATTTCAGCAATTTAGAGATTATGCGTGATGAAATTGCTTATCGACGAAGCCTGTGGTAGATTGGAAACATCAATTTGTGATCGGACGAAACCTGTGTTGTGGTATGTATATTGCTAATATGTTTTTGTATTTTAATAAAAATAAGTATTTCAAAAGAGTCTTGGTTTACAGCTCGCAGAGTCATTAGAAATAATTATGTAGGGTTAAGGCGGCAACAGTGGCTATAGCGACAACAGTGGCGCAATGGCCGTTTTTCAAAAGTATCATAGGTAGCTTTCCGTCTCTCTTACTCTTCGGTAGGCCTCCCGATATATACAGGTCACATCCAGTTCCTTTGCGTCAGCTATGTAACAAACCCGTTTTGCGAGTGTTTTTTTGTTTTGACATAAGAAAAGTGAGTTTTAAGGTAAGATATACTGTTTATTTTTTCACATACCAATTCGTCTTACCAATGGAGTTATATTTTTGCTGAGAAATAATCTTAATTGAGGTCATTTTGGCGTATACCGCGCTTCGATTTACGTAAAACCATCACGCGTGGTATGAGTTAAACCCAAAATGGCGGTTTTGTACACAGTGGCTGAATTCACTTAAGTACACAGTGGTTCATGATCCACTGTGTACTATTGGTACTGGATAATGGTTAACAGACATTAATTTAGAAAATTTAGCGAGATGTAACAATTATTGTTAATTTTCCCTTTTAGGATGGCTCATCCAGCAAGGCCCCGTAAAATAGATAAACCTACAGCTGATGACATGAAAAAAATATGGTTTGAGCGTGAGAAATGCGTCTAAATTTCAGGAATTCTTTTCACTGCACTGAGACGTTATCATTTTAAGGCTCGTTATATTAATGTCGGCTAGGTTCGTTTACGCCAAATTATAGCGTTAATAAAATGTGCAATAAAGAGCAACGAGATTTTTTAAAAGATTATTTCAAATACTGTGCGTCACTGTTTTACAGATTGAGTACAAAGGAATTTCGAAAAATAAGTTTATTATTTATTTTAAGGCCAAAGAAACATTTTTTATTATATTTTATGCAAGATACTGATTAAGTAATGGTAGTTACTTAGTTTATGTAGCAGTTATGCGTTGATTATTAACTAAGTCATAAAAAATTAAGCTCATTTAGTACATTTTGAATGTGTAAGACTGAAAAATCACTTTCAGGCTTTTGTAGTCAAAAAAAGTTTTCTTTTCTGATGTGTAACTTATTGTTTGATTAAAACAAAAAAATAAAGACCGATACAAAGCAAAAAAATGCATTATTAGTTGAGTTATATTATAGATGATCCACTGTAGACTTGCCTGATTCACTGTAAACTGAGGGCCGATTCACTGTATCCCACCCACAGTACACAATGGCTCAAATGAGTTTTTTTAGAAAATACTATATATTTTCCAAAATATTATCTTGTCGAGCTAAATCGATTGGAATAATCAATATATATTAGTTACACTATAACACGGATCCTTTTACATCTTTCCAACATTCACCCAAATCAAATGACATCTCTGCAAAAAAAAGTGACCCACTGTTGCCGCCTTGACCCTACGTATCTAGCTGTAACTTGTTCTTTCTGGTTATTAGGTTTAAGCATGGCATACTCCCAGATGTGATACAGTGCAAGTAACTGTATCACACCAGGGCGGAATATACTCGTATTGTCCACAGTCAACATTTATTAAATACGTCAAGGTGTGCTAGTAATAAAAGTTTTTACCTGTGCCTGATACTCCTTCAATCAGAATTATATAGGTAATATATGTCTAGAATAGGTCTAGTTTTACCGCTTATACCACAGAGACTAAGTCTCGTTACCAAGTTAACAGTCATACAATAAAACACGCCTTTCCTCGCTTCTAACGCTTCCATTCAACCTTAGAGCCATCAATTCATTCAAACTTGAATACAAACAATAAATACCAACAATCACCGTCCAAACAAACCTATTCTATTAGCAGGAAAAGATGTAATCTCGCGCGAACAAAGCGCTGGGCAGCCATATATCGGTTGTGTTACTTACGACTCTACTATGTTATTGTCGACTCGATATATTTAGCGCTTGTTGCACCCGCAAATCGTCCCAAAACTCAGCCTTTGTGCCCACTACCGACGCATTGTACCTACCCGGCCTACCGAGGTGTTAATGTCAGCTCCCACAAATACGTAGCGACAAACAAAGCAAAACCGCGAACAAGCCCCTCGGCGATTTATTTACGCGTAACCGAACTCAAACAATTTTAATTAGAAACGCGGGATTTTAATGAATAGAGACATAAACTGTGTTGCCAGATTCCAAAGGTTTCGACTGCCCATTTGCGCATGCCTCAATAATTGGCGACTAGATGACGATATTCTGGCAATGCCGGGCATTCGGTCGTCTCGCGGATACCTCGGATATTCTGCCGATTGTTCGGATAAGGGCCCTATCTTGTTTTGTATTAAACAAGAGTCCGGGAATATTCGCTCGCGACTTCATTTAAAAATCTCAATGCGCTATTCAGCATTCAATGCGTGGCAAGCTAATGGATATCGGCGGAAAACTAAATTATTTGACAGGCATTGATTTTAATTAACAGACTTCTTTTTG
The DNA here is from genome assembly GCA_905147355.2 of Apotomis turbidana. NCBI lineage: Eukaryota > Metazoa > Arthropoda > Insecta > Lepidoptera > Tortricidae > Apotomis > Apotomis turbidana. The sequence goes on along the minus strand of LR990292.1, from coordinate 16,244,674 downwards.
CGTTGTGATGGTATATAAATTATTTTTACAATGACCGCATGTCTTCTTATTCTTTTATTATTCTTAGGCCCATTCATTATTACAGAGTTTGAAATTCAATGCCGCATTGTTAAATATTTAGTTTACTTTCTTTATTCTGCTGTCGACGTCATCGTCTGAACCTCCTTGGCATGTTAATAATCTAATAAGTAGGTGAGCTATAATATAATGTTTGATCCGTATTAGGTACGTCATCATAAAAAATAGTTTCAGTCAGAGGTAAAATATAATTCAGCATATGAGGTAACTATCAAAAAAATTATGCTAGAATTTCCTCTCTTTTTTATTTATGGTAGCATTTCCTCTTTTTTATCCGCGCAAGTGGTGTTTCTCGATTAATTTGATCCAAAACTCGTAAATACTGGGAGAAAGCCAGGCAGGCGAGAGACAAATTACGGATTGTCGGACCAGGGGCCCAATTCGAGAATGCCGTTGGAGATATCGCCAAACGTCAAATCTCCATTAGATAACAGTTATATCGCCATTGAACTGTCATTTAAATGCGATGAGCTTAAAAGTGACATATCTCATCTCAATTTTAGAAATACGAAGGCGATAATGATTGTCAAAAATGTTATTCATGTATATAAATTTCTGTTTTGAACGAAACGTAACGGACTAATTTCACGTATGTGACGGCATAAATAACAGGCGCATAGTCTAAATTGACCGCGTAGTGCGTGAAATTAGTCCGTTACGTTTCATTCAAAACAGAAATTCATATGCATGAATAACATTTTCGACAATCATTATCGCCTTCGTATTTCCAAAATTGAGAAGAGATATGTCACTTTTAAGCTCATCGCATTTAAATGACAGTTCAATGGCGATATAACTGTTATCTAATGGAGATTTGACGTTAGGCGATATCTCAAACGGCATTCTCGAATTGGGCCCCTGAGGCTATATCGCAAGTAAAAAAAAAATTAGTTGCTTTTAACCCTTTGTGTGCACAGGAAACTTACCTACACTTGAGGCTTTGATAAAGAAAGTCGACGAGGGCCCCTTATCCAAATGCACAAGGAAACATTTATTCGCGAGGAATATTGGTACCTAAGCACCTAATTTTTACTCAAAGGACAGCCCCTCCTCTCTGAAAAATAACCTAGTCTACTTTGGCATACCTATGTGTAATGCCTAAGAAAAAAAAGCGCATTTATAAAAGCTGCTTGTTCATGAGGCTGGTTTCCATACATGCGACCCGCCATAACCTTAATAAAGGTTTTATACAGGTTTGGAATAAGGAAATTCTGTCTTATGCTGCTGCTGTAAGATCAGATTGGACCTATAACCATCTTCGGATGTCCAACGTCCCTACACCAAAATTGGTTAAAATTCGTCCATCTTATTGCAACGTGACGAAAAGACATATTATTTTTTTAACAATACAAATTCTTTTCCGCGCTGTTAAGATTTGTCCTGAAATAATGACTAAATAATGACCCCCCTCCATAGAAAACAGATTGGCAATACAATTTTAGGATTTTATAATAGTACAGTTTTTGAAACTATTCAAAACTATACATACTTAGGTACATACTTAAAGTCATCTTTAAGCTGCGTCGTGTTGAATTGATCTGCTCATATGATCATATCTAATATCACACTCCTTATATAGTTTAGTATTTAATCAACAACATAATGAATACTCATCGAAACTGTACCTAATTATGTACCCGCAATTGGTTATGACAGAATCAAAGTCCGAAGGTGTTTGACCCCACACCCCGCGCGGCCTACCTAGTCTCTGTGATGACCACGAAGTCGGTTTACGATGGGATTGGTTTTCAATTTTAATCATTGGGATATATATCTATATATTTATGACCAATCTAAATTCAAACACCGTTGCTGGGAATAGGGTTCTCATACAGCAATAAACAACTAGATTGTCATGTATGATTGTTGTAGGTACGGCACCATGTGAAAAGTTATTCATATAAATTATCAACAAAATGCTTGGGAGTAAAACAATAAACGCATCTAATCGGAAACTTATGAAATTAGCATCTTAAATTGGCCTATATTGAACGATTTTAATACAAAAATAGGGTCTTTATTGGCATGGTATTATCCCAGTGAAATTTATGATACATGTAATATTAGATGATCTTTAATGTAGGAACAACACATTTTTTTTGTTAAATCATTATTATTAGAGCGCAATCAATCAGTTCTAAGTGACAGAAGTAGGAAAATTCAGCTGCATTAGACATAGTTAGATAAACTTAAACTCTTTCAATAATACATCCGCATAGATCAATGACAATGACATTAGCACCAAGAGATCAGCCAAGCCAGCCATTTAGGCTATTTAATGCATTAAAATGTAAACCAAACTTTTCGACGTAATCGTAGCGAAACCAACAAGAGGAAAAATATTGACATCTGAAATCGGATATGAAATTTCGGATATTTGAATTGTATAATATTGTACGCATTCGGTTTGTTAGGAACGATTACATGCAACGACATAGATCGGTGAAGTTTATAAAGACCACCAGCGTAGATTTGTGTGAATCTGCGAATTCCAAAGAGAGACCCTCTGCAATCCCTGAAGTCAATGTGAAAAAGAGTGTTCCGGTAGTACCTAGTCTGTGAGTATCTAGACTGTATCCCAATTATGGATCAAATATTATGGCCACTCAGCGTTGAATGGCGTTGCGTCAACGCGCCATCCCCGGCCGCCACGTTTGGCAAGGAATGTGCCGCGACCAGGGCCTCATTTTATTTGCTTAGAAAGCTACTGTTACTTTCCGAGCGATATATCGCATAGCAGATGGTGGAATGGAATGTGATGTCACATCTGTGTTCCTGTGGGTTTGAGGACGTATGGGGACCAGCGAGCAGTAGCTTGGTTTCTATTTCTTTGGATTAATCGTAGCAGTATTAAATTAAGTCGTTTACCTTGACTCCAACTTTCCAAAAGGTATCCGTACCAACTACTTATCACCTAGATCTTACGGTTTAGATCTTAAATGCAATCTGAATCTTGGCTCCTCTATTGAAGCGAAGGCAAAAACTGCTGCAAAAAAACATGGTGTTCTTTATCGGAAGAGCTACTCACTCTTTACCAAGCTCAAGTCCGTTCGTTCATGGAGTACTGCTGCCATCTTCGGGACGGCTGTGCCAAGTACCCGTGCCTTGGATGCAGTAGAACGCGTAGAGCCCTAAGACTCACTGGTGATGTTTTGCCGGCGGGGGGCACTTTTCAGAGCCACGACCATCACCTAATAATTGCCAGCTTGTCTGTTTTCTATCGGATCTATTTCGGTGTGAAGTTGACATTGTATACCTATAGTGATATAATAGACATTAATGATGTTTTCCTAGTTCCTAGACTTCGACAATTAATGAAAATGTATTTGATTTGAATATATACCTAAGAATAGTGCCTGTATGAGCTGTAGACCATACGAACTGTCATACCAAACGTGACAGTACAAGTTAAAGGTATAGCAAAAAAGCGTGACATATGGGGGGGGGGGGGGGGGGGGTCAAAAAGTAAGCGATTAGTGATTACCGTCGCACAAGTGCATTGCCGGTCTTTCAAGTAGGAGTACTTACACTATTTTTTTGAAGGTTTGAAAGTCGTATCAGTCTGGAAATACTGCAAGCGACAATTCATTCCACAATGCATTCGTGAGAGGCAGGAAATTTCTAGAAAAGCGCACAGTTGTGGACTACTAACTATCTATGATGTTGATCAACCTAACGCTAACTTCTTAGGCTGCTTCATCAGGTCTATTGACAGTTTTAGACATTGTAGGCCGTATAGGTAGTACCAATACCTACCAGCTTTCTTCTTGTAATTCACTGGTTTTTAGCTAGGATACGAGTATAGGTCGTCCCCAAGGCCTTGGCTTAGTTGGCCTTACAGAAAATTTGCCTTCTGCAATAGCCCGCCATGGTGGTCGTTCTATCATGAATTTAGAAATGGCTACGGCATGAGTTCGGCAATTATGTCTAGCCTTACTATTTGCTGCTATAATATGTTACTTTAATATAGTATCGAGTTCACAAAAGGAGGTGGTCGTCCCGTCAAATGTGTGGTTTTTGTGATATTTTCGTCAGTGTGATACACCTACTTACGCATTTTGACCAACACGCTCAGTCAAAAGCAGTTTTGCCTGTTCTTGTCGGTTAAAAGTCCTTTTGACAAGTTCACACTTTTGACTGCGACATACTCGTATATAAGTATAAGAAGAACCTGAGAACCCCAATTTCAATATCCAAACTTCCCCTCCATTAATAATTTCCTCACTCTCCGTTTTAAATTAATTATTTAATTAATTCCAATTCATACATAAACATAAGTGAAATTAAGAATCCACTAGGATCTAATATGCGCCTAATTGCCTAAGTAAAATATATGGATATTCATTTACGGGTGAAATTCCCGATCCTAGTTAAAATTTCATGACTCCCGAAGAGATTTCAATGAAACCTAGTCTGCGAATTAATTTCCGCAACATATATTGTCTCACAAATACAGCTAGTTTACAAGAAAACACACGTTTCCTCACAACTAAAACGCAATTAAAATAATCTCAACCTTTTTAAGGCTTTTAAAAGTTGAATGCACCGTGACTAAGACCAATAAAATACACTTAAAAAGGAAAAACAAGCCGCCTTTTGGCCGGAGGTGGGCGGCTGCTGTTACGCGGAGGAAATTCACAGATTTTTGTTAATAACCCTATAAAATTTATTCAAAACTAATTTCAATTCGATTTTGGCAATAATGAGTAAAATAAACTGTTCCGCGCGTAGGCGAAAAGCCGCGTAGATTATGTTTTTGTGATGGATTGAACTATTTTGAATAAAATTTCTTGCTTTTCGACGCATAACGCGGTGTAAATTCATTCAATATTAACGCAATATAAACATTTACTTCCACTACAACCAACATGCTTTCAATAACGTAGCGAACGGCTAGAAATACAAAACTAGATTTGTGAATACTGAATGATTATTTGTACAAAGATCAATCAAATTAAAAAGTCGATAAGTACGATTCACTGCAAATCTAATCTCTTCTCCGGAACAGTGTTCTTAGGTTTTTAAACAAAATTATTTTCGTTTAACGTTTTTCAAAAGGTGATGAAAACTGTGTTATTGTGTAAGGAATAGCACAATAATTATTGCATAGATGAAGTTGGCTGGAAGCCAAACATTGGTTGGACTATTTACGGTCGTATATTTCAAGAATAGATAATGTACGTCATTTTACAGTCATTCGAAACAATGTTAGTCATTATATCTAAATGGTTTTCGGAAAGTCAAGTCAGTTCAGTTGTTATAAAAAGTTTTTCGATACACAGAAATCTTTTCGGCGCGTTGTATTCGACGCGCATGCCTGAACTTCAAACTTTTAAAAAGTAAACCCGCGAATCAGCTTGCGGCGAGTGACTTCCACACAAGGCTGTTTAGTGAGCGTCATACGTAGCGCACATTAAATTGACGTGACAAAGTTTTCAATTGATTATTAGACGTGAAAATCGCCAGGTGCGAGTAGGAGGGATTTCAGTGGCCCCCATTTGACCGTCGATTGCCATATTTGGCACGGCTCGCGTCTAAATATGGCCGGGCCGGCCCACCGCCCCGCGCGCGCCGCTCCACTTCCGATTCTATTATTTCTATTTACGAAATAAACTCAAAATAAAAGCTCTATTTTAATACGGGATTTCGGGCACTGAAACTCGCGGCGTCCCGGAGCACGCTTTTCCTACAGATGTGTCAGATTACGGCCGTAATGCGCCGTCTCGCTCGCCGGGGGTTTGTGTTGGTGCGTGTGAGCGAGACGGCTAGCGGTGGAGGCGCGCGGGACGCGATCGTCGCGAAGTCAGTCGCGGTCCGAGCGGCCGACCCGTCAGTCCCGCCCTCGGTTCATTCGCGTTTTCGGTCAGTCTCCGTTCGGCGTTTCGAACGGCGAGGTGTGCGAAGCGCGTGCGCGCACCGTCTACTGTGGCGTACTGTGAGGTTATGATGGACGCGCCCGGCGGAGCGCGGGAGCCCCGCTTCGGGTCGCCGTATGGGATGGGTCTCCTGGGAGACGTGGGGGACATGTACGGCGCGGGCCGGGCGCCGGGCTCGCTCGGCGGCGGCTCGCTGCGGCCAGGGCTGCAGCCCTGTCCGGGCCCGCGCGGCGTCAAGAGGCCCTCCGACCAGTGCTACGACGACCGCCCCTCCCAGAGCCTGGGCCTGGACCACTGCCCCATGCCCGACATAGCGGACGATGGCTATGCCTCGCTCCAGCCCAAGAAGTCACCCCCGTCCAATGGAAAGAAGACCAAAGGCCGAGTTAAGATCAAGATGGAGTACATAGACAACAAACTGCGGCGGTACACGACGTTCTCGAAGCGGAAGACGGGCATAATGAAGAAGGTGGGTCGCTGAGACCACTTTTGGCAATATTCCATAAGAACCGTTTGAAGCTGATCAGTGTGAAAGTGCAGAGATTTCAATCTCACAGTTATATACTTTGTCACAGCATCCTGGCCATGTGTAATTAATACCATTCAAACTATCCAAAGTTGACAATATCATGGAAATAATTCATATTTTAAGTTTCAATAAAAATGCTCAAGTGCAGCCGATCTAACATTTTTTTTTAATGATAAAGAGTGTTGCATATGCTCCCAATACTGTTAGTAAATACAGTTATATAGATGACTTAACAGTTTTGATCACATGTATTATTTTGAAAATATAAAACATTTTTAATTTACTAAAACCGAAGAACATAAGTTTATGCATATTGAATCATGTTATAAACTTCATGTTACTAATAAAAAAATCTTTTATAGTATCAATATGAAAATATTATTAACTTCAAGAAACAAGTATATATTTGTTTTTAAAACATATTGTATTAATATCTTACAACTGGTCAAAAACTTACCAAAATATCTTGAAAATGTTTATAAAACAAGCGTCTTGTGCAGGCAATAATGCCCTGAAGTCCCAAAATAAATTACAAACAGGTTAAAATCATTAAAAAGGTTAGTAATGTGTACTACTATCATTTAAAAAAATATCCTATTTTGATTGTAATCAGCTTTGGAGGTTATGTTGGTAGAACGGAAATCTCATGAAATATTGCCAAAACTGTGTCCAAATGGAAAAATTATTATACGCATATATTATTTACCTTAAACCGATGATTTGAATGTGCATTTAGGCCATGTTCATAGTGTTTTTGTGCACATTTGTGAAGAAAGTTTTGACAGGTGACAGTTAAGACCACTGCATTTTGTAAGTAATATATTGGTATTTCATGAATACGTTGTTTAGGAGATAAAAGATCTTATTTGCATACATAATATACGCTTATATTTGGTGCTTTTCTGGTTAAAATACCGTAAAGTTGTACTTATTAATATGACAATCAGCTGTGACAGCAGCGGTTGTCGCCGCTATGCCACTAGATGGCGCTACGTGTTACGATTAGCTAAGTGAAATTAGTGATGTGGTTATTTCGATTAATTTAAGTCGCGTCGCGGATCGTGGCTAAAAATGTCCGGCGTTGTTTTTATTCCAGATATTTAATACGCGTGTTCCTATATGAAACACATTTTGTGTATTTAATACAAGGGTTAATCAATTATAAATTTGAGCTGGATACTTAAGTATCTTTTATAGTTGGGTTAATACGCGGCCTTTATATAGATTATTTTTAACGTAATTTGTTTCATAAATAATCATTAATTGCAACATGCAGCGTTATTGACGTTAAATACTTTACCGCATTTTAATAAGTCTACCTCATGAAAACGTAATAAACATTTATTACGTATAAATTATACGTAGGCCGGTATCTACATTACTACGGAATGACTACATCGCTTTGTATCAATAGAATATAAGATTCCTCTTTAAATAATATATAAAACCTAAGTGGTTGGTATTACTTCATTATGTAAACTTAAAAAGGTCAGACACAAAATATAGTACATTATATATGTCATCCTTTGCATCACGTGTATACTATTTTGCAAATACTATGAATTTCTCATGTCTTAACATAATCCAGGACCTACGAGGGCTGTTCCGAAAATAGTTAGTCAACGGCGTACTATTAATTGTATTCGTTTAATTTTACTGTAGCCTAAAGGCAAATTTCATTACGAACTCTTTCGCGTAAGAGTCACTGGCCAGTGACATTCAGTTATTTTTTTATGAAATCAGAAAAAAAACATGTCTGTCACTTTTTGTTCGCAAAAATGGAGCTAACGCGGGAAGCATTTCGTGCTATGATATATTATGATTATAAACGAGGGTTAACTTACAAGGATTCTCATGAAAATTTAACTAGTGTTTTTGGGGCCTTATCCCCATCTGTTGCCACTGTCAGTTACTGGTTCCGTGAATTTAAGCGTGGGCGGAGCGACATCAAAGATGAGCCTAGACCGGGGCGACCGCCAACGGCAGTCACTCTAGAAAATGTTATCAAGGTGGAATGGCTAATCAAGGAATCTCGAAACATTACCCACCGAGAGATTCAGGACGAACTGAATATTGGATCCCGGGCAGTTTCTACCATTTTGCATGACCACCTTCAAGTTCGGAAGGTTTCGTCTCGATGGATACCACATTTTCTCACACAGGAGCAAAAAGACATACGTGTCGATTGGTGCAAATTTATGCTAAAAAAATTTGATAATGGTAATTCACAACAAGTGAGCTACATTGTGACATCCGACGAATCTTGGATATATAGCTACGACCCATTTACAAAACAGCAATCAACACAATGGGTCTTTGAAGAAGATGATTTACCTACTAAAGTAGTTCGCGGTCGAAGCGTCAACAAAAAAATGGTTGCTGTTTTTTTTCGACGTAGTGGACCTGTAGCCGTAATTCCACTTGAAGATCGGAAAACAGTTACCAGCCAATGGTACACTGAAGTTTGCTTACCACAGGCCTTCCAGGAGCTGAACGTCAGTCGTCCAAGTACTGGAGCTCGGGCATCATTTTTCATCAAGATAATGCTCCGGCCCACACGGCTGCCAGAACCACGGAATATATTAGCAAATCAGGAGTGCAATTGCTACCACACCCTGCATACAGCCCTGACCTGGCTCCGTGCGATTTTTTTCTGTTCCCCACGTTAAAAAAATCATTACGTGGGCGACGATTTTCGACGGCGGATGAAGCAGTGGACGAATTCAGGCGACTTTTTTTTGACCTTCCGCAAGAACAGTTTTTCTCCTGTTTTGAAAGTTGGTTCAGTCGTATGCATAAGTGCATAAAGGCAGCAGGGGAATACTTTGAAAAGTTGTAAATAAAGTTTTATTATATTCCTTATAGTTTTTGTTTAACAAAAAAATTTCGGAACAGCCCTCGTATTCTTGTCTTTGCGGTTCAAAATTTTATCTATTAAGTTTACGAAAATTATTGAGTTACAATATTTTTCATTACGCGTCACTTAGGAAAAACTTTAATATGGTGCGATCGTCAGATCTTCCAATATATCAAGATAAAATGCAGAACCAATATCGAAAGAAATATCGATTTCGGATATAAGTATTCCAAAATTATATTGCAGCTATATAAAAAGAAAGAAGTATTTTTCACAACACTACGCAGCTCCTCTGTAATAGACGAAATGGCCTATGATGTACGTAGTTGTAGAAATACCAAAAAGATAAGAAGACTACATATTTGTGAGAAAAAAAAATTAAAGCCGCAGGTAGCGATATAAAAAAAAACTTAACTCGCCAATACGCATGCGCAGTTGTCAATTTTATATGCAAAGTTGCTACTGCATATGCCGTGTGCTGTGACATGATTCATCTTTGCGATTAATTATGTATTAAAATTAAGTTAGCATGTGAAATTCCATAAGGATACATGCGGCGGTTAATCACTTATTGAACACGTCGATGCAAATTACGAACAGATCGGAAACGCACGCGCAAAAATAATAAACGAAATCCGTTCTTTATTACGTGAAATATCGAAACTGTAATTACCATACTTAAGCAGTAATCATGTAGAACAACTTTTACTCTATGACGTTTGGAAATTCGCTTAAAATTGCTCTCGAAAACTCAACTTGTCAACGACTTTTGTTCATTGGCAAAACGGGTTTGGTTGCGTGAAATTTGTTACAGTTAACTTTTGACCGATTTGCACAAGTTTTTTTGAGCTTTCTACTTACTTATATCTTGCAAGTTTTGCGTGGTTCATATTATGCAAGGCATATATTACTTGTACAAGTTTCCAAGTTATTTCAGTATTATTAGTTGTCATTAACTTATTTCTTAATAACGTGGGTATACCTACCGATGGAGACTCCTGAAATTATTAAATATTAAACCATTGATACATTTGATACCAAGATCAGAGCTCAAATGAAAATTTAAAATAACCTGGTGGAAGAGACCGGGAATCTAACCCGGTACCTCTGGATTGCCGGTCCACCGCGTTAACCTTTTCGCCACCCTTACCGCCAGGCAACCCTTCGTATTTTTCCTTATGCTTTTGTGTGTGCTTTACACCTTAGCGACCTCTATGTGAATACGTTAATATTCACATCTTACCGGTGTGTACCCACATTATAAAAACAGAGACATTAGGCATTACATGTTTAATAAATTTATTAATAAACTTTTTTCAATTATTCAATCTCATAAACCCAGTTTTATTTTAAGCTACTTTGTCCAAAAGCTTTTGAGCCTTGCGAAACTTTTGATTACATCTGTCGAGGGCGATATCGGAGCACAAGGGCTTAAAGTTTGTTTTCCAATATATATTCAATTTGTTAGTAATTCCTTGCAAAAGTTTCTTGAACGGTTATTTAAAGTAGGCGGTACGCCATCTATCGAACGTTTTTACCCTCTTGTATTTTTTTTACAATTAACATAAAACGGAAAGATCAATTGAAAAACAATTTTCGCAAGTGGAGAAAAATTCAATCTTATTGTTTAGTTTAATAAAACACGTTGATGTCTTTTGTACTACATACGAACGAGGTTGATATTCCTCGAATTCTGCGCATACTTCCAAAGGCATATTTATTATTAACTTTTCTTACGATACATACGAATACAATTCACAAGTTATACAAGTAAAGTAACAATTTTAGTCTTAAATAAGTACAGTCTTGATAAATACTGTTATTAATACAGGAATATAATTGTTGCACATGACATGATAAAAACCTGTATATATAAAATAGTAACAGATGTATTATTAAAATAATGCATTTATAATGTTAATTATATGAAAACGTAAACGTCAGGATGTTTATAATCTTAATATGCATAAAGATACGGGTTAATGTTTTTATTAATTCGATTAATTACTTCGATTTTATATTTTTATTCTGCATAGTTGTCTCTAATAACGAATCATTATAAAAATAATGGTTTGATAAAAAAAACGCCTCCAAGTAAAGCCTGCAGAAGTCAGAAGTGAAGTAGAATATAGGTATAGACGAATATGTGTATTATACCAAGATATTCGAATACGGTTTGCATAGAATTATCTATCCTTTTATGAGGTTGATTTAAAGTATCTATAAAGTCTTAATAGCCATCAAACATTCAGCGGCTTCATTACGCGCGCATTGTCAATCTATGCGCGTAAGGACATCTCCGCCGGCCGGGTAAGGATGCCTGTCAAAATTCAGTTAGCCAGTTGGCGCAAGCAATGAGCTTAGCAAGATGCGAATTTAAAATCAGTCGTTTAATAAACTTGTTTATCCGTCAAGCTTATATCCAATTACGATTTTTTTTATAATATATATATTTTCTTTGGTTTAAACGATTGTCACTCATCTAATAAAAACTAAAACAACGGATTGTGTCGCGTTAACCGATTATAGATTTGGGCGTGGTGTTCAGCTCATGATTAGGAGATATTTTGTGCGGTGTGGTCTAAATTCGAAAACAAAATCTTCTGAAAATGCCTGTTTCATTCGATTAACAAAACTTATTACACTGAAAAAAACTGTCACTTCAACACACACCGTTCATAGGTACACACAAATCGATTATTAAGAAAATATAGTTTCGGAAATTAATTTTTGGAATATTGTTCCCGGTTTTGCTTAATTCATACATCTTGTGATCTACATTTTTAACTTGTAATAATAGTATTTGCCTAATTTCAAGCACTAAATTTGGTGTACGTTGAATTCTGCTCAATTAAGATGGCTGCAGTTTTCATTTTGGCAATGGATATTTGTTAGTTTGTGAAACCTTGTAACAGTCGAACTTGACACGCATCTATTAGTAAAGAAAATTATATGATTCCGAAAAATCATAAATAGTTTTCCCTATTAAGCTTAGTTAATATTCAACTTTTTATCCAACTTCCATCATCCAAAATATTCGCATTAACGAGCCCTAGGCATTTCCTGTAACTTGCGGCACATTCCCAGGTCTCGCACGCAAGCGCTGTCGCGCAGCGGGTATCAAAGTCGGCGGCGTGCTCTGTTGTTACTTGTTAGCTGGACGCGCCCGCGCATCCGACCTCGTTACCGCAGTAATAGTCCTTTACTTTTAAAATTTTAATTAATGGCAGTCGATAATCGCCATATGTTAATTTTTTATCGATATCGATTGAATCGGTTTATCGCTGCGGCGCGTCACTTGTATTTGAAGAGTTTTGACACTTTGTACACGTCTCGCTCTGCTATTATTTAATGCGAAAACATCAACTTCGTTAAATGCAGTCTTGAGATCAGGTGGTTTTTATGTCAATTTGGGACTTATTTTCCAGTTTAAATTTTTGTTTACTCTTAAGAAGTGTTTTGTTTGTTATCGAAACTCAAGACCACTTGAGCAAGTACAAGTCCCGACCTTTAGAGGCTAAACTAGGCAATCTGGGTCTTATTAAGGTTGTTAAATTGGGTGTCAAATGACGCTCAATTGATTTAGAACCGTATAACCGGGTTGTGAGTGATCACCCCGCAAGCGGAACTTAATTACGGCGCCCCAGGGCCCCGGCGGCGACACGACGGCATTTGTTGTGCATGCCGGTATTGTACCCACTCTGTTATGTAATTGCCGAGTACCTCGCTCTTTGATGTAGTCTGCCCCGGACGTAAAGGTTGTCTATGGCCCTTTATCGCGCAGCGCCCGCCGTTTCTCTCCGTTTATCTTTCAGCAAAAAGCATTTCCCTGTACATGTGACTTAATCAAATTTGGAACCCGCCGCAATCCCGGATGTAGATTTATTTTATACAAAAGATAAAAGCTTTATAAAATATAATGACCCTCATTGTCTACTCTTTCTCGAAGCGTGAATTATACAGTCCGATATAGGCGCCCCGATAGTCCTTTAAGAGGACATTTTAATAAATTTAAAATAACGATTATCGTTGTCTGGCGGAGTCGTGATTTCGTTAGGTTCGTGGTTCGGTCTAGGGCCGGAATAAGTCGTCACGAGCGATTACTAAATTAATTAGGACCTAGCTCGGATGTAGATTGCGCTCGAGATTATTTTCCCACACGACCCGACGTTTAGATCTTAACGTTTTGTAACTATTGTTTACTACACAAGTTCGCTGGCGGGATAAATTTGCATATAAAATGCGAGCGACTTTTTAATACCGCGCTTCGAGTCACCAAGGTATCATAAGCCGTCAAGACGTTTTTTTTTGTGAGTAATGTAGAAGATAACCTGCGGACAGGAGCGCGAACGGGGCTGTTCTGAAATGAGACAATTATATGTTGCGCCTACACTAATTGCGGCGCGGGCGCGCATCTGCGACCCATATCTCACGGCCCGCAGTTTTGTAATGCTAATGCGGCGGGTGCGACCTGTGTGGCGCTGCTTTGTATTTTGGTTGCTTCTGCTTGATTGTGTAAGGAGATTTTTAATGGCGTTTCTGTTGATTTAATGCTCACAAACAGTTTCTTTATTAAAATTAAGTTTTATATACACTCGTACACTTCATGTTCATGTTACATTAATTCGTTTAACTAAGGTGCTTATTTATGAATCCCGTTTTTGATTTGTAAATAAAATGTTATCGAATCACATTTGTCGAAAACACTCTTCAAAAATCGTATTCATAGTCCATAAATCTATCGATACTGAGACTTCGTTCCATCACTACATAAATCACCAATCGCGGCTCCACAATATACGTGAAGTAGACCGAAGTATGGGTTTTTCGGGAGCACTACACTCCTAACTTCGGTCAACTTCGCGAGTAGTGTGGGCCGCGATACGATCTTTACTTATGGGAACAAATTTAATCAAACGTGCCAAATATGGACTCCTAAATATCAGGAGCACAGAACAAACGTGGAGTTTCGTGTCACGTTTGTGTTTGAGGCCATCTCTCGGCGTTTTTATGAACTTTTATGACTGTCAGGGGCGAAGCGGCTTTGAGGAGAATGGGAAAGTTTTACCGATGGACTATTGTAATGGTTATGTAAAATTACTGCATTTTCGCCAGATTCCCACACACATAATACATTTAATTTGAATTAGTTGAACATTATTTGCTATAATTCAATTTTAAATAATGTTTAATTGAAATACTTGTTTGTTTTTATTATTGAATACCTAGATGGGTGTATTTGTATTTAAGGCAAGTTAAATGTTGCAACTACCAGTTGAACTTTACTGAGATCAAACGCGACTGTTTAACCGGCCAAAGTACCAGGAGTTCATGACAATGCGAGAGGTTGCGCCGAGCGTCCAAGTTGGAGCGATCCTCAATTTGACTACCGCACGCGTAGCGTTAGGCGACGCCCGCGGGGTATAGGAGATCAATCTTAATTGGACGGCGGCAAGGGAATGTCTGGCGCGTTGGCCCGCCTCCCAACAACACCTTGCTCGAACGCCTTACTGTCATGCGAGCCTAGTACCTCGCGCTGCCAATCTGCAGCGTAGTGAGATTCATCAAGATCCGTTTGTTTTTAGTTTGAATCACACGTGAGAAAGTTTTATCGTAACTTACGGCTATCAATCGTATTGCAAATCCTTACGCCCTATAGCTGACAAGTTGTCATTGTCAATAGTTAAACTGATTAGTCTGGAAGATCGACAGACTGTCCCGGTGCCGTCGGACTAATCGGCCGATTTATCGGCCGCGCGGTTCGTTAGTCGTCGGTCTTTATCAAAGTGTTTTCGAGACTCACGACCAGAATGTTTATGGCGCGGTTTTTCGAGAAAACTCTACATAAAACACAAGTATGAGCACGATTGCGTTGTATGGGCATTAAGTCCAGGAATGTTGATAGATCACCGAGCCAAGTCCTATTTCATTGTGGTACCTACATTTCATACACGGATCTGAATTTATTTGGCATTTCAAGGAAAGCTTATTGTCATCATGGCATCTAGTTCCTTACAAATATTCATTTTAAAATACAAAAGTCGTATTTCACTTCTATATGTTGAATTAAAAATGTAAAATTATTGTGACTAGTTTGATGAGGCCTGTTAAACCGCTGTCAAGATTATCTATCGCTTGTGAGCAGTTCTTTTGCACCGAACTAATTCTAAAACACTGTGTCATTGAGTTTAAGTATCAGAAAGCAATATAGGGATGTTAAAGGCTGGTGACACTAGAACGAGATTGACAATCAGCTAAAATAACTCAAATACAATCAGGTCAGAGCCTCATCCGAGATCGTGTCGTAGTTGTTTTACGTTTTAATTCGATGACATGATTGAGTTTAGGTACTACTGATACCAAATCATCAATCATATCATAGTAACTATTAGGTGATTCCGTTTTTATCGTTCATTACATAATATATACTCGTATCGTGTATAACATGCGCATACTGGTCAAGGAGTTGTATTAAATGCTTGATGATTATAATAATGTTTGGGCTTCTTATAATGATAATTTGTCAGCTACTAAGTACTCGCTGCGTTTTTTCGGATTCCGCACATTGGTAGTGCTCCATTTAGGGATTCTGTATTTCCCCTAAGGACTAAAACTAACCACTGTAGCCGTTAACGTTTTGTTTATCTAGCATGTGAAGTGAAAAAGTAAATAAAAGCTGTCAAGGAGTGAAATGTATCCTTCATGGTTATCCACCAACTGCATTTTAAAATGGAAGTTAATTGAAAAGCGCGAGCACCTGATATTAACACCTTTGTCATTAATTTTGATAAGTTCATGTCAGTAAAAGAACTGTCAAGAACTTGACACAACAGACACCATACTTGAAGGGTTCTGTAACATAGATTCTGAAAATACAGTTTTGTTTTTCTCGAAATGAGGATCAATATTTTCAAATAAGACCAAGATTTTTATTTTTAATTTTAAGCACTAAAATATATCAGCATCAGAATGATTTATGTTTACGTTTAATCGAGGTTAAAAATTGGATTGTGAAAAAGAGTTTTAGTGCATACGTTTAGCTTGCAAATTAGCCTAGAACTATCTGTTTTAAGACACCTAATTCGTATTTCATAGGTAAATAAATGAAATTCTTCTTATCATACGTATGAAATTAGTGAATTTTCAAGTTCATAAAATTACCAAGTTTAAACGAAACTTTTTTCATATATTTTTTTCCAGTCAACGGAATGCTAAAAACCGTAACCGGGTCGTTGAGCTACGTCTAATTGAAGTGATAAATATTGGCTTCAAAGTATCAGCCCTTTCCATTTAAATTTCAAATTCGGTCTGACGTTTTAATATTGTCAGCTTCATCGGTGCCAGTATCATTTAAAATTGTAATTCGGATAGTTTGAATTTCTTTATCATTTACAAAGTGAACATTAAAGGTAACTTAGTTTTTGTCGCCCTTTTTAAAGTACCTTTGCTTAAGTGGTATTTTTAACATTACATTTGGATTATCTTCTAATTGACCTTTTGTCAGTTTGAGTTCTTTAGTTGCATTTATTACGATTAAGATACTTTTTTGCCCTTACTGTACCTGTTGTTTTGTTATCAGAAGTATGTATCTCCTCAAATCAATGTGATTTAACAACTTTGTTTTCCACAACATTGAACAAGACATCACGACAAAGATTATACTCGTATTATTGTCAACGGTTGACTGAGTCAACCGTAGCTGTAAAGTTGCCTAAAACTTCACGAAGGCTCAAATAATGAATATGCGCCATATAATCCGCTTAAATACTTTTATTTAAATGTGTGACAGTCGCGGAAACCGAAGAAAATATTAAAAATTATAATAGTTCTTTTAAAACCCAAATCAGGCCGGCCAATAAGCATTACTCGTACAAGTGTGTCCTATTGTTTTATTTGTTATTATGAAATCAAAACAAACGATTGCATCATCTTATTATTATTAACTAACCTAATCTAACTTAATCTGCAGAGCTATAGTTGTCACTAAGAGCTGTTATACAATCAATAAGTTTATCACGCATTAAACGTGTTCAAATATGACCGCAGTAAACCTTCTATACGTTTTAACAGCAAACGATGGTAGACTTCGTCATCCATTACAGTTAAAACTAGTTTCATCTCATTGTGAGAACCATAAAGCATTTAGCAATAAGCGGTACACACACGGCGTAGTCGAGCGCAATAAATTCCCAGCACCCTTAAGCGCCCTTCACACGCACCTGCGCCCGCGCAGGCAAGTAACGAACGACCAACCTGTTGTACTGAAATAGGCAGCTGTCGACGCCCTATAGATTCTATAGATTTTTCTTATCGGCACTTTTAATCGTGTACAGCTATCTTGTTGCGTTTTTTGCAGTTACTCTGTTAAATTGAAATTGTCCCTTAACTATTGAACAAGATTGCTTGATGCGTAGGTAATCATTACTGTAGACAAAATATTTCATAAAAGTTATAGAAAGATGGAACGAATGGAACAGTATTTTAAACCGTATCCTAAAATTTCAAAACCTTATTGCTGCATTGCATAAAAAAACATTCTGTTAAAAACTACGACTAACGTATATTTAAATATTGTATTAAAAGGACCACCTTACCTTGTTAAAGTTAACGAGGTTAAAAATAATTCAACGTTAACTAAACCCATGTTATTAATTGTAATGTCTGATCATCAGCGCAGCAATGACCATTTGCTATCGCGTCAATTATTGCGAGAATTAATGTCCCATGTAGAAAATCATTCAACGCAAGTTCTAGTTGAATATTATTCACTTATACTAGTGTAGTATCTATTCTAAATATTATTGCCATTTGTAGAGCTTGCGAATAAGTAAATATTAAATCGACCCATTAATATATAAGTGGGTCTTACTTTGTTTATTAGGCTTAATAATGAGACAAAAACAACTTTTCTAGTTTCAAATTCATGTGTATGATTATTCTAGTAGATTTATGTAATGTTGCAATGTTGAGGTCAAAATACTATAATCACTTTAGATGTTATCGTGTCAGAAAGCCAAAAAACGGACAACCGAACTGCCATAGAGTCCGGCTGGTTTGTCAAATTTCCGAGCGCAGCGGCCGGCCCATACATTATGTATAGGAACCGGGAATTTCATACATAAAACATTGCTCTGTAGGTTTTTATTTGATTGCCATTCGTAAGCACAACGAGACATTTTTTAATCAGGTGGAAAAAAGCAAACGATCCTGGATTTCGGTGGGAAAGCGTGGGTTTCGCGGTCGTTATCATGCAATTGGACAATACCTGGTTTTTGTGTCCATTGTGAATTTTAGCGGAATCTGCTATATTTTGGAATGGAGCTGGATTTTGGTGAGGTTCCGCCGCGATTGAGAAGGTTTTTGTTGACACCCTCAAGGTGTGAGTTTCGGCGGTTTTTAGTCTGTCGATCGGTTGATAGATGTGGACGACGTGGTGCACTGATCTCTGAATTTTCGAAATTGGAGTTGCTAGTAAGTTTGATGGAATTTTAAGAGGATTTTCACTGAAGCTAGAGCGTGTTTCATCACTTTGCGTAGAATTATTGCACTTTGCACTCACAATTGGCAATCAGTCTTGGAGAGCGGTTTGCAGAGATGATTGTGTGTTGAGCAACGTCAATTTTGGCGGCATATACGAACAAGTTCAGTTGCCTTCTGATGCAGTTGAAGACATTGTGCCTCGAGGTTTATATGATGCGTGCAGGCACTCATCCGTGTCCTCAGTGGAGCGACGGCCTCCCACGCGAGCAGCCGCGTCACAAACCTCAACCTCGACACGTGCGCGCGCCCACCAGACGCCTACCGGCCCACAACATTGCGAAAAAACCAACCTAACTCTTCCAACCTTGAGATTTAATGCCTTCGTTAAATTACCGCATGTGGGCTACTTAGGCCGTATCATAAGTTTCCTCCAGTATCTTTTGTTCATTGTATTCAGAGAAATAAAGCTTTTTGCGTTTTGCGGTCGCGCTGGGAATTGAATCGGAGGTGATACCGAGACACGGCTCCGCACATCTACATCGAACATAATTAGAGGAAAGATTGTAGTCTTGTTGGCATTAAGATGGGTATAAACTAGCTCTTAATGGTGCATGAGCATCGCGCGGCGCCTCGCCATGCCTCTGTAATGAACCATTCGAATAATCGCAATAATTCCCGTGTCGCGTGTTAGTCGTTAATTAAGCTATTTGTCAGGTGGCACGACAATTTACATTTCTCCCGGGTCCAGGGGATTCTCGGCCGTGGCTCGGAAACGACGTATTATTATCCTTTTAGGGAGGCGGCATCCTCAGAGGCGCTGGCTTCCGAACCTTTTATTGGGACCACCTGTGTTTGTTGGAGACGTCTGAATTGTCCGTAAATAAGGTTAGCGGAATATTCCCCTGTTCGGGCTTAATGCTATTTAGTGGCTATGTTGTTAATTTGCATAGGATAGAGAAGGAATTAGCATTTAACGCGGGCCGCCGCCGCCGTCCATCTCTCGATTGTATTGCGGCGACGTCAAATTGAATTAGATTTTCGATCGACGAGGACAGCGGCGCCCGACATAAAACTGGAGGCGGTGGTCAATACATTAACATGTAAGCAAGGAGTACGTCTTGTCGGACAGAGGTATAAAAATGTCTCGCGCAACACAATTCATGGGAACGGGTTCGGGACGGCGACAGGCATCAACCGGGTCCGATGCAGGTGAAATGTATTGACAACTGGTCTTCCTTGATGCGTATCGGCGTGATGGTATCGAGGGGCGGCGTCTCAGTCGCTGCCCTGGACCAGCATTGTGCAGATCATAGATAACGCTTGTTTATTTAGCGCTAAAATTTATTCAGCAATGAGAGACCATTAAGGTAAGAATTATTAAGAGCCGGACAGGTTTATGTTCATAAGCTCTGTAATAGCGTGTTGAGTTATGTTTGTTTTTTTCGCGTCCGTTAATGAATTGAACGTTAATATATTTATTAAATTCATGTTCTCGCTACCTAGTATAAGAATGCAATTTACGAGTCGGCAGTCCACGCGATGCTCGATACTACAGGATTTGTACCTACAATGTGCTCAATGAAATTCATAATTCAAGGTCGGTCAAAATGATAGCCTGCACGGACAACATTCGATAAATGGTAATAGGCGAACAGGAAACTATGGAAGTCGGGCGACAATATATTAAGGGCACGGCCACTCATTCATAAAGCAATCTCGGTTGTTTATGAATGAAGCTGGCAACGGACTAGGCGTGTTATTATCACAGCTATTGATAGCACATTTACATGGTCTCTGGAGCCTAGCAAGTCTAGTATAAGGTATATCTAGTAGGGACGATGACAATGTATTGTTTGTTTGTCGTGACTGCGATGATGAAATTAAATATGAGGATACTAATCGAAGAGAATATTTGGCGTGAAACGTATACATGAGGTAGATATAATCATTTGTATAACTTTAGAGATATAAGAAATATATTTCTTCTGGATATACTTTTTCTATATATCCAAGGTTAGACGACTCCATAACCATTTTGTTTTCGTTTACTACACAACGTTGCATGAAGCAGTGTTGCTAAAGTCCATTTTCTTCTTTATTGTGGTTAACTTTTGAATGTCATTTAACTTTATGGGTGTAATCATCAGTTTGACATTCCATCGTTTTCATGGTTAAATGCTCTCAGGGTTATAATGTTCGGAAGGCCTGTAGGCGTAGACAAATTAATAATTATCGACGAACCGTAGTCGCAGCCTTGCTCGCGTCATATCTCTATGCTATCATTCCCATGTTCCCGTTGCTTCATTATTTCAATTAGGAGAAACAAATACTTTATAAATACTCATAACCAAAAATCACACTAATCGTTAAAAAATATGATATAAACACAGATAATTGAAATCTATAGAATTTAGTGAGCGATATTTAGTTTTTTCAACTATAACAGACACATGCGTATTTATTCTCTACTAGTTTACCTAATAGCTCTATCTGATTAGCCCCATTAAATATATCTACTGCTGATGTATTTTTATCTTTATATGTTATGTCAATTTTATTAACGTCTTTATTTTTATGATCGGGCTTGACATTACCTATAGTGTTCGTAAAACTCATCAGATAATCAAGAGATCTTCATCGACAATCGTTATGATAATTGCTTTTAGTATAAGCTGTATCTTCAATTAAACATTATCTTTGTGAGCTCAAACGTACTTAATAAAGCGATATAAGTCATTATGAAAATAAGGTATTAATGCGATACAAAATGCTATAGTGGACTACTGGAGTTACGCAGAAAGTGAACTGGTTTAAAGTACTAGCATGCTAAATATCGTTCAGTGTTAAATAATCCTAAATCATTATATGAAGAATTGTAAATTGATATAAATCAGTCCTAGAAATCGAAGTTTAATTCTTAAGTGTGAAGTAGTCTACGTGGAAAGTAGAAACCGCTAAGTAAAACGATAAAGCCTACAAAAAAATTAGGTCAGTCTGTGGGGAACTGTAAAAGCCTTTGCTCTACAAAAGGTGGCGTAGAAAATGTTTTGACACAATATTGTTTAGGTATGGCAGGTTAATAAAAATCCAAGTTCTCGACCTTGAAGGACCCAGGCGTTAGCCGCCATCTTGAATTAAAGGTGCCAAAATTAGGTATATTTTAATTAACTTCTCAATTGTTTACTAAATCACAAAAGTGTCTATAAAGGGTTCAAAGAAGACAAAATTGCCTAAATTTTTTGCATACATGATTATTCTGTAAGTCCTATAGGTAAAAAGTTACAAGCGACGGAAATAATAATATTTACAAAAATCATTAATATAATTTTAATTTTGTTTAAAAATTGGATAGCTATCATTCTTTTATTCTTTTTGATGGCCCGGGCTGGTTAATGGTGCCTTCTTCATTATCGTCGCTGAAATTTTCTGTTTCATTGCCTGTATTTTTAGTTTCCAACCATGAAATTTCGTCGTCATCACAGTCTTCCTTATCTATCTGAATCTCTACTGGATTTTCACACCGCTGACCACTACAGAATCCACAAACAATAGAGCATTTTAATCCAGCTTTTCTGCAAACTACATGTTTTGCTGCATCCTTTTTTACAGTGGCAAGAAATTACGAAAGTAGATTGCAGTTGCCCGATGTCTGGCCATCTTGTCCGGTTAGTGCCACTTCTGGTACAACACTGTCCACGACAGCCTTTGTCAGTCTATCGATTGTTGATGCCACGTGGTGTAGACCCTAAACAAGTAACTGCTGTTTGATGCCAAGTTCTTGTAGTATGAACCATGCTAGCACTTCGGTAATTATTGTCTAAGCGGCGTTTAAACTAATCGGAGCCGTTTGACGCGCGCGCAGCTCGATCCATAGAGTAAATTATACATACTGAGATAGAGTCATCAGCTTCCTTTGTGTACTAGCGCCATCTATTGAGCGAGTTTCGAGTTATCTGAATCATGTACATATGTATACATAGCAATCGCTATGCACTGTACTATAGGTACTTTCAATACATATTAATTATATGATTCATCTGTACCTCACACTTAACATAATAAGTGGGCTTTAAAACTAGTTATGTTTGTAGGAAGGTATACAAAAGACACATTTATAATTAATTATTTTTATTTAATTAATTTTGGGGAACATAGAACAAACGCTTACCACAGGTAGACACACACAACATTTTTTACTGCTACCATGACTTTAAAATAGTTTAACGAGGCAATCGTGATCCATTACACATAGCCGGGATGGAAATCCTTCCTGGAACTTCTGTCGTCGGAATCCAAGTTCGTGCGTGAAGATCAACAACGTTCGCTAATATCCATAAAGCACAGTCGAAGACGATTTCTTATACCCGTTTGAATATCCACCAGAAAACCAACTTGTCCATATATAAAGTAAACTGTCAAACAGCACCACGCTACGCGTTCCTCTACACCGAATTGTATTAAGTAGTCTTTTAGTTTACTTTCTACTATTGTTTTTTTACATTTAAAAAAATACGCATTTATTATTTTCCATTTTTTTTGTGGATATTAAATTTTTGTGACAGTCATCATAAAATATAATAGGTGAAATCTAAAAAATAAATGAGTGGAATGGAACGGGGATCTAATCTTAAGCCGTAATGTTGCCTGTAATGATAAATTAAAATAATACTTCATAATCTTTCACAATAACTTATAATTATGTTTTTATTATATGTTTATTTATGGATAAAATAATAATATAAAAACAGATTTCGTTTTAATAACACTAATTCAAATATTGAATTTTGCTCCATCTATCGAGCGAGTCTCGTATAAAACGCACGCAAGTTTTAATGTATGAAATCTGTAAAGTACTGAGTGAAATGCCCCTGGCTCGATCGCCGCGCTGACGCCAGCTACTGAGGTTACGCGCAGTGTTGCCAGGATTTTATTAGAAATACTAGATGACATTTATTTTCCAAACGACTTTTGCCATAATGCTATCCAAAACTAATGCCATTATTGATATCTGGCACTGGTTTTCGACGTTAAAACTGTCTGAAATCACTCGTTTATACACAATATCGCCTATTTTACAAGCTTTTATTTAGCTTGCATGGTATGTTTAAAGTATGTATGTTCGGGTGAAATCTTGCAACTCAATTTGGAAGCAGATATCGTCAACCGATTGAGCTAAAATTTTGCATACTTACTTAACTTTGATGACAATACAATAATATGGTACCATGGGGCTGATCTGATGATGGAGCCGGAAGGTGGCCATAGGAACTCTATAATAGAAAAAGCAATCCTACCGAGCTTGGGCTCTTTAGAATTGTCTCAGTGAGCATTTGATGGATATCTAAAGAAAAGTACAGTCGGCTATAAAAGCTTGCCACAAAAATGTCATTTTTGACAGAAACTTATTTATCTCTAATTGTAATTCCTGTTAGTATTTAAAAACATTTATTTCCTGTTAGTTTAGTAAGGACTGCAGTAAAAATATCCATATATTAAGCGGACTTGCGAACCTCCACCTTTTTTCAATTGTTTTTTGTACTCACTATACCTATCCTAATATATTGTATTTATTGTACTTAACTATTAGGGTTCACCCATAACTATTTGTTCGCACAGAATCTGCATTGTAAAAATATTGCATTTAGGTTTTCACCGACGAATAGATGTTGGCGTACCCTTATATCTAAACGACGTTCGCGGACCGAACGGGGCGCCTTAATATAAAGTTTATTTTATACCTAACGGGTTTTTTAAACTTAAATTTCATGTCACTTAACTTCCTACTATCCATAAGCTCGTTAGTTTACGCAGAGCCGCAGTGAAATTAGTAAGTATAGCAACATTAAACGCGTGACAATTTCAGTCTCGTTTACTTCGGAAACAACATTCACTTTGGCGCGATCCTTTATAATTATTTGCTATCAATTGATTAAACATTGGCTAGGCTGGCTGGCGCTTTGGTGTTAAAATTGTTGGTTTGTTAAATAATGATGTTGTTACTTTTGAGAAAAATGTATGTCGCTTTACTTTAATTTACGGCTATTTTATAGGTACATACATGACTTTTGCGTTTCGTTGGAATTTTTACTAGTCAAGCCTTTTTATAAGGCCTCTTGACTACGTATTCATCAATATCTAAATCTTTCCTTCATACTGTTAAAGCTTCAACATGCACATTTACAAAAATACTCTGATAACATTTATCTCTATTCACACGTTGGCCATTATCTGATTATACATTCTTGCCTTACCTGCGTACACACAAGGTGATTTTGTGACAGATTTTCGCTCGTTTTCACTTGAACTTTGCATTCTTTCGCTCTGAAATTTGCATTCTACATGTGTTTTAAAAAACCTCTCGTGTGTCGCTCTTATCGCACAAAGCCATTTACATGCGTCCCGCTATCCGAGGAAGCGACTGGTTCGCACTGAATCATTGCTTTTTTTCCCGTAATCAAGTTTTCGCTTCTGACGAGCTCTCAAAACAAACAAGCCGCTTTAGCAATCTTACGTCTACCTCCCACAGAACAAGGTTCCTCGGACTATACGCCTTATTCCTTGGAAATAAAACAAAAGGATGATAATGCAGCCCATTTGAGTGTAAAATGACGTGAGGTTTTCTTTTTAAAGTAGCCAGTTAAAATCGTAATTAAAGTAGTAGCTTCGCAGGCTGTAGTAAGATAACGAAGCCTGTTCGATACTTTCACTTTTCCATCATTACTCGGACATCGCAATCGTTTTAATGGGCTCGAGGGCTCGGCAACCCCCTCTGGTGTAGCATTCGTGATTTACGGTAATGTTTTTAATTCAAAGTTGCGAAAATGTTAAAACGAGATTTTTGCAGAAGATTCTACCTTTAACACGCGTTTAAATACCTATTTCTGTCGTTATATTTTCGCGTTAAGTAATTAAAAAAACGTTTAAGTACGCATTTGCTTTTATCTTGAAACGTTTTGAATACGTAAATAGAATACATAATCAATTTTGACAGTCATGATTTTACAGTACGCATGCATGCCGAATTGTGAGTCAATCGAATAATTAAATGTCACTCAAAATTTACTCTTAGAATTTGAACTGCGAAAAATTTCTCAAAAGTTTGTTTATGTCTACATTTCTAAATTCGATTGCATGTGAAATATAAAAAGTCATGTATTCTTCTATTAATTAGTCATTGTGGCCAGTTCAAGTATTTATTTTGCTAGTTGGTCAAAATCCTTCACTCCAACTTGAAACTGTTATTACAAATATGTAACGTTATATAACACTCTTAAGAGCACAGAACTCGATGACCTTACTGTCAAAAGCGTAAAAGGATCCTCCATAAGGAGCCGGTGACGTCGCAAACAAATAAAGCCACGTGCTCAGGTAGGCAAAGACGATCTCGGCCCGTTTAAACCTTTTACGACTAATCCAGTCGGCAGCAACAAATATGGCAACCTGGCCTTTCATAACCTGTTTTTGGGGTTTCCTTCCCTTATCCGATACGCCACGTGCTCTTAAAAGTTCAACGCGCTTCAGATTTTAGAAAACGATAACGCTAAATAAATACGATTTCTTACAACCGATGCGCTGTGGTGGTACTATGGGGCTGGTTTAACTGCTATGAATCTATAGACTTAATGTAATGTTAGCACTTTCGTTAGTTTTAATGATTATTATATTAATTAAATAAATAAATAAATATTTGAGGTTGTCTGATATTTATTATTTATTTATTATATTAATTGCCTCAGAATTTCTGAGTCAGAAATAGTTTACATTACTCTGCTCGATAACGTTAAATGTTAGTCAACTTTGTGAATCTTTGCAGGATTTTCGAAAAGCTTATCTAGCAGAGTAATGGGTTTTTACTTTCAATAAAATACAAAGGGTACTTAATTATCCGCTGCATGTCACAGCCTACATGAATCAATTATTGCAGATGAACCCAAGTAGCACAACAGGGTCTAAATAGCTCGTATATCATATCTAATTAGATGCTTAAGTGAAATTTACCACCATGACTAAGTGCTATATAGGTGGCAAGAACCCTTATGCCACCAGTATAGAACCAAAAGGAGAAAAATTGCAGCCTATTTTTGGTGCTAAATAGAATCCATAAGAGATCTCACAATTACCTTAAGTGGTAATTAGAACTATGGGTGAAAGTTATGCGCAGTGAACGAATGAAAACATTTCAGTTCGGTCAATGAGTGATAAATGAGTCGCCAAAATTATCTTTGAGTGGCAAGGCAACTGTCAAATTGTGTTTTATTAAAAGTAATACGTGATCTGCCATATTCATTTTGGATTTATATGACTGTTTGATTGTGATTAAAACTTTACGTTATACAAGCATTGAAATAAGCACGAAATTCTTGCGATTTTTTTTTTACTGTGAAACTATAGTATGTTTTCTTTGTAAATTTCGACGCGCCCTTCATTTGATCAGGAATATTAAAAAAGAGAGTGCTAAATTAAATAAGGAATAGATACTGCTAAGAAATAAAACTGTTAAAAACCTGACCTAATGATTGTAGGTTACGTACAATGTTAAAGTAACATCGTCACAACTATGAAAAGTCTGTGATTATGCGTGAGTGTGATAAAATTCTGGTTAAAATAATCAATTTTCATAGGCTTCCATTTGTAAACATGGCGAAACAAAAAAGATCCTACAGTGTTTATTTTCACTTATTTGTTCCTTATTTGGAACTATCAAGTCTAATAATCACTTATTTGTATCTTGCGAGTGGCAAAGCAGTGAATGATATTACCAATAGTAATTATTTGCTCTTTTGTAGACTATTAAACAAGCAAGACTATTAAATATATTTTGACAAGGCGCAAATAGGAACTATAATAGAACTTTTAGTTCGTTAGTGGTTTGAAATAAGTGAAAATAACTGCTTTTGGTTCCAAGAACCTCCTACTGAGACCTATTTATGCGTTGGAGTGGCAATAAGGTACTTCTTAGGCCTTAAAGTTGCAATATTTTTTGGTTCCAAAAGAGCCGTAAAATTATCCCTTTAGCCACTATTGGTGATATAATTCGCTATTGTACTAGTCATTTGGAACTTTTAGTTCCAAATAAGGGTATGTTCCCGCTTATATGTAAAAGTTGCTTATAAGTGATTTTAAGGCCTTATATAGCACTATTGCTTCTTATTGAGTGACAATTTGAACCTGCATGCAACTTTAAGTAGCAAAATCGACTTTATCCCACCATAAGTAATAAAGTAGAAACAAAAAACGCTCCTATGCAACTACAAGTGATAGGATGAACTCATATACAGTTTTGAGTTGTGTTTAAAGCTATAAGTTGTATCAAACACTGTTAAACCACTCATTTAGAACTTAAAGCTATAAGATAAGCTGCAAAATTCACTAATGTGCTGCTTGGGAAGATATTGTAATTTAGGCCGGTGACAATCTATCTTAAATTAAATGTCAATTGAATCATATTATATTCGCCACACATAATCCTGTTGCAACCGGTGTTTCCTGAAAACTAATAAATGTTAATAGTAGGCATTTAGCCTTGTACCGTCACCAACAACCTGTCCTATAACCCAGCTGAGTCCACATAGCTCATTTCCATAGGAATTGCGCTGTCTCGACGCCAAGCGATAATAGGGTAACGCCACTCACACCTCGGGCTACAGTGAAAGTGGATTCGAGCTAAATAGTTCAGAGACTTGATGATATAAACGACAACATTCAACGCTTCTGCGATACTAAGTATTATACAAAAAGTGTACGCTAGCTACAGTGTACGCTAGCTATCTTCCAAGAGTCATTAATGATTTATCGTGTACTCCTGTTTTTCCGTTACATTAAACATTTACTCGCACGGTAGATCTTTTAATAACGACTTTTAATATTCTTGTATGTGCGTGTTTATAATGAATGTTAACAACTTCTTGATACTAATGTGTGGCGGATAATGTTCAACATAGTTCCCTTAGCTCGTAAGCTTCCATAACTATATACCCAACAATATCCTCCTCGTTAAACTAAGAATGTACAGTTTCAACACTCATTTGCATTTCATTAACCATAACGCATCTGCGAGTTAACGTTGCGAAGATAACATTGATACGGTTAAATTTAATGGCGATTTACAGAAGCTCACTAAATGCGATAAAAAATACCTGCCCACTGATGATGATGGCTACTATGAAGTTGTTAAAAAAACCGGTGAAAACACGGTATTAACCAATAACATTAAAAGGTCGTAAAGCGTTGATGGCGCTGATACGGGAATCACGGAGTATTCGTAATATTGTATTATTATTAGTCGGTTATTATGTTTATGCGTTTTCTGGTTCTGGGTTCTCGGAACAGTGACTGTTAGTGTGACGGGTTGAGTTTAACAAGCCAGAGTTGTAATTAAGGTCTGCTTACCGGGCATTAATTTTTGGCAATAAAAGAGGGGCGCGCGCGCAATGATCGGTACGCACGCGCGATGCGCCGTGGGAAAAGCGGTGGCTTTGTGCTCATTGTAGTCGCAATTAGTTTTTTCGAGGACGCATGTCGCACTTGCCGCAGAAATGTCACGACGCGTAATGCCTTGTCCCGAATGTTTTCCATTAATTTGTGAGTGCGTTCATCACCGGCGCCGGCGCTCGTCGCGGCGGGGTTCTGGTTCTGACCGTTGGCAAATAAATGGATACGATTTAACGCATGTGTTACCATGTTAATTTTGATTCGCATATATGTTCTTGATTTTTTCCTGTTATCCTATACTTCATGTTTTCCTCGCTTTCCCCGACTATACTTACTGCTCTATTAATCACCATCACCACTTACTTTTTATAATCGTTAGACAAGGCACCTACGACAATTCAGATTGACATTAAGGCATTTGAGCAATATTATGGTTGTAAACTCGTGATACGACTGGATTTTTCCTGTTAAAGCGCAATATTGATAAGTTGTCAATTAAATGTAAATAGAGCACACCGCTAAGATAATAGTAAAATAAGTAGTGGTGGTATTTCGAAAAGAGGTAGTTGAATATAACCAACTTAATGATGATTAAAGGGTTCTATTAACTAAACAAATCGAACAATACTCCTTAACTTCCCTTTATACTAAGAGTACACAATATCTTTACAAAAAAAACTAACCACAATTTTATATGTTCGTAAATGTTTGTATGATCAACATTTTTTGCAAATCATAAGTGGTAATTCATGTGCGACGGCACTGACGGACGTTTTTCATTGTCAGTCAACCGTTTAAAATTTCTCCTTGCAACTTTTGTATTTTATTTTTGATGCGCAATTTAGTTTCTTTCGGTGTTTCTCACGATACAGCTTTATCGATAATGTCTATTGTCGTGGTCCCGGGTCACAATGTAAAGTAGATTTTAGCTATAGCAATATTGGTCTCATCTTGCCGTTAAGCTAAAATGACTGCGCTATTTTGCATCACGTTGTCTTAAGGGAGTGCCGTTATCTAAAGACGCTATTGGTTCATTGATGTTGTAAGAATGTCGTTTTTTTGTCTTACTATATTGTGTTTATTACTTGTCTTAAACTCTTTTTCACAACGCACAAAAAAATCGACCAATGTTTCCTTGCTTACAAGTTAGCATCGGGAATTTGTTTTTAAATGCTAGTACATAATTGTTTGTGCAAAGCTTAGTTGACATTATCTTGAATCATTAGCGAAAAAATATACCGATTCACGTTCGCAAAATAACTTTTCGATCAAGTTTAAGTTTTCCACATATTTAAATATAACATATAACAAACGAATTCAACTGCAAAAGTGCATTGCGTCACACAAGTACAGTGTGTCTGTCTGTCACAGGGCTGTATCTTTGGAAGTGTAATAGGTGGAGGCTTGAAATTTCGCATTATGTATAAGTATGTAGGTATTGCTGTGGTCGCTGTAATCACAACCACGTTTTTGGTTCTATCGGTTGAATGAGAGAAGGTGAAAAATTGGGCAAGTGCGAGCACGACTCGCGCATGAAGGGTTCTGTACCATAATCTATAGGTAACAAGTTTGTTGTATGGGAGCCCCCTTTAAATTTTTTTTTTTTTTTAGTATTTGTTGTTATAGCTGCAATAGAAATACATCTGTGAAAATTTCAACTGTCTAATAGCTATCACCGTTATTGAGATACAGACTGGTGACAGACGGACAGACGGACGGACGGACAGCGAAGTCGCAGTAATAGGGTCCCGTTTTTACCCTTTGGGTACGAAACCCTAAAAAGACATTTGCAATTTACATAGAGTATTTATTGCCATGGCCGCTATAACAACAAATGCCAAAAAAAGTAAAAAATATATACTACGGAATTTTTCGTCCGCCCACTTGACCAGTTTTAATTAAATTAG
This sequence comes from Apotomis turbidana, assembly GCA_905147355.2. Lineage (NCBI taxonomy): Eukaryota > Metazoa > Arthropoda > Insecta > Lepidoptera > Tortricidae > Apotomis > Apotomis turbidana. The sequence goes on along the minus strand of LR990292.1, from coordinate 16,213,516 downwards.
GCTCCACTGAATACTGAAACAAATATTTACTAATGCCGCATAGCAAACAATATCACGATCGCATACTTTTTGTGCAACTCGCTTGAAAAATGCTAGCCATCGGTTAATTGTAGCAAGCTCATCCATACGGCATTTCATGCATCCGTCGCGTGGTTTCCCAGCGCTAACTAGCCGATCATCTTGTTTATAGAGCTATTAGCTATCGTGCCATCGGATTGTGTATCTGATCTCGGGCCGGCAAAAAGTGCCGGTTTCATCGCCTGCGCTCGAAACGCAAGCGCCGCGGCGACAGGGCTGGGGTACTGATATTTTAATAATATTTATCCTACATTACATCCATATTGTTAAATTACTATAACAAATTCAGTTCAGACATAGATAAGACTTACATTACTAAGCAGCCACGGCGGTGTGGCATGACGGATCAGTCTGTGAAGTTATTTCACAGCAATACGATATAAATGATGGATTGACGATGTTATGGCGACCACGCCCGCCGCTTCATTAAATCCTCCGCTCCGCGGGAGTTGCTAGTAGCACTGAGTACTAAAACGGAATCTATGATATGGCGAGTCGTCTCATTGGGTATGTTACTGTTGCATAAACTACTATTATGATATAAACAGTTTATGCGGCTTTCCAGATTAATTAAACAACTTAAATCCTATAACACTAACTACGTGGTGCGACTTCATCCACGTATTCTGTAACTACCATTGGATGTCCAGCTATCTTTGTACCAAATAAAGTTGTAATCAATGCCCAATTGCCCATATGAAACAAAAGAATACGCGCATCGCGCTGTTGTGATTTTTGACCGTCACCGTTACCATGACCTATTTAATGCTAGTTGAATTATAATCTACGGTTGAATGTTAGACACGGATCACATTATGTTCTTGTGATTAAATGTAGGCGATTCGATATATGCAATTAAGATTCAATCAAAACAACAGTAGGTTTTATTATTTATATCATTACTACGTTTTATTGCTTCCTTTTAATAATTACTGAATGAGTTAAGTACTTAATGTACTTATGTACGTGATAAGTTATAAATAAAAATTATGAACAGAGTTAGAGACGATCTGTTTAGCTATTTATTAGGCTCTTGATTTATTAAAACTCTAAGTTTTTTTTTATAAAATATCATTATTAACATTTGAATTCTAATTTTAGTAATCATACTGTTTAGGCGGTTTTATAATATTGATCGTATCATCACTCTAAATCCGTAAATTTCGTCTGGCGTCCTGAATTGCAAAAGCGCTCGGTTTCCTGTCTTTTACTTGAGTATTAATTTTGACACGTAAACCTCTCACGGCGCTACTTAATTCATGAGTTGATAATTAAATTTGTAAAAGCAATCATGCATGTTCGTAATGACACTTAATTTTGACAGCTACAGATTGACGTTCTGTTTTTGAAATTTGGCTTCAAGTGGAGTCGGCAGTTTCCGTATCGAATCGTGCGCACCGAACTGGTTCCGAAGTATCTGGAGCGTTTATCCTGTGTTTTTTGCTTTAGATAAATCGCCGATCCGTCAATCTTTACTAGTGCAAATATGATTTTCGCTTACCGGATTATTACATCAGGGTATTACTCGATATTAATGTCCTCGTAATGAGATTATAGAAAGTCACTTAATTATTGTTACATGAAACTTTATAAGTGAAATTGCCTCGCAAACATTTTGTCTTAATTTCAGCATGAGCAAAGAAAGGCCTTGAATGCATATTTTGAGAGACTTCTGGCGTTTTTGTCTGTGCCTAGATCAGAGGTCTCCAAACTGAACCAAAAGACAATAATACAAATGAAGGCCTAACGGCAAGAACTGGCTCAGTCACATTAGGAAAATTGAAATCACTAATTCAAATTGATAATTACAAAAATCGGGACTCGGCGAGTTTTACCCCTGTTTTAGGTAGTCATCCAAGATTTTTTATTTTTGCATATAAAACATCAATTTGAAAAATGCACTAAGCTGGTACTCCCCCTCACCCCTTCAAATGTCAAGCTTCTCCAACATTGTCTTGGTATTTCGTAATTTTGTTAGAGCGCCTTATTTTCTTTTTGTGGCAACCCTATGGCGGGTCAATGCTGGAGTCAAACGAAGGTTAACCGACCTAATCATGTTTAATCCTATTATTGGTTTTACTTCGACAAAGTCATTTATAATTTTAACTGTAAAGTTGATCATGACTCGCGATAAACTCGAATCGATTCTCTGAAACAAGTGTCTTTATCATTCTAGATTTTTCTCATCTTTTAACTTGTGCTATGGTTTGGTTAATATTTCTGCGCCTATATCTGTCATAAAGTAATATGTAGCCATTCATAAATTAGCCATGCAATTCTGCAGCTCATAGTATTGTTTCATTTTTAAATATTCATAGTACACATCCATGTCCATGTGTCCACCCTTGTGTACTTCACCGTTAATTTCATCTTGTTCCTTATTTTATTTCATACCTATCTGTACCGTCAACTAGATTTGTCAAATAAGAGTTATTCGTCAAAAAATCTTTACTGAATTCGAAAACTTCTATATTGTGTTGTTTCTCACTTATTCTTATTCCATTGGGGTCGTGTGTACATCAGACATTCCTGCCGCTTCCTCGTTTATCATTCACAACTTGCTCATTAAAAGTGCATTTGTAATTGTCAATTTGTTGGCAATCCGAAAATCTGCCGACCGCCACAGTGCAGCCTCTCTGACCTTTAATACCTGTTATCAAATCCCATATTTGCTCAACAGGATTTTTAGTGGTTTTGGGAATTTCGGGAGTAGAATATAGTTAATTATATGATGCATTAATCATCGACGATGGTTTTTGGGTGAAAGAGGATTCGCATATTTTATCAGATGTTCTCGCCTTGTTATAAAAACTTGCAGGAATAGTGTTGGGCTTTTCAAAATTGTGTGAAAATATTAATTTAAACTGACACGATTTTGAAGGACTATTAAACAAAGTCGAACTTAATCGTCTATAAATATGATAGCTTTAATTATCTCGATTTTTCGAATGTGGTGTACAAAAATACGAAATATGCTATTGCAGGATAATTATAACGTTTTATGATACCTTTTATTGGTTGCAGTTGGTTTGACGTAACACAATAAAGTAGTGTATTTTATGTGAGTTAATTTAACTAAAGTCGAACAATTTCCTTCTGAATTATGAATGTAAATTAAAGTTGTTGAATTTTATGCGGATTTGATTTCCACCGGATCATCTGGCTAAATTAAAATTGTATATGTAGGCGATCACGTCGGATAGAACAGAAGCATGAAACTACACTGACTGACAGATATATGTATCTCAAATGTAATCAGATGTTGTGTCGCGTTCATATCAAAATTGATATTTGATTGACCTGTGATCTTAGTGTTGGATTGATCTGTGATGTTGCACTTTCGTGTTCCTAAAATTTCTCTCATGGCATTTTGACGCTGGTTTTAGAAATAGGAACTAAGCATTTGCAGTGGTTAATGAATTGAATTATCGATATATTATTTTGGCGAATAGAAAAATAGTGCATAACCTAAAGAGAAAGGTTATACTTACGTAAACCTGTAATAATCGCAAGGAAATCAATTTAAACATTTTGGCGCATTTTAACTGCTGAGGAAATATGGCTAAAAGTCTGACGTTCTTATATCCAAATTGTCCATTGACACACATTTCAAGTTTATTAAAAACACAAAATGTGAACCAGCATACTAGAACTAAGAAACAATGAAAACAACTTGAGGACCAGACCAGACTATAATGGTTACCAAAGATCAGTATCTCCACTAGTGGGCGACCACTCCGAACGCTCATTACATAATCGAAAAGCAAATTCATACCAACATAACTCTGCGTTCAGAAATCAACAAACACAATCGCATAGACCTGTATTACCCACGCACTAAGGTTAGCATTCTGGTTTACATCAATTTGAACATCAAAGGTCGAGCTACCGGAGTTTTGTCAATTGTCCGTGTGAAATTGCTATTTATCAATTTGCTGTCTTAGAAATCTTAAAACTTAAATGTTAGAATTCAGTTTCGATCGTGCTGAACGGAGGTACGTTAGTATTAGGAGGCGGTGTAGGCGTTCGGGCGCCAGTGGGTGTGATAATTCCTCCGGCATACACAAAGAGTGCCGTGAGATAGTGATATGCTCCCGAAAGTAGAGGTTTACTTACGAATTAGACGCGTGGGAGAGGTGAAGGGTCAAAGAAAATTTAAGGGTTACTACTGGGTGTTAAAGGTAGCCATAAAGGTTTTATAGAGTGAAGGAATCCTAGGATCCGCCTTGAAGCTTTATGGCACCGACCGATCGAACGAGAGCCGATCGAGTAATCGCACGTGGGCGGGAAGAAAGTTTTGTTTTACGATGGAATCATGCAGATTCGCAGGTTGGAGAGATACATTTTATTTAGCCAACGCGTGTAACATCAATTCTTTATCGTATCTGGTACTGTGACGTTCGCGAAGTGTTCAATGATGAATGTGATTTCAAAATATTAAGTTGAAATTTTCATTACCTCTGGAGGTGAAACAAGCCACTTACTTGATGATATAGCGAGTGGTGAAATGTTCTTAATGTCCTTAAAAGCATTACGAAAAACTGGTAATCCATAATGGGTATAAGACGGGATGTAGGAATAAAGGGGGAATTCGTTTTAATGTAGTAAATAACGACATCTTTTTCGTTCACAGGCGTACGAGCTGTCAACCCTAACGGGTACACAAGTGATGCTACTAGTGGCCTCGGAAACCGGGCACGTGTACACGTTTGCGACGCGGAAACTCCAGCCCATGATCACGTCGGACTCGGGCAAGCGTCTGATTCAGACGTGTCTGAACTCACCCGACCCGCCCACCACCAGCGAGCAGCGTATGGCTGCCACCGGCTTCGAGGAGACTGAGCTCACCTATAACGTAGATAACGAGGATATGAAGGTGAGGCAACTGACATACCCGTCGCCAATTCAGTACCCCATAGAGCACCACCCGGGGCTCGCCCCGTCGCCACTACAGCAGTACCACCACCAGCCTTGTCCGTCGCCGCTCCCCATAGGCTCCCTCGGGCAACCGTACTCCCACGCCCATCTATCACACCCCCACATGTCCCACCATCCTCAACGGTAGTTCAGATGGCACCTTTGTTAAGCCCAGTTTAGAGAATTGACTGGCGGTCTGGCGGTCATCGTCATAGTAGTCACGTTCTAGACTAGTTTGTATATTAGATTAGTGAATTTTGATAGTCTATTTGTAAATAATTAATGAAACGTTTGATTTACGAGGGTTCGCGCTGTGATTGCAATGTGCAGTGATGCAATGGCGTTCGACGAATCTGTCGGCGAGGGTGGTGTAAGTGATTGCGGATGGTAATTGACAGGTCGCAACCGATCGCGAGATACGGGCGTCGTGGACGTGTAAAATGAGTTATGAGATGCCACACTTTCTCGCTTCTGTTGAAAAATGTTTTACGGCAGGGGACCGATCGTGACGCTGCCAAAACTGCCAATCGCAAGGAATATCACTTGATTGATTTCAATCGAATGAAAAAACAATAATTTTAATAACGAGAACGGTAATATATTGAGTTCAACGCTCATTTTAAGCTCGTACGAGACGATTAGACGCTGTAATGGATCTCGCATAGCTCACTGAATTAATCATCCTAAAAATCCTATCAACGAAATTGATGAACGGTGTCGAAACGCATAGAGTAATATTCAGTAGTAAAATAATCAGATTCAAAATCCGATTATAATTAACGCTCGAGACCGGTTTTACGGTTTGTGTGACGCCTCGAATCGGAAATGGGAGCGGTGGTGCGCCACTACCGATTCATTATGATCGATGAATCGGCCTTTCATTTATTGGTTGTCAAAAAAACATTCGAAACGGGCTATAATAATCGCGATTATCCTCGAAATTGTAGGAAGTGATGCTCCAGAAATAAAACGTGTGTTATGTCAGCACTAGGGCGATGAAGGCATGTTTCAATGTTCTTTTTATTTACTCGGAGACAGGGCAAATTCTCGCCGCTTACTCGGTGTCCGTAGCTAGAGACAGTTTCCAATTATCAAGGGAGCGCGCTGTCGCCGCCGGTCCCTCGCCGTGATCCGGATTATCAAGAAACTTAATTGAAAATTACTTTCGGACACCGAGAGTGATTCTTATAAATTCCTCTGTCAAGGTTGACACGTCTGCTAGGACAAGCGATCCGTGTAACCCGGTAGCTTTCACATTTCGTGTCGCGTCCAAATTATAAAGCCCTCGATCCAATATTGATGCAATCATCGTTAATTTAACCATTTTCATTATGTGCCGCGAACAGTTAATCAATGAAACGCGTAGTTGATCATACACCCGCCAAATACGGCGTAGTAGCGCCATTCAGCGCTCGATTCATCCATTAACGCCGAACACACCTTGTGTTGCTAATCGGACACTATTTATTCATCGATTTGTACTCAGTAGCCGCTCTCGCTGCCGTCGCATCGATTGCAGCGAACGATTAATTCCAGCTCCCCATTTGCATACCGTTTTAATTTGGAACCCATCCGGCGCCCACTGCGCCTTCACCCCGACCTCGAATATCGCTTGTCAGCTCTGATATGTTGAAATCGATTACGTCGATTCACTCGTTTCGCGTTCGAGTCGATAAAAATCTCTCGTCTCCTGGTAGGTCCCTCATCCTCGTTTGACGTACGGAAATAATACGTCGGCGACGATATCGATCATTATTGTTCAGGCGGCGTCGATAAGCAGATTCGATTGAAATATTCACGCGGTAATTACGATTCCAAGCGATAACTGCCCGGGATGGCCGCTCTTTAGATCTTTATCCGCTCTGTTTTTGTGTTCTATTCGTTGTACATCTTAATTCGTGACTACGGAGAATGTTGCTTGTTTGATATATTCTTTATATTCAAAGGCCGCGTCTAGTTGGACGTCTAGCACAGTTTCACCTGCCATCGGTGACCGCGCTCGTAAATATGATGCTTTGCGTATTCGCAGCATGCGGTTGAGGGCGTGCTGTCTGTTTCGAGCACGTGAAATGGCCGCGATATTACGGTCGTAGGATGCAGATGCTCCGGCGCATGAATTAGCGCTGTGCAGAAGTCGGTCAGTGCCCCCGCGTATCCCTAATCGAGCGACGGTTTCGTAACGGGGGCCACTCGAGATTTCGCTTTCGGTGTAGTCCGGTGTGGAATCCGCGGTGAATTCTTTAGTTCTATTTCAGAGCACGTCTCGATCAAAAAACGACTGTCGCCACTGCAGTGGTCCGACACGAGTCGTAAATTCCTCCTCTTTTTTAGAGATGTGGGTCCCGCAGCTGTGACTCACGTCGCCTATAACGTATTCCGCGCGACGCGTGTCTATCCCGACGGTGTAATCGCTCGTTAGTCGTCTCGCGCCTCCTTTATTAACTTATCATTGTTTTGATAAACGCCGGGACGATTTGCTGACTCATCGCATTGTGCTCTAATGTTCCTACATAATTGTCCGACTGTAAGCCGATCGCCGCGCAACTAACAATAAAGCTAATTTGACTAATAGGTGCGTTGTAATCGTCACCGCGTGTGGTTTAAGGATTAGGATTATTCAGTCGGCTTTCTTCGCCGCTCCTCGGTCAGCTCTTAATGAACGTTGTTCTAAAGCTATTGTTCTACTCTTGTTTCTCTCGTCGTTTTCTAATCCCCGTTTAGTTTGTTTTGATTGAGCCAGTATCATACATATTATCTTTCATTATTGGTAGGTATTTGAACACCGGACTTTCGCGGACGTTAATTATGTAATATTTTTTTTTTATAATTCCGGTATTTTGGCGAGGATTCTTAGCGCGACGCATCTCGCCGCGCCTCGCGCGATCATTAATTTATTATTCCACGCGTGAACGCACCGTTGCTTCGATTTTTTCGTAATTATTTAATGTTTGCAAAATTCGCATTAAATGATCGGTTCTCCCCTGTAATTAACATCCCGCCGACCACCCGCGAGAGATCGATGGTCGCCGTTAATCCGCGATGCCTCGTGTCGCCAGTGGACAAATGAAGAGATTCCTCGAGGAGTCAATTTGGTGAAATTTCCGTGAGAGCAATGGCCGTCGTAAATTCGATTCGCGCCGTCATTTAGGTAATGGATCAGCGCATTAACCGATCATGAGCCGCAGGACGATATAGCGACGTTGTGGCAGGACCCTGATTGGATATAAGCGGCGATGAAGCGTGTCGCTCGGATGCCGTACGCATCGACAGCGTCGGAATGAACGGCGCGTTGCAACCCTTTTGGTCCAGATTTAAAGCTGAGCAAGATTATCAATGTTTAGTACCGCATTTAGAAATCAGTGCACTGTTATTTGGCGCAGATGTTTTTATTAATCGTTAAATTTGTATGGGCGTTCCGGTGCGTGGCGTCCTGGCGTATTATTTTAGGCGTCGGCGCGCACTCCGTGCACTATTACAGCGGCCGCGCAGCCGCTGTTGCATAATTCAGACACGAGCCTTGCCGTTTGCATTCCGATACTTGATATGTGCTTTCACATGTATTTATGGACAAGATTTTGTGTCTCCGTAATGTTTGCCGAATAAATAAATTGTGTTTGAGGCATAAATACAATGGGCGCACAGGCTTCCCTCGTTACGTCGGCGACTGCAAAGTCCGGCGGCATGTCACCGCTGAGATACTTCGCTGATGCGTCGCTTATTTCGTTGTTTAGGGGCTTCGTTACACTACGCTTTATGTCCGCGCTTACAAATTGGCGTTCGATCGCCATCGGCGGGGGGCGCAAATCCAGTAAGAAATTATGCTACATTGTGCTTCATGCTCGAGACAATTTGACACATCCCACATTCGTATGCATCTGCGCCGACATCGCGAGCGGCCCTCGCGCGCATTAGGCGCAGGCGCGGATCTAGCCCGACATCATTATCTGCGCGCCGCATCATACGCAGGATTCCCCTCACATCTCACTTACCGCAATTCTAATGATTTGCAACGGAGAGGCTCCTTTGTATGCAGACGACGGGCGCTTAGGTGCGACGCTATCCCCAGGAATCTCCCTTCCGCGAAGTGCCGATGCTCTAATTGAAATTTATTCGTAGTCTCGAAACTAGCGGACGACGCGGCCCGGGTGCCCAATGCCGTCGCCTTCTAATCCCATTAGATTAATGAATAAGTGCTCGGATCGTCCAGGTTGTTTAGTTATGTATGCGCTTGCGATCTCGTTTACCGGACTCGCTCGGGACGCGCCTCATCCATTATAGATTTAGTCTGGAGTGTGCCGTCCGCTGGATATGGCCGACGTCTATGTCATTTCGATAATTGGCCCGCGATTATATTTCCAGTTGCGCACTTAACAAACATCTGCGATAGATCTCTTGATTGGCAGTTGACGATTGCGTCATTGAATCTTAGTCCAATTATACAATTCAATTTGAATTATTCAATTCTAATGATATATTTTTTTACGTCTTAATAAGTCGGTATTACTGCGGGTTTGATTCGCCGAATACGCCGGCCCACTTCCTAAAACTAGACTGGGAGACTCAGAACGCAGATGGTTAAAATTAGGCGAGCGCGCGCCCAGAATAGAGTAAAACCGCTCGCCGCGTCACCGGCCGACTTCGGAGATTGTGTTACACATATGACCATGTTGCAACCGATTGATGCAGGCGGTGGATTCCTCCTCCATCAGCGGCTCCATTTAGAAGCTTGTTCTATATATTTTTCCGTGTATAAAGCGCTATTAGTTAACTAGTTTATTAAGGTATGTGTTGTGAAATAAATCATAAACTTTAGTAGTTAATTCTGATTCATATTAAGTTAATTTCTTCGACTCATTTTAAGGTCACAGTTCATTTCTTGAAGTGACATGAATCCGAACAATGTTCAACAAACAACGAAAGAAATGAACCAAACTTATCGGTCATCCTTTTGTATCGGCATCGCGATGCGCTTTGGCAGACCTATTACTATCATAACACCACTTTATTGTCCATCGACGGGTCTTAAGGGGATATCGTGGTGGTTTGTAGAAGCTTGACTATTAAAGGAGCATTGGATAGGTTGTGCTGCGGTGTTCTCGGGTCTATAAATTCAAACTAGCGTGGAGGCCCGACCGTTAGCGCGTGGGAAATGATTGGGTCCGAGGCTTTGTTAGGCCGATTGTCCACTGGAGTAGATGCGGCGATAGCTGGCGGTGACAGCTACGTGGGAACGCCGTACGCATTTCGGTGCTGTTTGTACACTACAATGGCTAACGGATGAGCGGACATTCAGCAAGTGTACAGCACTCTTTAGATTTGAATCTTCGTCTGCTAATATGCCGTTTAAATTTATTGTGATGTTAGAACTAGGGACTTCGTTCCATGTTGCTAAGTGTTTCCGCACAATAAGTTACCGCTACTTAAAATGTTTCACACTCACAATTATACAAATAAATATGAATACTCTTTATTGCACACCTCAAACATCAAGGAATACACAATACCACATGAGATACATTAAAATAATAGGCAGATGTAAACAACAGGCGGTCATGTCGCTAAATAGCGATCTCTTCCGGATATAACAGAAAATAATGATACCAATGAAAGAAATCTGAACAGAATTTAAACTAATAGTGTCTTGCACAACACAAAATAATGTGCCAGAAATGTAAGACACTGGAGCAGCTCGGAAAACGGCCGGAAAATTCTATTTACGGCATTTCCGGGACTCCATTTGCGTTCTAATCGCCGCTTCGAATAAAAAAATCAACAATAGAAAGTATCGTGTTGTACGAAAGATTCTTCTCATTCAACATGACCAAGATATTTGGCATACTGACCAAATAATTGATGTTACAAGAAAATCATGGTATTAGAAAGCTAGTAGCTTTAATTACAGCGTTTAACAAAATCCTCTCCAAAATGGCTCCCTCAGAGACTAGACAAAAAAGACAATAAGAATTCGCTTCCTCAATCATCTGATTATGAATTGAAATTAACGCACTGTCGTTACGTTTAATTGCTTAAACAATGGGAAGATCGACAACTCTCAATCCTGAATTAAATCCAACCAAACCCAATACTTCCAAAAGGCATAGATGCGCTATGAATCCAATGCACATAAAACCTTTTAATTCTGCTCGGATTCTTTGCTCTTTGCATTCTCCCCGCGCCTGCGCGATACGCTGCGTGCAACACAATAATTCCGGAATACATGTAGTTAAATGAGCCGCGGCAGTCATACATAAATCATGCGCGGGATCAGGTATCGACGCGTGCGCGGTAGGCGATAGGGGGGATGGTTATGGTTGGACTACGATAATCCGATCAATAAGGCTTTTTTAGCTCTAGCTCTCAGAATTGTTTTGAAATCAGTGTCTTCCGTACAATAAGTGTATTAGTGTGTAGTGTTTAATATTGAACAGAATGATGACGTGCTTAGCTTGCTTGTGGAGTCTGACGAGATGTTACTCGATCTAGGAGGACTAAATATTTGTACCATCGTGGGATCATTCATTTATTTTAGAAATATGACTATGTTTAGTACCCTGAAGATTACTTAGCAACCAAAAATCGCTCTGCCCGTTACTTAAAAAATATAAAGCGTAACACTATCCTGTGGTCTCACAAGTGGTCAAGTCTTCTTGATCCTCTTATACAGCCTAGCTGAAACAAAGTGCGCCGAAATCCCACGAGCACTCCAAATGACAAATGCCCCGTTTCAGTAATACTAAACACAATTATGTCCACTACGTGCCCAGAAATATTCCCACGTCCAAAATCTCCGGAACTAATCCCCCGCACGTACTAAAGATTAGCATTTGAAAGCTTTGTTTGTGTATGCTCGTCAATAGAAAAAGCCGTGATGGATCGGCGTACGCGCACAAAGAAAGATTTGTTTTCAGAGCTGAATAGGATGCGAGTTAGCGGGACGCGTGCGGAATATGTTATGCTCGCTTATTTACTGGTTTATTTAAAACTTGCTCATCGCTCGTTGGAAATATTCAAGTTATATGATAAACGAGTCTGTGCCCGATTTCTAAACAAACTTTTATCCCCTGTTTAACCCACTACACAGAAGGAGGTCCCATGAAAAATTGTACTCTTTATGATCCACTGGTTTACACTAATTACTAAGAATTTTATTGCTACAGATGCGTGAGCCAGTGATATCGGTGCAATTCTAAATTTGCAACTACTAAAAATATGAATTTCCATAAAAAGGATAGTTGCTTCAACAAAAATTTGCATTGCTTCATTGGACATGTTTAATAACAAGGATATAAATTATGCATCCAAACCTTGAAATTGGCGCCTAAACTTAGAATTTAGTTAATTAAAATTTCCCCTCAGTTTTGAAAGAATCGAGTAAATGAGATAGTATTAACCAACTCGACTACCCGGGTTCAAGTAATGGTTGCCTCGTTACTGACTTGCTCCAGTTATCCAAATTACTGTCATTAACTATCAAGTCAAGCGAAAAAACTGTATCAGCAGAACCTGTTCCTTTTCACTAGAAAACCCTCGGAAGGTCGCAGATTCGATCCCAGGAACTGTATGAATAAATTATCCATATTGTCCGTCTGTCCGGCCTGAATTTAAATGATCGTTATCTGACTGCTACATTCGAATTTCAGAATGTACTTTCCAATTTAGGATATAACCATGTTAAAGCGAGCTTTCATAATGATTTGGTAATGTCTTGCTAAATACATAATTTAACGCGTATTAATATTTTAATTCGATTTTTATTGCCTGAATTTCTTTATCGGCCTCGGTAAATATTTCTCGTAACATTTAATTAACCTTTGGTGTTAAAATTTAAACACCAGTTTTATTAATTATCATCTGATTTCTTCTGTAATTTGTGTGCCTTTACTAGAAGTGTATGAAAATATAATATATATTAAATATATCGGGAATATTTTCTTTTTGAAATTTCAGAGCGTCGGGTCCTCTATAGTCTAGGCCGTATTATTATATCATTACAATTTATAAATTACAAGTATTATTCCATAATGTGATTACCAGTGAATATAGATAGGCAGAGTGTGCTCTAATGAAGCTTATCGTTTTATCAGCACTTACTTAGTACTGAACTGTTTTTCTAAGCAATGTGAATTTGTAGGTGCTCTAATTACAAGCCGATCAAATCGAGTTCTATAAATGCTTCGTCAATGTCTAATTGTAAAATCTAAGACCAAATTCTTATCGTTGTTTAAATATCTAATACTTGTAAAACTTGTACGCAGTTACGTTACTTCTGCTCACACGTCACGGTTCTTATCACTCGATTGTAATCAGGAAGTTCAATGAAGTATATTTCCCCGATAGCAGTGCTTATAGCTTGTTATCACGCTATGATCTGCTGTGAGATCCTGTTCGCTTCGCCTAGATATTTAGTACAAAAGCGGCGACAGTTATAGGCCGGTTTTATAGCCCCAACCGCGGCGAACTCAAAACCGTATCGACCAATCAACGCTCAGTATTTTACTAGATTTGCTAGAAGCGCAAAATAGACTTAAAGGAACCGTGACTGATTAAGTACTGAATTGATGGCTTTGAAATTAGTGCTGTTAAAAAGAATATTGCTTTTTAATTGCGTACAGTAGCAATGACTCCAATCTGATTGATATAACTCATAAATACATTCATTTGATTGCATGATAATGAATATCGGGCTCATCGAAGCAATTACACATGATGTTTATGGAATTTCAATACGTTCGGCTACATGACTCGTTTTCATTCGGCAGTAAATATACGAATCGATTGCGCCCGTATCAATGGAGCGCATGTGGCTAAGAATGTTTACGTCACAGAACCGAAAGTGGTCATAAACTGAAGAGCCTTGTTCCAATCTCTGACATTGCGGAATTACTCTGCATCCTATTCCGTTTCTACTTACGAGCATTTGTGGTTGTTAGACAAGGACACGAGTGCGCTCTCACTTCCGCCCGCCCACGGCGGCTCGGGCGTCGCCTACGCGCGAACTTAATTTAAAAAAAAAACCGCGACCGTGTGGCCCGCGTGCTACAATTGTTTTTGACGGTTATTCGCCTTAAAATCTCAGCGAATTGAAAAATAATAATGATGTTATTTTTCATGTTTTATTGTGTTTTTTGTGTGGTCAGTGTCGCAAGACCGTAGGAGGCACCGATAAGCGTTGCCCAACGTCCTTAAATTATGACTTAATTCTGCACGCCTCTTTCTTTCCTTTTGCTTGTTTTGCTGTAACGGTACACCGGCACTTGACTTCGTAAAAGTCACGATTATCCTTAATTTTATTGTCCAATAAAGTGTCGTGATAACGATACGGTCGCGCATAAGTGTCTATACGAGCAAAGTTTTCCTATCATCTATAAAAAGAACAACAGTTAGTAAGTTACGTCTTTTATTTTGATAACTTCAACATTTTGAGCGTTGAACTTAATAAAGATATAAATAATCCGCGGAAAACGGCAACAGGGGAACATAAATCAGCAGAAGCTGTTTAAATGAATCAATTACTTAGCTTAAACGACACAGCTGTCGCAATCAAGCATATTCATGTAGCTGTAACAGGAACCGACATTGTTTAAGATGCACGATTTGACGTAAACAATTTCGCAAGTTAAAATAAACATCTTGAAAAGGTATATCCAGGTCGAATCCTCTTAAATCAAACGAAGCCCGTGGAGTCATTATCATAAATAGTTGATGGAGGAATACAGATGCAACTAGCAAAATGGCGGACGCAAACAAATATTGTACGGAACGTGACTCGGTTTACCAAATCAACGAGATGCGAGGCTTAGCAATAACTATTAAGTACGACGATTATGTACATTATGTTTATATCCCGTTGTTGTAAGGTTTTTGTTCTAATGCATTTTACTCATTAAGTTGCAGGCCATTAATAAAAGTGCCATCGTCTGTATAGTTTATAAGTACAACGAATTCTGAACGCAACGAATTCCATTTTCAAACCATTCCTTTTCCCATTCCAGTGTTTTGTTTTTAAAGTTACATTTAAATGTGGAAACTCGATGTTTTGGCGCCACCACTGACAGCAGAGAAAGCTGACCAATCAGAATTAGGCTTCAGTGATGACGTCATTTTCAGTTATTTTCCTATTGGTGCTAGTGTTGGTGCTGTAGTGACTTCGGACGTTCTCCGCTTGCGTGGGTGATCTCTGTTTACTCAAAGTAATTCTAAAGTTATAAATATTTTTAATCGTAAATCTTAATATATATTTTTGATACTGTAGTTAGTTTAGTCGAGATCTGATGAATTCGTTAGGGTTTAACCGACGTTGCATGGATATTAGTATTCATTTTTATTGTTTTCCTACATATTTGTACTTCTAAACGTCGCATCGGACGTGTAAAGTGGCATTTCATTGTCCTTTTATAACGTAGCATTTTTTCCTTATTTAATATGCATTGAAAATGTGTATTAGAATTCATGCAAAAGGTTAGCAATATTGATACCTGTACTTATCCAGTGTGCACCTGTGTTCGTTTACTATGTTGTGATCCATCCAGTATATGAAGGCATGTTGTGTGTTTGCTACGCGAGTAGTTGCTAATATTTCTACGACTCGATCACCACTTTTTTAAAGAGTAACTTTAATGGCGAAAATATGCCAATTGGGGTATGAAAATAGAAATAACTTCTACACATAAAGTTGCAGATAGTGGTCGAGTCGTAGTACGTTCAATTTTTTCAGTCAAATTGAACAGATAACAATAAATTAATATAAGTGTTAAGTAACAAGCATCTCCTCTAACGATGCGTGTAGTGCCTTAACAAGATTGTACTTAAATTCGAAAACGACTGTTAAATTCAGTATTATTACGGATCGTGGTCACAAAGTGAATTGATCCGTTAGTGTTTTATTTGAACGGGGAGTTTGGCCAGTTTTTGTAAACTATTTCGTTCAAACCATATTTGGCTAAAATGAAAATTGCGTACCGAATCTCAAAAAAAAAGTTCGTGTCTGTTTGAAATTTGAATTAAAGAAAGTACGATTGTTTTTGCAACTTTTTATCGTATGTGTGAGATGCTTATTTTTTAAAAGGTCTATAGTTGTTTTTGTTTTCTTTATATCCGGTCAGCATCCCCGCATTCTAAATGAAACAAGAAAGTTGTAAAGGAGGCTTAACTACTAATACTCTGCGAATACTTACAGAGATTTGTTTTTGTTGTAAAAGATAGTTGTGCAAATGATTAGAGAGCTAGACCACTTGACAATATTGTAACGCACTGTCAAGCGATGACTATGATTAAGCACTATGAAATTGAATCCTATTTAAAGTATATTACTCAACACGTAAATCAGATTCGTTTTTTTTTATTGAGTTGTCATGAATGTCAAAATGAGCCGTGCAAAGTCGCCGTTAATATTGTTCGGCTCTGACAGAATTACAAAAGGCGTGTAAAGTCGGAAACATATATTTAAATGCGAAATTAAGTTTTTTGGCGCGTGTTGGCGATTATTCACGCCCCGAGAAATGACATATTTTAATACTTTGGTAATAAAGACGTGTACTTTTGAAAGTACAGTTGTGATTTACATTCTAAAATGTGTTTTAAGGTAGATATCCATTCAATTAGTTTTGCATAGTAAAGAATTTCCAAAACTAGCATAAATTCTACGTCTCTATAAATTGTTTTAAAATGGATATCTAACTACAAACCTTGTCTCTACGTGTCGATAAAAGATATAGTGCCTTTTATTGTGACTTGTGCCTTAAAGTGAATATATCTTATGTAAAACAGTGAAGTAAAATACGATACACATTTGACGGAGCGCGTTAGTTTTAAAATGCGCACATAGATGTAGATCTCGCGATTTACGCTTGATTTTTACTATCACAAGTAGCATACCAGCTGCACAAGCGCTTATATAGCTCTTATACCGCTAATTAAAACTGAATAAACTCTGTATCAGCGGTTATACAGCCTGTGTCGCTACTTGGGATGTACCGATGTCTTGCTTCGTTTGGCTCGACACGCTTTATAAAGTGTGAATCGTATTTAAACTTTACATTATTCCTGCAATGGTTTCGTCTCAAAATAAAAACTGGCAATATTTATAAGCGGTTGTGAAACAACTGTGTTCAAATTGGGATATTGTATACTAGAGTCAATTACTAGTTAAATGTAATTTAGTTTAACTATAAGTCACTCAGTTGGAACCAGTGGCGGGCTTAACCGCATATGAACTCTACGCAATTGTGTTTAGATCGATTTTACAACGGTCGAAGTGTAAAGACAATGTGATAGAACCTATACCTGACGATAGATCATTGTTACTGTTAAATACAGTTTCTGTAAATATGTACAATACTTTAAAATTGTAAGCAAGACTAATTTTAATACTAGATGCAATGTTATACAAGTTTTTTTCTATTTAAATATTTTTTAAAAGATTTAATCTACTCTATTTTTAATGATGACTTATTTTTATCGTTCCGAATAATTTATATATGTGGTTGTACAATGTCGCAGATGAAATCGGGTGAGACATTAAAAAAATTATAAAAAAAATAAAATGTTAAAAAATTTTGAACGCTATTATTGTGTTTAGTTAAGTTCCCTTCAGTTCCACGCACTGTCCGACATAGCTCAGTTGTGCGGTACGTACACAGTCCTATGCTAAATATTCAAGTTCCAAATATTTATATTTGGAAATAATTTGATTATTAAATTAAACGCACGCTGAACGTACAAAAGACGATCGGCGCGCGGTCGATTTTCAAAATTTGGTCCGTTCCATTTTCAAATTTCTGGAGCTCGAATGTTGGCATCGCGCGCACAATGTACACAGGGGCGGCGGTAGAAGGGGCCCCGATTAAGGTGCCTCACCATTCCTCCGCATTCACCACGACGCCTAAAGGCCTAAGGCGCCGTGTTCGCATACGTTGGAATTTTGGCGCACTTTAATCTTCCACCGCCGCCATCGGACACTACGTACCCCACTCCCATTTTATTACCAATATTGCCGTAAAACATCCGAATTGACGTTTTTAATTACATCGCGATATTAATACCGATGTTTTAAAGGGTGTGTCCGATAGTGTTTGGCCTTTATCGATAAATAAAACCGTCCCAATGGAAATGCTCACTTTGGCTTTTTAAATATATGGTTTTTGGGGGTGTTTCGATTGGGCCGGGTTATAGTTTAAGGCGCGTTGGAGCCAAAAGTTGCGTCGCTGTCGTTGTAATTACTTTCGGTGTATGCGAGAGATTATTACAATCATAAACATGCAATAATTGCCGCACGATCCTCCCTCGTGTGTCGATATATCGATACGCCCGACTTTCTTTTGGCTTCGGGTTATATTGATCAACTTGACTCGACCCCCGCACGAAAAGTACTGCTATCCTTTGTTTCAGTAAGTATGAAGTTAGTTTCTGTTTAAGAAAGCTACCTGTTTGTATCAGCATTTAAATAAAAGATAGCTTTAATATCGTTGCTCCTTCTCCATGCAAAGTGTACGGAGAAAATGACGGTAACCAAAGATAGTAACGCCATATATTTTATATCTTTTTATCCTTTCTAAATGGTATCACTCTATTAATTTCCGTTTATTAAAAACAATAGTTTTATTCTGACAATGTACCGTGCGATTCGAGTCAAATTCAACAATTTGTTTTAATCTAGTGTAAGATTGGCCAATCGAAGTGCTATTCAAATTGACGATTTCAAGTGAAGAGAGAAGAAAGAATATCCAAGGTATGTACAGTTTTCTTTTTGGTGCTGGTACTAATATGACTGATTTGAACTAACGATTTTAACTTTGTGATTGTTTGTTTTTATGTGCTTTACAGGATTACAGGTATCAATACTTCGGCATTCGCGATTGGTTGACTATTTTACAATCGACATTTTTATCCAAATTACCCGTGATTTTATATGTTACGAGTATCTTTAATATATTCACCTACTGCATTTTATGGCAGAATGTGAACTTCGAGTTAACAACACATTAAAATGAAAGAGCGGTGGAGATTTAAAATCATCCTATAGTTTCATGACTCAATATCTAAATGGGCCAGGATTACTATTAAACTCCTCTGCTCTCTGGTTTACGAAATAACTGAAGAAAGACTATATATATTTTTATTTCCAAGTAATAATTATAGTAACATTAAACACGTAACATGCATTACTACGTACACATTAAAATATCATATTTTACCTTAGATTTGCGGAAACAATCAAACCTGATAACGTTTTTCCGCAACTTTTGAATGACTTTGTGCTGTCCATACGAGTAATGGAGCAAACTTATAAGCGATCAAATAGTGTCGCCACGAAGAGACTAAATTACGCTATTTTGACTGGTACAAAATATTTTTTTTTGAGATAAGATATTAGGAAAACCTCTACATTTTAGTGGTGCGAGGAAAGTGTTCTTTTCGGTTTAAAGAATTTTAATAGTCGCTTCATAATTTCAATTACTAGACAACTATGTATCAATTACTTCGCCTCCTTTGAGAAGCTTCTCGAGGATATTATGCCTTCTTTTAATCATCACGTCATCATGGGAGATCTCAATACATGTCTCCTCAAAGATGACCATCGGTCTAAATCTTTGAAATCTACCGTAGATGCTTGTAATATGAGCATTCTCCCTTCTAGAGCTACGCATCACTTTCCGAATTGCCTTCCTTCACTTCTTGATCTCTCCCTGACTTCCTCAAAACCTCATGTTGCCAAATTTGGACAGTACCCCGCGGATGCATTTTCGTATCATGATTTACTTTATTTATCATATAAAATTCGTCCGCCTAAACTTAGACCTAAAACCATATTTCAGCGTAATTTTAGTCGGATGGATGTGGATAAGCTTCGTGATGACGCGTTGAAGGCTGACTGGAGTGTCGTGTTTGCGGCTGATACTGTTGATGAAAAATTTTCTTTATTCAATTCGCTTCTCACTCAGCTCTACGACGCGCATGCTCCAGTACGACCTATCAAGGTGAAACATCTTCCTGCTCCCTGGTTAACCGACGAAATTAGATCGCTCATCGAGAAAAAGAATTTATCTAAGTCCAGGTTTAAACTTGACCCCTCTGATAAAAACAAAGCGCGTTATCACACTTTGCGGAACCGTTGTAGCACTGTATGTCGAGACGCTCAAAGGCGCCATATTCATCAGTCTGTTGAAAATGGTGACCCTGCTAAAGTGTGGAAGTTTCTTAGGTCACTCGGAGTTGGGAAAGCTCAGAAAAACTCCTGTTCTAAAGATGTCGACACTGATCGGTTGAATCAGCACTTCTCCTCTTCTTCTATCTTCAGTGGCCCAATTAAAGGCAGGACCCTCAGTTATCTTTCATCTCTCCCAACTCCTGACTTCAATCCCTTTTCTCTTACTCAATTTTCCGACAGTGATGTTAAGAAGAACGTACTATCAATTACTTCCAATGCCGTTGGTGTCGATGATGTCAGCCGGAATATGATCCTTCCCATTCTTGACCTCCTCGTACCTGTCATTACCAGCATCATGAACGCTTCGATTTCATCTAGTGTATTTCCTGCTATTTGGAAAGATGCTGATATAATTCCCTTGCCTAAGAAGTCCAATCCTACTTTTTCTGACTACCGTCCCATTTCTATTCTTCCTTTCTTATCCAAAGTCCTTGAGCGCTTGGTGTTTCAGCAGCTTTCACCTTTCCTTAATCGTAATGATCTCCTGAATCCTTACCAGTCTGGTTTCAGATCTGGTCATAGCACGACTACTGCTCTGATAAAAATTACGGATGATATTCGGTTAGGTATGAGTGAGCGGAAGTTGACGGTGCTGACGTTGCTCGATTTTAGCAACGCGTTTAATACCGTAGATTTTGACATATTATTGGCGATATTACGTTCTCTTAACATATCTCCTGTGGTTATTGATTGGTTTCATAGCTATCTTACTGGTCGTCGGCAGCGTATAAAGGTGGATACTTCCCGTTCTTCTTGGTGCAATACGTTGACCGGCGTTCCGCAGGGCGGCGTGTTGTCTCCATTGTTGTTTTCCATTTTTATTAATTCCATTACTAGTAACTTATCTTCTTTTTATCACCTTTATGCCGATGATCTTCAAATATATTCGCAAGGTGTGCTCGGTGATCTACCATCAGTCATATCCTCGACAAATCGTGATCTGGAGCGTATTTCAGACTGGAGCAGTAGCTACGGTTTGAAAATCAACCCTGACAAGACTCAAGTTATAATCATTGGTAGCCCTAAGATGATCGCAAAAATTGACTTTATAAACCTCCCACCTATTTTGTTCAATGGCATTGTGATTCCTTTCTCTCATCAGGTTAAAAACCTGGGTGTTATTATGGATCGCACATTTTCTTGGGTGCCTCAGCTTGGTGAGGTTAGTAGGAAGGTGTTTGCCGCAGTAGGTTCTCTGAGGAGGCTTCGCAATTTCCTACCCATTGCTACTAAAATTACGCTTGCTCAGACTTTACTCCTCTCTATTTTAGATTACGCTGATATTTCCTATTTTGACCTTTCCGAGGAGCAGCTTAACAAACTTGAGCGTATTCAAAACATCTGCATTAGGTTCATATTTGGGTTACGCAAGTATGACCATGTTTCCAGTTTCCGTTCACAGCTCAAGTGGCTCCCTATCCGTCTTCGTCGTAACTTTCACGCACTTTCACTTCTCTATAATATTCTTTTTAACCCTGCAACTCCCCGCTACCTTAAAGATCGTTTTAGTTACCTCAAATCTGCAAGGTCCGCTCAAAATTGTATACTCACTGTTCCGGCATCGAAGTCAAAATTTTATTCTAATTCTTTTACTGTGCAAGCTATTTTACTGTGGAACTCGCTTCCGCTGGATCTAAGGCAAGCTAAAACTTTGGCAATTTTTAAACATAAACTAAAAGATCACTATTTGTCTCTACCGTAGCCTAATCCTTTTATAATTCTATGCTGTCGTTTTTCATTATAAGCCTAATGTTAGCTGTGATATTCTTTTCATTCTTCCCTTTTGTATGTATGTACGTTTATGTATGTTTATATATATAGATACTTATTTGTGTAAGTGTATAACCTATCTGTCTAATATTTTGTATGTATAATTTACTTGAAGTTCTTATCTCACCACCTACTATTTTCTGTTTAATTTTGTTTTCTCCGCTACCCAAAGGTTCTCTGGAAGAGATCGCTCTTTAGCGATAAGACCGCCTATTGTCTACCACCTGTTTAATTTAAGATTTCTCATGTAATATTTTTCTTGTTGGTGTGCAATAAAGTGTTGTTGTATTGTATTGTATTGTATGTACTACTACACAATTAAGTAGTATAATAATTTATGAGCTAGCATGCATTTCAGTACATAGTTGTACAGTACACTTTTGTTTGCTTACAGGAAAATTCATTACTTTATACATTTTACATATAAAGACCTATTACTTACGCAGAAAAAAATCTGATCATCATCATCTATTTCCTTGACGTGTTTGCATTCCAGCATTCATAAATATTTATCTAGGTTAAGTTAAGTATCTATTCGAACGGAAAGTATCAGACGAAATAATCGTTTATAGTAGAGTTGCTAAGCCGCGAAATTGTGCGCATCGGGTTACAAGCATGAAATTTCTACCACACATAGAACGTTCCACACTAATTATTTTCAGATGTGGAGGGAAGTCAGATTCGTCCCCTGTGTGGTGGGAGAGCGGGGTGAAGAGGACCAAGTACTGCTCTTTTTCCTTTTTTTATTACTGATCAGTTAAGGCTATTAGGGCTTGTGCGACATCGTTTTCGTGTAAAATAGATATCAGCTCGCGAAATTGTGTACATCGGGATACAACCACGAAATTTCTACCGCAGATAGATTATTCAGCGGTAATTATTTTCAGATGTGGAGGGAAGTCAGATTCGTCCCCTGTGCGGCGGGAAAGCGGGGTGAATAGGATAAAGGAGTCCTCTTTTTCTTTTTATATTACTGATCAGATAACGCTACTAGGACTTGTGTGGTGTCGTTTTCGTGTAAAACAGATATCAGCAATTCATTTTCCATGTTATTTATTCATTGTACCATATAAAAATACGGTTGTAAAAATCACAACAAGTTTTTTTTATTCAGGGAGATAAATTAGTTATATTTCCTGGATATTTACAACTAAGAAAAATATTGCAAAATAGAAAATTTAATCTAGTTTCTAAAAATATATACATATTGGGCACTCGTCATACAAAAAGTAACTTAAATAAATTGTTGATGTTGAGATTAGCCCGTGTGCTCGTGATACATTAGCAAAAAAATATTTTGTTTTAATTTAATTTAATTTTAGTTTACATTAATTTGTTTTTCTAGAACGTATATAGTAAAAATAATATGTAAAAGCATGTTAATAATCATTATTTAATGTATTTAATGAAGCGAAATAGGATGCGTTCGGAGATTTACGTTGGTTACGCCGACGTAAAGATATATTTTAAGCTACTGTTTGTATGAGAAGTGCCCAACATGCACATATTTTTAGAAACCAGATTAAATGATCTTTTTGAAATAATAATAATAAGTTGAAAATGTTCACGAAATTTAACTAATTTACCTCACTGAATAAAAAAACTTGTTGTGATTTTTACCTTTTCGGCCATTACACCCATATTTTTATATAGAACTATACAAAACTAACATCAAAAATTAATTTCTGATATTTGTTTTACACGGAAACGATACCAAACACGTCCTGGTAGACTTAACTGACCAGCAATAAAGAAAGAAAAGAGGGATACTTGGCCGTATTCACTCCGCTCTCCCGCCTCACAGGGGACGAATCTGACTTCCCTCCACATCTGAAAATAATCGCCAAGGAACACTCTATCTGTGGTAAAAATTTCATGCTTGTAACCCGATGCGCACACTTATGTTAGAAAACAGCGGACTAACAACTCTACTATTAGCCCAAAGGAAACTTGAAAATAAACAAATTTCGAGAAACTTTCTCACAGCGTGGTGGCACATAATTCAACACCTTTTGTTTCTGCATAACGTTAATCATTTTGCGGTTCGTGAGTGCATCCATTACTCCCTTCAATACTGTACAAGTTCATACATTCGCTTAAAATATCACGACGTTCAGTAATTTATTGGAGCATATAATACTTTTGACGACACGTTTGGTTTGTTGTAATGTGGTGTCTACGAAACCGGCAGTCCTGGGTTCGAATCCCGGTGAAGACAAGTATTCGTGTGATGATTTTCGCGTACGGTGGTACAGAATCGTTTATACGCGAGTTCGACTCGTGCTTGATCGGTATTTACATTTAAAATGAATTTAAACAAACAAATAATACTTTATGGACTTCTCAAGATGTATGAAAAGTAGAGATTGAAAGTAACTAAGTAATTAAATTACCTACTTACATATGTAATGAAACACATCTCACTGAAGAGAGCATCATATAATCCTACCAAATAAGGAGGTACTATGTTATGTTTACTAGATGGCATTGAAAATCGTGTCCTTTTTCAAAATTTTACATAATTGTAATTTACGAAATGGAATTTCAACATCGTAACTAGATTATGTGCGTATATAACCAGGTATAGTAAGAACTAAGATGGCCATCATATCAATAGAACGAACTCAAGTCACCTCAAGCCCAGATCGTGTGTCTAGAACTGTCAAGAGGTCAAATCGTTTCTTGAAATGACAGTAATCAATTCCGTACTCTAACGCCGCACCTACGTGGGAGGTGACTTAAGTTTGTAATCTACCTTTCCGACAAGATTTGTTAATAGATATAATACAAATATCACAGGCAATGTAAAATTTTCCATCTTCATCTTATCAAATTTCAGATTTTGACCAGATCACAAAGAAAGCCGTGTAGTTTTTGTAATAATTTTACAAGTCCGCATAACCCAAGTAAACAAACGCCGTATATCTCGCCGACCAACAAATCATTCATTAAAACCATGAATCTCCAGCCAGGCAAACAAATTCAATCAACCATTGTGTGATCTGCATAATACAAGCGTTGGGACAGACTGACGGATACGCGGACACAAGTCGTAAATCTGAACCATTGATACGACTATCATTGGGAGAAATTGCTTGACCCCACGTCTGGCAACCCGATGTGTTAAAGGGGTATCACAATATCCTATATCAAGGATAGATGCCTTGTCTGAGGTCAGGTTATACACTACTATATACATGAAGAGAAAGGGAAGTATGTTATTAGGAACCATGGCGTCAATTTCAGATTTAATAGGAACTGTTTTTTTATCTCATGCATAACCGGGAATTGAGCCTGGTTAAAATTTTGTGAGTAATCGCATGTCGTATTTTATCATTATGTTACATTACGATATTTGCAGCGATTTTCATCGGGTTAATTTATTGCAGTGTTTATTAAATCTAAAATTGTTTTAGGCCTTTTCACGCCAAAAGACTAGCTACTCGTAAACGTTGATACAGGAATAGCTGGACATTAAAAAATGGTTAAAACACATTTTACACGACCACGTAAAATAAAGAAGAAGTTTTATGCTGACGAAGTAGAAGTTGGACGCGGAAGAACTCTATGTACATTAAACATGGTTGACTCAGGTTCTAAAAACTTTGCGATCTTTAGCACGTCAATACCTTTAGATATGTTTCCTCGATATCGAACTCGTCTTCACTACATAATAGGTATCGCCAGGGCGCGTTTTTTGGCCGCGCGAAAGAAAGTATCGTAATGGCCGGCAAACAGGTCTCACTGGATGAACAGGCGAATGGATATTATCGCATTATGTAAACGAATAGCGTGATAGCAAATGTATTTAAACACGTATTGAGTGCATTTTGTACAAATGTGAAAAGAGTTTTATAGTGACGAGAAAAAAATCTATATTCGATTCGTATTCTGTAGCGCAGTTTGTAATGCGCCTGCCTACTGAGCCGGTCCTGGGTTCGAATCCCGGCCAGGGCAAATATTTGTATGATGAACTCGAATAATTGTTCCTAGGTCATGGATGTTTAGCTATATATGTATGTATATAATAATAATAGTCCTCCTTGTCGTATCCGACAACGGCGACTCTTACACTCTCCGTTCATGTGCGCGGATGTGACTTGCAAAGCCAAACTTGGTCCTGAATGTCCGGTCACACTGTGCGCAATAAAGTTGCCCTTGCGTGTCAAAAGTGTAAGCGTAGGCAGGTTTGGGTCGAGTCTTCCGTAAGCGGCGTTTTTGGTCCAGATGCTCGAGTCGAGCTTCTTCAAATGAAGCTACACCTTTATTGACGTTATTGCGCCACTCCGGTCTCATCGACGCAAGGTCCTCCCAACGCTCAGATGGGATGTCGCAAGCTTTAAGATGGCGTTTCAGAACATCCTTGTAGCGCAGGAACTGCCCCCCGTGATTGCGTTTTCCACTAGCGAGCTCCGAGTAAAAAACGGTTTTTGGGAGTCTGCAGTCTTCCATGCGACTAACGTGGCCACACGTGGTGGTGGTGTATGTATATATTATGTATATCGTCGTCTAGTAATCATAGTACAAGCTTTGTTTAGTTTGGGACTAGGTCGATTTGTGTAAGATTGTCCCTTATATATTTTATTTTCTATTATTAGACGACGCGTTTGGCTCGGTTTGTAGACACCTGCCTACTGAGTCGGCGGTCCCGGGTTCGAATCCCGGCCGGGGTAAATATTTGTTCTTGGGTCATGGATGTTATCTATATATGTATTTATATATTATGTATATCCTCGTCTAGTACCCATAGTACAAGCTTTGCTTAGTTTGGGACTAGGTCGATTTGTGTATGATTGTATTTATTTATTTATTTTATTTTTTATTCTTTTTTGTTGGCAATCTCTTCGCAGAGTGGTCGTGGTCGTCAAGTCAGGCGTTGTGGCAAGCTGGATAATTCGTCTTTTTATCATGTAAAGTATTTTTTTTAAATTTAAAGTGGCATCCTACCAATCCTTTTAGGACAATACAGGTTGATTTATAATTATTCCGTAACTCGTAACACATTGCTTTCTCTGTAAATAGTTTATGAGATTGTCCTAATTCTTGTCATCGGTCGTCCGTCGGTTCAAAGCACAAAGAGAAATTGAAATGCAGTGCATTCAGTTATTTTAATTGGTATGGAAGCTAAAATCGCGTAACAAGGGATATGAAGAAAGACTGGGTTAGGATTTTTTTGTCCATTTTTTTGCTATATTTTTAGCTATCATACCATAAAGGGATTTGACAACTTCAATTGACTGTAATTGCAAATCTGACTTAGCCACAGTTCTTTCCTTTAGCCGTTCAAATGGAAAAACAGTTTTCCTATAAATTATTTACCAACAGTTTTACGGTGACTTGCGACTGTCGTGCTTCGATCATCTTACAAGAAATAAACTAAAAACATCGTTGTGTTTTTCAAAAGCTAATTCTACACTTTTATTAAGCATATTGGTTCAGTATTTTTATAAGTATGCGATAAAATCGTTAAATTATATGCTAAGTTTTTGTAAAACAACACTCGTAAATGCAGGAATATTATGTTTCGGTAGCAAAAGTATCAGCAAACCGTTTTAGCTACTGGCATTTTGCAATACAATATAAAAAATGTGTTAAAGCGGCAAAAACATCTTAATGCAACTGGTTAGTACAGTGACCCCCCCTTATCTGTTATCATTACGGTAATCGCTTTATTCGATTAAGTTTCGAAATTTTACGATTTTTCGGTATCGTTCCGGTTTTGAGTGGCGTCAAGCTATTGATTTTTGTCAATTGAGCGCGATATGATCAGGTAAATTGTCATATTAACATATATGTATATATAACAGGTTTTGGTTAAATAAGATCAAAAAATTATATAAGATATAAGTATGGTCATGGCATACATTGTACCTTTCTTCGGTAATTAGGTACAGCGAGTTTTCTACTGGCTATTTGTAATTCAAATGCAGTAGATATCAAACTCAGATTTATTTTGTTACTTGTGAAAAACCCTAAGATATACGTATTTGAGTTTTTTAAGCGGTTGGCCGGAGCATCATGTGTAAGTTTCCAATGCAAGACAACGCCTCGATCTCGTTTACATTTTCCGTATAAATATGGTGGCAAACGCGTGTTTGCTAGAGGATTATACGAGACGTTTTTGCGTTAAAAGTAAACTAACACTCGAGGTTCGTATGTCATCAGCAGATCAGATATCACATTATTCAATGTGCAAGTGAAATCTTATTGAACGAGCGAGCGAGCGAAGCGTTATTGTCTCAGCTTCGTCAAAACTTCTAGCGTTATGTCGAGATGTTAGGATGTTCGGATTTTCTGCTACATATTCTCGCCTAGATTCTCGTGGATTTTTTGAGTTTTTCGTTAATTATGTAGATTTTTTGTAGATGTTTTTCGAATTATTCCAAAATGGCGGAGATAAGGGCGTAGAAAACATTTAAAAAATACAAATTTCAACCATTTCCAAACAAACTCGCTTTACAGCTTTCAGTCACTAGTTTAAATGGAAAACCATGGTATGAGAAAATAAGGTATGCCACAGGCAGACTTTTGACGGCATCACGCTGTGATTGGTTGGTTGGTTCTGCCAATCCGTTTCTGGGTTGCCAGTGGTGTGTCATAATACTCCCCGATTCCCTTGTTACCTGTCTGTACCTGTACCAGATCTCATAAAATCTTGAGTGTTTTAAATCAATTATTACAATAAAATAAAACTTAGTCAAAGAAACTGGCGGCAAACATTCGTTACAATTATTTTACCATACAGAAAGGCTAGGAGGATGTACAGAGGCAACTAATCAATGGCGTAAAAAGTCTAACTGGCCGTAGTGACATACCTTGTTTTCTTATACCATTTAGAAAACGTTAAACCAATCGAGGCGTTTCGTTGCGTTCGTTGCTAACTTCCACTTGAGGTTCAGGATTATATTATACAACCAACATGCAAGTTACATCTTCGCAAATAAATCATACAACATTGAATGGCGTTTAAGACTCGGGGTTTTTATCGGTGCATCTCTCTAAGTTATAGCGCTTTAATTACACCTTTATGTCACTATCGCGAACACCGTTTATCTTATTGCCTGAGGCGAAAACATATGTCGAAAGGTACATGAGTTTTTTTCGAATTACGACATACTTAGTTCGGAGTAAAGATGGGTAAATCATGTTGATCTTTCAACTTATTTGCATTATTATAGTTAGTACCCGACACGCTTTGGAATTAATGTGAATTTTTGTTGCTCGAGATTTAGGATGCGTTTCCACTGTCATGGAGTTGAGGGAGGGGGGTGGAGTGAAGTAGAAAAAAACAGTGAAAAGTGTTGCCATTCACGCAGAACTGAGCTGAGTGTTTTATTTGAAAGTCCTCTCGGCCCGAGATTTAAAATCAGAAAATTATTTATTGCTACAAGTTACACTTAGAATTACAAAACAGAGAGCACAGTTACAAAACAGAGAGAGACAGAAATAATGAGATAACATAATTAACAACACACAAAAACTACTATTTTGACAAATATGAGGCAATTGATCTCAGTCTCTGCGTGTGTTGGGTAAAAAAGTCCAGCGCTGGTTTCAGACTGAGCCCTGTTATTTAGAGCAGTGTTATTGGTCACATCACGGTCCCTTCCTCTCCATTCCATGATTCCACCCAGCACCGTATCAGTGGACACGCGCCCTTATCTTGTGACGATGCTGGGGCACCTGTAGAGCCGAGGAAATTGAAGGAATTGTTGTATTTCCTCACCCGTTTGCCTTGACTTAAGACCAAAGGACCCAATTTTCATAGTCATAAAAAAAATCTGTTGGAACACTGACATTCCTCCTTCCCTCTATCCTCAGCGAAATCCTGTCGTTAGAAGTGCAAAAGGAATTTATTTTGAGAAGCAGATGAGTATTTGAGTATAGTTGCAATTTTGAGATTCTTCACTAACTAAAATTCATATTATATTGGTAAGGGACTGGGACAGAGATGATATACTTTAGTAACTTACAATACATTTTCGAGTACAACATTTTATATAATCGAATCGACATCCAACATTACCGCGAAACCGTAAAGCCGCCTTCACACACATACTAAATTCCTAAAGGCGTCCGCACACGAGCACTTTCGGCGATATCGCGCGTTACATTAATGCAAATGGTCGCGGGTTCGCGTTATCGGGCGTTTTTATATTATTTTATACACGCCGACGAGAGCGCCATTATGAAGAATAAGGCTGCGGTGTACGTGTGAAGAGTCCTCAATTTATGTTGTCGCTAATAAGTGTGTGTTTTGCGCGTGGAAAATTGTTGTGCCGGATTTTTGAGGGAAATTGTAATGTAAACATTTGTGTCTCGGTTGTAAAAAAAATTTAAAATAACATCGTGATGCTTTTTCTTTTGTTTCTTAAAAGAATTGATTTATCTTCGTCTAACGTCTCTTACAAATTTTCTTATATTTTTTTTGCGGGTTTATCACAATTATAACGACTTATCGAAAATCCATTTTAGTACGTGGAAGTTTCATAGCCGGCCGAATATAAAGATTAGAGAATCCTAATAAGTATAACCCTTATTTTCTTATTTTATTCTTCGTTTATACGGCTTTTAGTAGACAAATCGTCGTTTAGTACCTACCCCTAACACAAATCTATTTGAGCGTACATGTTATGTTTGACTACTTATAACCCGAAACCATCTAATATTCAATGAGATTTGCATTCAATTATTTTCCTCCTATTTAATCTTGGTGCGGTCGTGGGTGAAAATTTCAATACCAAGTCAGAAATAAATTAATTTGCCGGAGGGCAAGTATTATTTTTCAGATGATTTTGATACGAAACATTTTCAATTAAATTTTGACGCAATAATTTCATGCAAATAAAACCACTGTCTGTGTTTCGCAATAAAAGTTACTTATATTTATTTTATTCATATGATAAATAGCATTCCTTTCTCTTTTGCAGCAGAGTGTTAAGTTAGTGTAAATATTCCCTGAGATTATCTTGTTTCGGTTGAACAGTTAATGTTAATTCTCTGTAGGAGGTTTGTTTTTCATTTCATATTAAATTATTTGATATAAACTTTATACGTGGCCGCTTCGTTGTTTTTTTATAGCCAAATTAGGTTTTCTAATTCTGGGAAAAGACTTTCTATTCTCCACTTGACCCTATTATAGGTGTGTCTCAGTCGCTCTTAGATAATAAGTATCATATTATTAAAACTTTCGTGAGACATATTTAATTATTGTATTAAGCGGAGCGCGGAGTGACGAAGTTACCGCACCGCTATACGGGTAGTAGTCCCTGTTGAAGAGCTCCATACGAGTTCGAAACATGTCGGGCCGTTCCTGACAATTTCACGTGAGTGTAAACCGCTTAATATGTCCAATAATGATCATATTATTACCTAATTTAGTGAAAAAGGCCTTGGTATGCATTTGACAGTTATGATGACCTCACTCGACACTAGCGCCTCTAGCGGTGAATTCAAACGCGATAGCCCTCATTGTTATCATAGTGTACTCGTGATTCCAAACCTACGTGATCGAAAGTTGCCAATTTAGATGCTTTTAACCGAAAACTCGGATGTAATGGCATCAGTTCGAACGGAAGTAGTGGGCTAGCGGTGGGCGTCACGAAGTGCAGGCTTCGAGGTCAATACTAGCGTCTTGTTCAAGATCATTGATGCTACTGTGTGAGGCAGATAAAGATGTAAACACTGTTATTTATTAATGTTTACGATTTCAAAACAAAAACCTATACAGTTTCTTTTGAAACTAAATAGGTTTTAGTCAACAAATATATATTTTTGAGACAAGGTTTTCTTTTGTCAAATGTACATTTTGCGATTAAACGAAAGTAGTGTGTCCAAAGTTGATGAGTTTATCTTGTTAAGTTACTTCCTATTTATAAGGGAGGGACTCCACTATGAAAAGATTGTCATGGCACCACATTATTGAATTGTGCAAGTGTATTTGAGCCCAATCGAAAGTCAGAAAGTGTTTCTAATTTAGCTTCTAAGATTTAACAGAGAAAAGTTTGTGTTCGTATGTTAATATTTGTGTAATACAAATACTAACACATAAACGTTTAAGAAAAACTTGTAAAAATCCTTACGTTCAGATCAGCAACGCAGGCTTCGTCAAGTGCGTTATAGTTCATTACTTAAACCAAGGCCCTATTGTATTGCTATTTAAGTAACATGTCTTTAACCTTTTGACCGCCCCGGTCGTCATATCACGACATCGGTAAATTGTGCCACTGACGCCAATGTCGCCTAGTGGCGACAAAATGTATGATCAAAAACATTGTAAATCTAACGGCTGCAAGTGTTTATCAATATCTGTTGATTTTGGACCAGTACTCTTACCTACTGACGACGGTACTCGCAAGGGACAGCGTAAACAATTTGCATTGAGAATAGTACAGTGCCCTGGCGGTTCCTTTGTAGTAGAACTACAATTCTCCATACAATTCGTCTACGTAATCGCGAATACAGTCACTGTAAACTCATGGTAAGGGTAAACTTCTTTATTTTATTGCTGTGGCGTGAGGGACACGGTGAATTGCTTCGCCGCTTGGCGTTCAAAAGGTTCATGATATATGGCTCTACATGTCACGTCGAATTCGGCCCCAGGTCTCCTTAAAATATCTGTCTACAGAATCTGCGCTGCCAATTACAATTAACTGTTGGTCATTCAGCAACCTGAAATCAATGTTTATCAATCACTGTATTTTTGGGTGTTGAAAAGGCAAAACTTTCGTTCGAGCGTTCAGTTCAACTCGATCATTTAGGCTGAGATCCCACCGCAAAATGTGTACACCAGTCTGTTTTTTATTAATTTTTTCAATACCATAATTTTGATGAATGTTTATAGATACCTATGAGCTAAAATTACTATGTATAAAAAGTATAAAGAGTTAAACTTAATCGCTCATTACTATAACAAAACGGGACTTAATCACGTTCAAAAAGTCCCTTCGAGACCAGGAAAGTAACATCACTTTCGAAACGCCGACGTAATTAAATAAACACTTTTTGAACACGAAAGTCCCTTTTAATTGATTATTTTTGTTATAAAAATGTATGAAAATCGTGTAAGTTTAAATCAATATAAATAATCGCTTATGTCAGATCTTACCATAAGACTAGTTGCGTTCTCCCTTTATATTGATCTGTTTCTTTGAGCAAAGAGGCCAGTCCTATGACTTCAAGTGACGTCTTTTTTAAACGGTTTTATTTATTATTTGATAGACTGCGCATAATTTGGTGGGCGCGTGAATTCCGTTGGTCCGTCTCTATTGCAAATGTCGCGATATTGTGTTTATTTTCTATTGGATATTTTAATCACTGATTTGAAACAACCATGGATAAGAATAAGATGCTTGAAAACCGGCATCGTTTGTAAGTAAACGTCAAAAAAGAAGAAAAGACGCTGAACCTATAAAGAACTCAGAAAACACCTGAACAGACGACCAAGATCTGACTTGGCAGAGAAGTGAGGAGAATCGATCCCAAATAATGGGATACGGAGAAGATGTAGAAGAAATTTAAATCCAAATTAGGTACCTATCACAATTGAATACAGATAGGTGCAGAATTTTGCAGTAGGATCTTAACCTAATATAATTACTTTAAAAAAAAAAACAGTCGTAACCACGTAATGCGCGCAATTTCGCGCCAGAACAAACAACGGGACTCGAACCCACACTTATCGTAAATAGAGACCTGTAACCACTCATTTGCTGCGTCATAATTGATTAAATAACGGGGCGCGTATTGGTTATGTGACGCTACTTTCGAAAATTGCTAAAATTTTTAAAAAAATATTTCGCTTATGTGGTTAGCAAAATCTGTAAATATCGGCAACATCATGGACATATAGCAGTGATATGGTGAATGCAAATGTCAATAGCATCAGCCCCCCGGAGGGCTCAGTGCATACCTTTCAATAGGTACGTAACAAAGAAGGTATATGTAATATAGTTACATAAACCAAGGGGTAATCGATATATTGATCGTAACTACACTATTGTGTACTTACATATTATTTTTTATTCAGACATTCATTTATTTAATGTTTATTGTATTGATTTACGAATATCATTTTTGTTTAACGATCACATTCCGAAGAGTAATATAAACTGACATGTACTTGTATTTATAAGAAATTTGTAATGGTGTGATAAATAAACTAAACTAAACTCAACTAAGGGGAAGAACTAGTCTGAACTAAGTCACATTTATTTTATTAAACATGTAATGTCTCTTTTTTGTAATGCAAAACGCCACATTTTTTAGGGTTACGTGCCAAAAGGGTAAAAACGGGACTCTATTACTGAGACTTCGCTGTCCGTCCGTCTGTCACCAGGCTGTATCTCAAAAACGGGTGATAGCTAGACAGTTGAAATTTTCACAGATGATGTATTTCTATTGCCGCTATAACAACAAATGCTAAAATAAAATAAAATAAATATTTATGGGCTCCCATACAACAAACTTACAGATAATGGTACGGTCCCACTCGCACTTGGCCGATATTATTATATTAAAGCATTGATACAAAGATCAAACCTCAAAGACAAAATGAAATGATTCGATTCCCGGTCCCTTCGACCAGGGGGGGTATTCGACCAATTTTAGAGATATAATGGAGATCTCTCCTTTTCATCGCCATCCGTCAATTTTGACGTGTGCCTACTTGACAAGTGGCGATATCGCTAGAACATCGCAACTTCGTCAATTCGGACGCGCAAAATTTTCGTTTCCTTTGTATGTGACGGCATAAATAACAGGCGCATACTTTAGATTGACCGCATAGTACGTGAAATTGGTCCGTTACGTTTCGTTCAAAACAGAAATTTATATACATGAATAACATTTTTGACAATCATTATCGCCTTCGTATTTCCAAAATTGAGATGAGCTATGTCACTTTTAAGCTCATCGCATTTAAATGATAGTTCAAAGGCGATATAACTGAGATTTGACGTTTGGCGATATCTCAAACGGCATTCTCGAATTGGGCCCCAGGTTACGCATTTATTTTTTTCTTTGAGCTTTGATCTTTGTATCAATGGTCCTTATTGTAATTTGGGTGCCGTGAAATGAAAGATTACACTTATCAGATAATTTTATATTAATTTATCTTTTTAATGAACACTGGGAAGCAAGCAGGGATCGATACCGTTATCCGAATACTGGTTAATATTGTTCGATAACTGTTAAAAATTTCGTTTGTTGAAATAACGTTTCCTTAGAGTAACGTTTAAAAAAGCAACAAAATAATTTCGATTATCGTTATTCAAGAAAAACGAATGTATAACGTTACGTTGAACAGTATTAACCGGTATTACTCAGTTTCGCTGCGCGTTTTCCTTTGTAGGCGCCGACGCATCGCTATCTTGTTTACGCATAAGGATATTTTGTATATTTGTCTCTGTTTGACTCGTGCCGGCCGGCTTTAAGGATTGTTTGTTTATTGTTATTGTGGTAGAGACTTTTGCATTACGTTAATTCCGGCGCGATTACTTAAGGTGCTATTTCCACAGTAGACGCCGAACTCGCTCACTTTTTAATGAGTCTTAAACATATTAAACAGTGGTTACAGATTATGAAAAAAATATATGTCATATTTAAGCATCTTGCAATTATAAAATCGCTTTCGACAACATGACTAGTAAAACTTCAAACGATCGAAAAAAAACAAAGTTACCTCTATTTGTAATATTTTTTTAATGTTGGTATGGACTTTTTTTACCCGTTTTTTTGTGTCAATCTATAATTATCTAGATAAATTCGGTGGGTTTGTCAGTGCCATACCACAGTTTAAGAAACAATACAGTCGGTCGATGAAGGCGTCTAGACAGGGCAATCGTGCGAGGTGACAGAGGCGGCGGCGGGAGGGGCGCACCCCATGTGTTATACGACGAAATTGTTGGTAATGAGGGTGCTGACTTTGAGGGCTGACGCGTCTTACAACTTGCAATACACAATTAAAATAGTGCATACGACATGTGCTGTGCGAAATTTTATAGCGCCTAAGTTTTAAATTTTCCCATGTCATGCTAACGTAAACAAAATGGCGGATGTAAAAGCGTTACGCCTGCCAGTAAAATTCAAATACCGCAAAAATATCGCTATTATATTATATAATTGTTTGTTTCTGTGTAAACAAAAAATATATGATCTGACATGTCCCATGAATTTTTAAATTCAAAATGTCGGACATGTTTCATAGCTTATTTTAAGTAAAAATTACGAGTTACGTAGTTTAAGACTATTTAAAAAGCAAGAAATTGTTCCTTGCTTCCGTTTGTATATGAATCCTGTAGTCAGATTTTTTAATTATTTTTAAGGATCCTCGGGATGCCGATTACGAGAAAGACATCCATTTTGAAATCCAAGATGGCGGATATTATTTTTTCTTAAAAATCGATATGGGTGTCATTTCCAAGGTTCCTCGGGGTTCCGATTACGAAAATGACATCCATTTTGAAATCCAAGATGGCGGACATAAATTTTTCTTAAAAATCGATATGGGTGTCATCTCCAAGGTTCCTCGGGGTTCCGATTACGAAAATGACATCCATTTTGAAATCCAAGATGGCAAACATTATTTTTTCTTAAAAATCGATATGGGTGTCATCTCCAAGGTTCCTCGGGGTTACGATTACGAAAATGACATCCATTTTGAAATCCAAGATGGCGGACATTATTTTTTCTTAAAAATCGATATGGGTGTCATCTCCAAGGTTCCTCGGGGTTCCGATTACGAAAATGACATCCATTTTGAAATCCAAGACGGCGGACATTATTTTTTCTTAAAAATCGATATGGGTGTCATCTCCAAGGTTCCTCGGGGTTCCGATTACGAAAATGACATCCATTTTGAAATCCAAGGTGGCGGACATTATTTTTTCTTAAAAATCGATATGGGTGTCATCTCCGAGGTTCCTCGGGGTTCCGGATACGAAAATGACGTCCATTTTGTGATTTTGAAATCAAAGATGATGGACATAAATTTTTCTTAAAAATCGATATGGGTGTCATCTCTTAAGTTTCTCGGGGTTCCGATTACGAAAATGAGATCCATTTTGAAATCCAAGATGGTGGACATTATTTTTTCTTAAAAATCGATATGGGTGTCATCTCCAAGGTTCCTCGGGGTTCCGATTACGAAAATGACATCCATTTTGAAATCCAAGATGGCGGACATTATTTTTTCTTAAAAATCGATATGGGTGTCATCTCCAAGGTTCCTCGGGGTTTCGATTACGAAAATGACATCCATTTTGAAATCCAAGATGGCGAACATTATTTTTTCTTAAAAATTGATATGGGTGTCATCTCCAAGGTTCCTCGGGGTTACGATTACGAAAATGACATCCATTTTGATATCCAAGATGGCGGACATTATTTTTTCTTAAAAATCGATATGGGTGTCATCTCCAAGGTTCCTCGGGGTTCCGATTACGAAAATGACATCCATTTTGAAATCCAAGATGGCGGACATTATTTTTTCTTAAAAATCGATATGGGTGTCATCTCCAAGGTTCCTCGGGGTTACGATTACGAAAATGACATCCATTTTGAAATCCAAGATGATGGACATATTTTTTTCTTAAAAACTGATATTGGTGCCATTTCTCAAAATTATATCTCCGCCAGTTTTAAATCTAATTTTTTATTTTGAAATGTACACCCCCCGAAAAACCCAGAAAACGACATCCATGACGATTTAAAAAAAAATTACGTCCACTATATTTACTTCCAAAATGAATGCCATCTTTGAAATTTACACCCCCTGAAACCTAGAAAACGACACTCATGTCAACTTTTTCAAAAAAGTGACGTCCGCCATCTTTATTTCCAAAATGGATTCCATATATAAAATTAGTACACATACATACATGAACCCTAAAAACATTACCCTCCTTTTTTGGGCAGTTGCGTAAGTCTGTGACAACCCTTGGTCGGTACGGCGGCCTTGAGCGGTGTCGGCACTTACGCAAACATCAAAGGCGTCGGCCCACTGTTACTTATTTACACCTTGTTTTCTTATACCATGCTACCAGTGAAGTAGTTTAATGGGTTAGAACCAAACTGCTACCAGTAATAGTCAGTAAAATGTTATCCTGCTTTATGTCAACTAAATACTATGAGATATAGATTTCTGCGGAATGCATAATCGGACATGCAAATATTATTCATAGCAATTTGATGCAACATCTGGGGGCACGGTAGTGCCCCCGCCAAGACGAGCAAAAAAGAAGCGGGGCACTACCTACCTTTTCTCGAACCGTTTCGTCTAATTTTCAAACCCTCATAGCTTTGGCCCAGTTAACACCAGAGCGCCCAAATTCACAGGTTAAGATGCTGTTAGGAAACATATAAAATGTACTGAATTTCATTGATCTAGCTTTTATACTTTAGGTTTTATTGGTACCTGAAATACGCCGATTTTGCCACTCACTTATATATACACTTATACACTGACGTATCAAAACCTCTCGGGTATTTCCCGATGACCTAGAAAGCTGAAATTTGGTCGGTAAGTTATTTTTAGTACACATACAATAGAATAATTCTGAAACTTGGAACTTTTACCCCCCAACCCCTTAAACTAGGGGATGAAAGTTTGTATGAGACTTTCGCAAATTTTGATACTAGAGGTCTGAAGATTTATACCTATTGGGACTCATTGTTATAAATAAAATACACATTCTAGGATTTTTAGAAATTCA
This sequence comes from Apotomis turbidana, assembly GCA_905147355.2. Taxonomy (NCBI): domain Eukaryota; kingdom Metazoa; phylum Arthropoda; class Insecta; order Lepidoptera; family Tortricidae; genus Apotomis; species Apotomis turbidana. The sequence goes on along the minus strand of LR990292.1, from coordinate 16,174,834 downwards.
CCCCTCACCCTTAAAATAAGGGGATGAAAGTTTGTATGGGCTTTCCATAATGGGGGATAAAAGTGTACATATATGGGGCTAAACGTAAGTATTTCTTAAATACACAATTATTATTACTACTTAGAAACGCTTCAGCGCAAAAAAAATAAAAAACCTATAAATTAAAAATTACCTTAAAAAAGGAAATGAGAATCCCACCAAAAACATTTCGTGTAAAAGTGGCGGCCAAGACTCACATACTCATAACGAATTCGCTGTAAAACAAATTGTCAGATCCCTCGAAAAGCCAAGCCCATAAGCCCTGAGTTTACTAATCCTACATACAATGTGTACTAATTTTACATATAGAATCCATTTTGGAAATAAAGATGGCGGACGTCACTTTTTTGAAAAATTTGACATGAGTGTCCTTTTTTAGGTTTCTGGGGGTGTAAATTTCAAAGATGGCACTCATTTTGGAAGTAAAGATGGTGGACGTAATTTTTTTTTAAAACCGTCATGGATGTCGTTTTCTGGGTTTTTCGGGGGGTGTACATTTCAAAATAAAAAATTAGATTTAAAACTGGCGGAGATATATTTTTGAGAAATGGCACCAATATCGGTTTTTAAGAAAAATTTATGTCCGCCATCTTGGATTTCAAAATGGATGTCATTTTCGTAATCGGAACCCCGAGGAACCTTGGAGATGACACCCATATCGATTTTTAAGAAAAACTAATGTCCGCCATCTTGGATTTCAAAATGGATGTCATTTTCGTAATCGGAACCCCGAGGAACCTTGGAGATGACACCCATATCGATTTTTAAGAAAAAATAATGTCCGCCATCTTGGATTTCAAAATGGACGTCATTTTCGTATCCGGAACCCCGAGGAACCTCGGAGATGACACCCATATCGATTTTTAAGAAAAAATAATGTCCACCATCTTATATTTCAAAATCACAAAATGGACGTCATTTTCGTATCCGGAACCCCGAGGAACCTCGGAGATGACACCCATATCGATTTTTAAGAAAAAATAATGTCCGCCACCTTGGATTTCAAAATGAATGTCATTTTCGTAATCGGAACCCCGAGGAACCTTGGAGATGACACCCATATCGATTTTTAAGAAAAAATAATGTCCGCCACCTTGGATTTCAAAATGGATGTCATTTTCGTAATCGGAACCCCGAGGAACCTTGGAGATGACACCCATATCGATTTTTAAGAAAAAATAATGTCCGCCATCTTGGATTTCAAAATGGATGTCATTTTCGTAATCGGAACCCCGAGGAACCTTGGAGATGACACCCATATCGATTTTTAAGAAAAAATAATGTCCGCCATCTTGGATTTCAAAATGGATGTCTTTCTCGTAATCGGTATCCCGAGGACCCTTAAAAATAATTAAACAATCTGACTACAGGATTCAAATGTAATCTAATACACATGAATGCAGACAAACATATGGGGCAAACAGAGATCCTCTTTTTTAAGTCGAATTACGTTAATCTTCTCCTAAGTGTAACAAATTCTTTTCTGAAAACCGCATCAAAATCGGTTCAGCCAAACGCGAGATAATCGCGGACAAACATAAATACTTATATACTTAGATATATACATACATACTCCATTTTTAACTTACAAGACAAAAACGCACACCAAACCACATGAACTGCGGAAAATCAAATCAAATCACTCTGCTGCGCTGCGACTACCGCGACGCGAGTCAAATGCGAGTGACATATAAACAAAATCGTACGTAAAATCAAAATCGCAACACAGAACGACTCATTCTATCTCTGTCAAACTCAAATTAAACGGTTAATTTTGTTAAACAGAAACGGAATTTGCTAAATAACAGTATTATGTGAATAACGTTATAATACCGGTAAACGAAACCACTACCAATATTCATTTTGGTTTAGCGTCACGTGACCAATAACGGTAATACAAAAATAACGGTATCCGATCCCTGGTTCAAAGAGGGTAAGCAGAGAATTGCCATTGCAAAAATGTGATTAAGTGTTACTACGTTTTAAATTCGATTTAATACTATCGATTTACATTCGATTGCTCAGATTGATTTTTGTATATTTAGTGATTGATAAAACCAACACGCCCCCTCAAAAATTAATCACCTATCTATACAATTCACATATTATCAATTCAGAGATCGTATATTACTTCCGAGTGTATGCTGGGAAATACACAATATGATCCAACATTTGTTGCAAGGATTAGGGAAAACCCAGAAAAACCTAATCAGATCATTTAAGTTTAATTAATTAATCATATTCATAGTATATGATATTTTAATTTACTCCTGATTGTTAATTATCAATAAAGAAAATAAATTTAAGACAATCTTCAATCATTATTTAGTACAATTATTTATATAAGACCCATGTTGTTTCTCATCGTTTGAAAAGTTGTTGCAGGCAACGGCTTCGTCAAAACATCGGCCAGTTGAGCACCTGTAGGAACATGTACCAATTTTACTACATTATTCTGAACTTGTTCTCTAGAGAAATGATATTTGATGTCAATATGCTTTGACCTTTTATGACAAGTTGGATTGTTCGCTATACTTATGCAGCCGTTATTATCTTCAAATATACAGATTGGGTCAGTCATTTTTAAATTAATACTGTTAGCAAGAGACTTAAGCCATAATGCTTCTTTAACTGCTTCATACAAAGCCATGTATTCAGCTTCAGTAGACGACGCGGCTACTGAAGCCTGTCTCTTTGTGCACCAAGTAATTGTGCATTGCTCAAACAATTGAAATACATAACCGGTAGTACTTCTTCTATCGCTACTATCACTGCCTCCCCAATCAGAGTCGGCATACCCACTTAAAAGGTTTTTATAGTTACCCCTTTTGTAGGTTAATTTTAAATCTGTAGTACCCTTCAAATACCTAAGAACCCTTTTTAGGCATTGCCATAATTCTAGATTATTATTATTTGTATACCGACTTAGTATGTTAACTGAAGCACTTAAATCAGGTCGGGTGCATAACATGAGATACATTAAACAACCTATGAGGTTACGACAAGGTGCATCATAGCTTGTTTTTGAGTTTAATGCCTCATAGTTTAATTTGGCTTCAGTGGGGGTAGACACGGGATTGCATTCACTCATGTTAAATTTACTCAGTATTGTTTGAATGTATGCACTTTGATCAAGAGTAATGGTATCACTGTACCTCGTTACTTTAATACCGAGAAAGACCTTTATGTCCTCTAGATCCGTCATTTCAAACTTAGTTTTTAAATAATTTTTGAAATTATTCATTGTTTGAACATCAGCACATACTATAACCAAATCGTCAACATATAGCACGATATATATATTTTTTTGATATCCCCTTTGTCTAAAATATATATACATCTATCAACTGACGAATTTTGAAAACCTTTTTCTTTAAGTGATTTCTCAAAGACTTCGAACCAACATCTTGCAGCCTGTTTAAGTCCATACAAAGCTTTGTTTAATTTGCACACATAATTATTTTTATTTAAGACACCGTCAGGAACTTTCATATATATTTCTTCTTTTAAGGTCCCATTTAAAAATGCCGTCTTAACATCCATGTGATGAATTAACAAGTTATTTTGATTTGCAAAACTAATTATAAATCTGAGGCTAGCTATTCTAGCAACCGGTGCAAATGTTTCATTGTAATCCGTTAGGTATTCTTGACTAAAACCGCGAGCGACAAGACGAGCCTTATATCGTAAAGGCTTTCCAAATCCGTCACTTTTAATCGTAAAGATCCATTTACAATCTACAATATTCTTATCCATAGGACGTGGCACAAGTGTCCACGTGTCATTCATTTTCAGTGAGTTTAATTCATCCCTAACCGCCTTCTCCCACTGAGGCCTATCGGCAAGGGTTTTAATATCATTAAATGTTTTGGGTATTTTACTCGAGATTGACTTTACATTATACAAATTATCATCAATTTCGTTATATGATACTGGCGTACGACCATTAAGCCTCTCACTCCTCCTAGGTGCATCTAGATTTGACACATCATTATTTACAGGTAATGTCTCAGAGTTTATCTCAGATTCGAGCAGTTCATTAGAATTTAGTTTGCGAATTTTACTTGGACTGCCTTGCCCATCAACTTTCGAACCCGTTGATTTAGGAGTGTGTGTATCTTGAGACTTGTTTGATACTGATTTTGGCACAAGAGCACTATCAGTTTTGTCCTGGGAATATTCAGGTTTACTCCCTTCTGGCTTTGGCCTGGACTTAAGAAAACTTGTCTCATCCACCACAACATCCCTGACAGTTACACACTTTTCGCATTCTGTGTTCCATACTTTATAACCGTTAGGCTCATAACCTACCAAGATGCCTTTCCAAGACTTGTCATCAAATTTAGTTTTACCGGTTTTATTATGGACAAACACAGTTGAACCAAAAACTTTAAGGGTTTTGACACTAGGTTTTTTATCGTGCCACATCTCATATGGTGTTTTAGACTGGTTTAAAGCTCTCGTTGGTGTTATATTGATTAAGTGCACCGCAGTTAGTACTGCTTCACCCCACAAACATTTACTCAATTTAGCACCAGCGAGCATAGAACGAGCCTTTTCTGTTATTGTCCTAACCATGCGTTCAGATACACCATTTAACTGTGGAGTCCTAGGTACTGTTAAGTGGTAAGTTATGCCCTTTTCTACGCAATAGTTTTTCATGTCGGTAGATAAATATTCTCCACCGTTATCGCAATACAAATTGACCAATTTGAGATTAAACTTGGCTTCACTTTTTGCAACAAAATCCTTGAATGCTGAGAATACGTCTGATTTATAAGTTAATGTATACACGACGCAATAATGTGTAAACTGATCAACAAACAAAACAAAATAATTTTTGTTGTCAACTGTAGGTGGAGTGATAGGACCGCAGACATCTGAGTGCACAATAAATAATGGCCGCTTAACATAACTTTTATCTTTAGCCTTATTAAAGGGTAGTCGCGTCTGTTTCCCATTTATGCAGGCCTCACACAAGCTATCATCTGGGACAACTTTTTCAATTTGTTGAATATCTTCAATCATATGATTCCCTTTTAATTCAAGGAATTTATTCTTACTAATGTGACCTAGACGTTCATGCCATAATTTGTAAGAATCACTGCTGCTCTGACGTACTTGGGAAACAGACTGATTAATTGTTGCAGGTAGATCAAAATCTAGAATAACTAAATTCCCTAAAGATTTACCTTTCATGATGATCTCACCGTCCCTTGTGACGCTGCAGGACCCATCAGGATCAAATACTATTGTCAGACCAGCCCGCTGCATCTTAGTGACCGAAAGCAGGTTGTGCGGCACTTCCGGGCTGAACAGCACGTTCTCCAAAACACCAGGGACACCGACATTGCTGATGACATTGATATGGCCTCGTTTTGTTGCTGAAATAAATGCACCATTTTTAGCAATAGACAGTTTCACAGGTGTACTTAGAGTTTCGCATGCAATAAAAAGATCATCCCTGTTTATAAGATGTTCTGATGCACCAGAGTCCAATAAAAATGCCACTTTATTGGGATCATTTTCTTGCTCGTACTCGCCAGTCATGAATGCAAAGCCTGAGAAATCATTTGACGTCGATGCTTCTTGATTTAATTGAACGTTTTGTATTGTTCTTGTCCTGTCCTGGTTGTTTTTCTGGTTTATGGTCCTTTTGAAGTAATAGCAGTCGTTCTTAGTATGCCCTTTGCGACCACAGTGATGGCATTTCACGAACTTAGATTTGAACTTTCCTTTAAACTTTTTATTATTTTGTCGCGGGTAGTTTGGTGTTGGATGTTCATCGCTAAATTTACGTTTGTTACTTGTTTCACCTTTATTTTGAACATGTAACACTTTTATACTTGTATCACAACCTTCATTTTTCAATTTAACTTCATGGTCTAGCAGCCTGGTTTTAACAAAAACCAAAGTTAAGTTATCTTCGGACAAAGTTTCTATAGCCGTTATAACACCGTCATACGATCCTGGCAGGGTCAGTAACAAATGGGCAACCTTATCCGTCTCGTCTAATCTCGCCCCGGCCGCAATCAATTCCGTTATCAAATCATCGAATACAGTAAAATGTTTTACTAGGGTCATGTCACCCTGTAGCTTTAAACATAACAGTTTTTTTCGTAAAGCCAATTGCGTTGCTAGACTTTTACGTTCGTACAACGCATCAAGATTTTTAAATACTTCTTTGGCTGTATTTGTGTCATTTACAAATCCAATATAAGAATCCGATAAGTACTCAACTAGGATGTTCTTCGCCACTCGATTGTTGTACTCCCAGTCGTCATTTCGAATTGCAGGAATGTCGTTGTCAACAACATCAATCACATCTAGTTCACTCAGCAACGATCGCATTCGAAATTTCCAAATACTGTACTTTTCACCATCAAAAGGTTTGATGTTCCGTTTTTGTTTAAACTTGTCCATTGTTAACGGTTATGAATTTCACTTTATACAGATTTTAATATTTACACTTTTAACAACGACCACTATTATTTAAAGCTGGACACCATAACCTATTGTAATTTGGGTGCCGTGAAATGAAAGATTACACTTATCAGATAATTTTATATTAATTTATCTTTTTAATGAACACTGGGAAGCAAGTATACGTCCGTTCAAGTTCAAAGAGGGTAAGCAGAGAATTGCCATTGCAAAAATGTGATTAAGTGTTACTACGTTTTAAATTCGATTTAATACTATCGATTTACATTCGATTGCTCAGATTGATTTTTGTATATTTAGTGATTGATAAAACCAACAGTCCTTACCTTTTACCTCTGTTTTAGATAGTCCTAATGGTGAACTGAGAAATTTTGTGACCATAGACTAAATCAATTACTAAGCCAGTTTTTCCGGTACCACCTTCCAATATAATTTAGAAAAAAAATGTGTTTGTCTCTAAACAGTTTTACGAACAGACCGCTTAGTTTCATCAGACATGCAGGTGACTGCAGGAACCGGTATAAACCGCTTTAATTTTAGCAGATGCGCTCGTCATCGAGAGAGTGTGTCAAAGATTTATTGACATAATTACACGATCTCCCTCCCCCTTCCCCGTCTGCCTGCGCCCCTCTCCCTCCAACGCCGTTTAAATGCAAAATCGGGTAACGTAGATAATTCCCCAGATACCGACAGGTTTTGTTTTTAGGTTCACTCGTCTTGGGTCCGTGAGCCGGGAGACCATTTTTCCGGAATTAAAGGAGATTTCAATTTGGAAAATTGTAATACAAACTTTAATAGATCAATCATTATAATGGCTATAGGTTTAAGTTAGTAATTGTATCTTATTCTTGTTATTCGTTAAATAAATATATTATCCCATGGCTTTAGTCCTTTTGTTGAAAAGTAAAGCTTTTTGATGAACTAAAAAACGGCATAACTGGTCATGGTCATTTATTATAATCAAGGAGCTTGATTTCAAAAACCTACCGGAATATGTGTCAAAAAATAGGATTTTGTCTTAAAAATAAATAAATAAATTTTACTTACAGGTATGGAGTAAAAAAATAAAGAATTGAACTACAAAACCATTAATAAAGAGGACAGAAAAGAAAGATAGATGGAGAGGTTAACACGCTGGACCAGTAATCCAGGGGTACCGGGTTCGATTCCCGGTCTCTTACGCCAGGTTACGCATTTAAATTTTTCTTTGTAGCAATGGTTCAATAAAAAAAGTCGCACAATTTATCAGCTTAGCTGTTCAGCGAGGAAATGCTGCCAGCATTTTCGGTACCATTTTAATTTTAGCTTTTTTGGTAACAAATATTTAGGACCCCAAAAATTTTTTGGTAAAAATAGCTCATTAAATTTGCTCGCTAAGATTTGGTGACCAATTAATAAATGGGTCGATTACAAAAAAAAATGCACATAGTTAACAGTTTAGTTAACAAAAAATCACGATCGCTTCCTTTGTGCGACGAAAGTTAGTCATACAAAATGTATGGGTAACTTTCGTCACACAAAATAATCAATTAAGTTTTGTTCTAATTAAAGCCCTTAACTATAACTATGTACATTTTTTAAATTGATTTGGGGATCAATTTTGGTGCTCATTTCCTATTTTTTTTTTGTAAAAAGTGTTTTTTTTTGCCGTTACATTTTACTACATTTGGTGCTCCATTAAACATAAGTAGCCGATTCTTTTTGCAAATATGCATGTCAATTGTCAAATATCGTATAGCGTTCAATGAGGAACATGGTTTTCCTGATGATTTGTGTAATAATTTGTTTAGGGGCAATTTTCGAACGTCGCCGGCGCCGGTGTGATAGACTGCGTATACGCATCCGTGCGCGTTTTCGCAGATCGCGATTTATTATTTATTTACGAGTATTTACATTATTTAATGAGAAAAAATAAATTGTATGTTCAATAATACTGTTTCCCGAAATGTCTATTGGCTGGCTATGGCCATAAGCTATTTTCGGCGTATGCAAGACTTGTCCGTCGAGATGGTTCTTAGCTATGTTTGGTGGAAAAAGGACCAGTAGTTTTCAATATATTCAGCTTTAATTGGAACTAGTGAGAAGATCTCAGCCAATATTGAAGCTAAGAATTCCAAATATTGTAGTTTTGTTCAGTTTTGGTAGCATCTTCTATATCACTCATGATCAGCTGTGTTGGGGGTGTTTAAATGATTAATTAAAACACCCCCTTTATATTTATTTTTTATTATATGCTTTTATTTAACTTGCCATGTATGTAACTATGTTTGTTCGGGTGGCATATGCAACTCAATTTTGAATTAGATATCTTCAATCGATTAAGCTGAAATTTTGCATACCAACTCAACCTTGATGACAATACAATAATATGGTACCATGGAGCTGGTCTGACGATGAAGCCGGAAGGTTGCTCTAGGAACTCTTTAATAGATTAAAGCAATCCTACCGAGTTTTGATAATTGATAAATAAATACATATTATGGGACAATCTTACATAAATCCACCTAGTCCCAAACTAAGCAAAGCTATGGGTATGTACTAGACGACGATATACATAGATAAATACATGTATAGATAACATCCATGACTCGAGCACAAATTCAAGATCATCACACAAATATTTGCCCTGGCCGGGATTCGAACCCAGGACCGCCGGCTCAGTAGGCAAGTGCTTACAAACTGAGCCAACCGCGTCGTCATTGACAAATGTCTTAAGAAAAGTACAATCGGCTATAAAAGCTTGTCACAAAAATGAATTTTTTGTCAGAAACTTATTACAGTAACTAGTTCAAATGTTCTCGGAAATACATTTTATTCTCGTTGAAATCGGTTATTTTTGTGAAAAAGTGAATGTTGGAGCACCTTGATTAAATTCGTTCATAATTCATAAGTTACACTTGCAGTAGGTAACATAAATGTTATTATAATGTGTTGCTGAAAATTATTACGCTTTTACTTTTGGCATTAGTTGAACTACCGTCGTTTGCAAAATTTTATTTTTAATTTTATTAGTACTTAACTCTTATCTGAAGCGACAACATCACTTAAAAGTCACAAAACCTTACAAATTGTGGTACATTTGTCTGGTTTTTACTGAACACATTTATTTTGCGGACGCGTCCGATTTTTCTGTGCTTTCTGAGTCATGTTAACTTTAGTATTGATCTTTTGATAGCGGGTAAAATGTTTATTTTTTTACAGAATAAAGGCGGTTTATCGAAAAAAAACATTCATGTACCGTTGTACTGTTGCGAAATTCAATTTGAGCAAATAAATAAAACTTATAAGAATTAATCTAGGAAGAAGTAATATTTAATCTAGGAACAAATGAGCTTAAGTCTCACAATAGACAAAGAGCATATAATATTCCCTGAACAGTTATTCTAAAACATAATAAAAATTGGAATGATCTGGGCATGGAATAAAATTACACCGAACAAATAATTCGTGAACTAAATGTTACTTGAAACGTTTTCGATGAAATGAAATTCGATGAAAAGTCTGTCGACAAAACAAGGGACACCCTTAAATCTGACATATAGGTACCTCTTTTCACTAGGGCTGCAGAATTAGACTTTGATCTCGTGTCGTGTCCGTTGGTTCTAAGTACGCGCCCGCGCGTTGATGTCTTTTTAACCGACTTCAAAAAAAGGAGGGGGTTCTCAGTTCGGTTGTATGTTTTTTTTTTTTTTTTTTTTTTTTTTTAATGTTTGTTACCTCATAACTCCGTCATTTATGAGTCGATTTGGAAAATTCTTTTTAGGTTCATGAATAGACATCTCAAGGTTGGTCCCATAAAATTTTGGTGAAGATCGGATGACGAGATCCATGAGGAATCGAAGGAATTCCTGAAATTTTATAGGCACTCATAATATTTTTCATGAGCCCCCCAATAGAGCGATCATGCTTTCTGATCAACTTAATCTTATTTATTCGCGGCGCAAGATTTATAGAAAGGGGGGTGTCACAGTCACAGAGGATATGACCCTCCTAAAATCGTACATGTCAAAATGAAAAATCTTCAATAAAAAAAAGATCATTTTTTTTTATTTTGTGGTCCACTCCAAAATTTGTACCGCGCCTGGCAGTCTGCATACAATAATCAACGAATAAAGTCCTACAAAAGGTTTTTTCTGATCGTCGCGAAAGCCGCTTGAGAACTGTATTTTTTGGTTGTTTCTGAAAAATTGCGAGGTTTTATTACAGTATAGAGATAAGTTCTTCAGCATATTGTAGTTATAAATATGAATTGCTCAATATATGTCATGAAATAAAGAACAAAAATTGGAATGTGTAATTTGGCGATCTCTTCCTTCATGTTACGCATTTCGATTTTATGCTTTGTATTAACGGTTCAATAATTTTGCTTAAATCGGCAATGTTGAACTCGCCTAAGAGTCCTAAGTCAGGATGAAGTATAAACAAAGCCCGCACTAAGTAAGAGCTTGTCAGATCGCCGTCGCTAAGTTATCGCCACAATTTACCCTTCAAATTATTAAACAATAAATCTGAAACCATACCGGCCGTCACTCTTCCGACTCTAACACATAATAAGCTGAATGTAACTATTTTGTATTTGTAAACGCTATCGATATTGCTATAACTGTAAATCAGGGCGTGTCATTCATGTCAGGTCATTCATTTTTCTTTGCCATTGGTTTACCGAAAAGTTATTTCATATTAACAATATGACAGTTCTCAATAATCACTATTATTGACGATTCGTCTCAATTATCACTATTATAATCACTATTATTAACTGAAGGGAGCGAAGCAAATCGAATTAAAAAAAAACTAGTCGATGGTTGATATTTGTCAATGTCAAACCGTTGTCATTGGCAAGTGCCAACCATCAACACTATATATTTTTTATTGAGTTTCGAAGGCAAAGTTCTCTTCAGACACTATTATTGAGAACTGTCAAATTGACAATATAAAAAAGTAAATTGGAAAAACCACTTGCAGCTTGTATAGATAGAAAAAAAATATAATTTGAAGGTCATCCAAAAATTGTACCAAGCCCATTCTAAATACTTTGTCTATGCGATGTAGCAGTAAAACAATTACAACCGGCAGTGTGTAAGCACGGGGCAATGTTATACGGAGGGGCAAAGTTACCCCGATTGACGGTAGCGCTTCTTAATTGAACATGGAGTAAAACAGTATCCCGAGACTATAAGAGCCTGCGCACACTACGACTTCTTGTGGCAGTTACAGTACATCTGTCTTTTTCCCACTTCAAGCGTGCAAAAGAGACATTATATGGCGGCCTCAAGAAGCCGTACTGTGCGGAGACAGTTAAATGCATTTAATTTAACCTGGCAGTTAAATAGCCTCATAGCCATTGTCTAAACGTAATAGGGCCCGGAGCAGAGCAGCGCTTGATTAAAATGGCGGGTCAAACGTTTGATCCCGACTCCGCGCGGACGTGGGTTCGGGGCTGTACTCCGAAGTTGCTTTACCAACGAGGCGAAACAAGGTGGGAAGAAAATTCAAGTGCTCCCAATTCTACCAAAAAATGCAAATCCGTAACAGTGCGTTCCACCCAACGTATTGGGTTAATGAATGAGTGATTAGCCGCGGCGCGGTGACAGCGCAGTCATGATCCGTTCATTCGTGTAGGTACTCGCTAGCGCAAGAGAAGAAACATTCAATCACAAAGCGGCGCTACATATTTAAGTGACATATGCACTGCAGAATTGCATGGCCTATTTATGAATGAATTCATTCACAAATGGGCTATGCATTTGTGCAGCCGATAGTACGCATAAAGTTAAATAATATCTATCGCATCGTCAAGGTGAAGATAAAAGGCAAACGAAAAGGAGATGGTGCGACGATCTCGACGCGTTCTCAAGGAATGTCCAAGCCACAGTAATACGGTTTAGTATACCTAGAATGGAAGCGGACGCTACTGCTCACCAATGGGACACCAAAATGGGCTAGTAAAAATACGGGCCAAGTGCGAGTCGGGACTCGTGCACCGAGGAAGTTCGTGTCGTTTCCGTTATCAACAGGCTGTAGCAGGATCCTCCTTCCCTCCCTGTCGTGGCCCTCATTGCTCGCGATCGCAGGGTCGCGATTCAAGGAGGAATTGTTTTGGACGATCAATTTCCAAATGTTTATAATAAAAATAATTTATTTCGGTGTAGTACATCGTTACTATCGATGCTCAACCTAATTTGAGACGATGGTGCCGGTTATAAAGTCTGAATCTTTACGCTAGATGGTGCTACGATGCCACCCTAAGGCATGTAGAAGCAACTGGTTGAAAAATTCAATGTCTCTGGCATCTGGTTCGGTAGTCCAGTTGGTAGGACGCCCGTGTTGGCCCGGAAAGCCGTTGAAGACGCAGGTTCGAATCCTGCCTGAACCATTGAGTTTTCCAATTTTCCGCTTCATTGTAAAAATTTGGTTAAATTTAGCAGTCGTTACTGCTTTAAAAAAATGGTCGCTTTCCACTTATTGCGGTCTTCGGCTGTACCTACTTTTGATTTGGTGTTGTGCAGCGGTAAACTTCGGAGTAATAGTCTGGTTTAGAGCCTATTGATTATGGCGAGTTATGATTAGCATTCATTTAATCGGAGGGGTCTAAGATTGAGGTTTATAACCAGTGTGTGGTGGCAAGAAGACGACCCCATTCCCAAAATGATCGAGTCACAACTATTGGAGCGCAACGTCCCAAAGTGGATCTCGGCCTCCGTCACCAGTTCATGCCAATTTTTGCAATCCAGCACGTCTATCATAACTGTGACACGCGACAAATACTACATGTTACTCTCCTTTCAATACCGTAAGAGCAAGACAGGTGATGCTAGTCGCGACAAGCGAAGCCGCGGCAAGATATGCTAGCCCTGCCCGTCTAGCACAACTATGGTTCGGGACTCTTGTCGCGCGTCAAAGCATCACCCGTCACTCTCTCAAGATACTCTACAGAAAGGGATAGGTAACATATCGCGCGCCAGAAAGAGTAGTCAAAGTTGTACTGTTTAGTGGTGCTGCTGAGCAAGCTGCCAGTTACTACGGATGGCATGACTGCTGTTGACATAACCCATTAAATACACGTGTAAAAAGCATCAATTTATTCAATAAATTGATCAATTTGCGGGCGGAAACTTAGCACTTAATAAATTCCCTCACGGATGGAATAATGCAGTTAGACGTCCTCGCTAAATACCGCGAGCAATGCTTAAATAGCGTTAAGTAAATTATTCAAACACGAAAGTAAAGAGATGCCAGTATATGGCCAATTTTTATTTTGTTGTCGATTTTTTTTCTCAGATTTCTGTCAAATTTGGTGAGTTGGTAAAGTAGCTTCTGACCATGGTAAGCCCCATTTCACGCTATGTTCTACATTTTTTTCCCCATTAAGTTACACGAAATGTATACAAATTGGCCTATGAGTCAATTTTTATTTTGCTGTTGATTTATTTATTTTTTCTACTCCAGTACTTTTTTCTGTCATTTATATAGTTACTAACTCTAATATAAAGACATAAATTATGAAAGTCTGTAAAAGTCTATACTCTACTGCTCAAAAACACACTGCTAACCGATGTTATAATGTCGCCAAAAAACCATCACTTAGTACCTCAGATTACATGATGAACAGCTGCATTCAAACAATTTGCAAATTAAAAAAAAAAACTTTTGTACTAAGGCATTGGTGCCAACTTAAAAAAGAAGTTTTATCTTCAGTGCATGGATGTTTAGTATAGTGAACGATACCTTTATGCATAAGTTAAATTTTTTTGACAGATGTTTAGTATGGTGATCGTATACCTTTATGTATAAGTTAATATTTTTTTGACAGATGGATGTCAATAAAAAAAAAGTTTATCAGAGACAATTTTTCTTTTTAATTTTGTTGATTCCGAGCGGGAACATTTAATTATTTTCTTTGTTGTTTATTTGCATTTTATTTATGAAATGTCGAGTCGTAGAAAAAGTATTGTATGCAACGTTGTATAAGTAGGTCAAAAAACGCTCGTGGCATCTTTCTTACGATGTTCGCTGCGCTCACATCGTAACCCATGCCACTCGCGTTTTTTGCCCCCTCTTATACAACGGTTGCATAAAATACTATTTCATTTCGAGCTCCTCATTACGTACTAAGTTTTAGTACAAGATACGAAGGTTAGTTATGAAATTTCCTTTTGTGTAACTCAAGGGGAAAAATGGGCTTACCATGGTCAAAAGAAGCAACTTTACCTATTTACTCACCAAAATTGATTGCAATCTGAGAAAAAAAAAAGAAATTGACAACATAATAATAATTGGCTAGTGCCGGTGTTTGGGAGTAGGTACGTCGATTTGTGTAAGATTGTCCCTTAATATTTATTTATGTACCTATATTAATATTGAATTACGCTTTCAACTGTGACTAGTACGTTCTTTTGATACAACAATTTTTGCCAACCGTTTCCTTTCGCAACAAATACTACCTAGTCATACTCATACTCATTTAATGATAAAAATTTCAATATTTTACAAGTCAAAATCTTATAGCTACTCGTTCTAACCCTTAAATGCATGAATAAAAAAAAACAATATTATAAAATATTATTTTATTTCAAATACGTGTTTCTAGTTTTCAACCAGTAATTCATTTTTGTTTATGTAAGCTGCATCTTACACTATGCATTTAAGGGTTAAATGATTATTTTAATACATTATAATGATTTATTGTAGGTATTATATTACAATAGTAAATTATTTACGTCATTATTGGATTCGTGCTCATCACTGGTTACTCTTCCTTACTATAAATAGAAATAGAGTAGGTATTTCTACTGACTTATATAACTAGTGTTAACTAGATCATAAATGACTATCTCCCAACGTTTAATACAAAAAAACTCATAACCGATGATCCTCCAAAAGAATCCGGCATTAACAAATAACCGTGTAACGAAATTAATTAAGCAATTTGGGAGCTTACATCCATTACGTTGACGTACTAATATTTGCTTTGAGCGGGCGAGTCGGGCGTAAAAATAAAACCAATTTTACGCGCGTTATAAAACACTTAGTGCTTCTACGTTAGGGCTGTTAGACACTACGAGCGATACCCGGAAGATATGTTTTTATCTGCACCCATATTACTAAAACAAGTTCAGATATGAGGCGGTATGCTATGGAGGCGCAAAATCAGTGATGTTATTTCATAAAATTACGATATAATATGACGATATTGGCGACCTCGCCATTCCTCCGCGGGAGTTACTGGTAGTAAGGAACACTTTATATTAAGGGACAATAATTAAGGGACAATCATACACAAATCGACGCAGTCCCAAACTAAGTACAGGTTGTACTATGGGTACTAGACGACGATATACATAATACATATATATATACATATATAAATAACATCCATGACCCAGGAACAAATATTCGAGATCATCACACAAATATTTGCCCTGGCCGGAATTCGAACCCAGGACCGCCGCCTCAGTAGGCAGCTGCACTACAAACCGAGCCAACCGCTTCGTTATATCAACGCAGTATAATCAAAAAGTAGTATTATTGGACTGACTATTAGTATAGTCGACGTAGCTTGGAAGGCGGCTAAGTTGAAATGGGACTGGGCTGGCCACGTTTGCCGCATGCCGGATGACTTGTGGGCCTAAAACACCACGGAGTGGACGCCACACAACTCAAGACGGGGACGCGGCAGACCTCGTCGGCGATGGCGCGATGACTTGGACTTTTTCCTCAAGGACTGGCCAGATAAAGCACAGAATAGAGAGCAGTGGAAAAAAAGGGGGGAGGCCTTTGCCCAGCAGTGGGACACAATGGGCTCATAATAATAATAATAATAATAATTAGTATCGCCTTAGACATATTATCTTTTATTTACTTTTAATATTTGGGTCATTGTCAGATTTAGGTTCGAGTCTTTTTGGTGGACATTTGCGAAATTAAGGATTCCAGGGCCTAATTTTCCGATAGAATGCCTGTGAGAATAAAGAACGTTCCCTCTTCTATAATCCGATGTAACAGCAACATAACCTAGAGTCATACAAGGTCTTAACTTTTGACCACCGGAGGGACGAATTTTGTTTTTTGAACTGAC
This sequence comes from Apotomis turbidana, assembly GCA_905147355.2. Taxonomy (NCBI): domain Eukaryota; kingdom Metazoa; phylum Arthropoda; class Insecta; order Lepidoptera; family Tortricidae; genus Apotomis; species Apotomis turbidana. Next base: position 16,158,276 of record LR990292.1, on the reverse strand, counting down.
AATAACCCATTTACTAGAAGGTGTCTGCAATATCGTCCGCGTTTAACTTTTTTTACTTTGACGTAGTCGGGTAAAAAGTATTACATAACAAGGGATGTCCTTGTAGCACAATTTTACAAAATCCATCCAACCATTTCGGTTTGATGAGCGACAAATAATGTTGCTGTTATGATTTTTACTGAAATAATGAACCCTCTACATAGAAACTGATTTTCATTACAATGTTAGAGTTGTACCACTACATATGTAGTATTAAACAGTCACTTTCTGTCTGTCTGTCTGTCCTTGTGTATATTTAGATCTTTAACACTACGCAACTGATTTGAATGCGTTTTTTTTAAATAGATAGAGTGATTCAAGAGGAAGGTTTATATTGTATAATACATGCATAATTTATCAGCATTGCACCCGTGCGAAGCCGAGGCGGGTCGCTAGTTGTATAATAGTATAGAAATTAGGTGTGAAAAATTGCAAAGAGGTTTTATAAGCGCTTATACAGGCATTATTCAGCTTAAATTAGTTGTATAACGGCTGTATAAACATTTATTTATGCAACTTGTGTGCTTGGGTGTCTAGTATATTATAGTTATCAAAGCGCATTATATCCTCCAGTGTACCGATGCCTTTACAGTTCATATCAATTAACCAGGAACCGTTGCGTTTAGCATAATATTCGCATTAGTAAATGTCGAGCCAGTCGCAAATAAAGGATTATCGCCGTAATAACGCAGAAAAGTGGAAAATAATAGACAGATAGCTTCCCATCTAACAGCGTGCAAAGAGGTATTTTAAACTAGCATTTGTGAAACGTTATCAAGGCCAGCTGCAATATGTTACACGCTTTTTAACCTCTGATGAGAAAAGAGTGGTGTTATGACTTTAAAGTGTGTAATGTAATTGTTTGAAATATTATTAACGAAAAAATTACTCACTGTTGAGTTTCTTTCGGCGTTCTTCTCAACAGCGGTGTCCTGGAAAATGCCACAATCTGACAGAGTCACAATCTGACTTGTAAAAGTGCCCTTGTGACCTAACTTACTGAATAAATTATTTCATTTCATTTCAACCAATTTTGTGCTGGTGTAAGTGAACTAAAATAAAATTTTATGTTGCTGTGATGTGACTACTAGGTTTAAAATGTTGGTGGCAACCGTGTTACAAAAATTAACGGCGTCGTTAATTTGTAAACAATTGCTTTGACGTGGATTTTTAAACCATGGTTGCCACCAAATGTGCCATCCGTAGTGAATTCTATAGATTATAACAATTGTAGCAACATCAAAAGTTTTGATACGTGCTGCAGACAACCGTGTTGTGTGTTTTGATTCAAAACATACACCACCTTTTTCTGCAGCCCGTATCTCCTTAATGAGTGGACTAATTTAAATTTGAGGATGAAAAATATAAATTGAACTAAAATGTCGCTTTTTATTGCACTCCCCAATAGCTGGCAGTTAAAAAGAGGCTTAAAAAAACGGATTATATCGCTTGTAATAATTAATTGAGTCACCCTCACGTTTCGGTAACTTTGTAGTTACCATAGACAAAGATTGACTAAATAATAAATATACGCGATGTAACATTTAAATCTTTTATTTAAATGTGTGACAGTTGCAGAAATCGATCAAAATATTAGGTTATGCGGTTTATAACACCACAAGATTTAAGTCTTTTTCACCAGTATCCCACCCTTTTATCGATTCAACAAAAACTACCGCAAAAGTCACACAATGCCGACAAGAACCTATTAATGCGATACTTATTAAAGTCATACAGAAGTCATATAAAAGACGAATGTCGCTCGCCGCGGATCCGAAACGCACTCAATATCGATCGTTTAATAGTTTTTACGGCTACCGCGTGTCATAATGTTGCATTACAATTGGCGGGTATTATGGATACATGAGCCTTTACTGCCTGAGTGATTGAGGGTTCTGTGATGTAACGTTGAGGTTGTAGATCATAGGGAAGCAAATAAATAAAACAATAAGCGATCTGATGTCCATGAGTATGATGAAATCGAAAATACAGGAGGTTTAAAAATAGGGTTATTATTTTCTGCTAAAATCGGGAACCGGCAGATTTTACTTGGCATCTAAAATAATAACTTGGTAGCTAAAATGATACCTTGGCATTTATTTTAGCTACCTAGTTAAGATATTGATTGAAACTTGTACGATATTCACAGCTTATTATATATATATAACATATACATCACGACGTAAAGATCTCTCGATCTCTATTATAATTTCCAATTATTACAAATATGAAATACTGTAAAATTAAAACGCCTGGATTCTTTACGAGTAGGTAGGTACTCGGAGAGACTCAAAAATCCAGGTGTTTTGAAATATAAAAGGTACTATTTTCATGACTGTGAATAGACGACACTGCGCGAGTGGGTAATACGAACAATCATTTCATAGTGGTACATATGTGTCGATTATGTACATCTGAATGCTAATGAAATGGGTTTCTGCTAATTTTGCTTTTAAATAATTGGCCGTTACTTTGTACGACGAAAAATTACTTCTAGAGGCGATCGTGCGCTCAGACAACAATAAGGCTGCGAAAAACATATCCAAACCGATGCGAATCGACCGGTTCGATTATCGATAATTTCAACCACCAAAAAAGCCCAAATACTGCTGGCATTTTCTCTCGAATACTTCTATAATGAAATGACAATTACCTACGACAACCGCGCGTTCCTAACATTACACGTCGAAACAGTACTACGCGAATTCGATGCCTTCTCCCTACCTTATTAGGGCCCTCGATAAGACACATAAGTGCACGTGCAGAAAATATTTGTATAAGTCTGTTTTAATATTTTTGACATAGTTTTATCGTTACTTCATTTAGTTTAGTATTTAGTTTATAATCGTAGTTTAACTTTTAGGTATAGTTTAAAGCGAAAATATTAAAATTGTAAGTACTTTTAAACTAACGTCGATATGAATTACACCGACACAAAAACAATGCGACGGTAAAAACTCAGGCAAGATGCGATAAATTTTTTGCTTGCTTTCCGTAAAAATGTCACCGCGACTGTAGTAGGAGCCCACATTTATTGCGACGACGTTCGATTGTTTTATAAATAAAGAGTTCGCAAAAAATACTATCGATCAATCGTGCGAAAGCCCGCCGATGGAACTCGATAAGAACGCAACTCGAGAAATATCAATCTTAACCGCCCTAAGTCAAGATGCACCTTTCTTCATCGGAAAGTAAAGTGCACGGGTTAACATTAAGCCTATAGATCCACAGTTGGTTATCGACGTTATTCGACAGTTAACAGGGTTGGTAATTTAATGTTTTGAGCAAAATAGTAACGCGTCATATTCGTGCGTTGTGAACGTGAAAGATTCCATACGAGGCTGTCCAAACATTTTATACTTTCAAATCTGTGTTTATCTCTAGTGATGATCTGAACTGCTTATCTCTGATCAGCCCACCGGAGGTTCCCTTAGATCTCTATTATTATTCCTTCAATATTTTGATGCAGCGTCAAATTATGCCATTGTTTCCTGGTCACTTTATTTGAGATTGAAGGACGGTTGACATATTTATTGGCGAGATCCCATATTGATATGATTATAAAAGCTTTCTGACGTTAAGGCGATAGAAATCGAATCGTTATCGTATATCACTTGATTAGGATCTCATGAAACTCAATGGCAACATGTACTGTGTATGCTTACTTAACCTTTTTCAAGCCCAAGCCGCTACTGAACTGTGCCCTAGCCGCCAAGCAATTGACCAAAGATGCAGTTCAAGAATAATCATGTATTCTACGTATAGTTAAACGAATAAAACGACCCAATGTGTTTGCGTTGAATCAGTAATAATAAACTGACCATGGATAAATTTATGGAGAATATCGAGTAGACCAACGTTATTAAGGAAAACACATCATTACAATTCCAATTCAACATAACATCAAGAGAATACATAAATTTGAGAAAAGTTAGCTAGTGCCCCGCTTTCTTTTTGTTAGTCTTGGTGGCGGCACTGCCGTGCCCCCAGATTATTAAATGAGATGTGCACCTGAAATGGTCTTTACTCAGCAATGCTGTTGGCTTTGCTAGGAGTAATGCCAACGATGCTGGTATTTCGCTGGTAATTTGGAACTGTGTCTACAGATCCAAATCCCCCAAGCTCTGTTAATTTATAACAGTTAATTGCGTCTGTCAATCGCTCGATTGACACTTTGTCGTTCGCGTAGTTAGTCAACCATTTAACAATTGTAATGTACGGTTACGGCGATGGCGCGATGACTTGGACTTTTTCCTCAAGGACTGGCCAGATAAAGCACAGAATAGAGAGCAGTGGAAAAAAAAGGGGGGAGGTCTTTGCCCAGCAGTGGGACACAATGGGCTCATAGTAATAATAATAATAATAATAATCTACGGTTAATAATTGTACTTTGGTTAGACAGGTCTTTTGAGTAGCCATTGGCCTTAGACATACGAGTACCTATATAGTTTCTACCATTTGTCTACTTCTTTTTAGGTTGTCACATCTTGGAAACTACTGGTCCTATTTCCACCAAACATAGCTAAGAACCATTTCGACAGACAAGTATTTGAATTTAAAAAAAAACTACGATGGCACAGATAGACACACAGATACACATGTAAAACTTATAACATCCCTTTTTTTTGTCGGTTGTTAATAATAAACTTGGTACGCAGACTTTTTTCTCGCTTATAGGACGCTCATATTATGTCACCGTTTGCTACATGTTCTGGGTGTAGAGAATATTATATTTCCAAAATAGTGACGAATGTGACGATCTGTGACTCGTTTAAAGAACGTAAATTTGAGACAGCTTCATGCAAATCGTATGAATAATAAATATCAAACGAGCTCATATCAAAACATATGAATAATATTAACGATTTTTTTGTTTTAAATATGAGCCTGCCTAACCTAACCTAACAGGCCTACTTTGGGTTTGATTTGCGACGGTTTTGTGGAGTTATGTCGTTTTGGTTCTGAAGGCTGTAGCGGCGCCTGCGACGAAGTCGAGTAGGTACATTCGTCACGGCGCCGGCGCCCACGGCGTGGAGAAATCTGTTTAAACATGACCAATTTTATAAACGTTTCTACCCGACTGTAACAGGAAAAGAGTTATGTTTATAAATTTACTAGCGACCCGCCCCGGCATCGCACGGGTGCAATGCTATATTGTGCATGTATTATACATACAGATCTTCTTGAATTACTATCGATAAATAAAAACCGCATCAAAAACCGCGTTATCTGGTGGAAGCGAACTGGTGTAAAGTTTACACCAGTTCGCTTCCTCCAGATAACTAATTTCAATTGTTCTTTAAGCTTTAATTCATCAATGGTTTAAGAGTTGTTTGTCGAGTTATTAGACTATCTATTGCTGGGGCAGAACGGTTCTGCAGTGGCGACCGCGTACCGGTCCCATATCGGGAATGATGGTCTGGGGTATGCTGGTTGCTTTTATCACGTTATATATAAGTGACAAAGCATCTATCACTCACACTCGAATTTTGTCAAAACGTGACGGCTGCATTGTCATTTATCACGTGATAACCATTATAGGCCCGCCAGTCAGGATGGATGAGGCTTATGTCCTGTCTTTCGACTGATATGATGCTTATGATGAATTATTTTGATGCAATCTCTAGATCGAAATGTTTTTCAGTTTGAAGTTTTGAAAGTCAACATTTTTTTTTCATATACTCGTCTATCTCATGTACCTATCAGTCACTTTGCATTACTTACTCATTTCACTTTTGTTGATCTACTCGGCTACCTAAGGTTATCTGGAAAAGATCGCTATTTAGCGATAAGACCGCCTGTTATTTACCTCTGTTTATTTTTTACTGTATATCTCTCATGTTTTGTATCCCTGTGTATTTGAGGTGTGCAATAAAGTGGATTTGTATTGTATTGTATCTTGATCTTATGTCCATAAGATTGGCCCTATAATCTTTCCAACGATAAGACTTTAGGTAATCTTCAGATCTTCAGTCATGAAGTAAAGACTACGGGGAGAGAGGTGACCATATCACTTAAATGTCAATATCCGTCGAATTCGGCCCCTGTTTAGAGCATCACAAGCAACAGGAGACCGTGTTGAATAGAGAACCCGGCCCAATAAAGCTATCAATTAAACGATATCGCCTACACATCCAATATAACATAAGTAGATGCGTCGTATAACTATCACAATGTAGTTATACGCGTCAAATGCGCCTACACATACCAAAGGTCAGTATGACACAGTCCGACGTCTTTGAGGTTTGGTAATCGGTAGCCATGTCAAGGTTAAGTCAATAGAAAAAGGAAATTACCAATTTCTACTTGCCCCGTCTGCACCCACTTAAGGGGCTCCCCGCTCTCAATGACCTTCGATCTGTTGCGATAGATTTTCCCATATTATAAATAGCTAATCATAATAACATAGTTTTTCCACAACAAAATACCGTATCAAGTACCTTTCACATGTCACTGACTTTGAGATACAGGCCGTCAAAGTTTACGATTTTTTCGGGGAAAAAGTTGTGGAAACGGTTTTTTGCGTTTTTCTCGAAAAGTATTGAGAAAAATAGAAAAAACTTATCAACAAATTTTGTGGAATATGGTTTAGAACAATAAAATGTAAGACATTTTCTACATATACACCGGGGATAAAAGTAGAAACGAGATTAGTTTATTTTTGGTCCTTCACCGAATATTTTTTTATAAAATACACAGTCGTTAAATCAAAATTCGGGTCACTACAAAATGTTAAGCATAGACCATACTACAATATATATTAAATAGGAAATGCTTCACGGTAGGTCATTTGGCATTAAGTAATCATGTAAAAAGTATCATCTTAACCATATTTGGATGTTTATTGTTTCCTGCATCAGAATTGGTTAAGACACGCAGAAGTTTTCATTCACAGCAGTTCACATTCTAAACAAATAATAAATATGCCCGGAAAAGTTTTTGGTCCCGGATACTTTATGCCAGAACAGAACAAAGTACCTACACCTTATATTTTGTAGGTATACATGTATTAAATTAGCATTAGCATTGGGGCCACGCCGTTTTGCCGTCAAAATAAACATTGTTCGGTTCATGACGCATTGGTGTAAACTGTAATGTTATGTAACCTGTTTTTCAATAAATAAATAAATAAATAAATTAATTAAATACGCCGACATTGATACTTTTAAATCTGTCCTTGTAAATACCTTTTCACGTTGGTTTTCCACCCTTACCTACATTGTATATCAGGAGTTTTATATTCCTTGGTCCAGCGCTAGAATCCTTAATATCACGATCTAGTGTCTATGACTTTCTATCAGACATTTTGAGGTGACAAAATAACAGATAACATGGAATTAAAGAACGTTATTCTGTTTCTCATTGGTGTCACTTTTTCTGGGGTGGTTACATAAGTTTGATAATGCATAATATAGTAGGTACTGTTCCTACCATCTACACCACACCATCACACATCAAAGGTACCAACTCGTTAGGATTTTGGCAGATTGGAACGATATCTTAATTAGTTTCCATAGAGCATACAATATTGGGTATTTTGCCAGTTGCCAAGTGATTTTCTGTAGGAACGTCAGTTTCGCTCTTGGCTGTAAGTAGGAGGCTTCTACAAAACTATCTTAGTTCTATACATGTATGTTCATATACAATAGATATAAAACTAGCACAAGAAACAAGCCATTACAAAAACAAATTAAGATCTGCGATCTTTTTCCAAAGGGAACGTGTTTTTGCCTCCAGACATATATGTCGGCGGTGATGATATGTGACAAATGGTCTTAAATACGGATACATTACTGCTGATCTAACTAATAAGGACTTAAGCGCTACTGGAATCGGAATGTATTTGTGTCGTTTTAGAATGGTATTGTACATTAGTGTGATTGAAAGGTAGACCAGATAGATACGCCTAGACATATAGACAGAAGATAGGGAGATAGTGGCTAGTCGGGCTTTGAACATGCGGTAGTTTTTGCGAGGTCTTTTGTAAAATCTATGTGTACAATAAATGGTTTTGTCTTCAGCAAGATTTTGGTATTCTGCAAATTAATGTGTAGGAAATGGTAACGCAAGCTGTGTGAGTCATTGTGTTGAAGTCTCACTCATACCATATTTTTATAAATAGACCGACAGAGACACAATTACACGCTAAACGTAATAAAAAAACATTGAGTCAAACAGTTTCGCGATACCGACAGATGAAGGAAAATTAAAAGCCTGAAGTTTAACTTTAGTCTCGCCTGCATAAAATAGGTATACCTAACTATTTTCAAGAGTGCCTTACCCGTCGGAAGACGAGAAAGGCATTATGCTGTGGCAACTTCTGTTGCAGAATAGCAACTGCAAAGGATACTTTAAAAATACCAATCCTTTAATCCTGCTTTCTAACTTCTGGAATGCACACGGTTAGAACCATATTTATAGCCAAGCCGCCATCCACGCCAGCAGCAAATCAACTTATGACTTACAGTCCAATTTATCTGAAAAACAATCGCTTATCGGCCGTAAGTCAGCTTTCCTCGGCTCTTATTCAATTTGCGCCGGACAAGCGGTAACAATAAACGGGAGCTACACGAGTGAGCACTACCTACCATTACGTATTCCGACCACGATCCTATCTCGACACTGGCCGGCCAGAAAATACCTCGGCCACAACTTGAAAACTATCTACATTACGTGCTTTGATCAGTAAGCAGTGAAGCGTAGACTAACCAGAGAAGCAATGGACGTGCAGAGTGCGCTATATTCGTTGGATGTACCGGCGTGCGCAAAAGCAACAAAAACGCACGCAAACGTCATTTGCTGATAATTGTCGCTCCATGCACCACCGTATCGCCCTAGATAACCCTCCATCGTATTGTCCAGAGATAGCGGCCACAATGCACGGAATATTACTAATTAGGTTCAGTTTATGAGCACAGCCATTGTTGAAAGAATGAGATAGTTATCTCAACGTTGTCTGCAAATGAGATTTGCGATGCTTTGTCGGTTAGGTTGGCGAAATTGTAAAGAGCTTTTGTTTCATCTGAAATATTATCTACGGTAGGAACGACGTTGTTTGCTCGGACGCTGACAAAGTGCACCGCTGTGCAGGTTTTTTTTATTGTTGTTGAGATTGCGCTGTTTGCAGTGACCCCGTTAAGAAGATGTTTCCTTTGTCGACCTGATAAAAACATAAAGCCTGTACCTTCTTACGTTTGCCGTTATCCTTTAATACTATTTTATAAGAAGAAATAATGTCAATTTTGTAAAGAGTAGATTTTCCACTTCTGTTTCTTTTGATGTGGTGGAATGAAAAAGTCGGTACCGGGTATTTTTTAAATCCAGCATGGGTTATTTTGAATGTAATACCACCTTTTCGCTCTGAGTTTTACTTACAACCCTATTTAAAATAGAAGTAACTTTTTGATGCGTCGCTATGATTCTACTGGAAGACAAACCACCTAAAACTGTAATGATAGCTAAGGTAGCAATAAAACGAGCAATATATGTAATCATATTTTATTGGTCAAAGTCGTTGGTTTGTCGAAGGCCGCCGGGATTGCCTGCAACAAAAACTGTTAAGCCGTAAAATTTCTGCGGGGGTGTGCTCTTAAAACGTTACAATTAAGTTCCGATTATACGACATCCTCTCACTGTTAGCTACATAATGCTTGATTCGGTAGGTGTACACTTTGATAAGTCGTATTGGCATTGGCACTCAAATAATGGCTCCAGTAAATTCGACGACCACTAGCTTTAAGAGTATTTCGCCATCTTCAGTCTCATACATTCAACATTCAAAGCTTTATCTGAAAGTAGGCAGCAAGGGCTCTTTTAGAAACATGTCTGATTCTGAAACAATGTCAAAAAAAAAATGGACCATAAGATATCATAATAGTAAAGCTCTATGAGACCTAATACAATGGATAAATCACCGGACACTTCACCAGGAGATGGGAGATGTAGTACCGTCTCGAGCCCATAACGAGCACGGCGCGAGGGGTACACCAGTGCGTCCATTTTGGGATCCTTTACATTTTCGAGATTCTGCACATACCAATGCAAATGACGCTCTAAGTGGAGTTATTAATCTATACAAATAAATTAACTCAGTATTTTTCTTGGTGCTCGGACACAAGTGGAAATTTACGTTAACTTCAGAGTAGTCAACAGCATGATCAGCGTAACTCAGACAAAGTCTCAAAAACGTAACAATCTCGCAAAATTTTACCGCCCTCGCTAGATAAAATCGCGGTTCGCATTTATTACACAATGAAATGTAGCATTTTATGTTAATAACAACGGTGTGGGCGGGGATGTCGAAATACTGACTAATCGAGTCGTGGGTTGTCGGTGGAAAAAATGGCAATTTTAAATTATTCATGCTTCCCACATTGCGCGTCCGAAATCAGTTCTTTACTTTATGCTTCTAGTTTGTTAATAGCTTAATTACGTGTGTAATTTAGCGTGATTCCCTGCCACATCCCGCTTTTAGGATTCTAATTTACTTTAGTCGGTCAATTCATTCATACGTTTTTATCGATGTCAAAAAACGGAAGAGGTCCTCAGTTCGTTTGATGCTTTTTTTATGTGTTTCCCTATTACTCTATAATAACTGGATTGATTTGGAAAATATACTTTTTTTGGGATGTACATATTTTGTATTTCGGTGGTCATGATCTGATGACGGGGTCTTGGAGAAACAGAAAACGTATCGATGTTTTTTAAATATTAATAACCGAAGCTGTCGCATTAAATTTGCTCATTCGCCCACGGCTCTTCTTCATTATAATTTATTCGCTTATTAATAAATAGCTATAATTTTAATAATGAGTTGAAATGTCAGTTAAACGGCGCTCTATTTGGCTAAGCCTCGTTAGCAGTTTGTTCGGTAACTTTTTAAGACAAAAACTTTTTATGGTAGTATTAGTATACTACGATTTATTAACTTTAAGTTGTCGCCGTTATTGCCGGTAACCATACAAATAACCTGGGTCCATATTGGCTCACATAAAATTGATCCTCCGAATTTTTCTTCTACTACCGATTTGTAGTCAGAATCATCACTCTTCCGAATTTTTAACTTCATACATTTGTCCCTCATAAATTTGTACTACTACCAACCGAGTTCATAATAGTCAGTTTTCAGAACATCGTAATTCATAATGTCGTCACTAAGATTATGTGTGTACTCATAATGCTGATTTTCATATTTCTTTCATTCAGAATCATAAATTACGATAAACTTGTCAATCATAACATTTAAGCATCGATACAGTTTTTCTCCATATGTTTTTATTCATAATACTTGTTTTGAGTTATACCGAGTTAAGTGTACATGCAAGCAAGCATGCACGCATTTTGACGCTCCGCTCGCTTCGCTCGCTCCGCTATACGTGGTTACAATACAAACCTAACCTAACCTACAGTTTTCGGTTTTGGAACCACGTTCCATTTTGGCGCAGCTCTTCCTAACGGCATTATACACTTAGTAAATAAAGTTTCTTCCCGAATCCATCCTGGCACTGCATTTGCTTATAAAAATTTGATGTACCTAATAGTAGATTATTTACAAGTGTTCATGCAAGCAAGCAGGCAAGCATTTTGCCGCTCCGCTCGCTTCGCTCGCTCCGCTCGCTTCGCTCGCTCCGCTATACGTGGTCATAATACAAACCTAACCTAACCTACAGTTTTCGGTTTTTGAGCCACGTTCCATTTTGTCACAATCTGCTTATAAAATATAGGATTGTGGAGTTTATGAGTACAAACTAGTCTGCTTAAAAAATGTATGACAGTGAAAAATAGGATCAAAAACAGTTATGATGAATAAATGTATGAAAACAAAAAGTAGTATTAGAGATATTTATGATAATTGACATTATGATTTTAAATGGTTCGGAGTTATGATCGGTAGTAACAGTGATTAAGTATAAATAGTGACTATTATGATGAAAAATTGTATGAGTAACATTTTCGGAGTTCCGATAATCGGGGTTGAAAAATTATGTGAACTTTGGCGCACCCAAATAACCTTGTATAATTACAAGAAGTATATATTCTGATAATTCGACGTCTCAAATGTGCAGAAAATTAAACTAGGACTTCAATAAAACAGATAGATAGGTAGTCACATGGTGCCTTTATATCGCTAAACAACGACTATTTCCAAACAATAAATAAATTAAAAGTAGGTGAGCGTTTAAAAAAAAAGTAAACAATATACCTACTGTCATCAAATTTATTTTTTTGCATCATATAAGCAAAAAAGTGTCCCAAAATGATCTTTAAAAACATATTTTCCAGTGCGTTAATGGAATAAAAAAAATATATTTCTTAAACCGTGGTTTGAATTTGAATGTACAAACGATTCTGAGTTTGACGAGCCTCTATAAATACATTTTCTAAAAAAATAAGTACACGACTACATGTAGAAGGTACCTACACTTCTTTCTTCTTCATATATAAATGGGAAGTAGGATAAATTAAAAAAAATATATTTGTAAAGGCTAGCGACTTAAAACAGTTAATATCCTAATAAGCAAACGCTTATAAGATCATGTTCACGCCCATATCAGCCTCCGATAGGTCAGACGTTATTGTCCATTTGGTAAAGCATTTGTTTCTCTAATCACGCTTATTTACGACCGATTTTATTAATGTGGTATACCGTTTTTAATGAACTGTTGAAATTTAGCTGGCACTAATTTGGAGTTATAAATTGGAGAGTTATATGTAGGCTGCCCACTGCCCAGTAGTGGGACATAAAAGGCGCTTAAATAATGCTACTAATATTATAAACGTGAGTTTGTGAAGATGTTTAATACTCAACTGGAGGATGCCCGCAAATTCGTCCGCGCAGTCGGGTAAAAAGTGTAACCCTCCTGTACCAACATTTGCTTAAATTCCGTCCAGCTGTTTAGGCGTGATGAGAGGACTAACATTTTTTTACCAAAAGATTGCGCTGTACGGCTGACGCCGCGCGCATACGATTCCTGCGTCACGCTGGTACCTAAGATTATCCCTAAAATAACGACCCCTCTCCGAAGAAAACAAATTTTCAAACTTTAGAATTGCTACGCGTGTCTTTACATCACTTAACGAAAGACGAACTGTCCGTCTAGCTATGAAGAAAATCATTCAAATTAAGCTCAATGTCTTTAGTCTATGTAGGTATCTCTTTACGATTACAAATATATACCTAAATAAATTAAAAAAGATGTGAAGAACTGTGCTCCCGCGGCATGGTTCCGAAGACGCTGGCAGCATTTCCTCGCTGAATGCTAATGCGTTGTGTAAGGAAGCTGCCAGCTCTTCGAACCCAAGTAGTTTCTATTCTATTAATCATATACTTACTTGTTTACGTCTTTACAACGTTTGTGGGTGCTGGGACCCCATGGACCTAAGGTCTCGACCCCGAAAGGAATAAACTTATTTACGGGGCCGAGACCTCTATACTTATTACTCTTCGATCCCAAGTAGTTTCTATGAATCTTTTACTTACGTCTTTATAACGTTTGTGGGCGCTGGGACCCCACTGACCTAAGGTCTCGATCACGAAAGGAATAAAATTATATACGGAGACATCTAATACTTATTACATAAGTTTAAATTCTTCAGCCGTCTCCTGCCCCTGCTCTGTACGATGTTCCGTGAAGGTGAGACGGGGCCAGTGTGTCTATATGATTTAAGTAAGCATTTCACATGAAAAAAAAACGGTAAAGTCTTTATTTATCTCAAATGTAATACCAAACCTCAGTTCCTCACTAACCGTATATTTCCTAAGTAGCATCGTTACAATAATGACTTAATAACGTCTTCGCACTATTCCCTTCACCAAAACCAAAAGGTATCAAGAGTCTATGGAACACGTATGTAGTTATTGTGTTTTTGGAACGGCAGCATTGAGGGCGGGGTAGCCAGGGGCTTTAGGCAGCAAACAACACCATTACCTTTATGATTTGTAATTCGCGACGTCTCACTTTCCGAAGTGTTGTGTCGATAGAGGAAGTGTTAAGGTGCTTACGCATTGGAATCGATCCGGATGCGAGAAAATAGTAAGCGAATTGTTCGTAGTACGCGCTACACTGTTTATCTAAGCCAAGTTTGCTTTAATTAAGACAACACTGAGACTTCTTGATGATGTACTCCAAAGATATTCGAACTACACCACTTAAATAAATAATACAGATAGTGAGAGAGTTCGACACAATACCAAGCTAGAACTTTGGAGTATCCCCTCAGTACAGGTGGTACTACTACACGGCACAAAATTATTAATTTGAAGTCTGTAGACTTTGCCGCTATTATTATGATTGCCTCCTCCTCAACATTTTCCATCGTGTTTTTAATATTGCATAATTTTCAGAATTTATCGATCGTTGCTAAACCTTAACACTTTCCAGCAATTTCGCGTTCCAGGGAAATTAAATTTCACGCTTAATTATCACTTTTGCGCGTATATTCGGAGTATGTCGTCGCCATAACTCACTGCGTAATAATACGGCGGCCATGTTGGAAGATGCGCCTGCGTCGACCGCCACAAGTCACAGGCGCAGAGACATGGACAGATGTTTCGTTGAGCGGCCAATATATGTCATCTTACTAACAATAAAATTGGAAATGGAATAAATAAAATACTTTGTTCGTAAGTTAGGTTACGGCTAGGGATCAATAAGGGTAAAAAACGTATGATAAATATTCTGATATTCTATCCCAATTTTTTTTATTTTTCCTTGAACATATTTAATAAGCCAACTCACGCACCAAATTTGAACCATCATAAAAATATTTGCCCTAGGCATGACTCGAACCCAGGCGGAGCCAACCGCGTCGCTATAATAGGATCACGTCTAGCATACAGTGACACGCGAGTCTTTGCCCCGCGACAAATATAGTATTTCGCTTGTCGACTTGTGACTGTCACTTTTCTTTCAATACCGTGGGAGCAAGACAGGTGACGTTGAGTCGCGCGACAAGCGAAGTCGCGGCATGTCGCGGTAAGATATCCTAGCTCCGCTGGTTGATATGCCACGCGGCAAATGAATCACAGCTTATTTTGCTAGACCAGCTGAAGCGAGCATAGAAACGCCCTCTGCACGCCAGAGGTGATTTAGGACAATAACTAAGTACGCGCGCGGCCGTCACTTACACCACACCCTAACGCAACCGTTCATTAGCGTCCGGATAATTACGCGCTGATAAACCGAGCAAATTGTCCGCGAATTATCCGCGGTGTGATGGATATCTCCCCGTCCCGACGCCTCCTGGATTGTCACTTTAAAAGTACATATACTGACTGAATTATTCGAGCGTTTCAACCGCATCACTTTCGGGGACACATTTTTGTCGAAGCGGATTTCTAATAATAGGAAAAAGTCTGGAATTCATCAAAATCTATAGGAATTTCCACAAGAATAGATCCACTAAAGTGATACGGCACAAACGCTCGAATGATTACCCCGGTACGCATCAGATATTTGTAACATTTCAAGTTTCCAAAAGTTTTAAATAGAATTCCATTTCTTTACTTAACTCATTATCTAGGAACCCAAAAACATTATTTTTATTTTTGTATGGCTACTAATTTTAAAGATATTCGATAAAATGTATGGGATATAATATACCGTACATTTTCTTTACCTATACTAAATTTTCGGAAAATCCTGGGACGTCAAAACCTAATACGAAGAATGTTCTCCTGAATTCACCACAAAACAAAAAGCACGCGCTGTGTCTTCAAATATTTAATTGTTGCAAAAAAAAAACAGTTTTTACGGAATTTGGGGAATTTGCATCTGATTAAAGTTCAGGTTTTGGCGGTGCGCTCTTCCATTGAGATTGCGTTTGGGCTGATAAGATAATGTTAAGTAACTTACGTTGGCGTTGGAGTCACTCATGGTTTAGGATAAGCGAGGTAGTTGACCGCGACAATTATTCAACATATCTACATACATTATCCTTACTAATTGGGGTACCTACATTACATACATAATCCTCTTGACAACTTTTCAAATATTTAATAAGTACTACAATTTTATTACTGTTCTGTATTCAGCTTAGAAAGAGGACTTAGTCAGTAATCACTGTTTTTATATTTTTTCTGAAATTACAAATGATTTTATTACAATACACTACAACAATTCTTTATTATTATTGCACACGAACAAGAAAAATGTTACAATTTAAACCTTAATTTATAAATGGTAGACAGGCGGTCTTATTGTTAAAGAGCGATCTCTTCCAGACAACCTTTGGGTAGAAGAATGAGCAAAAATAAACAATGAAAGGGTAGGTGGTGAGATAAAAAATTCAGCAACATAAATTACATAAAATATAAGTCATACTCGTACACATATTTATTATTAATTTATTAAAATTTACAATTTCTAAAATGTATGACACAATGTTAACTTTAGTCTGGTGTCTAATAAAAAAAAAAACTAGTAGACACCAGACTAAAGTTTTTAAAAAACGAATGACCTTAGGCTTGACAGCTTTTTTTGCGGATAGGTTGAAGACTACAACTCTATGCAGGCATAGTTGTCGGAGATGTCGGTTATTTTATGTATTTTTCTTAAATGCAGAAAAATAAATTCAAATATTTTTAGGTTACACGACGCAAAGCTTTCTCGATACCTATCTATATCAATTTCCACCGTTAAAAATATGTAATGTTGTCAATTGTGATAATCAATCTGAAAATTATTGAAACTTTAGAACTTAATAACGTGGATATTATCGACGGCGACGGCTTGGAATACAGTCAGACATCCCTTGTGATTGTGTGTGATGTCAAAAAAGAGAGCAAAGAATTTTTATTTCAGACTGTCGAATGATAACTTCCACGTATTTATAAAGAAATTACAAAATAAAATCTTATTGCTACATAAAACGGTTATTATAAAATTAAAAACGAAGTAGGCCACACTGGAAACACTCGTCTTAGATGGTAAGAAATCGATAAAATTTGTCGCGTTTTTAAGAAATACCTGATAAAGTCAATAAGGTACCTCACGTCTCCTGATAAGCTACCTTATTTGAAGCGAGGAAATAAAATAATTGTTTATTTTCCTCGATTTGCCGTAAAAATACTATAAAGCGGGTGACAGTTCTAATTAAATAATCGTAAAATATCAGAGGTAGGTGGCTTTAAATTGGCCAATTACAGGCGTGAAATTAACTTATGAAAAATAAAAATGGCGGTTAGTTCTTACAAAGTTCGGAGATCGAACTGGGCAAAATTCGACGAATAGGTACAAGTCTCTTTACAAAATACAAACTATATTTTGATCTATATTTTAGCTTAGGTGAGTTTTCATTTCGTAATTGATCTCATGTGCTTGATTTACGTTATCATACTAATGGTATAAAGCCGAAAGTTGTTTAGTGTGTTTTTATGTTTGTTACTTCTTCAATCTCATACGGCAGGACTTTATCAAAAGGTATGACACTTTTTATCCCGAAAAAATTAAGTGTTTCCGAGGGATGAACGGGCAAAACAGCGGGGTGAAGCTTGTTATTTATAAAATAGGTATGTAACTACATTATTATTGTTCACATCAAAGTTTTTTAAATAATTGTAAACGTTTTGCTGCCGCACTTGTCAAATAGTTTAGTGTTTTTTTCACTAATTAATGTATAGCATCTCTATACGATACAAAATCAAACACAATGCAAAATGACTAAATCCACCGACCTCTAACAACCGCCTTTGACAAAACTGGTAGTGCACTCACTCCCGCATGGCAATTTATCGGTATTAACTAATAATTATGAATAACTCACGTATACTTTTTACAAAACGTGTATGCCAAATGCATATTTCTTATTTTATTTTTATAAAACAATAAAAGATAAGTACTTTTCAGATTATTCTAATTAGAACTCAAAATTTAAGAAGGGACATAAGTTTACGACCTTGCCGTAAATTACGACCACTAATAACATACCTCAAAATCACAGCTCAACTGTTTGCTTTGAGCAAAAAACTGTTAATTTTGCCACCAATTTATTTTTATGAACTCATACGGCTGTCTTTATCTGACTACCGTAAACCGATAAATGTCTGGTGAGATGGCCTATAATTTGAGTGGAATGGTAGACAATGTAAAATTTTACGATATAATCGCGTAACGAAGTGAGAAGACGTGTTTACTTTACTGGAAGTGATTATGTATGCAAGGAATCACGGTGTTATATTTTATGCGATATTTATTTACTACTAGAAAGTTCCCACAACTTCATACTAATAACCTTTATTACCATAATCAGGTAAAAAAGTATATTATAGCCATCATTGGATGTCGAGATATCCCTATATCAAAATGGATTAAACTCTATTCAGCCGCACTGGCGTGATGAGGCCGCAAAGATATTTAGACCGATAGATTCAGAGAGGCGACTAACGTTATTGTAAGTCAACATGAACAAAGAAACAATTGGTAACTACAAACGTAGACGATATATAATATATATAATGCAGTTTTTTAAATTTTAATTTCACTCCTTTTTAACATAATTTAAAATTAAACCTAAAAAGATAAAACTACAGAACTAAAATCTAAAATAAATTAAACTAAGCTAAAATAAATCTACATATATTTTAGTACGTTAAGTTCTTAGTTTTAAGTTAGTACTTGAATTTCTGTATTAATGTACCTAAATTATATACTTACGTTAATTATCCTTCGATACCGTTAAATATTGTTACCCTGTTGGCATCCTTATAGTTGGGATCTTGGCCTAGGATAGTCGTTAATTTAATGGTAAAACTTTCCCCTTAGCGACGGGAAGTTCGGTTTGACCAACGTGCCACTAATCTGATAAATACTTTTACCAACTTAGACGAGGCTGAAACTACGCTTATGTGTTGCTAAGCTTTGTACCAGGGCGGGATAGAACTGGCACAAATTGCTTTTAGCTAGTTTTTTGGATTCCGTAGTCAAACCTTAAAATTTCGCAATATCTTTTTGTCTGTCCTGTCTTGTAACTTGCACTATGTATGACTATTCACACAAATCGTTGCCCATGCAAAGGTTCGAACCCAGGACCTAGCTTCGTAGGCAATTGGGATATAAGAATGTTAATAATAATAATAATAAGTTGCCAATTGCTCCTTTTTAACTTTGTAAAAGTGTTTTCATTCCGTTTACGCCGCAATTTTATACGTCCATTTATAACCTTTTATCTTATTTACCGTTTTCGGCAATGTGTACATACTGCGAATATAATTTATTTACTAACTCTGAAAACGAAGACAATTCTGACAGCGGACGTATGTCACTTAAAGGCGAAATAATGAAAATAATATTAAAGGAATAAGTAATGATTACGAGATCAAGGCGCAAAAAAGCGGAACAAACAAACGCACGACCACCACCCCCGCCCGCCTCGTCCAGCTCCTCGCCATCATCGTCTGGCGACGAATTCGCTACTGCTGCGGACACCAGCGAGTCGAGCGACGAGCGCGGGCCGCCGCCCCCGCCGCCGCGACCAGCTGCGCGACGAGGACGGCCACCGCTGCCGGCACGCTTGGGGCCTACGGGGCAACCTGCCCCGACCACGGCTCCCGCTACCGGTGGTATAGTGCGTCGCATGCGATGGACTCGAGTAATGAACGAGAACTGCATGCGCGCCTACTACGGGGCTACAGAGGGAGGAACCAACCTGTCCGCGTACCGGGACAGGATGCTGCCTCTGTTTCAGGCGTTTGGTCCGACCATCGCCGTATCTGCGCAACGGCTATCCGATCAAGTGCGTTTCATTCAGCGGCGCAAGCTGCTGAACGACGCGACACTTGATCGACTGCGCCTGGAAGTACTGGCCGCTCGCGCGGCTTCCGTACCGGCTCGGGATCCGCCTGCTATGTCACCGGTTCCGGCGCCAGCGCCCAACCTGGTGCCGGGGGTGCCGCTGACGGATCCTGAGGCCGATGTGGAAGACTACGCGAGTAGCGTAAGTACCCAGGCCAATGAGCAACTGAGGAGGGCTTTGGAGGAGGCGATTAGGCGCTATCGATCCGCACCTGACTCTAGGCCTCGATTACCACGCTTACCGATGCATAAGCGTAACTTAGCGTTAATGGGAGCCCTGGATGCTTTGCTAGAACCGTACCTTCGGGCTAGCAAAGATTTAGCTGATACCCACTCGATCATGTACTGTGGGGCCATCGCGGCGTGCCGCGTTGCTCGTGTCAGATTCCCGGACACTGACCGAGCACCGCGGACCGCCGGGGGTGTTCCTGCCTGGCAAGTACGGATCGAGCGGCGTATCAGCTCGTTTAGGACTCTCATTGCCAAGCTAATCTGTTTTAGGGGGGGCAATAACCGCCCCCGTGTGATGCGCTACGTGACACAAGCCTTTGCGGGGACTGGCACCAGGCCCTGCGATTACATGGCATGTGTCACGGAGCGCATCGACTACCTAAAGCAGAAAGTTTATGCATGGGCAAGCCGTATTCGTCGCTACAGAGAGCGTGTGGATCGATTCCAGCAGAATCGTCTTTTCCAAAGTGACCAAAGGAAGGTATACCGAAAGTGGGAGGGAGCCGACCAATGTGTGAGCGACGGGCAACTGCCGGATCCTACTGCCATGATTAATTTCTGGCGTAGTATCTGGTCGGTTCCAGTCGAGCACACCGAGGGCGAATGGATGAATGTTGTCAGACGTGAGTGTGAGCCGATCGAAGCCATGGGGGCTGTGATTATCAGCCCCGATGATGTAAGCTGTGCGACCCGTACGACCCAGAACTGGAAAAGTCCTGGGCCGGACGGGTTGCACAACTTTTGGATCAAGTGGTTTCGATCCTCACACGAACGTCTGGCAACACAATTTCAAGACGCCCTCGAGCTTGGTTCCCTGCCATCTTTCATGACTACTGGTGTTACCTTCCTGCTCCATAAGTCCGGTAGTACCACGGAAGCCAAAAACTATAGACCCATCACGTGCTTGCCCACTTTATACAAGCTCCTTACGTCCATTCTGAGAACTAAAATTAACACGCACATTGTTGCGAACAATGTTTTGGCCTTTTCTCAGAATGGGTGTAGGGTTGGGTCCCGTGGTACTAAGGAGCTCCTCCTCATTGACACGACCATTTGTCAACAAGTCCGGCGGAACAGGGGGTCTCTCTCGACCGCTTGGATTGACTATAAGAAGGCCTATGATTCGGTGCCTCATTCATGGCTGGAGAGGATCTTAGAGCTGTATAAAATTGATACAGCTCTGAGATCCCTCTTAGGCGCGTGCATGAGGCAGTGGACCACAGTCCTTCATCAACCAGGTGGCGGGGATGGCCCCCCTGGCCCGCAGGACTTGATAAGGATTGAGAGAGGTATTTTCCAGGGTGACAGTTTGAGTCCTCTGTGGTTCTGCCTAGCCCTGAATCCGCTCAGCACTCTGCTGAAGGATTCAGGACTAGGTTGCCGGCTTCGAAGAGGAGGTGAGGTCATTTCTCATCTGCTGTACATGGATGATCTTAAGCTGTATGCACCAAAACGCCAGGATCTGGTGGAACTACTGGAAGTAACTGAAGCCTTCAGTAGCGCCATCAAAATGGAGTTTGGTGTAGACAAGTGTGCGGTCATGCATGTACAGCGGGGGAAAGTCGTAAATTCCGCGAACTTACAGCTTTCTGAGACAATGTCCCTCAGGTCTATCTCCGAAGTTGAAACCTACAAGTACCTTGGTATGTCACAGTCATTGGGTATTGCGGACGGAGACATTAGACAGGCGTTGAAGGAGCGTTTCTTTTGTCGTTTGACAAAAGTACTTAACAGTCTTTTGTCCGGTGGCAATAAGGCGCGCGCCTTCAACGCTTGGGTGATGCCGCTGCTCACTTACTCCTTTGGCATACTAAAGTGGACTCAGACTGAGCTGGACGCCCTGGATACGAGGGTCCGTCAGCTACTCACTACACACCGCATGAGGCACCCACGCTCGTCAGTTATGAGACTGTACATCCCGCGTAAGTGTGGAGGCCGTGGCTATTTAAACGCCAAGGACCTCCATAACCGCGAGGTGTGCAGTCTTAGGGAGTATTTCCTAAACAACGAGTGTGGGATTCATCGCGATGTAGTAGCAGTTGACAAAGGCCTCACCTCTCTCTCCTTAGCAAACGAGAACTGGCGCAGACCAAAGGTGCTTAGCACTGATGACCGCAGGGCTGTATGGAAGAGCAAGGAGCTACACGGGCGGTTCTGCAAGGCCCTTACAGGGCCCGATGTAGATCTGCTCGCGTCGGTGAACTGGCTGCGCTTCGGGGATCTCTTCGGGGAAACCGAAGGTTTTGTCTGTGCAATTGCGGACGAAGTAATGATGACGAACAATTACCGGAGATATATCCTGAAGGACGGTACGGTCGACATTTGTCGGGCATGCCGCCGTCCCGGCGAGTCACTCAGGCATATAATCTCCGGTTGTTCTCATCTTGCTAACGGCGAGTACTTGCATAGACATAACCAAGTAGCCAGGATCATTCACCAGCAACTTGCTCTTCGATACGGTCTTGTGGGGTCTGAGGTGCCGTACTATAAGTACGCACCGATGCCAGTTCTCGAGAATGGTCGTGCCACGCTCTATTGGGATCGATCTATCATCACGGACAGGACTATTGTAGCCAATAAGCCTGATATCGTGTTGGTAGATCGATCCAAGCGCCAGGCAGTGCTCGTCGACATCACCATCCCACATGACGAGAACCTCGTGAAAGCCGAGAAGGACAAACTCAGCAAGTACCTTGACTTGGCTCACGAGGTGACCGCCATGTGGGATGTTGACTCGACGATCATTGTCCCGATAGTCGTTTCGGCGAACGGTCTTATAGCGAAGAGTCTCGACAAACATCTTAAGAGACTCTCGCTAGATGGCTGGATCAAGGGTCAGATACAGAAGGCGGTACTCCTGGACACGGCGCGCATTGTCAGGAGGTTCCTCTCTCTGCAGCCCTAACCGCCGGTAGCCTGGGCCCTGCCCCGTTGCCGGCGGCACCCTAGGTTAGGTTTTTTTTATAATGTGTTTATATTTGTAATGTATTTTTTATGTTTTACTTTTTATATAAATTTATTGTAAAAAATACCTATCCTAAGAAACAAGATTAAATGAGTGAATAATAATAATAATCGTTTATTTGTTCAACATAGGTAGGTGCTAAAATACATTAGGGTCTTAAAAATTAAATACAGTAAGTATCACTATGTTGGGCCCTCAGGCATACAAAATTTATGTGTAATTTCGGGTGAGCCGTGGTGTTTCACGACCATTGTTAATTTTGAAACCATTTCTGGAAATTAGGCTCTTATACAGCAATAAACAATTAGATTGTGACAATTTGCCACCCGTGAAAAGTAATTAATAATGATTTTTTCGGCTTTTACTTGTCCTTGCAGTACAACGGACGTCTTTACAAAATACTTTCAAGGGAAAAAAACAATGTATCTAAACTGACAAACGGATGAAATTATTATATATATATTTACGATTTTATGAAAAAAAAAACAAAAAAAAATCTTTTCATTACACTTCGTCGTAATAATAAAAAATGGAGCAGTTGACGTCATTCGAGTATTCTAAAAAAAAAAATATATCCTTTTCTCCTGAACTTTGGCGACCTAAGTTTGATATATTTCTGGGCATTTAGGACAGTTAATACATGTGACCACGCGCTGCACAATAGCACAATAGTGGGACATAGTGAAGCGTGTTTCGGTACAATGCGGTGGTCCGGTCGTGTGTACCGGCCTTATGATGATAAATGTTGGGTTATATTGTGCGAGCTTGTCACAGCGTGTAGCGTCGGCAGATATTCGAATCCGTAATAAAAGTAATTTTACATAAAATAGGTGAAATAACGTATTTCATGGCTCCGAAACCTAAAAAAGTTTTTTTGGATATTTTTAAGTATGTAGGTATGTGTACGTGTATAGTTGTAAACCAGCGGCTTGTAAGCCGGTAGTAACCGAAAGCAGCGGCTAGAAACGAATAACCAGCCGCTTGATACCGGGTAGATACCCGACTTGAGCATCAAATAAAAAAAATATTTTTATTACATTGTTTTTTGTTAAACTCTTATTTTTGTTATACAGTAGCACTTATTATGTTCTTTTTTAAAAAAATAGACCCCGAAGACACCATTTGTACCTACTAATTTACTTAATTCAGATACGAAAAGTAAACTATGAAACAACGTTTGTGTTCAGGTGGCGGTGTATGAAAATTATAGGAATCTCGCGCGGCAGGATAAATGCGTGTGGGGGGCTGAGGGGTGCGCGGGGCATGCGGGGATGAGTGCGCGAGGCTCGTTGCGTTGGTGCATTATAGAAATACAACTAAATGCTTACTATTACTAGGTAACTGATAAATACCTATTTCCAATTCATCTCTCACAAATAAATTATTAAAATAGTCCTATTCCACTGCTCTTTCACATTTTGTAAGAGAATTTTGAGTTTTTAACACTTAATACAGATGCAAATGTCATTGTTTATGTCTATTTATGATAAATAGATCCTATAGTAAATAAATGAAAAGAAAAATAACAAAAACAAACTTTGAATCATGTGAATATGTCAATGAAATGTAAGCAGTCGTTTCCAGCCGCTTGTTATCGCTAGAAATGATAATAAGCCAAATAAGCCGTTTCTAGCCGCTGGGCTAGAAATGTTAGCAACCAGCTTCGCATCTATTCATAGTAGCTACACCACGTGAAGACGACTTGTCACAGTTTACCGCAGTTTTGTAAAATGTATTATGTAACTTTATGTCGATTTCCTGCAGTCCCTGTACCAAACCAGTTAAAATCCGTTTAGCCATTTTGGTGTTATGTGATTAGAATGTTATATAATAATACTTTATTAGAAAATTGATTAGAATATTCTTAAGACATAACGTTGTAATCAATGCAAAACAAAAGATTTATCCTGATCCATGTCAACATTAAAATCCTTCTCATAAAAGCTAGTTTTGCAATACAATTTAAAATGTAATAGATATCAAATATAATAATATTAATATTACTTAGGTTGCGCTGCGGATGGTACGCACGTGTGAATCGTTTATTTAGAGCACTGTACAATAACTTTTCGGAGGTGACCGGACTTTGTCCAAGATGCGTCCGTCATGTCATGCTTGGGGACGGCTTTATGCAACAATACTCTAATTATTTTGGACACGAATTTCAATTAACCCCTCGTTGTGCCTAAGCAGGCACTGATCAGTGCGGGATATTTGCACTCCGTTGAAATATCAGTTAGTTTCAATTAGAGTAGCATTAGAAATAATATAATATATACAGAATAGAATTTTTGACATAACATACAAAGGGTTAACGGAAATAGATTATATAGATTTAATTTACTGGCGTTTTCGAAATTTTAGCTAATGCGTAGACCCCGTGCAAAAGGCTCTAAAGCTTGCAAATGTTCGAAACTCTAATTAATAAATTCGTTCAAATTATTTTATGTACCAAACAATTTTTTTATTAACGCGGGTTCGAATCCCGCTCTAGTTAAAAAATATTACGATTGATCATGTGGAATGAAAAAAAACTGTTTTTTGTCTACAACTGTGCGCAAAGATATAAAAAAAAATCTTC
Source organism: Apotomis turbidana (assembly GCA_905147355.2). Lineage (NCBI taxonomy): Eukaryota > Metazoa > Arthropoda > Insecta > Lepidoptera > Tortricidae > Apotomis > Apotomis turbidana. Next base: position 16,132,670 of record LR990292.1, on the reverse strand, counting down.
CTTTTATAGGTAATGTACACACGTATGAATTAAGCTGATTGCATTAATAATAAGAAGGATAATCTTTATATCCCGAAACCTAGTTCTATATATCGAATTGTCATATATTGTACGAGTATGTCACGACGTCACGTCCAACCGCTACAAAGTCGCAATGCTTACAAAGAAATACACTATCGCATTCATAATATTATTGTAGCAGTTAAAATTTGCACACAGCATTAAAGTATACAATACTAACCGTATAAGGGATAACTTGTATAAAAAGCGTAGAAAGAGAAAGAGTGTACCAATAGTAAATGATTCAAAAAACATTAATTAATGTGTATTTTTATTTACTCCCTCATTATCACAACTTTATGCAACAATTTACACCAGCAAATAAATTTGAATATTTCACTCCGTTAATTCATATGTAATGGATTCTAAATATTACCTGGACATACGCTATTAACCTAACACCTGCCTCACTGCGTCCACGCAGATCGCTTTAAACCAAAATGTAGTAAGTCTATTTAGAAACACGTTTAAATTTAATATTTATTACTAGCTGCGTGTAATTTAAAATAAAAGAAAATATAAGTGGTGTATGTGACTATGTTGTTACAAACGTGCAGGTATTATAGTAATGTGAGACAATTTGCGTGCATTCATTATTTCTAATAGCAAAACAAATTAATAAAAACCCGTATCTTTTTCCTTTACCTTGTGTTTTTAATTTTAGAGTAAATAAATTTCCATGATATTGCTTTTTTTAGATTTATTCGCTTGCCTTTCTTGTCTAAGCACCATCATATTACCAAATGTGTAAAGAAGTATACTATTACATTGTTAAATATGAATTTTAATGAACGATGCTTTTATTTGAGCAACTAATATGACGTTCTCTAATTTTATAAATTATTTGCCACGTTAAATTACGTATGTATGTATTTTGAGACGTTATTAAAGCTTTCAGAATAGCCATATATGACGTATATATATATTTTTGTCTCTTCCGTAGATTAGTAAAATGTATCCTGTTACAATTTTGAACTTTTGTACATAAACACATTTTCAAATATCCGGTTCCAGAAATATATACATATTTTAATGGTTCTTTGCCTTTTTGCTGAATTTATTTTTCATCGCATGTTTAATTTCGCAGAAGTGACATATCGTAGATAGCATTTTTCTCGGAAACCTTAAACTATCTGAGATAACTATAAAATAAACCTAACCTAATCAATAGAATGATATTTGCAAGATTTATGAAAAATGTATGACTACCGAGGAATTCGACGAAAATGTATTCTGCGAAAAGATAGAACACCATTTTAAATGTGAATCTGTTTCATTTTTACAACTTTAAATAATACATAATGTTACACTTTTATAATCGTTATAAACACGGTTGTTGCGCTTACGCATGTCACTTTGCAGCCACGCCCATGCACTATTAAAAATGACGATAAATTGCTCGTTATTACTAGGCATCAATATTAATGACAAAGTTTTAATGACATTTAGTTGTTAGTTTATTTTATTTAATGGGTGACACGGCTATGGCAGGTTATAAGTTAAGAGTTGAATGCTTACCGGATTTCGAAACAAACACTAATTTGACGTTATTTACAAGTTTTTCTAATATTATCACAATATGAAGTAACATAATCGTCCGTAACGAAAACTAATAAAATAACAGATACTATCTTATTCTTACTGTTTTTTTTTAGTAAAGATATCATAATAAATTTTTGTTTTGTAAACACCTTGTTTTCTTCTGTCCGTACCGTATAAATATTAGGTATTTATTTAATTATTTTACATATCGAGTGTTTCAAAAACAACGAAAATTAGTCATAATTTCGGTTTCGGAGGGTTTCAAAATATAGATAAAATTTACACCCGATTAAGTCCCGTTTTCTAGAGATACATCTGCTGCTCAAACATTCACCTCCTATTTTACTTCTTTCTTAATTCGCTTACATTTTATATAGGATAAAATTATATTTATGTAATTTTATATTTTCAGGTCAGTGATTGCGTTGGACGTCCCAAGGTCGGTTGAGGCATGTGTGTGATTGCTGCTTTTTGTCACTTTGATTGTTAACGGCCTGGTAATATATAGAAACTGGATTTATTGAAAACTAAATTGCAATAATTGACTGCTATTGGCCATATTTATACCGTACAATTTTGTTAGGATTTATGTATTTACGGTATTCGTGATTTAAACAATTTTGTTAGATATACTTACTTGGTTTGTAAGATACTTATTTGTAATGTCCAAATCAAAATTGTTAAAAAATATTGGTCGTGAAGAATGTTTAGAATTTGGTCCATTGTGGCATAACTCATTCTCAGTTGACACAATTACTGGAGGCTGCCCACGTGCTTGTGTTGTGTTTAGGGAAACAGTCCGCTGGTGCCTATGTAAGTATGTAGGTAGCTTTGACACACTACTTATCAGGGCGTTCGTTCCGCGCGTTGAGCATCGTCGTATCGCAAATAATTGTTAGCTCATGAACATTCAAGACGAATAATATGATTTCCAGCGATTGAGAATTTTGAAGAAATACAGACTTCAACCATTGCTGGTGCTGGACATAGGCTTCCCCCAGTACGCGCTTTTCTACACTATCAGCTTGTCGCAAGACTTAAAAAAATATATATCGCTGAATCTCGCGGTATTCTTCTATACAGTGCTAACTTATTATCATTAACTAGGGATATCGCAATGCTTTATGGAATTCGGGCTTCTCGATATACTATCGCCACAAATTTCGGGCAAAACCTCTTACGGCAACCCGCTCACTTTACATTTGCGCCTCATTTATATGCGACGCCATAGATGTCGGGCGCAAACTTAACGCTACCGGGTAGCAATGTTTATGGTCCATTATGCAGCTTGAATCCTTTTAATGTAACCCCCGCGTTGACCGACCGCGTTCTACCACTGAAGTGCCTCTCCACATTCATATTCGCCCAACCTCAGTCAACTTCGCGAGTAGTGTGCCGGGAAACAGTAACAGTTAAAGGCAAACCTTAGATATCACTAATTTGGCGATATCTCAAAGTATACTCGAATTAGCCCTGGTTTGCTTCAAATTAAAAGAATGTTGGTAACGACTGCTTAATAAACGTAATATAGTGGTGCTCACATTGACATCTTTGTCATTAACAGATAATAAAAACGCATAATCAGACCGCTATAACGCAGGTAACTGTACCAGCTATACTTTTAAACATTATAGGTGTTTATACATATAAATACAAACTATTAAAGTGTGCTTAAAATGGCACCGCGGCGTGCTCCCGTTATTTCTTATTTAGCAAATACCGCCAATTATTTCCGAACTCGTAATATAATATGCGATAGTATAATAAAGTGAACTGTTTATTTCGTTACCTTTAATCAGCACGCGCTTGTAAAACATATATTTTTATAAGTTTATATTTGATGGAGTGTTCGGAACGGTTCAGTAAGAACAAAGTATTTTAGCTATGATTCTCTAATCTGACTTCTCCTATATCAGTTGAAGCTGAAATGCTGTACAGTCTAGCCGATTTAGAAACGGTGCGCAGAAAATAAACCAATCAGGCTGTCTTTATGAAGCCTAAAATTTGCGCCCAAAAGCAAGGAATGTGATTGGCCTATTTTGGACGACACGTTTGGCTCGGTTTGTATACACCTGCCTACTGAGCCGGCGGTCCTGGGTTCGAATCCCGGCCAGGGCAAATATTTGTGTGATAAACGCGAATATTTGTGCTTGAGTCATGGTTGTTCTATGTATTTAAGTATATATTTATCTATATAAGTATGTATATCATCGTCTAGTGCCCATAGCACAAGCCTTCTTGAGCTTAATTTGGGACTTAATCGATTTGTGTGAGGTTGTCTGATATTTATTTATTTATATTGCACATCTCCACTTCGCTCTGTTCCTGTGGACAGACAGCCTTATCGTTACCTAGTCCTGATCAGTAAATTATCAGTTCTTCACTGAAAAAAAAAAAGATTTGTCAACTGTAGCCCAAATGTAAGCTGCTAGTTATATAATTCGTAGGACTGACAAACTAAGGGCTACTAGTAACCAAAATCAGTTCTGTAAAATTTGAAGTTGAAAACACTAAATTAGCTATTTATGTTTTCAGTGTTGCTTGCCTTGTTAAATTAGTTTTACAGTGCGATGTGGTCGCTCACCGACATAGCCCTTTTACTAAAAAAACCGGTCTAGTGTGAGTCGGACTCGCGCACAAACTATGAAAGCACTGCATATTGTTCTAACCGTGGTTCTAACGAAAAGATAAACTGTACTGAGTGACAAACTTAACTGTTTCGGAAAACTGTTTTACGTACTTTAAATAAAAACTTTTTTAGGATTTAGTTACAAATATAGTTCTCAGATTTGTTGAGATGTAGTTTTTAGAATTTAGTATCGAGACCCTCTACTTGTAACACGGTTTTACTTGCCTATTCCCAATCTCAATTGCCAACTGTTTCATACGACAAATGTATACACTCCTATTTCTTCAGAACTAAAGCAAACTGTTATGTTATTTTTGTATAGAACCCAGGGGAACTCTGAAGGGTAGAAATCCCACCGTGCACTCTTCAAAATGTATTCTGAAATCAACGAATTTAATTTACAGTACAAAATTGTATGAGGTATTCACCACTTTTACCATGTATATGTATTTTTATGGGTTATAGATTCGATTCCGATATATACATATAATATTAAAGGGACAATCATACACAAATAGACCTAGGTACAAATTAAATAATGCTTCAGACGACGACATACATGATATATAAATATGTAGATAACATCCTTGACCCAGGAACAAATATTTGCGTTCAACACACAAATATTTGCCCTTACCGGGATTCGAACCCAGGACCACAGACTTTGTAGGCAGCTGTACTACAACTGTTCCTATATTTTTTATCGAACTCTGTAAGCACGTGGTACTTATTACACTTTCAATAATATTTTATAATTGTTATGCTGTTTTTCAAGTTCAAAGTCGTATACTTAATTATACTAATATTAATTACTTTTGCAATTTAAACAAGTCTAAAATAATTTTAAACCTTTTTAATGTTTAATTGGTATCTCGCATGTATCTTTCCCATAGTTAGCCGCAGTGAGTTACTTAAAATTCTGATCTAATGACGGGCCGCGGACTTCGAAACCCTGACGAGTGGACTTAGAGATATGTCTGACATGTGTGCTGTATTCAATTCAATTCAAGTATATATTCATAACAATACATTTTATGTTGCTTTTTAATGGTACACGTAATTTTCAATAAAACAAATAAATAAATATTATGGGACAATCATACACAAATTGATCTAGTCTCAAACTAAGCAAAGCTTTTACTATGGATACTAGACGACGATATTATGTACATAGGTATAGTATACTAGGAACAAATATTCGAGTTTATCACACAAATATTTGCCCTGGCCGGGATTCGAACCCAGGATCACCGGCTTAGTATTAAAGTACACTACAAACTGCAGCAATCGCGTCAAAGAAAATAATTCACAAATGTTTTTTTTTTCTCTTTATTAACTTATTTTTCCTTTAAGTAAAATGAGCTTACTTAAGAATTTAACGCAACGCGAATTTCAGCTTCCCTCAAGGGTATTTTTTTTCACACTGTATGGATCTCACACTAAATATCATTTCAATATCATGGTAAAGATAGTTTGCCAACTTTACGACACATCGCATTTATGTAGACGCACATTAAACTCAAACGTCTTAATCAGCATTAACTCGGACCAGATTAAACAATAACGTTTTTAACGGCTCTATAAATTTGTGAGCGAACTAAATGCGACAATTTTACGCCCATGTACAGAAGCTAATAAAAAAGATATAAAATTACTTTACTTTTGGGTAGCGCAATAAGTGGCGGGATTGTTAACAGTGGGGTGAGAATTTTGCAATAGTTGCCAATATTAAAAAAAAAATATATAATCATCATCACTCCTGTGACGCGGAGATAATCCCATTAGCGGGTTCTACTCCCACACAAAATCTGACTCATTAGTAGTGAGGGCAAAATAGCCCGGATTCAAGTGATGTAAAAAAAAAATAGGCTTATATTAAAATTGTTTGTACATTCAAACTTCATACAAGAAAGAAAGTTTTCAAAAATATTGCACGGAAAAATATCCAGTGCGTCACGTTCATTAGATAGATATATAAAAAAATATTCATACAAAATGTGACAACCTGGAATGGCAATTTTTGGATTATTTTTGTTTGTCGTTTGAATCTACAAACAATTCGGAGTAAAATAAGCCTAAAAAATAAATATTCCGAAAAAAAAAAGCTTGATGTAGTACCTACACTTTTTTTGGGACACGCGTGGAACTAGAATCCGTTTAGGGTGAAGAAAAAAAGGAGGGTTATGCGGATGACGTTGCGGTCACTTTCAAGTTAATAAATATTGATTTCCTAAAACTTTTAAATAAAACAATTTAAACGGATTATATATCGCGTAAGTATATTAATTATTTGAGCCGTACGTTTCAGTACCTTTACATATACCGTTGACTGGAAAAACACAATTTTTCTCTGTCAAAGTTACATTTGTGCAAACTACCCATTTTATAAATATTAATTTAAAATAAAGGTGTTCATACATGCCAGGTGGGCCTAATGTGTAAAGACAGTTACACATGTGCCAGAAGGGCATTTATTATTTTATTTAAAATATCTATCTAAATATCTATCCAAAAACTTTTTTTTTCTATAGTTACTTGACTGTAAAGCTTTAGTATACAAGTTAGTTGGCGACACGGTTGGTGCAGTTTGTATAGTGCTGCTGTGCTTTCTGACCCGGCGTTCCTGGGTTCGAATCCCGACAAGGGCAAATTTTTGTGTGATGAACTCGAATATTTGTTCCTAGGTCATGTCTGTTGTATATATAAGTATTTATATATTATGCATATCGTCGTCTAGTACCTATAGTACAAGCATTGTTTAGTTACTAGTAGGACTGTCCCTTAATATTTATTTTAATAATTCGGCATGCATATAAATTTGCACACTTCCGAGATCCGTTCGAAGTTATTAGTTCCTTTATTGCTTTTTACCAATTGTATTTTTTTAACTTAAATCTCTGTTAGCTAAGTTTCCTACGCGTTTATTTGAAGTGGTGTTTGCCACAGCGCCGGCGCCACTCAAGGCCCGCAATTACCCCGACATCTGGGTCACTTCGTCTGAATATTGTTAGACCCAGTCGGTCTTCCCTCCGTTCGCACATCTATCACGGGTGACGCTTGTTCTTAATTGTTAGGTAATTCATGATACGTACATCAAGGCGGTATGAGGTAATTGAATTCTCTTGTCTTTTTCTAAGCATTCCTCTATATTGCGATTCTTTTAATTATTCGGTTTTTCAACTGTGCTAGAAACACGGATATTCTTCACACTCAAAGCGCTGTCGGCGATGTTTTCCCAGGGAAGTACGCAAGCCGCATTTTTGCCTTTTGAAACCAACTTCAAAAATGGAGAATGTTCTCAGTGTCGGAATGTTTCTTTTATGTATGTTATGTATTTAAAAAAATGCTTCACACTTTTGAAAGTAGGTACTATCTAGTTGATGCCATTGCCATGAGGTCAGAAGATTTTTTTTTGTTTACGCAAAATAATTTTCTAACATAAATTCAAGGTAATAGAATAGTATATACGAGTATGGTTGTATACTATAAAACAAACATGTATTATTAGTAAAAATATAAACAATCGATCATCACGTTATTTTGTCAAATGTCATTATCATTATAAAACCCTCAGTTTTTATCAGTCTGTTGTGGCTAAAATAAGGACGATATTCCATTGCATATTTTAAAAACTTAATTGTAAAAACCCTACTACTTAAATATAAAGGACAATAAGGACATAGAATCAACGGTCCTTATTGCACGCATTAATTTTTTACCCAAATTTCTCCTGTCACAGGAACATCAAGTTTTTCTCAGTACCTACGTGATCCCTTGATACTTTTTACTGTGCTGGTAATACCGTGCCGTAAACCTGTCCGATTGTGATGTTCAGTAGTGATGCAAAGCGGGATTATTGCTGGTCCTGGTTAATTAATTTATTTATTTTATTTAACTGGATTTAGTCAAATTTTCATACAAAAATTGACAGCTACTTTTGACGTTGACTTTACCTGCAACCAAAAATCTTTTCAAAGTTTGACCCAATGAAAATTTTGCAGTACCTAAATATACAGGCATGAATGCACACACAAGGTAAGGTGCTGCTGAAAATATTTTAATCGCTTTACCTTTAAGAATAGATTGCCATTTTTTACTTTTTTTGCCATTGTTTTATTATTTGATCTTTTTATTTTGTGTGTCAAAAAGGTACGAGTTTCGGATTCCTTTACTGTACATAAAACTGTTATTTTTGGCAATGAATGCATTTTCTTTCTTTCTTTCTTTACATAATGTAAGTGAACGAAATGTCTAAAATTGGCGTGATTGCCGTATAGAGAATATTTCCGAGAAAGAAAATGAAAAAAAAAACAAAAATCTATAACAGCTGTAGGTTTAATGCTAAGATGGTCTTCAGGCGTTGGTATATTTCCAATTTCAATAAACAAATAAGATATCAGGAATATCGTGGAAAATAAAATTAATGTATGTTTTTATATAGGACATCAGGTATTTACTATGTTTCAATCAGAATATCATGAACTATCATGAAAAGTATGATATATTATATGATATCGGCGTAAAAAACGCAATAAATATGTTGGTCCATAGTCCCGGGGAAAGGAGCATCACTAGTGGGCAGTATGTGTACAAGCTCATATCATATCCGATTGTGCATTTGTAAAAGCCACCTTATGCTTTGGAAATTATATTCAAATTGAATTGGAGACCATATAAAGTTGTGAGGTTATGAAATTTAATATTTTTTGACGATTATCGTTAATCACTGATTCATGATTTGCCGAACATTATTTCATTATTTCGCTAATGAAATTAAACTGCCCTGTAGTTTAAATTATTATTGATTTATGATGTTCCCGAGCACCTATTTAGCACGTTTTCACTTGCGGTTAAATTCACGTTTTTCTTCCGGTAAATTATATTTAAAATAAACTTTGCCAAATATTCAATTTAGTAATCTCAGCTTTATTTTGTCAGTTTGACGAAAAACAACCTTTATGCTATTAGAGCTGCATTGAGTGACAAATGAAAAATAATGCTAAATAAAAAATAATCCGTGAGCTCCAAGAAGCCGATTACACACAAATTTATAATAGTGTGTTTAATTAACAGTAATTACATTATTTATACTGATAAGAAGTTGACACAAATAATAATGAAGGGCATTCTATCCCAGATCAACATATTTTAAAAACAAACATCAACCATGTCTCTCTTATTTCTTCCACGCAACGCGTTGAGATCTTTATGTAGGTTTTGCGCCAGTCGACCTAATCCGTCCAGCTGTTTCGGTGTAATGAGCGGAGAACCTACTTTTTACCACGAGATGGCGCTCGCACAACGCTCTTGTACCAATCCTAACATCGCGTTTACTTTTTCCCTGAAACAATGTCCCCTTTCCATATAAAACTGCTCTTCAATTCAATCTCATAATAGTATTCACGTCACGTCTACTTAAATGTTTACGTGACATCGTGTCGTGATTTTCTACGTTTCACGGCGTAGGTTTCTGCAACTTCACAATATCACAGTATCCAGGTATATGTAAGTACATCGGAACAGTCACCAGGTGGGCCTTGAAGAAGTAATTTCTTCTCATTTTGTACAACAAGTAATCAATTACTAAGGGCCTGTAAACGGGCTGCAAATTACCTGCTATTTGTGTACCAACTGTGCAGTCGGTATGCAGTCAGCGTGCAGTCATTGTGCAGTTCCCGTACCAATTTTGCAGTGACTATATAAGCATATAGTTTTAAGTTCTGTTTTATATAACATGGTTACGGTTGATAACAAATATGTATAAAATTTTATATTTAATAGACTAGAAATAAGAAATAAATAAGAACTATTTCAAATTGTTTACAAATTCACATGACTTCAATGCTTTTGCAAGAATTTAATTTTTAACCAACTTCAAAATAGGAGGAGGTTCTATGTTCGACTGTATGTATTTAATTTTATTTAGTACCTAGAACCTAGAGCGATTCTGATGTTGCAAAAGTATTGATTATATTAATTTAAAGCTTTAAAACTAAAATGTCTAATATCGGATGGATCATAATAAGCAAATAACATAGCTTAAGAAATACTGTTCTATGTTTTATTTAAATACCAGCTTAATATACGAATTGGCACTTGACTTTGGAAAAATCGGGGTTTCTTTTGATAGATTCTGAATGCTTGTGAAAAAACCATTATTCCTAACGTACTTCATCCAGTAAAGGTTAAAAACTTTTTTAAAGTAGCTTTTAAATTTTGAACTCATTCCAGTGTACGGTGTCATGTTTTGATCTCTTTGTGCCCTTGTACGATATAAACTTGTTTTCCGCTTTAGTTTTATATTCAGAGATCGGACAGATGAGCATTTCTGTACCCAGTGTACCCAGTTATGTGGATATGAATCCATCAATATATAATAAATTGATTGCTTAAGTGTTTGTATACAAATATGTTACTTGCTTGTGTTCAGGCAAGCAATTCATTTATTAATATTTGTACTCATATCGACATTTTTGGGCGCAATTATGCCAATCGCTGGCCTGCGATGGTTGCGTTTATCACGTGATAAATAAGTGACAAAACATCTGTCACTCAGACTCGCATCTTGTCAAAGCGTGACGGATGCTTTGTCACTTATTTATCGCGTGATAAAAGCAACTATAATAGCCGCTGATCTCTGGTTATATTACAGTTTAGTTTAAAAAAAAAGTCACATAGGGAAACTAATATGATTTTAATTCATCCGAACCTACGGGATGTGTTGCTTATCTAATAATACTAACAGCTTGTTTGTTTGTTTGTAACAGGAGGACCCGACGGGGACCAAAAATTGCAAGGTAGGTCCCGAAGATGATGAAAGCGATGATGATGATGACTGATGCAGGATATGGAGTTACGAAATCAGTGGGTCACGCTTATCGCGTGCTAGGCAAATGATGAAACGTCTGTAATTTCACACCCATATATGTATGTTGGAAAGAGACAGGAGCTTTGTTATCAATCTATCCCGCGATAAAAGCCCAACAGAAGTCCGCCGTTTTATGTAGGTATAGTAGGAATAAAAGCGGACTCAAAACACCTCCCGTGGTAGTCCACATTTACTTTTTTATGCGAATATGCGATAATTGATTAATCATGTTACCATGTGATTTTCGCAATCTTTAAGTGAAATTAATCACTATTTCTTGTATATTACAAATACAACGATAGAATATATAAAAAAAATTAGACCCTGACCAGACTTGAACTGATAATATGTTATGTTATGTCGGGGCGATACGCTCTGACCAATTAAGCCACAGAGTCAAAGCAGACTCAAATCTGTTCAAGTTCAAAAATTTTTTCACTGTTTTTTCTTTGTATTTTTATTATGTTATGATAATTATTAAAATAGATAGAATGGTTGCAGCTACCTTAAATTTGTAAGTGTATTTTTAAAGCATCACACCATTAAGGCATACGATACATGCCATACATCGCACCATTCATACTTAAGTTAGACCACTCGTATGTAAAATTCGAAAGTTTTACATACGAGCAGTCTTAGGCAGTAAATTTTAAACTTGACATACCTACCTAACCTTTTTATTAGAAACACAGAATTTTTTGTTAAGTTGAATTTCAGATGTGTCTAGTTAATACTGACAATATAACGAAATAAAAATTGAGTCAAAATTGTGCTCCACGTACCTATTTAATTTTGTAGGAAGGATTTTAGTACCAACGGCATCAGTATTTTGGTACCTACCCATTTTTATACTACATACATAAGTTCACTTAATTGATACACGTTTATATTGTCATGTTTGTTTTCAATTAAGAAACAAAGTAAGATCTCACATTAATAAATAGATACGTAAGTGATAACTTGATACGCTACTGCTACTACTACAACACCTGTATTTAGTTTATTAACAATATTCCATTTCACAACTTATAATCGGTACTTCGATTATTGTATATTTTCCTCTTTCAATACATCTAGGTTTATCTACCTAATCTTGTTTATCAATTATTTTACTCTACCTTTTTTGTGTCTGCTGCCATTTGTAAATTAATTTTATGTTCATATATCATTTCTTTACCTTAGTACAACTAGCTCAGCGTTCGTATCGCAACTATAGGTTTACTCTTAATTACTTGATTCTTTGTTGCTGGCATGTTCCGTCGTATATATTCTTTGTATGATGATTAGTAGTGATATTTCTTAGAGGAAATGGTGTTGAATCGCATGTTTATGTTATGTTCTGTGTCTAATTAAAGTGCGCTGTTTTGTAAGTGTTGCTGTATTATTTTATTTTTTAATAGTAGAACGTTAATAATAAAGTGTGCTAGGTCATGGGGTCATGGCTCAAAATTAAAGTAATCTGAAACAAAAATAATAATAAACGATATAGTTAATTTATTTGGCTCTATCTTAGATGATATCCACGCATGTTCTTTGCGGTTTAGTAAACATAAATAATACAAATTAAAGTACTCCATAGCTTTCAACTGCTCTGGCTACACATCCATGAAACATGAGTTATAGCGCGAAAATGAAACATCGTGAACTCGAACAGAACTTAGTTAACGAAAGGAACAATGTTAAAAGCAATTCCGATGTAATGACAGCCGTAACTGAGGATCAACTCGCGCGCATTACGGCGTAATGGAGACGTCAGGGAGAGATAAACGCGAGTACAGGCTGCATGCTGGAGCCGCGACTCGTACAAGCAAAAATTGCAGCATTTGTATGTATTACTAGAAGTTTCTGCAACTCCGTACGCGAAAAAAAGACAGATAACCACACAGAAATTGATTTAGTCCCAAATTAAGCTCAAGAAGGCTTGTGTTATGGGTACTAGACGACGATATACATACATAGATAAATATATACTTAAATACATAGAACAACCATGACCCAAGCACAAATATTCGTGTTCATCACACAAATATTTGTCCTGGCTTTTAGCTAAGTCGATCGCTCATTTCTCAACAGCCTGGGAAACAGCGGTCTCGGGTTCGACTCCCGGCAAGGGACATTACTTCTGTAATGAGGCCGAATATTTGTTTGGATCTCGGATATTTCCTCTGTATTTAAGTATGTATGTCGTGTATCCACAATATCCACATATGTAACTTACGAGTAAGTACCTAATAACGATCTATGATACGCATCAGTTATATTTCATCGCCACACTACCAACCAAATCTCCCACAAACATAAAGCCACATTCCCTAGCAAATAAACTTATCAAAGTCCGCAAAAGATTAACTAATCTTCGATCATGAAATAGAATCTCTATTAAACAGGCACCTAAATTTCCCACCATCGATTTGCGGCTTAACAAAGACGTCGGCGCCCGCGTGATAATCTTCGGCGGCCATTTTAGAATCACGAATACAAAATGGCGGGACATGAAAGAGTCTGTGTGCCTTTATCGAGGGTTAGTTTGTTACTTTCCGAGTTTTAATAATGTGATTGAATATGCTGGAAATATAGCCGTCAGTTATCTGACGGCTATATTTCCAGCATATTCAATCACATTATTAAACAGCGTCAACTAATTTACTTAGTTATTTAAATAACGGCTCTTACACTTAATGGCTTTGAGATTACTTAGGATTATTAGCTTAGCATCGAATATGTACGAAAAATTATTTTTAATTTAATAATATCAGCATATCGTTCTAGGTGAAAAAATAGCAAGCATATTCTCTGATTTAATCTGATAATAGGTGTACATTTTGAGTTGCTTAATTTCGTGGTAACATGCGCAACAATTCAGCGAATAAAAAGTATAAGTTGCCATTTCATTAATAAATCTACATTATTTTTTATTATGATACAAAATTCTCAGTTCATTGAAAAATTCCCCTTTTTATAGAGCCAATTATTGTAAAGACCGCGTATAATTCCCTATGTAAATAGTGGTGATATATTATTTTCAGCACATGTCCCTCAGCGGACGGGATAATGGTCACCTCCGCCATCAATATCGTGGCGTGAGTCTCGACAATTTGTTGTTAGTGTTGTCACCGCGCGGGCGAGCGGGCGCGTTCGCGTTGCACTTTACGAATGATATATTTTACTGTTGAGCCCGACAAAAAAGTACAAGAATAATTTTGCGAAAACGTGCATCTGTATCTTCCTGTGGCATCGTAACATTATAATGAATAAATCTTAAGAAGTTTGCAAATGTACATATATATCGACGTATTTAATTCGTCCTTCAGTGCTGACATAATTGCCACTGTTTTTGAATTTGTTCTCGATTTATAAAAAATGAGGACTAAATTAAAGTTTTCTGACTAATTTGTACTGTAAATTTTGCTGTAATTAAATACCACAAACCGGCAGTCATCAATGGCCTTTCAGCATTTACAGACTATACAAAACAGTGTCATGAAGGAAAACAACGCTTTTCATGGCTATGCAAGCCAATACGATAATGACAAACGCGACCACAGGCTTGGCATATGTAAGACTGCAGTCATATGCTGTTTTCAATTTTATCAAAGGTTATTGGCCGCTCTTATATATAGTTTGTCATTCAACGATATGACAAAGTATAAGGTTGTATGGACGATATTATGTTATTACCGTGCTTTGAAATATCATAGCGGATTAGCGGCAGCATACGTATACGCGCCTTTTGGTCCCCTACTGTACTGCTGTGTTTTTTAATGTTTATAAAAACGACCATTCTCGTATCTTGTGTACGGCGACAGTGGAACTGCGCACCCCACTTTCCACCTGTACTTGTCGAATAAATTCCAAATTACCCTGAGAGCGTTTCGGTGTCAGTTTTTGCATGAGTTTTAAGTTTTATTACAATTGCACGTCGGTAAATAAATATAATAAAATGTGAGATATTTAAATTTGTACGGTTATTCCTGATCGTGGAGGAATTATTGGCTGTCCGAGTGTTTCGCTTCGTTAAATGTCAAATAGTTTAAGCGAGTACACGGCGAGAGGCAATTCGTCATTTGCTGTGTTTAAACAAACATTTTATCATTTGGACTAGAGGTATTACCAGTTAACTGTATTCATTTATTCTAAAATAGTATTAAATATATATATATTTAAGTCCTTATACATGGAAAACTTATGATTAATACGTCCGTGTTTCTGTTTATACATAGGTATTTAATACTATTTTACTGTGTGCGTGTGGATTGAGTGAGCACCCTTCAAAAATGAGAAAAAATGTGCTGATCATTTAGTAAAAGTTCTAAAACAATTGTAAAACTAATTGATTAATTTGTAAAACGATAAATAAAAAAATTCCATTCATTAATGTGTGCTCACTCAGTTCTCACAAACTACCGAAGAAATCTGTGAATGTGTTTATTTAACATATAATATTTATATACAATTTTTTAGTAAAACCTATGCTTAAGGTAGGTAATAATTTGTAGATCACCTGGTTACGTATTTAAAGTTTTACAAATAATTTCGTATGCTCACTCAATCCGCACACTTTCGAAAATCCAATTTCCGATAGAAAAACTGCAGATTGAAACTTCTATATATGTGTATAGTTTAGTAAAACTCATAAGGGGATTTGTAAAATACAAAACAAACCGCTAACGTGGCAGATTTTTCGATAGTAAATGTTTGTAAGTGCTCACTCAGTCCACACATTATTAGTAAGTTAAAAATGTAATTATATTAATATTTGTAGTATCTAGGAAACTACATAGTAGTTCAAATTTTTGTAAAAAAAATTACTTAATTCATTCCACATTTCAGTCCACATTTTAGATCACACTACTTCTTAAAATACAATCTAAAATGTGGACTGTATCTTACATTGTATTTTAAAATTAAATTTGAATATCTTTAAAAGCAGACAACGAATATGACATTTTAGATGGTGGATATTTAGTATTTTTTTTACTAAAAGTTGAACTACTATATAGTTTCCTAGATACTACAAATATAAACATATAATATTTATATACAATTCCCTTATGAGTTTTACTAAACTATAAACATATGTAGAAGTTTCAATCTGCAGTTTTTCTATCAGAAATTGGGTTTTCGAAAGTGTGCGGTTTGAGTGAAAAATTTAAATACGTAACCAGGTGATCTACAAATTATTACCTACCTTAAGCATAGGTTTTACTAAAAATGTGTATATAAATATTATATGTTAAATAAACACATTCACAGATTTCTTCGGTAGTTTGTGAGAACTGAGTGAGCACACATTAATGAATGTATTTTTTTTATTTATCGTTTTACAAATTAATCAATTAGTTTTACAATTGTTTTAGAACTTTTACTAAATGATCAGCACATTTTTTCTCATTTTTGAACGGTGCTCACTCAATCCACACACACACTATTTTACTGCAGCGCCATCTGTTTTTTTTTTAATTTCTTTGTCGGCTCATCATTACACCAAATTTTGGTCGGGATAGCTGGACATCCAAAGATGGTTAAAGGATAGTTTTTACCCGATTACGCGGGCAAAATTGTGTGCGGGGCATCTCGTAGTAAATAAATAAATATCAGACAACCTCACACAAATCGATCTAGTCCCAAATTAAGCTCAAGAAGGCTTAATACATAGAATAACCATGACATGACCCCAAGCACAAATATTCGAGTGCATCACACAAATATTTGCCCTGGCCGGGATTCGAACCCGGGACCGCCGGCTCAGTAGGCAGATGCTTACAAACTGAGCCAACCGCGTCATCATTGAGTATAGTATAAAATCTTCTATTACGAGTTTCTTTCATAAATACGAGTAATTAAGACAACGGGATACCGAAATTAAATACAGATTATTTAGTATGAAAATATGACCGTAAATTGTCTCTGTTCTGATCAATTGTGATATGATCCGGATTAGCTAATAACATATCTAGATAGGTATATATATATAATAGTCTGTAACTGTAAAAAATAAGTGTCGATATAGTTACGTTAAAAATATTTTGCAAATAAAATCATTGAAATTAGTTATTGGGCGTCACTGATACGATTGTTTTTGTGATTGTGTCTTTGCAGTTTCATCACGCCATGATTATATTATAAGACACTTCAGCCGACTAAGGTCGAGAAAATACCGAGAGATACAACTTGTTCTTACTTGCGGCCGATGCGGGTGCGATTGAATATTAATATCACAAATAAAAAAAAACAATTATTAAATACGATAAACATAGATATTTTCGAACGGTATAATCCCTTTGCGACTTTAATTGGAAATACATATATAAATTCACAATCGTATTGCTGACTTACTTAGCAAATTGAGTAAAAAAGCTTTAAGTTATTTAAATTATCACCGATCCTCTTATTTATTGAGCTAGTCGACCCTCCATTAGCATGTAATGAGCACTTCTGTCCGTCTGTCTGTCTGTGTATATACCAAACGTATACTGGCGTATAAGCAGCTGCTATCGACTTTCAATTAAAATGTTACATTATTTCATGGTTTTTATGGTAAAATGCAAGTAAAATATGTGCATAACAAATAAAGGTGTATTACTTTTTTTACGGAGTACCTAAGTTTTTCGTAAGGTGATTTGAGAGGAAGACATCCTCAGTTTAAAATGTATTTCTATGGGTCGGACTAAGAAAAAAAAACAAAAATTGGGCAAGTGCGAGTCCGACTCGCGCATGAAGGGTTCCGTACCATAATCTTATAACAAGTTGTATTGGAGCCCCCCTTTATTTTTAGTATTTGTTGTTATAGCGCGGCAATATAAATACATCATCTGTGAAAATTTCAACTGTCTAGCTATCACCGTTCTTGAGATACAGCCTGGTGACAGATGACGGACGGACGGACGGACGGACAGCGAAGTCTCATTAATAGGGTCCCGTTTTTACCCTTTGGGTACGGAACCCTAAAAAAACTTAATCTTAAGCTATGAAATTAATGAGTTTCTCTTAGTGCTCTTATTGTATTGATTGCACGTTTTTTATAAAAATGCTAAATTGAAAGAAAAAATCCTGAAGCAATGTTTTTTCCTGGCCCATATAACTGTCGTGTCCCACTGCCTGGGTTCTTAATATTTAAAGTTAAGTATTTCTCTTGACTTTAGGTTCTCAGTTGGACGCAATGTTTTTGTTTTATGTAGGTACGGCTAATACGATTTCGAAAATATTTTTTACATGAATAGGATTTTTATATATATGAAAGGAAATAATAATGAAATAATTAGCTTTATTCGGTAAGTAGGCCCTAGGGGCACTTCTACATGTCTAAGTCTACCTCATTCTAATAGTGTATGACCATTTTGATTGTAGGTCTCATTTACACGTAAATTTTTTTTCGTCTTCTGCTTCAAATAAAAAAAAGAAGAGTGAGGTTCGAAATCTATAATTTCCTAATCTACAAAATAAACTTGTCTGCTTGTACACATTCTATAGTTGTCTGGTGCCGCTTTAATTCGTTAGCGCGAACCGTTTACGTAAACTCGGGTGTTAACATAACCGTTATCAACCAGTCAGTCAACTTGTCCGAAGATTCATCATAGTAATTAATCTTCTTCTTATCACTTGAAGCGCGACGACCTTACCCCGTCAACGGAGAAAACGCGCGCCATTGAATATCCGGTCTTATGACGTGAAAAAATAAGGTTCTGAAATATCACTTGCGATCTTATGGAGTGCGAGCGTATATTGGTTTGCCGATTCCTGGAA
The DNA here is from genome assembly GCA_905147355.2 of Apotomis turbidana. NCBI lineage: Eukaryota > Metazoa > Arthropoda > Insecta > Lepidoptera > Tortricidae > Apotomis > Apotomis turbidana. Next base: position 16,113,828 of record LR990292.1, on the reverse strand, counting down.
AGTTTCTTTGATGTTAAAGTAAGTTTTGTATTCTATATGTTAGGGTTTTATACCGGTTGGTGGCGCAGAAACGATGTTTTGGAACATTGTTATACAGTGTGCCTATGATTGTGGGGCTTTAAATGTAAAGTTCGATTTTACTCATTACTCATGGGACCATCATACACAAATCGACCTAGTCCCAAACTAAGCAAAGCTTGTACTATGGTTACTAGACGAAGATATACATAACATATATAGATAACATCATGACCCAAGAACAAATATTCGAGTTCATCACACAAATATTTGCCCCGGCCAAAATTCGAACCCGGGACCGTCGCCGACGCGTCGGCTCAGTAGGCAGGTGTCTGCAAACTGCGCCAACCGTGTCCTCAACTGATCTAATTTTGTTTTGTGTCAGTGTATCGTAAATTGAGATTATTCATTTGACATTTCTGAAAGCTAAACATTTAATATGAGTTTGCTGCTAATTTAGCATTGGATTGCGTAAATTGAAAATAACATTCAACTTGTATGAAAAAAAAAACACAAATTAAGTGGAGACGTTCTTAAAAAAATGCAGAAAAAAAAACTCAGTTTGGAAAACACAATTAAACCTTGCATTAAAGCAATACATTACAATACAATGCAAGGGGCAGGCCCCTTGGCCAGAGATACCCTGTATAGATCCCTCGATAGGTAATGTCATAAAATAATTTTTTCACGTTAATACTGTTAAATTTTAACGTCTTGCAAGATTTAGTCACTTTGATTTGCATTTGAATGATGCGGTGCTTTTGCGAAAATATGACTTACGGTGTTCTAGTTTGTTAATTTGCAGAATTTTGCCGTCTGAATGTTGACGGTTTAGATCAAAACACAGATGTATATCAGGGACTATAAGGTTTTAATTTATGATCTGATAAAACTAGGCCAAGATAATGAATGATAGTCAGGGTGCAGGGTATATTTTAGTTACTTTTACGGTACCTACCTAATCTTGTTAAAACTTTCGTGAGACATATTTAATTATTGAATTAAAACAAAAATCAGTGACCAAGTTACCGTGCCACTGTACGGGTAGCAGTCCCTGATAAAGAGCTCCATACGAGTTCGAAACATGTGAGGCCAGTCCTAACAATTTCACGTGACTGTAAACCGTTTGATACAATAATTAAACTTTACTTTTGGATGGTTATTTGTAACTTAAATAATTATGTCCAGTAGGTTCTAGGTATAATTTGCGCATTATTATAACAATAGTAGTAATTAAATAGCAAATGGAATATTAATAAAGATTACTACGTGTAAATTGGAATATTGAACACAAGTACACAAAACGTCTTCAAAATAAAGACGTTATTTTTTAATGTTCAAAAATAGTATCGTTTAGATTTAGTCACAACACTATAGTTGCTAAGTACGCAATGTCAAGCTAGTTAAGGTAAGTGTAGACACGGCTGTCGGGACTCTCGAGTGATCCCGACACTAGGCCAGGCTGTTCGAGACATTTAATTAAGCTCTTTTACAAGCGAGTTAGTGTAAGTGGTTTATTCATCATTTATTTATTTATGACGTGCACGCAAATTGCAGTCGGTTGCTGGCGACAGATAAGGATAAATATTGTGAAGTGCTTGGATTTTGAGTTAATATCGACACAAAATTTATAAGGAATCGATAGTTTTCCAATCGATGCGAATGTGTTTTTTTTAATACCGATTATAAATCAATTGATAGCGGACTACTATTGGGATATACGAGGGGCGTCTGAAAAGTTCTAAGCCTAAGGTATTTCGAGGTTATATATGCGTTTATGATACTGGCCACTAGAAAGGCCATTTAATAACAAATTATAAAAAAATAACATGTCACGTTTTTATTATTCTGTTTCGAGATATTCAACGGAAAAATGTGTGAATTACCAACGAATATTACGAAAATTGAGCACCGTGCTGTAATTAAATTCCTTACAAAAAGTGACAAATCACCGCAGTGTATTTTTGAGGAAATGGCTATTATTTACGGTGATTCTGGGCCTTCTTATGCCACAGTCAAAAAGTGGAGTCGCTTATTTAAACTCGGACGGGAATCGATCGAAGACGACCCCCGCTCAGGGCGGCCAATATCGGTAGTGACCGAAGAAAACGTAGCAAAAGTCAAAAAGCTGGTATTAGAAGATAGAAGAATTAAGGTTTGGCAAATAGCTGAGGTCTTAGGTATTAGTAAAGAAAGAGTCGGAGAAATTTTACATGAACATTTGTACATGAGTAAAGTCAGTGCCCGTTGGGTACCGAAAATGCTAACGGCCTTCGATAAAGTACGTCGTGTGGAAACTTCTCGGGCGTTTTTAGAATTGTGCGAAGTTTGTTCCCGAATAGTAACTGTTGATGAAACATGGATCAGACAGTATGATCCGGAGTGTAAGTCTGAGTCGATGCAGTGGATTGAAAAGGGTGAAAGGCCGCCGAAGAAATTTAAAGTGCAAAAGTCGGCCTCTAAGTTAATGGCTACGGTATTTTGGGATTGTGATGGCATTCTTTTAGTCGATTATTTAGAAAAAGGCTCTACGATAAACGGAACTTATTATGCAAATCTAATAAGACAGGTGCGACAAGCCATAGTTGAGAAAAGGCGGGGTAAACTAAGGAAAGGCATTTTGTTTTTGCAAGACAACGCACCCGTTCACACCGCTAATGTTGCGAGGCGTGCTCTGAAGGAAGTTGGTTTTGACGCCAAGCGATTATTTTCTATTCAATAATTTGAAGAAAGAGTTGAGGGGAAAGCGATTTAGAAGTGACGAAGAGATGAAGGCGGCTGTACAGGAGCATTTTGAAGGGCAAAATGAAGATTATTTTTTTGATGGCCTAAAAGCACTGTATAAAAAATGTAAAAAATGCATTGATTTAGGAGGAGACTATATTGAAAAATAAAGACGAGTTCATTTGTGTAAATTGTTTTTTTCTATCTTAGGCTTAGAACTTTTCAGACGCCCCTCGTATATTTACTAAATATTTGACGCTTTTTTTTTAATTAAATTATTAAATAAAGGCCAATTTAAGACAATAAATTTTACCCGTTTGCGAAGTAGATACGACTAATTGTTTTTCTTCCGAGTAAGTGCTTGGTGATGATGTCACGTATTGACTTGACTTGTACTGCAAAACGCAACAATACATAACAATCTAATGGTTTATTGTGTTATGAAAGCCCTATTTTCAGAAATGGTTTCTGAACATAGGTCATTAAAAATTGGTATATCCCAATTAGCCTATAACTTTGCCTGCGTGGTGCATGATGCAATGCTATACATACCTAGCTGTTTACTGAAATAAGTCATTATCACGTTTAAACTTGATGCAAAAAAAAAATGAAAAATCAACGGAGTCTTACAAATACTACATACCCTGAAACTGTATCGCCTGAAATTTTATGAAAATCTCCGAAGGAAATACACCCGTAGGTGATATTTAAAGAAGAAACAGAACACGAGAGAAAATAACAGATCTGATACCAAACTTGCTTCACACCCACAGTCTCTTTAAACAACCAGTTCCATTATCATTTTGGAAAACAATTACAAATTATTACTATCAGCCCATCGTGGGCAATAAGTCCCGTCGATAAGTATCGACTCGATTGAGTCGATAAATATTGTCGATATCAAGTGCCGGTAGCACGCGACGCAGCACTAATTCAGTCGCGCCGGTGATTGAGGTTATTCTTTTTTGATTGAAATCGAAAATTGTTTTGCTTCTTCAACGTGAGAAAAGTATAGTCTGCCCCCTTTATCTGCATTTTTTTCGGTGATCGATGTACATAACGTTTTTTGACCCGTGTAATGCGATTTATTAAACAAACGTAGAGTGTTTCATGTTTTTATTTTTCTATATAATATTAGTTTACTTAAAATTAGTTTTATAGTATACACAATTTTTTTATTAAATATATACCAGACAACTTCACCCAAATTGAAAATAAATGGGCACTCATCGACGATAAACATACTTACTTAGATAAATATATTATACTTAAAGACATAGAACAACTATGACCCAAACACAAATTCGAACCCGGGACCGCTGACTCGGCGTCTATACGTTGTGACCTCCAAGTACCGTCTTGAAGAACGTGATGTATTGATACTTTAATATATGTATTGATACTGGAGTATTTCCTGATTTGATGAAGCATAGCAAAATTATTCCCTTATTCAAATCAGGTACAAAATCAGACCCCACAAATTTTAGACCAATATCAATACTACCAGCATTAAGCAAAGTTTTTGAGAAGATTATTCTAAATCAACTTATATCTCATTTCAATCGGAATAATCTACTCCACAGCAATCAATTCGGGTTCACTAAAGGTCGCTCTACCACCGACGCTGGCGTGGTACTAGTTAAACATATCTTTGATGCCTGGGAGAAGGCTCAAGATTGGAGTTTTTTGTGATCTATCCAAAGCATTTGATTGCGTTGATCATGAGAATTTAATTCGTAAGCTAGAACACTACGGAGTCAAAAACAATGCCCTTGACCTTGTCTCGTCATATCTTTCAGGCAGAACGCAACGGGTAGATATCAATGGGACTCAATCGACTGGGTCAGCTGTTGCTATGGGGGTACCTCAGGGTTCAATTCTGGGTCCCTTTCTTTTTCTAGTGTATATTAACGATTTACCAAACCTTATGCGAGATAAACATGATATTGTACTATTTGCAGATGACACATCTCTTTTTTCTAAAGTAAAAAGGCAAGAAAACAACTTCGATTTGATAAATGATGCACTGTCCTCTATTGTGGATTGGTTTACTGCAAATAATTTACTTTTAAATGCCAAGAAAACTAAGTGCATTAAATTTACATTACCAAATGTGAAACAAGTAAATTGTGCCAAGGTAAAACTGAAAGGCGAAGTACTGGAATTTGAAGAAAAAACAGTATTTCTGGGTGTTACTTTAGACTCTAAACTGCAATGGAGTGCGCATATAGCCACTCTTGCAGGTAAGCTTAGCTCCGCGGCCTATGCAGTTAGGCGAATCAGGCAGCTGACAAACGTCGAGACGGCAAAGATTGTATATTTCAGCTATTTCCATAGTGTTATGTCATATGGAATTTTATTATGGGGAAGAGCGGCGGATATCCAAACCATTTTTGTGCTACAAAAACGAGCTGTTCGCGCAATTTATGCACTAGGAGGTCGTACGTCACTAAGAGAGAAATTCAAGGAAACAAACATTCTCACCGTAGCATCTCAATAAATTCTTGAGAATATCATGTATGTGCGGAAAAATCTCCATGAATTCAAGCTCAACAGTGACATTCACCACTACAATACGAGAAGTAAGGACAAGCTCGCAATACTTGCCCACCGTCTCCGTAAGGTTAGCTCGTCGTTCGTGGGGAACTGTGTACGCTTCTACAATAAAATACCTATTGATGTAGTAAAATTGCCCTGTAGCAAATTTAAAGCGCAAATAAAACGTTACTTATTGAATAAAGCTTATTATACTGTCAATAACTTTCTAAACGACAGTAATGCCTTTAAGCCAGTAGTTTAGTGTTGTGTGTCAGTAGTACATTTTTAAATAAGCATTATTTTGGTGGGTAATTTTTAATGTAACATGAGAGCACAATTTGTTGTTTCTCACCAGGCAAATAGTATTAGTCAAGTATGCCCGGCAGCTTGAGCATGCCATGCTCGCTTAAAGGTCTGCTTACGGTGGCGTCGTTGATCGGGTCGCAGCCTTCCCTATAATATGGTTGAGGGAGGCGATGGCTGAGATATGCGTCATACTCGTGAACGGGTGCCGTTTGTGGGGTTCGGTCTGTTCATGCTAGCAAGGGCCAAATTAAATATGTACGAACCGCATACTAGTGTTAAATTAAGCAAACGTGAGAAACTTCATCCTGTACTCGATTGAAGTTATTCAATGTTGATTTTAACTTTTTGAACTCTTAGAGACTGTATACATCTCTAAGAAACAGCTTAGTATAGTATGACACTCAGAGACTTTATACATCTCTGAGGAAATTAAATAATTTTAAAATATTTTATTGCATGTTATGACGCCTAGAGACCATATACATCTCAAAGAAATTTAGGTTTAATAATTATTTTCTATTGTAAACTATTCACGTTGACGCCTAGAGACCTTATACATCTCTATGGAATTCAATTAATTAAGTAATTATATTTTATTGCATGTTGTGACACTCAGAGACTTTATACATCTCTGGGCATATTTAATATTTTTAATTTATCGTTAAATTTTCATTTTAATGTTCCTAATTAACATTGATTTGCAGTATCTATACATCTCCTTTACGTGTACCAGTGTAATTAGTTATAACACAAATGTATTATGTAATTGTTTTAAGTATTATTTAAGAAAAAATGACTTACTGTTGAGTTTCTTTCGGCTTTCTTCTCAACAGCGGTCTCCTCTTGCGAAATGCCGGTAGATTCACAATCTGACTTATAAAATTGCCCCTGTGGCCTACTTACTGAATAAATTATTTCATTTCATTTCATTTCGATGATGATGAATAGATCTAAATTGATCTTACGTGTACAGTACACTTATAAAATATACTTTTTATCGATTTTTTTTATAAATTCCTATAATCCCGAAAATATTAAGTATGACGTTTATGACCATTCATAATTAATTGCAATTGTCGTTTAAATTAATTGCAATGCCACCTAACTAAACCTAACCAACAAATACTAGCGACTTAATTGTCATATTCTCATATTATCTGTGATATTATTAGACTTTCATATTGAGTTATACATAATTGTTATAAATATGTGTTAGTAAATAAATATTTACAATCAAGGAGATTGAAACGGGTACTTTTTCGACACTTATTGTCATTGTGACCAGAGCGAAAAGGTCACCTGTTTCAAATCCCTTGTTGCCTTTATTTACAAGGCTTACGCGCGGAAATAGTTAAAACTAACCCAAACATTACCTTAGCATATATAGATATTTAAAAAAATATATTATTGTAGTTACAGAAACTAGCCAATTTGCTCGTATAATTTACCCGATTGTTCTATTGAATGCCAATAGCTTCGGATATAAGACGATATTATCACAAAGGTCTCTTCAATCATACGTCCTTACTTATTGCTCATATCATAGACGCTACCGTTCGATGACGTCACAAGAAAGAGACAGAAACATACGACCCAGCGATGTAAGAACGGATCAACCGAACGGTAAAAACAAGCTGCCTTATTTGGGATCATATGTGGCTAAATTTTGCCATAAAAGTGGCTAGCGGGTAGATAGGTGGTTGAAAATTCGCTTCCATATTGATTTTCGCGCAGGTTTCCTTTTTCATAGCGGTGGGGGGTTTTAAGTGGTGTGGGATGCGCGGGAGTTGACGTTTTGACGACATGTGGCGCGCAGGTGCCATAGAGATCTGATGAAAGTCGTTAAGCGTGTTTTTTTATAGTTTCTTGGATTGTTAGAGGAAGGTCAGTGGCAATGAATGATATGTTTTAGTGACTGTTGAAGTTAAATGGGTACATGTAAACAATATTGATTGACTAAATTCTGTTTACATTGTGCGCAAGATCGCGCATCTTTTTTAGGGCCCCACATTTAAATTTGGAATCCTTTTTAGTATTTCTATATCTGTGCTTTAGCTATAAGTATTCATATTTAAAATGTTCATGATATTTAGATAGACCCCAATTTAATTATGACTAACTATATTAATTATCTATGAAAAACATATACATGATATATTATAATACGTTTTATGGAAATGATTAGAAAGAATATTACATGTAAGTATGCGTAGTCGCAAAATGAGTATACTTAGTTTAGTAAAATTAACTAACTGGTGTGGCTTTGACAGCTTACAATATACACACTTCAATACAATGTAAACTGTTAACGTAAAATTTGGTATAATTTGCGAACATTAAATCGATTTATTCGTTTATTTATTTAATGGATTGCAGCGTTGGTGCCAAAAATTCCATAAACGTAAGTATCCGTGTTGATGTATTATTAAGTATAATTGGAAGTTTATGTCGAAGTGTTGTATTAAGGCCTGTATAGAAGAATCACGGATTTAAAGTGGGTTTTGCCTATGGGTAAAGAACCATGAAGTATGATTGAGAAGCATTCGTTGTTTAAATGCCAAAATAAATAATATGCAGAGTAAGTTTAGTAAGCTGTCTGTTTTGTTATGTGTAGAGTTATTTTTGTAAGTGTCATTGTATTTTTAAAACCCCGACAAATAGAGGGGTGTTATAAGTTTAAACCATTCCGATAATTTCAAATAGTTTTTTTCATAAATATATGAACAATTTTTTTTAGGTGCGGTGTGTTTAGATATTTCCGCTCATAATTTTAAGAACTTGACTGTACCTACATGACTAGATCTAATGCTCATCAAGAAGTGGCGTTGGATGGAGTAGAATATCGTTCAGTTCAATTGTGACTGCATATTTTCGGCGAACAACATTTCATAACCGCACCAGTGCGTACTCGCCCTAACCCAGCAGCCGCGGGCGCAATCATAAATATCTCTTAAATCTACACACATGCGTACTAGCTAAGTTTATTACTCTGGCTGCCGATATCATACTTAGATTTCACTTAACACCTTCCCTCTCAATCTAAACCCAACCTATACATACATACTTTTCAAAGTTGGATTTACCGTTCTGTGGAATGAAGGAGTTATGCTCTTTTGTGGTAAGAGTTAGGTAGTTAGGTTTAACAGATCGAGGGGAATAGATTTATCTCTTTTCAATATTGTGTTAGATGCAGAGATTAACATTAGAGCTGGTCGGTAGCGTACATAAATGAACGATTTAGTGGTTTTGAAAGGATATTTATTCATTTGTTTTGTAATGTGAAAGTGTGTTGACAGTTTAGATATTAATGTGATGTATTTACTGGTTTACATAGAATTATGTTAAATTGCAAGCTTTGCTAAATGTATGTTGATACTAGCTGCGGCGCGTGGTATTACCCGCTCTTCCCACAGGAACACTTCATTTTTTGGGATAAAAAGTAGCCTATGTGTTAATCCAGGGTGTCAACTACCTTCATACCAAAATTTATCAAAATTAGTCCAGCCGTTTGAGCGTGAAGAAGTAATAGTAGGGTACGCCACGATGCTAAATCGGGATTCACTCGAGCGTCATAGAGACCTATTGGGTTGCGAAACTTAGATGATAAAAAGAAAAAATGTCATATACGATATACCTTTTCATCGGTGGGGGGAGCGGCTACAGATTTTCAAAAATGTAAAAAAAAACTGTTGCATGGACATACTCGAGCGCGTCAGATATTGATAGCATCCATGTCCAACACAGTTTTAAAGATGTACGCATGTTAAACTGATTGTTTCCATGATGGGGGTGGTCGTACTTGAGGGTTGAAAATGAAAAAAAATTTTTTTTCATCCGGCGCGTCAGATTTTCTAAGGGGATGTTAAGTGAACCTAAAAAAAAGCTTTTATATAATAATCTGACGATTTGGATGTGACGCAAACTCGCAGTTATTATTAGAATGTGCAAAAAAATTCGCCATTTTGAAATACTCAAGCGCGTCAGATAGAAGATATTATATGGTTCATCTTTATGCCCTAGACGTGCTGTCTCATAATCTGACGATTATCTGGCGGGATTTGCCCAATCTGACAATAAAAAAAATTAACAGGAACTTTGTGACTCAGGGCACTCTCCAGAAACAGGAAAATGTGACTCGGAGCACTCCCCAGAAGCAGGGGCATGTGATTTGGAGCTATTCCCAGAACCTTCCGATGCACTGTCATATTCCATTATACTTTGCCGCTGTTGTAAATACTGAAAGACTCGCGGTATTGCTATAAATAATTTATATTTACTTCACTTAATGAAGATTCTCTCGAAAGTTCAAGATTATCGTATGTTGTTCGGGATTTTCGGAGAACCGGTTTGCTCCGACTATATCGTATTCTAAAATATTTACACATTTTTGCTATGTTTCTAATGTAAATTTAATTGTTTTTTGTAAAGTAGTTTTACCACAAATTACACACTTTATATTAATATCCCTCATAGTACAGCTGCCGGCAAACTTTTAAAGCATAATCTTGACTGCGCAGTAGCCGATTTACGTACAAATGTACATGCGCAAATCCGCCATTTTTGTTCTTAAAGTTGCCGGCAACTATAAATATTTAATAACTTTAGTGTTGTAAACAACATGATCAGCTGTCATGGCGTCAGGGCCACAGAAACCAGAGTGGAATACAGGCATCACGTAACTGTACGCATTAAACTTTATCGATGAATTTTTGTTACTTCGGCCAGTGGAAATCGTCAGATTATATATTTTCCGTTATCATTGATTCATTTCCCTTATAAATGAAAAAAAAATAGCCACGCTCGAGAATGTCGAGATGAAGTTTTTTTTACAACTTTGTAGCCCTCCGCCTTCTTCACGTCACCTTTAAATTGTCAGATTAGAGGAATATACACGTTTTAGCATGTAACTAACTCACCCTACCTTAATCTGACGCGCTCGAGTATTTCAGATGAACAATTTTTTTTTACTAATCTGATCTTTTATCCTTGACGTGCGGCCATATATATGAGGCTCATATTTGGTGGAAGTATTTAACTGGGTACAAGGTATCCCCCTATATATTAATCTGCCGCGCTTTAGGTACTCCCGAAATCCCCTCTTTGGCTCTCCTACTATAACAAATATACACATAAACACAGTCACAAACTTTCGCCATTATCATATTAGAGTGATTGTGATGCTTAAAGTATTGAACGCCTTTCATATTGACCACCAAAACTGGGAAAAACTTGCGGAGAAACGGACGAATTGGCGCAATACGAGTTGTGGGGTTACAAGTTAAGCGACGAGACTTGTCAGGCCTGCGGTAGAATATGTCGATCTCGTATCGGTTAACTTAGCCACCAAAAACGGCGTCTCCCGAACATTACACCATAAATGAAGTGTACACGGAAAGAACATCTCTAGTCACCTTAGCAACTTTTTAATTTATCGATATTTGAAAGTTTGGAACGATGTAATAATCCATATATAATTTTCGTACACATAAGTATTTTTTCTTGAACTGTACGAGTAAATTACGAAAGCCTGGTTTAAATGAAACAAAACAATATTTTTTTATCAAATTATGTTTTGTCGCCACTGGAATTTCTAGAATGGTGCATAGGTCATTTACTGTAAAATAAATTATCACGTTATGGTCTTTAGAACAATTCCATAAAACAAATAAAACTGCCACTCGCGATGAATGTGACCATAAATTATGGTGCGCAAAAAGCTAATGCTCGTGCGCCTGAACAGCAAGCATTATGGTTTTTACTAAATTTACTGTCATACCTTTGTTTTAATTACTTATAGAGCAGAATCTTCGATAGCCATTGTTGGCACTGCAAATGTTAAAGATTTTAATAATCTGACTTATCGATAGGGTTGCCATTTGTAATCTATCTTCAATGTAAATAAAATGAACGATTGCTCTCTCAGCTGTGCATTCATTTAGGGTGTGCAGTACCGGGAATTTTTCGTATGACAATCCCGGGAATTACCGGGTTGCATACCCTTCCTTGAAAATATGTATTATATTATAAGTGCGAGTAACTTAACTGAAACGAGAAATTGAATTATAGTAATTATTGAATTAAATATTTCTATTGGTTTCCGCGATTGTCATAAAAATAAAAACCAATTTGAATGGACAATTTATACGCGATAATAACGTATGCGATATTCGTTTAAATTGTTTTATTCCAGCTTACAAAATTTCACGAGAATCGTTTGACAAATGCGACCTGTAGGCGAGAAAAGCCGGAAATCTGGACATCCGGAATTCCAACTTACGGAAGCATTTCCAAGCTGAAACGAAGACGCTTCGCTCGCTCGGTTGATTAGATACAAATTAAATTGTAACATCTCAAAAAACAATGTAAAAGTTCCATTCTGTTCGTACGCAATCGCATATTTGGTCAAATGTACGGCAGTTAACATTAATATGCAACATGTCGTAATTTACTTGTTAATGTATTTAACGACGAGAAAAATCGCAAAACTTCCAAACTACGTCGTTAACGGACGACACACATTGTTGTCGTGTCTTCGGACAATATCAATTGTGTGCAAAGATTTATTCGGACAAAAATATTTTTTGACAGAATGTGTGATCATTGCTTTTGAAGGCTCTCACGATTTTATGATCGTTTTAATTGATGAATTGAGTATTGTATGGTTATTTCAGGTCGTCACGTTGGTTGTTTGTATGTATTTATAAGCTTTTTAGGTTGAGCCAGTATTTTTCAAAATCTCAATTAGTTAAGTTACTCTTAAACCTTCGTTAAATCATCATGTTCCAAAATAGTTGTTGAAATGAACCCAAAATAATTTATCAGTTATTTGTAAGTCTTTAAATACGTAAAAGAGGTGATGAATATAATATTAAACAGTAAAAATTATGCCTTCGGAATACCTACTTACTGCTTGACTTGAGTAATATTCCCTTAGCATGGGATGCCACTTGCGTGGATACGCTGGCTCCGTCGCACGTCCGCCGCTCCGCACGAATGCCAGGGTCTGCCGCTGACGACGCCCAAAGCGTCAAATGCCGCAAATACGCATTTCTCAAAAATAATTACGTTTTTGCCGCTCTTGCGGTCGAAACCTTCGGGCCGTGGTGGTCCAACACTAAAATTTTTGTAAAGGAAGTGTCGGACAAGCTCATCGGCGCCTCTGGCGACCCACGAGCGGGGTCTTACTTTGCGCAGCGGCTGGGGTTGGCGATTCAAAGAGGAAACGCGGCCAGCGTTTTGGGAACAATGCCCCGGGCGGCTCCTCTAGTTGAGGATATCCAATTTTTGTAAGTGTTATGTTATCGTTTTTTTTTTTTTATAAATTGTATATAGTGTTAAATTGTCTGTAATCCGTCGCTATTAGATATTAAGTAAGTTTTTATACCCTTATGTTTACCTGAATACATAACTGATATTTGTAAGTCTAACTTAGTCAACATAAATGTCATGGTACTTTTTTATTTAAAATTTAACCCAGTAGACTTACGGACCCATTTTGTAAATTGTGAAAAGAATTAATTTGACTACATATATACTATTATTATTTTTTTGCATTTCCATTAAACTTTGTTTAATTGCAACAAAATGCCAAATATTTTCTGAAAAACTGTTACATTATGCACTATAAGATGTGCAGTGGCCATCAACATTTTTCCGTCTACACCTGTTTACAATAATTTAAACCAGGTTGTTTTAATTAGAGAACCCCTGAGGTCTCATGAATTGTTAATCCATTTTTAATTAGACTTACAAAATTAACATTCATGCATAAAAAGTGCGTTGCAGTGTGTTTTTTCGAACAACCGGGAAATTAGTGAAATTCTCGGTTTTTTCGGAAAAGCGGCATAGGTTGTTCGGGCGACGGCTGCACTTAAGTAGTTTCCTGCTGGGTGGAAAAAAGATAATGGAAGTTTTGCAATCGAAGCACGAAATTAATGAGCTAAACGGGGAAGGAGAATGCTAATTAATGTTAATGTATTAGTAGTATTTGTGATAGTAGGTACCTATATTATTTATGGTTTGTATGGCGACATACTTCAAATGACATTTAAAAAAATATCGGCCAAGTGCGAGTGGGACTCGCGCACGAAGGGTTCCGTACCATTATCTGTAAGTTTGTTGTATGGGAGCCCCCCTTAAATATTTATTTTATTTTTAGTATTTGTTGTTATAGCGGCAATAGAAATAAATCATCTGTGAAAATTCCAACTGTCTAGCTATCACCGTTCTTGAGATACAGCTTGGTGACAGACGGACGGACGGACGGACGGATGGACAGCGAAGTCTCAGTAATAGGGTCCCGTTTTTACCCTTTGCGTACGGAACCCTAAAAATCACCATGTAAGGGCGTCTAACATCAACATTTTTATAAGTATGATAAAGAAAGAAGAAATCGTATTGAAATTTCGCGTAATGCATAACCTGGCAGAAGAGACCGGAGATCGAACCCGGTCTAGGACAAGTTTGACAGTGTCAAAGTGACAAATACTACCCGTCACTTTTCTTTTAGTACCGTGCGAGCAAGGCAGGTGGCGCCGCGTTGAGTCTCGCGACAAGGGAAGTCGTGGCCAGATAGCTCTGATGTTTACGTTTTCATCAAAAAGGGATGTATTACGAGCCCGTGCCGTGACGTGATGCCCGCGCGTGTCATGTTGCAATCGACACTTCTCAGTAGAGTGACTGCAGATTTTTGTAATATATCACCGAATTAAGGGGTGCGCAACATTTTCATCTTATATAATTTATGTTTTATTTGTTACTATAAGTAGTAAATTCACTTTCTTAGTATCTACACACGTGTTATTCGTACCTAGCCAATAATAATAGGTCAGGGATTCCCAAAAGTAAAAAGTTGCAACGTGAGAAACTCAAATTTTCTTTACCCCGAAATCTTAACTAGGTATACGCTATTTTGAATGACTCGGGAGCTGTGAAAACATAACATGTTTTAACAGATTCTTCTAACTTTTTTCTTCCACTTCTACTTCTAGCCGTAAATACATATTTCCAGATATAATGTAGTCTTTGCCTTCTCTATGCTATAGACCATGTTTTATTTAAATCAGTGAATTTTATTATCCATGTTTTACCATAGACGCAAATGATACTTTAAGTGATTGAAATACCCACATTACGTTGAGTCCTTATACACATTTAGAGAGAAATTAATATAAACACATATAAGTTTCATCGAAAAATAAAATCAGAACAGGTTGCCGATCCCTGCAAATCCGCAACCGAATCGGCTCCGTGTCGAATAGCATTAAAATCAGCGGTGTTATTTCAAAGATATTTTACATTTTGGGGTCACCACGCGTCACCTTTGGTGGCTGCAACGTCTGCGTCAGGGGATGTCTAGATTTGGTGCTGACTGCTGACAATTGACATTACTTCTTTATATGCATGTAATTCTGTATGTTTGTTTGTAAATGCTTCGTGTATTGCAGTGTACCTACACAAAACAGTAAATGGGAAACTACGAGTACATGTCAGTAACAAAATTTCCTTTATAAAGGAGGAGCTCTGGCCGATGGGTGTTGTTTTTCGGCGTTTCCGAAGCTGGTTAATTGTCTCCAGGGGGTCTGTGATGTTTGCGTTTATCACGTGATAAAAAAGTGAAAAAGCATCCGTCACGTTGACAAAATGCGAGGGTGAGTGACAATTGCTTTGTCACTTATTTATCACGAGATAAACGAAACCATCATAGGCCCCCAGAAAGCATTACATGCCGCGTACGAGTTAACGTGTTTGTGTAATTGTTTGTTTGTTTTTCTGATATATACCTATGTCAGTTTTAAGATATTTATTTATGGGCCACAGTTGCCAAAAATAAATGTTTTTAATTTCATTTAATTTCAAAATACAGTGACATCGCCTACGATCTCACATACACGTTTACTAATAAATACCAACCCACTTTCCGTTAGATTAAACATGTTCATTTTATTAATTACTTTAGATTTTTCTTAGGTTTAATACAATGCCCCACAAAACCAGTGGCTGGCTTGACTGTGGGATATTAGGTATTCCATATCCATACCAATGTCTACTTTCATTAGTTATTAGTCATTTAGCTATTTCCACATACACTATACAGTGTTTTTAAGCAGAACAAACCACAGTTAATGTTTAAAACACAGTTTTAAACGTCTCCCAATAAAAACTAACATCTTAAACGTGCCTTAACAAAGCTCCCACCGTTCCGGAACCACTACCGGCGCAGCACGGACATCGTCGGCCTGCTTGAAATTCCTATCTGGAATCAAACCTAGATCTATAACACGGCCTTACGGTGCCCGAGACTTCCTCTAGTCCACCCCGTGCCCTTTTACGATGCCGCGTTTCACAAAAAACTGACAATCTTTATCTTAGATTATCCAAAGGAATACGCATCTTATTCTGAGGAAGGAAGGTCGAGGGTGGGTGTTGTTTTGACGGAAGCGGCGTGGCCTTAGGTTGTAGTGTCATTTTAAGTTACGAGCTAAAGGCGGTTTCCTTGTTTGGATGTTTAACCGAGTAGGTATAGTTATGGTTTGACATGACCTATGCTTTCAAAATACTTCATGTCAGTAATAAACCACAGCAGTTCTTAGGACTGCTTGTTTTCTGTCATTGATTGCCGCACGGCGCCGCGCCTTCTCGTGGACGATTGGACTCTCAGACTTCTAGACTAGCATTTATAAGTATTGAGAAATATAAATAGCCCTTTCGTCAGTTAACCTTTTAACCAGTTAGGGCAGCCTATGGACGCTTGCGACACCAGGAACATCACAGGCGCGTTGCCGACCCTTTAACTTTAAGAGCCTATACTTACTCCACTCTTGAAGAACCCCATACAGTAGCCCACCGGGAAAACGGGAGCTCATTCCACATGTGCATTTTCAGTGTTCAACGAATTGATTTAAACTCACACGATTTTCTCATGATAACTGTGTCGACATAGACAGATTTAAATCTCGATCACATTTAAGCGAAACGGTGTACGTGTAAACCTGAAGCTAATTTTTGGACATGACTTGACCTGAAATAGTTCTGCCTAGACCTCATCAACGGCGAGTCGGTCTTACTTGGGTAGTGTAATTAATATGAGTACAAACCCGGTAACGGGAATGTATCTACTCCACAGGAGTGAGTGGGTGAAGCGAAGCGCCATTAGCACCATCAGCCTCTCATGTCCTATCAGGCTTGGGCGCGGCAACCTGGGTTTCCATCGCTTGTGGAATGATGAAGGTCTTCTTCTTATCCTCTTCCCGCGCAAGAGAGGCTCAAGTGGAGGCGCTTCTAGGGTTGTCTCTTTCCAGCCCTAGTTCAAAAGGATATTTCAACAGCTCGCAGACTTGAATCCGCTTTCGCCCCTCCCTCGTGCCACGGGAGCGGCGCACGCGCACACAGGGAAGTGACGTCACGGCGCGCCCTGGCCTGTGCTCGCTCCAGTTTGCGACCACTGGGTCAACGCACGTTAGGACACCATAGCCATCGTCGGTTCAAATCACTTATTCTGTTGAACTTACTTACCTACTTATTAATACTACTGATATACTCGTAAAAGTTGTAAATAAATGAAAGCAGGATTAAATAAATATATTATTAAAAGAAAACTTGGGAACAAATACTTATAAAAAGAAAAAAAATTGCAGCTGGTCATGAGACCCACATTTAGTAAAGAGTTTAGAAATTACTATAAAAACGAAATAATTAACCAAAATTTTGCAGTTCTAAATATTGCCGGAGATTACTGTTACTATGAGTAGATAAATAGTTTCAATTAGAGCTGGATGTCTTGGAGACGATTGCCTTCATTTCTAGTAAGCATATCCAAAAACCATCTCAATCTCAAGTCAAGATATTCGATTTAAACAATCTCATCGGTTTAATCGTATATGTTGAGGAGCTGCGGTGCCAACAGTAGACAGACACACGCACACAAAAGTCTTAAAATCGATAAATTTAATGTGTAGGTACTTTGGCAAACCTAATCCAGGTAGGTATAAGGAATTTCTTCCGGTTAACCTCATATTTGTAACATTTTATAAATTAAACATCGCCTGGTTTTGTCCACTGATTCATTCGGGTTGTTATCAGTTCTTTCACTTATAAATTAGTACCTAGTTGGTTGTCTGTATCTGAAACGATCGATTACGATTAAACTCTTGCCAAACCAGTAGTAGCCAACGCCGTTCGAGATACCAGTTAAATTCTACCCCACTTCAAGTTGTTACGTGTGAATTAAATTGTCCAGCGAACTTGAATAGTTGCGGACAGACAGACAGACGGACGGACAGGCGACGCAGTCCCAATCGCCCGATCAAACAACAAACATGAGAAGTACTGGTTTTTAATGATATTCTCAATTCTGTTAAAATATTTTTCTGAAATGGACACCACAGAACTTAATACTACTTACTACCAATGCGTCCAATTTATGCTACTATTTTTCGTTATTGATCAATTTATAGATATGTATGATACGTGGCCTGTGCCTGTTTGTATTGCTGACACAGAATAAAATACTAAAGAAGGTTCTTTCTTTGATCTTCACAAAAGCTGCAGGGGAATAGTATTTTATTGGATTATTTATTTCTTTGATTGTTATTGGATAAAACATACGTACCTATTTTTGACTTGGGCAGTATTTGTTTTTTAACTATAACATAGTACACTATCTTTACAAATATGGAAAAGATAGTTTGCGAAGGTGTTTCGATGTTTATTTCGTAATAACAAATTAACTGTCAACCGAATTTAGATGAAACCACATACCACTGGAATTGAAATATATGTACCTTAATTCAAGTAGCCTATATGTTACTTACTCGTACTAGCTGGTATTGCGTTGCGGGCGAAGTCGACGGTAAATGCATGTATTCAATATAACCGTAAATTTTACAGTAACTAGTCCGTATCTGAAGCTTAAAAAGGGCCTTTGCTTCCGGACCAAGAGTGTGCCACTTTGTTATAATTAGCTGATATCGACTTTTTTGTTTCCAACAAATTAACGATATCTTTAAAAACCTCGTAATGATTATTCCTGAAGGTAAACGGCGGGCCAAAATTGTCCACTTGTCAGTCACATGTCCGGTCTAAAACGAACGGTACAATGTCTTTAAAGACAATTTAAGTATTCAAGTAAATCGGTAATGAGTCAAAACTGGAGCAAAAAGAAAGGGGCTCGATTGAGATATCTCGAAAACCTTCTTTTTTAAAACGGTTTTAAAGGCAATGTTACTCTTATTGGACAAAAGCCGTACTTAATTGATTTTGAGAAATATTTTCTCTCTTAAAACGAGTTTTCCCTGATTGGAGTCGTTAAAACTGTATCAAATGTTTTTGGTTAATTATTGCTGATTATTTAGGTCATTGTAGCCTGTAGTGTCAGTATAAATCTGAATTATTCCTGTCTTGCGTTTTAGCATTGCAGATGGTCACATTATTTACACACATTTGCCACATTTAGCAGGCATCTTGTTCTGTGAAGTAAATACAATTAGTTAACAAATTTGTCTTAAGCAGCAAATTTCCGACACATGTCAAACTATCCCGTAGCGCCTAGACCTGTACATTCATCCGATTTTGAGAAGCCTATCGATATTGTGGTTCAAGCGGCAATCTTAACCGACCACGAAATGAAGGAGGGTATTGAACTATAATTCCCTAGACGTAGGATCTGATAGCTAGTTAGCTAATTAATGTATTAAGCGGTTTAAACTCAAGTGAAATTGTCAGGAACGGCCCGACATGACACGGGTGAAAAAGTTGCCGCGCCGGTGTGCGGGTAGAAGTCCCTAATGTATGGTTCCATACGAGTTCGAAACATGTCGGGCCGTTCCTGACAATTTCACGTGAGTGCAAACCGCTTAATACATTAATTAAATATGTCTCACGAAAGTTTTGATAAGACCTTCTACCTCTCAAAATAATATGTATCTCCACGAGCGACTGGTTACAAGACTAACAAAAATCGTTACTTATACTCGTATGTATTTTTTACACCAAAAACTTGTCGTAGCAAAATGCTCTATTGAAAGGGATCACCCTTTCAACGCCACTTATTTTCCATGATTATGCATTGAATAAACGTGTTGTCTTTCTTTTTTTCCATATCATCAAAAATTTCACCACCTCCAACTGTAAATTTCGTAACCGATTGACATTCGGCCGTAAACACGTCGCAACATGTTCATCCGTCTGTCGCGGCTGTTGAATTTTACATGAATGTCGTTTCGCGCTTGACGCTTCTCAGGTGCGAAGGCGATTTAAATTTATGCTTGCTGTAAAATTGGACGCATGTACATTGTACAGTCAGCTGCGGACAAACGTGGCCTTTCTACCGTACTAACAGTATTATAACAGGGACATACATTTATCGCCTGGTGACAATCAAAACTTACTAATATTTCTGACACTGCTCTTCAAAACCTCGTATCTAGTAAGTAAATTTATACAGAGATACGAGCTTTGTTTTAAGTAGGTATTTGTTACTTAGTGAGTTTTGGTTGTCTACAGAGTACAGACGATATTAAGTACCTATCTGTCCATCTGATTGCAGATTTTTGTAGACTAAGTAAAAATAAATAATAATAAATAAATATCAGACAACCTCACACAAATCGATCTAGTCCCAAATTAAGCCCAAGAAGGCTTGTGTTATGGGTACTAGACGACGATATACGTACTTATATAGATAAATATGTACTTAAATACATAGAACAACCATGACCCAAGCACAAATATTCGAGTTCATCACACAAATATTTGCCCTGGCCGGGATTCGAACCCGGGACCGCCGGCTCAGTAGGCAGGTCTCTACAAACCGAGCCAACCGCGTCGTCACAAACTACTTTTGAAGGAATTTTGGCACTTCGGAGCTCTCTCCTAGAAATCAGTTTTACAGAAAGTACTTAACAATTGGAGTGATGTTGATCATGCATCATTGTGAAGAATTAAACACTGTGTACCAAATTTATATGACCAACTCAAGATCCGAACTAGACTGTCCACGACCTGTCATCGCAGGGTTCTAGAATACTTTGGTCACATTACCAAGAAGGACAAGGACAGTTATAGACTGATGATCAGTGGAAAATTCGAAGGCAAGCGAACAAGAGACAGGAGCCCGACACGCTGGAAAAACCAGACTCGCACAACCCTTGGCACTACAGTTCACCATGCTCTTCACACGGCTAATGATAGCTGCAGATGGCGGCGCATCATCGGGAAAAAACTCCGAGAAAATGACCACGACCCTCAGCAATGAGGCAACCGACGCAAGCAGGCGGCCAAATATGAACCCCAAGCTTCACATATCTGATCAGCATGTAAACGAAAACCCACAGTAAAAGGCGCACCGATGTTTCCAAGCACATTGTAAACCGATAGTGTTGCCATAAATTAGTTATCATAATCTTATCACGGCATTCTCTTAGTGCATGTCACATCCCTATACTTAACTGAACTTTATTATTAAGCCCATTGAGCTAACTATTATTTCACACAATATTTTTTTATATGGAAACCTCGACTTTCCTGTTTTGTTTTAGGGCTGATAATTGAGCGTTTTTTGTTTCGTTAGTCTTTTGTCGATATGCGTTGAATGAGCTGTGGTGTCTCGTAACAAAAAGGTCGTATGTTAAAAGCTGATATGCGTAGGTTGTGCTTTTTTGAGGGAGTAGGGAATTTCGGGTGAAAGCAGATTTATTTACGGCGGGATTCTTTCGCAAGAGATGCGCGGGCGCACGTGCGGGTTAATTAAGGCGATTAAGACGGATTGTAATTAGCTTCTGGGGTTAAAGAATAAAAAAACTGATTCGCAATAGGTACCTACATGCCTATATGCCTATATGACATACCGTCAAATGGTCCAACATTGCCCGCATTTTTTGGAAAACGATGAATTTTTAAATTTTTTTCCATGCTGATGCTAGTGTTTTTTTAGTCCATCGTAACAAGTATGATCACGGGCGTGTACTCATTGCGAAAAATAATATTTAAATGCATTTTAAATCAAGTTTCCGAATACATATTTACCTATTATATGAAGGGATATTATTAATGGCACATCAAACAAATAATCGCCTATCAATTTATTTTCATCAATTATATACTTTTTACATCAAATTAATTATTGCACAGCAAATAAAATAAATGCCTAGCAAAAATTGTACTGCAGATAATTAGAAACTACACATCAGCACAACATTACTTTCATCTTTTTAAAGAACCCAGTAGGTTAGGTTAGGTTTGTTTCATAATTATTCTGAAAAGTAAACAGTTTAAAAAAAATGGCTTTCGGACAAATGCAAATTTAGGGAAACGTTCTTCTTCTTATAGTGCCTCTCCAACTAGTGAAGGTTGGCAGTCAGCTCCGCATATTTCTCTCGGTCTTTGGCGAGGTTAAAAAGCTCCGCTGCACTGGTAACTCCGGTCCATTCCCGGATGTTTCGCAGCCATGATTTCTTCCTGCGCCCGACAGCTCGTCTTCCAGCCACTTTGCCCATGATTATCAATTGCAGAAGTTCGTATCTTGAGTGCCTAAGCACATGACCAAGATAGGCAACCTTTCTTCTTTACAGGGAAACGTTACAGATGGGAAACAAAAATTAGTGTTTCAGATAGATAACCATCTAATCCTGATCACCTTTCAGAGCAGATCCGACTCGGCCGGGTTAGGTTAGGTTAGTTTTTTTTTATATCCCTAAAAAACGCTCCATAATGTGCGGTAGTCATTATTAGCTATGCATTACTTACTTAAATATGCTTTACTTTTAAATAAATAGATGCTCGCCACAAATATAAATTGTAGTATATTTAGTAACATTTTGAGTGCAATATTTGCTGTGAAATCAGTAATTTTGATATAAATTTTGATTATTTTTGCATTAGAAAAAGGTTTTATTTTTATGTGCGTTTAAATACTACCCCTAAATGAAGGTGGGTCTATATTGAGTCCTATAATTATTTTTCGCCGAAAAATCATTCCTTAGAAAGCATTTTGCTTTGCAACCGTAAACTATTTGAGATTGTTATATAACAACCCTAACCTAACCTAATCAATAGAATGATATTTGCAAGAATTACGAAAAATTTATGACTAGAGGAATCAACATTCTGCGAAATGATTTTTCTGCGAGATATAACATTCGACGAAATAAGTTTCTAGAAGTCAAAAGGCTCGCTAAGAAGGTAAGTAGAACTCGCCTAATAAGTATCATACAACATACGCGTTGACTCGAGAACCTTCTTCTATTAAAAGTCGGTTAAAAAACGAGCCTTTGTAGTCCGCGCCTATCCATACATTTACAAATCGGAAACCTAGGCATCAAGTACAAAAGCAACCTTGGCACATTACATAGAATCTTTTAACAAAAACAAACGACAATCATACTCGGAATCTGAGTCACCCCGTATTTACATACTGCTCACGTACGGATCGGATAGTTCCATTGTTTACTAGTTCTGCTGCATGGCTTTACTTCACTCACCCGTTAATTTATGGCATAGTTTATCATGATTGCTGGTTGAGAAAACGGAGTCGCATCGCGTAACTGTATCAATAATGGACGAATTAAAGATCCTTACACCCCGTTCCTTATGTTAAAAGTGCCAATATTTAGGTACCTAGTCTCCCTTAGAGATGTGTTGTTCACGAAAACGCTTTCCGATTTGTGGGGGGAAAGAACGTTCTCGAGAACATGTCTCGTACAATATGAGGAAAGTTTCCGGAAATTCTCGGAAACAACACATCACTATCTCCCTACGGGCACGACAAGCTCATGAGCCTGCAGTATAGTGGACTTTACGCCGCGGGCAGCGCTAATAGCCGACGCTCTACGCCAAGTACGCCAAGCTCGACTCCACCTTGCTCTGACAAACTAAACGCGTTTGTAGCCAGTCGTAGCGGTTGATTCACGCTGCCATTTATTTTGTATATTATTTTTATGTCCAACTAACGACGCAATTATTTCACTTTAACTTACCAAAACCACCCAAAACGTAGTATTTTTATTTGAAATCTTCTTTCTAATCTCCCTAAATTCCAAGTCTTATTGTTATCAGAACTGAAATGCAATTCACGAAGAATTGACGGAACTCCTCAACTGTTCTAATTTCACCAGAAAATTTGTAATTTTCTTTTAGAATGATACACAAAAAACGTGAGCGACGAGTAGGGCTGCCACCCGCCTGGGTTTTCCCGGATTTGTCCTAGTTTGGATGCCCTCTGGGGGCCGTCCGAGGAAATCCCGGACACTTTTTATGTGAATGAAAAATCAAGCGATTGGTTTTTTATATACTATTATTTACGGATTCGTCCGGGGAAAAATGCGATTTACGCCAAATGTCCGGGTTTTTAAAAGTGTTGGTCCGGGTTCGGCGAATGTAGGCAGTGCAGCCCTAGCCATGAAAAACATTAATACAGTGATAGCATGTTTTTTCATAAAGAAAGTTTTAAACCGACCGTGTCAGTAACCGTTAAGCGCGCCTACGCCAGGAGCAGCGATGCACGCCCATAAATTACATGAACACTTTTAACTTTACTTGCAAACATGCTATATACATTTGCGGGCCTTTTCGAAAGCGGCTTTAACACAAAAGAAAAAAAGCGAGTAGTAATCGCGTGGATACAGGGTACGAAAGATTTTAGACAAACAAGCAAAGCTTTCTCTTACCTCGTAAGGCCCAAGGCACCACCCATAAGACTAATGTAAGTTATCAAGTAAACACTTTCCTGTACACAAAAACAGTTAAAAATACATCCATTACAAATAACATAGGCACAAAGGTGAACTTATAACCTAATGTACCTACACTGTAATTCAGATAAAGTTTTTTTAACAGTAGTTGTGTAGTGTAGTCATAGGCGTACCCCGATCCTATTGGTAGGGTAGTACTGATCAAAAATCTCGAAATATCGTTTTTAAATTTCACGCTAATCTAAACTGACGTATCCCAATCCCAACATAAAAGAAGTCCTAAGGGACATAAGGCTGAACGAATCCATCCATACTAATATTATAAATGCGAAACTGTGTCTGTCTGTCTGTCTGTCTGTTACCTCTTCACGCTTAAACCGCTGAACCGATTTAGATGCAATTTGGTAAATAGATAGTTTCAGTCCCGGGGAAGGACATAGGATACTTTTCATCCCGAATAAATGTAGTGTTCCCGTGAAAAACGGGATTAAACTTTGTATGGAGAGCAAATCATTGCAACAACTCCCTACATGTCATCGTTTTGACTTAAACTAATCTACCTACGATAGACCTTCACCAAACGCATACCAAACTAGTCTTTGCAAAAAAACAATAAATTCTGATATGGGAACATGTATCCGCAAAATTCGATTAATCGCGTAATTTCAAGAATCAAATACATAAAATTTTACAAATTTGAATCAATCACATTTGATTTGACAAACGTGACACACCCATCTGGCCAAGACATGTCAAACCAGTGATTGCAGAAGTGCTACTCCGATGTTTAAAATTTGACTGTCGAATAGTGCCATCCCTCTCGATCTCCTGTCAAGGTATATTTGAGTGAATGGAATAGCACTATACGAAAGTAAAATTTCGAACATCAGAGTAGCCCTTCAGGTAGGTATCACGTTCCGATACGCACATCATCTGAAAATAGTGCCTACAAGCTTTGATTATGTACCTCCGCTTGGTAACTGAGTATAAATAAAGTAGTAAATAACTCAGTATGCCAAGATACGATACTTAACATATATAAATAATCCTAATAATATTATAAACGAGAAAGTATTTACGTTCATTCCCATTTCATTCATCTTAATTTTAAACAATGATTGATGGAAGGTCGCCAGTGTTCGGAAATCGTCGTAAATAAACAGCCAATTGCTGAATTGCCTCTTTCTAACCCATAATTTGGCGTGTATGGCAGGGTGAACAAATTCTTTGACCATCTTTTTCCATATATAATTTTCGAACCAGAATATTTTGCTCTATTTTACCATAACAAGGCTTGAACCAGCGACCTTCGTCATCTTTTGTCAAATTAAGGGCTAAAGACCGATGTGCAATATTTATCGCCGAGTACAATATTAGTGCATAAAGTTTTTGTATTTTTCGGATCTTAGACTCGGATACTCGACAAGACCCGAATTGTCAATCAATTATTATGTTACATAATCGACGTGCTTAAGTCAAGGGCCTGACACGCTTTGATGGAGAAGGATAGCCTTATTATGATACTTATAAGAGGAATTAGAAAAAGTGCATTTTTTTGGCTCTATCACCGACCGAGCATTTTTTCATGGTCGGTTTATTGGCACACTTATATTCATGACGAAAACTGGCTATGTGAAAGAACCATATTGGCATCAAAAATGATATTGTTTTCAAAATCAACAAAAAAAGTACCAGTTTTGTTAATGCGCAACTTAGACGCACCCAAATTTGGCAACGGCGGTAGATTGAGAATCACCTAATTAGGGAAATACATTGTGAAGGGCACGATTTTAACGGGAGAAGCCAAGGGACAAAGTGTACTTATACCACGTGTTCCAATTATACCGAATAATTTACCATTTAATTTTAAACGTCTACAGTTTCCATTAAAAGTTTTTAACATTTTCTATGACTATTAATAAATCACAGGGGCGAACATGAAAAGTAGCAGGAATACATTTGGGCACGAAATGTTTTTCTCTTGAACAGTATGTAGCTTGCTCATGTCTCCAAATCAAAAAAATTACATGTTTTTACTGACCTAAATAAATCATTTAGCATAATTTATTGAATTGTAAAAACCAAGTTAGAAAAATAATAGCTACCTAATAATTATTTTGTCCCAATTTCATAATGTGACAAAATTCTTTGGTGAATAGAACCATACCTTCTTCGTCAGTTGATTATGGACCGTCACCATCTGGAGCCATTTCTGAGCATAGCTCATGGAATCGAATAGGACTTAGCCTCGGATAACTTATTGAATCGAATGGGACTTAGCCTTGCAACTCCAAAAATATTAAAAAAAGGATGTTTTGCATTTTGTCCATGGCTTTCACCCAATAGCCCAGAACTAAACTACTAACTAGATTCCATTCGAGTATTGAATACCTGAAAGGGTTGAAAGTCTAATTGTTTTTTTTTATTGTCAATATCAATTAACGAGTTCTACGCGTACGAAGTCGCGGGCAAAAGCTAGTATAAAATATTAGCATTACGAGATTACTAGTAGGACCATGGTTTGCAGTGACTATAATTAAAATTTAGCTTTTTGCCTTAGGAGGCTAGGGTAGAGCAAGTCGATTAGCCGTTGTTAGCGCTAAGTAGTACGTACCAAAATAATAACAAAGACAAAAAAAAACACGTGAAAATTCAATTTTGATGACGCTTTCTAAGAGGGCATCTCATTACAAAAAAAACCGGCCAAGAGCATGTCGCGCCACGCTCAGTGTAGGGTTCCGTAATTGCTCATCCTTCACAATAGACTTAAGTTACGAATAAGATTTCAAGCTTTATAAAAAAGTCGTAAACGCCAAAGTAACTGTCATTACTTATTACCTTCTGGAAGTCAACTTACGTCCTTTTAAAAAAATTATGAAATTTTGCGATAACTTAAAAACGGCTCGACCGATTTTGTTCAATATAGTTTTCATTGAAAGTACTTATAAGGCCTCATGTTCATGAATTTTTCCATAATCGTTTGACCCGTGGTTGAAAAGTTAGAGGGGGGGGGCTATTTTCTTTTTTCGGAGCGAATATTTACAAAACTGCTGACTTTATCAAAAAATAATGTTAGGAGACCCCTATTATTTTCAAAATACCTATTGAACGACACCCCAAACACTGGTGTTGAAACGAAAAAAAAAAATTCACCCCCACTTTAGGTGTTCGAGAGGTACCCGAAAAAAAATTTTTTTTTAGTTTTTATTTTACCGTTTTGTCGGCGTGATACATACCCATAATCATGCCAAAAATCAGCTTTCTAGTACTAATGATCACGGAGCTAAGCCGCGGACGGACAGACATACGGACAGACGGACATGGCGAAACTATAAGGGTTCCTAGTTGACTACGGAACCCTAAAACAGGCACTGTACATAACCAAGGAAGGCTAGCTCGTATAGTTGAGGACATTAGAAACATCGGTTTTAGGGCTAGTTCTGTGATTTCTTTGAATGTTCATGACGGGCGATTACTTATCAAACGACACAGCATGAAAATGTCCCCATTACGATGGATGTTTTGGTTAAGATCGTGGATACCTCTACCCCTCACTTATAAAACTATGTTCAATGGAGTTAATACAACCGCTGCTAAAGTTAATTAACCAATCATTTGCCGAAGGGACGTTCCCGGATTTACTTAAAATATCTAAAATTAAACCTATTCTTAAACCAGGTGGTATTCCAACTGATTCTAGCCAATATCGACCTATAGCGCTTTTACCGGCAGTGTCAAAAATATTCGAAAAATGCATGTCAAATCGCGTCTACAACTTTTTCGAAAAATATGACATTTTCAACAAAAGCCAATACGGATTCAGAAAACGCCATTCAACCTCGCTAGCTGTTTATCAGTACATTCTAAACATCTTAGGCCACATAAATAATAAAACATATAGTGTAGGACTGTTGCTCGATATGACTAAGGCGTACGAAAAAGTTACCCACGAAATTTTACTAAGTAAGCTGTATGGCATGGGCATCCGCGGTTTGGCTCACAAATGGTTTAAATCTTATCTCAGTAATCGTAAACAATCCGTGGAGATTGAATACCTCGATAAAGAATGTAGGCAAGTTAAAATGATATCCTCAGAAATGCGGCATATCACGTGCTCTATCCCCCAAGGGAGTGTATGCGGGTGCCTCCTATTTTTAGCATACATAAACGACCTACCTACAGTCCTAAACCCAAACACTACCTGCGTTATGTTCGCTGACGACGTATCATTGTTAATAAACTGTAATAACAGTTCCGAATGTAACCTACAGCTAAGTCACAATTTCGAAACTACACAGAAATGGCTCAGTGACCACAATTTAGAAATTAATTTAAAGAAAACTAAAATTATACAATTTAAACCAATACAAAAAAAACCGTTAGAATTAAAATTAAAAACAGACGCGTGTACGAGTAGCAATATAGAAGAGGTCAAAGAATTTAAATTATTAGGCATTACAATAGACTCTGGTATAAATTGGAAAGCTCACATTCAAAATGTTAAAACCAAATTATCTAAATTTGTATATGCACTAAATGTATTGAAATCAAATACCAACTTTGAGTGTGCATTATCTGCGTATTATGCGTATGCACATTCGTGGCTTCAATACGGTGTGGTGCTTTGGGGAGGTAGTACTGAAGCCCAGCAATTGTTTGTCATGCAAAAAAAATGCGTCCGCATTTTGGCCAACGTCCACATACCCAACAGTTGCCGTCCATATTTTATAGAACATAAATTATTGACTTTACCATGTATTTACATATTGCAAGCAGCTCTTTTTGTTCGCGAAAATTCATACCTGTTCGAAAAGAAAAAAGATGTCGCGACGACCAGATCGCAGTATAGGAATAAGTTATTGTTACCAAAGTCTAACTTGGCAATGCATAAAAATGGTCCACACTATAAATGTATTTTAATTGCAAATAAAGTCCCGGAGTCAATTAAACAGGAAGGTAACAACAAAATATTTAAAAATAAATTAAAGGCACTTTTAATCGAGAAATGTTATTACACAGTAGACCAGTTTTTAAATGATAATACATTATAAATAACATACTCAAATTGACATTTTATATTCTTGTATAGTAATCTATTTGTATTAAATTGAATTATATTAAGTTAAATTATGCATGTTAGTATTAAGCTATTGTGTGCCCTTACAGGGTGCCATGTTCTGACTTATACTGTATGTAACACCTTAACCAAAATGTACATGGCTTTACAAGTGAATAAATACTAAATACTAAATACTGAAAAGTTGAACAGTTGTATGATGGCAGCATAGGATACTTGCTAGGGTGAAGCTTTGTCCCCCAGTGGACGTCTTTCGGCTGATATGAGTTATGGTACTAAGTCAGTAAGTACTACAGCGACGTAGGAGCAAATCACTAAAGAATTACCTTTCTTATAAGAGTACCTCAATGAGTTTGAGTACGGCTGTTCTAGAGGAATAAATGAGTTCAGGCAGACGGCTTGACGAAAGTACCAGGGTTTCAGGACAACAAAGGGAATTAACAGAGGGATTGGCCCCGTGCTAATGGGCAGCGCACACTGCCGCGGTAACTGTATGCATCGAGTGGGCGGGGCATGGGAACCGAGCGCTGCTACCGTTTTTCACACTTGGATTTGTGGCGCGCAAGTTTGGGCAGGGCAGCGGGTCATTTTAGTTACATGTGTATCAGCCGCGTAAGACGGACTATAGGCTACGCATCAACTCGCACGAGGGTACCCACTTACCCAGGGTGTTACCACCCTGGGCAATTCATTTATTGTGTGGTGCCCTAGAGAAACGCCATTTAGAAGCCAGTGCTCCTGGTGGCCACCCAGGTCACTCCCCCCTCTTCTCTACACAACCACCATTACCCGGCTCAATGTATCTTAAAGAACATCACTCCATAAACTAAATTTTTTTAAATAAAACTAATCACTCTTGTAAAAATATCTGTGACATATACAGTATGTAGCTCATTTTGTAATTGAAGACCTCATTGTAGTTGTTACCGCTTGTTCTTGTTCTCTTTATTTATTACAAAGAAAATGGCTGTGCGCTATTAAGTCTTCATTTTAGCTATTTCTGCCCGCCTCCTTATTTACTATGACTGAGCTTGACATTTGAAGAGCGCATATGAGTATATCGTTTTCAAAAAATATGTATCTATTTGAGGGTTTTAATTAAAACAACTCAATTTATTACTTTGAGTAACTAAAAATATCCATAGGTACTCGTATATTTTCTATGACTATGATTAACTTTCGTAAGACAAATTGACGCGATGTAGATTTTGCTTTCATTATGCTATTTACTACGAGTATGTTAGAACAATTTCCTGAAAACGCATCTTATTATAGTACTATCTTCCCTCTTTTAACATCGATAGGCGTCAAACATAGATGAAGAGTCGTGACATCGCACATTTTCACAGACGTCCAAAAATGCAGTAGGTTTTCAGTTCTTTGGGGATTTTCTTTTTGTATTTTTTTGGGATAAAAGTACCTACCATATGTGTTAATCCAGCCACCTTCATACCAAAATTTATCAAAATTGGTCCAGCCGTTTGAGCGTGAAGAAGTGACAAACGCACTCACAAACTTTCCCTTTATAATATTAGTGTGATTAGATTACCTTCTGAAACAGACTCGCGAAATCGCTCACAGATCAACTAGTTACTTATACACGTGTCGGTCACTACCCGCTGCCGCTTATAACTCGGCCCAACATCGCAGGTTAAACTCTAATTGCACAGTAAACCGATGCAAGTGGCAAACGAGGGGAGTAATTGTTTTATGTACGTACGTCGAACAGCCGTCTGTTTGTCCATTTGAACGATGTGTTTGGCTTAACGTTGTTTTCTTTCTTCCAGGTAAATTGATGTGGGTTACGAACGGGCAAACAAGTAAGCTAGGATTAACTGGATTATGAATGACTATGGATTCTGTTGGTGATTGTGCCTTTGTTTTAGTGTGTTTGCTAGTTAACGGTATTAGTAAGTAATATCTGGAATTTGGAGTGAATGCTTGTGATTAAATTACATATTCAACATAACTATGTATATTACTCTACGAAGGTTTTTTGGCCGAGAGTGTTTTGTTTCGGGGTTTCTGCGGTCGGTTATCCGACACCACGGACTTGCATACCTAATACATCGCAGAAAAAAATGTGACCTAGTTGTTTAATTGTATTTAATATGTATATTAGGTACCTACTTATCTATGGGCTGTAGTTAACTAAATAGAAATAATTTGAATTTGAAAATGAGACAATTGACCAGCATTCAGTGTCAAAAGAAAACGTGCAAACGTGTTGTTAAGATTTCATTGCAATCTTTTCCCAAAGAAAATTTCTTTTTAAATCAAATTTTAGAGTTTTATAATAGTGTAGAATTGTAGATTAGGTTAGTTTCTCCCCACGTGCGTGACGTGTGGATCATCAGCGCTGGCGCACCCTTGACCGCGTGAATCATGCGCGAGGGCAGCGGACAGAGATATGTCGTCTATGAGGATAAAACTATGAGTATATAGCTATCATATCGACTCACTATCTATAGAGTGCATCGTAATTATATAATTATATGTGTGTTAATTACAATAGTACCCCAAAAATGGTAGTTGTAACTGGTCCATTTGCTAGCTTTTTTTTGTTTGAAGCACACACACATTCTGTTAGTCACATCGCCACACTACACAACCAGTTGCGTTTCATTATACACAAACAACCAATAAAATATAGTTTTCAGGTGGCTTTCCGATCAAAAGAGACCAGCGTCTTTAATGTTTTATCCTCCATAACGTGATCACGTGACATAATGTATGGCGCTACCGAAATTACGCGACTCAAATTACGCTCGTCTTCACCCTAAAAGTTATTTTCTTTGGTTTAAAGGATAGTGTAGCACCGCCCTTACTGCGTAAGGCTGGACCATGGTATAAGAGAACAAAGTATGGCATTTCGGGAAGGCAGCCTTTCTACGTCACTGATTAGATGCCACTTTATGGTAACAAAATAATTATAAGAAAAAAATGTTCAACACCAGTCGTACGAAAAAAAACCATTACCATTGTCATGTTCTTTAAATAATAATTGATTTCAAACACTTGATTTTAAGACATTCATGCAGGTGCCAAGGGAATCGGGTATTATGATACTGGCAACACAGTGACGGATTGACAGAACCAACCAACCGATCACAGCGTGATGACGTCACAAGTCTGTCCTGTCATTCCGGAATACCTATACATGCCATACCTTGTTTTCTATACCACGGGCTGGACTAACGAGCAGAAACAAACGAACACGTGTCCAGTGCCCACGCGCGCAATTTCTCCGCCGGCTAATTGTTTAGTAGCGCTTACGAGCACAATAGACGCTGGATATTTATGTACCTACAGCCTTTTAACTGACCGTGACGGTCAGACACCTATCCACAACTAGTTATTAACAATCTAGAAGGAATAAACTAGTTAAGGTTCCAAGTCTGAATTGTCTGTCCTGAACGTCTAGAACGAATTATACTATACTACCTATACTACCCTTCGTCGCGCGACAAATGCTACCCGTCACTTTCCTTTCAATACCGAGCAAGACAGATGGTGCTGAGTCGCTCGCGAATGGGCGCCGCGATAAGATATGCTAAGGTAGGGTCCGCTTTCCATCTTAGTTCTGGCTAAACCAACGTGCATTCGTAGCCACTCTTAGAGGCGCGCTCGTATCTGATAACGTCACATTTCACACAATCAATTAAAAAAGTTCCCAGTCGGTTTTTGCATAGCTTAAAAGAGAGAACCATGCATAGTTATGCTTTTCGACCCTAGAAGTTATTTTCGTTTGGTTATAGGTTCGATTGCCCGGCTCACGAGCAGAAACAAAAGAACATGTTTGTAGTGCGCACGCGTGCAAATTCTCCGCTAACTAATTGTTTAGTAGCGCTTAGGATTACAATAGACGCCGTGTTTATGTAATTTTTGACTAACCGTGACGGACGGACATCCTAAATTATACCCAGCTCATAATTTAGGATACTTACTTAATAGGATAGGTGCCTCCGTTCGCAACTCGGAATATCCGATCAATCCACGTCTATTTAGTCCCTGATATAGTTAATGCGTGAATTTCCCAACGTTTCCTGTTCGCGTCACTTTAGTTTGGCAACAGCAACCTGTGTCGATGACGATGACGATTAATTGGAGATAGTGATGTGCCGTTTCTGAGAATTCCTGGATTTTTTCCTAATTTTGTATGGGAAATGTTCCCGAGAACGGCGCATTTCTAATTGGGGAGATTCGCAGACTTTTCTTTGGCTGTGTGTACCTTTAAGCAATCTTTTATGAACATTTAAGTTAACTCGACCATTCGCACGTCCAGTTCTGCAGGTTTATAATGGTTGCTTTTATCACGCGATAAATAAGTGACAAAGCATCCATTTACACATTTATTTATTTAAGCATCACGTTTTAACATAATGCGAGTGTGAGTGACAGATGCTTTATCACTTATTTATCACGTGATAAACGCAACCATCATAGGCCCCCTGGACATCCTAACCAGATTGTCGGTCCATCTTGTACAGGGCCTACGCTGCGAACTTCAATTCAAACAATAGTGCCTACTCAAACACTACAATGTTAACATAGATATTTTTTCTAACACACATTTTTTTTCTAACTACATTAAAAATACTTTCTGACTCGTAACATTAATCTCGAATCTACCACATAATTATACAAAAGGTTATACAAACAAGAGTGATAGTGACAAACGACTCATTGTACACTTTCGCTGATGTACGGACAGACAAACAGACAAAGACACCTACAAGTACAGATAGCATCGACAGTAGAATTAATTATCTGAATTCGGCCGACTACTGTTGGAGCGACCTGCGGGGACAACAATGTAACTAACTTTTTTAACCGACATTCTTTTATTTTATTTACTTTACTTTATTTTAGATAGCTTTGTGGATGTCGATTTTAGTGTATTGTAGGTTATAAAATGTACTGAGATCGAAGCCACAAAGCTATCTGAAATAAAAAGTATACCGGGTGATCAATCCAAATGGGTCAGTAGGGAAAAGTCACAAACTAAAATAGATAGGAAAATCTGTTCTCAGGAACCATGGCGTCGATTTTAGATTTAATAAAAACTGCATTATTATTTTTTTATAAATCTCATACATAATTTCATATATAACCCGGTCAAAACCGCTGTAAAGAACGTTACAATACGATATGCGATTATTACAGAATTTTAACCAGGCTCAATTCACGGTTATGTATGAGATTTATACAAAAAATTGAACGCTGTTTCTATTAAGGCGACTCCGTACGTGGAATGGTGATTTTTAAAGTCCTAAGGCTCGTAATCTAGCCAACTGAAAAATCTGAAAAAAATATATGTTATTTTTGACTATTTCTTCTAAAAAATTATAGTTGGATTTCTTTTTAAAGCAATAATTACTATGGAAAAAATAATGTTGAAATAGGGTCGTTTTCAATTTTCAATTCCCTAAGGCTTCTAAACTACAAGTGATATTTACACGCCTCTTTCGCAAGAACATTGACAATTCATTAATCTTTAATTGTATTGTTTAAAAGTTGGTAAAATGGAAATTCGGTCTAATAAAGCATCAAAAAAACTGAATTTCCGCGAGCGCGGCATTGCCCGGGCTGCCAGCTCAGTGTAAATCTAACCGTCGAAGGGTAAGGCTGTGTCACTGGCTCTCGCGATCCATCTAGTTACGGAAAATTGTTATAGTACCGGATCCCGCGGAGGTTAGATCTGTCTTCGTGCGTTTGAAG
This sequence comes from Apotomis turbidana, assembly GCA_905147355.2. Lineage (NCBI taxonomy): Eukaryota > Metazoa > Arthropoda > Insecta > Lepidoptera > Tortricidae > Apotomis > Apotomis turbidana. Next base: position 16,078,758 of record LR990292.1, on the reverse strand, counting down.
TGTATTTTAAGAGAGTGTAGTTCGTTCTTTCACACGACTACGCTATGCGACATAACGAAAAGCACTCATTTTCATATAGAATTAAATTCAACATATTTAGGTATCTATTAATTTTAAGTACTTATAAAAAAAATTGTCATTGCTTAGCATTCCCGAACACATTTGAATACTTAGATATTCTCAGTCATGGGCCCACACCAGACAGGATTCCCAGAAAATAACACTTTTGGTGTGGGTTTTAGGGCCCTTCTCTGTGTAATATTAGAGTACCTTAGGTATTTCGGTTAGTAAAAAAAAATCTGATAATACAGATATTTAAGTATGATAACATCTAATGATCTTTATGAATTCAACCCTAAGAGATATGAATATCGTAATGCAGAACAAGTATTGTTCGTTTGAATACCATTGTAATATTCGGTAAAACGCTAATTTACGAATACGAATATTTATTGTAAGTATTCACATTCGTTGCGTCACTAGTACAGTACATGGCATATGATATAAAAATACATTATCAAAAATTACAATAATTTTCTAGTCCAAGAAGGCGAGTGTCAATTTTGGCATGAGGGCTTATTTGTGTACATATAGTCAGAATACATATTTGCATCAATAAATTTCCCACTTCATATTTAAATCTAGATGAGCGTTAGTAATTATTGACATATCCGCCGGGCCTAGCTAGACATACCTAGCCTGGCCATAAGTTCTGTTCCAATTGTTTACCGTTTATAAAATAAAAACCTGATTTTAATTACATATCGTTTAAAAGCCATATTTTAATAATCGGATTACAGTTGAATTAATGAAAAAATATATAACCTTATTTAGACTCATCGTAATGCCCGGACTTGATTTTTGACTAATGCTCAGAATTTTTCTCTAAGTTTGCCAGAGGGCAATGAAACGATCTTGGATCAAATTAATCGATCGCGGAAGGAACGCCAAAACCCAAATAGCTTACGTAACCCAGACAACCGCTAAACTAAAGTAGAGCTGACACGTTTGCCGCATGTCAACCGATCTGCAGATCAAGAAATCTACACCCACCCAATAAAATTCGGCGTCACGGTAGATCTTTACCGAGTAGACCGTCTTTCTGTCACGACCCTTTATCTCGGTAACGCGTGTAGGTGCCGAGTTTAAATTAAAACCGTCTACACGTCGTACTTTGGTCTACAGTCCCTTGAAGCTGTAAAAAATCGAACTTCTAAGTTAACGTAAAAAAAAGATACGGCTCTTTATGCCGCAAAAAAACGTATCTACGCTGGAAAGGAAAATTATCCAAGAGACACGGAGCTAACTTTACAGGAAATCTAAAAAACTACGAACTTTTTCAAAAAAATAAAAAGTTATTAAATATTCTGTGGACCTACTTTTTAAATGAAGCATTTTATAATTATAAACAACATCATGTTCTCTACATGTCGCTTTTGTTATTTTGTCTATTTATGGAATAATTTAAAATTTAGCATCGCTTACGCAAAATGGCTGTCAAAATAGAATTAGGTAAAATTATCTAAACGACACATTTCCCGAGATATTAGTCAGGTAAAATAGTATAATCTACATTTTACACAACAATCAACACAGTAAACAATATCTATGTGCATACGATGCTCATTTTATATAAACAATATCATGTTTTTTACATGTTGCTTTTATTATTTTGTCTATTAATGGAATATTTTAGGATTTATCGTCGCTTATGCAAAATGGCCGTCAAAATAGAATTAGGTAAAATTATCTAAACGACACGTTTCCCGAGAAATTAGTCAGGTAAAATAGTATAATATATTACACAACAATCAACACAGTTAACAACATATATGTGCATGCTAATTTTATAGTCAGGTAAATATATAAATGTGCATAAATCAGCATGAAATAAATCAAGAAAAATTATCTAATCGCCTTTGTAGGAAATATTTCAGACATGAAAAGCTATTTATCGTACAATAAAACCTCACGATTAATATTTTAATTAGAGGAAAATATTTATTTTCAAACATTAAAATTAATGAAGTGGCATTTAAAGTTCTCTAAGACAAAAACTTATGGTCCAACTACGCAAATACAAAAAAAAAACTGCTTTAGAAATGTTAAAGATTTATTCACGTGAAATTTCAATTTTATCAATTTTTATGTGTGATCTGCTGAAAGATTTCCAGTAGTTCTAGATCAATGTATGGTAGCAAACGATAGCTATGACTAATGAGAACAGCACAAGACTTCTCAAGACTGCAGTCACTCGATACTCATTAAGGAATTTTAAATCACGAACTACGTGAAATTTCAAGTTGTACAATTGCAATGAGATAATATCCTATCCTAACAAGAATAACAAAACTACCTACAACTCTGTGTGGTATAAGTGACGTCTCGTAAGACACTGTATGAGTGAGATGGCGTTTGGGTCCATCAAGCGAGTCCAAAGTAATGCCTTAGCGCCACAGACACAGATTTACACCGCAGGTGGGCCTAACGGCCTTTATAAATATATTGAATTACTACTAAATGTGTGATATTTTATAAAACAGAACCGGTAAAGTTGTCTAACTACCAATTTAACGAAAATATTTGTTTTTTTAGTACATTCTATGCGACAAATACGACTCAATTGTCATTCAAGCAATTCAAGATAAGCGACAGTAGTCGATCAAAGTAAAAAAGGAAAGGCGACAATGGTTTCATAGTATCAAAGCAGGTAAATTTGGATAAACGCCAATAGTTAAGATACGACAATCAGGTAATTTAATCTAACTATGTTATTTTTTTTATAGAATCTTATATCGATTCTGTTTAATAATGTGGACATACCACATTGTTACTTTTTGGCTAATGCGCATAAGCATTTTAAACACACATGACACAGAGGGCGCTCCAGTAGCGAAGAATTATGGCATCAAAGATTTAGTGTGATTGACGTAACGATATGATAGCTCAGTTGGTAGAGCACTACGCCGGAAACTTAGGGTCGCAGGTTCGAGTCCTGCGTACATTGCAGTGGATCACATTCAATTTTTCTTTCATAATTTAGCTTTATGTTAATTTTATCATAAAGACATAGGTAAAATGCCTCAAACGACATTAAAATATATTTTACGATCAGGTAAAAACAGTTAACCAACAAGTGCAAGGTTAGTTGCAATAAAGAAAAAATATCCAAGTTGTTTGATCTGTTTTGACAAATAAGTAAAAAAGCTCTAAGGTTCATTATTATGCTAAAAACTTTTTATGTAATCTCCATTTTGCAAAAAAAAACCCTCAAAAATCAAGTCGTTTGGTAGAAAAAAAAAATGTAGAGATTCTCTAAATCACCGACGGGATACGCGACACAAAAGTCGTCAGACAGATATTATTATATACGAGACCCAACCCATTCGATGCAGAAAAATCTGCCGATCCCAACAGTGTGTAAACTCGATATCCCCAAAAATGTCGCTTAGATAATTTCTACTTTCCAGCATCGGTATATTTTGACACTCAAGTAAAATAACATTTATAGGGTTGACCTTGAACATAGAAAAAAAAACATAATAAATAACGTCTAGTAAAATATCGTCAGTATCAACAAGTATAGGGAAAAATCTGAGAACATTACTAATGTAGTCATAAAAAACTATCACTGTTTATAAGTAAAGGACGTAAATCCATTTTCCAACGGTAAAGTTGAGTTTGTCGCTCTATTATTTATAGTTTATCTTTTCATTAGAGCAACATGACCCGGGGGATAAAGCTGTGCCTCCACTACTACGTTAAATTATCGGTTCATCCGCTGGGTCACGATCATCATCCTCCTAGCCTTTGTCCCATTTTTTGAGAATGAATTCTCAATCGGGGTCGGCTACCTAAATCCCAAGATGTGGCGTAGGCACTAGTGTTTACGAAAGCGACTGCCATCTGACCTTCCAACCCAGAGGGGAAACTAGGCCTTATTGGGCTTAGGTGGTTTCCTCACGATGTTTTCCTTCACCGAAAAACGAGTGGTAAATATCAAATGACATTCCGTACATAAGTTCCGAAAAACTCATTGGTACGAGCCGGGTTCGAACCCGCGACCTCCGGATTGAAAGTCGCATGCGCTAACCACTAGGCCACCACCGCTTAAAAACGGTATTTTTTTATTTCTGCATGATTTTACACGTATAATCATGAATCTTGTCGGTATTTTAACTATTTTTGGTAGGTACATACAAAAGAAACTAAAAAGTATTTTTCGATTCGAGACTTCCAAATGGCTAATTTCACTTGTTTTTTTTTTTAAACAAGTGAAATTAGCCTTAGTTTTTTTGGAAAATAGCTTTAACGCATTTTATTTTTAATATTCTACTGTAGTGGGTAAATAGATATTTAGTAATCCGAAATAATTATATCATTGTTTAAATGATTTATTTTACTTCGAGATTTTTCAATGCCTTTAAAAAAGGTATAATGTTTGTTGATCTTCAACTCACGCTCGGACTATGCGAGTGTATGAAGCTGCTTGGACGCCACTCAACGAGATTATGAACGAAGTAATGCTCCGGGGGCGCACGGTCGGCGGGGGGAATAACGTTAGGCTCCGCCCAGATCCTCAAGGACGTTGGGATTAGGAGTCGCCTTAAATTTAAAATTGACGCCATTGTTCCTAAGAACAGATTTCCCTATCTCTTATAGTTTACGTTTTTTCCCTACTGACCCATTTGGATTGATCACTCTGTATAGTATAATAATCAGATATTTGTTGATTATTTATTAGACATAGTATTGAAACTACATTACATTGGAAAATAAGTTGTTATAGTTAATATATCCGTTTCTTTAATCTTGATTTATTAACACTCGTTGATTTTAGGAATTATGACTCTAAACTGAACTCTTTCAGTTCAGGTTGAAAATAATTATAATTGATTCACCGTCGATTTTAGGTCACTTACATTATTCACAATTTATCTTTTTTGATTTAAAACGAATTTAGCACCATAACAGTACATACGAAGGTTCTTCAGTATGTCTATTAGTCAAAATAAACAACATTAACACTTCAATTAAAGTTCAAGTAGACTGCTTCTGTTTTCTTTCACATACACTGCCTGCATGTTGATCACTTATTTTTTTAAGTGACGCAGACGGAAATTTCAAAAACTTAGCTCCCGTCTTATGCGTGGCAAGCCTCGCCCACGCTCGCGGTTAATACCGGCTCTAATGTGACGTTATTTATTATTCCAGTGCGCGGCGGCCCTTATCCGGCCGCTTTGTACTCGCGCTTTATTACAAATAAATATCAACTCGAATTAGTTAATATGAACGCTCTATGGCTCAATTGTTGCCACCGATCATAATTCTAAAGTTCTTTTACAGGGTTGGTTGTTGTTGTTGGGATTTGAAATTTTGCTGAGGTTTTATCTCCGGTGGTCAGTCATGAACTCATGACTGGTTAGATATCATAATTATTATTTCTGTTGTTCTTTTTCTTATATGCTGTTCTAATTCTAATTTTAATTAATTGTAATTAATTGTTCCTTTTTTAAAATTGACATATAATGTATTTGTGCATTATGAATAAATGAGTATGAGTATGAGTATGAGTAATGTCATGCATTGTTGTATATATATTATGTCCTGTTTTTTGTAGAGACAAGAATACTTGTATTGTATTGCATAGTTGTTTTGTTTAAGTACAGGCGTTGCACTTAACAAAAATCTAATTCTGAATTAGAAAAAGTATGATAGCCACACGACTGTTTTGTTCAAAAATAACTGATAACACACTTAATTATCATTATTAATTTGTTACACACATATATAAACAATATACTAATAATACTAGGCTGCCCTCGTATAAAATAGGATAAAATTATGAATAATTTCCGTGTCAAGTCATTAGTATTTAAGCTTTAATAAATCAACTCTTGTAGTCGATATTACAGTTAATGTATCTTTTAATTTTGACCTACTTCTGTCACAGCGAAAGAAACTCAAAAGGCTCACATGATCAGAAAGAAACTTAATGCTTGTGTTGAAATAACCTTATTAATTAATAGGGTTCAATATCAAGTTTATTTCTAAGTCAGTTTTTAAATAATGGCTGATAATAAATTTATAGTTGAAACGTAAAATGGCTTAACATACGTATTTTACTGTTACGTCATATACATATTTTTAATAATAAAAACAATTATCACACGACGTCCTTGCCGCTTTGATTATCATTATAAACTAAAGCGCCAGCTTTCATTAAAAACGAATTTATATAATTTGCAGTCCACAAAAAAAAAAACAACACAGCCTTTGATTTATCACAAAAACAGTAATTTAAAAGTTGGAACCTTTTTGCGTCCCAACCCACGCCCTCCTACGCTTCACTTGTTCTTTAACAACTAAAAACCAGGCTTGGGCCTTCCAAATTACGAATATTTAAAAGGGCATATGGGTGACCCAGTCATGAATATACTTATGTCGTTTTTACACAATTTAATTGCATATTAACGTTTGAAAATGGTTCCGCTCTGGTTAACTTGGATTACTTTCGGTTTAACATTTATTGGCAGTGTCTATTGAGGTAATGTCAGTTCACAGAAGGAAAATGGTAAATTTGAATAGTACTTCGTTTCAACCTCGAACTTTTTTAGTAGGTTTTCATGAATATATTTTATTTGAAGATTAATAAAGGTTACGATAATATTTGTTCGTCTGCCTTTAATAGTTTATTATAAGTGAACTACAATCTAAGAAATACAATGCAGCGCCCACCTAATCGAATACAAAGCATATTGCAATATGTTCGCCGCTAAATGCTACAAGACTGCGTTGTAACAGTTTTTCCACACATTAGATTCTGATAGGAGTGATACTATCGAAATGAATTATTTACAAGCAACAAGCTTTACAATAGCAGTAAATTGTAATACATCAGAACAATCATAAGGCAGCGATGGTATCTCCTCGTCGCCGTAACACGATGTTAACTTTGTAGGTAGCTGTCGCCCGCTGTATTGTACTGTCATAATAATTATGTATCGCGAGCGTTAAAGAGTTTGCAGTTACGGCCGTGTGCGTGACGGGCGTTTCTACTGTTGTTAACGAAGAAGTGCAGGGATTCAGAGCAACATCAAGTTCAATATATCTTTTGACCATAATGAAGTTTTAGTTTTTGTTCAGTTAAGTAGATAAGGTTCTTTTTATGATATGTATGATTTATATTGAGATACATATTTTTTAAAAGTGAAACGGGATTTTTCCCAATTGAAATTTATCAGTGATTTGAAATATGGCTCTTCAGGAGCGAGTTGTTGCAATGATAATCCAGTGAGCCTTAATTTTTTTTAAAGACGGCACCCTAGTAACTGTGTTTTACCTATAGTTTAATAATTTGATTAATAAAGACCTCAAGCTATCATATTATTGATAAATGTTACAATCTCGTTTTTTTAAAAGTAGTATATCCACTCTTTTGCAAGAATACGCATCTTCTAATATGTAGACGCATCGCATCAGCTCGAGAAAAATGAAACGCGTCCACATGCGTAGAAAAATCACAAAAAAAATACAAAGAATGAGACACAAATAGTAAAACAAGCATAAACCCGAGCGCCGGTGACTAATCTTTCAACTTTACCATCGAATATCAGTCAAATGTAGCCTTCGAGTCTTAAAAATAAGGTATTTTTTGGGATATGTTTTACTGAGCGAGACAGGAAGTGAGGGCGGAGAAGGATGTCAAATATTGGCTGAGACAGTGTGTACAGCGGAGCAAACAGTACACGGTAATGAGACGAGCGAATTGAGGGTCAAGAAGTTTAACAGTTTTTAATTTGGACTCTAAAACCTGTATTTCCATCAACTTTTCTTATGTCAAACGGTTGTTCAGTAAATCAGGCGTAAATGCAGTATACCGGACACATGACGTCATAATATCAGTTGATTATCGGAAAAACATTCACTGTTGAACAACAGTTTCGATAGGACGTGTGCTACTTTTATCCAAGGACCCCTGCAATTTTGAACAGTTCGTAGGCGACATGTGTTGCCTACTTCGCGTACGTGCATTCATTTTTGCAATATGGACTTATGATGTGCGGTAACCTCCGACAAACTTTAATGCGATTAGTGTTCACAGACCCGGGAATGTTTTGGATGAATTATCCTGAAAGTCCCAGTAATTTTGGGATTATCTATACTAACATTTTCCGGGACTGCAAACCCTAACTGCAATAATAATCTTCGTAAAAAAAGAGCGCAAGATTTCAGAGTATATACAGAAGATCTTCGTTCAGAAATAAAAAAAGTTATGGCGCAGTAAATATGATAATCACAGTACCTATACCAGAAAGTAAGTTGAAAAACTGAAAAAGTTATCTTTGAGCCGAAAGACATTTTTCTTCATCGTGATACTAGGCTGCCCTCGGGATAGACCAGATTGGATAGGATAGGATAGGATACGCTTAAACATTAATCTTTGTGGAACGTCAAAAATTAACTCCCCCATTTCCAGCTATTATATTTGCTGGGTAACTGGGTAATTCGGATTATGCGATGCTTTATTTTTCTCGTTTTCTTGATTACGATAAGGAAAAACGATTATGACTTCTTCCTTCACGCACGAAAGTTACGAACATTCTAGAACACTCGACTATATCTGCCGCGGCTTTTGTTAAACAAGCCTCAGAATCCACCCTTTGATTCCACTGATTGTTAGAAACAACCTAATTGTCGTGCGCGGTCGCCCGCGCGGCCGCGGCGCCTTTGCGATGCCATCGCGATGCGACGATAGCGCGACTTTCCCGAGGTGCAGCTATGTGAGGTGCATTCTTTATTTAGCTGTATAACAGGGTCAAAGGTTTACTTCGAGGATCCCCCAAGTTTCTAGTGTATATTGACGAAACACTAAAAATCAAAATTGTATTATTCCCAATTTTGATAATTCCGAACGCTGTTTTCCATTAGCGATTATTTTGCCGTAGATTAAGTGCAGAAGCTAAAATTAGCCTAGTACGAGTCGGACAAACGTGTGAAGAGTTTCACGCTATCGCAAACGAAATGACGATTGTGTCACTTCGCATCATTGCAATTACGCATATATTATGACCGATAATGAGAACAATAAGTTGTTCTTATTAAATTCAGTTGATTTTAATATTTTCTTCGGTTTCCGCGACTTTCACACATTTAAATAAAACTATAAAAACACCGAAATCGTATTATGGTATTAAGCGGTTTACACTCACGTGAAATTGTCAGGAACGGCCCGACATGTTTCGAACTCGTATGGAGCTCTTCATCAGGGGCGGCTGCCCGTACTCCGGCGCGGCAACTTCGTCACTTTCACGTGAGTGTAAACCGCTTAATACAATAATTAAATATGTCTCACCAAATTTTCAATAAGATTATCACCGAAATCGTCTTAGCTACTAGATTGCTTTTGGTAACTACGGCTACCTGTCACCGCTCTTATTTTATTATATAAATAGAGTCCAACTCAAAATTCGAAGCAATTGAGTGGATAAATGCCTATAATGTTTGAAGAATTCCCTTGATTCCTCGTTATTAAATCTTGACCATTGGATATGCCTATAATCTCTTACAAAAAGATAATTCATTGAAAACCTCCTCCTCTTTAAAGTCGGTGAAAAATAAATCGCTCTCGCATCTCGACGAAAGTTGTGATAAAAACTTACACTTATTCACATTATCACTGCAATGACTTCTTAAATATGTTGAGGTTCATATTATAAAACCCATTACCCTTCATTCTCGCAGTCGGGTAAAAAGAAGCGCCACGAATTGCCCAAATGCCACTGTCACTGACATTAAAGTTAACAATGATTAAAGCCGATGATTATTTATAAAGGTTCGAGAGAAACGATTAAACGCAATCAGTCCATCCTTACATACCGTGAACTTTCGTACTTGCGTAAGACCACCTACGAAATCTCTCCAAACAACCACATCCTTATAATTAAACATATAAAGTTCATTTTTGGGGGAAAATTCCATAAAGTGTAAGCTAATTTAATGTGAGAACCTTAAAATTAATGTACGTTTAATTCGCTAATTTCGGACCAAGTGAGGGAAATTAAAATCAAATTATTACTGACCCGTGAGGGAAGTTCAAAATTCCTGGCGTTCTTCGGAGGTTCAACGCTTCGCCTGTTGCTCTATTTGTAAGTAGGTAAATCTTATGATATTATATATCATGTAAAACTGGCTAATTTTTAAACTCTCGTTACACATTTCTAAGTTAAAAGGGCAATGGAGCGAGCTAATGTTCGGAGTTTCCTTGCGGGATCGAATCCGAAATGATGAGATACGCAAGAGAACCAAGGTTGTAGATATAGCTCAGACTGTCGCCAAACTTAAGTGGCAGAGGGCGGGACACATTGCTCCTAGAATCGATGGCCGTTGGGGCACAAAGGTTCTTGAGTGGCGACCGCGCACCGGAAGACGCAGCTTAGAAAGGCTCTCAACAATGTGGACCGACGACCTGGTTAGAATCGCGGGCAGAAATTGGATGAGGGCGGTGCAAGATCGATCGTTGTGGAGAACTTTGGGGGAGGCCTTTGTCCAGCACTGGTCTATCGGCTGATATGATGAACACATTTTTTATGGATACAATTTATAATCCACTTCGAATAGAGACTATCTACTCATTCTGGTGTTATGTGTAAAATACAGACACGCACCAAAGCGGAAGGCGGAGCTGTGGCTCTGGTGCGAGCTCGTGAGTTTAAATTATAGGTTCATAATAAAATATATTCTTTCACAAGTCGACCTAGTCCTAGTCCCAAACTGAGCAATGCGTGTACTGTAGGGACTAGACGACAATATAAATGTACATAATATATACAGGCTGGAACTGATCGAGTGACTTATAAGCAAACAGGGAATTGTTTCGACTGAGTACTTCATTTTTCACCAATGAACTATGTCAATATTTCTATAAATTTTTAAGATACAGTTTGTTAAACATTAGTGTAAAAATCTGCACATGTCAACCCTAGCATCTTTGGAACATCGCTAAGTTAAAGCTGTTAAAGACAGGTGTCAATTTAAAATGTAAATAAAACCTTTAAATTAGTAGGGTTGTCACTGATATTCAAATATTTTATTTTGATTACTTTTTTTACTTTTATATATAGCTTTACAATTATAATAGGTCGATTGTAGATCACTTAGATGACACTATTATTTCAGGCCAGTCTTTAGAAATGTTCCTGTATAGATAACATCCATGACCCAGGAACACAATATTTGAGTTCATCTTACAAATTCGACAGGATTCGAACTTAGGACCGCCAGCTCAGTAGGCTACACCACTGCGCCAACCGCGTAGTCAATTTTATGTTTTGTTTGGCCCTTTAGGTTTTGAAAATAGTATTCAGACAGAGTATATCTTTCAAACAGCATGACGTCATTAAATGTACCGTGTATATACTGTATGTAGTATACTTTTGATTATTTGCGTAATACAATCGATAAAAATCCTAATTACTTAGTTGCCTATTGATTCAAACGCAACGGACATTCGAATCGACCAATAAAGCAACGGTGGCGACATCTGCATAAATCTAGCCTTTATAATTATTCAAAAACGGCCATTAAGGGCATATAAATCGGCCGTTAATAGTGTGGAAATGGCACACAATGCCACTGTGTATTGTGCATGATGGCTAAGGAAGCTACTCGGGTCAAAAATGGTGGAATTGGGATTTACCTTTTTTATGATCTACTAGCGACCCGCCCCGGCTTCACACGGGTGCAATGCTGATAAATTAAAACCTAAACCTTCTGTGGAATCACTCTATCTATTAAAACAAACCGCATCAAAATCCGTTGCGTAGTTTTAAAGATCTAAGCATACATAGGGACAGATAGACAGATAGTAGGAAACGACTTTGTTTGTATACTATAAATATTATGAAATAAAATATTATGGGACAGTCATAATATACAAATCGATCTAGTCCCAAACTAAGCAAAGCTTGTACTATGGGTACTAGACGACGATATACATAATATATAAATACATATATAGATAACATCCATGACCCAAGAACAAATATTCGAGTTCATTACACAAATATTTGCCCTGGCCGGGATTCGAACCCGGGTCCGCCGGCTCAGTAGGCAGGTGTCTACAAACCGAGCCAAACGCGTCGTCAAATGTAGTGATGTCAAACCAGAAACCATTTTCTTTCTACAAGGAGGACCGATAACCTTGTGAAATTCGCGGGAAGCTGTTGGATGTGGGTGCACAGGACCGACCGACGCGCAATTAAAATCTTAATTCGAATCCGAATCTTAATACGCATAGAATTGTATTGCCGAATTTTAGTTATACAAATTCGACCTCATACAATATAAAATAACTAATGCCAGAAAAATAGGATAGGTTTGGTTAAAACTGCGATCCCAAACAGAAGATAGCATATGGCGTAATGAGGATTCGGCGTAAATAAATTATGCTTAAATAGACAATTATGCCTAAATATGTGTAAATAAGGGGAACCGTCTCAAGATGTAAGACTTTGACCAGTGTCCATTGCCAGCGATGGCTTCGGTACCCTATTCTATTAACAAGATGACCCATGATCGAAATCTATCTTCCACATTTCTCGTACCCCGCAGCCACCGCCATCGTTTCGTCGTAAATAGAGCGGTGTCACGCGCGTACAACGAACAAGCCACCCCGGGAGTCAGAACTAGCCGTCCGGGCCCGTGCAATAACCAAACGCGACCAACGACAACCAAAACCCAACCCTATTGATAGCAGAACCCGATCCGGATTGCGCGAGTCCAAAATTGCAGGTACGGCCTTATGAATTCGGCAGTACAACGAGTTCTATATTGTCGTACGTTCGGTTATGATAATAACGTAACTGAAAATTTAATCGATTGGGTTAGGGTAGCTTTTAGGTTTGTTGAGATTTGTATGGGGAATAATTAAATTTGCGTTCGCGATATGAGTCATTTCGTGTAAGAAATGGGATGCCTATGAAAAGCTAGGTATTGTGTTATTGTTGTTTGTTAATGAGAGAGATGATGTTAATGCGATGTTTTTGTAAATTAAGATGCTACATCTGCATTTGATTCAAAGAACAAGTTGGGTGCTTGCAAACTCTACCTAAATATTACTATGACTGAATAAAAAAAAAAAGAAATATAATATGATAATGTAATCGTGTAAGTTTTATATGCAACAGGCGAGATGTGTATGTCATCGAAATTAGTCCTACTGAATTAGTCCCCATCGTATATAACTGTCATATAACGGACGTATTATATAGTTTTTTTTATTATTCAAGCTGCATTAAATTGCAGTGACATGACAGTAATTTTTATTTAGCGAAATAAGGTTAAATAAAAGCAGTAACTTTTATTGCAGTGAAAATGACAGTAACTAAATAATAATTATCTAAATTAGATATCGTTCGCGTCTGTCTTTTATTTACGAATTTTATTTAATTAAATCTTAATTCTTATTTAAACGATATACTACTTAAATACATAAATATATACATATACTCTAATACGTATAAAATAGATTACTGTTTTGTAGAGTAGATTATAGAACCTCCCGTCAAAATGTTATAAGATGCTATTCAGTATCTCTTAATGCAGATGCAACATTTTGCATCGGAATGCAATTATAATCATAATACACGGTAATGATACCGTCGGCCGCTTTGTGGCTTGTGTTTCATACATTTTTGTATGGGCCGTGTGGACGCTATGTGATATGCGTCGTGGGTGATATTTCCTTGCTAAGCTTAGAATTTTTAGTTTTTGATGACGTGGCCTAGATTAAATGCTTCGTTACTTCTTGGCCCTCTAGCACAATTGTGATACGTGACTCTTTTTTCGCGATATATTTATCTATCTCTTTCTGTACGGTACTGTGAGAGCGTGACGTGACGCTATGCCGACAAGAGTCACATAGTTGTGCTAGACGGGCTGGTTCATTATTCACATTGTGCTTTATCGTGTTCATTCCTCGAATATCGTGTTATTGATCGAGCGAGCGAAGCGTCTCCGTTTCAGCTTGGCCCAAAATTTCCGGCTTTTTACGCCTAGAGGTTGGATTCCTCAACCGATTCTCATGAAATTTTATAAGTAGCTGTTACTCTCTATAGTCTCTATCGCACAACTCATAAAAATACGCCGCACCTATACCAGGCGACAGTGATTTTTCGGTTTATAACGATCTCTTCCAGGCAAACATTCGAGGCTATAGAGGATATAACGGAAAATGTGAATTGTACTCTGTGTTAAGTAGGCAATGCAAAGCAATTGAGAATTTACAGATATAACTGGCAGTACATACCTATCCAAACAATACAGTAATGGCGCTTTACTTCAATTCAATAAATACTAAGTCAGAGTTTTCCGGTCCCATATTTTACTTAACGCCCCAGCAATGACTATTCCTATTGACCACTCTATAGGGTCACCGCACAGAGTAGCGCGTGATACAGTTACTGGCAAAATAATCCAACAATAACGTCCTAAATAAAATAGATCACCAAGCAAAACCCTACTTTGTCTTCTAGGGAGCAAAGCTAGTTGATCTTTTGTCGCTTGGATGGAAAGATATTTAATATATAACAGACTCTAGAGATAAGAATATAAGGTTGAGTTATACAGAGCGAAATGTGGTTTGAGACGTTCTGGAGCTTCTCAAGTTGGGTAAAGGAGATCTCCCCAGGCGGCTTAGGGTCACATAGATAGTATCGGATGACCGAGAGGTCCTGAGGCATCGTTTAATTGCAGTGCGGGTTCGAATCCCGGGTGGGCGGTATAAATGGCGGCGCGGTAGCTATGGGTGGCGAATGGGCTATGGCCATGTGGGATCGATGTTGTGGTAATCGTTAGTCATTTGTGCGATATTCATATTTGTTTATTTTATTTGTTGTCTATTCGAATATCGTATAGCTAGCGTGAAAGAGTGTTTATTTCGCTTAAGGGAAAAACCTAAAATACGATTTTACGTTACCTGCGTTGTCGTGACGCCACTGAACGAACGCGTTGGTTTATCTTCGTAACGTAAAAATCTACGTCTAAAATAAATACTAATATTTCATAAATATTCATGACTAATATCGAAAGTAGCGACAACGATGAAATTTAATCTGTATAATTGACATTGCAATTTGGAGATTGGTAAAACTTTTATCATCGTCGTTTTTTGTATTCACTAACATTTGACAACCTTACCCAGGTCAATCCAGGGCCAACCCATGTGGCTTTTTCCAATTTGCGGACTCTATTAATATAGAAAAAAAAGACGACACAAAACGTTGAATCTTCTTTGTAATGTTACAAAATGACGTTTTCTTCGCAACTTTGTTTTTTGCGATTTGAAAAGATTGTAATGCCTTGTACGCATACTATGCAATCAAAAATTTGCGGGGTTTTGTAGATGTCATGAAAAATACCGTCAAAAAAATTCTTTTACCTGTCAACATTATCGTCTCATCATAAAAACTTAATTCCTCCTCCGCTGATCTAAGTTACCACCGGACTGCGTACTCAAGATCGCGAGATGGCAAATTGTCACCAATATAGTTAACTTTTACTGCGGCCGACAAAGTGTCTAAACTAACCCGATTTAAGGATCCGCCATCTTCTACAGTTGATGGCTTCCGCCATTTCAACTACGAATTGCCCCAACCTCTTATTTAAATCATTGTTGAAGAATAAACTACTTACCGCTCAAGGGAGTAAAGTTCATGGTTTAATCACGGGGAGTAAGTTAGGAGATTCTGATAGCAAATCGGATTTTGTTTTATTACCCGAGCTGATCGGGGGCGGGAGGTCGGATGATCGAGTCGGATGGAGTCATGCGAACGTCTGGTAGCAGTGTTACGTTGACTTTAAGTTTTTAAACTTCGATAGACAAGGATAAGGCCAAAATTATTTACGAACCAAACTCCTTTCGTGTGATATGTCTACACACCGACATTGGCGAAATATGTCTTGCTAAAATCAGCAACAAGCTAAGGCCATGAAGAAAATAAAAGTTTCGTAGTCAAAATTAACATTAAAATAAATGAATTTCCGAAATAAATGATTATTATAAAGCTTAGGCTCGTTTTTTTTTATAAATTGTCTAATATTAAAATAAGTCAAGTCGAAGTGTCCTATGACCAGATTTAAATTTCCAGCTCTCGGTGTCCCAAAAATAGGCCATCTAGCTGTTTTAGTATGGTGTGGTCGCCTCAATATATATCCACAGATATACCTAAACATATTTGTCAACCAATATATATCTGCACCTCCACATAAACTATTTTACTTATTCAAAGGATATATGACCATAATAATAATAATTTTTAATTAGCCCGTTACTTGCTACATGTACTTAGGTTACAGCCTAGGCAAATTAATGACACTTTTACCTACTTACAGAATGAAGTATATAATTTCATACTTTGGTATCTAAAACTCTAACTATGGCAAATAAAAACTGCAACTATTCAAACGGCTCCAGTTCGCCACTACAAACTGGCAGCTAAAGTTTTTTCTTAAAAATAACAATAAAATTCTCACCTTCGATTTTAAAACCATCGAAGCTAACGAGCCATTCAATGGGATAAAGACGTATAGCGCCACAATTTTACATTTGCGGGTGGTGAAATACGGCACTAGAAGCCCGTCATACAAATCTGTTTGAAATCATCGGTACCAGCGACACTGTCGTCGCTAAAGTTAAGTTTGTCGTGTAACCGAAAAAGTCAGCTCGGTGCTTGGAGACCACAATAGGCAGTTTGTAGCGTTATTACTGGCAGAGCCTTCAGAGCCATTTCAACCTAATTGGGCCATCGGATATTAAATTTTATTAAGTGCATGAACATGATGAGATTTTAAGGGTTGTTTTTAGTGGCTAAATACCTATTGCGTTCTTCTCTTTTTGTTAATCAGCGAACTAAGGTTTACATTGATGGTACTAGGTTGAAACAATGTATTTATAACCAGTTGTTGTGTACAATAAAGTGTTTACATACATAATAAGTATAACCAGACATATTTCTCGTTATCTTTACAATATCGAAAGTTTCGGAAGCCTCCAAGGATCTCCCCTATGACCGGTTGTGCGCATCCAACTCCAATAGCCTTAACAAGAACATCAGTCTACCTCTTAGGGTTTAGCCTTTTGGAGCTACGCCTTCCGGATGGTGGTCGCCACTCGATCATGTGTTTTGGCCGTGATCGACCTAACTGGCGTCTTACCTATTAGACCACTGAACCATTGAATTTCGGCCCTAATTTTAAGCATTGAGTTTCGAGCGAGAGCCATTAAATTTTTCAACCTTATCAATTTCTTACATGACTTAGGGTGGCTCCAATCATACAAATATTTACTAACATAAAATTGTTACATACATAAATATGTCTACATTCATATTAGTAGAATAGCTTCCTTAAACTCTCTCACGCTGTCGCGCGACAAAAACCCGCGCTCATTAGGATGCGCGCGACACGCGGGCGCGGCATTGTCTGCGCGTGCGCAATTGCGCTTTTTGAGCGCGAGCCGCTCTTGCGCGATTTTACTGAGAATATTTGCCTCGAATATATAGTCTGACCAAAAAGCGTAGAAATTAAAACGTGGCAATACTGTAGTGTCGTTCCTTTTTAATCAATCTGAGAAAACGGGGACGACACTACAGTATTGCCACTTTTTAGTTTCTACTCTTTTTGGTCAGACTGTAACTATTTTTGGTTCTCTTTAGAAATATGAACTTTAATACTACCGCTACGTTCCTAAATACTAGTGGCTCGGTGAGCAACGCGACAAAGCGAATTTTTAAAAAATTCGGAAAACTGAATCAACAAAAATAATCTAATATTTTTTTTGGTTTCTACGACTGTCACACATTTAAATAAAACGATTTAAACGGATTATATCGCGTATATTAATTATTTGAGATGATGGTTTGGGTTTACAGTCGAGTTCATTTACATCTACACACTTACGAGAACAAAAATATCGAAACACGACTTTATGCTCCTGACAATAGGGTCGTATTCAGATATTTTTGTTCCCGTAAGCGTGTAGATGTAAATGAACTCGACCAAAAAAAAAAAAACTACTTACTCGAACCTATTCACGAAATTTCATGAAAATTGATTGAGCTATTCTCCCTGTAGGCGGGAAACAGCCGAAAATCTGGACAGTCGGACATCCGAGTATCCGAACATACAAACCAATAAATATTCTATAAAAAAAAACTAGTTGAAAAAAATTTTTTTTTGTTGAAATAGAAGTCAGAAACCTCTTTTTGCTTTACCGTATTTTTTAGCACACGCCTGTACCATATTTGATATTGTCTGGAATACATATTTGCCTGTTTTTGATATTCTTTAGAATTTTCCGATTCTAATTTTGAGGCACTTTGATTAAGATTGTTGATATGTATTGTTTTTTTTAAATCCATTTATAGTCACAGAAAATGCACTGTCGACATATTTTAATACATATAATGCCTCTAGAATTTGCCTTATTTATATCGCAAGTACCTACCTATGTTATACATTCATATGACAGACACGTAACGACCACAGTGTAAAAAATGTGATCCTAATCAAAGCCAAGGCGTTTATTAACTGCCTCACATTTAATAATTCATATTTACTACCGAGCCATAATTCGAAGAGGTATTGAGATATTCCCGATTTAACAATATTTCTGCTTTATCACTAACATCTTCACCTTTTAAAGGTGATACGCCTCAAAATATCAATATTGAATATGAATACTACGCTTTCGCCTATCTTTTGGATCTTGAATTTTACCATCATCGATGTAGACTTGTATATGCATATTACCTAATGAAAAAAAAAACTTTTGCGGTAACGTCGATTAGAGTACCTATATAAGGTAAACGTCCCTGTGCTCGACACTGTCCCAATAGTTGCCATCTTGATGGTTATGTCATCAGCAATAGAGGTGACAGCATGGCGTCAACTATTAGGCATTAGCGTGTCAAGCACAGGTACATTCACCTTATATATCACTAAAACATTTTGTGGCAAGATGTCGGACATATGTCGGTTGAACTGTCGAATTTAACCAAAGTTTTTACGTTTCAGAAGCGAATTTCATCGTCTTTATTACAAAGACATTAAGGTGTAATATCAACATAATTACAGAATAACAATGTATAATTAAACGATGAAAAATGTGTTTTTGAATTAACGCTTCATTAATAATCTTTTTTTGATCCATTAGAATTCAGGACACGGGTGTCCCAATGACAGTAGGTATTAGTTCCGATCTATATTTTTCCTCGCATTTATGGTTTAAGTTCGTTTTCTTTGAATCACCAGGGCCACATGTAGGTACCGAATATCCACGGTGTTGGCAGTTGTTTGTCTTTTTTTTAAGTGACGTGAATGTTTCGAATAATGTATAAATATACAAACGTTCTGAACCGATCTGTTTAAATTTTCATGTACAAACGTTAGAGTAGAACGAAGCGGTAGGAAACGGTAGAGTTAGAGTACAGAACAAGATATGAGTGACAATTTAAGAGCGTTTACTATCTCATTTTAGTCTCTAGGTCGCCTTATAAGACAATGACAGATATAAATGAACTTATTTTATATCTATTGAAGAAGATATCTCGTTCAAAGGTAAACCCTAGTCATTTATTCAACAAACAATATAAATTTACCTATTATATTTAACAGAGTGGAACATTTGTAAAGACTGAGCTGACAGGATAGTGTCATCTGAGTGATCTACAATCAACCTATTATAATTGTAAAGCTGGATTTAAAAGTAAAAAAGTCATCAAAATAAAATATTTTAATATCAGTGACAACCCTACTAATTCAAAGGTTTTATTTACATTTTAAATTGACACCTGTCTTTAACTTAAATGTTCAAAAGATGTTAGGGTTGATATGTGCAGATTTTTACACTAATGTTTAACAAAGTGTACCTATCTCAAAAATGGATAGAAATATTTACGTAGTTCATTGGTGAAAAATTAAGTACTCAGTCTGAACAATTCCTTGTTTGCTTAAAAGTCCTTCGATCTGTTCCACCCTGTTTAATACGTATGTTTCATACCAAGATTAATTTCCATACAATTTTCCATAAGTTCTTTCACTTCCAAGACAAATGAAGCAATTAAAAGCTCCCTAAGGCTCCTTATCCGTTCCAAAATGCTGATTGTTTTAGACATTTTTCTCTAGGATGAAACATGTTTCTTAACATATTATGTTATATTACATATTAATTTATTTTTCACTACCCAAAGGTTGTCTGGAAGAGATCGCTCTTTTTAGTGATAAGACCGCCTGTTGTTTACCTCTAATTGAATGTTACGTGTAATCTGAATTTGTTTATAGGTATTTATTTTCTGTTGAGGTGTGCAATAAAGAATATTCTATTCTAATGTTACTAGTTAGAACAGGGCTAGTGTGATTTATTGGCAGGTATATTTTTGAAACCTACAGTTTAAATATTTTATTGATAATTTTTGTTTCAAAAACTTCTCGAAATTCACACAGAAAACTGGATTTTTCAACTTATTTTCGACTGCACGCAATGAAAGCATGAAATAGCTATGTTACTATTTAGATAGTAGTTCTAGATAGAACTCAGGGAAAAGTATTATTCACTTTAAAAAGTTGGTTGAAACTATCAATACATTTTTCATACTATGAAAAAAAATAATTAAAGTATATAAGGCCTCTTAGAAAAATCATTTGATAACTGATAACCTTCCGATAGTCAAGAAATAGTAGTTCAGGGTCAAACGCACATCCTCTTAGGAACAGCCCGCACCATCGCTCCCGCTAGGCCTCATCTCCGTGTCAGTGGAACGTCCGGCAGCGTATACCTCGACGTGTTGCGACCGCCTACGACTCCATTACCTTCGCTACAAATGTTGTTTTAGATGAACCAGGTTCTAGCTTAACTTGGTACTGCAAAAGATAGTCTATGCAACTGTAATGAGTCTTATTGTGAAAGAAACATGAGTTAGTTTGGAGAATCTAGTTACAAACATGGGATGTGTCAGGTGGTACTTAAATTGTCTACTAAGGTGCTACTCGTACGCTGTAGGAGTTATAGTTGGTTTTTCTGAAGCGATGTGTGTTTAGTATGGTGGTAGACTGTAGGGCGCCTTGTTTCCATGAACGCATCCAGTTGTGGGGCAGAGGGAAGTGGCGGAACTGCGGATGGGAGGTATTTAGGGCTCGTTGGATGCTTGATCGGTTTTTTGTTGAAAGTAGTTAGTTTCTGGCGGCTTAGCCTTAGTGGGATTGCCGTAATAGCATCGTTGTCGCAAAGTGACGGCTTACGGATGGAAACAACTGTTTATTTCTAACGCCACGACCATACCACACCGACGTAAAGTGGCCAACCGCAAGGCGGTCCGAAGACCTGCCTATAGCACAACTAGGCTTCGCGACTCTTGTCGCGCGACATTGCATTAACCGTCACCCTTTCACAGTACTGCGAAGAAAGAGATAGGTAATAATTCTCGTGCGAGAAAGAGTCGCGTGTCACAGTTAGGGTTGAGGGGACTCCCTGGATGCGGGTCGCTTCTATGCGGCCTATGTGGAAGTCTATTGTGGAGGACTGTGTCCAGCAGTAGACGTTCTATGGCTGAAATGTAGGTGAACTGTTTATTTATTGTGAGACCTCTACTCTAAATACCTCTGATATTATATTCTAGAGTGTAAGTTTGCTCTAAATACCTCTGATATTATATTCTAGAGTAAAGGTCTGTAACGTATTCTGACAATATTATTTATATGGGAAACGTAAAGGTCGAGCGAACATTTAATCATTGTTACGAAAAAAACTGACTTTTGACTTTTTTCAGCTCAGTAGCTCCTTTTGTGAAAGGTAGACTAAAACTTGTGGCTCCGCTTACAGACCATATAAATAAGTACAATAATCCTGTGGTAAATGTAAGAAAATAGATTCGGTAAAAAGTCAATAAATCGCAGAAACGTGTTCTTCCTCCCGCTAAGATTCTTTAATTAAAAACATAAAGAACTTGGATGGCCCGTGGGAATAGCGGCCACCAACGCTGTGTCTACGTGTCGTACCGCTACAATATATAATTGGCGATATATAATGATTTCCTGACTATTTATACAATTTATTAATTTCTTTTTCTTCGCTTTCCTTTCATAGCAAATGTATTTTACACAAGCATTTTGTTTTAAAACGGCATTTAGGCCTTTTTTTGGAATAGGCAATGAGTTGGGGTTTGGCATGCAAGGCTGAATGAATCCCTTTCATCTGGTTCCCTTAATCAGATAATCAGCCCTCTTTGCCATCCTTGCTACAGATAATACAGGATAATTCCCGTACTTGTTCGCCATTCAAGAACGTCGGTATCCTATCTCAACTGCGAGATATTATTTCCCATCAGTAACGTTTCGCCAAATTTTAATTTGTCCGAAAGCATTTTTTTTCCTTAAACCCGTAATATTTTCAAGATTTTATAAACATCGTTTTAAAGAACCCTTTAGGTAAGGTTAGGATTCTTTTATAAATATTCTCAAAAATTAACAGTTTTGGAAAAAAGGGCTTTTGGACAAATGAAAATTTGGAAAAACATAACAAATGGGAAACAAAAATTAGTGTTTCAGATAAGTAACCAAAAACTTCTTGGTCCCTTCGATTCAAAGACAGGTCGATTCGCAGACCACTTAAAATTAAGACCTCTTTATATATGGGACATCGGTTACTTTGGTTCTTCCGTTATTTATCAATTCATTTGAAAGAAGAAAGACAGCATTTGTTTATCGCATAGGAGCGTCACTAAGCATTTTGTCACATTAAACCACCAAAGCTTCTATAGGTATTAACCAAAACGCAAATGTAGAAAAAACGGTTTATTAGTTTTTTCACCGCGCTGTGGAATTAACAAAAACACTTTTACTTGCTGCTAATTCCACAGGCAATTTTACTTGTCATTAATCCTACAGCTACTTGTAACGCGATGCGCTAATTAATATATTGCTTTTAAAACATTTTCTTCTTCAGCATTCCTACCATGCGCACAGACAATACAGCCCCAGACCAGAAAGTCGTATGTGCTATGTAGTTGTTATGTTCATACGGCTTTTGTGATAGCAAAATGGGATGGACATTCTTGCGCGTGCAAGTTTTTGCGGGGTGCCGACTCAAAACTTACGATATTTATACTAGAGTGCCTGGGAACTGTGTGGTTTCTAACAAAAACTGTCTATAAAAGTATAGGTTTAAATCAATGTCATTGGAGTGGCCACGACGCAAGACTGATGCCTGGAGTTCGACTCTGGACGGCTTGTTGTAGTACATCATGGGCACCAAAATAAATTCTTACTCGTATTTTTTTTCCTGCGGTTGCACACTGAGTAGAACGAACTATTTGAACTCGGAGCCATGCCCTAAGTAAAACAATTAATTACCAACTGTGCGGAGTAGCGGGGGTGCCGCTTAGGTAGAGGTTTATAGTGAAATAGGGGAGTTTTATGCATTTTTAACATGTATTTTAAAAGAGCTTTGAATACATTCGTTCTATATGAAAGCCTAGCCCTGAATACTCGGCCCTTTTGGCGAGTGATAAAGACGGCCATTTCTATTATTTTTGTCAACTTCTAATGAGGAAGAGGATCTCAATTCGACTGTATATTACTTTTTTCTATAATTTTCATTATGCCAACCCTGCTGTCACAGACAAAGAAGGTCTATACAGTATCTACCAGTTGGAATATCGTTGTGGTCTCATTTCGCCAACAGCTGGACAGATTATGTCATTTTTCTACACAGAAGTAGCATATAAATGCTTTTAGGTAAAATGTCTCTGCTCCGTAACCTAAACTTTATTATTTTGATGTTCAAATGAATCCAAGGTATAAAATATATATTTTTATCTTCGGTTTCCTTATTATGTCGCGTACCTATAATTTCCTTTGTGTGCTGGTCGTTTCAGAAGTTTAACTAGTTTCTATGTTCAAGGGGTAGTACCACACGCACACGGATTAACTGAAATGAGCTACGCAATATTAACCATTTTAGGCTGGATACAACCAAATTGGTATGAGGTTTATTTGGAAATCAAGAAGGTAACAAACAGAATGACTTGAATTTGTCAGTAACTCTAGGATTAAACCCTTATCGTGTTATAGTTGAATCAAACGCAAATCGTTTTATTGAAATTCATAGGTTGTTTACAAGTTGACGTAATTGATAATAAAAAGAGACAAAAAATCCCATATGATTCAGAACAATAAGATGATCAACCAAACGGCGGTCGTGCGGTGTGTTCGATTGTTCTTGTTCAGATCTTTGTTATCTGTGCAGATACTACTGTAATGATTGTGTACCCGAGATACTGACGGCAGAACAATTTCATTTTTTGCAGACACGAGCGTTTATATAAATAATAAAAATATCAAAGCTGCAAAATATTTATTTAAATAAAACAATTGAAACAGATTATAGGTATCGCGTATATTAATTATTTGAGCCTCCCTGACGTGTCGGGAGTTTTACAGTTACCGTTGTCAAAGGATGACTGAGGAAAACACAATTTTTCTCTGTCAAAGTTACATTTGTGCAAACTGCCCATTTTATAAAATAAAGGTATAAATACTCGTACATACATGCCAGATGGACCTAATAAGTAAAGACACCTCATGTGCCAGAAGGGCATTATAATTATTTTAGTTAAAGTATCTTCAGCGGTTCCATATAAATTGTTTTATTTAAATGTGTGACCGTCGCGGAAACCGCAGAAAATATTAAATATTTATTTATTCTTATTTGCGTGTTATAGTAATGTGTTAATAAACCTCGTGTGATCTTATCAAAATCTTAAATAATATTGTCGGCACCGCAGATTTCCCAATTTAACGCAACGCTACCGTTTTGCCTTGCACCAAATGTGTAGGAGTAAGAATTTAAACAACCCACCAAATACCAAACGACGTCAACCGTCCAAACAGTCGTCGTATGAAAAGTAAAATATCTACATTTAAACCAATTTACGCCGTTTTTACAACGTTATTAAGCACAATTTGACAGTAAAAATGGTGGAATTCAACAATAAAGTTTATTACTAAGCCTTTATAAGGGAAATGTTAAGAATTTGCTGATTTTACAGTGGCACGAGCCCGCGATTACTTAGGCCAATTATCAAAATGGACTTGTGCAATAATCTGGTATTTTTCGCCCGAAATGTTTAAGAGTAACGGGCCGGGAAAGGTGTGAACGGTCAAACAAACGCTCACGTTTTGAATGTCACAATTAATGCGATATATATGAGGTTTGTGTCAAAAAGACCGGCGGCAGACAGGTGAATTTCGTTTTTAGTTGACTGAGGCACAGAAAAACTACTGTACACACACACACACACGCACAGACTTAAAAAGGTTTAGTCTTTTGATGTGCGCAGACGCCGCTGGAAAAATTTATTTTATTGGTTGTTAGTGTAAAATTCAATGAACTTTATTTTTATTTTGGTTTGTCGTGATTGAAAGTTACATTGTTTTTATTAACGTTTAAATACATATTGTTTCAGGTATGTCAAATTGGCAGTTATATAATCTGGTAAAAATGTATATAATTCAGGTTTGTATCCTAAATCTAAACAAATGTTTGCTTGCTACACTAATGAAGGTTTTGTTTTATGATCTTCGTGAAATTCGCCTAAGAACGACTGTAGTTTATTGTTTTTGTGTGTTTTATAGGGTGTTTGTGTAAAATTTAGTTCATGGGGCACGACGACACTACCGACCGATACTTGCGTTGCTGCAGGAATGGTTACCAACCTATCCCTACTTTTCCCTATAAAAAACCTAGTGAGGTTTAACAAAAATAGGTACTCTTAAGGCTCAAAAATGCTGATTGTTTTAGAAATTTTTCTCTATGGTCAAACATGTTTCTTAACATTTTATCAATGTTACTATTTAGAACATGGCCATGGCAATTTATTGGTATGTACTTAAAACCTACAGTTTGAATTTTTCATTGATAATTTTTGTTTTCTAAAACTACTCGAATTTGACAAAAATCACGAAGTAACTGTTTTTTTTCCTTATTTTGACTGCATGCAACGGAAGCATGAAATAGCTACCTATGTTACTTTCTAGAACTCAGGGAAAAGCAGTATTCATTTTAAAAAGTTGGTTGTAATTACCAATATATTTGTCATAATTATAATATGAAAAAAAAAAATTAAAAGAAATAAGGCCTCTTAAATGGCACCATTTCTGTTAAAATCGGCAAAGAGACAAAATCTTTATCAGGTTTTAACTAACAAGCCAAATATGTATCTCTCACCGTCAAACGGTTTCGATTGAAATCTAGACCTGTTTCCATTTGTTTGCTGTCCGTACGTTAATTAATACAGTATTACCGTGACTTTGTTTTGTCGTGTTTGAGCGAGTGCCTTAAGGCGCAGTCGGGCCAAAATTATAATCTTTCAGCAGGTATTTATTGGTTTGAAGAAAGGGAATAAGCGTGGTTACGCCCCTTTTGACTGCTTTTTTCTATTTTTGCTAATGATACTAAGAAGGCATTTTCGAACGAGCCCCGGCTTTGCTTCTGCCATAGTTCGTCGGGAAATTGGGCAATGTCACTACTCAACGACTCATATATTTACCATCTCTGCTTAAAGAATTATATACTTGTAGGTGACCGTCCCGTTAATTTTATAAAAGTGCCTAAATGCGTGTGGTAACCGATATAGTTCACAGGATTGCACGATTGAAGTGGCAATGGGCGGGCCATATAGCCCGGAGAACGGATGACCGTTAGGGCAGCAACTGGAGTGGTGACTGCGTATAGGAAAGCGCAGCGTGGGACGGCCCGCGACTGGGTGGGCAGATGACCTCGCTAGGGTCGCAGGGAGTCGATGGATGCGGTCTGCACAGGATCGCACCTTGTGGCGAGCGGGGAGGCCTATGTTGAGCAGTGGACGTCTGTGGCTGATAGATAGAAAGATAACTGTCCCAATAGTCAATCGTTCGACCACTTATAGCGAAGAACAAAATAACAAGAGACCCTCGCTAAGCTCAAGATCAAGGGTCCGATACAGGTACTACTTTTGGATTCAGCGTGCGTCGTAAGGAGGTTCTTATCTCTGGGGTCTTAACCATTGATAGATTGTGAAGCTGGCAACATCCTCATTATAACATGGATATTATATTCTATCCTATGTAAACTTCTTTTTAATGAGTTTATAATTTCTGTATTTTATTAGTTATAGTCGTTTTATAAATATATTTTTTTTAATCATTAAACCTCACACAAATTAACCCAGTCCTAAATTGAGCTCAAGACGCTTGTGTTACGGGTACTAAGTAACGAGGCTACGCTATACATAACTTACATAGATAAATTAATGGATACTTGAATCCACAGAACATCCATAAGGGCGCGTGTACACGGTGCCGCCTCCGCGCCGACACTGCACCGCCGCCGCACGGGCTCGTGTACACGGTGTCGCCTCCGCGCCGACACCGCGGCGGCGGCGCGGCGGCGGGCTTTACGCGTCTCGTGTACATAGCGCGGAGGTGCGGCGGCGGTGCGTTGTCGGCGCGGCGGCGGCGCGGCGGCGGGCTTTACGCGTCTCGTGTACATAGCGCGGAGGTGCGGCGGCGGTGCGGTGTCGGCGCGGAGGCGGCACCGTGTACACGCGCCCTAACCCAGCCGCAAATGTTCGTGTTCATCTCATCAGACAAATACTTGCCCTTGCCGGGATTTGAGCCCAGGACCGCCGGCTCAGCTCAGCTGCGTTACCAACGCACCAACCGCATCGTCGCAATTTATAATCAAAATATCTATCTTCTAAGGTGCCTCATTAAAATGAGCCTAACGTGAAGAAAAGTGTACTTATTTAATTATGACACTTATGAGTTCATTTTATTTAGTTCTGACATTGTATCGTGTAATTGAATAAAGAAAGTATCTAGTGTGAGCGAATTTGTGGGCACACATTTTCATAAAGCAGCCCCTTATTGCAAGTACATTGCTTGCGCATTATCTGTTTTGTTTATGGCTCTCTGAAGTTGTCAGCTCAAGTTAAGTACAGCTGAAGTGAGTAAACATACCTATCCTACTTGTAATTGGGGATTTTTACGACCGTTTTAAAGCAAGCGTGTTGTTCTGATATACCGTCACATTTTTACGATTATATCGTCAGGTTAGCGCGATATTTACTGATGTCGGCTGATAAAAGTCACTAATTGACAAGACAAACAAACATATATGCATAAAAAAATATGTCATTTTTATCTGAAAAATTTGTCATTCATAGAAATTATAAATTAGTAAAATAGATATCGAGTAAAAGATCGGAAAATACGCTTAACTTGTCTGAGTCTAAACGGCTGTTGTAAAAAAATAAGTATGCGAAGATGGGTATTTGGTGACAGTCAAATACGAATAATCATATTAATCACTACACATCGATTACAATCAATGTGCCAATCAAGAAGAACTCAATTAAAGTCGTGATTTTCCAGTTTTTTTTTATTTATATGTGATTTAAATAAAGCTAATCATGTACTGTAATCGAGTAAGTAGTTACTTAAATACAGTTAGTTAAAATCCGTCAACTGACTGTGTATGAATCAGCCAACGTTTTATGTATAGTGTAGGTATATCACCAAATCTGAAATATATATCCAACGGTTGATACTTGTCCTTAAAAATATCAAAAACGCTATCTACAAGTTATCCGCAGGATACAGATGTATTATAATTATTAATGAGCTCGGTTCGCTTCGTTATGAAAATAAGTACGTACTTACACACTCGTATATTTCCATTATTGAATTACGCTTCGTACAATGTTGTTGCTTACCGCTACGTTGCATTATGGAATTCGAATTAGTATATATGAAACGGGAATTTCTTGGGGCTTTGTTAAGTTTTAGTGACATGGAAATGCCCACTGTACAAATTGACAACGTTTCATATTTCTAACACGTGGAAATTAATATAGAGATTAAGCAAGCTTTACGTCGTGTACACTGCACACCCAAAAAAATATTTGAATTTATTTTCTGGATATAAAGATATATAAGAAAATATATAAAATAACCGAAATCTGCGACAACAATGTTTGCATATAGTTGTAGTTCGACCTATTCGCGAAAAAACAAGCTGCCAGTAATGCCAAGCTCATTGTCATTAGTTTTCTTTTAATTAGACACCAGACTAACGCACATACCGCGTAAATAACAGCCGTCGATAAAGTTCTCATTTCAATAAAATACTTAGCATTTGTTTGAATATTGATTCGTATCTACACTTGTTACTTACACGGTATTGCACTATCCCCGACGATATGCGACCTGTGGCCGAGAACAGCCAAACCTTAGGACATACGAAATATTTTTTGGCCAAGTTGAAACGTGAACGCTCCGCTCGTCCGGCCAATTCGAACAGCCATTTTGCAGCTGGGTTGCAATTTAAATGCTGTCCGGCTGAAGTGGCTCTAAGAAGCTGTGATTTCTAGCCCAATTTGTCGTTTTTTACACTCCATTATCGACTTCAACATCACTTACGATTTAATGCTTATCCTACATAAAAAGAGGCACGTGATGACTTCTCGTAGAGCCCGGCTGCGAAGGAATTTGATGATGATGTGATCGCAAATCTTAAATGAAGAGTCCCGGGGAAAAACGATGAGCGGCCATCTTGTCACGTTATTGGGTGTTTTTGACTTTGAAGTTTTTTTTACCTGAGTACTTTAAACAATCCCAGGAGATGGATGATTTTTCCACGTAGCCTTCCTTTTTAGGGTTCCGTAGTCAACTAGGAACCCTTATAGTTTCGCCATGTCCGTCTGTCCGTCTGTCCGTCTGTCCGTCTGTCCGTCTGTCCGTCCGTCCGCGGCTTAGCTCCGTGATCATTAGTACTAGAAAGCTGAAATTTGGTATGAGTATGTGTATGTATCACGCCGACAAAACGGTAAAATAAAAACTAAAAAAAAAATTTTTTTTCGGGTACCTCTCGAACACCTAAAGTGGGGGTGATTTTTTTTTTTCGTTTCAACCCTAGTGTGTGGGGTGTCGTTGAATAGGTCTCTTGAAAATAATAGGGGTTTTCAAACATTACTTTTTGATAAAGTCAGTAGTTTTGTAAATATTCGCTCCGAAAATAAAAAAAATTGTGTCCCCCCCCCTCTAACTTTTGAACCACAAGTCAAAAAAATATGGAAAAATTCATGTTAATGCGGCCTTATAAGTGCTTTCAATGAAAACTATATTGAACAAAATCGGTCAAGCCGTTTTTGAGTTATCGCCAAATTTCATATTTTTTCTTTAAAAGGTCGTAAGTTGACTTCCAGAAGGTAATAAGTGATTACAGTTTCTAGGGCGTTTACGACCTTTTTATAGAGCTTAAAATCTGTCTTAACTTAAACCTCGGGCTTAAAACAGCAGTTTATTGTGAAGGATGAGCAACTACGGAACCCTACACTGAGCGTGGCCCGACATGCTCTTGGCCGGTTTTTTATGTTTGCCGTAATCAAGTTATGTTCTAGAACATTTGAATGTCCAGCTATCTCCTTACCAAAAATGGTAAAAAACCGTCCAATCGTCTTGTCGTATTCATATAAATATCTGGGGGAACGACAGTGCCCCCGCCAAGACGAACTAAAAAGAAGGGGCACTACCTACCTTTTCTCGAACCGTTTCGTCTCATTTTCAAACCCTCATAGTTTCGTCCCAGTTAATTGAATATACTCGCGTACTTAAAGATATCGTATTGTATGTACTTCATATTCAATATTTATATTAAAACAAAACAAAAAAAAACTCCGACATTAAGATGTTTTCGAAAATTTCCCGTATAATTTTGTATTAAAATTGTATGTATAGAAGATACACGGGACACTGCTATAGTCAGTACAGTATTAGATTAAGCAAAATAAAATAATATAATTGATTAACGTAGTGATAGTGATTCGAAATTCAAAATGCAAATCTGTATTCTGCAAGTAGGCCTCAAGGGAATAACAATAATAAATATTAAATTACAAGTAGGTACATCACAAATAATAAATTAATGCAACAGACAAATCACTGGGCTTTACCGATTTGATTATTATTATGATAGGTATATTAGTTTAGCTGGTTCAGCTTTTTAAAGTAGAGGCATGATTGATGCATTAAATCTTAATTTAAAAAATAGCAAGAAAAAAAATGCAATAAAAGTCTTAAAATATCAAATAAGACATACAAAAATATATTTAGAATATTTGTACCTACATCTACACATCGTAAATTAAGGGTAAAATTGCAGAAAAGGGTACTGCACAATTTTTTGGAAATAATTTCGAGCCTATTTTACGAACACTGAAAAATGAGCAGATCTAAAC
The DNA here is from genome assembly GCA_905147355.2 of Apotomis turbidana. Classification (NCBI taxonomy): domain Eukaryota; kingdom Metazoa; phylum Arthropoda; class Insecta; order Lepidoptera; family Tortricidae; genus Apotomis; species Apotomis turbidana. Next base: position 16,047,427 of record LR990292.1, on the reverse strand, counting down.
ATTTGCAAAAGTATACTCTCACTCCTCTGAACTAAAATCGTTTCGTGTATCCAGCCTGGAATAGCACTTAAAAGCGCTCAAGTAAGCTTAGCAACAAGTACCTCTACATGCCTCGCGGTATGATAATGCAAACAGTGAAAGTGCCTAAATAAGCTTTCAATTAACTAAAAGCTTTATTAATCGTGTTCGTGTCGGTAACTGGTGCAAATAAATATCAATTAAGTACTGGACTTACTGTTTTGTACGGTGTTTGGTGCAAGGAGGAAATAACTTGGTTACTTTTTAAGTTGATCGACCGGATTTTAAGGATTTTAAAGTTGAAGTATTTTTTGCTCGTGTCCACTTGCTTACATTGTGTCCCATATAACTAATTAATACTTCATTTCACGATCACGTAAACAGAGTGGTGCCAAACTAGTGTTGGTATAGACTCAATTCCTTAGTCTATACCAAAAAAAAAAGACTCGACTTGGTTTTTTAGACTCTAGTCATTGGATCGAAGCTTGAGTTCTTCTTAAGACTCGACTTACGACTCAAAAGACTTGGAAGTCTTTTAAGCTCCTGTCTCGTATGAGTTGAGTTCTTACAATGTGTGTAGACTTCAAGAACTTGAGTCTTTACCAACACTATGCCAAACTCATTGCGCAGTAGGTAGTCACTTATACTGCGCAATGAGTTTGACACCGCTCTTTTTACGTGAGATTAGGTATAGGTACTACATATAGAATCAAGACCAGCTCACTACGCACAGCAAAACACTTTACTAGCCTACGCACTAATACACCTGGACGCTGGGCTCCGCCTTCTGCGCCTTCGTAGCCTGTCTTAATGGCACCCACGCATCATGTCATCACGCCATCCGCCGAGTCATCACGCCCCAAGGATGCGTTGTATTTTACACAAACAGCCAATAAAATGTAGTAGTCAGGCGGTTTTTACAATGATGAAAAGAACCAGTAGGCTCTCTGTATACTATTATTTTCCACGGGGAATGAGAACCAGCTATAAAGCTACTATAAAAAACGAAAATCGCGTGACAGATATGTCGTTCGTGCAGTTGTGCTCTGAAAGTGACATGTCGTTTTCTAATGAGAGATTAGCCTAGCGTTATCATTATCATTAATGAGTCATTATCAAAACTCAGATCGCTGCCGCCTGTCCCTCACTGCACGCTCAGTTACGCAAAGGCACCGTTTTGTTACAATTAATGATTTTAATTAACAGAAAAGAACCTTAAACTGTATCAAAATCGCAGCTAATGAAACCCGCGCGCCCGAATTACTTTATCACCCTGTATATCGCTGAAATAACTCTGATCAGGACGATAAGGGAATTGGTACATGACATTAAGTAACAATGCTTTGGATTAATTAAAATAGCGTTTTAATTACAGGACAGTGTGACGGACGACTAATTAGGTGTTAAAATATGCAAGCCGGCTGCTGAAATAAGTTCAACTTGTATAAAGGTCTCATACGTGATGGGACTTAGGCGTATCCCTAGATATTCCAATTAATTATATTTTCATGTATTACTAAGCCGCGCAGTGTTACGCGCCCATCCCACGGGAATACTACATTTTTTCCGGATAAAAAGTAGCCTATGTCTTTCAATGACTACACACCTTTTGATGATGCTGGGTCTGAAATACAATGGTATTTATTCCTTAAGACCTAGGGCTTTAGGAGGATACCTATGATCGTTTTACCAATAATTACTTAGAATATGAAGTTTTCTTTGCTCGTGCTTCTCGGTACACTGTCGAGCACCGGAACGACGCGCTTTTAGCGAACGACACGCGCGTGGTCGCCGTCGGCTGCTAGTGATGGGCATTGTATCGATATTCTATATTGTCGACGTCATTGGCACCTTGAAATTGCCTACAAAGCTTGCCATCCTAGGCTTGAATTTAATCAGGGCCAAATGTAATATAAGCACATACCTACGTTTGTTCCATGGTCATGAATGTATTTATGCACTTATAGTATATACCTATGCGTATTATCGTCTTGTAACCTACCCATAATACAAACGGAGCCATAATTTGCACCACCTCCTCACCCACAGCTATATTAAGACTGCTGGACCAGGGGTTTGATAAAACAAAAAAAATATTCTTAACTGGTTCAACGTCCAACTGGCTTATATTGTAAATAATAGGCGCGGCAATAGTTCTAATCTTGATCTTTTAAGCCATCGTTTTTAAAACACCGTTAACGTCACTTAATGCAGTGCAAATAGCAAAAATTACCTACTACTAGCTTATGATAGCCGGGTCCGCGGTTCGGTCGAAATAAAAATAACCCAATTTCATAGGGAAATAAATCCTAATGCTATGTCTAATGAAATGGAGATATTACAATGTCCTGTTGAATTTACAGTTGCAGTTGTACCAAAAGTTGCAAATTCATGAAATTCTACAGTCTCGGACTTGAGATTGTATAAACCGAAACCATGTACCAAAGCGCATTTAAAAAGACTGAATTATCGATACAATAGTCGAGAAGCTTATCGATATAATACGGTCTCATCACTATCAGTTAGTGATGCGCGTAAATCGGGGCGCGTGCGCGCCGTGGGGCGACTCGGCCGTAATTCGCGCCGCCTCTTCACCCACAACTATCTTATGACAGCCGGGTTTATCAGCCGGGTCAGGGGTTCAGTTCACTCAAAACAAGGATTTGATTCGGAGCCAGTTGAACTGGCTGATAAGGGTACGATTTACCGCTGATTTTTAGGGTTCCGTACCCAAAGGGTAAAAACGGGACCCTATTACTGAGACTTTGCTGTCCGTCCGTCCGTCCGTCCGTCTGTCACCAGGCTGTATCTCAAGAACGGTGATAGCTAGACAGTTGAAATTTTCACAGATGATCTATTTCTATTGCTGCTATAACAACAAATACTAAAAATAAAATAAAATAAATATTTAAGGGGGGCTCCCATACAACAAACTTGTTATAGATTATGGTACGGACCCTTCATGCGCGAGTCGGACTCGCACTTGCCCAATTTTTGTTGATTATTTTTTTTATCGTTTCGCCCACGTGCTAAAAGTACCTATTTTATACTGCGACAATGTTTAATAATACCACCAAATTTTTATGTATACTATGAATGATAAGACCTTATAACGTCACAACTATCTTGGCACGCCGTACGCTGTTTACAAAATCGTTACCTTCAAAACTGTACTTAGCTTGATTTGCATTAAACGAAAACAAGTGTAGGTATTTTTAAGCACGTAGGCTATACTCCACAGTGATATTCTCTTTAATAATAAAACCTATCCTTCGAGCTGGGTCGATTTCAAGGTATATATGACAAAAAAATTACCTCAATCAATTACTACTAACTGACTAATAATTAATTACTCATAGTAGAAGAACAGAACAAACTTATAAACCCAAAATATATATTTTTTTTAATCTCTTCATTTCAGATGATTCGTTTAATATCTGTATTTTAATATTTTCTTCGGTTTCCGCGACTGTCTATTATTAATTATTTGAGCCTCCCTGACGTTTCAGTACCTTTACAGATACCGTTGTCAACCTTTGACAACGGTATCTGTAAAGGTACTGAAACGTCAGGGAGGCTAATAAAAATATACGCGATATAATCCGTTTAAATTGTTTTATTTAAATATCTGTATTTTGCTACTCAAAGGTTGTTTGGAATATATCGCTTTTTTCCTGTTGTTGCCCTCAACTGTAGTTTTTCTCCTGTCCAAATGCGCAATTAATTTTTTATTCAAACTTTTTACATAAATCGTTCAAGATTCAACTTGTTCGCCCTTGTAATGAAAAAATCCCGTTATGTTTATTCAACAACACAAGCTTCATAATTATCCTTTAATATATTGCGATAAAAATGATTAAATATTATAAATGACTCACTCAACCCTCCTGATTAACCCGCAATAAACGATCGAAACGAAACGCAATCTATTCAAATTATAAAGTTCAATAAAACCTTAATTTAATCCTTCCAGCGACAATACGGTATTATTTTTTAAAGTTCCTTTGTCCGGCACGCCTTCGGTACGCCCGTAAAAAAGAAAATTAAAAAGCCCGCATATGATTATAGCGAGCAATATCCGAAAAGATTACCATCTTATCTGAGATTCGAGACGTGAGCACATCTCGGGACTTTTCTACTTAACGATTCTGCACCGTGTGCTGTACGATTCGTGTGTTGGAAATATGTGTAATTAATGAGCAATGATCATTCGTAATTGGATAGGTACCCCTATCCAATTACGAATAATGAAAATCTTTGAGAATTGATGTTATTTGAAAGATGTGGTAAACGTAATATTGCGGTGTTATTTGGCATCTTAATTTCAATAATTCTCATTCTATCTGCTTCTATTGACGCCTATCTTGATACTTTATTACTTAACAGTTCTACGCCCTGTGTTGTGCCACAATTTGTGGCTAATTGGAATCATGTAATTGGAGTCATGGAATGACATTGAATATCGGATTAGGTACAAATAAATTTAATATTCATTATTATTAAAAGGCTTGAAGAATGGACATATATATCGAAATATGCTTGAATGGCTACCGCGTACCGAAATACCCAAGGAAGTTGTGGTCCCAAAGGAATCCAACAAGGTGGGCTGACGATCTGATCAGGATCGGGAGAGTGGCCTTCGTCCAGAAGTGTCCGACTTTCGATTGATTATGAAACGATGTGGTAGATGTTCCAATATTCGATATCCTAATTTTAATAATTGATAATCTGTCGTGTATTAACTAAAGATAAATATTTTAAATGTCAAGGCTAATATTTACCCTGATGGCTGATACGTATATCTTTAAAAGTTCGTATGCCTAGACACGGATCCGTGTAATTTGAAGCTTAGGTTAATATATCAGTTAGTTTCAATTTGATTAGCAAATTTTTAACATCGCATACGAGGGGTTAACTTGTTAAGCAGTAGGTAAGGTGCTTTGGGGTAAAGTCGAAAATGGGGATAAGTCGAAAATCACACATATCTACTAAACTGGGAACAAATTCTACGCTTGCAACGCTTGTCAAAACGCCATGTTTATCTCCTCCTCCGCTTCAGTTCACTTCGCATCGCTAGTCGTGAGGGCACGTGTGTTGCAGTCGATTAAATAAAAGCAGTGCGATTTTTGGATCTTTGCGGGGGTAAATTAGAACTAAAAAGAAATATGATTCTTAAACTCATATTGCATAAAATCCAGCTTCGAAATTACCCCACTTACTTTTGAAATTACCCCACTCCTTAAGAAATAGTATTCAAAATATTTTTTTTTTTATTCTAATCTGTTTCCAAATTCAAGCAACGTATTGAAACGCTGTGATCACAAAGCGTTGATGAATATATCCAATTTCGTAAAGATCTCATTACTTGGAAGGAATACTTCTTAGGTTCTGACTTACGAGCCCAAACCCTAACATACTCTGCACTCGCCTAAAAATATGTCGAATTAACCCAAAGCACCTTAATAACTAGTTCGAGTTTAAAAACTCTATATATACGCTCTCTTTGATCTAGTTTTATTCGACTGTTTTTTTTGTTTGTTGCCAAGAAATTTTTGATAAAAATTACTATTTTTTAAGCCGATACCTACGATCCGAATACTTTATTATGCAACCAGCCTACAATTGTAACCTATTTATTACTGAAACTATACCGCAACAGCGATGTATCTTAACATGTAAAAGTCGCTTATTAATGCGACCTTCTGTAATCTGTCTTGCGAAACCTCGCATTGTCCACTTTCTTCTCCCCGTTTGCGAAACCAACGATAAATATATTGACGAAAAAAATCCACCTCTTTAAAAGCCGTAATGATTCCAATTTTGCCTTTCCGCATTTAAATATTTTAACTGACCATAGAGACGTAACGTAATAACAAAAGAGGAATAAAAAGGTTGACAATATTGTTTCCCGAGTTTCAGATTAAGCCGAAAGTCGGGAGATATTTTCTTTAGGAATTTCTCGCGGCACTACGCTCAGTCTTGTCAATAAACCCCATATAAATTGCCTGCACCAAAAGCTTATTTGAATATAATAGCCTCTCCTATGGTTCCCTTTTTACCCCCTTTCCTTGAAGTCGGCTTGCAATCTTCGTCCGATTATATTGTAAGCAAATTATCTGGTCGGATCTGGCGGTTGAGGAACTCTTTGTTGATATTTTTATTCCTTTATTAATAAACTTTCCTTAGAGTGATTCTTTATTGACTTGTACATCTTTTGAGAGAGGCCGCGGGTTTTAAGTTTTAAACTCAGTTATTTACAAGTGTAGCGGATGATACTGAAATAGAAAAGTGTACAGTCAAGCGTGGGAACTTTGACCTTTCCGTATACCTAACATTGGCTTACACTTACACATCGCCAGTTTTAATTGTTTAATGCCACATGGCGCAGGTAAATTTCAAATGAAGAATTTAGAATATGTTTTACGGAAAGGGCCAAATCTACCAAAATTGAGTACAAATTTGCATATGTTTTTGTAAATCGATGTTGCTTAAAGTTCATAGAGATATGGCATTATGTTTTAAAGACAAACAGAACGACCCTGATCCCAGGATTCCCAGGGACAACACATTTGCTATTCCGAAAATTCGCCTTATAATGGCGATGATGTTTCTCGGCGCCGAGCGTTAGCGACTGAACCATAGAGCGCGGGGAATGCGTATTTAGATCGGCGCGCGGCCGCCATAGTAAAAATGTATGGAGAATTAAATTTTTGATAAATCTGGACCTTTAATACCAAACAATAATTGAAATATTTGATGCGGACAAATTGTAATGTAGGTAAACATTCATCTTTTTTTGAACTGAAAATTAGAATAGATTTCCATTTTTAAAGTATAAAAAAACACTTAGGTAACGCCTGCTTAAGATTTTACAGTTTTCGTCCAACTTTACTTGGTTTTCTAGGGTAAAATTTCACGGAGAAGTTGTTAACAAATTCTTCGAAGTGCTAAATATATAATATAGTTTAGAAATGGATTAAACAACTAGTGTTGACGTTGTCTACTTCAACATTATTAGTAAGCCTGATAAAAATATTTCACATATTTTTTTCGTATAAAAACTTCGCGTTCAAGTAACATCAGAGATTCATGACATTTATCGCGGTAGACCCGGTTTCATATTTTTTGTCAGCTACTTTATCGCAGGTTCGTCGTTGGTACGAACCAAGGAAGGTAAAACGTACAAACCTCTTTTGTTAAAATAATGAATGATTAGTTGCATAACTGATAGCTCGAAATGGAAAGCATAAATTAGTTGCCATGGCATAACGTTTATTTGGCGGAAATATCGTTCGTTAATTTACTTACCTACAGAGGCTAATTTACTGGTTTATTAAAAAAAGGTACATATTATTTATTCATACTTCCTTCTATATTTGCTATTACTTTGAGAGAAATGAATACGACGTAACCATTACAATTCCATAAATGCTTGAAATATTAATAAAAAAAACACTAGAATATAAATTTAATATAGTATAGGTATATCTGAGTCCAGAATCACTCCGGCTATTTTCGCTAATGTCGCCTGGGAACAGTATAATCCAGTGAATAAAGGAGTTTGACCTTACAAACGGTCCGGTAGTTTTGAATTTTTGATATGTTGTCAAGGATGGTTAGTCAGTGTTTAAAATGCAAAATGCACAATTCCCCCCCGCCCCCACCACTATATTGAAAAAACCGGCACTTTCTTCATATTTTTGCTCATATCTTCCTTTAGGAGCATTTTGGCTAAAAGAAAGCTTAAACAATGTTATAGAGAGTTAAATTCACTACATTCTCCATTTTATATTTTGTTTCTAGGACAGTCCGTCCTTGAAACAAAATTTGAAATGTAAATTATAGTAAATTTAATTCTCTACAACATTTCCTATACACTGTTTTAGCTAAAATGCTCCTAAACGAAGATATAATCCAGAAGTTGGTTTTTGACAAGGAAATTGCAATTTTTTACGTTTTTTTAAATGTGCATATCTACGTAACTATCTGTCCTAGAAACAAAATATAAAATCGAGAATGTAGTGAATTTAACTCTTTATAACATTGTCTAAGCTTTCTTGTAGCTAAAATGCTCCTAAAGGAAGATATGACCAAAAATATGAAGAAAGTGCCGGTCTTTTCAATCTGGCGGCGGGCGCGGAGGGCGGGGGGGGCGGGGGGATTGTGCATTTTGCATTTTTAAACGCTGACTAACCATCCTTGACAACATATCAAAAATTCAAAACTACCGGACCGTTTGTAAGGTCACCCATAGTACTTTAGTCTCTATTCACCGAACTAGTATTGGTGGAACTAGTATCTTAGGCGACGCGACCAACCGATGCGTGTGTGCTGCTACGACTGGTTACGAAAACTGACCTATGTTGAACGTACAAGTCGTAAGGCAGAGCCAAACCACTGTTACGTAGGCTATTAGCGCGGTTTGCGGCGCGGAGCGAACCCGTCTTGGCGTCATTCATACTCTTCTAATACAAAACCTTATTGCCATAATCTTAATTGCCTCAAATGTCCACCTATCTTGCTTCAGAATTTATAAATGCATAAAATTGACTATATAAACATAAAATTAGTTATTTCCTGAATTTCTGCAGGTTATACTTTGGATAATGGCGGCAAAAAAACGAACTACATATGCACTTATTTTATAAACGGACTCAATGTATGTGATCTTAGTTAATAAATTCCGTCCACTCACTCAATTATTTCGATCCCAAAGTAGCTCCGTAATAAAATTCAAGGCAGTTCTGTTTGTAATACGAGTAAAATTCCAATTGAATTGCAATAAAGTGACTTTTACTCGTTCATAAGCACGCGCCAAGATTAAAGTATCCGTCAGTCGACAATTTGATGAACAACTTCCAACGTGGTCTCAAATTTATAGAGGCCAGTTCGTCACCGAGAAGCCCATATCTTTCACTTATCTTGTATTCTTGTACAAGTCAATCCTATCAATGACATCGAATGACAAAACGAAAACTAATTAGTTTGGAGACTGAACGGACCAAATACATAATTAAGACGTATTTATTTACCCAAGCTCGTAAATTATCGAACGCTCTTAAGCAAGAAACAAGTTTAAGCGGCCCATATAGGCTTGAAATTTAAACGCAAATGACGGTGGTATACGATATTTGAAAAATAACTCAGTGAAAAGTGATTACAAGTAAGAAATTACGATTTGAATAGCGTATATTTGTGATAAAATCGACTGAGTTATAAGTTCGGGTGAAAAATTAACGTTCAATTAAAGGTTTTTACAAAGTTCAATTAAAACGGTAGTCGTGTTGGGTAAGAGTTGTGATTAACAGACAAATTTACGCAATACGATCGCGTCTGATAAACATGGTTTGGGTGCGGCGTATGGTGTAAGAGAACAGCGATTCTCCTAAAAGGACCATTTCCTACAGTACTTTTATTCCGACATAACATATTTATCACACATTTTTTTTTGTCATAAAGGTACAGTGATTTTATCAACCTAAGAAAATTTAAGATTTTTTTTCTACGTCTCCCTAATTTATAATTCCACTACTGTTACATACATTTACATAATATGTCGGCAGTAAACTAAAGTAAGAGTATGATACTAATTCTTTAAGGATCTAACTTTGTAGAACAAGTTTCCTTCGAAGTTCATAAAAAAGATGCAAAGTTTTGAGAGAGAGAAAAGATAACACCTGAAAATCTTTTCTGGATTCCATGGGCGACTTACTGGTAAATTGCCATTTGAATTCATGTTAAACGTGCTATTCAGTAAGTAAATGCTGCCGTCGTTATCTTCTTTGTCGTCACACTTTTGAGAGTGGTCGTGGTCGTCATTATCAGGGGTGGTGGCAACCTTTACAATCCGTCGCCATTCCTCCCATAATTTAGCTATCCTTGGCCGGTCTATCGCATCGGTGGCCTACCGCGCGGTCTAGTGCATTCTACTTTCCCCTGCACCACAAGCCGTTCCACAGAAGTGACTTCTCGATGTGTGATATGTCCGGAAAATATGAGAATATGACATTGGACGATGGAAGACGCTGCCGAGTTCTTGGGTGATTTAGACGTTGGTTTGGAACTGTGTCCAGGTTATGCCAATCATGTTTCTCAAGCACCACATTTCCATTGTTTCTGCCGTCATCATAGGTACTGTCTATATGAGCCAGTGTACACCTGGGCTGGGTGCTCAGCTCCGTCTGACCTTTGATAGGGCGATACGCGTTCGTAGCAATTCTTAGCGCGCATGTTGGTCCATCATGTCACCATGCCCAACGACAATTGCATCGCATTCCAGTGCATAGGCGACATTGGTGAATGTTAAAAGAGATAACCCTCCGTAGTTACTTATTTTGCGTTTGACTTTGTAAATGGTCAAAATAATCCCGGTTCTTATAATCCGTTCTCGCTTCCGCTCATGAATTGCATTAAAATATGTAAATTTGAAATAACTCCCGAGTTTGGTCATTAATTGTTGTTGTGTAAAGTACAAATATTCATTATCATAAATACATTTATCAGTACAAGTATGATAAATTAAATATAGTTTCATTTAGCGAAATTAATTGGAACGAACCTGAATGAAAGCATATTTCACATTTTTGGGATAATTTATGGACTTTACAAGCCGATATTTATTTTATAATAATTTTTATTAACCAGGATTTAAGAAAACCGCAATTAAATACTTACCAATACGCAAGTATGTACGTATATGTATTATTTGAAAATGGTCTGAATGGCTTCGAGAAAAGGATGTTACGGCGTGCCGGCAAGCGCGTTTGCTCGACTTGGCGGGGGCACGGCAGATAGGTACCATATGCAATTACAAAACATAGAAGCTGAGAGTTCCAGAAAAATGAACAAACGTTAGATAAATGTCCTATAACCTTTATTTATAAAAAAAAAAAAACATAAAATAGAAATTTAACGGTATTCAGACTAGAAAGGATAGTGTTTTTAGTGTGCAATACAATATGATTGTATTGTATTGTTAGAAAAACAGTACTTACATATAATGCAACACAAACACGCCCACCACGCGATTCCCGTCGTGACAAGTTATGTCATACCCCGGAATTTTCGGTGCAGGAATGGTTTGTCGCCTACTGTAGAGTAATGGTTTTGTGTCACAGTCACAGCCCGTTGTGCTAGTCCCGTTTTTGTTTGGAGTCTGGTCGAATAAACTGCAAAGTCTAAAATCATGCGATACCTTTTTGCAGCTGACTATACAAGGAGAGACACAACGATGGTAACAGGGTCTTCATCTTATTTCTTCGACTCCACTGTTCTCTTTCAAATTATAATAGTAGTTTATGCAACTGTTACATAATGACATGTTTTAAAACACGAGTGTTGATAATAGGAAGGGAACTCTAATACGAGGGTGTTAAGACCTAATTATGTAAAGTTGCATACAATACATTAGCTACACACATATTCATCATCATTAACATTATCGGCGGATGTGTCGACGAAGTGCAGAGGCGTATGGCAATTTCTAGGTCTGCAATGGACAGGTTTAGAAAAATATGGAGGAATCGCGACATATACAAAGCCACAAAAATCCGGCTCGTTCGGGCACTGTATTCCCCATATTCCTGTACGCTGTAGAAACGTGGACCCTGCGGGAAGTCGAGAAGAAAAAGATAGACGCCCTAGAGATGTGGTGCTTGAGGAGAATGCTCGGAGTATCATGGACTGAATTCCGTACTAACGAGTCTATACTTCGAGAACTCGGCATCGACCAGCGTTTATCATCTTTAGTACAGTCCGTACCTATTCTTAGCTTCTTTGGTCACGTATGCCGCCGAGGGGAGGTGACTATTGAGCGACTTGTGGTCCAGGGAAAGGTTGAGGGTACCAGGCTACAAGGCAGATTGCCTATGAGATGGACAGATCGAATAAAAGCTGCAATAAATGGCTCATCGTCACTATACGAATGCACGAGGAACGCGGCCCCGCCGGCGGCGGAGAGGTTGTCTTAAGTGTCATAATATGATATATTATATGATTATCTTAACATGACCCGCTGGAGATATCGTAATGTTATGAATTAGCATCTCTGATTTTGGTCGCTGCCAAATAATGTACGTCTTTACCTATAGGTAAAGTATTATATACTTAAATATATAGAACAACCATGTCCCAAGCACTAATAAGAACCCGGAACCGCCGGCTCAGTAGGCAGTCGCTCTACAAACTGTTATTTACTGTAACAAGTTCAGATACTTATATAGTATCTGCGATACATCTCATGATAGGTATTTATTTGAGTAGTTACCTATATATTTATCTTAATAAGTATTATTCTTGAGTTTAATTTAGGATAAAATCGATTTGTGTGAGGTTTTCTGATATTTATTTATTTATTTATAATATGGGCGTAGATAAAACAATTTAAAAAGTAGTTATCAAGTTTTATCAGGGCATCATAGAGCCCTCAAGGTAAGGAGGCCGGAATTAAGGCAGGCTGTCGATTAATTTCGCCACACAATCAGTGTTGCCGCGTATTGATCGATAAATCACGAGTTGGGAGTAATTGCTTATTTAAATTCGGCCTGCGGGCGGCGTGTAGGTTTTTACACGTATCGTTGTCATAAAGGGGACTTAAAAGTAAAGCCATATTAAGTTTGAGTAGCCGAATAAATTGTAATGAAATAATATAACACTAGAATGGTCCTACCTCCATCAATTCTGTAGAGGAGAAAAAAGGCATAAAGCTAGCATTAGATTAGCTAAGCTTGTAAATATTATAACCAGCTAAGCTTGTATCAAATATGGTGGCCCTTTCTGCCATTTTGGCTTGAAGATGATATAGAGACGGGGATGGTCCCGAAGGGGCCTTTACTATAAATAAACCTCTATCTTGTCACAGGACAGGGCTGTTATCTTTCCAACCATATACCATATTTAAATACTTAAAATTTCCAAAACAAAAAACAACGTACGGTACTCTGTGTAGTGTGTGCGCAAGTCCGACCTGCGCTTGGTCAGTCTTTTTAAAGAATACTTTATATACCTACGAGTACAACTAAGAAGAGAGTTTTTCCTTGCGCATTGCAAATGCATCTGAGCCGTTGAATTAGGGTCGCCTGAGCCAGAGGATTTGGGAACCTGCGGTAGACACAATTGAAGCATAAAACTGTTCCACATTTCGCTACAATCTAACATTATTTCCTCTATATTTATATCATAGCTAAGTTACAAATTGCAGTACAGTATCTTATTAAAAACGCCACTAATCACGTTCCGTGGCCGCGGTAGATGAATGTCTCGCCACGGGGTGCGGGCGTGGCACGAGCGACCACCGACGGCTCGCCCGGGTGGCGGCCGGCTGGATAGGACATTACAACTGACAGAATGTGATTCTAGTTTTATCTGTCTCCCTCGCTTTTACGCGATCTAGATAAGAACCTCTCAGTTTTCACCCGGAATCCCAAACTGAGAGCTCACTGACAGTACAGGCTATTCGTCTTGTCTGATCTAGTACGAGTACACAACTTTCTACCCTCAAAATTTACATTTAATGAAGAAAAAGTGTTATATCAAAAACAGGTAAACTGAAATTCGTTTATTCATTTTTGATGTTAAAAATAAAGATTATTAAATAAAGGTGTAAGTTCTTTGAGAATTAAAGAATGTTGTTTACTAAATTAGGAAAGTATATGGTCGAATGTATACGGCAATGGGATTTTTCTTCGCATTTTCATTCACGATTGTACTAAAATTACCCCGTACCTATTTCGAAAAAAAAAAAAAAACATAATACGTCGTATATTAAAATACACAAACAAACAAGAAACTACAGTGCTAAGGCGACTTTTACGTATAGCAAAAGGAAGACGTTCTGTAGTGTGTTTCTGTGGTCATCAGTCATCACACTAATATTATAAAGGCGAAAGTTTGTGTGTGTGTTCATTTGTATGTTTGTTACTTCTTTACGATCACGCGGCTGGACCAATTTTGATAAAGTTTGGTGATTAAATGATGTTAGGTATGAATGTAGCTGACACCCTTCATTAACACATAGGCTACTTTTCATCCCGAAAAAATCTAGTGTTCCCGTGAGCTGGGCGGGTAACACCGCGCGGTGCAGCTAGTAATAGATGAAAAGATTTATACGAGTAGACGAACGTGCCTCTAACTTTAGTTTTCGAGCTTCGAATTTGATGTTAGATCAATGTTTAACATAAAGTATTGTATCCATCCGGAAGACGGAACATGGGAAGGTCCTCAACAAGTTGGACCGATGATCGCGAGAAGCGATTGGATAAGGGCGGCGCATGACCGATCGTTCTGGAGAAATTTTGGGGGAGGCCTTTGTCCAACAGTGGACGTCTATCGGCTGATATGATGATGATTATTTCCATGTCCCATGTTGGAGATGCATTATTTTTTAAATTGGTGGTCTCTCATATTTAAATTCATTCATTTAACATAAGATTGCCCTAAAGTTTATAAACTGTTTGTTGTTTCAGGTATGTCAACGTAGCAATTGATTAACTCAAAAATATGTAGACAATTTCAGGTAATGTGTCCTGAATCCAACAAATACTCTAGAAGGGAAGCTAAAAATAATTAGATTTTCTAAGCTTTGTCTGTTAATACCTTTAGTCTATTTCAAAATGTATTCGACCCATTAGGGCTGCTAAGTCCCAGAGTGGCGACCACGTAATAGGAAAGCGCAGCGTGGAACGTCCCCCGACTAGATGGACGGATGACCTCGTGAGGGAAGCGGGGAGTCCGTGGATCCGGATTGCACGCGGGATCGCACCTCATGGAGAGCTATGGGGAAGGCATATGTTCAGCAGTGGACGTCTGTGGCTGACAGATAGATAGATAGAAAATTTATTCCACTTCAAATACTGTTGACCGAGTTAGGCAAGCGTTTCTGTGTCACCTAAAATTGTCAATGTCTGGATTTTCGGATGTCCAGCTGTTCTCACCTAGAGGTCGCATTTTTTCAATAGAGTCTCGTGAAAATGTTTGAGTAAGTTAATTCATTGTTTATAGATATTTTTTTGGATTTAGTTTCACGATTTTTAAATGGCGGATATACATATGGGGGGAAAAATTACAAATTTCAACCATTTCGAAACAAAATGGCGAGGTTTACAGCTCACAGAGCCACTACATATTTTTTTATTTTTAAATTATTTTTAATGAATGGATTGTGTGAAAGATGATACGAATAAGAACGAAGTAAACGACAAGATGACGAGTAATAGGGAAGAATGGAGGAAGAGAACGTGCTGCGCCGACCCCAAATAAATGGGATAAGGGTAAGGGAATGATGACATGAAACGGGAATTTCTTTGGGCTCTGTTAAGTGAAGGGAATGATGATTGTTATTCATTTTGATAGTACGTGCCTAAAGCTCAACAAAGCTTGCGAGATGACGACGTGATGATTCAGATGTCCTTAGATGCTCCTACGTCCATAAAGAGCTAAACTATTCAGTGATCTAGTATGAGCAGTCATGCCCTGCGCAATAGTGACGTCAGCGTCGGACGGGTCTATTAAAGTATGGGAAAGATCTAGATTTGAGGTATTTAGCAATACCTTAGCTATATTTAGGATATATAATACTTTAAATATTTTAAACTAATTAAGCTTTGTTTAATGATATTGGCAAGTTGACATTCTAAACAAAGGTTTTATACAGGCTGTATTGCTTGTAATAGGAGCAACAAATTAAAATATAGATTCTATTCTTCAAACTGAACAATATTTGTTCGGTAAGTTTAAAAAAAAGTCAGTCATTTCATTATATCAAACAAATTAAATAGTATTTTCAATGTACTCGTCCAATATTGACATTCCTTGAGCACTGACATAGCTGTCACTCTACTAACATCGCACATTTCGCAATACATTGCCTTTTGTCTAAACATTATTTTAGAAATTATTATTTTAATACACTTTTATTTTCAGAAGTTGCTTAACAAATATTGTTTAGTTTGAAGGGTAGTCTATGTTTTGATTTATTGCTCCTATTACAATCAACACCCGGTATTATGCACTTTTAGCAATACGGCTTTAGTTTTCATTTTACGTCGGACTCGCGTATCTAGAGTTCCGTACAAACCACGGAGTATATGGAGATGGCATTCAGCGCAGTTTGTTCTAGCACCGCTGTAGCCGACTTTTACACGCACACAATTATATTCGTATAAAAATACGGTTTTACAACAAACAGAAGTGAGTTGACATTGGCTGAGCTAATGTGTGCGTATTACGTAGTCATACACTACTACGATCAATGTATCGAGAATTTTAGTCCTTATATGCATATCAGACAATGTCTTTATTTTTATTATAACTTAAATAGAAATAAAATAAAAGGCAAATGAGACTTTATGATTCAGTACGACAAAGCCTCGAATTGACAAGAAATTGATTTCTACTTCCGTCAGTTCAGTAGTGTCACTTTTGATATTAACGCTGGCTAAATATTGCAAGGTTTTATGTTACAATTTTAAAACATTTAAAATTGAACCCTATCCTTGTAGCACGGGGTCTAATTTTAACGGCCCAGAAAATGTAATGTAAGCTCTGCCAGCGGTATGCATCTAATGATTGTAAAGGTTAAGGGCGTGATCAAATCAAAATAGTCGATATCGATAAAATAATAATATGTATAGGCTTATAATATGTATAATGCATGTTCAAAATATTGATTTTGTATGGTCGTAAACGTCGTAAATTAAATTATCAGACCTTTTAATTTCTGGCGACGAAATCAAATGGAAGCGTCCATCTCAATCTTCCTATCGTTCAGAATGTTTACTTTACATGTAGTGATATATGAATAATAAAAACATCACCTTACAACATTTGGAACAGGTAGTAGGTAAATTATAAACGGAATAGATTTATTTATTTCATCATATAAAATGTAAACAAAATAATTAAGGGACAATCGTACACAACTCGACCTGGCCTTATACTAACCAATAGTAGACGACGATATAAACAATATATATAGATTTAATAACATCCATGACCCAGGAACAAATATTCGAGTTCATCACACAAGTATTTGCCCTTGCCGAGATTCGAACCCAGGACCGCCGGCTCAGTAGGCAGGTGCATTAAAACTGCGCCAACCTCGTCGTCAACTGACTAGCACGTATTACATTGTGGATTAGCGAAACAATAATACTGTGTTCAATCGGTGTGGGGATGTTATCAAGGTCGGTGACTTCCGGTCTTCGCGTCATATCGTCCAAACAAACGGGGTCAAATGAAGAACTGATGGGATTGAAAACGGACTGGAAATGTTCCGCCCATCTGCATAAGATATCGTTTTTGTCGGTCAGGCGTTTGGATCCAACCAGTGTGCGCATTGGTACAATCTTTTTCAGCCGAGGTCCAAACACTGATTGAAGACTGGTAAAACTTCCCCATCTGTTTAGTTCATGCGCTCTTTCAAGTGTTTTTTTTTTTTTTTTCTCTCTTTGTTTGGCGGTCCACTGTACGCGTTAGAGTGAAGGAGTTTGAAGAGGCGCGTCTCGAAGCGCTGGATATGAAACGTCAAGAGCGTAAGGCGCGACCGAGGCCATCTTATGCATACACTTACAATGTCCGTGGTGAGCTCCACTGCCCGCGTTGTGACCGGATTTTCACCAACAAACTGGGTTTTGCGAGTCATATCCGCGCCCACCGTCGTAGGAGTCCTACGAGCCCTACAACTTGAAGTCGCTGTCATCGGACCCGATGAAGAGGACATCAATACTGTTTTAATCTAATGATTTTGTCACCCACTGCTATTGATTTCGCTGTAATAAAATTACTTGTCTGAATTAAAAAAAAACCGGCCAGGTGCGATTCTGACTCGCGCACCGAGGGTTCCGTACAAACTTTCACTTATCCCATCTTAATTGGCCTGGTTGAGTTAAGTTTGTATCTGAAATGTATGGCACCGCATACAAACGAGGTGCAAATACTTATAAAAATAATGTAATAATTAATGTAATTTAATCTGCAAATTCTGAGTTTTAGTAATTATTTTTGACATAAGTAACAAATTGAAATATGTAACAATAAAGTATTTGAATATTGTTTTATTTTGTTTGCATGCCTATTTGTTAGAACATAAGCGACACTGTATATACCTGTAACACCTAATTTATTACTATGTTCTTGCGATAAACGAATTTGAATTTGAATCAAACTTAACGCAACCAGGTTCTCCAAATATGATTTACCTATTTATTTATTTAATTAATCTTTATTGCACAAAAGAAAACGTATCGTACAAAAGGTGGACTTGATGTTTGAAAAGGACTATATTTTTTAAGATTTTTATTAGTATTTGTAGTAAGTATGTGGCGATTCCAGATTTTTATAAGTATTTGTAGTACTTGCCAAATTTCATAGTTCTAGGTCATCGGGAAGTACTCTATCACTTTGATTCCCTTGAGTGACGAAATGTGCGTTTTTGGCGACATAAACGGCTGTATCTTTTTTTCACATTAACGTAGAAGCTTGATTTTTTTTCACAGCGTTAAGGGACCCTAGGGTGAGACCTGAGTATATATACATATAGTGTTAATTTCAACTCGATACCTCCACGCGTTCTCGAGATAAAGGGTCTTGACAGACAGATAGACAGACGGACGGACGGAAAACAAAGTGATCCCATAAGATTTCCGTTTTTTCCGATAGAGGTATGGAACCCTAAAAAACAAGGTGATAAAGTGTAAATTATATAATTAAAATGGACAAATTAGTATGAAACACGAGCGGCTCACATTAAAACCTCCATACAGAATATCGACAATTTATGGTTTAGACTTGTTCCCCCGCACTAAATTGTCAGACGGACGTATACATTGCGTGCTCCTAAAGATGTTGCGTGAATAGTTGCCATGTCAAGCTAGTAATGTATAATTGTCATAATGCGCTGCAATATTTTACGAAATATTACAACATACCGAATTTTATTACTTTCCAGTGAAATTAAACGGTATCAGGTATCTTTTTGAGTATGCAGATCTCGCCTGTGACGATTATAATGGCACAATTCGGCATATTTCTAATTTTTTAGCACATAATTACTCAAGCACGTTCGTACGGTAACTAAGTGACTGTTGACATCACGTTGACATATCTTTGGGTATTTGGGCTAAATCTCGGTTATGCGTGCCCCGCCCAATACCCAGTCTATAGTATTCTTATGGTCTGTGGTACAAACACTTCCCATCTTAACTGACCGGGTAATGTTATGTTTGCACCTGGTACGTATGGCGCCGCATACGAATGAGGTGCAAAGTTAACGCAACCGATAACGTTTGTTGTAAGGGAGCCCCGCTTAAATATTTATTTTATTCTGTTTTTAGTATTTGTGGTATAGCGGCAACAGAAATACATCGTCTGTGAAATTTCAACTTTCTACCTATCACTATCACATTTTTAGGGTCCCGTTTTTTATCCTTTGGATACGGAACCCTAAAACTGTGAAAATGTTTACACATCGCTTTCAAGTCGATAATTATATATACGGGACATGCACGAACTAGGGGGCAGCACTATAAATCTAAATTTTAAGTATTGACAACGTAAAAGATTCAGATTGGCGACACCAGTTGGCAGCACCTTTGTCGTGCAAGAGTGCGTGCAGGAACTAGGTAGCAGCACTATCAATGACAATGTCAAGGTAAAAGATTCGGATTGACACCAGTTGACAGCGCCTTCGTTGTGCACTTTCCCTAAATGAGTTTTCGAGCGGATGCTATGTCAACATGTTGAATTCAGTCCCTGAACGAGTCAGTCCCTACCCTACCTAGACGACGCAGTTTCACTTTTGCGCCGTTGGTGGCAACACTATTCAATTTCTCCTAAGACCTCCACAAAAACTGCTTACTTACTATGCAGTACTAGCATGATTCTCACATCGCGTCAAAGGGAAGCACGTTAGTCTCCGCGGGGCGCCGCCGGCTTGCTGCGTAATGCATCAGCTGTATGTGCCGGTAGACATGTCAGTGACAGATATTTGCTTAAGGGGCTGTATTAAAGGCATCTACAGTTAGCTACGAGTGTGTATGGCGCGACGAACTTTGAAATTCTGATGCCGTGTTGGTTTTGTTCAGTGCATACTCATACGAGTATGTGGTCATGAATACAGCATGCTAAGAAAATTTATAGATGTATGCACAAATAGACCATGTTTAACAACAAGTTAGAAGTAATCTTCGTATTAAAAGTTTCTTCAGACATATTTAACCCGGCGAGCATGACGTGGAAAAAAGTTACATCAAGCATGAGGCAGGGTATGACATGCCCGAAATGTAATGTACCGTAATATAATTTTTATTAATATAATTTTATTTTTTTGTGGTTTATATACTGTTTAATAATGAATTATTTAATGAATTTAAATCAAACAAAAGTTTGATCGTGAAATTATCTTTATTTATTCGTGTTTACCTTATACTATGTAATTATACGAATAAAAGTTTAGAGGTTTACAAAAATCCACAAATAAACAAAATAAACAGTATTTAGAATAAAAATCTAATTTTAACTAAAAGATAATGAGATCCTCTTCTTAAGAAAACATAAAATATTTTTTTTAATTGAAGATTATGGTTAATCACTGTCATCGACATTCAGCACAATTTCTGCACATGAATTCAGCATACTCCATACGGGCTTGCTGCAAGATTTATAGCCTCTTCCTGTCTAGAATAGACATGTTGACTAATTTTTTTTGAGCATGTCAATCGATTCTATTTTTTATTGTGATCAAATGTCTATATCGGACTGACTACACTTAAATTGCTCTAAAAGTCAGAAATGACCGTCAAAGTTCAACATTTCTACGTAGCGCTAAAAACGCTCCATACAAAACGCGTCAGGCTAGTGACGTCACAGGCCGGTATAGGTACCAATAATTGTATGGAAAAATTAAGAAATTTGGCATTTTCACCGTGAAAAAGTGCGTTTAAGTTCATAGTTGTCATACAATTATTGTTTCGTAAAATTATGAGGATTCTGAAAACATTTTCAAAATTTATTTTGGATTAAAAAAAAAAAAAACATAAAATTTGCGTACCTTTGAAGTCACATATTTCCAAAAAAGATATATGTTTCTGGATTTTTTTTCTTTGTTTCGTGATATATTTAGCTAATTTTATTCATATAACTACAGTACGCTGTAGAATTCAACATCAGTCAAATAGCCTATTGGCTGGATCACCAACCAAATTGTCGGCCTCTTGCTCCGAGTCACATCGTGCTCACTACAGTGATCAGTTTCTTGTTCCGAACTGGATTCATAAAAAAAATCTGATTCCACCTCCTCTAACATGGCACGAATCCTTTCTTCTTGCCTTTCAATGTCCATTATGATGAAAAACTAATAGTAATAAAAAAAACAACTAAAATAAATTCAAACATACATTGAAACCTTTAAAATAACTGAGAATAATAAAAAACAGAAATTGAAATGCCTACGTAAAAAAAATACGTCTAAAATGAGGCAGGGTGTGACATACCCGAAGCAGGTCCGTGTATGAATATTCCGGCCGACGCCGCGCGTCGCACTGTTGTCATGCCACTATCGCCTCCCGAACATCCCTCCCTCCAGCTACTGAGCAGGCTAGTGTTGTCAGGCAAAAATTTAGAAAATGCCAACTCTTTTTAATAATGAACCCTGGGTCATGTTCGCCGGGTTAGTTATTGTATTAATTTAAGCGGTTTACACTCTCGTGAAATCGTCAGGATCGGGCCAGTTCATCAGGGACTGATAATCGTACACCGGCGCGGCAACTTCGTCACGAGTACGAAACATGTCGGGCCATTCCTGTCAATTTCACGTGAGTGTAAACCGTAATACAATAATTAAGTGAGAAGTTAATAACTGAAATTACATAATTATATTCAATTTATAGGTAATACACACTTACTGTTACTATTTGGAAAATGTCTAAGGTACATGCTTCAATTATAGGCAATCTTCTTTTTTGACATCAAATATTGTCCAGTCAATAATTCAATTACCACACGTACCTTTTTCGCTCTTGTCTTAATGACTATAAGGCAGGTACTCGTTTCAGTTTCCTTCACTGTACATAATTATAACGGGGTACCTACATCATATTTACGAGTCCTAGTCGTCTCATTAAATCTACCGGCAATTTACCGATTAAATCCTTTTAACTAAATCTTTTTGCTTTGATTTTCGAATCCAAACTTCACAGTAGCCGACAGACACAATTACAAACTTACCAGAACAGTCAAAAGAACCGTTGCTGTTTAATTCTTACCTGAAGTGAATATATGGCAGCTTTATTTCCTAATTTGGCTATCAGTAAACATAAGTTTGTAATGCTACATTAATAACCAAAAAACGGAAACGCTATAAGCGCCAATTAAATTTAGTGGCACTTACAGCCTTTTTGCTTGTTGCCAGGTATATGTACATTGTAGAATAGGCTCAAGTAGTGGGTGCAGTGTGCTAGCAGGGCTTATGTAATCAACCAATTAGAAGACAGCGATGTAAATAAACAGCAGGGAGGCTTTTAGCTGCGGGTCTATGGGTGTTAAAATTTTAAATGTGCGGGCTTGGTTGTCAAAGTTAATTAATGTGTTGGTAAACAAGCTATTACGTGAATTTACCAAGTTACTGTAAAATTACCCATTACTTACATTAAATCACTGGGGGTCATAATAAAATTACTATGATTAATCAGCAGGGTGAAGATGAAATCGAAAAAATGAAAAATAAAATTAAACGTGAAACAAAATTGTATTAAAAAAACCGGCCAAGTGCGTGTCGGACTCACGCACAAAGGGTTCCGTACCATTGATTTATGAAATTAAAGGCCTTTTGTTTATTTTTATATTTCAGTTGATTTAATGAAACGGTTTACAATTTATATTATATAAAAAAAAAAAAAAAAACTACTTACTAGATCTCGTTCAAAACAATTTTCGTTGGTAGTTTTTATAGTAATGTACATCATATGTTTTTTATAGATTTTTCATTTTCTTATTTTAAAAGTTAGAGGGGGGGGGGGGGGGGGGGGCAACTTTTTTCCACTTTGGAAGCGTCTGTCACGCAAACTATTCGGTTTAGAAAAAAAATATTTTAGAATCCTCGATATCATTTTTGAAGACCTATCCATAGATTTACGTATGTGTTTGATGAAAAAAAAAATTTTGAGTTTCAGTTCTAAGTATGGGGAGCCCCCAATATTTATTATTATTATTTTTATTTTTGCATCAAAATCTTAATGCGGTTCACAGAATACATCTACCTACCAAGTTTCAACAGTATATCTCTTATAGTTTCGGAAAAAAATGGCTGTGACATACGGACGGACAGACGGACAGACAGACGGACAGACGGACAGACAGACATGACGAATCTATAAGGGTTCCGTTTTTTGCCATTTGGCTACGGAACCCTAAAAAGGTAAATTGCAAGAAGGAGGGAAATCTCAACGAAAACAAAAAACAGTTCTGTCATTTTTTATCTATTTTGTATTCGTCCGCTATTGCTATGTATTGTTATCGTTCTGGAGATTGTAATTACAACAAACATGTTCGAAATTTTGTATTCACTCATACATTTGATGTATTTCGTTCAGAAGTAAAATTTACTATTAAAATTAAGTTCGAAATCAGCTATATTTAGTAAGATAAGCAATATCCCTTTTATTGACGTGTTAAATGCTAGTAGCATGGACGTCATTCTTAAAAAAAGTGTTCTGACTATTTCTCAGATTCATGGCTAAAATTAAGGTCAGGCGCCGACTGATGGCGCGAATTAGCGACTCGCGACTGATAATCGATTGCAAGAACCCGATTAATATACCGATTAACCAAATTGTTTCTAGTTAAGCGTTCGATAGCAATCGCTATTAATTTGAATCGGACTTAACAATATTCCGAGAATCCGGTAGATATTGTCAAGGTACGTCGCCTTTTTTTGTTTTGTCGTCATTTGTGGCACGAGCTCGCTACACGCTATTATTTTACGAGAAAATAAAAAATCGCTGTAGTACAGCTGCCTACTGAGCCAGCGGTTCTGGGTTCGAATCTCAGCAAGTTCAATTGTTAGTGATTAAGTCGAATATTTGTTCCTGGGTCCTGGATTATACACGATGATTTTTAATCGGTGATCAGGTACCAACTTTTCTAACTCAGTAATTGATGGCGGTCACGTTGAAGTCGTAATTACATGAAAACAAACTTTTATTTTCTATGATAATTTTTATTTTGAAACCAATTTTGTCTTAAATTCCTTGTCACCGAACTAATCTGCATCGGTGTGCTTACAACCTCTTTAATAATTTAATGGGAATGACAATTTATGAGTAATAACTTGTCATTGTCATTGTCATTACATAAACAAAGTCGTAGAAAATTTCGTAAAATTTCCCGCCAAAGCGATGACACTTGACGTAGATATCGTACTTCAATAATTTTTGTAGGATGACCATGCATCTAGTGGTTATTAGTTTTAATTATGTTTTAACTTTTAATTAATTTAACAGTGAGGTAATTGCGTGGGACCTCGCGTATTAAGTTTAATTTTAGCTAAATATTAATATTTTTCTACTCCTGATCACCGATTAAAAATCATCGTGTATATATTTAAGTTTCTATATATCTATTTAAACGTCGTTTAGAACCCATAGAACAAGCCTCATCATCATCATCATCATCATCATCATCATCATCATCATCATCATCATCATCATCATCATCACCATACCAGCCGATAGACGTCCACTGCTGGACAAAGGTCTCCCCCAAAGTTCTCGACAACGATCGGTATTGCACCGCTCTCATCCCATTTCTGCCCGCGATTAAAGTACTTAGTAACAAGTGGAATGTTGTAAGGTAATATGTTGAATTTCTTTCGGCTTTCTTCTCAACAGCAGAGGAGACCTCTCTTGGGAAATGTCGGTAGATTCACAATCTGGCTTGTAAAATTGCCTTGTGGGCTACTTACTGAATAAATTATTTCATTTCATATGACTTAATTTACGTCAAAATTGTCATATTTACTACTGTCTATTCTGTCCATATGGTTACTAACTTTATCATATTAATCTTAGAGACAGCAACAAAGTGCAATGCTATTAACATTTTTTAATGTATGCCAATAACGTCGCAAAATTGCCCATTTAACACTTGGAGGGCTCTGAATCGAAAGATTTTGTTTATTTAGGTCTGTTTTAATTTTTCATTTTTACTATTTTTGGCACACGGCAGCCTGGTTATTCAAAAATTTTTTTACTTAATTACGAATGAGGAAAAAAGGGTTATGATTTATAAATTCGTCCACGAAGTTACCTGGGCACTAGTAGAATAAAAATAGCAATATAAAATGAAGTAAAGTGATCTCGGAGAGCATCAATTCAGGTTTAAGGACATCCAATTATGCGATTATCGTAACAATCGATACGTTATTTTTTTTATCTAACACTTAGCGGTGGGATAATAAGCTGTCGTCGAGTTTTTGTTAATTGATTTTGCAAATGCCTAGGCATGCGTGTAGGGCCATAGAAACGGATATTATTTAAACGGATAGTGGAATTCATAAGATCCCACATATCGCCGAGTGGAGTTCGTCCCTGATATAAATAATTGAACTGTGAACTTAACCCTGTAATAACTGGACATGCCCTGCTAAACAAGCACTTATTTAATCTAGGTGTTACTGACAGTCCTCTTTGCAGAGCTTGCATGGAGGCCGAAGAGACGGCCGCCCACGTCATTCTCGAATGTCTGTGTCCTGGTGTGGCCAAATACCGGGCACAACACCTCGGATCTCCGAGGTCCCTCCCAGAAGTCGTCGGCAACATCAAGGGACTGCTAGGCTTTCTGGTAGAGTTGGGTTGGCAAGAGTAGTGCCAGCAACCCTTCACGCAAAATAGGCGCATTGTAAGACGTCGAGTTGCGGAAAACTAGCCCGCGATAACCTATAACCTATAACCCTGTGATTTTTTTAAATCAGAAATTCTTTATTTGCATGAACAAAGGTTAAATAAAGACAATAACTTACATTAAATGGCTGAAATATGTTTTTTTTACGTTTTTAACCATCATTTTGAAAAGATTTAAAATTGAATCGATAAAAGAAAAAATAACTTTCTTCCAGCAAATATTCTCCCATTTTTGAAAAAATTGCTGTTTCTTTTATTCTTCAGGTATTGCACATATGGGTGTGTAATGGTAATGATGGATATTATAACAATGTTTCTAAAAATTTCAATAGATATAGTAACTCTAATTAGCATAAAGTACATTTGATATAACGTTTATATCCGTAAAATAACCTAACACTCCTCCTCGCTTCGCTCGCCGTCGTACCTAACCATGGCTCTATGACAGTTTTACTTTTGTAAGAAGTTTGATTTGAGAGTGTTGTAAGCCTTTAAACGTATTAAATTAACATACTACTAAATTATATTATGCCCTATGAAATTATACCAAATGTTATTAATTTATTATATCATTAGTTTATTATACTCTTGTTAGTTATATTGACGAACGTTATTCTTGTGGTCAGGTCGGTGTTAAATGATCAGAATTAATATGTATATTTAGTAATTATATTTGTACCTAGTTGTTATCTCGTTTGCAAAATTCCCAATTAATTATATGTATCAAATTTCTGGGACATGATGAATGTAGTTTCATATACATCCCGTTTATTTCTTATCGAAGTAATTAGTTGCATTAAATTATTAATAACTAAGTCGTTTTCCTTTTAATTCACAAACGTAACGTGAATGTAATTATGGCTAAAATATTATATTATAATTAATTTATTCGGATTATTCAAACTAAATTGTTGATTACTCCCAAAATTTGTTCCTTTTTTAAATCTTGAGAGTCTTGACACATTACGTCAATGCTTGACACAAATCGTTTATTAAATTCCATCCATGGAGCTAGTATGTAGGTGTACATAGTATTTGCTAGTTTCATGATTCCATTATTACTTTTTTATATTTGACAGATTTTTTTTAATTACAAGGTTTTTAGACATCGTAGATTTTATCTACGGGGCTTCTATGTACGAGTATAATATTAAAAAATAAACATAAATTATAAAAATATTCGATTTTGGAAAAACAATGGTCGATCAGATAAAAATTCCATGAAATTAACCGTTTTACATTATGGTCTTTAGCGAAATAAAAATGTTTTTTCCGCAATTTGTTTCCGTTCTGTTGTAAAGCTGTTTAAAAATATACTGGTTACATGGTTAACGCTTCATTTAACTTACAGGTCGCCATATCGTTGTCATGAGACTTCATAATAGCTATTAAAAGGTAACAGAAGTGGGAAAAGCAACACTTTCAATAATTCAAACCTCTCGAACCAAAACGGTGTTACAATCACGCAATAATCGACGAATTATAACAGCAATCAGTAATTAAGTATACTAATCAGCCTGGCAGCCGCGTGGACGTCTGCCACGAGCTATCGCCCGACTAAATTGTTCCTAGGAATGTTTTAATTGTCCACTTTTGAGATGACCTTTCCATTACAATGTTATTCAGTGCCGTAACGCACTTGCACTTCATTACTATGTTGTTTAGTACCGGTGGTGGCAAGCGCTTAGTTTACTGTTAATCAAAATTGTTAGTTTTTGTTGTCGATGTTTGTTGATACTGCTTGAAGGGTTTGTTTTTGTTTGTTTAGCTGATTTATAGGTATTTCTGATTTTTAATAATACACCTTATTTCGATGCGTTTTCGACTAGCGTTTTTCCTTCGTATCATTTAAACATAATTAACTTAATCACGTTTATACGTTACTAGACGATGCCCTCAACTTACCGTAGTCACAAAACAAAACACTACTAGAATTTAATTATCTTATGAGCTTCGCAAAAGTCGCTAAACAACTTGATGAGTTCAAACCACTATGTTTCTACTCCTGAGTCATCCTCCTCCTCCAGCAAATCGCTACCGATATGCGCTGGTGTTGTAGCCCCACGTGATGTATTCACTCCTTACCGCGTCAAGAGCCCGAGCGACAGCAAAATGATAATTTACGGGTCCAAAATGATGACAGTGACACCAACATATTGTTCGGTGGCAATTTGTTCCAATTTATATTTATACACTGCATGTGTGATATGTCTTTAAGTGTGCAAATTAGTGATTTAGATTATATGATGGCAATACTTTTTTCTCCAATCCTTAGGATACATTGATATGTTAGTTGCATCTATTAAGAACACATAACTTAGTTTCATATTTCTAGACACAAAACAAAACACTACTGAAGGATTTATCTTTTGACGCAAAAGTCGCCAAAGAACTGGATGAATTCGAATGTCTCTACTCTAGAATTATCGTCCTCCAGCATATCGCTGCCGATATGCACTGGTGTTGTAGCCCCACGTGATGTATTCACTCATTACCGCGTCAAGAGCCCGCGCGACGGCAAAATGACGATTTACGGGCCTGTAGCGATGACAGTGACGGGAACATATTGCTCGCTCGCAATTTGCTTCAATTTATACACTTTTGCATGTATGATATCTAAGTGCATTTGTTTGGTGTCATTTTACTTTGTATGATTTTGACGACGCGTTTGGCGCAGTGATAGTGCAGCTGCCTACTGAGTGGAAGGACCTGGATTCGTATTTTTTTTTACCATAGTTGGGCAAAAAGTATCATATAACCATCTTTGGATGTCCAGCTATCCCTGTTCCAAAATTGGATAAAATTCGTCTGTCTGTCTGTCCGTCTGTCACCAGGCTGTATCTAATGAGCCGTGATAGTTATTAGACAGTTGATATTTTTACAATTTTTTTTTTGTTGCCGCTATAACAATCAATACTAAAAAACAGAAATAACATATTTTAGTGGGGCTCTCATACAACAAACTTGCACCTCATCTGTATCTGGCGCCATACATACCAGGTGCAAACTTAACTTAACCCGGCCAGTTAAGATGGAATTAGTATTTGTACGGAACCCTCGGTGCGCGAGTAAGACCGGTTTTTGCATATTAAAATAAGTTAATTGCTTGCCTCATTATTACATCGGCTTCCTTTGACGTCATTGCTGTGACGATTTTGTCACATACCTATGCATTTCTTATCGAAATTAATTAGCAAAAACATTTTAGCAACAAAATTATTATCCCGAATAATATAGAATTATCCTTAAAAATATCCTGTAAGCTAGAATACAAGTCCATATTACATTCAACCTAATTGCTAAAGTTTTAGCTTGAAGCTAAGGGGAAAACATTTTATAATATTTTCTTTGGTTTCCGCGACTGTCACACATTTAAATAAAACTATTTAGACTTTTCTGTACCTACACATTAGGCCCATCTGGCATGTATGTATTCATATTTTATAAATAAAATTAGTAGTGTGCAAAATTTTAACTTTGACAAAGAAAAAAAATATTTTTCTCAGTCATTCTTTGACAACGGTAACTGGAAAGCTACCGAAACGTCAAAGAGACTCAAATGATTAACATACGCGGTATAATTCGTTTAAATCGTTTTAATTAAATGGAAAACTTTCTACTTACTTATTTTGTGCATTTTTTGACGTTTATAATTATATCTGGACTACCTGGTATTCTTATACAATGTCGCCTACGCCACGTGATGCCCCAGGCGTCATATATGTTTTTGTTTTAATACTCCTTATCCGATCAAAAATGCTGATCGTTTTAGATATTTTTCTCTATGGTCAAGCATGGTTCTTAACATGTTCTCAATGTTACTACTTAGAACATTGCAATTTATTGGTGTATATTTGAAACCTACCTACAGTTTGAGTTTTTAATTTTTTTTAACTACTCAAATTTGACAATGTTCACGTAGAAACTGTTTTTTTGTTACCAATTTTTAACTGCACGCAATGAAAGTATGAAATAGCTATTTTACTTTCTAGAACTCAGGGAAAACTATTATTTCACTTCAACAAGTTGGTAAAAAATTTCAATGTGTCATAATATGAAAAAGAAAATTAAAAGGAATAAAGCCTCTTAAATAGTAGGTACTGTAATTCATAGAGTTCAAAGTTACTTGAAGAAATGTCCTAATTACAGGCCGTCGGGTTTTATATTCACCACAGCTGACTGCATACGTAATACGTTTAGGTACA
This sequence comes from Apotomis turbidana, assembly GCA_905147355.2. Taxonomy (NCBI): domain Eukaryota; kingdom Metazoa; phylum Arthropoda; class Insecta; order Lepidoptera; family Tortricidae; genus Apotomis; species Apotomis turbidana. Next base: position 16,017,315 of record LR990292.1, on the reverse strand, counting down.
ATAGACACCTACAATCAACGATGCTTTTAACAAACATCAACCATCGCCACCGCGCCCGATAATTAAATCGACACAAAAAGATATCGATACATATCGATGATCGACGGAATAGATCGTTAATCGATCGAAAAGCCGAATCAATTACCCAATAATGACCGGCCGGGAGTGTAATCATATTTTCTTATTTGTCATTCACTGAAATTACTGGGTTGGGTTTAAGTTATGAGCTGAATGGGACGGACTTTTATTTATTTTTTATCACATATATTTGGGGTAGGTATTGGCCACCAAATGCTTGATCCTACAGTACTATAAACTTCTTTCGTTTTGTTCACAGGAGAATATATCGTAAATACTACTTTAACTTGCTTTGACACCTTATAAACAAAACATTGAGTTGAGACCAATTGGTACAAATAAGTAACTATTTATTGAAATTTTAACGAAGGCTCTATTTAACTATTTCATTTACTCTAAATCTATACTTAATTGATATTTTATTGTGTTTGCATTATTTCCATCCTAATCATTTTATTTAGCATTAACATTATCGCTTTTAGCCAAATTTATTTAGCGCTTTAAGACGTGTTTTTTTTTAATATTCTTATTTATTTATTATTTATTAACCAACTCACACTACAGATAAACCAAACATGTAAGTAATAGGTTATGTTTACAATTTAAAAGTTATCTAAATTATCCTAAATCTAAACTCTAATTACTGCAATCATATCATAGATATCATTCTAAGTCTTTAATAGTTTTGTGTTGGTGTCATGGTTAAATCGCTTTCGACTTGGACCACACAAAATATACTCTTTATAATAGATTTAAACAAACATTTGTATTACGCCGCGGTTAGTACAAAAAATAGTATTAACCATAGCTGTAGGTGATAATTTCATTAATGATAGCGTTCGGGCGATGATGGATATCAGACTCAGCGTTTTAAGGGTTAAGTCATTGAACTTAAGAAGATTTTAGTCGAGATCTTTATTACCAAGGTAACGGTATTTCTCTTTGTATTTGTGACTTTGTACAAGTGATAGAGTCTGGCTAGTCAAATAATGTTGACAGATATTTCCTTGCGGTATCACTAATTGTCTATGATTTAAACAATTTAGTAGGTGGGTCTTCTATAAATAATTTACATACTTTACGTACTAGTTCTAACATTCCGATTGAGTTGAAATTTGGCATAGTACCTACTTATGTAATTTTTGGTGATGGATTAATATATATATATGGTATTATCGAGCTAGGTTTTATTTACACTATATTGAATTTGTCGCCTTGTATGTGGTAAAGTGTAAACATATGTGTTTGTCGTTGACTGCACTGTATATAGTGGTAGAAATTATGTGAGCTGACTATGAGTGTACGTCAACATATATTTAACTTAGTTCTCTTACCTTTACGTGTTCATAGAAAATCAAAAATGTTTTCTAGTATCAAAACTATACTTCCTACTACACAAAGTGTGACCAGCCGCAGATTTTTTAAATTTCCCGCCAAAACTTCAAGTAATATTTCATTAGCCAGACTAAGTTTGAAAGAGAATTAAAAATTCCCATACATATTTTGGGACACCTTTTTTTATTCTTCGGGATTCAGACTTTTTTTGGAAAATGCGCACTGATCATTGTGGCATGTTATTCTGTGTAGCTACTTCTGCTGCTGCTAATGAAACCTCTTTTGAAGGGACTGCCTGGAGGTTTTGCAACTTGTGGCTAATATCAAAAATATATTCATATCGTTCAATACTTAGTCGTGACACAATTATTTTAATAAACCTTTAATGACATAACACACGCCCGTCCCACAATTTATCCAGCGCTTTCACGAAGATGTTCCGAAAAAAGAAAGTGCACCGACGGAAAAAAGAGAGTTATGAGCTTCGCCCCGAGCGGCGCGGAAACAAACGGACAATTCATAATTATCGAGGATAGGGGTTCTGTTTTATCGATGTTTTAAATTATTAATTCGTACCTGAATATAACTGTTTTGCACTGCGTTTTTAATTTAATTAATTGTTTGATGCTTTATGTTTTGAATTACATGTTTAATGGGGGTTTAATGTCCCCGGCTGGTTTAAATCAAAATTTAGATGCAACGGTTTGCATGGAAATAGCTGCCAAGTGTTTCAATCTTGACATCAATTTTAATATTTTTAATGGTGAGTTTGAATATACGTTAAACGTTAGTTTAATTTTTCAATTTCTTCGGCATTGGTAATATGTATGTTTAAGATTAGCATTTATTCATTCCTGCTATCTATTGAAGACCTATTGCATCCAGGCATAGTATCGGATTTATATTTTCAATTAAATCTTCCAGTAAGTAACTAATAGCTAGAGAATTTAAATCCCTTACAGCACCTATCTAGTTAAAAATAATAAAAATGTATTTCATTTATCTGCTAATTAAAACAGTATATAAACTCCCCAGTCCCCAGAAAGTAAGGGATAACAACAACAACATATCTTCATTATCAATTTATCATACACTATTAATCCATGTATGCATAATACCCAGGCAAGTTAGATGTAATAAGTAGTTGATTATACCTTGAGATTCGAGTCAAGTGTAAATAAATTAAAAATATAACTATATTTATAATATTTTTTTATCGATAGAACAGATCCCATCCCTAGTGACCCGGCAATTACGCGATGAGCGTTTACGCTGCACGCGCGCCGATATTCGCGCCGAATTCACTTAATCGCTTACTTTGACCCAATACTTTACTTAACTCAACTAAAGTCCATTGTTGCTATAATTATGATCATTTACATGTCACTTTAATTAGCTCATTTTGGTAAATCAGCCAGAATAAATGCATGGATGGCCTGTAATTAACTTACTGACAGCTGTTTATTCGGACACATTAAGGGATTTTTGATTTTTGCATTATCTTTGATTTTACAAGAATTTTATTGAGGAACTACTACTGTCCGTGCCTCTGGGTCATTTCATTGTAAGAATTATTATGACTTTCATCAACTTTTGCATAGCCCTTGGATTTACTCTACATTCTTATAGCTACATAAATTCGATGACTATTTACGATTTAATAAGTTAACTATGTAACTTTTAGGTACTGACTCTGTTATCTTGTATTTTTTCTGCCCCATATCTCTGTTTCACACACGTAATGATCGTATAGCTAAGAGATTCACATTACTAACTTCAACGTTCTTAACGTGACCTCTTATACGGTGAGATACTCAGTAAGCTTATTAAATAGTAAACTTACTAGTAATCTTAATTGCACAAGAACTATACAAATCTATATTACAGTCACATATTGCATGTCCAATACCCTTGTTTGTTTCATTTGTTGGTACTCATTGTTTTAATGATATCTAGCAAAAAACAGACGATACTCAAGTGATCCGTGAATTGGCGCCTGTCTTTCCCCTTCAATTCACTAATTATAACCGTTGCAAAAATTTACAAACCCTTACGCTTAATGTGCTATTTTATTTTCAACTGTATTAAAACTGAGTCATAATAGTTTCTTGAATGGTTTTACTTGACCGCTGGAAGACTTGGTTTTACGGATATTATGTAATCTTTGTGTTAAGTTAGTTTCATTAGTTAACGTCTTAACCCAGCCAGGCCTCATGCATGCATTTTTAGTTGATTAATGGCAAAAGTCTATCTTTGCGAAGACTATTGATTAACTCCATAAATTTGTATATTTCAATTTGTTTTTTTTTGTTTGTTCCACTCATTTTTTTTACAAACTTACACGAATTTCACACATTACAACAAAATATCGCGTTCAAAAAGTCCCTTTGAGAGCATTTTTGTAACATCAAGTTCGAAACGTCGAGGTAATCACTTTTTGAACGCGATTAAGTCTTGTTTTGTTAAGATAATATTTGAAATATCTACTGCATATATACATTTATTGTTGGCTCAGGATATGTTTTCATTTACTGTGTTAAAAAAGTATTATATTGCGCTTAGTTAAAGATCTCTTTTTGTCGACTTAATATTCAAGGTTTCATAAAAACTCATTAAAGTACGTGTTAGGTATACTAAGCATGCGCATAAAAGAACATTATTAATACAACTGATCTATACTTATGAAACTATGTGTTAATAACACAAATAAATTAATAAACTCCATAATGAGCAATAAACTTTACAAATAACAGTGATTTGCCGTATAAAAAGTACTTTATTCTTCGATCATGCATCTTCAGTCCCTCGCAAAAGCCTTTAATAAAAATCATTAATACAACACCGCCAGTAATCGAAACGTTTAATGAAAGCGGTTCGTTAGCGCACGCGCGTCGACAGCTCGATTTATCGACTCGCGACACAATAATCGATATCGACATGTTCGATTATGGAGTACGGTGTACAACACTAGCGTTCATGGAATTTTCATTTGTTGAGGCATGGAAGGGTTTACACGGTTCAGTAATTTTTTTAATGGCATGAGATACGAGCTCATGCTGATTGGTGTTAAGATATTAAAGCTACTTTATACACGTGTTATAATGTCATGTTAATCGATAATTATATACAGGAGCCTATAATTTATAATTCTATTAGACATTTCTCGGGTGGCAATAGAAACGTTATCAGTTATCATGTAGAATTGTTATAATCGCATTTGCAGGTCAGCCTATAATTGTTGCAATTATTGTGCGTCGACTGCGACGGATACAATATGACAGAGCACCGTCACTTTTCGAGTGAGCGAGCGAAGTGTCTCCATTTCAGCTTGGCCTTAAAATGTTTGTCCGTTTGTCCAGATTTTTGACTGTTCTTGCCTAGCAGTTGTCAACCGAATCTCATTAAGTTTTGCGAGTAGATTCGTTCAATATATAGTTTTCTATTGTCGATACAGTTTACGCCTACTCGTATCAAAATAAAGTTAACTCATCCCAATAAGAAACATGTATAGAGAAAGATAAATGAAAATTCTAAAATTGTATCGAAAATCAGTTTTCTATGGAGTAGGGTCATTATTTCAGCAAAAATCCTCACAGCGCGATGCAGCATCTAATCTAAAGCTAAATGTTTCGTTGTCCTCTTATCACGCCGAAACTCATTATTTAATAACAAAACAATAATTGTATGAGAACCATGAACTTAAACGCACGTTTTCATGGTGAAATTGGCAAATTACTTATTGTATCCATACAAATATTGGTACCCAACCTACAATTTACATCACATGTAGGTGGCCACATGTATGGAGCGTTTTAGCGCTCCTCAGGAATGTTGAACTTTGGCGGTCATTTCTGACCTTTAGAGCAGTCTATGTGTAGCTAGTCCCATATAGATATAAATTTGATCCCAATAAAAAATATAACCGATTGACATCGACAAAAAATAAATTGTCTACAAGCCTAATTACTGTAGGTGCATACCTAGTATACTTGTGCCTATTAGTATTCACATGGATGTATCGAGCTATGCTTTCCATCACCACGGCACATACAATGCCTTTTCATACAACATTCTGTTTTTCTCCAATCCATACACATATTTTTTATGAGACGTTCATTTCATATGCAAAAGCGCCAGGCTTTCTTTTGATCATCACTATCATTCCAAATTAGGTTTTAAATTGTATGAATAAGATTGATTTTTGAATGAGCGATAAGTTTTCGTGACTGAATCACATAAAAGCTTTGTATATTACTTCGTATTGTAATGACACATGTATGAAGATGCGCAGCATATTTCAATAGTAACCCATGTTTTATACAAGCAATAATGTACTTTATTATGGAATATATAAGGTTGGAGTTGGAGGAGTAGTTTTGTAGAAATTTTGAACTGCGGTCAATGCAGTGGGGCAATGTATAAAGTTATTGATGATTTATTGGAATAAATATATCTTTTTTTTGTCGTTAATGTCTTTGTCGTGTTTGCCTGTAATTGAGTAAATACTCTGTTATGATATGTTTCGTACCTGCATTTGTTTTTTATGTATGTTATATAGTATTGTACCTGTTGGCAAACCTTATAAATAAATAAACCTCGGCTAACTTCGCGAGTAGTCTGGAGCTAGGGTAAAAACGAGCAAATACTTTCTACTATCCTAACTCAAACTTATTTCGCAACAAAAGCCTTAATAAACCACAACACCACAATCGTCGCATCAATAGACGAAATAATTGGAATCGCGCAGACGTCTCTATCTAACGAATTTCTAATTTATAGTGCGCGATAGTATCCCACTACTCCAAAACATCCTAACCGTCTTTATTTTGTAAAGAAGTTACGTCGTTTCGGATCGGAGTGGAGGGATAGTCGGTACGCAGTAAATTTTGCGCTCACGCATCTAATCGACGAGCGCGCTATCTGTCGGCGGCTTTGGTTACTAAGATGCAGACGCGCCGCGGTTTCTAGTTCTATTATCAGTGGTGCTAGGTGGCGATAAGCATTTAATTGTCTTGACATCAATTTTAATATTTTTAATGGTGAGTTTGAATATACGTTAAACGTTAGTTTAATTTTTCAATTTCTTCGGCATTGGTAATATGTATGTTTAAGATTAGCATTTATTCATTCCTGCTATCTATTGAAGACCTATTGCATCCAGGCATAGTATCGGATTTATATTTTCAATTAAATCTTCCAGTAAGTAACTAATAGCTAGAGAATTTAAATCCCTTACAGCACCTATCTAGTTAAAAATAATAAAAATGTATTTCATTTATCTGCTAATTAAAACAGTATATAAACTCCCCAGTCCCCAGAAAGTAAGGGATAACAACAACAACATATCTTCATTATCAATTTATCATACACTATTAATCCATGTATGCATAATACCCAGGCAAGTTAGATGTAATAAGTAGTTGATTATACCTTGAGATTCGAGTCAAGTGTAAATAAATTAAAAATATAACTATATTTATAATATTTTTTTATCGATAGAACAGATCCCATCCCTAGTGACCCGGCAATTACGCGATGAGCGTTTACGCTGCACGCGCGCCGATATTCGCGCCGAATTCACTTAATCGCTTACTTTGACCCAATACTTTACTTAACTCAACTAAAGTCCATTGTTGCTATAATTATGATCATTTACATGTCACTTTAATTAGCTCATTTTGGTAAATCAGCCAGAATAAATGCATGGATGGCCTGTAATTAACTTACTGACAGCTGTTTATTCGGACACATTAAGGGATTTTTGATTTTTGCATTATCTTTGATTTTACAAGAATTTTATTGAGGAACTACTACTGTCCGTGCCTCTGGGTCATTTCATTGTAAGAATTATTATGACTTTCATCAACTTTTGCATAGCCCTTGGATTTACTCTACATTCTTATAGCTACATAAATTCGATGACTATTTACGATTTAATAAGTTAACTATGTAACTTTTAGGTACTGACTCTGTTATCTTGTATTTTTTCTGCCCCATATCTCTGTTTCACACACGTAATGATCGTATAGCTAAGAGATTCACATTACTAACTTCAACGTTCTTAACGTGACCTCTTATACGGTGAGATACTCAGTAAGCTTATTAAATAGTAAACTTACTAGTAATCTTAATTGCACAAGAACTATACAAATCTATATTACAGTCACATATTGCATGTCCAATACCCTTGTTTGTTTCATTTGTTGGTACTCATTGTTTTAATGATATCTAGCAAAAAACAGACGATACTCAAGTGATCCGTGAATTGGCGCCTGTCTTTCCCCTTCAATTCACTAATTATAACCGTTGCAAAAATTTACAAACCCTTACGCTTAATGTGCTATTTTATTTTCAACTGTATTAAAACTGAGTCATAATAGTTTCTTGAATGGTTTTACTTGACCGCTGGAAGACTTGGTTTTACGGATATTATGTAATCTTTGTGTTAAGTTAGTTTCATTAGTTAACGTCTTAACCCAGCCAGGCCTCATGCATGCATTTTTAGTTGATTAATGGCAAAAGTCTATCTTTGCGAAGACTATTGATTAACTCCATAAATTTGTATATTTCAATTTGTTTTTTTTTGTTTGTTCCACTCATTTTTTTTACAAACTTACACGAATTTCACACATTACAACAAAATATCGCGTTCAAAAAGTCCCTTTGAGAGCATTTTTGTAACATCAAGTTCGAAACGTCGAGGTAATCACTTTTTGAACGCGATTAAGTCTTGTTTTGTTAAGATAATATTTGAAATATCTACTGCATATATACATTTATTGTTGGCTCAGGATATGTTTTCATTTACTGTGTTAAAAAAGTATTATATTGCGCTTAGTTAAAGATCTCTTTTTGTCGACTTAATATTCAAGGTTTCATAAAAACTCATTAAAGTACGTGTTAGGTATACTAAGCATGCGCATAAAAGAACATTATTAATACAACTGATCTATACTTATGAAACTATGTGTTAATAACACAAATAAATTAATAAACTCCATAATGAGCAATAAACTTTACAAATAACAGTGATTTGCCGTATAAAAAGTACTTTATTCTTCGATCATGCATCTTCAGTCCCTCGCAAAAGCCTTTAATAAAAATCATTAATACAACACCGCCAGTAATCGAAACGTTTAATGAAAGCGGTTCGTTAGCGCACGCGCGTCGACAGCTCGATTTATCGACTCGCGACACAATAATCGATATCGACATGTTCGATTATGGAGTACGGTGTACAACACTAGCGTTCATGGAATTTTCATTTGTTGAGGCATGGAAGGGTTTACACGGTTCAGTAATTTTTTTAATGGCATGAGATACGAGCTCATGCTGATTGGTGTTAAGATATTAAAGCTACTTTATACACGTGTTATAATGTCATGTTAATCGATAATTATATACAGGAGCCTATAATTTATAATTCTATTAGACATTTCTCGGGTGGCAATAGAAACGTTATCAGTTATCATGTAGAATTGTTATAATCGCATTTGCAGGTCAGCCTATAATTGTTGCAATTATTGTGCGTCGACTGCGACGGATACAATATGACAGAGCACCGTCACTTTTCGAGTGAGCGAGCGAAGTGTCTCCATTTCAGCTTGGCCTTAAAATGTTTGTCCGTTTGTCCAGATTTTTGACTGTTCTTGCCTAGCAGTTGTCAACCGAATCTCATTAAGTTTTGCGAGTAGATTCGTTCAATATATAGTTTTCTATTGTCGATACAGTTTACGCCTACTCGTATCAAAATAAAGTTAACTCATCCCAATAAGAAACATGTATAGAGAAAGATAAATGAAAATTCTAAAATTGTATCGAAAATCAGTTTTCTATGGAGTAGGGTCATTATTTCAGCAAAAATCCTCACAGCGCGATGCAGCATCTAATCTAAAGCTAAATGTTTCGTTGTCCTCTTATCACGCCGAAACTCATTATTTAATAACAAAACAATAATTGTATGAGAACCATGAACTTAAACGCACGTTTTCATGGTGAAATTGGCAAATTACTTATTGTATCCATACAAATATTGGTACCCAACCTACAATTTACATCACATGTAGGTGGCCACATGTATGGAGCGTTTTAGCGCTCCTCAGGAATGTTGAACTTTGGCGGTCATTTCTGACCTTTAGAGCAGTCTATGTGTAGCTAGTCCCATATAGATATAAATTTGATCCCAATAAAAAATATAACCGATTGACATCGACAAAAAATAAATTGTCTACAAGCCTAATTACTGTAGGTGCATACCTAGTATACTTGTGCCTATTAGTATTCACATGGATGTATCGAGCTATGCTTTCCATCACCACGGCACATACAATGCCTTTTCATACAACATTCTGTTTTTCTCCAATCCATACACATATTTTTTATGAGACGTTCATTTCATATGCAAAAGCGCCAGGCTTTCTTTTGATCATCACTATCATTCCAAATTAGGTTTTAAATTGTATGAATAAGATTGATTTTTGAATGAGCGATAAGTTTTCGTGACTGAATCACATAAAAGCTTTGTATATTACTTCGTATTGTAATGACACATGTATGAAGATGCGCAGCATATTTCAATAGTAACCCATGTTTTATACAAGCAATAATGTACTTTATTATGGAATATATAAGGTTGGAGTTGGAGGAGTAGTTTTGTAGAAATTTTGAACTGCGGTCAATGCAGTGGGGCAATGTATAAAGTTATTGATGATTTATTGGAATAAATATATCTTTTTTTTGTCGTTAATGTCGGTGCTAAGTAAATATAGAGCAACATTAGCATTTATTGATATTTACGATGTTGCGGTTATGATTGGGAATAAGTTTTAACGGTTCTTTCAACCGACTTTAAAACAGAGGTTATAAGTTCGATTGTATTTTGAATTTTAAATGAGTTTGATTGCAAATGTGAAAGTTTGTGATGATGTTAGTGTGGAGTCCAAGCCACAGAAAACGATTCCCATCGGCTTGTCATTTCAGGGCGAGAGCGGCTTTTTATATTGAGCCATCTGATAATTGTACCTATTTTATTGGTTGTTCTTGTAAAATGTGAAGTAATTGATCGTGTGGTATGCCACGAACGCGCGCCGAACTTGTCCGAATAAAAGCGGAAGGTGTAGTGATACACTGGTGCGCGTTGGCGTAGGATACTAGCGGCAACGCGTACTGAGCCCGTCTTGCCGAAGGCTGACCTAGGATAGTAGAAAGTATTTGCTAATTTTTAGGGCTTCGTACCCAAAGGGTAAAAACGGGACCCTATTACTGAGACTTCGCTTTCCGTCCGTCTGTCACCAGGCTGTATCTCAAGAACGGTGATAGACAGTTGAAATTTTCACAGATGATGATGTATTTCTGTTGCCGCTATAGCAACAAATACTATTCATGAGAAAACAATAATAATTAAGGGGGGCTCCTTACAAAACATTCAATATACTCTATGGGGGCTCCCATACGAAAATAGGGCTTTTTGCATGATATTTCGTTCAACGGGCATTTTCTCATGAACCGTTATAGGTAGACAGTTGAAATTTTCACAGAATGTATATTTTTATTACCGCTATAACAAAAAAAAAAAAAAATAAGTAAAAATTAAATGAGGACCCCATACAAAAAACGTGTTTTTTGTTCAATATTAGTACGGAACCCTTCGTGCGCGAGTCCGACTCGCACTTGGCCGTTTTTTTACCCTAGATGCACACTACTCACGAAGTTGACCGAAGTTGGGCGAGGCGAAGTATGGGTCTCTGCAGCGAAGTGTCTCTCCACTATCATATTCGCCCAACCTCATAGGTACCCAGAATGTGCAAAGAGCACAATCAATCCAAATTCAAGGAAAGTCAAATAGACATTTTATACATTTCCCTGACTATGTTTAAAAATCATTTATATATACATTTAAGGCTGGTCTAAATAATTAAATATTTTTGAGTAGTTTTGATCCCTCGATGCATCTAGTTATCTACCTACCTATACCTAGAATTGTGTATACTTAAATATAACATAGTCTTTTAAGTATGTTGCAATAGCTTTTTAAATATTTGTAACATTGTAAATTTTCATTATATTTAGTGTTTTTTTTCTGTGTTACCTATCTGAACATAAAGTCCGATATACATATTAACGTAAGCGAATTTTTGTTCATAGCGCATGTTGTGTTTGCCTGTAATTGAGTAAATACTCTGTTATGATATGTTTCGTACCTGCATTTGTTTTTTATGTATGTTATATAGTATTGTACCTGTTGGCAAACCTTATAAATAAATAAACCTCGGCTAACTTCGCGAGTAGTCTGGAGCTAGGGTAAAAACGAGCAAATACTTTCTACTATCCTAACTCAAACTTATTTCGCAACAAAAGCCTTAATAAACCACAACACCACAATCGTCGCATCAATAGACGAAATAATTGGAATCGCGCAGACGTCTCTATCTAACGAATTTCTAATTTATAGTGCGCGATAGTATCCCACTACTCCAAAACATCCTAACCGTCTTTATTTTGTAAAGAAGTTACGTCGTTTCGGATCGGAGTGGAGGGATAGTCGGTACGCAGTAAATTTTGCGCTCACGCATCTAATCGACGAGCGCGCTATCTGTCGGCGGCTTTGGTTACTAAGATGCAGACGCGCCGCGGTTTCTAGTTCTATTATCAGTGGTGCTAGGTGGCGATAAGCATTTAATTGTGTTGCTTTTTAGTCTGGTGTTGGCTGACTAGTGGGGACGTTTCCTGATCTGATGCGACTAATAATTCACACTTAAAGTATTAATTAATGGCATGTATTTAAATCGATATCTGTATATTTTCGATCAAAATATTTAAAAGTTTCACCAAAAATACTAACTTGCACACTAATTATGCACACTAAATTATGCGAATTAAATATACTAAAAAGGTTTAAAGGTATTTGCAAAACTGTTTTACTGGATATAAAAAAAAACTAACCTAAACCTGACCCGGCCACCTCAACCTATTCTATAGTATATTTAATTCGCATTATTTAGTGTGCATAATTAGTGTGCAAGTCAGTATTTTTGGTGAAACTTTCAAATATATCCGATGTCAGTTAATTAGTGGAGTTACCTAGTGTGCTGAAAAATTATACAGATGTGCATTTAATAATATCCCTTAATTAATCACAGACTGCTTAGTCTTGCCATATAATATTTAATAATGGTCACTATAGCCTGGCTAATGAAATAATACGTGGAGTTACCTAGTGTGCTGAAAAATTATACAGATGTGCATTTAATAATATCCCTTAATTAATCACAGACTGCTTAGTGTTGCCATATAATATTTAATAATGTTCACAATAGCCTGGCTAATGAAATAATACTCAAAGTTTTGGCGGCAAATTTAAAAAGGTTGCGGCTGGTCACACTTTGTGGAGTAGGAATTATAGTTTCGATACTGGAAAATATTTTTGATTTTCTATGTACACCTAATAGTCCATGGAAATGGTACATTTTGCCTTGCATTAAATCGGGTAGTTCTGATTTTTTTATATGTTCTATATGATGAAGTGGTTATGGCAAATCCAAGTTTTCGACCTCGGGAACCCTCCGGATCATTGTGAAATTCTTGAAAAACCATGAATTTTTCGGTGTTTTTTCAGTTTCCACCAATTTTTACCATGAGAGACCTATTTTACCGCAAATATCACTATGTAAACTTTAAAGAAGACTAAATTTTCAACAAATTATGTTAAAGTGAGTGGGCGATAAACCACACAGTTTGTAAGATGCAAGCGTTCAAAAATTAGCCAAACTTCGAAAAATATATATTTTTATAAGTTTTTTTAAGTTTTCAGCAACGAGGTCAACTAAGGACCCATTTTACGTTATAAGTCCATATATTTTATTAAAGTACACACCATCCGCAACTAAATGAGACCAATTTGGTCTATTAAGACTCGATAGTTCTTTAGATACAGCTGTGTGAAGTTGCTGAGGTGAGTAAACAAAATAATAGAAGGGTTTGTAAAATGAAATGCGACGTATGAAATAAGCATTATAATTTACAGAAACACAGTAACAATAACAATTATTAGTCTTTTTTGTACATCTTTGATGGACCAGGCTGATCTTCCAGATCTACATCATTTCTTTTGTGGAGGGCTTACTCCGTTAGCATTTCTTCATCGACCGGCTCAGGCCGCTCGAAACCGCCATCCAATGATGGATCGTCAATGTCGTCAATGTCGTCACATATCAGGCTTGTTTTAGCAAGATTGATCGCTGCAGTGGTTGCAAACAGCCGAGCATTTGAGGCCAGATTTTCTGCAACTACAAGTTGTATAACCAACTTTTTTTGCAGTTGCAGGAAATCATTTTAAGCAGGGGTTGAGGAGCTGATGGCTTCGTCATCAGCTGAGGAATGAAGCCTCGAGTGCGAGGCCTCATTCCTCAGATGTGAGTGAGAGGAATAAGGAAAACCGCAGCGTTTTGTTTGAGGCGCGGCTGTTTTTTCAGTGTCGACAGAAACTTCATTTTTCCTTGGCCAACAAGTGCTGAAGTTGTATCACAACCACTGCAAGCGTGAAAGAACAGTGCCATTACGGGTTGTGCTTGGTGGATGAAGGAATCCGTCGAGTAGGTAAGAAGAAGATAACGTCAGATGAGGACTTTGTTCCAACTCTACGAAGACGTGCTCTTGGTGTTTTTTTCTAAAGCGTCAGATGGATACCCATCGAAAACCACAGTTATATGGGAGCCGTAGCGACTTTGCAAGTATTGGACATGACTGCAACCGATTTCCTCTAAATACACCACTAATTTGAAAAAAATTTTTAGCTAAATTTGTTAACATTTGAATAGCTGTAATTTAGAAACTATTGGGTCTAATGTAACCAAATTACATTTATTTTGTTGCAAATTTAGTGTACTTAAAAGTGTTCATAGTGATTTTTACTGTAACAAAAGCGTTTGGTGGAAATAACTAACAAGAAATGAAATAACACCGAAAAATTCATGGTTTTTCAAGAATTTCACAATGATCCGGCTGGTCTTCGAGGTCGAAAAATTGGATTTATCATTACCATTTCACTGTAGGCAACATATACAAAAATCAGAACTACCCGATTTAATGCAAGGCAACCCCACTTTTAAAGCACGATTTCCATGTACTATAAGGTACTTAAGGAAATAAGTTAAATATAATTATGTTGACGTGCTGTCAGTGTAATTACCCAACTAGCAAAGTAGTGATAAAATAAAATGTATTAACACTAAATAATGATATAAAAGTCATAAAATAGCAACGCGGAGCTGCTATGTTGTATATTGGCGACTTGTATCATCATCTAGCTGTATAATCTTATACAGCTATATCGTGATAAGAATTGATGACATAAACGTTTACTGGACTTCCTAATACGGCACATATAACACAGCTGCACAACAGTATTCCTACCTGTGATTTAGAGCAATTTCGTTGCATATCAGATATATACAGTGCCTGTATACAGCTAAGTAACTCTATTGTGGCTTTTAATGCGCAGCAATAGCGCTGGTGGTATATCAGTGCACTAATGGAGCTAACTCGAGATATATAAGAACATAACGCAGCTGATATACGTCTAAAGTATCATACAATGGCGTTTCCTTAACACCAGCAGCATAAAGTTGTTTAAAGATCTACATTAACACTAAACAGTTGCAAATACACTTTTTAAGACCTTTTATATCATCAGTGACATATAAACATTATTGTTACTAATATAACGCTAAATAAATGTATATCAGCTGTTGTAACCTCATTTGTAGGATCTTTATGATAGTCAAACCAGCATAGAGAATTCGGAAGTTGGTTCCGTAGATACAGAAAATGAAATCTTAACAGAACCTTGTTCAGGATACCAAGATGACTTGTTTGCGACTGACAATTTTGATCACAATGGAGAAGATGAAGACATATTCTTCCACAGCCATTCAAATCTGTTGAGTTTTATGAAATTACTTCTGCTTGAAAAACATTAATTGACCAAAAATATAACTTCTTTCATTTCACGCAAATGAGTTGAACAATATTGAAGATAGTTTATTTATTACCTAAAGGTAGGTACAGTAGGGGGTTTTACAAGTTTTATCAAGGAACCCGAAAGTGTTTGGTAATGGCGGTGGGAAACTGTAAATGTGTGATATATCGGTAACCAGAACACACTTTAGATTCATAATGGTGACTTTAAATAATTTGCTATGTAAAATATTTTTTATTTTATTAAATATCCAATATTTAATAGGGGCATGAAAAAAACACAAATAATATGCTATTATTTCATCAATAAAATTTTGAGCGCATGATAAATTACCCGTTATGCACGCACCTAACAGCAACTTGACACTACTTACTAACACAAATATAGTTTGCTATTTTATTATACTTACAAAATTGTTAATTGTAAGGTCATTTTTTTTCACACTACTTTATTTACACATAACACTCAGTATTTAGCACTATCGATATGCGACATAAAAGAATCCCTAATAACAATATAACAACAAACAGCTCTATATCAGCATTGCTGTTACTTTCTTATCATAATTTAGTGATATAGTGATTCAGGCACCATTGGTGTAACGCTAAAGAGATTCATAAAACATTGTAGTATCATGGATATACATCAAAGTAGTGACGTGCGGTGCCAAAATACACATGATATATCATCAAATAGCTGTAAAACTGGGGCCACTTCCCAGTGATAGAGATGTTTCTATCACGGATATAAAACTGCGTCTGTCACTGATTTACAGCTAAATTTGGTTCAGTTTTGCTAGTTGGGTAGTCAGCTCAGATAATTTGTACCAATATGTACAGTACAGTCAACGACAAACACAAATAACACACTTTCTAACCATATACAAGGTGAAAAATCAAATTTATTGTAATTAAGACCTTGCTCGATAATACCAAATATAATCCATTACCAAAAAAAATACATAAGTACAATGCCAAATTTCAACTCAATCGGAATGTTAGAACTGGTGCATAAAGTATCAAAATTATTTCTAGAGGACCCATCTAGTAAATTGTATAAATCATAGACAATTTGTGATACCACAAGGAAATATCTGTCAACATTAATTGGCTAGCTAGACTCTTTTCTATAGGTTTAGGAGTAATTAGCGGTTTATAATATTAGCGATTATTAATCCTAAAAAAAATGCAAAGTAAAATGTATGTAGTACCCGTTTTCAAAAGTTGCTAAGAGTATAAATAAATATTTTACTAAAAATCTCTTGACAATATCTATTGACGACGCGGTTGCATGGTGCAGTATGTAGGCAGTGCACTTGCCTACTGAGCCAGCGGTCCTGGGTTCGAATCCCAGCCCGGGCAAATATTTGTGTGATGAACTCGAATATTTGTTCCTGGGTCATAGATGTTATCTAAGTATATATAAATAAAAATAAAATAAATATGTAATCTACTCGTCGTCTATTACCCATAGTACAAGCTTTGCTTAGTTTGTGTATATTTTTATTTATTTATTACATAACATCGTATTCCGCCCTAGTGCAGCTCTAGTAATATACCTAAATCTATTTTTATTAAGTAATATATTTTTCGAATTTTAAAAGTAAGTACTAAAGCACGTTTCTTTATTTCGTATAATCTAAATTGAATTTCCGGCTCACATAATGGCCCCATTTCAAAAAAGGAAATGACTGAGGAAAAAAATAATCGTTTCGTTTTCGGCAAAGAAATTTTGCCAGTTTTTAATCTAAAGCGGGAAAGAAAATGCTTAGTCAAATTAAGAATGAAAGGACTTTATGAAAATATTTTTAGATATTTTTAAGTTAAGTATATATTCTGAAGGTAAATTGTGCTTTAGCAGAATTCTTTAAGAGGCCTTATACATTTTAAAATGTATCTTTTTTAGGTTTCCGTAGTCAACTAGGAACCATTATAGTTAGTTTCGCCATGTCCGTCTGTCCGTCTGTCCGTCTGTCCGTCCGCGGCTTAGCTTCGTGATCAGCTGAAATTTGGTATGAGTATGTATAACGCCGACAGAACTGTAAAAAAAAATTTTTTTTCGGGTACCTCTCGAACACCTAAAGTGGGGGTGTTTTTTTTTTTCTTTTCAACACTGGTGTGTGCCTGTGTGGGGTGTCGTTGAATAGGTCTTGTTAAAAATAATAGGGGTCTTCAAACATTATTTTTTGATAAAGTCAGCAGTTTTGTAAATATTCGCTGCGAAAACAAAAAAAATAGTGTCACCCTCCTCTAACTTTTCAACCACGGGTCAAAAAAAATCGGAAAAATTCATGTAAATGAGGCCTTATAAGTACTTTCAATGAAAACTTTATTGAACAAAATCGGTCGAGCCGTTTTTGAGTTATCGCCAAATTTCATATTTTTTCTTTAAAAGGACGTAAGTTGACTTCCAGAAGTTAATAAGTGATTACAGTTTCTAGGGCGTTTACGACCTTTTCATAGAGCTTAAAATCTTTCTTAACTTAAACCTCGGGTTTAAAACAACAGTTTATTGTATAGGACGAGCAACTACGGAGCCCTACACTGAGCGTGGCCCGACATGCTCTTGGCCGGTTTTTTTTCATATAATGACAGATATATTATACGATGATTTTTAGATTTTTAGATAGTTCCAACTTTTCTAACTCGGTAATTGATGGCGGTCATGGTGAAGTCGTAGGAACAAACTTTTATTTTTCCATGATTTTTTTTATTTTCAAACGAATTTTATCTTAAATTCCTTGTCATCCTACTAATCTGTGTAATAATTAAACAGTGAGGTAATTGCGTCAGTTCGCCTATTAAATTTCATTTTAGCTGGATATTTTTCTACTCCTGATCACCGACTAAGAATATAATAGGTATGTATTGATAATTTCAACCACTTCGGATGAAAGTAAAAAAATATATATCCAATTATGTGGCAGAACGATGTAGATGATGTTTTGACTATCGATTCGTTTTAATTTTGCAAACCAGACTATTAGAAAAATAAAATAAAGAAGCACATCCTATACCCTGGTCAGCGAATAATGATCCTCGGGACACTTCATTTGACATTTATATGTCACATCGATATTTGTGTAAATCTGCATCCTGATAAAACTAATAATGTAATAATACTTATCAAAACTGATTAAGTACTGCTAATACTTAATAAAAATTCGCATTCAAGCAATATTTTTGGATATTTATCACATTTTGCGAAGTATCTCCACCGACAGGGGCATAAAAATCAAGATTAAAAAAAAAGGTGACCCACAGTTTGAAAAATGCCGTTCTTTACACTAATAATGAGCACCCGTAAGAATTACATTGTTGTATTGTCGGTATCGATATTTCTTCGTAATCTGGAGATACCAGTTGAATCATTTATAGGGTCTACAATGTATTTGCCATTCCCTATGGACTGAAGAGAGGGCTAAACTAAGGGCTGAATTTCACGTTTCTAATGACAATGACATATACGTCTGACATCTCACAATACTTGTTGAGGTTGCCCGATATTTATTTATTTAATTATTTGCCTACTTTGGCAATGGCGAGGTAACCGTTGACATTATTTAAAAAACGCTATTTTTACAAACGCACAATTCAAGATTCAGGCGGAGCAGGCCTATACGGAGATGGCGGGAAGATCTGGGCACGTTTCTCAGTGGCTGGCCAGAGGACGCGGAGCACAAGAGGAGAGGCCATTAATCAATGAAAACAAGATTGAGTTATATCGCTACAGTTCTAATAACAAGCTCGAGCAATCTTAGTGGGATAAATTCAGCCATTTCTTATTTTTGTAAGTTCAAATTGATCAGTGTCAATGTTATGCAGTTCGTGTAGCAAATTGATGTGTACACTATAAAGCTGACATACTGAAGAGCTACACCGAAATCGACGTACCGGGTCATCCTTCTCGAACTTGTATTTAAAAATATTTAAATGAGCAGAATGGCGCGATACGATGTTCGAATTACGAACATCGGGGTAACCCTACTCCATTGGGAATATCGTAATGCCATGTCGATCTAGGACTCTACTCGTTCTTTAATTGGCGTTTACGATAAAGCACAAGAAATTAGCCATTAAATCAACAGCTTGAAAAATCTAAAAACAATCGTTGCTCGTTTTAGTTTACCGTTCGTCATTATCTCTAATTGACGTACGTTCGTACTCAAACAATGTCGTCCGGCTAGCCGGGATCCCGCAAAAACTATAATCTATCGATTCTTTCGACTCACGTATAAGTTTTTGCCATCGAACGCATGCCGAACGATCTCGAGCTCAAATTGCAAAGAACAATGCTGCGTCAATTATAATATCTACCATGTGTACGTTCCGATACATCTCCGACCCCCAAGCGAAATACTACAGTCGCACACACACTGAAGGTTCATATGTAGAGTAGCAGCGCCTAAGTGTAGTGTCTATATACTTTTGCGACGCAAAAAGGGGATGAATAAGTCATGAGCCGCGACAAATAGTGTAGGTAAAGGTCAGTCGCTTAATTATAGATGCGTGCGGCTCACCTGTTGATTGGTCGCTTTGAAAAATGTGTCAATCATAGGGATTTTTTTAAAAGATCGCGAGAAATTGAAGTGACGAGTGACATACAGGCTGCGTTGACGGCGGCTGGCCGCTCACTGAAGTTGGTGCCACACCCCCCAACGCCCTCGCCCCGCCCACCGGTAGCGCGGCGCACTTCACAACGGTTGGGAAAGTGGGAAACTCTTCTAGTGGGGCTGCGGAGTTGTGGTGGGGTTGTGGTGCCGGTTAGCTTTTGTATGGCCAGTTTCACAATACTTTGTCTGACGATGACTAAGTTACTATTTTCTTAGAAAAACTTTACTAATATGTTTAAGTAACTATTTTTATTCAAATAGAGATAGATATACTTGTAATTTATGTTTGAACAAAATGTTAAACCAAGTTCTCGATTAATACGATACAAGGATCAAACACAACACGAAATTTAGAACACTTAAGAACCTTCGTGGAAAAGCCCCAAGATCATAGAAGTAACACCATATTACTTTTAGAATCTTGTTATACCATGTTCTTCATAATTAAAAATCATTATAGTCGTTCTTACATGTGATTGTGAGTTGGACATCTGTCATCTCTGTACATTTTAATAGAATTTAGGTTATAAAATGATAAATAATAAATAAATAAATATAGTTTAAATCTCGTTTTACATGTAAAATCATCATCATCATCATCATTTCAGCCATAGGACGTCCACTGCTGGACACAGGCCTCTTCAATTGACTTCCCCATGGGCCGGATAGAAGCCATGTAAATTACGAGACGGCAGTCATGAGACTTCAAGAGAGAACTGCATTTAATGTGATGATATTAATTAAATATGTCGAATTGTCGACAGGGTATTTGTTAAGAAAAATAAACCTACCATTCTAGACCACGGGAGACACTTTTACTGGATAACTTATCAACTGACTTACCATCTATAGTAGATAATCTTTGTAATATAGTGCTATTTGCTGACGATACATCATTAATTTTCAAGGTTCACCGGAAATCAACCGACTATGCGGAAATTAATGGCACACTAGAGAAAGTACTTAACTGGTTTACTACTAATAATCTTCTATTAAATGCCAAGAAGACTAAATGTGTTAGATTTGCTTTACCGAATGTTACGGCGGTAGATTCTACTATATTACTAAATGGTGAATGTTTAGAAATAGTGAATAAGGCATTATTCTTAGGTATAACATTGGACAGTAATTTGCAATGGGGTCCACATATAGCAGTGCTTGCAGGTAAATTAAGTTCAGCGGCGTACGCCGTTAGGAAAATCAGACAATTGAGTAATGTTGATACAGCTCGCTTAGTTTATCATAGTTATTTTCATAGTGTCATGTCATATGATATTCTGGTTTGGGGCAAAGCAGCTGACATTCAGACTATATTCGTGCTACAAAAAAGAGCCATTCGTTCTATATATAACCTAAATTCTCGTGACTCCTTAAGAGACATTTTCAAAGATATAAACATCTTAACTGTAGCGTCCCCATATTTATGAGAATATTATGTATGTTATTAGAAACCTAGATTCATTTACAAAAAAATCCGATGTCCACAGTTTTAACACTAGAAATAAAAATAAAATTGCTATTAGAAAGTTTCGTGTTCGGAAAGTAAGTAAATCATTTTCAGGCCAATGTATTCATTTTTATAACAAGTTACCTGGGGGGGTATTCGACCAATTTTAGAGATATAATGGAGATCTCTCCCTTTCATCGCCATCCGTCACTTTTGACGTGTGCCTACTTGACAAGTGGCGATATCCCTAGAACATCGCAACTTCGTCAATTCGGCCATGCAAAATTTCCGCTTCCTTTGTATGTGACGGCATAAATAACAGGCGCATACTTTAAATTGACCGCGTAGTACGTGAAATTAGTCCGTTACGTTTCGTTCAAAACAGAAATTTATATACATGAATAACATTTTTGACAATCATTATCGCCTTCGTATTTCCAAAATTGAGATGAGATATGTCACTTTTAAGCTCATCGCATTTAAATGACAGTTCAATGGCGATATAACTGTTATCTAATGGAGATTTGACGTTTGGCGATATCTCAAACGGCATTCTCGTGATCATGTTTTAAAATTAGCCTTTCCGTCTCTCAAAAATTATTTAAAAAAATCTCTAATGTCAAAAGCATATTATACAGTAGAGGACTATCTGACAGACAAAAATGTATGGCCTGAACTAGAAACCGCGTAGCTGACTCCTTCATAGATTGTACCTAACTAGTTTAAGGGACACAGTTCTAATAAGAAAGCATATCAAACGTACATAAATTGTGATAAACCGTCAGGCTTTCTTGTAGTTTCTATTTTATTCTTACAGTTTTCCTCACTTATGTCTTAAATTACACTTTTAATATGTTTTCTTGTAGAACTACGTATAGTTAAGTACATATCATTGTAATAGTTAAGTACTTATGTTTTCTGAAAAAATGACTGACTGTTGAGTTTCTTTCGGCGTTTCTTCTCAACAGTGGTCTCCTCTTGTGAAATGCCGGTTAGACTCAGACATGTAAAAGTGCCCTTGTGGCCTACTTGCAGAATAAAGTTTATTATTTCATTATTTCATTACTGTTTAAAAAGTCTTACTTACTATAACGGAAAATCACATATGCGACTATGTCTACGACTGGGAGACAGTAGGAACGCGAACATGTCATTTACATATTCCCACTGGTTGAAAAGGACGTAAAAATATTTCATACTGCCGCTAAGCTACGTGCTATTTCGTCCACGTAAAACTGCTATCCCTGCACTAAAGTTGGCTAAAATCCGGCCATCCCTTTTGGCGTGACGAGCGGTTACTGCAAATCCTGCATCGCGTTGTTAAGAAACTTTCTGAAATAATGCCCCCTCTCCATAGAAAATAGATTTTTAATACAGTTTAAAAAATAATAAATCTTTTTTTAAAACCCAATGGTATAATACAAACTTAATCTAACTAAAAATCTATAGGTACGTAACTGGTGATAATTTGAGCGATTAAACCATCTTATTATTCTGTCTACAATTTTGGCCGATTCATAAAAGCAATCAACATAATTTTGGTAATAAACTGTTAAAAACCTCCACTGCTGAAAGACAACCGAAAGTTAAGTCATAATTCTTACGAAGTTTTTCAATATCGGGGATAGAGTAATTAGACGGTTTAAACCCTCGAATACTTAGTTACCCACCACTCACACAATGTCGAGATAGAATTACAAAGATCTTGTATGTTATTGACACAGAAAATAACACAGCGAATACACCAGCTCAAAGGATTATCTTCTTCTCTCGGGAAATCTCTCGATGCACCGCTGCATTTATGTTGCCGTATCTCTTGAGCCGGCTCGGTCATATGGATCGATTGAGGTTACTAGGATGCCTCAAGTCTTATAGATAAAATACATGTTATATTTATATGTATAGACATATACATATATCCACCATATTCGGATACGATACGAATTCTACCAAGATACGAATTTTAGAAATTTTGTTTTTTGGCTCTCATGGAAAGTAAGGGGTTTGTCCCTTACGACATTTGAAATTTTCCCCGTCGATATCGTGGTTGCACGAAAATATTATCACGGACAAATGGAATTAGAAATATAGATCCTAATTCATAATAACCTGAATCGAACTGTGTGCCTCTAAGTAGCTTGTATACATATAAGGATCTCTATTTAATGTTATTCAGAGTCGATAGTCATAATGTGATATTTTTTATAGTCATCATTTTACTTTTCAGGATTGTGATAACCTAATGCGTTTATAAACTGGACGTCTTTGTCGAAATCCTTATAAAGTAAAGGGCATAAGTCGTTTCTGAATTATGTCCTAGAGCCCGTCTGAATCCCACCACCGACGCAGTCTATGCTAGACTGTTTGTCTCATATGAAAGGGCTTAATACGGTGTCTTTGTAGAAACCTTCATATTCTACACTCGAAGCCGGAAATCCGCGCAAATCCGTGCCTGGGTGGTCTACGATATTTCCTAAGTGTTATAAACAATGAGTAATGTGGTCAGATTGTTAAATAACTCTGATGTAACGTAAATTGCAAGGGGAATACTTTTTCCTTCATTAAAATTTTACTAGAACCGCACTGATATAATCATACGGCAAAACTAAACCATTTAATTAGCTCCCTTTCAACCAACTCTTTTTCTTCTTTTTTCGAACCATAATTGTTTACCATATTCAACGAGGCTTGAACAATCAAAATTATTTTTTTAAATCATTGATACAAAAAAAATATTGAAATGAGTCACCCTGTGGAAGAGACCGGGAATCGAACCCGGTACCTATGGATTGCCTGTCCAGGTCTTCTTTTTTTTGTTTAATTAAATCTAAAAATAGTTAGGCTTTATCACAGGCAGTGTGATCTGGATCTCCATGAAATGAACCATTCCACTTCCAGACTTCTAGACGTAGCTGCGAACGGCCACTTATAATTCCCTACCACTTAGTAGGTATACCTAAATTGGACATTGTTAACACCAAAGTTTATGGATGTCTTCTGGGTGTGCTAACATCTCCGTCGGCTGCATCAAAGCGTCAGGGCGAGACTAGTCAAGAGCATTCCCATTCAAGTTAAAGAAAAGTAAATCAGTTATTAATTTCCGACCATTTAGTATAAACTATAGGACATTTTAAAAACCAAATTGTATTCGCATCTTCTCAGTGCTCTAGCATCACTTTCGGCTGCATCAAGGCGACAGGTGTTGACTGCAGTCAAGACCAATCCCATTCAAGTAGAAGAAATAAGTCAATGGTAATACGAACCCAGGTGCAAACAAGAAATTATCTCCAAAATCAAGCGCTGTTTCACCAATCAATTACCAAGAACTGTCTAATTCGAAATCATTTACTGCCCTAAATCCTAGCATTAAGCAATATAGATCACGATCACATGTCGTGATCAACAAATCATCTGTTTGTGTTGTGTTCAATGAGCGATTGTGGATGCGCGGGCGACGGTGACGTCATCGCGACCTTACTGCCTTAGAAGGAGATTCTATTTTCAAATTGCCTTTACAGTGTTATAAGATTATGAAGTTTTAGTTTAGAATGTATGCTCGTGGTTATAAGGTGGTTTTTAATGTTGTATGGTTGTTTGATTTTGTGCGTATGACTTAATATGGTGTTAAGCGATTGGATTGATTGAAGGGAGCAATTAAGTGTTACCTTGAGTATGATACGGTTATCTAAAATGTATCGATTATGAGACAAGCTGTCATATTGTAAGGTTTAGGTTCGAAGGTTGTGTATCTAGTGTCGGGGGAAAGGAAATAGTAGCTACCTATCTATGTATAAAAGGTGCATGTTTTCTAAAAAGAGGAGGTTCTCATTTTAACTCGTATATATTTATTTATCTCGTTAAGTACCTAAGATCTTTGTAGTACTTACTAGACTATTTTTGATTTTTTTATACATTATTATATTTATAGGATTTATTATTTTTCTTGTTCGTGTGCAATAAATAATTGTTGTTTTGTGTTGTAGGTATTTTATATCTCCTCGTAATCGGGATGTAATGATGTATTATGTATGAACACGTATAGTAATTTTGACGATTCCATATAAACTCGAGGACCTAATTTCTTCCATGAAAATGATCTCTCATTGTTGGTTTATTATTTTTAAATACATTGTACATAATTGTATATAAGTTACCTACTTAAAAAAAGCTGTTATTGATACAACACAAAGAGACAAAGTAAACACTCATTTGCATCGCCACGTGGGCGATATGACTCACAAACCGACTAGACCTAAAACGGTCAAAAACAATTAGGTAACCACTATTCGTCTGTTTTTGTCCGAATTCAAATCGACACGAAACACGGCCTTTTTCGGTTGCGCTACTGTTCTTGAATGGGCTACTTAGTGTTTTATTCGTCAGATTACTCTTTATGGGGCTGACAATGGAGTTCGGACGTAATAAATCAGATTGTTGAGATAAGCGGTTTTGCTTTCTCCCTGATGTGCTAGGATTGTGTAATTTTTGTGGACGTTTCGTTTTGCTTGGGCGATAGATATTTATTACCTTACCGTGTTGTGTTGATGCGAAAAATATCCTATAAGGCTGCTTTTCTACTAAAACTATCCTTTTACATGTGTATTTATGTATGAAGTGGAACAGAGCACCCTTCATACTACGTAAAGTTAGGCACTGTTCAATATTGCTATTGAATATCGGTTTTTAGTTCGTAACTATATCAGTCTTTAACTTCCGTTAGATGTAGTACAACACTAACCATTTCCGCCAGCCATTATTCATGGTCTTTCGTTAGATTCTGTACGAGTCGCGTGTCGTTGCTCATTTAAATTATTGAGAAATAGTATAAAGTCACCTTTCGGTCACATAAAATAGTTAAATTTAGTGCGAATCACATTGTGCGTGTGATAAGGGCCGGGAAAGGAAATCCTTCGGTGGTAAGATTCGGTAAGACAGGCGCCTGCGCGGGTCTGAAGCCAGGAAAGCCTGGGAGCTGGCCTTGGATTCACACGAATCTCATCAAAATTAAAGGTATGTGATTGCGCACTATTTCTGACAGGATTTGTTTTGTTTGGATATATTCAAACATATAGAATATTGTCGTGG
Source organism: Apotomis turbidana (assembly GCA_905147355.2). NCBI lineage: Eukaryota > Metazoa > Arthropoda > Insecta > Lepidoptera > Tortricidae > Apotomis > Apotomis turbidana. The sequence goes on along the minus strand of LR990292.1, from coordinate 15,990,783 downwards.
TTTTCGAAAAGTATAAAGATTTTTAGTTCCACAGTCCACTAATTAAAATCAAAGTAAAACAGGCACTATTAACATAAAAAAGAGCTTTGGTAGTAAAGTATTGCTACCTAGGTGTCCTTATATTTAACTTTGCATTTAAATACAAGTTTAGTTTAACTCAACGAATCAATAGCAGAAAATCTTCTATCTTACCATCTAGTACCTATTACAGTAAACCAAAATAAACCAATATCAGTAACTCATAACAAAAATGAAAGAGTTAAAATGATACAAATAAAATCAACTTAACTAAAGAATTTAAGATGTCATCTCAAATAAACAAAATTGTTCAATTAACCTTCTTCTAACGTTCGTCAAAAAATAACAACACATTCACTCCCAGGGGGCCTGGCTTAGGATTTTTTTAAAGCGTTAAACAGTGTAAAATAACCATAATGTGCCAACAAAATTCATCACATCAACATGATTACAAATTACAATACCATAGACAAGGTGTCAACGCACTGGCCGAAAAACGTAATATCCTGTGACAACTCAAAAAAAAATGCACAATGAGTACTTCCCGGTTTCCGCGCAGACGCCATTTCCTTACAAAATTACCAACTTAGTAGTGACATATCGAAGGCCTTATTACAATGATATAATATTTATAGTTGTTTGGGCCGTGGTAAGCAATTGGTATTTGCCTAAAGAGGTCATTGACTTTATAAAAAAAGATGCACCGAATTACGATTACGCTGGCAACTCCGAATTATGTAGGGTGTCTGTGATATTGATGATTTGAAGAATAGATTACCTTACAAGGGCTTAGTTATAGATTAATATTATTATATTTGTTATTATTTTATTTAAAACGCTTGATTGGAATTATTTGATGTTTTATGAAAAATAACTATATCCTAATTTATTACTACTACAAATATTACAAAATAGGGTTTATTTCTTTTCAACTGTTTTGGATGCTAAAAACTCGTGACCTTCATTTAATTTGCATAGAATAGGCATTTGCCTTCAGTACTTGTCCAAATTGAAAATCCGTCAATTAATGCATAAATTCATAATCTGAACCACAATTAGGATTTGTACTTAATGCAACCCGGTGCATATAATTACGTCAGCTGTAATCATTTGCCTGTTAAATTATACTAATGAATATAAAATTAATTATTTCACTTCCTCTGCACGTTTTTGGTCACGCGAGGGATTTCCAAAGGTATGCGATAATATAACCACTAAATGTTATAAAAGGAAATAATTTGATAAGACGTAATTATTGCATTAGCAAATTCTGAAAAGCCCCGAGAAGGAAAATGTTCGCTTGGTGATATAAATGTAAGTTGATTTTGACAGTACAACTGGCAGGAAAAAGCTATCTCCCTGGCTGTGTCCGACAGGAAAAATGGTTAGAATGTTTTATTAGGTATTTAGTAACTAACTTTTTTACAGGAAAACAACTATCGTAACTTTGGATATTGTTTTCAACTGTTTAATAAATTTGGCATTCGGCAATCCGAAGTCTTATTAAACTGTTACTCGAACTTAAAAAAAATATGCTTTTAAGCTAGAGTAAACTGGCATCTTCTAGGTATGCATCCTTCATCAATTCATCATAGACCTTGTTTTTACTTTCCACTAAGTAAGATTACGACAAAACAAAAAAAAACGAGCTCCTAATTTTACTTCTCGACAACGATAACAAAAAGCTGAATAAGTGCCAGAGAAATCGTTACATTTTTAATTCAAATTATTTATAGTCTTCATGTCCTAGCGACAAAGCTCTTTAATATATATATTTTTTAATTTCTATGTTTTATCTTTGTCTGACATGGTTACCCTAGCCTTATCCGAATGTGAGCGGAAATGAACGAACGTGCCCCGAACGCTTCCGAACGCGGACACGTGTCCTACGTACTAAACGATTGTTTAATATTGTTGTCACCCTACTTTTTAATAGCATTGTTCCGTGGTGTATTTTGCTTTGAATTATTTATTTGATTTTTGCATGAAATTTGTTTGGTTGGTATCACGTAAAAAGAGCACTGTCAATCTCATTGCGCTGTACTCAGGGTATATAAAAAATGAAGCAACCGGCTGATAAATTCGATGCTTTATTAGCTAGTGGCTTTGATAGAATAATTGACAATTCACCCGTCTGGCCCGGGAAGCCGTGTAGTTTTATTTTATTTTATTTATTTATTAGACACATCAACAAAACGCAGGCTTACACAATCAAAAAATAAAATTATAAAACACAGTATAGTTAAAGAAAACTAGATTCAAACCTATGACAAATTTGGCTTTGCTCTATATAAATATATTCTGATAGATAAAAGTTCTCCATTACCTATACTAAATTTTCAGCAAATTTTATTGTCCACACAACTATGGTCCAATTTAATCCGAAAATTACTCGTTAATATTATAACAATTATTTATAACGAATAAACTCTAAGGTGAACAACATAATTAAACAAACTTAAATAAAAACGTATACAATCACTGATAGAACATGGATTTTGATAAAAATAAACGAGTTTTGTTTTGGACCATGGTTGAATGATTGGACTATAGTTGGGTAGTTTTACGGTAGGTATATATATCCTGGGTAAACTTACAGGAGAGCCTCTACGGTTTCAATGCATGTGGGTTAGACAGTAAACGCGTGAAAGAAGATTTTTATGAATATTTATTTCGAACACAACTATTTTTTTCGAAATGATTTTGAATGTGGGTAAATTAACACCACATTGTTAAATTTTTATATAGATACAAAGATGAAGACGCAAAGAATGATTAAATTGCTCCCATACGTGGTCCACACCGGGAATCGAATCCGGTATCTTTGGATTACCGGTCTAACGTCTTAACTTAACCTTTTGACCAGAGATGCACTGTACAGTCTGACCTAAAAGAGTAGAAAATAAAATGTGCAAATTGTTTTCCTCTTTTTGTAATACAATAGTTTTGTTAATTTAAATGTAATGAACAAAATTGTTTCCTCTTTTTTATATCAATAGTTTTTACTATAATATTAAGTTCAAGTACTTAGTGTAACCCGTTATCAACCTGTGTGTTATAGTTCGAATTCCATTTTTAAGCGAATCTCATTAGCTTTGTACCCGATGAACAATACTCATTATCTGTATTGTTAACGGTGGCCACAGCTGCCACTTCGAAATGTAAGGCGTTATAAGTGCAAATTACTTTTACACTAAATTAGTCTTTAAGTCAAACGAAATAAGGTTTACTCTTAAACAAAGAGAACACAGATATTGGTCACTTCGTAAGTGAAAGAGCAGTGAAGTTCCTATCGATGCTTATAATGACAATGAAGTGACCAACATCTCTGTTCTCTTTGTTTAAGAGTAAACCTTATTTCGTTTGACTTAAAGACTAATGTAGTGTAAAAGTTGTGGCCACAGCTAACAATACAGATAATGAGTATTGTTCATCGGGTACAAAGCTAAGTGGATTCGCTCAAGCAAAAGGATTATTTCTATATCTGTAAACCGACGCGTGAGTGCCAAGATACAGGCTTAGCCTTGTTTAGTACTTAGGTACCGGATATTGATACTGTATGTAATGCTTTTCTGTTATTAAATAAACTATTCTATTCTATTCTAGAAAGTGGCAATACTGTAGTGTCGTCCCCGTTTTCTTAGATTGATTAGAAAGGGCACTACAGTATTGGTCAGACCGTACGTACGGTTTCAATTTCTACATCATCCGTTTTGATCATACTCATACTCATTTATTAATAAAATGTCAACATTTTACAAGTCAAATACATTATAAAAATTCTATTAAATTTCAAAATACAAATTAATAAAAACATTAATTATTAAATACAAATAGGAACAGGTAGTTACATTATTAGTATTATTAATTATTATATTATTTCATTATTAAATTCGTAAAATTCGTCCATGTTGTAAAAAGCATTGGTTGTTAGCCATTTCTTTAATACATTGAAGAACTCTATACTTATTTTAATGATGTTCGAGCCCCGCTGTGGACCATGTTTAATTTATCTTTGCCTGTTGTTCTTTGTATCTACATAGCAAGATTTTTATGTATTAAACTATTGATACAAAACAAAAACCTTTCAAATAAACAATGCAAAGATCGACACACAAAGCATAAGGAAAAATTCGAAAGGTTGGTTGGAATTTGGGTAGCGAAGTGGTTAACGCGCTGGACCGGCAATCTAGAGGTACCGGGTTCGATTCCCGGTCTCGTCCACCAGGTAACTCATTTCAATTTTTCTTTGAGTTTTGATATCTTTATATCAATAGTTTAATATATAAAAAATTGTGTGTTATAAGATTTTTATGCTCAAACTGTATCATCTGATGGTGAGGGTCTACGGGATCGAAGTTATAGCTCGTTGGTTCATCCTAATCACTAATACCCTAAAGAAACCCATATTATTATTTGAATTTTATATTTAAAATATTTTGCTATTTTTACTGTATCAGTAATGAAATGACACTAAAACTGCAACAAAATCTTAACACGTAGCTATTTAAATACAATACACATCCGTTTAAAGCAATAATCCACAGATTTGGTTAATTTTCAGGTCACGTGCATGTTTGACGCGTGGACGACGACCCTAATTGCATCCGTAATGGGTGCATGGTTGATGGACAGACAGCCTTATGGCGCCAACTGATTGCATTAACAAGGGCAGATCCAGCCTAATATGGGGCCACAACATTTAGGCCTCAATTTTCGTATGATCTCGATAATGTCTGATGATCTGGATAAAAATTAGCGAAATAAGGTTATTTTGGTCATTATTTTATTCATTATAAGAAACTATTTTATTGGTAGCTTGTGTAAAATGTGACGCTATTGGTTATGAGTAGGGTTGGGACTTTTGGTAGCATAACGTGGTTCCACGGAGTATTTATTGACGATTATAATACAAAATTTTTGAAATAAACTAAGACGCTAAAAAGTTCTTGTTCAGAAAACAAGTCGTTTATTTATAAAATTAAAATAACGAGGTTAACGTAATTAATAGAGAATCCTAATTGTTTCGTACTCGCTGCTGAAACAGCAGAAAAACGTGTATACGGAAACAGTCAAACGTTTCTCTTAACAAGTTGGGTAAAAGTCTAGGTTTAAAACTACTGGCCTCTTTTGAGGCACCAACGAAGTTCCGTTCGGAAGTTCTATTTTTAAAAAATCAAAGTGCAAGCACCTCTTTTCCTGATTGCCAATGTCTATCGCATACGAAAATACCGGACGTCTCGTGGGACTGCTTTTTACACCCTTATTTGCTATCAACTAAGCCTCTTGCTGACCAAAAATTAGCTTTATATCGTTGGTGATACAATAGTCTGGACGTTTTCGGGAGTGCATTAGGCGTTGGTGTAAATTTTGACATAAAGGAAGGACTGCACCGGTGCTTTAAACGTGTACGTGTTTTACGTGACCATTTTTACTATTTGTTTGATTGGCTTAGTGATAGATGATCTATTTGATTTGCGGGTTGTACAGAGTTGGGTTCTCTGTTTAATATTTATTTGCCTTGATCACATGTACCTACCGAGGAAATGACCGAGACAGCCCTCTCGACCGAATACTCGGTAGGTAACATAGTCAAGTGCTGAGCACAGAATATTACATTTTTGCTCTTGGCCGAGTGGAGTTTTGCTGTCTCGCCATTCGTGCTCGTTACGCATCGTGTAAAACGAATATACTTCACATCTCGACCACTACTACAATCTAGATCTATCTACAATCAGTAAACATTTCGTATTGCGCTGTCTAATGAATACAAAATTAATAGATACATATCGGACAACCTCGCACAAATTTATCTAGCTAGTAAGTTCTAGTAGCACACGGGAATGGATAAATTCCTTAAAACTAACATATCAGGGTAAGGACCAAATTCTTTGCATCGTTGGACAACGGAAATCACAATGGAATGTGTCACACCGGAAAAAAGTAGCACAATAAAATTGTAAATGTACGTGTACCTACAAGGTTTGGAGATGAATAATCAATAAACATCGGGACAGGTGAAACTAAATAAAAGCTTGTAATAAGCACAATTGGTAACTTTGTCTTCGTTTCGACGAATTTCCGTTGTGACACGTAGCACAATGTTGTGTCACTCGTCGCACAATGTTGTGTCACTCGTCGCACAATGGAGGTAAAATATTCACGACCTAACCAGAAATGTTTCACACTCAATAAAATAAACGAGTATTACTAGTGAACTTTGATGTGTAGCAGCAATATACTATTATAGTTTGCAGTTAATCATTCGCAAGCAGAGAAAGCGTGATGGAAAACAATAAAATTACATAAGAAGTCACAGAATTTTAACGGTACGCGGAGCTTCCACCAACACGATGCTCGACTGTCAGTAAAAACAACATGGCAGCACTATCGAAGTCAAGCTTGCAAGTTCGGAGTCAGTGTTCCATTAAAATAATTGAAGAATCTACTGGAATAGCGTTGTAAGTTCCGTGTAATGTCGTCGCACAACTGGACGTTGCACAATGGAAGAATATTTGGGACATGCATAAAATAGCCGCAAAAAAACCTAAGACTAATATATATACAAATAAACTGTATAAGTTAAGGCGTTCGTACTTTAAAACAAAATCAATATATTCTCGAGAAAGCAGAGTACGGACATATTCATTTTGTATGGGAAATATAATAAAGATAAAAAAGTATATTTCTGAATATCTTTTTTAATAACTATTCTGAAAATCAATTCGTTTATTGATGATTGGGTTAATAGGAACTGTTATTTGGCGTGTTTTTCTACTCTACAAATTAACGATAAATGTTCTATTTTTAGTTTGCGATGAGGTGGACATTAATATATGACAGTATTTGCAAAGAATTTCGTCCTTACCCATCAAACTCTTTTGTTTTGCCTAAACAGTGCAGAAACGAACAGTAGTAAAGACACACACAACCTTAATTGATAATCATAAGAAATTTTCCTGGAATATAATTCCCAAGAAACACCATGAGATTTTTCACATTATTTTTGATCACCACGATTGAGTCATTAAGACAATTTTCAGATTATTAACGGAGTAATTGACACATGTAATAACTGCAATGTATTTCAATTAACCTGGTGTAAAGAAGTATTTTTTTGACCACACTGTTTTATTTTTTGTATTTGTAAAGTTAAATAAATACCGTGAGGTTTCTTCAGGAATCTTTTGAAAGTGATTTTAATTGACATCATTATATACAAATACGAGTATACTTGGTTTTACTACACTACGATATTCAATAGGTATGTTTATGGTATATCTTACGATATGAGTGTACAAAATTTCATATGAATTACATTTGATTTAAAACAAAAAAGGCAATTCAATTATTATTCGATACATTTTTTTTACCTCTCGGGGTAACAATGCCACGACACGGTCGCTATTTGTATCGAGCGTTTTCAGCGCTCCGTAAGTATGTCAAACTATATATATGAGAGAGTGCTCTAAATGTATTTAGTCCATATAGACATTTGATCTTAACGAAAATAGGATCGATTGACATCTTCAATAAAACGTTGTCCCCTATTGGCTAGCAAGCATACCTAACGTTTATAAATTATGACAAATGAAAATTATGTACATTGCTATCCTACTTTCCCATGATGCTCTCTTTCGCTCGATACGCAGTCTCTGAAACAACTCTTTTCCCCTTCAACCCTTTTCGACTGAAAACAAAAGTGACGTTAAATACTCGAATCTCTAATGCACTTACGACCTTACGTTACGGCAATTTCTTCAGCCATATTGGTTATCGTTGAATATTGATGAAATTATATAGTTTAAAAAACGTGTCCATTGTCCTTAGTATCTTTTCATTTGCTACATGAGTTTTATGGAAGGTGGCGTTATAAATTAATATTCACCCATGAGCTTTCATAAAAATATGTGTTCATTGTTTAAGGACCCTTAAAAGGTTAATTGAAAGACATGTTACAGCTATTTACATAGTTATGTTACACATAAGTCGATGAACAATAAAACTTGCATACATATTTGGATTGACAAGATTCCAAGATGTTACAGTTTTTTGCTACTGAAACTGCTACTATAGCATTATAGATAACAGATGGCAGACAAATGGCTAATTATATGCATAAAGTGACGAGTCAACTTGCAAAAAAATTAAAGGGGAAAATAGTTGTTCCATGAGAGACTGCGTATCGAGCGAAATTGAGCGTCATGGGAAAGTAGGATAGAAATGTACCTACATGATAATCATTTATCATAATTTATGACCTTTATTTTAAGACTTGACTTGAACTGTATCAGGGCTGGTTAGCCCTCAATACCAATAGTCTGATTTTTGTAGCAATATAACCCGTTAATGAGATTATCTACGCGCCACGGAAGTTATTTGGGGAGGTTGAAGCGGGAGCACTGGGCGCTTGGAATGGACTGTGGTGTGAATATTCGGTTCAGTCTATTCAGGACGCATTCCATGCGCCCAGTGCGCCAGCGTCAACCTCCACAAATTACACCTGTTTATAACCGTTATGCTGGCCAATGGGACTCATAAGGCGGCTAAGAGTCACCCAACGTGCAATGGAAAGCGCTATGCTCAGAGTTGCTTTGCGCGATAGAATCAGAAATGAGGATTTCCAAGGTAACCGACATAGCTCCCAGGGTTGAAGTGGCAATGGGCAGGCCATGTAGCCCGGAGAATGGACGGCCGTTGGGGCAGTAAAGTCCTAGAGTGGCGACCACGTATAGGAAAGCGCAGCGTCGGTCGGCCCCTGACTAGATGGACAGATGACTTCGTGAGGGTAGCGGGGGATCAATGGATGCGATCTGCACAGGATCGCACTTTGTGGCGAGTCATGGGGGAGGCCTATGTTGAGCAGTGGACGTCTGTGGCTGATAGATAGATTGATAGATGCTGGCCAATAGAGAGACAACGTTTTATTGAAGATGTCAATCAATCCTATTTTTACTGGGATCAAATATCTAAAAAAAAAATTATATGAGCATTATCATATTCAAATTCAAATTGAATTTTGACACCGGTGAGTGAACCCGGGTATATTGGCGGTACCGCGATAATCTGACGGGTTCCGGCGGCCGGAAGCAGCGACGACGTTCGAATATTGAACGCCTCAAAATACGCGTCAAAATACCTATTTATAGGAGACGGTAATGCGCCGGAACGTCGGTAAAATTTTATTCAGGCGATACTTGTAGAAAGTAATATATTAAAATGAAATTATCTATCAAATATTACATTTTTGTTTTTTTGCTGACTGTATTGTTCTTTGATCGTCGATTCAAAGCGATTAAAATTCCAACAAACCTAAATAGGCTAATGCCTATAGTTTGGTGATTGTTGGACATCCAAAGAAATTATACTTTTTGTCCGACTACGATAAAGAAAAAAAGGGTTATAGGTTCCACGGATGAATTTCGTGTTGTGAAGTTCTAACTTGCTGATAAAATAGGAAAATTATGGGAGCTTCATGTGGCGTTCCTGTGAAGCGTTTATCCTGAGAAATTATTTCTGTAACCCTAGTGGAAAGGGCTATATGTAGTAAAACATTGACCAGAAACAAAAGGTCATAAGTCATCATTTTAATGTTAGGCTTAAGCTCCTTTGCTCCTAGGTTAGATCGGACTTATAGGTACCCTTTTTCATTAGGGCCACAGATTTAAAGACCCGTTTTGTTAATGTAAGTTTACACTGGGTTTACGCAGAATCTGAATTACGAATCCAAATCTGCGCACATAAATAATATTTATTTAGGCGGATTTTTAACGAAGCCTGTGTCATGTTAATCGACTCGGTTTAATGAGTAAAAGTCGTGATTAACACGTTTCCGATTAAAGCTTGACGATTACATTCTTAAGGCACCGGGCACACTTGGGTACAGTTGGGTACAGGTGTAGATAAGAACACGGAATATCAATCACAGAATATCTATTTGTGTAAGAAAATTAACGTGAGAACACAATTTCGGCACCACTAGCACAACACTGCACCACTAACAACTGTGACACGCGACTCTTTTTAGCGAGAGATATATTACCCTTCTCTTTCTGTGCAGTACTGTGAGAGAGTGACGGGTGTCGCCATGTCGTGTACAACAGTCACGAATCATAGTTGTGCTAGATGGACAGCATCTGAAAGTTTAACCTGGAGACAGACATTATTTTTAAGATATACCGTAGAGATTGTATTGCGGGAAAATAAAATGATGTTGATGAATTTCCCGTTGAAAAAATATTATAGAGACATATTATGTTTACTATAAGTAGGTACACTCATTTTAAGAGGCCTTATTCCATAATATTATTAAAACTATCGTGAGGCCTCTTTAATAACAAAAGGCCTTATTCCCTATAAAACTTTTTTTCAAAATTTTTGAATACCAGTTAATCTGCGTGTTTTTTTTCAAATTCGAGTAGTTTTAAAGCAAAAATTATCAATAAACAATTCAAACTGTAGGTTTCAAATATAGCGATAACAATAAATCACATAGAATTTTTGAATGGATAAGGAGCCTTATAGAGCATAGAAAGCCTCGTGCAGCATTTGGTGAACGCACACCTTAAATCCGCAATCCTCGTACGTTGTGAGAATTAACAAAAACTGACAGGTTAATCTCTCTCATTTGCGCGGTGACAAGAGCTGGATGCCAAAACATTCATTATGAGCCATATATTACACTTTTTAGGCCGTTTCATTTGTATTGACCGAGCTTCAATTATAATTTCACATTTCATAACCGATGCGACAAGACTCATTAACTCGTACTTGAATTAAATCTGGAAACAGTTTTATTTTAAATAATTTAATTAAGAGTATGGAGTGTAGACGCACAGAGCATTCCAAACATAGAGATCAGACCGAGCTCGAGCTCTTCCAATTCTCAAGTCCCGGCTAGCCATCTTGGCGTTGCCGAAGACAGGGAGGCACCATGGGCGACTGGGGCCTGTGGGTGCAGTATCGGTATCGCAACGACGCGCCTGGTCTGCAGGCCATCTTTTTGGGGATGCTTGCGGTACTCTTTGTTATACTGTGGTTGCGGTTTATCTGCTTCGCTGATAACCCAGGTGATAGACATCGCTAGGAAAGCCGCTACTCTAAAATGGAGATGGGCGGGGCATGTGTGTAGGGCTGTAGGCGAGAAGATCGACGCTGGTCTCTAAACCTTTACCATGAGTTAACGTGAATGTACTCGCTAGCGATAGCGTAAAAAAAATGTTGGTAGAAAAGTACAGCGCCTTGTAGCCACAAAGTTTGTACTTCTACAAAGTAACAGCTAGTACTTTGTAGAAGTACAAACTTTTTACGTAGTCGTTAGCGTGTACGGTTACTGTAAACTCATGGTACAGGGCACTGGAGTGGCAACCACGAATGGAAAAAGAAGCGTGGGCAGAACCCCCGCTAGATGCAGAGACGACATAGTTAAGGCCGCGGGAAGGAAGTCGATGCACGTGGTCCGGAGTCGCATCGATTAGAAAATGCAAGTGGAGGCCATGATCCAGCAGTAGATAGATACGGGCTGATGATGATGATGGTGAGTGTAGCAGAGGACGAGCATTGTATTTTATGGCTGAATATTTGAAAAAGTGTCCAGAGCGGTAAGCAGTAAATAATAGTTCCAATGCCGTCAACAATAGATCACATAGCGAACTTCGTCCACGTCGAATAAAAAGTCATAAACCCCTTTTTTGTGTCCCCATAGACGGATAAAAAGTAGTCCCAATAACCATCTGGATGAACATCTATCTACCCGTATACCAAAAAAAAATTAAATCACCTTTTAGACGTGGTTAAATGACAAAGATTTCATTTTTTTTTATTTTATAATATTACTAGTAGTTGCCCGCGACTTCGTACGCGTAATTTTTTTATATCTTAGTCGGGTAAAAGTATCATTTAACCATCTTAGGATGTTCAGCTATTCCTTCGCTAAAATTGGTTAAAATTTGTCCAGCCGCTTCAGCGTCATGAGAGGAGAAAGAAATTATGAGCAAAAGATGGCGCCAGACTGTCATGACTCCGAGCGCTCAAACAAAACAAAAGACGATCCTGCATCGCCCCCTCATGTCCCCTCTATAGAAAACTTATTATCAATACTAGATTTTTATTATATTATAGATTGAATAGATGTTTGATGACTCGTGAGAAAAATCTGTTTAGTAATTGATAGACTATTGCTAGACTCAATATCAACTTTTAGCATTTAAAGCCCTCACGCAAAACATTCTTGCATGGATTCCGCTGCTTCCAGCGGTGAACAAAAACATAATTAATTACTAAAAGGTAATTAAAGGTTACATACTGACAATACTGAAATCGTAGGGGAATCGAGTTAAGCATAATTAGGTATTAAACGAAGACTCGACGCGTTTTAGTAATTGAGTTAGAACAAATAAATGAGTTTGACTTTTCTGACCAAATTTAGCTCTACTGCTTACTGAATAAATTATTTCATTTCATTTATAGAATAATAACCCATTTTCACTGGAGAGTTCATGATTCTGGGAAAAATCTAAACAACAAGATGTACCTTTTTAAGGTTCCGTACCCAAAGGGTAGAAACGGGACCCTATTACTAAGACTCCACTGTTCGTACGTCCGTCTATCTGTCTGTCACTAGGTTGTATCTCATGAACCGTGATCTAGACAGTTGAAGTTGCCGCTATAACAACAAATACTAAACACAGAATAAAATAAATATTAAAGGGCTCCCGTGCAACAAACGTGATCGGTTGCGTTAATTTTTCATTCATTTGTATCAGGCGCCATACATACCAAGTGCAAACTTAACCCTAATAATGTGTTTGTACGGAATCCTCGGTGTGCTAGTCAGACTCGCTCTTGGCTAGTTTTTTTAATTAAATTTATTTAGCTATTGATTTTATGACGGCATTGATAGATAATTTGTCGGAATATGTTAGAGACCTTTTCACACCAAAACGGCTGGACGTATTTTAACCAAATTTAGTATAGGGATAGTTAGACATTCAAAAATTATTAAATGTATTTTTTTATACATAGCTTTTATTCCAAGAGTTTCTTTTGTCATGTGTCGATAACCCTATAGGTATACTTAAAATGGATGTCACAAATTTGCACATCTACGCTTAATGGCTACTTACCGATCGGTAATGGTTACGACTTCGCAGTCAAATTCGCTTCATTGTGTACTGACCTTGATTAGTATGCGTCTGTATAGCGCGTTGACTTATTATAAGGACGTGCTTATTATAGTAGTTTATACACTGTTACATAATGAGGTCTGAAAACACGAGTATGGTTTTATGAAACGAGCTGCCGAGTTTCATAATACGATCAAGAGTGTTTTAGTTGTTATAATTATGTACTGTTGCATATACTACTTTATCTACATACATATTCATCATCGTATCATAGATTTTCTTTGTGTAGATCTGAAGTAGGTACCAGCAGTAACTTTCGCGGACAGTAGGAATGAAGGAGGCGACCCCGCCACCGAAATGGTAGGGCTTTACCTATAGTATCAAAATTGATTATATTATTGAACAATATGAGTGTAGATAAAATAATTATAAAATGGGTTCCTACTTAAAAACTACTTAAAAAATAAACGATTTCAATGAAAATAAATCGTATTCTGGGAGCGAATTAATGAATTGGTTTCAAAAACGTCAAAATGTTTATACTTTTCCATACAAACTGAGGATTTACGTCGATTTTTTATGGATCCCATCATGGCGTGTCCATTCTGGCGAGATCGGGAGTACAAAATACAAAAAAAAAATACGGACTTTTGACAACATTAAACGGAATAATGATTACAAATACAATTATAATTAATTTACTCTTTTTTTGTTTCAGGTACGTCGTCTTACAATATGATATAGAATATAATGATGAAATTTTACAGGTAGGTATGAAAATAGAATTAAGATTTAAATGTATTATAATAACAAAAAATACTGCAAAATATACCTATAAGGAGGTAAGGAAGATGAAAACAAAGTAATACTCGCAGGTTTTAAAAAAATGGTTTAAACAGTTATATTTTATTATTTACCTCAAATTTGAACAGATTAACTTCCTACGTGGAGGTATTAGGGGGGTAGACGCGGGCGGTCGCCGGGGCGCTGGCTCCTAAGGGACTTTATCCAGATTTAGGACGCCTAGGGCGAGGGCCACACATGCACATAAAGGATGACTCGCCCAGGGCGCCTGAGTGGCTAATAGTGTGCCATTCTCGAGAAAGTTTCCCGATTGGTATGAGGAAAGGACATAGTCGAGAAAAGTTCCCATTGTTACCCGATTGGTATGAGGAAAGGACATAGTCGAGAAAAGTTCCCATTGTTACCCGATTAGTATGAGGAAAGGACATAGTCGAGAAAAGTTCCCATTGTTACCCGATTGGTATGAGGAAAGAACATAGTCGAGAAAAGCTCCCATATAAATCGGGAAACGTTCTCGATAACAGCACTGCCGTCCTACGTTAAACGGCCGTATTATCTTTGTATGGATTTCATAGTAAGATACGGCTTTTTACCGTAGCACGGCAGACTGCACATCTCCTATAGCTGGTCGGCTCTGACTACAGTACCCTTACCATGAGTTTACAGTGACAATAGCTCGCTAGACTGCGTAAAGGATTTGTATGGATATTTTTTCTACAAAGTAACCTTTAGGGGCATTGTATTATTCTCTATAAAAATCATTTACGGTGTCACTAGCGAGTACAGTCTCGTTAACTCAAAACCATGTACCATGGTAAGGGTAGGTACATGTCCCAATCGAGGTAGGATATAATGGACTTAGGCTAAACGCATCATTAGTAAATCAATTAATTTCGACTATAAGCCGATGAATAATCATAGCATATCCTTATGATCCTCATTGTGTGTTTATTATAGATTGTGTACATTACAATACGGATTCTGGGCACGCACGATGAGCTGTTAATATTGGCATGCGAGTACTTGCATTAGTCTGCGGGACAAAAATGTGTCTATAGTGCTGATTTCATTATTACAAAGTAGCTCATTGTTTTGTTTATTTTTGAAACGTCGCATAAATTATATATGTAGGGAAAATTTCTATAAATATTAATTTTATATAAAAATTGGGCAAGTGCGAGTCCGACTTGCGCATGAAGGGTTCCATATCATAATCTTTAACAAGTTTGTTGTATGGGAGCCCCCCTTAAATATTAATTTTATTTTATTTTTAGTATTTGTTGTTATAGCGGCAATAGAAAAACATAATCTGTGAAAATTTCAACTGTCTAGCTAACACCGTTCTTGAGATATAGCATGGTTACAGACGGACGGACGGACGGACGGACGGACGGACAGCGAAGTATGTTATAGAGTCCCGTTTTTACCCTTTCAAATTATGAAACCCTAATAAAAACAAAAAATATATGGAAATCTTTTGTCTTTTGTTACTCCTCGCGGGGAGGGAGCACACTAAGGGAGACCGCTCTCCTAGTTATGTTTAAGGAGATATGGAAAAACTTAGAAAGGTGCCGTTCTCGGGAACGTTCTTTACCCATACAAATCTGGAAACGTTTACGAGAACGGCACATCTCTAGGTAAAACTGTAGAACAGTTAGAGAGTTTGTTTCGAAATGGCTGAAAATTTTATTTTTTTACGTTATTAAACTCCACCATATAAAAAAAAAACGAAAAACTGAATCGAAAGAAAAACCATACTTGATCTTATCGAACCTTTTCACAAAATTTCATGAGAGCCCGAAACTTGGCCTGTAGGCGAGAACAGCCGTAAATCCGAACATCCAAACATGTAGCTGCAACAGACACGCCTCCCTCGCTTTGCTCGCTCGGGCAAAGAGACGACTGATAGGCGTATGCAATGTTATGAATCCCACTCCCGCTTGTTTATACACGACCGACCTCATTTTAACCCTATTACTACTAAACTCTACTACTTATACGCGTTAACAATTCACTCATAAATAAATTACACTAATCAACCTGACCTTTTCCGATCTAATAAACCGAAAGCGTTAAGCGCCATATTTTTTTTCAGCAAAAAACGGCGCCTCTTTACGTCGGTAATGATTAGGCTTTTTGAATTTACGAATGACTTATACCTTGTTTTTGTGGATGAGAAAAATAGCAAGGTATGCGTCACGCGATTTTAAGAATGGGGAATATGCATGATGTCGGAAATCATAAATCATAATCATATCATAACATTATCAGCAGCAGCTTCACGATCGCTTAATTAAACCAATCAATATATTGATTGTATGGCGACATATTAATTCTACGCAGACGAGGTCGCGGGATAACGTCCCTATTTAGTTGGCTATTTTTAATACTTCGAGGAGCAGTTTTGTTTATGTATACTTAAGCATTTCTTATGAGAATGTATACATTCTCATAAGAAATGCTTAAGTATATGTATACATTCTCATAAGAAATGCTTAAGTATACATAAACAAAACTGCTGCTCGAAGTATTAAAAATAGCCAACTAAATAGGGACGTTATCCCGGGACCTCGTCTGCGTAGAATTAGTATGTCGCCATACAATCGTCCATCATCCTTTTTCTCTGTACAAAATTTCATCAAAATCGGTTCAGCGTTTTAAGCGCGAAGAAGTGGCAGACAGAGTTACTTTTGCATTAAAAATATTTGTAGTTTTTTTTTTATTATTATTAATGGTACCTACTCATGCTATGATCATATGATTTATTTACATTCTTTACACATAGGTAAACGTGAACATAAAGGTATGACAACGGCATTAAACGCAGTATGTCACGATTCACGAAGTAAAAACCTTATTTACCATATTCGACCAATTTACTATATCGTGACGTCGGCTGCTCAAAATTAAAAACAAGTAAGTCCTTTTTTGGCCATTTTTGGTTTTTTGGCCCATTGGATTTCTTGTGTTAAAATACATATCCCTGTATTTTTATTTAATTTTTTTTCTTCATAGTTTTTCAGTTATTTGTAAAAATACATTTCAAGTATCTCAAATTCGATCACACAACAATGTTAAAACAAAGTATCTCGACTAAAACTACGATAAAATCAAGTAAGTCGAATCAGTCTTACTTGTTTTTAACTTGGTTTCTTGGTTTCTTGGGTGCTTCAAAAAGAAGTAAAATATTATCTAAATTACTACCGTTAATGCCGGTTATCAGACAAAATTTTTGGTTGGAAATGCCCCAAAGTGACCACGTTGGAGATTTGATTCGCGATGAAGCAATGATGGAAGATCAGTAGGTATTTCATGATGACAATTTAATTGGTTGTTAAATAAAAGTATAAAAAAATATGACCATGTGTTTTTAGACATACCTACCTAAGTAATTCGTAACACAGTAAAAAATAAATAACACAAATGCAGATGAACATCCTAATAAATTAAGAGGCCTTATTCCTTTTAAAATGCTGATTGCTTTAGACATTTTTCTCTATGATCAAACATGTTTCTTAACATATTATTGATGTTACTACCTAGACAGGGCTATTGGGATTTATTAGTTTAAATTGGAAACCTACAGTTTGAATTTTTCATAGATATTTTTTGTTTCAAAAGCTACTCTAAATTGACAAAATTCACGTGGAATATTATTTTTTTCAACTTATTTTCGACTGCACGCAATAAAAGCATAAAATAGCTATGTTACTACCTAGAACTGGGGGAAAAGTATTATTCACTTCAAGAAGTTGGTTGATATTATCAATATATTTGTCATAATATGAAAAAAAAATTTTTAATACAGTTGCTCAAAAAGTGGTACTTTTCGTAGCTGCAAATCGTGCGAAAAGTTGGTTATTTCGAACTAGTGCTTTTTACTTTTCAATCTTTTTTAATTTTCTGTTGTACTAACACGTCATACCTCATACATCCAAACAAAGGTCAATCACTTTCTGACTTTATTTATTACGTCATGCAGCATTGCAGGTGTATATCTCATAATTATGCTTAAAATATTTCAATTGCATATTGGATCAATCAAAGGGTTATCTATTTAAAAAACTCAAAAACGGTGTAAATAATTTGTTTGAGTGACTACTATTTAATGAGCAAATGAGTATTATGCGTGACCTAAAAAAATTAAAAAGAAAAGTATTGTCACAGATTAGAAAATACAGTATTAAGCGTGACCTACGCGCTGCTTTATAAATTCATAATAATTATGAATAATCGCTATTTTTGTGTAATAAATAATATATTTATTTACAATTATATGAAGTGTAAAGAACTAAAAACAGATTCACGATGTTCATTGTTTTGAATCAATTAAATTACTGTGTAACATTATCATATCTCTTCTGAAATATTAAAACTATTTCTTTTGATTTGGCTGAATGATGACAGCCGACGCCATCTTGAAAAAAAATATTACAATTAAAAGTAAAACTTTCTTTTTCATTCAAGATTGTTTTAATTATGTGTAAATGACACGTAAGATTTATAAAATAAGAGTTTTTCATAGAAAATGATGGATTCTGATGTTACCAGAATAGATTTAACACCGCCCTATATACGAGCCAAGGCAAAAATTGCAAGTGAGAGTATTTTACCCGCAAAATCGAAAAAATTACATTGCCGTCTATGAACATTTTATTGGCTGGAAACGAGAAAAAGAGAATTATTAATAACTTGAATAAAACTTTAAACTTACCAGCAAAGGCCTTAAATGCGACCCTTGACAATTGCTCTAAAAATTGTAGGTACTCTTAATTTTTATCAGCCAGAAATAAATATAATTGCCCCTTTCAATTACTGTTTTAAACTTGTATTATTGCAATTTTTCGCAAATGTATTAAAAAACGTTGTTTGGTACACGTGTGGAAGTGTCATTTTGACTCGTCCCGAGTCTTGACCCTCGCCTTGCGGCTCAGGCCAAGACTCCTCGGGACTCGTTTAAAATGACATACTTTCCACACTTGTATCAAAAACTACTATTTTTTTAAAAGGAATAAGGCCTATTAAGTTTAAAAAACTAAACTAAACTATTTCAGTCAAATAATTTAAATTAACTCCAATTTACAAAACAACTACTTTACAATTTGGTACTATTCAACTACGTTAAAAACAAGTATCCTTGAGTTACTTGTTTTTATTATGGCTATTTTGTATTTTTTTGTCATTTTTACCAAGTCAAAAACAATTTTCAGCTGTGTATCCTCAACGGTTTCAGTCACAGTCGTGTAAAAAACAAATAATGTACAATGAGGAATGTATGACGTGATGGATTTTTTTTTTTTTTGGATATGTTATGTGCTTTTTGAGAAAATGGTTTTTGAAGTAAAAATACGTTTTTTGGCTCTCCTGTAAAATTGCTAAAAACCTACTTACTTGTTTTTAATTTTTAGCAGCCGACGTGTGGCGCGTTACATCTTTTGCTACGAAACTTTTATATGGAGCATTTTCAACGCTCAGCAGACACAATTTACTCCGACTCGCATTTCTGAAGTTTATTTTATTCCCAGTCACTATGGGGTATACATATATAATCATAAAAACATATTTTTTTGTTATTGTTACATCTCCCCTATTCAAAAGAACTGCTAATAAATAAGTATATTGGGTCATGATGCATGTAAGATTCCGTGGTCCATCTATATATGCAATCTGTACGAGAACTGCATGCTGCCTGCACGCCATGCAGTTTCTATACAAGTTGCATTTGGGTTGCGATCAGTCTGTTCCGCCCCTTTAACTTAAGAACGTATAGGTAATATGTATCGCGTGTATATTTTACATTACACATGATTTTCAGAAGTTTCTTTTTGTAAATGCAGAAAAAAACACCATTCAAAATTAAAAAAATTAAACGGCCAGGAGAGCAAAATTTTCAGCGTGTCGATATTACAAAAAAATAAACATTCAAATTTCGAACGCTAAAAAAACAAATGAGAAAGATTTTAAATGACTTCATTAATTCTATTTACCGGTCATAATCGGCGTTGGCGGTTTGCGCACGGTACTACTAACGAAATGCCAGGCTGATTACAATCTAATACCAAGGTCCTATAATTCAAATTAGATTGGAACCTCACAAAGGCTTCCTAAGGCCTGCCCTTATAAGGCAGTCATAAAATTGAGGTTATATTATTTATATCTATGATAGCATGCTTTTTGAGTTATTATTATTAATTTAAATCTAACAGGCTTGAGGACAGGTGGAGGTGTAAGTTAGTAGACAAATAAATATTTATGAATGAATACTTGCCTAATAGGACAAAGAACTGATTCATGCTTGTCAAAACAAACGAAATTAACGATTTTTTTTTTGTTTTTTTTCGTTAATTTCGTTAAAAACAGGTTAATCTAAGTTCGAATATATTTCCGAATTGCAAATTTTTTTGCAAGCTTTAAACATGCAATGTTTGTACGTACCTACATGTAGGTATGTTCGGGTCAAATCTTAGCAGCTAACTTTGACCTACTTTCTGATGCGGAATTCACTTCCTGAGCTTCGATTGGGTTCAAATTAAGTGTCATAGACGACAATGCAATAATATGGTACCGTGAAACTGGTCTACTGATGGAGTCGGAAGGTGGCCATAGGAATTCCTATAATAAGAAAACAAGATATAGCCATCGTATCACACTCCTACACTCATATGTACGCACTTACAATAACGTACTTTCTTACGGCGAGCGCGTTTATTTACTAAGCTTGACAATGCAATGTTTCCCTAGATATAGATTTAATTGAGCAGAGCGAAGATTATTATTATTAAATATTTATGAACCTTATCTGTACACTCACTATAAGCTCGGTCATATACCTACCTGTGTTAGCATGCGATACTTTTTGGTAAATAAATTAATTTGTTTTTGTATTTGTGTTTATGCTCATTCAGATGGTCATTTTTGATTTTTAGAGTAGTCTAAGTGTAGTTAGTCCCATATTTTTGATCCCAATACAAATACAAATACTCTTTATTGCACACCTCAAACATCAAAGAATATTCAACACAACATGAGATACATTAAAATAACAGGCAGAGGTAAACAACAGGCGGTCTTATCGCTAAATAGCGATCTCTTCCAGACAACCTTTAGGGAGCGGAGTAGTTGAAAATTAATTAATAGAAATAATAAATAGAATCGATTGAAATCGTCAAGCTAGCTATATCACAATGCATCCTCAAATCAATCTCTAATGAAGACGTAGGTACATACCTCCTCCTCCTTAGCCGGTCCCTCAAGTGTTGAGGATCGTGACCCCATCCATCAATTTTTCATCATCGACAAGCAGTCAGTGCACTCGGTCCTGCGCCAGCTTAAAGGCCTTATGGAATGGCATCTTAACTGCCTTCAGTAGTCAATTCGTCCATGGCGTTGGTCTACGGCCACGTGGTCTCTTTCCCTGCCTCTTGCCAGTTACAAGCAGCCGCTCGATATTACCCCAGCGTCTCTCGTAGGTACATACAGACATGTTTTAAAGTCCGTTCCAAAATGACGAGTTTGGTCAGCCATAGTTATAGACTGACGGTAAATAAATACTGTATCATCAATACCGGGTGTAAATTACAGTAATCTTGAGTAGCGCCTCGCTTTTTAGCGTTAATTTGACTCAAATTAATATTCCTGCACTAGGTGTAACTGGATGGTGTCATGCATTAAGTACTTAAAATATTAAAATTATAAATAATATCTCTACATTTCTTTACTATCGTTCTAAATGTAAGCGAGATCTTTACATTGTTTTGTTTTACTTTGGGATAGTAGAAAAATATAATTAGTTACCTATTTTTTTTTTATAAGTCATGCTCAGACAAATTTAAGGAAATAGAGGTTTTCGGCTCATGCTTTGAATATTGAACTGCACCTCAAGCATACACGCGACTCTTTGGCGTGACATTAAATATCACATCACGTCAAGGCAAGGTCCATAAATCCGTGTTGATTCACCAGGCGTGGTCGAGTGCCGCCGTTATAGACGATGCTCATGTTTTACTCCACCAGTCTACTTCAGATCACAGCCACACCACACCTCTGTGCACTGCGTGTGAAGGATTCGCATAAAGCTCATAGTTAATGTGTTTAATTATTTTTCATCTTATTTAATTATTTTTCATCTTGGTTCCTTTGTGCATAAAGCCATGTTGATTCAACGGGCGTGGTCGAGCGTTGGTGTAGACGGAGCACATGATTTTAATAACATACGCCTACTTGTGTCCACACCACACCTCTGTGCACTACGTGTGAAGGACTCGCTAGGGGCTGCTTCATACTGAATAATCAGAATTGAGCTCAAGAAAGTAAGGAACATGTTTTATGCCATAAAACATACACAAACAAGACTTCACTGTTATAAAAAAAATGCTTAACGTGATATTATTATCCCAGATCTTGATTAAACAGGTGAGGTTAGTTGTCATCTAATGATACTGGAGCTATTGGCTGGTCATATTCTAAATAAGAACCTTCCTTCAGATGACTTCTGTTAAAAACAAGTCGAAAGGCGGCCATTGTTTTACAAGTAGTGAGAATCCCTAATGAAACGGACATTCAATAATATCCCATCTAAGTCCCAGTATCCTTCTAATGTCTCTGGATACTTTAGTATAGAATGAATTGAAATCGAGTTTGGAACTCTAAATTAAAGAAGATTCGAAATTCAAAAATATGTCCGGGACTTACGACGTTGCTATATAATTAGTGTCCGTTGCATAACGCGTCCGTTTTATTTCGGATTCTCACAACGTTACCTACAGCTGTGACATAAAAAAGTTTAGCTCATGACGAGAACATAACCTGACGTGTCGCCTATACAATTATAAAATCCTAAACTTGTATTAAAAATAACTTTTTTTTGGAAAGGGGATAATTATTTCAGGACAGTAAAGTATACAAGGGGTAATAATAGTTCGCAGTGCTATGCAGGATTAGTATGGGCGCGTGAAGCAAGCTGTACAGCGCCATCTGCTTGAAAGAAATCCACTCATCACGCCGAAGCGACGCCGCTTTATCTAAAGATGGTAAATATGATACTTTTTACTCGACTACTGTAAAGAAAAAATATCTTTTTAGTCTTCTAAAAAGAACTCAGCTTCAAGTTTTATAGTACCAAGTATTGTGCAGTTTGGGATGAAGTCGATTAGTTTCTGATTATTCTCGACACAAAAAAAAACATTCTGAACACATCCTATCTAATGTTAGTTAAGTGTTCAAACATAATAACACGCTAGACGAATGATAATGAATGGCTCAGCACCATTCACTCGTTCGCTCTGAATGATTGGGGAGTGATTGATGAACTATTTGTTAATCATGGTGCGTGATATTCAGTTTATTGTATTTGTTTAATAGATACGTGTAGCGGAACAAACGGTGAATGAAAGTATCATATAAACTTGGTTTTTGCTGTGGTTTTCTCTCACTTAAGTAAACTTTTGTACCCAAGTATATTACATAATTTTAAGGTGCTACTGCTTAGAGTAACTTAACCCGCGTTTTCTTTCTTTACTCGACATAGTCGAATAAAAAGTATCCTATAACCAACTCTGGATGTCCAGTTATTCTTGTAGTAAAATTGGTTAAAATCCGTCCAGTCGTTTCGGCATGTTGAGAGGACAAAGAAATTATGAGCAACAGATGGCACTAGACTGACATGGCGCGCCCATACAAACCAATTCCTCTACATCGCACTTTTAAGACTTTCTGAATTCTTCACAATCTAAAATTTTATAATAGTATAGATATCATCTTTTGAAACAAACAGAAACACTGTCACAATTAAATATAATAAATAAGAAATGATACCTCGCGTTGTAACTACATTTAGGAAAGAATATTTAAAAAAATATATGATTCTCGTAGTAAAACTCCATGCTTTTCCTACAAGAAATACTTCGTTCATTACATCGTCTTTGTATACTCAAGTAGAGCTCCAATTCAATCCGATCATTAAAAAGTGCTAAAACCATTAAATTAATTTTCAAATGTATTAAAAACAAACGAAAAAAAAGAGGGAAGTTAAATAATAAACCCTTGAGCAAAACAGAGGAAATAGTCACGACCATTTTATAAAGAAAGGAAATTTTGGTAGTGTGCTCTATCAACGATGATAAAGAGATTAACTAGTAGACCCCCTATCTACGGTGCACCAACATTCAAAATATCTATTACAACCAGAACCCCTATTAAGTAAACGATGATAAATCCTCCGATTTCCGCAAGCGCGCAATAACGAGAGAACCCTGATTCAAGAATTCGTCGAGAGCATTAATACTCGTTTTGTGACGGACAGACAAAAAGGACGTTTAACGACACAAAGTTTAAACTTCAAAAGCGGACAATGTTGGACATTCTGGCTTGTATAATTTTGATGGGGGGAGGTATTCTTAGTTGGTCGTTATCGAGTTGCGTGGATTTGTTTCAGAATTTTAACATTTTGTTGTTTTTTTATTGTCAAATACATATTTAATTTAGGAATATATAATAATAAGAATGAGAATATTAAGCAAGTACTTACATAAATGTTTTAAAAATATACTAAGTTTGCAAATTTAACCTAATTGTAACACTAACATGCATTTACGATAAAACTGTTACGTGCTTCTAAAATAATGACGATGATACGTAACAAAGTATACAGAATTTAATTAATTGAATATTCAAGTTTTCGTTTACAATGAGTGATTTTATGGAAATATGTTTTAAAATTATTTGTTTAAATATAATCTTCATAGCAGAAAATAAAACCTTATGAGAAAAGTCTACTAAATGCCACATACGAGTCTACCTACCAGCCAACCTTCGGGCAAAGCAGATAAATTGTGGGCGGTAATCTATTCCTGTGGCGCATACGCAAACGCATGTGTACAGTATACGATTCGTTTCTTTCGATGATAAATGATGTAATTAATTTAGTATGTAATAATTGTTTCATTTATCAGCGTTATCATATTCGACCCCCAGATGCAGTATCGATTACAGACGAACTCACATTTTCTGTATTTGCCCCTTGGATCGTGCATAAACAGACACGTTCGGACACATTAGAAAAAGTCGACATGATCTGCCGTGTTAGATTCGTGTTCGAAATATTTGCGAACGAGTTTTTTAGACCAAATATCGAGTGGTTGCGGAATTTCGGCCACTTGTTCGGAGCTATTGTAAACAAAGATTCCGATTTTATTTAAAAATAATGTTGTTTTGTGCTTAACTGCTGCTTACTAACGAAACAACGCATTATTTGAAAGGGAAATAAAAAATAAATAAGCATGCCCATTTTACGCTTAGTTGTAGTCATATCTGTAGAAATATTGACACTGACATTGTTTGATACCCCCACTACTATATTAATATTATTCGTTAACTATTCTAGCTTAGGGACCCAAAAACGGATCTTAGTCGAAAGCACGCCACTTGTACCGATTCTGCGTAGTTTCTTGTCAAGCTTACGAAACCTATAGGACGACAAAGTGGTCGTGGACTGGCCGGTTGGGTTGTTGTATGGTCTATGTTGTGTGATCCTCTTCCATTATTTGTTGGTGACCAAGCCCTCTGGCTTGGTCTATGGGACTTTGTCTCTCCAATAATGTTAGGTTCGGCCACCATTTCCACAATATCGGCATAAGCCCGGATCCTTCCTTCCCTTCCGTCCCTTTTTGTATTTACAGATTCTTTCTTGAACGTAATGATATTTCTCATTCAAATGAGTATAATCTCCCCATAAATTCCAAAATGGCAAATCATATTGCTAATCATAGTGCGAACTTAACCATATTTCATAAAATATTGCTTGATGCGTTCTCTGCAATCTCAATAAGGCAACTTTGTCACTGATCCAGGCCTAGCCCAGGCAGCAGTCCCTGATGAAGAGCTTCATACGAGTTCGAAACATGTCGGGCCGTGCCTGACACTCACGTGAGTGTCATTAGTCATTACTTAAATATGTTTCACGAAATTTTTCATAAAATTATTGTATCACAGAATAAAACACTACAGAAGGTTCTCCTTTTGATCCGCTAAACAGCCTGACAACACTGTTTTATAAAAAAAAAAAACCGGCCAAGTGCGAGTCGGACTCGCGCACCGAGGGTTCCGTACAAACACTTTCCATCCCTAAGTGGTTAAGTTAAGTTTGCACCTGGTATGTATAGCGCCCCATATAAATTAGGTGCAAAGTTAGGTATTAAAAAAAAAAATTATGGTTTTCGTAATTATTCCTTTATCTATGCTATAAGACGTTGCTTCGTACCAAATTTCAAGATTCTGAGTTCACGGGAAGCACCCTGTAGGTTTTGATTCCCTTGCAAGTGTCGAAAATTTGCAAATTAGGTGCAAAGTTAGGTATTAAAAAAAAAAAATATGGTTTTCGTAATTATTCCTTTATCTATGCTATAAGACGTTGCTTCGTACCAAATTTCAAGATTCTGAGTTCACGGGAAGCACCCTGTAGGTTTTGATTCCCTTGCAAGTGTCGAAAATTTGCGGCATAAACGGCTGTATCTTTTGATTGCGTTGGCTTAGAAGTTAGATTTTTTCACAGCTTCAAGGGACAGTAGACCTGAGTAATTGATATAAATTTCAGCTTCATACGTCCACGCGTTCCTGAGAAAAAGGGTCTTGACAGACGGACGGACAGACGGACAACAAAGTGATCCTATAAGGGTTCCGTTTTTTCCTTTTGAGGTACGGAACCCTAAAAATAACGTATAAAAATACGTCTCCACATTCTGTAATTGTTTCCGCTAAGTCGTAGCACATAGAAGGTGAGAAAGCGTCACTAACCACCACTTTTTTGATCGAATAACATTAAGAAATAACTACTCCCGTCATACTCGCGACACATAGAATTTAATTGTTTACAAATGTCCAAAGTAATTAGAATTCCTTAACATTTATTACAATAAATCCCGACTCAGCTTCAGGTTTTTACTTCCACTACTTTTTCACGTATCTTAATACACCCCTCATTTCGCTTAATTTATCGCATGAAATTTTAACTCTCTCTCGTTATTCCCTAGGTTGCGTTTTCTGTAACTACCCTAACTAAATAAGAGGTCTACAATGTAACTATTCGACATGTCGCGCTATGCGAGAGTCGTGTTCAACAAGACGTAAATTTTCATGATTATGGCCATACGTGATTAGAGTGCCGATTTGTCGAGCGCTCGATAAATATCGATATAAAAGTTTATCGACGCTTTGATGATCGGAGTTTGAAAGTCGATTGGAGTGAAATTGGAGACGGAACCGATAAGACCAATTTTATTTGCGAACTTGAGTGCTATTGGTTTGTTGTCAATGCGAATTTCAAGTTGGTAAATTAGACCAACCAATTTTCCTTTCTTCTTGATCGATAATTCAAGAAGACTGCCAATGCCTAATATAATACATAATAGATACTTAAATATACAGAGACAATCTTACACAAATCGACCTAGTGGCAAACTAAGCAATGCTTGTACCAGACATAATAAATATACATACAAAAAAAACATCTTGACCCAGGAACATCACATAAATATTTGCCCTTGTCAGGATTCGAACCCAGGACCGCGTGCTCAGTAGGCAGCTGCTCTCCCACTGCGCCAACTGCATCGCGCTTATGTATAGCGCTTAAACATTTCTGAAATAATTAGCATTATCAAGAGATCGCTTATAGATAGAACAGATGGCGCTTGGTAAAATAGGTCTATGTGTCTGTATGGGACCGTTGTAACAGTGACTGTCCAGTTAGGTCCTAAGTTGCGGAAAGTTTACAAATAATTGAGAAATGTTCCGAAACTTTCACATATTTAAGAGGACATTTCAATTAAAAAAAATCTATGACAGATTTTATCAAGTTATCAAGGCTGGTTTTGCAATTTTAGAAACATCCCGTCGGGACATCCTGTAGTTTTTAAGGAGCTTCTAGGCCGCTGTTTTTAAGGAGGTTTTTCAGTTCTTTTTGAAAGCGTGTCGTATGCATGCGGTACTTGGTTAAATATGCGTTCTTTAATCGTCTGTTAGTTAGTATAAAAGTGCTAAACCCATCCCGATTATCTCAAATCCAAGTTTCAATTTGTAACTGCTCGCCCTGGATGCACTCTCCGTACTTCTCGTAGACTTAAGCTAGTAGTCCCCCTTCACCGCTCCGGTTTCATGTCCAATTCTTTCACGGTTCAGGCAATACACCTCTGGAACGCTCTCCCACTCAACATCAGGCAAGCATCAGGCAAGGTCTCCTTCAAGCGCATGTTGCGCAAGCATCTCTTGGACAGTCTCTCTTCCTAACTTTCTTCAAAATATTTTACTTTTGGAACATAATATATGTATGTAAGTATATCATATAAAGTATTCGTTTAAGTTTATGGTAATTATTTAATTATATATACATTCTTATATATATCTTTAGGTAATTGATTTGTGTTGCATTACTGTTTGTCTGTAACCTTTGATCCTGCACCGACAACATATTTCTGCTTAACCCAGTGGTTGACTGGTAGAGAATGCCTAAAGGCATTTAGTCCGCCTTTTGTACTTTTACTTATGTATTTTGTGCAATAAAGTTTAAATAGATAAATCAACATTTATGATTAGATTTTGAGCATTACATTTCAATACCTCCTCCTTAACTGATGAGCATCCGCCCGTAATTTAACATTTATGATTCGATAATTAAATCTGTAACATTAGGCTCTCCCACCGTGAGTATTCGCCAATACGCAATTTGACAATAGTGAAAATAAAATGTGTCATTGAAACCACTAAACACTCATTGAAAAATACACGGAAACAAATAAACTATTACTAACTTTTGGACATTTTACTATTTTTAATTGGATAACATCTACAAAGAAGACGTGTTTTGACTAGTGACTTTTATGACGTCACAAGCCAGTATCTTAATAGAAACTGCATACTAACAGATCGTTTTTAGGGTTCTGTACCCAAAGGGTAAAAACGGGACCCTATTACTGAGACTTCGCTGTCCGTCCGTCTGTCACCAGGCTGTATCTCAAAAACGGTCATAGCTAGACAGTTGAAATTTTTACAGATGATGTATTTCTATTGCCGCTATGACAATAAATACTAAAAATAAAATAAAATAAATATTTTAGGGGGGCTCCCATACAACAAACTTGTTATAGATTATGGTACGGAACCCTTCATGCGCGAGTCGAACTCGCACTTGCCCAATTTTTGAAATTTCATAAAGAGTAACTAATTTGAGCTGTCATCAAATAGGTACCGTATTATGTAACAAAAAACAAATTATCAATTCATCTCATTTTTCATGTAGAAGTTATGCACTGTAATGCTAGGCTCTCCTCATTCACTGATGGCGATGGAATGGACGGATTTCTAACTTTAATGTTACATTACAGACAAATGCTCGCAGTAAGAGAGCACCTTAACGCCATTATTACATGCGTCAATTCGTTAACTTAGCGATGCGCGAGCCTACTAAACACTGTTACTCTTCCATCACGCAGAATAGCCGCTTTGTAAGACATCGAGTTGCGGAAGCCCAACCCGCAATAACCTACGTATATAACCTACTAGCTTTTGCCTGCGACTACGGCCGCGTGGAACTTGATAAAAGGGATTATTAAAACCGCCTCAGCAAATGTAAGAGCAATTTTGCTTTTGGTCTAATAATTACACTTTCTACAGGGTCATCAATGTCATCATGATTCATTTACTCACTTTTCAATCTTTCTAGGGATAATTTCCAGGATGAAAACGGATTTTAAACTATGTCCATGCCAAATTTCATCAAAATCGATTCAGCGGTTTAAGCGTGAAGAGGTAACAGACAGACAGACACACTTTCGCATTTATAATATTAAGTATGGAGGGATAGTATGGGGTGTGCTTCCTTTTCGCCGAATTATGTTTCGCAAACGTTTCATTTCGCCAAAAGCATTTTTCACTGAAACTGTAAACTATTTCAGATTGTTGTAAATATCATCCTTTAGATTAGGTTAGGTTAGGTTTGTTTTGTAACAATTCAAAATAGTTTACAGTTTCAGTGAAAAATGCTTTTGGCGAAATGAAACGTTTGACCAAACGTTATTCGGCGAAAAGGCAGAGAACCGTTTTACATGATTTAAAAAAGTTTCAATACGCTTTTATTATAATTTTAACTTGTCAAGCTTTTCCATCCACTGCATCCATCTAGTAAATTTCTGTCTAGTTCAGTGTTTAACTATGTCTACCTTAACGTTGGGTTTTGCAATTGTACTTATGTTTAATGCAATCAATTTAAATAAATAAAAATAAACATGCCAGCAACAGGCGGTCTTATCACCAAAAACGATATCTCCCAGACTCGCGATTAATATCGATTAAAACCATTATAAATCCTTTTGCTTAAACATGAGACAGAGAGGCCACACACATCCAGCAAAAACCACGTTAGCGCGCGAGGTGCTTTATGATGAGGGCTCATTAGTAGATAAAACGGGTTTGAAGGAAAAAGCTAGTTTTTAAACCTCTCGCGTGTTTCCTAGCACACCTTCAAGCTGTTGGTCAAAAAGTCTATTTGTTTCTTTAGGCTGGATTTTCGTTTTGCGACAAAATAAATTATTAAGCTCACAGTCATCGATGGTATTACTCCGACACTAGTATTCGTAAATTGAACTTCGTATCGTCCTCGTGTTAATTCAAAATATTATTTGACGTCAATAACTAATGTTGATCGAAATTGCTCTTCAGAATGTGACACTGTAACGTTTCATCGAATTTTCATTTCATCGAAAGCATTTTTTTTCTGAAACCATAAAATATTTTTGAATGTTATAACACAAACCTAACCTAACCTAACCTAATCTAAAGGTTATAATTTACAAAATGTCTGAAAAATGTATGACTTCCGAGTAAAAATTTTTCGACGAAATGAAGCATCGAGATTTTAAGATTTCGAGATTTCAAGGGGATCCCACTTTTACCACCATCTCAGTTTATAGCCTTTTCAAATGTTAATTAGTGCCGAAAAACACCATACTTGCTTTTAATCAATATGTTCGCCTCACAAATATGTCACCGCTTGAATCTCCCGGATTGACAAGTAATAAAATGGACAAAAACCAATATGCACTTGACTCGAGCCGTCACCCTACTGCGCCGCAAGGGAGGTCCTTTTTGGTCGAAACCAATAAATCGAAGCCGAAATTTATTCGTCCTTTTATTTTATTCGGACAATTAATTGAAGATATCGCTCACAACGAAATCATTCGCGTTTGACGGGAGCTATGGCAATTATATGATTTTTTCCGCAACCGACGTACGTTTGCACTTGACGAACTATTCTTCAACCCTTATTTAAGTTTATTTAAGGTTGAATATCAGATCTTTCTTACTTGAAATATGGGAGTGCTAAAGTGGTTTTTTGAGCAAAAAGCGAGCCGATTGGTTTTTGTTTAGATCGGAGAGACCACACAAGCTGTCGTGGGTATACAATAAAAATAGTTGTCAGGCCCTGTGCTACGCGCTGTCACGGTGGTTTTAGGACTCGTAATCTGGGTTCAGAAACTGCCAAGGTATTATCAATTTACTTTATTTCCTATTTTATTTACATATCAGTCGGACACACTTGGTTTGGACAGGGTTTTTTTCAGCCCACGCCATTTTGCAGATTTTTAGTGTTACTAATTTATTTTACTGGCAACGACAAATTTTTGGTAACTGATCAATAACTGACTTTAAAAGTCAGTGAATGTCACTGATGTAAACAAAGAGGAAACAGGACTAAACATTCCGCAAATTTCAAGTAATTTTTGCCGAATAAAGCCTAAATTACCCACAGAAATGAAACTAAGGATTGAGCAGCATTCCGGTAAACAATGTTTTGAATTTGGTCGATGCCAAATTCTTGACAAATCGCTAGTGAAGTTTAATAATTTATTTATTATTTATTTATTTAAATTAGTTACACAGCATATCAGTAAACCAAGGCACTGTGAACTACAAAATTACATGAACAAAAAAACTTAAATCTAATTTGATTTAGGCGACGTAACAGCGTGGCTCCGTTGCGTCGTCTGATCTCGTCAGGATTCAAATATGACGTTTGCACATTATTGCCATTTGTAAGCAGTTTGGTTAGCTGTAGCGACGCTATCCCTGGACAGGATCGAAACTTGCTAGGCTATAGTAGTTGCGGCTTTAGCAATGTTCCTCCATTGGTTAGTGGTAGTGACATTTCAGAGATATTCTGATA
This sequence comes from Apotomis turbidana, assembly GCA_905147355.2. NCBI lineage: Eukaryota > Metazoa > Arthropoda > Insecta > Lepidoptera > Tortricidae > Apotomis > Apotomis turbidana. The sequence continues at coordinate 15,958,629 of LR990292.1, read as the reverse complement.
TGTACAGAACACCTACTTGATTATAATGGAGGTTAAATTCAACATTTCTAATGATATCACAACTATATTTTGTGAATGCTAATGGCGTGTCATAACTTATCAGTAGTAATACTAGCAATGCAGCCTGAATAGATAGTCTAAATCTAAATTCGATCTCAAACAACGAACACCTTTGTTGAGGATTCACGCGATTACTTACCAATCACCATCCACTTTTCATTAAGTATATCACCATACGTCAGTCTAATTTCTTAAGGGAAAGTCTGTTTATTCAGTTTTTAGAGTTCCGTACCCAGAGGGTAAAAAACGGGACCCTATTAAGACTCCGCTGTCCGTCCGTCACCAGGCTGTATCGCATGAACCGTGATAGTTAGACAGTTGAAATTTTTACAGATGATGTGTTTCTGTTGCCACTATAACAAAAAATACAAAAAAAAAGTAAATATATATTAAATTTTTACAAATGAAGCGAAAATTTAAAAAATTAATGATTCGGATAGGATGGCTCTGACATCTGATTCGTTGGTCCAATTGGAAGGACGCCAGTGTTGGCTCGGAAAGCCGTTGGAAACGCAGGTTCGAATCCTGTCCGAATCATTAAATTTTTGAATTTTCGCTTCATTTGTAGACATTTAGTTTACGTTAGCAGACGTTACTGATTTAATAAAAAATAAGTAAATAATAATAATAATAATAATAATAATAATTTATTTATTCATAAATAAATATTTATGGGAGCTCCCATACAACAAAAGAGATCGGTTGCATTAATTTTGCATCTCATTTGTATCCTGCGCCATACATACCAGGTGCAAACTTAACTTAACCCTTAACTTAACATGGGATAAGTATTTGTACGGAACCTTCGGTGCGCGAGACAGAATCGTACTTGGCCGGTTTTTTCAGTATGGGACGAATTTTAATAAAATATAACAAATACGCCATATTATCATTACACCGCTGGATGTTACTCATTAGCAGCAAAACGGAAACTCCCCACTGAGTCAGCGGGGGTCAGAATCGTACTTACTACGTACACCTAAAATGATAATTTTCAGTCATGCTGGTTTATAAAAACTATACTACCGAGAGCTTAACAGAATTTTATCGAATGTCGGTTAAAACTACAACGATGTTCACAACAAAACGGATTCCAATCGTTTTAAATTTCGGACATTTCATGTTTTATCATATTCTCATTTAAAATTCTATTAATTGATTTCACATACTATATTATTCAGCAGCATGGTCTGTGCGTTTATCACGTAAAAGATAAATGACAAAGCATCCGTCACTTTTAAACACGCACATGTAGGTACCTATGTGTGAGTGACAATTTACTGATGTTTTTTTTTTGTTAACCATAGTTCAATTCAATTATCAATAAAGTGACAGAATACACTTGTAGGTACGTGTTAAAGATCTTTTAACTTTTGGTCTTAAGGATTTAATAATCGGAACTTGTATGGATTGAACGCTTTTAATTTAATTACTTACGTCTACTTGCCCAGGTACGGAAGCCTAAAAACAATATTTGCTTTGAAATTGTTACGTGCCTGATATTAGTCAGAAATTATTTACATTCGTCGTAAGTACTTTCAATGCTACGAGCATATTCGCAACCGCAATCGATGACTAACAGATATGTACACATTCCATACATTGTGTAAGGGGATACCAAAATATGCCGCTGATGTTGTCTTATGATTGAGAAGATTATTGGACATCTAAACAATACTTGTATTACCAAGAAATGGACCCATTGCCTAGTAAGATCTCATTTAGTGAATATTAATATCGTTAGTCATAGAAAAGTGGACAATATGATAAAAACTACAAGCCTACAAGAAATGAGTCCAACCCATCCGTGACTCTTGGCGATCGACATAGCATCGCCCGTCACTCTCTCGCAGTACGGCGAAGAAAGAGTCGCAGGTTACAGTTATGTGCTAGAGGAAAGGTGCTACTTTGATTGGAGAAAAGCTTCTTGATTAGTCTCTTTTTTTTTTTCCCGACGGTGTGGGGCTTTTCCAGAGACACATTTCCAGAATAAAGCGCAACCCTAAGGCTGCGTCTCCATTGAAGACGTGCGGAATCGACCAATCACCTGAGTTGAAATCTGTATCTCATTCCGCTTCACTTTTGATTGGTCGGCCCCTCCGCTCAAACATTCAAAGTTATAGGATACTACTTTTTACGGTAAATCTCCCTTGATTTTACCTCGGTCAACAAGGCATATTTCTATAATATTATACCAGGACTAAGAACAACTTCAATTTGTTGTTAATGCTTCTTCAAAAAACATCCCGTTTAAAACAATAGAAAAGAGAAGAGTATATTTCCATGAAATATTAAGAGCTGTTACCTGTTTTTATCATCCGAATGTATTTCCTAACTATTAAGGTAAGATTCATAACTTCATAACCGGTGTCAACAAAGTATTGTTGATTTATCAATGTCTCTCAACGTTTTTCTCAAGTCCGCCAGTAACTTTGTTTCGGTGTTGTATACATCATACTGTCTCATTAAGACGTTATTGGTTTAAATGCAAAAAACGCCCAGTGTATTGTGTCTGTTTTTGCGAATTTATGATGAACGCGAGTGCGGTTTAGGTTCGTAAAACGCCTTCAGACCACGTGTAAAATAAATAGGTGTATTATATCGGCTTGATTATTTGAGCGTTATAACCGTCTCATTAATATGTCCAAAATATTGGCCAATATTATAAAACCAATCAATATAATTTAGATAAAATTTTATAAATCCGCGACTTCTACAAGACAAACGAAAATGGCGCCTCAGTTCATACGGAGGTCGTCAATATTGCGGACATAATGTGGCGGTTATATGTAACGCTCAAATAATCACCGCGCATACTTGCATTAGAACTCTAAAAATATATTCTTAGATTAGATTACGTTGCCATATTATTAACTGATAAGTTACTTTGAATGGGATGCGATTAACAGCGGTGGCATTACGTTTAATGAATCTATGGGATCCGGGAACTATTCCAGGAGTTCCATATCTTATCCCTACCGTGCCTACTCGTATATCAGGTGGCAACGTTTACGCACGACAATCTGGACATGTTTAAGCGCAAGGGTATTAAATCCAGATACCCCTTACGCAGCAACAAAAACCTTTAGGCTTGTAGCAGCGCCACACCAATTAGCTAAAACTAAAAAATGCATTTATAGCTTGGGACCGACATAGTGTACAACCGGATATCTGAAAATGTAACAGATGCAACTATCACCACAAGTTTCAAAGTACAACTAATAAAATGGCTTCTAGAAAAATGTTTTTACGACTATAGGTAAGGATTTTTTAATCTACCACTAGTATTATAGTGTGTGAATTTTAAATGATACGAAATTGGACATGTAGGTATAGGTACATGTAATTTATAAAAATAATGTAAGAATCGACCTGTAACAATTTTTATTCAAATAAATCATTTTTATTTTCATTTTCCTATCGACAGAGAGCGGTCACGCGGTCAAGCGGGCGGTCAAATTGTAATTGTGGGTCGAATTGTTCCTGACTTGAACGCTTGACCGCGTGACCGCGCTGTCTGATAGGTCATACATTATGTATTTGTAATGTAATGTTATGTTACTTAGGTAAACAAGCGAAAAGTTTAAATGATGTGAAATACAACATACTAGGTAAGGTTCAATATTCTTTCTCAACAGATTCTGATGATTTTTTTGAGTATGGTCGATAAATAAATATGTATATTATTCTCATAATTTTATTTGTAGTTATAAGCTCGTGAGGTGTACAGCTTACAGCACCATTAGTTTAATAATTAATTACTTGAAAGTATTTGACACAGCTAACAACATAATTCAATTGTTTTTGCGTTAAAAATATTCAATTCATTGTCCGTTCTCGACCGCGATATTTTACAGACAGACAAACAAACAAATCATCATTATTGTTAGCTGGTGACAAATGATGGATCGGTCGGGAATACTATTACGTAAAACGGAATGTCTTTTAAAGGTCCTTAAGGAACAAACGAAAGTTGATCTTAATTCGGACAGGAATGGTATAAAATTGCAATAATGTTTGTTAGTAATGGCAAAGAGTAGGAATTATTAACACTCAGAATAAAAACTAGAGAATTTTGTGTGATTTATTTGTTGAAATCTAATTGCATATATGAGTTGCGTTCAAAAACTTTGTAAAATGACATTAGACTGAGCGAGCGAAGCTTATCCGTTTCATTTTGGTCAAAAATGATTTCGTATGTATGAATGTTCAGTGGTCCAGATTTCCGGCTTTTCTCGCCTACTAAATTTTGTGAGTAGGTTTGATAAGTACATAGGTATTTTTGTTGTTTAATCTTTTTATTTTTTTAATAAATGGCGGAGATATGAGGGTTAATAACGTAAAAATGAGAAATATTAATTTCAAAGCAAACTCGCGAGGTCTACAGCGTACGAGCCATTAGTTATTATAAATAACTAAAACTTGCTTTATCTCCACTCGAACCATTTCTTAGCAATATCACATTTTTTCTATTCGAGCTGCATAAAGTGATTTTGACAAGCGGACATTTTAAAAGAGATATGGAAAATACCCGCCGTATTCATGACTAGTTTTAAATTTTAAATTTTAAGCTTATCAGAATGAAGTATACCTATCTATTATATATATCTAATTATATTCATCTCTACGAGAAAGGTAATATCTATACTTTTACTTACGACTGACACGCGAGATTCATTGTAACGTCAAAAATTCGGACTTAAAAAATATTTTCAAAAATTAATACACCCACTTGAAATTCGATCGTCACCAGCATCTATGACGCGGCAGGTTGCAGCGGGCACGCCGTCATTGCACACAATGGTTCAATACGGGAGCCGAGACCTCTGCCCGACACGATATCGCTATCGGGACATCTCAGCTACCGACTTCACCCCGAGACCTTGATGGTGACCAGGCTTTGGAGAGACTCTCCTGATAATTGTTCTCTCTCGTTGATTTTCAAGGAAGAATGTGAAAATTGGGCTAGGTTCGTAGGTTGTGTTCGTCATTGCACACAATGGTTCAATACCGGAGCCGAGACCTCTGCCCGACACGATATCGCTATCGGGACATCTCAGCTACCGACTTCACCCCGAGACCTCGATGGTGACCAGGCTTTGGAGAGACTCTCCTGAATATTGTTCTTTCTCGTTGATTTTCAAGGAAGAATGTGAAAATTGGGCTAGGTTCGTAGGTTGTTTTCGTCATTGCACACAATGGTTCAATACGGGAGCCGAGACCTCTGCCCGACACGATATCGCAATCGGGACATCTCAGCTACTGACTTCACCCCGAGACCTCGATGGTGACCAGGCTTCGGAGAGACTCTCCTGATAATTGTTCTCTCTCGTTGATTTTCAAGGAAGAATGTGAAAATTTGGCTAGGTTCGTAGGTTGTGTTCGTCATTGCACACAATGGTTCAATACGGGAGCCGAGACCTCTGCCCGTCACGATATCGCTATCGGGACATCTCAGCTACCGACTTCACCCCGAGACCTCGATGGTGACCAGGCTTCGGAGAGACTCTCCTGATAATTGTTCTCTCTTGTTGATTTTCAAGGAAAATTGGGCTAGGTTCGTAGGTTCTGTTCGTCATTGCACACAATGGTTCAATACGGGAGCCGAGACATCTGCCCGACACGATATCGCTATCGAGACATCTCAGCTACCGACTTCACCCCGAGACCTCGATGGTGACCAGGCTTTGGAGAGACACTCCTGATTATTGTTCTCTCTCGTTGATTTTCAAGGAAGAAGGTAAAAATTGGGCTAGGTTCGTAGGTTGTGTTCGTCATTGCACACAATGGTTCAATAAGAGAGACGAGACCTCTGCCCGACACGATATCGCTATCGAGACATCTCAGCTACCGACTTTACCCCGAGACCTCGATGGTGACCAGGCTTTGGAGAGACTCTCCTGATAATTGTTCACTCTCGTTGATTTTCTAGGAAGAAGGTAAAAATTGGGCTAGGTTGTGTTCGTCATTGCACACAATGGTTCAATAAGGGAGACGAGACTGCCCGACACGATATCGCTATCGGGACATCTCAGCTACCGACTTCACCCCGAGACCTCGATGGTGACCGGGCTTTGGAGAGACTCCTGATAATTGTTCTCTCTCGTTGATTTTCAGGAAGAAGGTAAGAATTGGGCTAGGTTGGTAGGTCGTGTTCGTCATTGCACACAATGGTTCAATACCGGAGCTGATACCTCTGCCCGACACGATATCGCTATCGGGACATCTCAGCTACCTACTTCACCCCGAGACCTCGATGGTGACCGGGCTTTGGAGAGACTCCTGATAATTGTTCTCTCTCGTTGATTTTCAAGGAAGAAGGTAAGAATTGGGCTAGGTTGGTAGGTTGTGTTCGTCATTGCACACAATGTTTCAATACGGGAGCCGAGACCTCTGCCCGACACGATATCGCTATCGGGACATCTCAGCTACCGACTTCACCCCGAGACCTTGATGGTGACCAGGCTTTGGAGAGACTCTCCTGATAATTGTTCTCTCTCGTTGATTTTCAAGGAAGAAGGTAAAAATTGGGCTAGGTTGTGTTCGTCATTGCACACAATGGTTCAATACGGGAGACGAGACTGCCCGACACGATATCGCTATCGGTACATCTCAGCTACCGTTCTCACCCCGAGACCTTGATGATCAGGCTTTGGAGAGACTCTCCTGATAATTGTTACTATCACAGCAAGGTTGTGTTATAATAAAAGATAATAAGTAGGTTCGTAGGTGGCTTGCGTCTTACGAGTTGCGTATGCGTATTGAATTATGGGACCCATGTTTTCTGTCCGACCTGTTCACGTGACTAAAACCCTGATATCGAATAAATATTAACGTGGCCAAATGGCCAGATATCCTTAGGCCAGATATTCCTTGAGCCCGATTCAGTAAATAGGTAAACGCGAAAATAGGTTAACAAGACGGATTATCACACTAATATTTTAAAGGCGAAATTTTATGAATGTGAGTTTCTTTATTACGCTCAAAAATAGCTGGATTACTTTAAAAAAATGGTATTGATGTAGCTGACACCGTGGATTCACATTTAGGCTACTTATTGTCCCGAAAAAAATAGTGTTCTCGTGAGGTGAGCGGGTTATTTATTTATTTAATCGTATGGCATATACAGTGGCATCAGACAACTCGAGTGCTTAAAATTACAAATCAATATTAAGGTTAGTTAGCCACTTAATGGCTTCGTCACTGAGGGAGAACAGGTCTTCGGGAGGGCCGCCGGCATAGCGCGTTATGGGGCAGTCGTGGATGATGTGCTGGATGGTTTGCTCTCCGGCTCCACAGGCGCAGGCAGGAGAATCCACCCACCCGCAGCGGTATTTATATTGAGCGCAGCGGCCGTGACCAGTGCGAAGTCTATTCAACCTGCACCAGTCACGTCTAGGAAGGTCTGACCCTTTTATTCGAGAGCCCGGCATAATCTCACAACCCAATTTTCCTTCCATTTCCGAGTTCCACATCTGCATCCATTCCTGTTTGAGGTTGAAGTGATTTTCAAGCAGTTTTGAGGCGATGTTGTATGATGCGTTTCTGGACTTCAGGCGGTGTGTGGTGGGAACACAAAACTCGGAATTGATAGGGAGACTTGGGATTTTCTGGATTTTGAGGACTTCTTTTACTAGGGCATCCTTCCTCCTCAGTTCAGGTGGAGGGATCCGGCAGAGTACTGGTAGCCAGTGGCAGGGGGTTGATTGAAGGGTCCCAGAGATAAGTCGCATAGCCTTGTTCAGCTCGACGTCAACCCTCGCGGTGTGAGCACTTCCTAGCCAGACGGGCGCGCAGTATTCGGCCGTGGAGTACACCAATGACAGCGTAGACGTGCGCAGTACTTCGGAATTCGCTCCCCAAGTAGTTCCACTTAGTTTCTGGATGATGTTGTTACGGGTCTGGAGTTTGCGTGCTGTGTTGGTTAGGTGCTGCTTGAAGGTCAGCGACCGGTCGAGCGTGACGCCGAGGTATTTTGGTGTGTAGTTGTGCTTTAGGGTGGATCCGCAGAGGCTAACCTTGAGCTTCCGGTTGGCTAGTTGATTATTTAAGTGGAAGCAACAGGTCTCTGTTTTGCTCAAACTAGGTGTTAGGCGCCACGTTCGAAAGTACTTGGCTAGCGTTTCCATGTCGCCGGATAATGTGGTTTCCAAGTTTGTGAAGTTCTTGTTCTGTGTCACAAGGCAAATGACGTCGTGAGGTGAGCGGGTAACACCACGGAATGTGGCTAGTACTGGTATAATACTCAAATGTGGCTACCCTACTCGCAGCTCTTGTTTTTCCAGTACGAACTTTTGTCTCCTGGAGTGCATCTCGATGCAGATAAATTTGAAAAACAGACATACTGCCCATTACGTCACTCTTCATTCCATTGCATATTTACTTCGTCACTTTTTTAATCGTCGATATTTGTGATAGCGTCGTGGTGTATGAGTAAAAAAAAATAACTAGGTACCTAATGAGCTTGAGGAAATTTATTTATTTACAACAAAATTTACACGGTATTACAGTAGACTACGAAGGCTACTAATAGGAAGAAGCCCTATGCGCTGAACCGAACTGAAAGTCCACGAGGCATTACACTACACAACGCCAAAGACCGTAACAAGTGGAAAGTGATCGTCCACAAAATAATTCGTGGAGGTCACGACCCTCAGCAATGAGGAACACGACACAAGGAAGACAGTAGACGAACCAATATCTACACTGTGAAATTAGGGTTAAGTTACAGACAAAAAACATTAAGTACTAAAAATCCTATCATACATTCCTGACAAAAAGTCGTCCATCGCCACGCGAGAAAGTCACCCTCCGTTGCTGCTTTCAGGAGTGCGTTAAGAAACAAAATAAAGCTGACTTACAGTATTGCACTATTCGTAAAAATAATTTATTGTAATAGTGAAATCACAAGCTATATATACCACATCAGCTCAGGCAACTTTTAATAGTATTGCATGCTAGTGCATCGATTGTTTACAACATTCAATAAAAATACCATTTATATTGAGACAAAAGAAAAGGCATAACAAGCATTTTTCGAATCCAGTTCATCTTGATATGATATGATTTAAGCAACATATTCACAGTTTTTGTTTCGATGGTTCTGGAATTATGACGAAACCCGGGAGACATAACATAAATATGTCGAGCGATATAATCAGCATTCGAAAATAACGATATTGACTTTTTTAACCGGTGTTATTTGTATCGGAATGTACGAGTAACTATAGAAAATATGATATTTTTTTACACTGACAAACATTTTATTATAAATATTAACTACATTATAACCATTGTTCAGCAATGACTATTAATCATAATCATAATACGTATAGCGGGGCACCAAATTTAAATGAAAATTGAATTCGTAAGTTAACTCTTATGCGACTTTATGAATTAAAACTTCTTTAACAATAAACGAAAAAAATACCGTAAGTATAGTAATTTTACTATATCTGCTGATTAAAAAGCTTAATTAACGTAACGTAATTAAGTTTTATATTGTTTATAATTTTAGTTATAATTGAATTTAAAAAATATTTAAACAACCCTGATTACTGAACAGAATTCTATTATAAAGATTTCGGTCATAATATTATATTTAAAAGCCCCGAATTCTTACAAAATAAATTATTTATCGACTCGAATCGATTCACGTATTAATTCCGACTCGATATTTCGCGTATCAATCATAACCCAATGCTTTGGCGACATTATCACAAAGTGTATCGCCGAGGAATCGCAAGCAGACCGTTTCTTGCGACAATGGGCCAACATTTTTAGGACCATTTCGTTCCAAAAACATATCTGAGGCTTATATTGAAATGACTCAAGATGTTAATGCGGCACAGGACTTTATAGTATGGGCTATACCAAATGTAACGAAAAGGGAAATAGGTGAAAACATCCTTTAATGTCTGGTGCGTTAAAACCATTTTGGTTTATTGACAAGTTTCGATTATGTACAATGCTTTGGGGGCTGTACGTTGAATTGGCCAGTAATAATTACAATATTGTTTATTGTATTTCACATTGAATTTATCGAGCAAAAAGGGTAATTTTATACTCGATTCTTACGTTGTTGTATTATTGGTTCGGCAAATAAATCCCTTTAAGTGCATTCTTTCTTTATTGTAAGATCAATGAAAGAGTAATATTTTAAAGTTACGACGTTGAAATATTTCTGATATAGGTACATTTACTTTGCATGCTTATATAAAAGTGGAAGTGTGCTTGTTGGCTGATCCCTAATACCTACTTAAAACAAAGCTCGTACCTCAGTATCAATCTGCAAACTAGATACGAGGTTTTGAAGTGCAGTGACAGAAGTTTTAGTGAGTTTTGGTTATCAACAGGCAAAATAGTCACTTGGGTTATGGGAAATGTAAAACGATTGAAAACGCTCGGCTACCGAGCCCCATGCGAGAGCCATTGAATTCTTCAACCAGTTGTATAACACTCGGTAGCTTAGTGAACAGAACGCCCGTGTTGGCCCGCAAAGTAGTTAGTGGCGCGGGTTCGAATCTCACTCGAGTCATTATTTTTTATTTCAATATATACATTTGGTGTACGGTAGCACACGTCACTGCTTTAATAAAAAAATAATTACGTTTTTTGCGTTGGCAACTTAGACTTGAGGCTGGGGGTAGAATTTTTACATGTGCTGGGAGATTTTTTATGCTAAGATAAAATAACGAAATTGAATTAGCCAGTTTAATCGACTCATTAAGCGATAATTGCTTAGATTTTTATATAACCCTACTTAGATACTATCCAATTTAATTACTCATTTCAGCGTGAATCTTTTTGCTGATCGCTTTCTGACATACTCATGTGATACCATTATCATTACAATTCATAGATACATGTACTGACATGTTTTAATCATTCTACCGTCCAACTCCACAAGGATGTAAGTCTCTATGAAACTCATAATAAAATAAGTTTCTTTAGTTTACTTCAGCTTTAGCGCAATGGCTATTGATGGTATCATGCAATAAATGATGTTTGTCTCCTTATACGTGAAATGTTTTGCAATACTTAACGTCAGTAAGAGCCATAAATATATAGCATAGATAGCAGCCATAAATATATACATATGTCAGGACAATTTGTCAAAATATAAAACACTGACAGCGAACTGACAGCATACTATGTATTTAAGTTTTGTACTTTTGGTCGCAGTATGGACGAATTGGCACATTATCTCAAAATGAAGTTGCATTTTCTTAAGACTTAAAAATACGTGGTATGGTTTTCATTCGTTCCTAAAAGAATTACATTCGTTTTTTATGATATATAATATAGAAGGAGGACAAGCAAACGGATCGACTGATGGTAAGCCATTACTGTGAATTACTTACCGATGAGACTACTTGAAAACAAAAACCCACACTTGAACTCACACTTGACTGTTCGTTTTAAGAGACTTACAATTTGATTTTGATGCTTTATGTAAAATTCTACACAATGAAGTAGGCTATACATTTAATATTCCCAAAGGCATATCCCCAACAGCCTTTATATTTGTCTACTGTATACTCTATTTACCTTCTAGTCTCAACTTTCAACGTGCACTTAATTAAACTTATGTAAATAACATAAATGGTACATACTGGCGTTACGTGTTAAACTTGAAATTAAATTAAATCAGGGCTGAAATACACGCGAGTATTTTTGTTTCTTGAAGAAGTTAAGAATCATTGAAATGCTACTGGATTATCGAAGGGTTCTTATAGAATAGGGATCCCCAAAACAAACAGTCCAGTAAGCAGAAAACAAAAATAACATAAAGCAAGCAAAACACATCCAGTCTGTCACATTAAGAGTATAATACGTACGAAAATATTCCTAAGCCCTGCCGACGCAAAACATTTTTGTATGGAAGATGAATTCCTCTATGGAGCGTAATGCTATGTCCCAGTCATATTTTAGTTTTTGTGAAGCTGCTTGATATATCTTTTGTCATGATAAGTGAAATTGTAGTATACGTGTGGATGGCGGATGGTTTTTGAAATTTGAATGAGTAAAAAATTGGGACATATAGTATTAATAGAAGGAAACGGTTTACAAAGCGATATATATATGTAGAAAAAATACACCGACTCGACAAAAAAATTTCAACTGCATATAAATGAGCCATTGTCTAGTTATATCGTTTTTTCATTGATATGTTCGTAGCCAATCCTAGAGGCATACACGCGTCGGTAATACAGTTCAAAATGGCTTTTGGAAAGGTCAAAAAAGATAAATTTTTGTATTGTTCTATTCTGTGCCGCCATAGAGAGTCACCAAACGCAACTTGGTCTAACAACGTATCTAAACAAGGAGAATTTTCTACTATTGGATTAACATACCTGAAAAGTAAAGACGCATTTTTTTTAATATGTCGTAAAATAATCGTAAATATAGGTCAATTCAAGATAATGATTTATCGGTTTGCTAATTGGATACATTTAATTGTTTTATTTCTTAGTAAGTATTTTGTGAAGACTTCACTATTGGCTTGACTTGTACTCTAAAGCAGCAAGGACGAGTGAAAGTCGAAAAATTCAATATAAATAACTTTTCACAGGTGTCATATTGTTAGAATCGAATTATTTACTGCCGTATCAAGAGTCCTATTCCCACAAATGGTTTCTGAATTAACCCGGTATCGTAGAAAATTGTTATATATATCCCAATTCAAACATAAGGAGAGAGGTACAATCAAACATAACAACTGCTACATTACAAAAGTGTATTAAGTATCCTTAATAATGTAAAGACTCTGTATTTAATTACCGTCCATTGTTTCCATAAAAAGTCTTCATTCTTAATTAATTCGGAAGCGAGAAAGTAGAAACTTAAACGAATGCGCTAACATTTTCCAACTCCACTCCCTCTTTGCAACTTATATGCATGAAGTTCAAAAGCTGAAATAAGTTTTGAGAATATTTTCTGTAACATTTCTCTTAATTAAATACTCGGTCTTCGCTCCTGCCGACAATCGACTTCTCGTTTTTGTAGTGAATTCCTATAATATTGTAACGTTATAAGTTAATTCAAATTTAGTAAGTGTGATATTAAAAAATAGATACTCAACATCACCACGATACCTACGGATGCTCTTGAGATTTTCAGTGAAAATTATGTCACTGGTTTTTAATGCCGTGTGTCGTTTAAATAAGATAGATTTAAAGTATTGGCTCGTAATGTAACGTAAGTTAGTAGAGTAAAAAAACGGTCGGCGTACATTTTAGTTCCCTAGCCTGTAAGAGACATCTTTCGACCGACTTCAAAAATGAGAACGTTCTGTACTGGGTAATTTTTTTTCTACACCAGAACTCCGTAATTTATGAACCAATTGAAAATATTGTTTTCTTCGTAAGCAGGCATCTCCAGATTGGTCCCATAAAATTTTGTTTGATGATCTGATGACGAGATCCATGAGCAAGTGAAGGATCTTTCAAATTTTAAAGGGACATGTGAGAATTTCAGTGTTTTTATAGGAACTCGTTCAGTTAGTTATTCTCTCTTGCTCGTTGAAGTTGGTTATAAAAAAGGTTTGTAAAAAAGTGTACACGTACCTACTATGTAATTTATTAGTTTTCGTGAAAGAAAAACTTTATGACACATAGCCTCACAGAACATGATCCCGAAAATCAATCAGTGCTATTAATACTCGGTCCAAATAGTATCCGCCGATCCAGCGACTACTGTTCCAAAATTCCAATCTCCAGAATATCTAAAGCGCATTTATGATATAGTTTTTGCCCTTACAAGAGCGGAGGCGCCGGCCGCTATGAGACGTGTCCACTAGGTTAATATCAAATTATTAATAACCTCCTCTTTTTGCCCCTAACACATAAATATGTCATTATTGGCACTGGTCAATTAGACCTTAGTTTTTTGCGGCTGGCTATATTTTTGGACGACTATGCGTTTTTTCTTGTTTTATGACAATGTATAGGTTTTAGATACCTACTTGAGTAAATGCAATATAAGAATTCTTTATTTTACAACAAGTGAAAAACACAGAATATGGAGACAATATATTGACACTAGAATAAGGTCTATGGGAAAAGCTGTAACAAGAGATACTATTAAGCGTTACTATTGTTGGCCATTCTGAAGACATGGTATGGAGAGTAACTGAGGACAGTCATGTATTACGTGGGTTATGTTTTATCTATGCCTAGAATAAATGTTAGGCTTCTATGCAATTTTGTTATTTAGTATTCGAACCCACCCAAATACTTTTCCAGTTTGGTTGAATCCAGCCTTAGACTATTTCAACGGAAGGCATTATTTTTAAACATTGGCACCTTTCTTTGATAACATTAAGAGCAAAGTCCTAGTATTTATAAACAAGTTATGTGTTTATTTGTTACTTAGTATACTGACAATTATGTGCTTCGCATTACATTTCTTAATCCGTGTTTTACTGTTGCAGGTAAGTGTGGTGGATATATTTATGTAAGTATTATGATGGATTGTTATTAAGAAAAGAAAACAATTAAATAATGGAAGGTGACATTACAGTTTCTCGCGCAAAGGATCCAGCGCGGGAATGCTGCCTGCGTTTTGGGTACCCTATACCACGGGGTCCCGAACATTATGCTAACGCATAGTTGTAGTTAGGTATAGTCTGTCCGATCTCTAAGATCAAACGAAGTCACTTTGGCACAAGGTACAAATAACCGTATAGGTACATGTAAATTTAAGGTCGTTCTTCACCTGTGCCAGTTTGACATAATTTGATCTTAGAATTCCGGATAGACTATACTAGTTTATTTTTATGTCATGTTCATTGATATATATATATACTACTTAATTAAACAAATTTAAATAAAAACATATAAAGTTGAATTGAATACAAGTCAGGTAGGTATACAAGAAAGGAAAAAACACTTTTATAATTTAATACCATCTAAAATATTATCTCTATGAAGACTAAGAGACAAGATCAGTTCAGACTGGAAAGTGTTATTGGAAATTAGGTACATAACGATCAAATTACTAATTTCAAATGATTACGTTTAGTCCTCAACTACTTCTTCTTATGCCCTGGCGTTATCTCGGGTTTTACCAGGGACCGCTTTCTCCATTTTTGGAGGAAAGCCACAAAAATCCTAGTGATCCTGGTCATCCTTTTTGTGACCCTCTCAAGCCTTCACGACATCCAGCCATCGCTTCTTTGATCTGCCCCGGGGTTGAGGTCCATCAACGACTATTTAAGTGTTATTTCAGTTTCAACGTAAAAAATACTTTTAAATGTTTACATTTGAAGTAGGTAATATCTCAATATTAACAACACGGTGGCAGAAGCCAAAAAATACTATGAATTTGAAACTGGTTGAAACAAGGATTATTTTCTCCCTTATCTACAACTTAGAGCACCTTACACCAAAGCGTCAGCCTTTAAACCTTACCCGACTTTTAAAAAGACCAGTTAATTTGTTATCTCCGTTACTTGGCGGAGGCGTTATTTTTCCTCTCTTATCAGCGAATCTCGCAGTAACAAGTGTGATTAATACCTCCTTGAACGCAAGTGCCGGCACATCTGCCTTTAGGCGTTATTGGAGATCCGCAGAAACACTGCGAAATCTACAAAATGTTGTGAGATTGTCTAATTATGATCTATCAGAGAATCGAAAATGGTGTCGATTTTGCATGGACCTTGTATGTAGCTTCCTTTTTTTTATTAAACTCGAAATATGGTAGTTGTCATAATTACCTTGCTGTTAGTCTTATCCCATTTATTTGAAACTTACGAATATAAAACATTATTGCCTTATTCTCTCCCTCTCTAATTCTGAAACTTCTCACGTGCTCTTCCAGAGAAGTTATCGTGTAAACTTTATCAACACAGTCTGTTTGTTCTTGTTTGACGAGTGTGTGGTTACTTCGTTTATTGTTACCGTAATAAATATCATTAACAAAGTATTGGAAGACACTTCTTCTGAGTAAAATAGTTGAATACTAATGTACGTAAAAAATTGACTTTTACTCTGAACTCAGTAAAAATCCTACTACTTAATACTGTAAAAGCGAAAGTTCATGTGTGTATGTGTATTTGTTACTTTTTCTCCCTGAAACTGCTGGACGGGTTTCTCATAGCTTAACAATTTACGCTACTTGTCCCGAAAAAATCATGGTTCCCAAGCCGCGGGCAAAAGTTAGTAGAAAATATATTGACAGAAATCACATTACTCTAGAATAGAATAAGATATTCTTTATTGCACACGCACACCTCAACGGGAAATAAATACAAACAAACACTTACTTCGCGATATAGGTACTTAGCGATTTTACTTTTTTTTCGGGTTTCTATTTTCGTCGTAAAAAAAACAATATTTCATACAATTTTGATCATAAACATAATTATATTATATATTTGTGAGATAAATAAATCCCTCTAATGACTACGGAACTCTCCCAACCTGTCCCCCGCAGACTTCACTATTCCGTTAACTTTTTAACCATTTAAATTTACCGTATTAAACTTTTTTCAGCGGCGTGTCTTAAAGGATTAATTTCGTCTTTAGCTCTTAAGAGTACAATGTATACTGATTGTTTGGGATGCTAAGTAATGGCTCACGATATGTTATTTGGCTGCCATTTTGTTCTGAGTAGGGCGTGTGATTTTTTATGTGATCCCTCGTGTGTTTTGTTGTATCTACATGATTCACGGCAGCAAAATACGTTTGTACCATGAATTTCAAAAGCAAGTCTACGTATCAATATTACTTATTAGCGGATCAACAGATTGATCCGCTGATCAAAAACATATTTGATAAAAATATATTCACAAACAGATAAAGTAACTAAATCAAATCAAGTAGTATATTATGTAAGTCGGCCACCAGGGCACTTTTACAAGTCTAGAAATCTGAATCTACCGGAATTTCACGAGAGGTGACCGCTGTTGAGAAGGAAGCCGAAAATATCAACAGTACTTAAGAATTTTTTTCGTAAGTTAATCTTTAAACTATTCTATTTGTGTAATAACTAATCGGTAATTTGGTACAAAAATAATATAAAATTGAAACTAACAATATCCTCAGAGTAGATACAGTAGAAGAATGTATATATGTAAATCGCTTTTTTTGAAGTCGGCCTAACAATCCAATGAATCATGCATAGGTTATTAATTGTAATAACCTATGCAGGATTCATAACATTGGCAACGTAAGACTAAATTGCACGAATTTTGCATTTCTTGTGTTAAAAAGGCATGGTCGTTCATACTACTTAAATAATTAAGAAATGATAATCCAAATATAATTTGGCACACAAAGCAAATGTCGAGAAATAAACCCAGTTGATTCTTGGAACCGAACCTTCTCAAGTCCTGTCGCCCACACGATCTCCTGTGCTTTATCTTCAATATCATAATAAGCAAAAACAATATAATTTCATACAATTAAATTCTAAAATAAGCCTCACAACTCATATATATTAACGCAACTAATGCAACACTTTTTTCCTTAACAATGGTAATGCAATAATGCCAAAATAAATAAATATGTACATATGTCGATAACAAGAAGCGGACTGGTCGGCTCGTACGCATCGGACGTAGTATCGATAATCGCCAGGGCTGCCTCTTGGTGGGAATTTATAATTTTTGTACAAGGTTTGGTTTTGTCCCGGCTTTACTCGCGGTAATTTGTTTTTTTTTTTGCGAAAGGCATGAACTTTAGACCTCTTCAAATGCACGAAGGACAAGCCACTCAGAAATTGAAGGCTTTTTGCGTTCGCAGGGCTTCATCGATTTGCACACTATTTTTAATCAGCTGCATTTCTTCAACATTATCGAAATATCCGGGGCCCCGCCATACTTAAAGAATTTTTGCAAAAATTCAATTCATCAAATTATCCTACGGCACAAAACATGAACAAGAAAAAAAAGCTAAGCTAGCTTTAAGCTTTGATCTTTGTATCAATAGTTTAAATAAAAATTGTGGTGTGTATCCATATTAAAAAAAAAATTAGACATTACATATGTTTCGTAAATTCATAGTTAATAATTAGCAGAAAATAAATTTGAATTTTTCGCAATCTGTTTCTGGTTCTATCTGGATTGATTGAGTTTTTATGTCGAGTCAAACTTATTTTCAACGTGCTCAGAATCCGTTGCAACCAAAAGAAATGCTTTCGCTGTATGAAAGAGATGGTTATTGACCTTTACTGAAATGCAAAATTTCAGTTCTAAATTCAACTTCGGTTGGGCGTCATTCACTCAGGACTTTTCTTAATAGAAAACGTAAACTTGCAATACATATTGTGTTAGATAGTTGTTATTTTAGACAGTTGGTGTATCTTTTTATTTGCAAACAAGCTTGGACATATTATACTCTAAATGAAAGGATAACACGGAAAATGAAACGATAAAACTAAAAGAGGTTTTTCGTTATCTTTATTATCTAATTTTGGAGTAAAACAGAATATACTTACATCGTACCTAACAAAATATACCATGTGGGTCCTGTAATAGGAGCAAAAAACTAAAACATAGATTTTACTCGTCAAACAAAACAACATTCAAAAGTAAACTGCATTAAAATGCCAACATAAAAAAAATGATTCTTATAATAGTGAGATAAACTGTACCGAAAGTACTTGAGAGGCTTCAGTAAACGTAGATCAACGACCGGGTCAGGGCCGCAGGAAGCAAGATAGATGAAGGCAGCACAAGAAGGGTGCAGGGTTTTCTGCAGCAGTGGACGTTTTTCTAAAGATAACTAATATGATTTCCATAAGATTTTCTTACGATAATGACTAATATGATTTCGATAAAAATAATGATAAAGTAGCAGCCCTAGCGTCGCTCCTCGGAATCGCTTGTAAATATCTTATTGCTGTCCGCGCTGCGTCTGCGCTGATTTGCGGCGCGCTCCCGTATAGTAATGAAGGCGCAGCCGCGACAGCTCGCGCCGACCACAGCAATTGTTATTATAACGTTACGACCGAGACGATCATGGAGTAGGGAAAATACGCTCAATAAACTTAATAAACAATTACTTTTACAAAAAATCGCACAAACTTTGGATTGAAATGCGTTTCAACCGATTGGTTCTAACATCATTATTACCAAAACGGAACGGCACGCATCGACCATAGCAATTGTTATTATAACGTTACGACCGAGATGTTCAAGGGGTAAGGAAGCTCTATAACTGCAAAATAAATGCTAACATAACTAAATATCTGTTGTCTAAATTAATACTGAATGCCTAAAGGCATTAAGTTGAAGTACTTTTAGTTATGTATTTTGTGCAATAAAGTTTAAATAAATAAATACTGTTAATTGTCCCCATCACTTGGCTATAGTAAATTCCCTGAAATTAATAATCTGTTATGACCTCTAGTTGTATTGTAACGTTACACACCACACAGGATAAAGAAAGCAGATCAGTATTGCAATTTAACGTTACAAGTATCTTAGGGTCATTCAATGGGTGTGCCCATAAAAAAAAATGCGTGAAACGTGTTTCTTCCCAAAAAATACTTCATATTTTTGTATGTGCGTGCGGTGTTTATTTTTGAAAGTTAAGTATGTGTCAATTTGCTGAGCAATGACTTCTAGTACGATGATCAACAAATAATCAAAATCAACTGACAAACGTTCAAAAATAGAACATCATTAAAACGAATCACAAAAAATGTCAATCGCGGCCTCCGAAGAATTACTTCTAATGATTCGTAATGGCATCAAACGACATCTATCGTGACGGAATGTCAAATGAAATGATTGATCCCTATCGCTGCGCTTGGATGTATTTCATCTGCCGTTATTGTGAATAGATGGCTTTGTATATGATTTATACTATGACCTATTGCTTCGTATAGTGTATTACATACCTACTTGGTTTAATCTGCTATGTACTTTTTAAATGTTTGGCCAGTGAAAAATATCCCCAAGACAATAAAATGTGTCCGCACGAATTTTAAATTTAGAACGCATTGTTTTATTTTATTTCAAAGTCAAGAAGGAACTCTTTCAGTGTCGCTATGTCCATCTACATGTTTGTCTGGTAGCTCAAAAATTCCGTCAAAACTTTACTTTGGCGCACGGAAAAAATGGCTAAATAATACCTTGAAAAAAATGGGGATACCTCAACATGTAAAGTAGGGACAATATATTCTCAACATAAAAATAAGACAACTACTCTACTTATTTATTTCAAAATAATATTTATTAAGTAGAGTCTGATCAAAAATTCACAGATCTCGTGCCTTTCACGACCTTCGGGTACATTGGAAATGCACTTAGATAGGGCAAACTATAATGGAAACTGTTGTAATACGCGGGGTATAGAGCCTTGAAGAGTATATTTATTTAAGGATTTTGGTAAATAGAAATTAGAAAAAGATGTTGACGGTTAAAATGTATATTCGAAAGTGTAACAGTAAATTTAAAATATGACATAACTATAAAAAACTTAATTATTAAAAAGTCTAGACACAACTAAGGTTACTATCTACAACAGCCGCCCTTAATCGAAGTTGTGCCAAAAAGACTAAAACAAAATTAAGTTCCTAGTCCTAACTTAACTATACATCGCTTATGTACAATTGGGCCAAGTGGCTTTGTTAAGACATCTGCAGGCATATCACTGCTTTGCACATATTCTAAATTAACAATATTACTAGATACTTTTTCCCTAATAAAATAAAATCTCGTATCTATATGTTTCGTCCTGTTGTGGTGCACAGGATTTCGAACGAGATTCATGGCACTCTGGCTATCAGAAGCTAAGTTAATTGAAGAAAACTTACCCGTTATTTCATAAATAAAGCGACGTAAGTAACAAGCTTCCTTTGTAGCAGACGCTAGTGCCATGTATTCGGCTTCCGCGGACGACAACGCAACTGTCGGTTGCTTCTTTGACTCCCAGGATACTGGACCGCCACTTAACTTAAAAGTGTAACCAGTGTATGACCTTCTGTCAATTACACAGTTCGCCCAATCTGCATCACAGTAACCTCGTAAAGGTTCTCCTGTTCTCCTATAAACCAAAGAATAGTTTAAAGTACCTTTCAGGTACTGCAGGACTCGCTTTGCAGCATTCCAGTGTTCCTTTGTAAAACACGTATTAAACTGACTTAAATAACTTGTTGCGTATGCAATATCGGGTCGTGAGTTTACCGTCAAATACATGAGGCATCCTATTAAGTTCTGATAAGGATAAGACTCACCAACTTGACAATCAGTTCGTCGTTCCATAGTCTTTTTTACTAAAGGAGTGTCCACAGTCTTGCAATCCTTCATATTAAACTTTTCGAGCAAAGATAGAATATAATTCTTCTGATTTATTTTTATATACTCGGAATTGCTTTCCACTTCTAAACCTAAATAGCATTTTAATAGTCCGAGATCTTTCAGAGAAAAATATGTAGACAAATCTTTCTTGACATTGTCAAAAGTCAAATCTGATTTATAAAAGACAATTATGTCATCGACAAAAATACCCAAAATAATAAGTTCATTTCTAAAAAGTTTCGTATAAACGCAAGGCTCGAAAGGAGTTCCTGTAAAACCAATTTCTAAAAGCGTTTCGTTCAACTTTTTATACCAAGCACGGGGCGCCTGTTTAAGGCCATAAAGGGATTTCTTCACCAAACAAACCTTGTTTTCCTTGCCCTTTTCTCTGTAACCAACAGGTTGCTCCATAAAAACCTCTTCATCCAAGTCCCCATTCAGGAACGCCGTATCCACGTCTAAGTGCCTCATTTTTAAGCCCTTTTCTGCAGCTAAGGCAAACAACGTGCGGAGAGAAGAATAAC
Organism: Apotomis turbidana; assembly: GCA_905147355.2. Taxonomy (NCBI): domain Eukaryota; kingdom Metazoa; phylum Arthropoda; class Insecta; order Lepidoptera; family Tortricidae; genus Apotomis; species Apotomis turbidana. Next base: position 15,936,795 of record LR990292.1, on the reverse strand, counting down.
GAAGAACTGGAGCGAATGTCTCTGTATAGTCCACACCTTGGACTTGATTGAAACCTTTGACAACCAGTCTAGCCTTATATTTGATGACGTTTCCATGAGCGTCCCGTTTCTTCTTATAAACCCATTTACATGGTATAACCTTCTTGTTCGGTCTATCCACCAGGTTCCATGTATGGAGTTTCATTAACGACTTATACTCGTCAGCCATTGCATGGTGCCACTTTTCGGCATCATTGGCATGAGTAGCTTCATAATAAGTCATAGGGTCAGAATCATCAATAGACACATTATATGAAAAGAAATCAGGTGGTTTCCTACTTCTTGAGGGGTACCTCTGCTCAGGAATATATTGTTCCTCTTCCACATCTGCTGGCTCCACATCGACACTATGAGGTAACTCATGGAGAGACTCGCACTCGCTATCTTCCATATCAGCTGATTCTACAGCGCTCTCCGGATTTACCCGTGAAGATGGTCCAGCCTCAGGTTCGGTATTCCCAATGCAGTCGAAGAATTGAGGATCTTCGTGCTCAGTACGGAGCTCGTTTTCTTCAAAGATCAGTACGGAGTCGGACTGTGCCACAGGCTCACTCTGCCTCTGCTTCAACATTGTAAAACTATTTTCAAAAAAGGTTGCATCTCTGGAAGTAATAACTTTTCGAGGATTAGCTGGATCCCTAAACATGTATGTATTTGGATTCTCAGAATAACCGACGAAAATCGCTTCCTTTGCCTTGACATCCAATTTCTTCCGGTGACACGAAGGCACATGGACAAGTGCTCTACATCCGAACACTCTCAGATGTTCAAGATCACTTCTACGACCACACCATCTGTCATATGGAATGTGTCCACCTAAAGCTCGATGAGGTGACCTGTTCTTTAGGTATACGGCAGTTTGGAAAGCATCTTCCCAGAAAGCTTTTGGCAGTGAGCTTTCAGCCAACAACGTCCTCGCCTTCTCAGTAATGGAACGGTGAGTACGTTCTGCGACTCCAACTTGTTGAGGGCTGTACGGCGTCGTCGTTTGATGTTCGATACCTTTTGAAGCAAGATAATCAACAAACTCTTTATTCACGAACTCTTTTCCGCCGTCAGTCCTAACCGCTTTAATTTTCTTGTCTAATTGATTTTCAACAAATGTTTGAAACAGACAGAATTTATTTTTGACTTCAGTTTTGGAAGGGACAAAATAAGCAAACACCTTTCTCGTAAAATCGTCTACAATAGTCAACATATACCTATTTCCTTGAAAGGAGGTTGTAGAGACCGGTCCTAGCAAATCCATGTGGATCAGCTCAAGAGGGGAAGTAGCTCTATTATGCGCTACTTTCTTGAAAGGTTTTCGTGCTTGTTTACCTTCCATGCAAGCAATGCAACTACTTTTGTCTATTTTACTAAACTTTACGCCTACCTCGTGATTCTTCAGTTGATTCATGCCTATACGACACAAATGTCCTAACCTCTTGTGCCAGAGCTTATAACTATTGTCCTGACAGCCAGAGTGCACATCTTGTGTCAAATTATTATTCGCCGCATTCTCGGGAACATTAACAGTACCGTCTAAAACGTACAATCCACCACAGGGCGAGGCATGTAAAACGGAATCACCTGTAAAACGAAAAGTATTAGATTTATAAAAGTTACAACCAGTAGTATCAAAAACACAAATAAAACCCTTATCAACAGCTTTCTTTACAGAAATCAAGTTAGCTTTTAAATCTGGTACAAAAGCAACATCACTTATCTTGTTGATAATATTTTTGGGTGTGTTTAGTGAAATGTCTCCAACTCCGCAGCATTTAATTCGTTCACCATTAGCCACTGTAACGCTACCATTATTGAGAGCCGAAATATCTTGGAACCAATCACGTCGTGACGTCATATGTTTTGTACAACCTGAATCTACGTACCATTGATCCTTGTTTGAGCTTCCAGAAGTGTTAAGAGCGGTAAATGTGGCGTCGTTTACTTTTACTACATTAACCTTCTCTTTATTCTTCCTTAACGGACAGTCTGGTCTCTTATGGCCAGGCACTTTACATTCGTAGCATATAACTTCCTTCTTCTTTGACTTAGGCATCTTCTTAGTAAGTAGAACCGAATCTCCGGGTACAGCTGCGTCCTTAGACATTTCGTTCAGCAGTTTTGTCTTCACCAAGTCAGTGGTCACGTCGACATTACAATTTTCTAGTGCCATAATGAGAGGATCATATTTTGGGGTGAGTCCTCCTAAAAGTATGGCTGCAAGCGATGTGTCCTCTATAACCTTGTCTATATCCGCAAGATCCTGTGCGGTTGACATAACTGCATTAATGTACAGTTCGATGTTTTCAAAGTCCGACAAGCTTAATCTGTACAATTTTCGTTCTAAAGCTAGTCTTCTACCTATTCCCTTATCCTCAAAAGCTTTCTGCAAAGAATTCCATGCTTCGGCTGCAGTTTTGGCACATCTGACGTGCGTGATAGCTGCACCGTCAACTGTTAAGCAAATTTTTGCTAGCGCTTTTGAGTCGTTTCGTACCTTTTTCGAAGCAGGGGTCGTGTCATCTTCCGGATAACCACATATTGTTGCCCACAGGTCTTCATGCAAAAGATAATTCCTCATCTTGAATTTCCAGGTAGGATATCCATCCTTATTTCTTATACAAAAAGATGGAATCGAAGATGAACTCATAGGGGAATTCGACTTATTGACACTCGAGGAGTCTCCAGTTTCATGTGACATTTCGATTACTAACACTATTTTCAGTCACAATGAAAAAACCACAACTTTTTCTCAATTTTTACACAAATCCTTTTACTCTTCTGCTTTTTCGTGCTGATAACGTGTTGTAATACGCGGGGTATAGAGCCTTGAAGAGTATATTTATTTAAGGATTTTGGTAAATAGAAATTAGAAAAAGATGTTGACGGTTAAAATGTATATTCGAAAGTGTAACAGTAAATTTAAAATATGACATAACTATAAAAAACTTAATTATTAAAAAGTCTAGACACAACTAAGGTTACTATCTACAACAGAAACAACTCTTTGCGCAAGAGAAACACAAGGGTTAGTAGCAGGTACCGGCGAGTACCGTTATTTTTTATAAACGGACTACGCCCTTTAACATGGCTCAGCCTTTTTTTCGCCTTTTGCACACACGCTTTCGTCCGCCAGATGTGGAATCATCAGCATTACCCAAGCCACGCTATTCCTACGTTCGAGAAGACGAAGTATAGAAATAATAATCATAATTTTTTAGTTGAAGGAACTTTCTACTTCATGTGTCAAACAATTTATCTTGTAACAAATAAAAAAAAACAGTATAGGTAAGTTCTCGTTCTCTACGTATACTATAAGTTTCTGTCAAAAATGTCATTTTAGTGGCAAGCTTTTATAGCCGACTGTATTTTCTTTGGATATCCATCAAATGCTCACTGAGACGATTCTAAAGAGCTCATCAAGCTCGGTAGGATTGCTTTTTCTATTATAGAGTTCCTATGGCCACCTTCCAGCTCCATCATCAGATCAGCCCCATGGTACCATATTATTGTATTGTCATCAAAGTTAAGTAAGTATGCAAAATTTCAGCTCAATCGGTTGACGATATCTGCTTCGTAATCGTAATCGTAATTTATGGCTCCATCGCCACGTAGTAGGCAGAGTAAATTTTGTTTTCTCAAACATGCAATGAAATATTGTCTTTACGTTCCTTATAATAGGCTCGGAAGTATCGCTTTTTGGGCGCAACAACTCGAGGGGACTGTAAAGGGATTTCATACTGCTTTTCAGGCCTAGGCCTGCAAAGTAACTTTTTTTTGGTTTCAACAACAAGGTCATTCACACAGCTGGCTGACAAAAAGCAGGTTTTGTTTTTAAAGGTTGCAGTTGGTTGTTAGACTCAAATGTCCTATTTGTCAATTAATAAAATGTTGTTCTTTGAAGTATATTTTTTTTATTTCATTGTATGTTTGAGAAAAGCACTATACATGCCTCGTCGTGAAAACGGATTCCCGGCCTCGTATCACTATCCGTATATACCTACTCTTTTTCCCGGCCTCTGATGTAATGTACTATTTGTTTAATTTATACGATTCATTTTCAAAGTACTAGAAGGGCACGAGATTGTATGATACATATAGGTAGTAGATTGTATAGCAAATAGAGAACCAAAGAAATAAAAAAATTACATATAAGTATTTTATTGTATACATTATATATTTTTTTTTACTTACTTTATTACAAACATCTAAAAACATCAAGGATTACAACTTAACTAAAAAAATATTAAACTTACTAGTACACGAAACTCACTAATAAATATACGCGCGCGCCGCACGCCGCGAAAACTCCGCCACATAAAGGTAAAGCTTTCTCCAACTCCATTACAGATAGTAAAGTTCCGTTTTTTGAAAACTGTAGCCCAACTCAATACCCCGAGTGCTTTTTTTAATTTTTTCGATATCGCTTTTCGTTTTTGAGATATCGTCGATTTAAGTTGAGAAGTCGCAAAATAATCACGTAATTTTTCGTCATTTTTGCACTTTTTCGAAAAAGTTTTTGACTTTTTCAATTTTTTTTTACACCATCTTGTAGATCTCGTCAAGACACGTCTTTTGATACCCCATTGACCCGCGTAGCCCCAAAATTGACGACGCCAGAGCGATGTCGCACTTTCGCTGAAAACGGTCCCCTACCAACGCGATCGAAAAAACATTTCCAATGTTAAAACGAATCTTGTACCTACGTATTAAACTACGTCCATGTTTACTAGTACTACGTATGTATGCGGAAGCTGGACCATATAGGGTCGTCGCGCGACGGTCGCGTGGCAACTTCTTTATAAAAGGTTAATTGTGCATAAAAAACTCCCGCGCCGGCATCTTGCCTCGTACGCCGCCAGTTTCGGCACTCATGAATATAGACCGCATTGCTTAGATTCTTGGAGTTCCTTGGCTTTTAATTGTGAGTACGCTTTTGAGTGATCGATGTGGGGGTGTTTTTGTGTGCCTGGCTGGATGGATCACGAGTCTGGTCGTGGGGGGTGACTTGGTAGTCAGAAAGCGATGGATATTGGCCATTAAAATCATAGATTGCTTGACAAGGCGCGGCTGAAATAAGCAATTGTAACATCAAAATGTCTTCGATTTGCCCATTTTGACGCTTCATGCTTCGCTCATGGAGCGTTTTCGCAAAGCTAATATTACGTACTTCTTGAGGAGGAGAAGTGAAAAAAAGTGTTTATCAAAACAGTTTTTTTTTATGAATACACTTACCAGCGATTGACCGCAACAACACCTAATGGTAAATGACTACGGGGTTCATATAACCTAACCTACGAGCTATTTGGGTCATAATCGGTTCAAAAATCAAAAGTCGTCCATCTGGTGGTCAAAAGTTAAGAGCTGGTATGAATCCAAGTTATATTGCTATTATATCGAATTATAGAAGAGAGAACATTCTTTTATTCTCATACGAGTTTTATCGGAAAATTAGCCCCTGGAATCTAATTTCGCTTATGTCCACAGGAAAGACTCGAACCTGGGGGGGTATTCGACCAATTTTAGAGATATAATGGAGATCTCTCCTTTTCATCGCCATCCGTCACTTTTGACGTGTGCCTACTTGACAAGTGGCGATATCCCTAGAACATCGCAACTTCGTCAATTCGAACCCGCAAAATTTTCGCTTTCTTTGTATGTGACGGCATAAATAACAGGCGCATACTTTAAATTGACCGCGTAGACCGTGAAATTAGTCCGTTACGTTTCGTTCAAAACAGAAATTTATATACATGAATAACATTTTTGACAATCATTATCGCCTTCGTATTTCCAAAATTGAGATGAGATATGTCACTTTTAAGCTCATCGCATTTAAATGACAGTTCAATGGCGATATAACTGTTATCTAATGGAGATTTGACGTTTGGAGATATCTCAAACGGCATTCTCGAATTGGGCCCCTGAATCTGATTATGGCCCATTTACACAATATGTGTAACCTTATAGTACCTATTTCCGTCTTTGTGTCAGGGTATGTTCCCAATTCCTAATAGGTACATAGTTTTTTTGTCTCCAACTCAAGAACTCATAATTGTTATCTTATAGTACACTCAACCCTCTTATAAATTATTCGTAACTTATGAAACTGGCTGCGAATTGGCATGCGAAAGTAAGAAAAAGGACCCTTATAAATATATCCTCTTCTTCGTCGCCAGCGCACATAGTTATGTAGTTAAACGTGCGTCGACACTATCGGGATCTATCAATAGACAATGTCCACATACCGGCCGCTGATTTTATACTACGGGCAGATAGTAACGCTCAGGGATGGGAACTCGTCGATATCGATAAGGATATTTAATTGCAAGAAAGAACATTTAAGAACTCTTTATCACATTTGCCTATGTTGTTGTCAACAGTTACAAAGCCACGGGCGTAATAAGTACATAACGCCCAATGGCATTTTTTACACAAAAGCGTCTAAAGGAAGGTTGCGTCTTTCGAGTGTGTGTGTCTCAAAAAAACTGTGGTGACACTGTCTCTTAGCGCGTCATCGTCAAAAATCTGTTTTATCATTTACTACACAATTACACATACATTATATGAACTGGCATTGTGAACCGTAAATGATTTCTGTGCAATTATAGAATAAACATTTATTAATCATCTTAATTAGTGCCAGAAACTTATAATTTGATGTTTCTGGCTGGTATGCATTAAAATATAGTTACAGGAAAGTAATAAAAAAATTTAACGGCCGAACACAGAACATTTTCTTCCCATTTAGTTCCAAAAATTATTAAGTTAAGTTTTAGAGGATGAAACAGACGAAAACGAAACCTCGATTTGTATAAGCCGGTTACGTTAAGTTTGGACCTCATTTATATCCGACGCCATAGTACCAGGTACATAACGTAAACTGATAAGGAGGAAAAGGAGCAGTCATATATCCTCTTAAGGAACAGGAGAGGGAGAGGATTGCTGCTCCAAAGTGCAGTGGACTTAGTCTTTAATCACAAAACAGACTTGACATTCCCCATACATTTCTATCAAAGCAAAGCAAATAAATTGGAAAAATCTATCATCGTACCAATTAAAATCACATTTTGTTATTTCCTCGAAAGAATCCCGTCACTAAGTGACAAAAAGCCGGTTAGCTGCAGGTTCTCAGACCAGGACGTGTTCCGGGTACGCTTCTCGCTACCACGTGGGAAACCCTACTCTATTAATCAAGGACTTTTTACTGGATAAAATGTTAGTTATTAGTTGTACGAGGCTTACTGTTAGGGTTTGTTTTGATTTGCTTTTTGCTTGTGGACGTGTTTGTTTTGATGATTTGATGCCAGTTATGTAATAATTGATGTAATGGATGGACAGAAGAAGATGACGAATCTTGGTTTGCCTTTTTAGTGACATAGTTTGACATATGATTGCCTGGAGTGATGCTAGGAAATACGACTCGAAACTACGCAATAGAATTCATCGACAATGACAAAATGGATTACGAGTAGACTCCTTTTTAAGAAATGGCCAGAAATAGTCCAAAAACAGGGTACGCTGAAAAAAGTGAGGAGGCTTGTTCCAGCGGTGGTAAACGGGCTTGAAAGAAGAAATCCTGTTCGATATCAATCGCACAATATGAGTCGAGTTATGCCAATGAATCATTAACAATAGAATCTGTCTATACAATCATCGACTATAAGAATTTTACTTTTATCAAATTATTAATACAAAGATCAAATCACAAAGAATGCGCAACCCTGCGTCAACCACTCCACCCCCCCAACGCCAGGAGACCTCTCTGATTTATCCTTACGCTGTGTATGTGGATCTTTGCATTGCTGACCGGTCTTTTTCTACAAGTTACCCATTTAAATGTTTCTTTTTGATTTGATCTTTGGTATCAATGTTTTAATAAAAGTTGTGGTGTTTCCACAGTGTATAATTATAAATTACATGTTTGACATACGACATAGATATCGCCAGGGACCTTTTCTCAATCAGTCATCGTTTCAGGGGTGCTTCTACTAGACTCTTCCGTTTTCTGGGTCATATAACCCGCCCATTGCCACTTCAACCGTATAATCTTGTGAGCTATATCGGTCACTTCCTGCGCATATACTATTTTTTGATTCTGTACCGCAGAGAAATTCTGATCGTTTCCATTTCCATTGCATTTGCGTTACTCTAAGACGCAAGTCCCATTGTGAATGACCACGTCTCAATTCCGTAATTCCGTCATCTAGCTTTGTTCGAAGACTTTCGTCTTCAGGCAGTGGAAAAATTTCCACGAGAAGATGTGACGCAGTTTCCCGAACGCTGTCCAGCCGAGTGGAATTCGTCGATTAAACGTCGATTTATAGAATAGTCCCATACAAAATAGCAAAATAGAATGGGTATCGTTACTTAGGCGCATGATGGTATTTTAACTAGCTAAGTCTGCACATCAGCCGCATTGGAATCGATAGTAGTTAATAAATCGCATCTAAGCTTCCTTTATACTGATGAATATATATTTTGTGGTTAGCATGATCTTCTCAATTTATTTTTTATTCGTGTATGTTTATGCATATACTGGGTGTGGTCTGTAACATGAGCAATAAATTAAAACATAGATATTACTCGTCAAACTAAGAAATATTTGTTTTTCAACTTAAAAATGTTCAGTTTGCAGATATTAAATATTTCTATTTCTTTTTCTTTTCTGTTGTTTACCTCTAATTGTAATGTTTTGCATTGTATTTCTCCTGTATATTTTATGAGGTGTGCAATAAAGAGTACTTGTATTTGTAACATTGACATGGTGGCAACTGAGACCGTGCAATGGCTGTCACGTTACTAATTATCAAATATTTCCTAATCAATGATCAATTATTTTAAAGTTCCGTAGTGTCTGTCTCCACATTTGTCCTTTACCATATTTTGCTTTGCTATTTGCGATAATAAATACTACATTATTGAAATTCTTGGCACGCCATGAAAATCTCCACGGTGCAAAAAATTGCAAATCTTCGTAAAGCTCCTATTTTATTTTATTGAGGGTCCGAAAGTCATCTTATTGTTTGTAAAATACGATTGAATTCAAGTAATATATTTTTTTTTTAATAGATCGTGAAGCTTACGAATGGAAGGTTGCTAGAGACTGGTGATACAAATACAAGTATTTATTTAACCATAAAGTATTACATGCTTAGGTACACAAGTACATACCAGACAGAGAGTATTTTGCGTAGGCTTTACCTCTGGTCCTCAGACTAGGTCGGGCCCCTATCATTATCATCTGATCTGAGATCTTTTTCAATTAGGACTGACGGTGATTTGTTGTTTTTTAGTTGATTGCTTTTTAAGCTGCACTAAATTACAATGTTAAATAGCGAAAATCGCTAAAAGAAACTTTATAGTGGTCATATCTAGACGAATGTCATTAAAAACGCAAATAAATAAATATATTAATATAACCCCAAATTATTTATAGTAACATGATATGTGTAACAGACGTGTCATTAACAGGGATATTTAACAGTGATTTCGGAACGGTAGTCACGGTGATAGAAACATAACGCTTTTCCCTCTAGTTGCCCTAAAGACATTTTTTCCGGCATCACAGCATGGCGTCCCCGGCTGAACTGTAATTGACAGGGTTCCTTGCATCAAACAGGCCGCATGCGGGTGAATAATGGATACCGGTACGACGTGTTAATCACGTTTTGTTTCCAATAAGACTTTACCTGCATACATTTCCTAGTATCACCTTGTTCCCCAATAAACTGCTAAAAGTAGAAATTCCCCAAAATAATGCTAAACGTTGGACTGCGACTGCGATCAAATCGCTCTCAAAATCGATAACGGTGGGGTACGAAGTTAGTAAGGAAGATAATTGACACGGGACGCTTATGTTTTTAATGTCTAATTTTAGAGATCTTATGTGTTTTATATAGTATAACACCGACAGTACAATTACTTTTATATATTTGCCTATGTTCTTACGTGTGATACGGAGATGTCACGACTTTGCGCGACCAGTGGCGCGGTGAGCGGTTGAGCGAGAGATCCGAGCGCGGCAGCCATGCGAGCGAGCGAAAGACACGTACCGCGCACCGCTGCTGCTGCCGCTGTCGCGCAATGTCGTGGCATCTCCGTCAACGTTTTTGAGCAGCGGTGTGGACAATCCTATAAAGAGTATGACAAATTTCTTGCTTAGAAAAACGTGAATACAAATATGAGGTTTTTTTTATATTAATTAAATAACAATTAAATTAAAACAAGAGTCTTTTAGGGCAAGCAAGAGTGAATAGACTATTGCTAAACCAGCAAGATACATCTTAGACACCGTTGTCACTTACCATCAGGTACTAAGGTCAATCGCCGGTCCGATTATAAAAAAAAATAAAACAAAATCTCATAAGAACTATTGACAGCGAATTAATGCGCTGAGCTTACGCCTCTGCGCTGAGGTCGTTGATTTTGTTTAAGCTTTGCAAGTAGCCAACTAGCCATTGTAAATGGTTCTAAGATTCAATCTCATTTTCATATACATATATCCAACAGCCGCTTGTCATTTCACGGCATTCCTAGTTTGGGATGTCACTTACTAATTCCCGCATCGTACTGTCCTATAAAAACAATAATTGACCGCACGAGCACGGAAGAATAACTTAAACACTTTCCGAGAAATCTTTCATTTAGCCGATAAATAAATATAAATCGTTTTATTGTCCGTACAGGGCCAGTGGTATCCCGCGTACCCTTAAAAGGTAAGGGGTACTCGCAAAAAGTACGAGTGCGTACGCGTTGGGGATACCGGCATTGCCAGGAGTTGCCAGGATGGAAAAAATATGAAAACAATAATTTAAAAAGCGAACCTGGAAGAGTTCGCGGCTTGTCCTTTATATGGTCGCGTAGGTGTAGTATACTGAAGGCGATGGCACTTGAAGCATTTTTGTTATTTGGAAATATAACTTATTTCTAGGGAAGATTAGATTTGAGTGGCTAACTTGTACCGGAAGACTCAGCGTAAACTGGCCCTAACAAGGTAGACCGGTGATCTGGTCAGGATCGCGAGGATTTGATGGTTAAGGCGGCGCACGGCAGATCGGATATTGTAGAAAACTTTGCAGACTTATGTCCAGCCGTGAATGTCTTTTGGCTGATAAAATATGATAAGAACTAATCACTCATTTACTTTTATTTGACTTCAAGGGGAAGATAACACTACCGTGCTTAGCTAAAAGGCGACCTTTTTGTATGGAGCTCCATAGCAAAAGGTCGCCTTTTAGCTTAACACGGCAGAACTGTGACACGCGACTCTTTGTCGCGCGACAAATAACTGTCACTTTCCTTTCAATACCGTGCGAGCAGGATAGGTTACGCTGAGTACCGCAACCAGCGAAGTCGCGGCAAGATATGCTAAGCTAGCCCCGCTGAGGCAACAAAGTCAACAAATATTTTAAAAAATACAACCGAATTGATAACCTCTTTGTGAAGCCGATTTAAAAGCAACTATTTTCAAGTTTAACGTTTATGCCACACCGATATTCGTTATGACGCCTCCAGTAAAATAATATTTAAAATGACATTTTTTTTCCTTCCTGTCATATGAGATGGAGTTTAAAAATATGAAAAATGTAAAAAAAAAACGCTAAGTGGCTTCTATTATCATCATATCCTTTTGTAGCATCCTGAGCACTGCGTATAGTCATTAGGGCTGACCATGGGTCATCTTGACAAGTGTCAATTGCACTCTGACGTGTCAACTGTGAACTGTCACAGTGATTTATACTTGTCACTGTGACATGCTGCGTCGATGAGGAAAAATGTGGCGGTCAGTTGATTGGATGAATGTTTGCTTTGTAGGTTTTTTGTGATACGTGTGCGTCATGGTTCACAATCGGTAGAAAATATCAACTGTTCACTGAAAGCTACTAATAGATTCGAATCACGTAAGTTTTACGTTCGCGAATTAGCGACTAAGTCATTTTACTTATATACAAAAAAAGTGACTTCAACAACTAACTACGAGTAGGTACATACAAAAAAACGTTTCTTATGTTCTGGATTGGCTTACAAAAGGAGAGGTTCTTAATTCGATACGTATGTTTTTAGGTTTCCGTACCCAAGGGTAAAAACGGAACCCTATCACTAATACTCCACTGTCTGTCTATCTGTCTCCGTGATAGCTAACCATTGTCATTTTTCAGGGCTGGTGTATTTCTGTTGCCGCTATAACAACAACTGAAAACAGAATAAAATAAATATTACAGTGGTCCTCCCATACAACAAACGTTCCGTACCCAAAGGGTAAAAACGGGACCCTATTACTGAGACTTCGCTGTCCGTCCGTCCGTCCTTCCGTCTGTCACCAGGCTGTATCTCAAGAACGGTGATAGCTAGACAAAAAAAATCACAGATGATGTATTTCTATTGCCGCTATAACAACAAATACTAAAAATAAAATAAAATAAATATTTAAGGGGGGCTCCCATACAACAAACTTGTTATAGATTATGGTACGGAACCCTTCATGCGCGAGTCGGACTCGCACTTGCCCAATTTTGGATGGTACGGTACCGCACACAGGTTCAACTCGCAGTTGGCCGGTTTTATTTTTGTATCTGTCACCTCAGAACTTCGTCACTTATTTCATGAATCAACTTCGAGAATTCTTCGCTTCAGATTCCCGCGAACAGTTTCTGTCAGGATAGTGATTTGATGATAGGATCCATAAACAATTGATGGAACTCCCCATTTCTGATATACATTTTTGTAATTTTTAATATAGATAGATTTTTTATTTGTAATAATCAAACATCGTCAACATAAGCTATAACACAATCATAGCCAATTAGTATTTTTACATATTTAGTCTAAATTAAATTCGGTATTCTTATTTTACATTCGGTATTCTTATTTTACATTCGGTATTCTTATTTTACATTCGGTATTCTTATTTTACATTTGGTATATATGTATATAAACTTTTTTATCAATAGGTATATATCATCGAAAACCTTATTTTTCTCTATAGATCCAATCATCCAGATTGTGGCTATAGTGTATTTACAACAAATAATTAGTAGAGAGTTGGACAGGACGAATCGAGAGATGGAGTCGATTAAAGCGATTCGCGTTGCAATAAGAGAAGCGCCATCTATCAGCGCAGCGCGGCACGCATTTACATTTAGATGGCCGCTTGCACATTGTGTTGTGGTACAAAGATAATCATTTTGATTCAGATATGGGTACTTCTTAAAGAAAAACTGGCAGTCTATCAATGTAAAATGGAGTCTACTTCATTAAATTTTACATAGACTTATTGATAACCTATTCAAAAGGAATTCTCAAGTTCAGCGTCGTAAAAAAAGAGTGACAATATTTTAATGCTAAGGGCAGGTCACATTTATGCATTCATAAATAGCGGAAAATGGACAAAAACAATCACGAAATAGACCCAGGCCAGGTATGCAACAAAAAAAGATTTTCGGCGACATATTTACCTATTGAAAAATTGGGGCCGCGCATTGGATGCTTAAAACTAGACCGGGAACAGTAAAAAGAAATGAGTATGAGATATTATAAAATGTGTAATAATAATATTGTAAATAGGAAGTAGCAGAGTAAACTTTTTTTTTACTTTTATCTACTATTAAAATGTGTGTGGTTTTAGGGGTCGAAGTTATAAAAAAATATAATCAACTTTTTATCAAAGCATGTTGAATATGGTGCATGGTACGTTAATATTCGTAATTATTGATTTATCTGTCTACCTACTTTTCTTAGCCACGGTGTGATTTATGGTACAAAGATAGCTGGATAATAAGATACACATTTTAGAACATTAACACAACATCCTGCGCTACATGATACATGATAAATGGAATACAAATAAAAAAAAAAACTTATCTATTGTACGAGTATAAGTAGATTTGAATTGCAGAAGCGATCATAACATTATATATTTTATATTCGTTGAAACGCGTTATCTTGTGCGTTGAACCAATTCATTAATTTTTGGACAGTAGCAAGCAATACTGCGCCAAAGAACCGTAATCTGAATATGGAATCAGGGAATCAATTCAGTATTATGTTTACTGTTACAAATAGTAGTATGTTAAACTTTATGCAGATGTGTCTTATGTATTCGTATTTCATGAATGGACATATCTCAATTCAATTCAAATTCAGTATTTATCGCATGTCTTATAATTTTTAACCAATACAGGTATAAGGACCGAACGACGGACAACATTTGAATTGCAATCCAGCTACAAATTTGTAGTTCGACGGCAGTTCTGATGCAGTTGGTGTAATGTCCACACTGCAAGTTGCGAATTGGAACTCGCTTGCAGATAGCATGCAGTAAGACCAACTGCAAGGGGACGGCTTGGTTGGTTTGCGGTTTGGATGTAGTTATAACAACTGCATCAGAACTGCCCTTGAACTGAAATTTTGTGGCTGGGTTGCAGTTCAAATGCAGTGCGTCTCTTTCAGCCCTACTGATAGCTTATAAACTGAGTGCCTAGTGCTTTAGAATAAAAACGAATTCAAAATGACTAAGGCGGTTATCGCACTGTTGGCGCGTCCCGCTGCGATGTGGGAACTGCGTTTTTTTTTTATTTGTACAATAAACCGCATGGTACAATACAATACACTGAATCCGCATCTCCGGACGGACGATTTTCTATTGCTAGCCGCGCTTCGTAACGGGATATGGCGCCAATGTGATAAACCACCTAAGTATTTACAATGAAATAGTTCTAAACATTTGAACTGTCTTATAATTATTTTAAACTAATAGAAAAAGAGATTTAGTAAATTAGAAAGGGAAGAAAACGAATATGCAATCTATCTGGTCTCTGTCTGCAATATTGTTCCACTACACCACTGGCGAAACATCTTGTAATTTTTCTTCAATGTATTTAATCGGCACATTATTGAGTCAAGACATTTTAATCTATTTGAAGCATCATTATCCGCGCTAGCGTAAATGATAGTGTTCATTTGTTTCATTTAAACTCAGCATTTATGAAATCGCACTTAATAACTTTCTTTGAAAAGATTAAGTTAATTAACCGGCCTATGGATAATACGATCCGATTCGTCGTATTCATTGTTTATGCCAGTTGCATTCGAGCGGGTTACTTTTCTAGTGGTACCGGCTTTTTTGAATTTGTTAAAATTGAGTTATGTTTAATTTACTAGATTCGAATGGTGCAGGTAACTCGCTTTTGCGTCTGGTATTCAGGTTTAGTGATTCAATCAAGATTAACTCTTTATTTGTATTTAATTTATAATTATAATAAAAGTGTGCTCGTGATACTCATATTTTGTTATCAGAATATTCGGGAGCGTGCATTAAATGAGTCGATTTAGGGCAGTCAAATTATCTCAATATCTTTTTCTTTGCATATTAACAATAGATTGAATCTTGAATTTTTTCACTATTCAGCCGTCGACTAAAACCCGTCGTACACAATCGGTTTACGTCCTGTTTTTGAAAACAGGAATTTTCTATTGCATTAAAATTGTTGGTTGATTCCAGCATAAACCCATTCCCACTAACTCTTCTCAGACACGCCTTCGAAAATTAAATAATCAGAGCAGCCGCGCGCGCACCGATCAATGTATGGATAATGCGATCCATTAAACAAACACGGCATTGCTGGTTCCCTATTGATTTACATAACACTATCCAATGTAGATCACTGGTTTACGGCGATATTTAAATAATTTCACGTTTCTGATGAGAAATCCCACTTCTGAAGTCGATATTCTATTAAGACCTTTGTGAAATTGTCTTTAACGTTGAATTTCTGGAGATACAGAGTAGGTAGGTTACTTGAGACTGTTGATTATGAAATTGTGTGCATGTACTATTTAAGTGTGTAAATAGTTCAGATGGTAGGTTGGAAGTAGTGGGTGGACGCAAGAATCATGTTTTTGTGGAGTTATGTCTTTATCCAGTGTTAGGCTAAAATGAAGTTGTTTTATAAATATTAGGTGACCAAGACGTGGTCGGTAAATAATGTCAGTGTAGGCAAGCTTTCCAGTTTTAATATATACATACAAGAGACGAAATATAGCCTTTTTAACTCTTAGTTTATTAATAACTTGAATAATTTTATTACACATTTTATAGCATTGAAGACTGATCCAAATGATTCTCGGACTACTGATCCAACAATATAAGTATAAGTATTGTTGGATCAGTCGTCCAAATCCAGTAGTCTAATATGTTATGAAAAGAAAATCAACCAGTTTTTGACACAGTTATATTTTTAACAATGACAGCAGCTATATAAGTTGATCTCAGTGCTACAGAAATATTACCGCAACAGGTCATGATCGAAGTATAAACTACATTAATATCAGGAATACTTAATTCTGCTAATAGCGAGTTCTGTCAGATAGGTTTCTCGTGATATAGCGCCCGCGGCTCTTCTCGATGTAGCACCTAAATCAACGTCTAACCTTAGCAAAATAAAGACTTATCAAACTACGGGCATCGTAGCCGCATACGCCCTTCTTCCGCCAATGGCTTCAGTTCACGAGTGACCTATGGAGACAGAATGACCGGGTTCAACGGTAATCGACGTTTGATATTAGATTTAATAATGTAAAGACTACATTTAAAAAACTAACCGATGTAGCATCTGTCAGTGTCAAGCCCTGGTAAAATAAAGACATCAATTATAAAATTACGGGCACCCTAGCCGCATACGGACGCCCTTCTTCCACCAATAAATTGAATTCATCATATCAACATTTTGGAAATTTTATGCTTCTCATAAACAAAATGAATTTATAGCCAAAAATGGCATAAGGCATTTGCCTAATCACTATGAGAAATTTCTGTCTGTAGGCGGAGTAGCAGTTTTGGAAAGATAAAGTCGCCGTCGACAGACGTGGTGCGGTATCGTGCAAACACTCTTCTCATTAGGGCACTGGGTTAACAGGGTCTCAAATAAGTATCGGCTGCTAATTTTTGACGAAGGTTTTTAACCAATACGATTACATGCGGCAATGATACGTGGTCGCTCACAATGGGCCTCAGAAGAAAGCTTAAAGTTACTCAAAAGACAATGAAGCGAACTATACTCGGAAATTCGAAAAATATAAAACAATCAGCAACTGTGATATTATAGCTGTGCCACGATAAGGTGCCTCCTCAGAATGATGCTAGCTCGAGAGCCAGCGCCGATCTTCCGGTGGGACCATAACCCGCAGAGCCATTCATTGAGGAGATCGTTGGCGAAGGCGTTTGTCCAGCGGACGACATTCGGCTGATATGATGACGCGGGTAACCTTTGAGCAATGGCTGGTCGGGCGCGTTGTCGGGTCGCCGCGCTCGTGGACGCCGGCGGCGCCCGCGCAGCTCCCACGTGCCGTGCTAGTGGGCAAGTAACTGCCATTAACTTTTTGGTCGCGGATTACGGAAGGTTATAGGATACTTTTAACCCAATTATTACGGACAGGGAAGAAGAACGTTATATATTTTTTTTCTACGACTAATCCTCGATCGTTCACCACGGTAATCCACGAATGCTTTTGAAAGCGAAATAATATTTTACACTATTCATAGGTTGCTGCTGATTGGTTAGATTTATAAACCAATCAAAATTCCATGATCTTGTTATTTATGCTTTCAATACTCATTATGGTCAAACTATATTACAGATTTCTAGTCTAAGTGCAAAGTCTGCGAGTGCGTAAAAGTGGACTTTTAATATGTTTATAAAATAGTCACATATAATTATGAAAATATAGCTAAATAACAACACTACACAACACAACAAGGTTGAATCAAGCTTGAGACAATACAAACTTTGTGTTTTTTTAGAAATAGGGAAGTATTTTCCGTAGGGTAACACGGCTACATACCACGGTGCCGTCAAGTGTGAACTGTTTATCAGGGCGAGCGTGCCCGATTGCCCTAGCATTTCATTTGTGCTAACTGTACTATGTTTGCGTTTGGAATACACTGCTCCTTCGTTTGCTGACAAATTAGTGGTAGCGTGGGAGTACGTTAATGTAAAGTTAATGTAAAGGGTGGCTTCCCAACTTCCTGACTGTCTGTTGCTTGGAATTTAAGAGCACACAAAATAAATCGTAATTTTATTGAACGCTACACGTTTAATGCTGGTGTGGTAAAATTGTTTACTTGACTTTGATCTGAGATTAATATTCTTGGATTTGCTTGGTTTTTTCAGTTGATGTTGAATCGCACGACCAGTTTGCTTACCTACGAATCCGATTAGTTCATAACCAAAATACTAGACTAAATTAAGCCTGACTGTAAGGAGTTAGTGAGCAACGTTCGCTAGTTAAAATCTCGCTGACTCCGAACCCATGGATTTTTTAATACGTCGTGTTAATACCACCAGCTCTTTACACTCACACACTGGGCACCTCAGGTGAGAGCAATATTCAACGGGTTTAACGGCCTTCCTCTCTTTATCACTCTTCGGGCAATCACTCTCCACTTGTTTTGATCTACTGCAGAACGCATGGAGTCAGGAAACTTGGTAACTAGCCCAAGTAACCAAGGGCATGGGACTCTTTCCTCCTAGCTAGTGAAAATAAAGATTCAAGAAAGAAGAGCAACAACATTCCTTGAATATTTCTTGGCACTAAGATTTTTTTCAGGTTATCTTTCTTCTTCCTGGCTATGTGACCAAAAAATACAAAGATTATACGGAGGCAGATGCCTCCGTCCAGTCGGGCTGGTTTGATAGTCTTATGGTGATTCTCAAATCCTGAAAGATGGAGGCATTGGTGCAATGGACCGTCCATGAACTCTACTAGAGGCTCATATGTTAAAAAGAAACAAAACAGCTGGGCAAAAATTTCAAAGACTCACCCAAAGAAAGTATGAGGAGCCAGTGAACAGCGTCCACTAGTTCCGATCTCACTGAATGCGGGCCCGCGGGCGGCACGATGCGGCGATCGTACCATCGCCACCGCTGTGATTTGCTTTCGGTGTTTGACCAGGAACTACGAGCTAGGTTAGGTCAAGAAAGAACTTGCGGTCGTATATGTTAACTATGAAGCATTTATTGCCGTTGTATTTCTACCTCGGTGTTGCTACCGGATTCTATCCGTGAAATACTTAAAGTCTATAATTTGAGTTCGCTGGTTTGCATAAACAAGTATATTTATTAACACTTTTAAAAACAATCATTATATATGTGTAAGTAGATTCTGCGAATTGCCCTCTTTTGAATATAGACAAAACCTAATGACCCTCTTTTCGTGTTTTTTGTGATAAGGCTTGAACTATGGAAAAATCAAAATCAAAATCAAAATCAAAAATATTTATTGTCCAACATAGGTAAAATTTGATGTTACAGGATATATTGTACCACTATGTGGTGCCATTGGGCATACAAATTAAAATATAATGTAGGTACATGCCTGGCGTACATGCAGCGTGCATTATATAAAAAGTTTACATTATCTAGGTCATAATCAATCATTAACTTAATATATAGAAATCATGATAGAAGACAATAAAAATATAATAACAAGAAAAATTGAGTACTTATGTCAAATTAATTATTAGTCCATGATGTCAGTCAAAAATTCCGTTACAGAGTAATACGCTTTGTCTATAAGAAATAATTTCAAATTCCTTTTAAAGTCAATAACATTTTCCTTTTTAGCTACTATCGATTGTGGCAGTTTGTTAAATATCTTATGCGCCATTCCAAGTACACTTTTTTGCAATAGTGCTGTGTTACTCGGTTGCGCCTTGATTTTATTTTGAAGCCGTTGACTTCTAAACTTATTAAATAGAGTATGGTTAGTAATTACAAAAATAGCTATTTCATATATATATAAACTAGGTAGTGTTAGTATTTTTAATTCTATAAAATGTGGTTTGCATGAATCAGTTGGTTTAAGACCACATACTGACCTAACGCACTGCTTTTGGGCTATAAATGCGTTATCTCTTCTTGGTGAATTTCCCCAGAACATGATTCCATACCTTAAGGTGGACGTAACATAGGCATGATATGCAGTTAATACAGTTGACTGATTAACAATCTTTCTTAAATTGTACAGAGCATATGAGAATTTACTTAACTTCTTACATATAAGGTCAATCTGGTTGTTCCATGTCAATTTGTTATCTAAATTAAGCCCTAAAAATTTTGTTTCGTCGGTTTCAGTTATATTATGTCCCTTAAAAGCTATACTTAAATTAATAGGTTTGAGCCTTTGTCTAAATGTCATAATATTAGTTTTATCTAAATTTATTTTTAAGTTGTTATTCGTTAACCATGCTATTAATGATTCTAATGTGTTGTTAATGTCTGATTCATATGTTTCTTTGTTCCGTCCAGTGAATATGACTGTACTGTCATCAGCAAATAAAACCATTGGGTGCTCTATGGCTTTAGGAATATCATTAATGTAGATAAGAAAGAGTAATGGGCCTAATACACTTCCTTGTGGCACACCATACCTAATCTCTCTGAAATTGGATGAATATATTTCTTCAGTTTTTGTTTTGAGTGATAGCCTTTTAATTTGTGTTATTTGATTACGATTAGTCATATAGGATTTTAACAGATTAAGAACGTTTCCACGTATTCCGTAAGCAAAAAGTTTGTCAAAGAGGATATTATGATCTACAAAATCAAATGCCTTTGACATGTCCATATATAAGGCACATACTGATTCTTTTTTATCCATGCTCGTTATAACTTTTTGAAGTAAATCAAATATGGCTAAGTTAATCGATTTTTTCTTACGGAACCCTTTTTGTTCAGGCGCGAATAAATTTTTATTTTCAAAATAACTGTACAAACTATTATATATCACTTTTTCGATTATCTTAGAGAAAACAGAAATTAACGTAATAGGTCTATAGTTGCTCATGTTATGCTTATCATCTTTCTTAAAAAGAGGTCTCACTACAGATATTTTAAGTTTAGCGGGAAATACTCCATGCTCAATGCACATGTTTATAATGTAGCTAAGTATAGGAGAAATAATATCAGATACCCTTTTCAAGACTTTTGTATGTACACCATCAATCCCAGTACTATTAGTGTTTTTTAAAGAAAGTATTATTAATTTAATGTCACTTGGGCTTGTCGGATTCATGAATAGGGAGTTAGAATTAAATGTCAGTGTATTTTTATAATTTGTAATTACGTCTGTTGATTTATTGCCGTCAGATATTGAATAGACTTGATCAATAAAAAAGTTATTAAATTCTTCAGCAATACGTTTAGGATGTGTTATGGTTTTGCCGTTCGATACTAGTAGGTCAATGTTTTCTGTAGGATATCTAGATTTAGAGTTGTTTATAATGTTCCATGTAGCTTTACTTTTATTTGTGGAATGTTTTATAAAATGATCATTTTGGGATTTACGTGTCAGATTTATAATTTTCTTAAGTCTTTTTGAATAACATTTGAACTTATTTTTAATGCCTGGATCCGAGGAGAGCCTATATTGCCACAAAAGGTCTCGTTTCCGCTTACAACCAATTTTAATTCCTTTTGATATCCATTTTGGTTTGCTAATGGTGTTAATACGAATACGTTTTTTGGGAAAGCATAATGTGTAGAATAGGTTAAAAGTTTCACAAAAATTATTAAAGGCTTCATTTGGACTATTGGCACAAAATACATCATTAAAACTAACACTTTGGAGACAGTCTATAAATTTTACAATGTTTTCTTCACACAGATCAATTTTATTTATGTACCAGTAAGGAATAGAACATGTTTTCTTCACAGGACATTTTAATAACTGTGCAGTGTGATCAGAAAGGGCAAGTTCTAGTACCTCAGTCTTACCACCGCGTACATTATGAATAATGTTATCGATACAAGTACCACTGCTCAGTCTTGTCGGTTGAGATATTCCTAATTTAAGATTATATCCATATAGAAGATTTTTGAAATCAGTCGAATGTGCAGTAGTTTTGAGGGTATCAATATTGAAGTCACCACACAATATAATTTTTTTATTATTGTAACAAGTTTGAGCTAAAATTTCATTGAGTTTATTTAGAAACAGTATTACGTAAGCTGAATAATTTTTAGGAATTCTATACATACAAATAATAATTAAATTATGCTCAGTTAATTCTACAGCTGTACATTCGACAATATTTGGTATAGAAACGTTGGTGACTTCGTGTAGTATCTTTAACTTGTGACAATTTCGTACCAGAATACAAGAACCTCCATTTCTGTTATCTCTTGCAAAGAATGTAGCTAGTGTATAGTTAGGCACGATTAACTGTGTCTCATCGCCTTTCTTCATATTGTGCTCTGTAATACAAACAACATCAACGGGTTTCCCGGATTCCATTAGCGCCTGTAAATGAACACATAATATATCTGCCTTTTTAATTATGCCATTAATGTTTTGATGCAGAACATATATGTTGTTATAAATGATGAGACCATTATTGACACTATCTATGGATACCTTATTTAATGCTTTATTATTTCTAAAAAAATGCTGCTGTTATAAAATGCCTCATTTACATATTTTAGTAAATTGTTTATACATTGTGCTAGTTTATATTTTCCTCTGTGATTTAGGCGATTGCCATCATTTTGATAATCCGTCATTCCTAGATAAGTACTGCTAGGTTGTAGCCACACATGGGGCAAATTCGCAAATTTTTTATGAATTGCAGTATTTAATTTACTGATAAAGTTATTGTAATGGTCGGAATGCTCAATTATTGAGTATGGAATGTCACAGATGATTACATTAGTATGTTCAGATTTTTTTAACAGTAACTTCTAAGAGATCTAGAATATTTTTTAACGGCGTGACGTTATAGTCACTGCCTCCGCACATTATGACTAGACAATCGCTTTTCCTAAAGTTAAGGATTTTTTGTTGTACATTTTGTAGCACTCTTTCTGTTGTACCATAGTGTAGTATGTCTGCAGAAAAATCGTAGTCGTTTCTTCTTATCTTAGAGAGAGGCAGTAGTAAGTCAGCTCCATGGAAATCTGACAAAAGTAGAAGCTTCGGTTTGGGTGTTACATTATTGATGTCCACTGTTTTATGTTGACAATAATGTGGCTTTTGCTCAGATGTACTCTGGTTTTTATCTGAACACTTTTCGAAAACCGAGGTATTGCTGATTTTTTGTTCTAGCTGTTTGACCGTTTTTTGTAGTGTTTTAGTCGACTGTTGTATGCGTGAGAGTGTTATGTCCTTATTTATTAATGTATCCGATTTGCGTGTTATTTCTTTGTTTGTTGATAAGACCTTGCTCAATTTATTTTGAAGAGTACTTATTTTTTTGTTTAATTTGCTTATCTCACTTTCTAGTTCCTTTATTTTATTTTCAGATTCTAACGAATTCATAGTGCCAGATGAAAGCGAAATTGGACTGTTCCGAATATTTTTTGAGGGAGTGCATTTGCTTTGAGATCGATCTTTGAGTAGAGTCGTATAAACAACAATTTTTTTCTTGTAATCGTCAATTTGTTGGTGTAAGTCACTATTTTCTGTATTTAAGTTCGCAATTTCGTCATGGGCGCTTGACAGTTCTATCGCCAGATCTTCTAATTGTAACTTAAGGGCTAATATTTGAGAACATTCCATTATGGACACATTTGGAAGGCTCCGGGGACTTTCATATGTACTTAAATCTTTAAGTGTCGAACTCATAATATTCGCATCAGATAAGGTCTGGGATGCGTCTTCACAAGAGTTAGACTTTGTATTCACAATACGTTTCCTACGGGTAATATTGTCCTGTGATGTATTATTACTGCCGTCAATTTTCGTTGTGCTTGTTTTTGCTACCTTTGTACGTGATTTATCACAGCATATATTACATGTCCACTCTTTCCTGTTTTTGTGTGTCATCAAGCGATATCTGTTTAATGTAATGCTCCCTGTACAATTCAGGTCGAAGAATTTGCGACAGTTTGAACATTGTAGAAATTCCTTAGTTCTTATCGTCAACTTACACTTAAAGCATGCAATCGATTTATTCGAAGGTAATGGAGTCATTTCGTTGAATTCTATTTCAGTGCAAACAATAAACAAACGAAACAATAACAATAGATGTGTGTTGTCGTTGTGGTTGATGAAAGTGATCAATAGATGGCGCTTTTTCCTAGTTGCGCTTAGAAATATGCCTCTGTCAATAATTTAGTGCAGTGGCAACACAGGTATTTTTCCTCTTTGTTGGTAAGCAGATAGGAGTGTCAACTGTCAGTGTAATGGCCAATTAGTTTTCGAGTGAATGCCGGTGATACAGTTATCTTCCTTGAAAAGCAAACTGTTAATTCCCGTTTGTTTTCAAATCTGAAGTGAATTCAAAGTGTAACGACAAAATTATTTCTCACCTCTTCGCTATGTGTTCGGTATATCCTTCAATTGCATGAATTCGACGTAGTATATGGATGTAAGTTTCTAGGTTATAATTTTTGTTGCACTTTCACTAGTATTAGTATGAGTTATCTATTAATATTTAATTTAATCGACGGACAATCTATGAGCTAATGTTTACATGGCTAGGGTTGCCAGTTAAGTTGGAACTTTAGTGTTCTTTGTCAAATTAAGGGGTAAGGGTGAAAACTTTTTCACGAACACTTTTCTACTATCTAACGTTATCCCGTTCCTAAAGAATTCGCTTTTGGAATACTTTCTTAATTCAATTATGCACTCCAAGTAAGATACATATGTGTCAAATTCAATCGAAAAGGTATCCTTAGTGCGTTCTCTGATAGTAATTGAATTGTTTTTTACAAGTATAGATAGATCAAGTGATTACATACATGCTTAAGTACCGATAACTTGTCGTATTTTTTTCTCAAATACCGCATCCTCCCTCGCCGACATGGAGGTTCCACATCGATTTGAATTCGTCACGTTTCGATCGACGCAGGCGCAAATTTCCGAGGCGGGGCCGAGAACGATACCAGTGTGAATCGTAACGGACTAGCTCGGCCCGCGGCGTTGCTCGTGGTATGTGCCGAGTATTGGTTGAGAGTTGAAGGTGCTGAAAAAGCTGGTAAGTACCGGAGTATTGACGTAATCACGTAATCGTGGCAGGATATCGCCGCTGCTCGAGAAATGGGTACTAATGATGGTTGAAACTAAATGTCAATAAGGTGATATGTTAGGACCGTCTATGCAACGTTGCATTTTCTATCATTTTCGCCATTATTTGCCTTCTCAAAATCACTATGGAGTTGCGTTTTGCTTATCCGTGGTGTGGTCTGCACTAGAAGTTGAACCTGGTACCTTTATTTTTACCGATCAAACAATTTTATAATGAGCTTTAAATTATGTTTTAGGAGGAAAATAACAAAAAATACGACAATAAGTACTTTCTACTAACATATTACTTTAAAAGCCCCTTTGCCTAAATATACGTACATTACCTAAATTTTAAAATACATTTCTTCTGACTCTACTAACTTTGATATTAAAAAACATAATTTAAATCAAACAAAGTGCCGACCCTGTATTTTCATCTTTTTCCCATTAATTAAGTAATCGCCTTGCCTCTCAGTTGTCCATTTATCTTTTGTTCAGCCCTATTTATTTTCAGAGTTCGACGGCCCCTGCTTGTTTAACTAAATGGATCCGAAATTCTCCTTGAACCGGGGGTTCCCAAAGATTTATTTATTCGCGGCGCAATTATAGGCTTAGTATTTTGTTGCGGTGCCCCAAATAGTCGAAATAGTAAGTTTAATTTTCATTGAAGAGTATTCCGGAGGGTCTCATCGGCGCCACTCTTTAATCTCTACAGCATACCAAAGCAAGCACGGATCCAGCATAAGAAAAAGGTTGTGGGCATCATACTACTCTATACGATACATATCACCTCTTATAGTATACACCTAAATTTTTAAGTCATTGACTTACCTAATTGCTCTGACTTTCCAACCAACAAGATAGCGACCTTCACGAATGAACAGTTTTGGCCGAAAGGCGTCATGTGACGCGGCAGCGGGCGGCTACCTGACACCACAAACAGCATTACTAATGGAACAATGCTACCTAGTTGTTATGTTTATTTTATTGTTATATTTAATATGTATGTCAGATTGTAAAATTTGTATCTATGGGCCTTTGATGTCTGAAATAAATCTAGACTGAATATTGCTAAGGATCCGCGCTTGTACCAAGGCGCCGCGGCGCAAGTTTGAGAACCCCTGTCTTTAAACCTTTCTCTTCGGATTCAGAAAGTACTCTCCTGTTTTTATGGTCATTGAAATTCAGTTGTTTCTTTATAAATTCGTTCCCTTCGCTTCGCAAAGACATCTTATTGCGATCATCTGATACTTTTCTGTATCCACAGGGGCATATATTTCAATTTAAATGATTGGACAAGTAGATAGGTACGTGAGTTTTGTAAATCGTACCTATCTGCGTATTTTGTCTAGAGCTACTTCTGTCTATCTATATAAGCTGTCTCTTGCCTCAAAAGTCTGTAAGTCTGTAAGTTCATGGAAGATATTCGAACTTCCACGCGTGCGGAGCCGCGGGCTTAACTAGTACTATTATAAAATTCTAGATTTGTATTGTAGCTCAGTTTTCTATGGAGAGGGAAAAATGATTACAGGAATAATCTTTATAGCATGATAAAGGGTCGTCTTTTGTTTTGTATGGGCGCGCGGCGTCATGCCAGTCTTGCGCCATCTATTGGGCATAATTTCCTTTG
The DNA here is from genome assembly GCA_905147355.2 of Apotomis turbidana. NCBI lineage: Eukaryota > Metazoa > Arthropoda > Insecta > Lepidoptera > Tortricidae > Apotomis > Apotomis turbidana. Next base: position 15,910,136 of record LR990292.1, on the reverse strand, counting down.
TCCTCGCATCGCGCCGAAACAGCTGGACAAATTTTAACCAATTTTGGCACAGGGATAGCTGGACATCCAAAGATAGGATACTTTCTACCCGACTACGAAATAAAAAATACGCGTACGAAGTTGTGGGCGCCATCTACTAATAATATGCATTACAAGTTTAAATTCTATTATAATTAAAAGTGTCATTTAAGAATAATTCTATAATGGCACACTTATCACAGTCTCAGATGAACTAAATCATTAAGGGTGAAGCCAGGCGAGCGTAATTTGAGTCGCGCAATTTCGGTCGCGCCATACTTAGTTTGACGTCATCACGTGACATGATGTATCGCGCGACCGAAATTACGCGACTCAAATTACGCTCGCCTGACTTCACCTTAAGCAGTTAAACGTGATGCTTACATACTTGATAATGCGCTATTCGGAAGGTATGCAAGTTTTAAGAGATCCTAATTATATTGTTCGAGGAAAAGTCACATGGTGAAAAGGGCCCGTTTCTTTATTCTGTTACAACCTGCATGTTTTACCGACAAATGGACCGAAATTACTTTAGAGAATAGCGATTCACCCGTTTCACGAAATTTCGGTACATTCGAGGTTTTTGTTATGGTAATTGGGATCCTCGCTGGGATAATGTATATTGAACAGTTTTGTTTAAAGCGGATACACTTGAAGTATGGACGGATATTGGCTGATGGTACTTTAATATCGCTCGGTTTTGAAAAGTGGTTGGTTCAACTGTTTTCCGGGGGTTTATTAGGGGTGTCTGCATTAAAGGTACGATTATTCATTGGCCGCACAAACTTAAGATACTTGGATATATAGCTAGATTGATTAGATTAGTTACCTGCTTATCTTTATTTCATAAATTCAGGGTTCGGAAATTCGGATAGATATTTATCTAAACTTTGGCGGCGGCTTTGTCGTTCAGTTGTAGGTATAGGCGGCTTTGATTGAGGTCTGCGTGAGATAGCAATAGGATTTTGGCAACTATACTATACTATACTACTACTATAATTATAACATTTCAGTATAAACCCTGAATACAAAGATCAAAGCTTAAAGAAAAAATTAAAAAGGAGCTACCTGGTGGAAGGGACCGGGAATCGAACCCGGTACTTCTGGATTAGGGTTCGATTCCCGGTCCCTTCCACCAGGTAGCTCCTTTTTCAATTTTTCTTTGAGCTTTGATCTTTGTATTCAGGGTTTAAATAAAAATTGTGGTGTACCCACATTAAAAAATGAGACATTACATGTTTCATCAATTTATTTCAGTATAAGTTAAACGCCACGGATCCCTGACGTCTGTAGAAACCCCATAAATCCCATAATTTCACATTACTATCCGAGAATAAGCGCTCTTTATAGAATAAAAGATTTATCAAATCGCGCCTTAATTATATAAAAATGGTATGAAAATACCTTAGCCGTATGGTTTATGACTAATAACAATTAGAGCCCTAACAAACCCCAGAATGGCGAATAACTGGGTACCGGCCTAGAATCGAACCGGCTATAGCACAATGCGGTGTCGTAATTCCTAAGTAGCGATGTTAATGACATAATAACAAGACGCGGCCATTTTTGGATCGGGGAATGGGAGCAGTGGGATACTGTGAAGTGCGATAAGTCGTATTTTAATTATTTAGAAACTGTGATTTCTATTTTTTAAGATCGTTGTGAACCCATAATGTCCCACTGCTGGGCAAAGGCATTGCCACTCTTCTTCCATTGCCCCGGTTTCGGGATATTTCTGGCCATTCCTTTATAAAGGAGTCTAGCTCGTCCACTGAAAAAAATAGCCAGAGAATCCCACTGAAATAACAGTTAGGCTTACTGTTATTAACTGTCATTGGGATTTACTGTATTTTTTTTCAGTGTCCCACCACCATCGCTGTTGAGCTCTGCCACGTCTTCGTTTCAGGCTGCTGGGCTTCCACTCTGTGGCTATCTTGGCCCACATTTCTATTTACTTTTAATAATAGAAACAGTGAAATACAGACTAATAGAATACTCTTTTGTGACATGATTGCATACACTGGGCTTTTATTTAAAAAAATATGCAGTTCTACGAATGATAAGCATAAAAAGATTGCTGTGCGCGAACTGATGACCGTTGGGACAGAAAGGATTTTATTTTTGAGAGATGTCCGCGTGCCGGATTTCTTAACTCACCCCTGTTACGCGGACACATTCTCGCTAGCGGGTGTGTTACAAAATATGACATACGAAAATGGAAGTCGCAGCAGGTCACGAACAAGGCGTACGGACGATCTGGGCGAAATCAGAATCTAAATTGGATGACGGGCTCGACCGGAATCTTAAGTGAAGTCTTTGTTCAGCAGTGGATGATTTTCGACCGGTATAATGTGCTTCTAGAATTTTCTATTAAACACTTACATCTCTTTACCGCACAGTTTCGCACGGCACACGGAAGCTAATGCACAAAGAAAGCGCGTGCGTGACGCTGACGTCACTGCTAATGGTACGAAATATAATAGACCGCAACAGGCCGCCAACAAGGTGGCCCAACGATATGGTCAAGATTACGCGGAGCCGCTGTTTGAAACCTTGCGTGAGGCCTTTGTCAAACGGTGGACGTAGTTAATTTGGCTGATAAATGTGGGCGAAACCGCGTGAAAGAACTCGTTTGTATCAGCTATAGGTTGCCAAATTTGTTCGGGAAACTATCATGGTCCACGGATGATATGGAGTAAAAGGAATGGGGGGGAGTCATATAAGGCGGCACCACCCCCGCTCTTGGCATGACTATGGGAGCGTCACAAACGAATTTTCTAAGTTATATAATTTTCTATTAAACACTTACGTCTCTTTACTATGCAGTTTTGCACGGCACACGGAAGCTCATGCACAATGGCGGCGAGATGAAAGCGCGTGCGTGACGTCACCACTAATGGGACCAAATATAACAGAACGGCTATTGTTATGGGATTTATTTCGTGCCATTTCCCTATGGGACTAGTGCTACCGTTTAGTTCTGTAATTTTGTAAGCGCGGTAGATGGTCTACGTCCACGCAGTCGGGTAAAAAGTATTCTATAACCATCTTTTGATCAAGTGGAATCGGGCCTCGTTATACATATAAAAAAAAAAAACGAATACATAGAGAGGAAACAAACGGAATTCACACTGTGTTGATGTCGTAAAGGTTCAATCATATGAGTTTATTATTTTTTCAAGGCATTTAAAGTCAATCGGTTCTCTGTCGCTCAGATAGCCGTATGTAAGTTTGTCTCTTTAACTACACCTTTCCTTCACGCCCCTTATCAACATAAGATAATTGAACTTTTATCGGCACGTGTAAAGAGGTACATAGTGTAAAGAGGCCTGATCGTCCCCACATTTAATCTTGTCCCCTATTAAGATAAGATATGCTTTATCGGCATTCCTATCACTTGCCAGAGAAGGCTGACCACACCTACGCTTATCAGAAGCGCAAGTTCTCAGTCCAGCGCGTTTTTCAAATTCACTTCGGCCAAAAAACCTGTAAAGTAATTGGCACCCTCGCCTACGCGTCGTCAGCGTTATCTGTCTCGGCGGGGATCGAACCCGCGACAATGGACACGCGGCGACGCGTTGTGGTGACAGGAACACGCGCGGGTGAAGTTGAGACTACTCCTGAAAAAGACCTCAATTATTGCTTGCCGCTGGGCGGACGCTCATACCTGAGCTATAGGCTCTCGTTGTGTGATTAAATTATAATATTTCTGCTTTGTTTTTACGTACACTACCGTATTTGTGAAAGATCTAATATAAGATTACTTGATTCATTCAGGGATTATTAAGCATCGGATGGGATCCATTTGTCTCTATTCATAGCACTGCGTGTACTGGATGCCAATCTCTATAAAATTCCAGACAATTTCTCTTCTCTGTCGTTTGACTCTTGGCAGACCGGTCGTGGTCACGTTGAGGTGTCTACGTCGGTGGTAAAGACGGATACAGCTTTCCGCATGATCTCCCGTTATCTCTTCATGTTGGAAGACTGGCGCAGTTTCCTACTGTTGATTTTATTTGGGCATTTCGATGTCACCTATCAAGGCAACTTCTTCTTGACAAAAGTGCGACCAATGCACAAACAACTAATAATAATTTCGTTTGCATTCAGTAAAATGGGCGAGACGTGGAATATAAATATTTAAGTATATCGCGTAGCAAGGCAAGTTGCGACCAGTGATTTTATTACAACTGAACTGAAACACGCAATTCTTTAGCGTGTGACAAATATTGTCTAAATAAGCCCTTTAATTGTATATAGTGAGACAGAGTTAGTCCAATCCAAATTATCAGAATTAGGTACTGATAAAAATATTTAAGTCCTACTGAATCTATACAGTATTTTATAAAGTAACAGAACAGTGGTTGTGGTCTTACACGGGAACCAGCCCAATCTTGTTACACAGATCTGTATCGCGAGTGTGGTTTGCTCGCGTCCGATCACCATGCGCAGGAGCATCGTACCTATATGTAAATGTATCACAACCAGTCAACCACAACTACCACCGTTCACGGCTTGATTTTGAGGGGAAGTTACAATTAACTTATTCTAATACCATGTTCAGAAATCAAGCCAATCTAACCTGACCGATTTATGGATCATAAAAATAAATCTCAGCAAATAAGCTATGAGCCTAGTAACGTGGCGTTTAACTCAGGGTATGCCGGGCATATTTCGCTTACTTAGCTTTTCAGTAGCAATAAAAATGGTGCTCAACCGTTCTGAAATAGGCAAGCCGGTGGGAATCGGATTCTATGGACCCCACTCCATTGCTAAATACACGGTAGACTTCTACCATTGTGTCTGTCATTACTATTGATGAGTATTCTAACATCGCAGGATTGACAACCTAGCACTCTAGACTTTTAATTATGGCGGACTATTCTATTAGTTAGATTTTCGAGTTTCTGAGCTTACAATAATTATTAAGAGGCGCGATGTTTTATTGTGCAGTATACTTTATTTTTAATAATTATTAAATGTTCTTAGTACTATGAATTTAAAAATGATCACTAAGAGTCAAGGGATGTTGGTGGACAGCCCAAGGGAAGGGAGTGAGGGTCAAGACCTTACCGCTAATTAGGTACATAGCAATTACCCGAAGTTTGATGATCACTTCTAGAAACAAGCCTTCCTTAAAGGATGCGGTCAATCATAAGTCATGATAATAATTTTAGGGGACCTCTTAGCTAAAGTTTTACTTCAGGCCCGTTGCTTGATATTGTCACTTCAAAGGTGATTTCAACACGCCCACTCACGATATGTGACAAAATACAACGACATAAAAATTCAAAGCAGCATCACTTATACATGCACGACGTACGTTATACTAGACTTACAACAAGAAGCCCTTACAATGCAAACTAGCCAAAGTCAAACAAGCCCTGTTTTCCATCACCGCCCACGTATTGAAATTACACCTAGGTACATTTAACCGAGTGTGCACAACATTAGCCCGATTGACAGGAACATGGGCCTTGTTACCAGCCGCGATGCGTATCGAGCGCCCAAAGGCTACTGTTGTATCCGCGATCGGGGATAGAGATGCTGGATAAGCCTCAAATGAGGCAGATCCAAAATGTTCTAAAGAGCTAACCCTACCGCGAGAATCCACTACCTACGATTGGCGTCACAAGGGAAGTCTTATGGGAAGATCTTTCTCCAGCAGTGGATGTCTCTTGGTAGAAATGATGAATCTTAGACGAACTTTAGAAAGAAATTCAGTAGCTCCGCAAGTTTGCAGAATCTCTTGTCATTCATAGAAGAGATTGGAACATTTAACAGTTTCATTCGCTTAATTCCGATAATGTGCCAGGGTGCCAGCTACCTTCATACCAAAATATATCAAAATTGGTCCTACCGTTTGAGCGTGAAAGAGTAACAAACATACTCATAAGCATACCCACAAACTTTCGCCTTTATAATATTAGTGTTATTATAGAGGGTACGATCATAAGGAAATGACGACGAAGAAGAAAGATGAAACTACCAGTTGTCTCCTCTCGATCCTATTATATCCTTATCATATTTACTTCTAACTATGGAGCATAATTTATCAAAATCTTACGAGACTATTTCCAGCATTTCCAGCATAGCCATAACTCCTTGGTTTCTCGCGGGTGTAAATGGGTGCATAATAAGCGGGCATTCAAAATCAACCGCATGCATTCCGTCCGGTATAATAGGAATTCTTTGCTATACACATGTTTGTGGGCTCCCGAGTATGTTCGGACATTTGTATGGGGGCCCGGAATAATGATTTACAATGTGTTTTTGCGATTTAAATAGTTTATTTCGGTTCTTGTTTACTCGACTTTCGGCGAGTTTTGATTGGAGATAACTCGTATCTGGCTTTTGTGTGATAATCGCTCATATAATTGCGTGTGAACTTTTGTATGCCTCTTTTTATTTATGTGTACAAATAGCGTGCGTACTGCTTCGAGATTTTTCTTCCGTTCATTTGTATTGATACTAAAGATACGCACCGTTTACCAAAAGGCATCTTTACAAGCACCTACTTTACAAGCGCACGTAAGTAAAATTCGAGGGAAGCTAGTTCGGACATATGTGTGTGTGTGTGGAGCAAAATGATTGCATACAACAAACTTTCTAAAATCTTAGCTGTACTCGTATATATTCACGAAATATGTGATGCGCCATCCGCCGCCGGACGAGATCGTCGCCACTTTAATATGACCCAAGACACTATTAACTACTAGGTATATGCTATTACTGGTTTCTTATTTTGGTCTCTTTTTAACCCCCATAAAAAAGAGGAGTGTTATAAGTTTAACATGAATATCTGTCTGTGGCATCGTAGGTCCCAAACGAGTGGTCCGATTTGAATGCGTTTTTTTTTAATCGAAACTTGTGTGTCGAGTTGCTTCTTAGCTATGTTTGGTTAGGTCAGGGTTTTTATATTTTTCATTCAAGTTAATTATTATGTATGAGTTAGCTTGACGGACCTGCTTTGACCTAAGTTCTAAAACACGTACCGCTAGTCCACTCGTCTAAATTATATGTCACATATGTATATTTGTTTGACGTACTTGACTTTTTTCTGCGATATGGAAAATATAAATCAATGCGTAATATGTAATCTAGTAACCATAGCAAACACGCTTAGACCACCTACAATGCCGCTAACCGACTGTCAGTACAACAAAAAGTATAATTATTTTATGAGAACTCAAAGCTGGTGTGAAAAGCGAATTTATTGGCTGCAAGTCCAATGTAACAAAATGGTTTGTTAACATACAATTAGCACATTCATCGTGAACGCATAAATTGTATGAACAATATTGTATTTCATACAATTCAGTTAATAAAGGAGAGCTACTTGAATGGGACCAAAGCGCTGCATCAGAAGCCAGATAACGAAGTACCTACTGATAATAAGTCGTGATGCACTTTTTATGTGCCAAATATAACCCAACAGAGTGTTTTTCAACCCATGCCATAATGCGAATTTTTTGTAGTACCTACTTATTTATTTTTCTAGCAAATTTTTGGTAACGTCGAGTCTTCAAGAAAAAACAGGACTAAACATTGCGTTTTCAAGTAATTTTTGCATTAATAATAAAGCCAAAACTATTCAGTGATAAAAGTCAAGTTTATTCAATAGGATTCAGTATTTATTTCGGAAGAAGACGTAGGATTGAGCAGCATTCCCGGTAAATAATGTTTTGAATTTGGTAGGATGAACCCAAATTCGTCAAGTTCTGGAAAAAACAGGGATTCGGTTTTGTTAAATTGGAAACGCCATCTACTAAACGCGGCAATATTCTTTTCGCTAGCAACACTTCCTGGGGTGTTGTATGAAGTATGTACGAATATCCGCAGAAATGCTGCTAGCCCAAAAAACTAATATTACTTACTAATGTTCGGAAAAAGCCGACCATCGGAATAACCAGTGTAATTAACTTATAATTAGCCAATAGGCCAGGTTTTAGTGATTGGCCGTTTGTATATAAGTTGTATCTCGTGTAAAAAAAGCCATAAATCTACAACGAATTCAGGCTGCAGGGCGAAACCCCTCAATTAGGAGAATATATTATGCCGAGTATACATGGCACCATTCGACTCGTTGGAATTCTTTTCGTTTTGGAAATCGGTATATTAAAGGAAAATATTATACCATACCATATACGAGTACACTTAGCCCTTTACTGACGCAATATAATAAAATTATATTAATATTATTATAAGTTTTTTTACTTCCAACAAAAAAGCTGTTCGACGTAGGTATGTGAATATATACAGGGTGGAACAGATCGAGGGACTTTTAAGCAAACAGGGAATTGTTAAGACTGAGTACTTAATTTTTTACCAATGAACTATGTATGTAAATATTTCTATCCATTTTTGAGATACAGTTTGTTGAACATTAGTGTAAAAATCTGCACGTATCAACCCTAACAACTTTTAAACATCGCTTAAGTTAAAGACATGTTTAAATAAAACAATTTAAACGGATTATATCGCGTATTTTAATTATTTGAGCCTCCCTGACTTTTCAGTACCTTTACAGATACCGTTGTCAAAGGTTGACTGAGAAAAACACAATTTTTCTCTGTCAAAGTTACATTTGTGCAAACTACCCATTTTGTAAATATTAATTTAAAATAAAGGTGTTCATACATGCCAGATGGGCCTAATGTGTAAAGACAGTTACACATGTGCCAGAAGGGCATTTATTATTTATTTAAAATATCTACCAGCGGTTCACTAAAGGCTTACTGAGGTGAAAGAACCGCCAAAGAAAACTCCCAGATTGCCTTATTTATTACTATAAAATACTTTTAAACAAAAACTCTACATATACTACTTTTAACACTAATTTGTTTTACACCGTTCGAGGCCCAAGGTTTCCAGTCTTGTGTCTTGCTTGATCCTTGATAAGATGTACAACAGGATCCCAAGCCGGTGGTAATGACAAACCATCTTCTCTATTGAAATTGGGATATTTTTTGATTTCAATAGCCTCGCGCAACATTCTGGGAAAATATCGTTTCTCTCTGGCAAGAATTGAAGTGTTATCAAACTTAATTGAATGGTTTGGTTTGTCCATGACACGCTCGCAGACTGCAGACCTGTTGCAACGACGGTGCTTGACATCGGCTACATGCTCCTTAACCCGTGTAGCTATACTACGTTTCGTTTGGCCAATGTATGACAGACCACACTCGCAGTCCAGCTTGTAAACACTAGTACTCTGCAGAGGGATGCTACACTTCACGGGCCTCAGGTATTGAGACATCTTCTTCATCGGCTTGAAATATGTTTTAATGGAAGCCCGTTTCAAGATGTTTCCAATGTATGACCTATTGTATTATCAGACCTTCTCAACACACTGACATCTAAGAAGGCTAGTGAATTGCCATTTTCTAACTCCATTGTAAACTTTTTTTTCTCATGAATGGAGTTTAAATGGTCTAGGAAAACTGAAACACTAGATTTAGGTAAAATAGTAAAGGTATCATCTACGTATCTTTTAAAGACCTGCCATATGTGAAAGGGGTCACGGATAGGATTGGAAACATCTTGAAACGGGCTTCCATTAAAACATATTTCAAGCCGATGAAGAAGATGTCTCTATACCTGAGGCCCGTGAAGTGTAGCATCCCTCTGCAGAGTGCTGGTGTTTACAAGCTGGACTGCGAGTGTGGTCTGTCATACATTGGCCAAACGAAACGTAGTATAGCTACACGGGTTAAGGAGCATGTAGCCGATGTCAAGCACCGTCGTTGCAACAGGTCTGCAGTCTGCGAGCATGTCATGGACAAACCAAACCATTCAATTAAGTTTGATAACACTTCAATCCTTGCCAGAGAGAAACGATATTTTCCCAGAATGTTGCGCGAGGCTATTGAAATCAAAAAATATCCCAATTTCAATAGAGAAGATGGTTTGTCATTACCACCGGCTTGGGATCCTGTTGTACATCTTATCAAGGATCAAGCAAGACACAAGACTGGAAACCTTGGGCCTCGAACGGTGTAAAACAAATTAGTGTTAAAAGTAGTATATGTAGAGTTTTTGTTTAAAAGTATTTTATAGTAATAAATAAGGCAAACTGGGAGTTTTCTTTGGCGGTTCTTTCACCTCAGTAAGCCTTTAGTGAACCGCTGGTAGATATTTTAAATAAATAATAAATGCCCTTCTGGCACATGTGTAACTGTCTTTACACATTAGGCCCATCTGGCATGTATGAACACCTTTATTTTAAATTAATATTTACAAAATGGGTAGTTTGCACAAATGTAACTTTGACAGAGAAAAATTGTGTTTTTCTCAGTCAACCTTTGACAACGGTATCTGTAAAGGTACTGAAACGTCAGGGAGGCTCAAATAATTAATATACGCGATACAATCCGCTTAAATTGTTTTATTTAAATGTGTGACAGTCGCGGAAGCCGAAGAAAATATTAAAGAATGTGTCAATTCTAAATGTAACTAAAACCTTTGAATTAGTAGAGTTGTCACTGATATTAAAATATTTTATTTTGATAACTTTTTTTTACTTTCGAAACCCAGCTTCACAATTATTATAGGTCGATTGTAGATCACTCAGATGACACTATCCTGTCAGCCCAGTCTTTAGAAATGTTCCACCCTGTATACGTGTAGGTCTGTCTATAGCCTCGTACTTATTTCAGGCTGAAATGTGATTTGGTCTTATTTTATTCGATATTCTTTGGGTGAGTCGAGATTGTATGGTCATATATATCAGCGATACATTTTACTCACAACACAAAAGTGAAAATTTACATATATATGTTAATTTCGTTAAAGGAGGATGGGCAAAACGTCCCCACCCACCAACACAGATAATTAATTTAAAACAACAAGAAGCTCTCTCCAGTTGAGTTAACGATAAAGATAATTTAATAATAGCTAAAATAGATGAAACAGAACAAAGTCCTCAAACTTAACATTATATTTCAGTTTTCATCGCGTTCCAGATACGAACCTTCACAATAAGCTCCCTTAATCAAAATTATGTCTCCCCTTATTACATCCACCAAATAAAATTCTAATTAGCGAAACAAAAGCTCGTTTCCAATTCAAATTCCATTCAGACTTCACAACGAAGTGACGTAACGAGAGTTTACTTTGGAGTGCCTTTGGACAATCGGCGATGGTGTTCGATAAGAGCGGATCGGTCGGCCGATCGCGCGACCAGATATCGAAGTGGTAATAAGGATATTTGTAGTAATGATGTAGTAGTTTGTTAAGATTTATGATTAGTTTTTAATCTTCACATCGATGTTTTAGGTAATAACGTGATCATTTATCATAATAAGAGTATGAAAGCGGCAAAAACTTGTCAAATATCAGTGAGTTTTTTAAGTAATTCGTATACAACGGAAGTAAGTACTTGAGTAACGCTCTTTTTAGGATATGAGATGCAAATATTCCAAACTAAGTATAAATAAAATAAAATCAATAAGCTGTTGTTCAAAAAATGCAGTAGGTTATATAAAATTGTAGTTATTACTAACGTATTTTATATTGCAAGTTACTAAGTTACAAAATCTATGATATAAAAGTTGAACAATCACAATTACAAAAATATACGTATGTAGGTCATTTTATCTCTGTAAGAAGTCTCTTTCAATTAACTCTTTAATATTTAAAACATGTCTACATCAAAGAAAGCAAATTTTTGGTAAAATAAATTTTAGGTATTCGTAAGCTAATTTGAACGCAGTCTTTTGATGAAAGTGGGAATTTAATTTAAACAATCAATGTAAAGTTCCGGCTTTAAGTTGGATGTAATTCAAGCTGCTATCTACATTCAATCGGGGGAGACGACTCATAAATCGAAACTTCAAACGAACTTGGTCGGTTCTCCGGCAGAAACTAATTGTAGTTTGCGGTTGCAAGGTCCCAATTTACTCGAGGAATAGGAAGTTTTAGTGAAATGGCGACGATGAAAGGAAATTGGGTACATGAATTTTTATAAGTATGATATTTTTGGGTTAATTTTACTCAGAACCGTTAATAAATTCGAACTTTAACGCCTTGTGCCGTTGTAATTTTTTGTACGAGTTTTGTCTGTGTCGCTGCATACAATTTTCTAAATAGTCCTGTATCCGTGAACCTGTTAGCGTGTATAATCTTTTTTTGTAAGTGTATTATTTAAGCTTAGTGGTTAGGGCATGCGACTTTCAATCCGGAAGTCGCGGGTTCGAACCCGGCCCGTACTAATGAGTTTTTCGGAACTTATGTACGAAATGTCATTTGATATTTACCACTCGCTGTTAGGTGAAGGAAAACATCGTGAGGAAACCACTTAAGCCCAATAAGGCCTAGTTTCCCCTCTGGGTTGGAAGGTCAGATGGCAGTCGCTTGCGTAAAAACTGCCATATCTTGGGATTTAGGTAGCCGACCCCGATTTAGAATTCATTCTCTACAAAGATATGGGACAAAGGCTAGGAGGTATTATTTAAAATAAACGAAATATATGATGTAGGTAGAATGTTCCTTCTATGCATCCATTATTATCATATCAAAATCAACATTGGCGTAGGTACTACAATTTAACAAGGCTTCTGCCAAAAATATACCGTGAATACTTTAAAATAGTTGAAACGACTGAATAAACAACTTAAACTAGATTGGAACTCGCATGCGAATTTATACGCGTCCGAAATACGCTGTCAAATCAAACCAGCTGGCAACACTGTCAACAGTCGAGTGTCAACATACAAAGTATATTTTGCGAGCTCCTGCAAAATTGTTACGCTTCACGCTTTATGTGCGGATGGTGGTATACAAGAGTGATGCATTTTATAAAAGAACATAATTTTCAAATATCTCGCACACTTTTAGGTAAGTAACTTCGACTAAAACAGTTTACATTTATAATGAATGAATGAATGAATGAATGAATGAATGAATGAATGAATGAATGAATGAATGAATGAATGAATGAATGAATGAATGAATGAATGAATGAATGAATGAATGAATGAATGAATGAATGAATGAATGAATGAATGAATGAATGAATGAATGAATGAATGAATGAATGAATGAATGAATGAATGAATGAATGAATGAATGAATGAATGAATGAATGAATGAATGAATGAATGAATGAATGAATTAATGAATGAATGAATGAATGAATGAATGAATGAATGAATGAATGAATGAATGAATGAATGAATGAATGAATGAATGAATGAATGAATGAATGAATGAATGAATGAATGAATGAATGAATGAATGAATGAATGAATGAATGAATGAATGAATGAATGAATGAATGAATGAATATATTTATTTCATGTCACTAAGGACACATATGTATTTAATTAGTAGACCTTACAAACTAGGGTTAGTAGGTAATTACAACTATAACAAAACAAATTACAATTAAAACAAAACAACACTAACCGGGGAGTGTAATCCCTCGCAGTGCAGAATGTAGGGACAGTCAACCCTGTCCGCTATCATTCGGAGAATGCTGTTGGGACTGCAGCCGCACCCGGCGCACCAGGGCGAGTGCGCATGGTCGTATAGAAACAATCCACGCGCGCCTCCGCGAACATCCCTGATGCGCTACAGAAGCGAGGCAGTCCCATCAACACCCGGAACGCATTGTTATACTGGACCCGAAGGGCCCCATAGGCCCGTTGCGTATACTTCGCACACAGACTGCACGTATAGAGGGAAGTGCAAAACGACCTAAACAATGTTACCTTCACCTCTTTGGAGCAACTTGCAAATCTGCGGGCAATCATATTTGCCCTAACCGACAGGGCCCTTCTTTCTCTTTTTATAATAAAGTGTGAGTTTAACATAACCAACATTATCATCTCAGCTGAACAACGTCCATTGCTGGACGTAGGCCTTTCCCAAGGATATCCGTGATAATCAGTTCTACGTCACTCGCATTGAACCGCTTCAAAGCCTTGGTTAAGATCTTCCAGACAGCGCGATTCCGTTTGCGCTCGCCACTTGAGAACCCTTTTACGTTAGTGGCCTACGAGATGCGTGTCTCACCTGTGTAATCTGTATCTGTATAATCTGACGACTACCAAACCCCTTTTCCAATAAAAAAAATCTAGCACTATAGTCACCTAGATAGTTTTAACTCACTTCATCGTCGTCATATCACTCACAAAAAGCCTCCACTGCTGGATAAAGACCTCTTCTCAAAATATTTGGCTGAGCGATATGGCGAGATGTAGTATATTGTGCATAACATCATCCACCCGGCAGCGTCACGTGGCGTTTACGGAGCGGACTGTGGGTACTGCGTCCTAAAACAGACCGATAGGAATTGTGGACATTTCTCGTGTACGGTTCACAGAAACAACTCATATTAAGTTTTGTGGATATAATTCATAGAACAAGCAATTTATTAACACATATTTGTAGGGATCTTTAAGCCTTCGATCATAGCCTGTTAGTTATTGACAGTTGATTATGCCGGGTAAGTAATATAAGATATAAGAACTTATGCTATAATATTCATATTATATACGCTCATATTGTATAAGCTTGTTTTGTATACCGTTCAAGGTGTATAACGAACGTTGGATATAACATCAAAATATCTATTTTTGTTAAGTATAACGTTATTTAAGTATAATATCATTGTAAATAACGATCATAACGTATAACGTTCATAATATCTCAGATTTATAATGTATATTACTCAATACATCTAACACCAAAATGCATAATGCTCGTATAGAATAACCGTCTGCACATCAATTGTGTACATACTTATGCTATAGTTCGCTGTAAAATTTTAATATAATTATGTACCTCCATGCAAGCAAGCATTTTAACGCTCCGCTCGCTTCGCTCACTCCGCTATCCATGGTCATAAAACAAACCTAACCTAACCTACAGTTTTCGGTTTTTGACCCATATTCCATTTTGTCGCAGTTCTTCCAAACGGTATACTCGTATTCGCCAGAATTTCATCTGCCATTATCATTGTGTACATACTTATGCAATAGTTCGCTGTTAAATTTTAATATACCTCCATGCAAGGAAGCATTTTGACGCTCCGCTCGCTTCGCTCGCTCCGCTATCCATGGTCATAAAACAAACCTAACCTAACCTACAGTTTTCGGTTTTTGACCCATATTCTATTTTATCACAGTTCTTCCCAACGGTTATACTCTTACTTGCCAGAATTTCATCAGCCATTATCAATTGTGAACATACGTATGTCGTATGCAATAGTTCGCTGTTAAATTATAATGTAGGTACCTCCATGCAAGCAAGCATTTTGACGCTCCGCTCGCTTTGCTCGCTCCGCTATCCATGGTCATAAAACAAACCTAACCTAACCTACAGTTTTCGGTTTTTGACCCATGTTCCATTTTAGGGGCATAGGGGTAGCAGTTGTAACCTATTTAGTATATCATACGCTATTATGTTTTCTAATCATTATACTAAAAGAAAGTATATACTATGATCGATATAGGTTATGTATGTTATATCAACTGAATTTAGAGTATTTGAGTGTTATATAAAAAAATATTCTACAACATGAGTATTATACTAATTGACCGTTATTCCTAATAAAAATATTGATTTTGATGTTATAGCAAAAGTTCATTATATCTTGTGAACGTTATTAATATGAAATTATATATTATGTAGTTATATCTCATGGGACGCACCCGATTATGCCTGCTGTAGTCGATTCAACAGGCAGCCAGTTTTGCAAAAATCTTCTTTGCAAAGCCAAATAAAATAAAATAAATGCGATTTTATTTACCCCAAGGGACATGTTACACAATGAAAATTTATTATGATAATTTAAGAAACAAATTAAATATTCATTTACAAGGTAATTTACGTTCAATTCTAAAGAGTCAGGTTAGGGTGCACACCTATTAGCCTTACCTAAAATAACGGTCGTTTAAATACCGAAACCGATTAAGGTACAGTTATATTTATTTTTTATAGGTATATTTATTTTATGCTCCCGATGTAAGAATAAATAAACACAAAATACACTTATCACACGGAGAAGGGTGACAGAATACTGTTTATTCATAAATTAAAGCCATAAACCACTTAGTCTGCTGACGCTACAACTTATCAGATGTACAGAAGAAAGGCGAATGCGTTAAACGGTAGTTAGTTAGCCGCAATTATTATTATTTAGTACCGTCGGCATATAAAGGGTACACCCACGCGCTATTGTGCTGTCTGACCGTACCAGAACAAGAGATTTTTGTAACGGTGAAAGTAGTGTTTTGTGATATTAGAGATGTGGTGTTGGGGAGTGTGGTAACATGACAATGGATTTGCGATTAGTTATATTGATTTATTCATGAGCCTCTGCCTCAGGTAAATAGAACGCAATACCCGACAGTGGCAATGGGCAGACCATGTCGCCCGGAGAATGGACGGTCGTTAGGGCAACAAAGTCCTGGAGTGGCGACCATGTATAGGAAAGCGCAGCCTGGTTAAAGAGCAACGCTGTCCATCCTTCCATGGTCCATCTGGTCTGGTGACCAGATGTCAGGAATTTTCCTGACATGTCAGGAATTTTAGACATATGTCAGGAATGCGGCCGGAAAAGGGAAAAGTCAGGAATTTTCGGCAAATAAATGAAACCATAGAATTGTATACACTGTAAACTTCTTTCTTCTTCAACACTGTAAAATCAAAATAACAAAAAGGGTAAAGGTACAAGTACTTTGGAGTTTCATAAATTGCAACTTATAAATAATCGCAATTATCTTTTTGCAATATAAACATAAATCAATCAACATTGACAAATTAAACAATTTCAGGATTAGTGTCAGGAATTTTGGCCGAAAATCGGGAATTTTGTCAGGACTTTTGAAATTTGTATCTGGTAACTCTAATATGGTCAGATGACCTCGTGAGGGTAGCGGGGAATCAATGGATGCGGTCTGCACCGGATCGCACTTTGTGACGAGTCGGGGGAGGCC
This sequence comes from Apotomis turbidana, assembly GCA_905147355.2. Lineage (NCBI taxonomy): Eukaryota > Metazoa > Arthropoda > Insecta > Lepidoptera > Tortricidae > Apotomis > Apotomis turbidana. The sequence goes on along the minus strand of LR990292.1, from coordinate 15,893,175 downwards.
TATGTTCAGCAGTGGACGTCTGTGGTGATATATATACACCACAGTTTACTTATTCTTGGTGCAACTTTGTAACTTTTTTTCTTCACCAAAGTCTGGTAAAAAGTATCTTATAACCATTTTCGGATGCCCAGTTAGTTATCCAGCGGTTTCAGTGTGAAGAACGAAAGAAAAAAATGCTTTCAGATAGCGCTGTATGGCTTGCACCACGCGCCATGACATATTTCCTGAAATAACGACCCCTCGCCATAAAAAAAACATTTCCAATACAATATTAGAATTTTACAATAGTATAGATGAGACTTCACATTATTGCCTTTTGTAACGTAAAGTTAGGAGAAGTCAGTGATAATATAATATATGTATCCTTCGAAATCCCCATCTAAGTAGACAGTTTTCGTTACATATAGAGACGAAAACTGGAAATTTTCGCATAATGGGCATTATTACAGCCCCTACAACATTAAAAAAATAATTTCTTTTGTGCGGTTTTTTTCCTTACGGTTGAATGGTTTACCTTGACACTTTACGTAGAGTGTGTATTAATATGGCTACTAAAACAAAATAGGTACAAGAAAAGTAAAAAAAAAGATGTTATTTCCGTACCGCCTTTCGTGCGTGAGTCCGACTCGCACTTGGTCAGTTTTTCACACCATTCTTGTCTCGAATATAATTGAAGCTCATCGACAACAACGTAGTATGCGCACCACTCTCGTTCCCAGTAGAACCCGATTATATCGCCACCCGCAGAATCATTCATAATATGGCCGCTACAACAATGAAAAAAAAAATATTTTTTCTTCGGTATTTTCCTAGCGGATGAATGGTAATAGGTACACTTAAAATTTTCATAAAGAATGTGTTATTGTGACCACTACAACAACAAATAAAAAAAGTAAAAAAAAAAACGAGTCCTTGCGCTTGGCCAGTTTTCCAGACCATCCTAGTCTCGAATATAATTGAAGCCCATCGACAACAACGTAGTATCCGCACTACTCCTCTCGTTCCCAGTAGAACCCGATCATATCGCCACCGCAAAATCATTCGTATTATATTTATTAACAATTGTGCGCTCGATGCCACCGCTGATACCAATTAATTACTTCGGTATTATCACTAGCTTGGTTTATGTGTTTTAAACGGACTTGTTGTTTTGCATTGTCATCAGTAACTATGAACATCAGAGGAATAATTAATAAAAAAATACTTTAAATTTTGGGGGACACTTTTGGTTGGCGGGTAGAGAATGCCATTGCTGTGTTAAGGGGTGAAAAGGTATAACAAACTAGAGAAGGCAACTTCGTCCGCGTAATCAAAAGCTTTACTTAAGTCGAGTTAAAAGTATCTTATAACCATCATTGGATGTGCAGCTGTCCTTGCACCAAAAGTAGTTAAAATCCACATAGACGTTTCGGTTTGACGAGCGAATAAAGAAATGTTTACCGCAGTCGCCGCGCGCCCAATCAACGTCTGCATCGCGCTGCTAAATGTTTTCCTGAAAAGATGATCTCTCTCCGTAGGAAATTTATTTTCAACTGCTATTGGTATGACAATAATAAGAAATGATTTAAGCAACATAACAACAAAACTTACGCTCATGACTTAATAGACCTATTGACGTTTCTGATTGACTTGTGACGTATTCGGGACTGAATCCCTTGGCCGCAATCGCGACGTGTATGCACCCTCAGGTGAACGGTGGTTGGCAGCTCGCTCGTGACACCTTGTGCGTTTCTACCTCAGCAACCCAAATCAGGTTTCGTCGAGCTTTGACTGGCCTTCATAAACAAGGCGTCGCCATTTGTCGCGATCCTCGGCCAGCTCTATGAGTTATAACAATAGCAATGTGCGATAATATGTCAAAGCTTCTGTAATCCTAGTACAACCCGACCCTTCTTTTGCCGAAGATTTTTCCACTTAAATTAGGATACGGCGTAAAATTCTGTTTTCCGAGATATTTTGGGTTTAATGGACCGTGTCTGCTTACTTTCTTGATGCTCCTAAAGACGGGCACTTTCGCGGCTAAGTGTCCCGCAATATTGTCCCATTATAATTTAATACGGCCGTAACCGGGAGTGGAAAGCGGTCGTAAACCGGGGGACAAACATTTTTCGCTAAAACACGAGGAGCCTTTAGTTTGCAACACCTGTGTATCACGAGTTAAGGTACAGTGTGGGTGCTGCATAATTTTTAAATTATTCGGTTACATAGTTTTACTATGTAACGATACGCCGTTTAGTTGCAATGAGTAGGTAAAAAATAGTTCCTGTGCTCTTATAAATACAAAATGACGATACGGGGGGGCATATGATGCCTTGTTTTAACCATATATGTCACAAAGCAAGGGTCACGTTTTGACAAAATGCGAGTGTGACTGACAGATGCTTTGTCACTTATTTATCATGTGATAAAGGAAACCATTATATGCCCCCAGATCAGCATACACTCCATTAATTTGTCCAAGTATATAATTTTAAAACGATTTTACTATTTTTTCAAGGCTTTAAAAATAAGCACACTATTGTTCTGCTACCCAAAGGTTGTCTGGAAGAGATCGCTCTTTAGCGATAAGACCGCCTGTTGTTACCCTATTTAACGTTGCTTTATTTCTTTGTTATTAATCTTTTTCATGTGGTGCACAATAAAGGATATTATTATTATTTTTCCATTTTCTATATATAGTGACATATTTTAGACAGGAAAGATAAATAGTTATAAAGTTATGTGGTACGTTTCTATGATATCATCAAACAAACGCATTTGCCTCCTGTAACGAAATTATCCCGAATAACTTTACTGTAACTTTTCACAATGAATAAGATATTCTATCTGCACTTTACTCCCCACAACGCATCTTAACTACGCTGTGATATAAACAGCAGAACTCCGTGGGGACGCCATAACTCCTCGCACTGTCTTTATTCTATTTCTCGCCTTCTTGGTCACTTTAGCCGTCTGCAATGAAAATGTACATGAATGTACTATATAGATATATGTTTACCACTTACTTCCTATCTATAAATTTAAAATTTGTTATAATTATAATTCATATACAATATTTGCACATTATCACAATTGAGAACAATCTTAACAAGACCGAAATTATCTTCCAAGTCATTGGAAGTCAATAAAGAAATCATATTTGAGCCGTTTTACTTTTTGTTTCTGAGTAGAAAATACCTAAAATGTCCAAAATCTAAAAAGTGTAACTTCCAAATAATTCCGGCACAAGGTAGTGCATGCGCCAAGTTCGGTAAGTTTTAAGTACACGCTCGCGGGCGCGCTTTAGGTGGCGCTAGCCGAAAGTTTCTCGTCCTATAAATTGGCTCTCACACTCAAAGTGAGTTAGCGGTTACAGTAAATCGTGGCGACAAGGACTTTGTTGCTTGTAACACGCGGGTATTTTTGGATACTTCTTGTTAATGTGTGTTGTTTAGGCTATTACTGGATTATATTTTAACTTTATTGCAGAATAAAAAAAATACCACTGGGTTAGTCAAATATATTTGAAAGTGAGCAATAACAATTGCTCGGTATGGGGAGCAAGGTATTACTCATCTAAGCAGGTACACACATGTTAAAGTGTGAAATGAAAAATAAGATGAACCTATACTATGAACCTAGTTGATAGATTTAGACGCTACTTAGCTACAGACGGAAGTACATATAACATTTCAAAATATTTCTTGCTTCTGGTTATTCCGCGAATAAAATTCGCGTATTCTTATGTTACATTCATAAATTATGATAAATTCTTATAGTCGCGCGATATATAAAAACTCTAAAAATATAAAAGGCTGACGTAATCTTGTTTTCTTACTTGCAGGATGAACCAGCATCATCAGGTGACAGCGGAGATGAAAGCGGCAGTGACCCGGAGTCGCCGAGCGACAAGCTGAACCAGACCACTCTCAGACAGGACTGGTGCAATAGCAGTAACGAACGGGAAGGCGGCAGCAGGTAAGAAAGTCAATGTGGCAGTGACGTTAGTCACCGAGCGACAAGCTGAACCAGACCCTCAGGCAGGCGTGGCGCTATAGCAGCAGTGAATGGAAAGGTGGCAGCAACGGAGAAACACCACCCAAGCGATAGTGACCGTCGTGGTCACCGAGCGATAAGCTGAACCAGACCCTCAGATATAACTGGTACAACAGCAGTAGTAAAGAAGAATATCGCAGCAGGTGAGAAATCCCACTCTAAGCGGCAGTGACCCCCATTCCATAAAAGATGCACCAGCAGTACTGAATATGCAATGGCTGAAAATCTCAGTCTAAGCGGATGTGGTTTCATAAGAAATGAAAGTGACAAATTTGGTGGTATCGGTCGTTTTAATTGAGATCCATTTCCTTGAGAACCTTGAGTTTGATATCCTGAAAGAAATCCATTTTAATGAAATTAAGCCTCGTAAAGCCGTATAATTTAGGTAGGTAGATGTCTGTCATGAATACTATTTAAAACTTTTTATTTTTCTCTGACAGGGAACCACAAGCATCAACATCGTCTACCACCCAAGAAGCGGACAGCAGTAAAGCCAGTCAACAACCAATGCCAAAGCTCATGCCAAAGTTAGACTTACCAGGAGGCGCCATGCTGTACCCAGGTGTCTTGGCCGGGGTGGGGCTGGACGGGCTGAGCTCCAACCTTGGGTTAGGGAATCTGGCCATGGGGTATCCGCATAGCTTCATACTGGGCCTGGCTAATCAAGGACAGGAAGGTGGTAAGCAAACATTTTGTGGGAAGAAAACGGACTCGACGTAACCATAATACATAATTTCATAAAGGGTGTGACAAAAATAACAAAATAAAAGAATAGGAAACTATAATATTATGGTTTTGCCACGAAAAGGTGCCTCCTCTTCCTCAGCATGATACTAGCTCCAGAGCTACCGCTGATCATCCAGTGGGACCATATTGCTTATGAAAAATATTATATACGATTTAGAAGATCTTAATAGCTCACGTTTCCTTTTGTTTCATATGGGCGTTTATTACAACCTTATATGTCAGTTGGAATATCCTTGACGCCAAGACAACCGTATTTTTCTTAATGTTAGATATGTCTCATTAAATGTTTTATCTCTCGGTTAAAAACATGCGTCTAAATTGCAGTCCCAAACAGGAGACTTAATGCCCAAGATAACATATTAATAGGGTTGCTTAATATTAGTTCCAAATTCTTAACATAATGAAAAATCAATCTGTTTACAGCGTCATCATCAAACCAGCCGCAGTTTATCACGATCCCGCTGTCGATGGCGATGGGCAACCCGCAGGCTCCCAATGGTTGCCCGAGCGCCTCTAGCGATGACAGCAGTGAACTACAGGACCTCAGTACTGGTGGCAGGAAGTGACGGGTGGGTTCCGAATTGACGCTCAAGTCGTGTTAGTAACAATAACAATCTGATTGCAACATCGTCAAGGCAATGAAGGCACCGTTCATTATGATCTGTAGACTTTGGACGGTAATGGTGAAAATGTGGTACCAGAGACTTTGGGCCATATTTTTCTTCACTTTATTTAGTGCACGATGCGCCAGGCCCGAATGCGTTGGTGATGCGCCGGGCCCGAATAATACAGAAAAAATGGCATATTTTGGAGCCGACATATATACACCTACAGTCAGGGAGATTTAAACACGTACCTTTTTCGCACTTATTACTGTACATACGTAAATGAAAATTTGTTCATAACTTTATCTCGGCATTAAAAATGAGTATCTGCCAAGCTCTACCAAAATGTGGGGGTCCTACCCCCATTGGGGTCGTATGGACAGGGAAAATTAAATAACGATGCACATTTTACAAGCTAGATAAATGAAGTAACTATTTGCGCTGAATCGCATGAGACCATACACATATTTATAGGATCAATATTTTGGGAGATATTGTAAGATTAAAGAAAAACGAATATGAACCGGTGTTAAAATGTTACCTTTCCTTGTTTCAGGTGGCGATAAAATTGCAAGAGTATTCATATTAATCTTATTCCTTCTTAAAAACTCAGCATATTATAATATTCTGAGGATATTAATCTGTTTGTACTCAAATACCATGTTATTACAAAAAATAAATGCAAAGTGCTCGCAAATTATATTGCTTAGTGTAAGTATAAAATGTACTTATGCAAGAAGTTGAATTTAAGTGGATTCATTATTTAAAGTATCATAATGAGAACCTTACTTAAATATATCTTGCCATATATTTGGATCAATAACCATTAGGTATATTATATTATATATGTAACACAGAATACAGGTTTATAAAACACGTGGGTACACACTCTTAGTACTAAAAAAGTAAAATAAAAAGACGCGGACTTGGTTTGCGCTCTATTCGTGTACCCTAATTTATAGATGTCAATCATAATATATAGCTAAAAAAGCTATTTTTATACGAATCCTGCCTGATGTAATTTTTTTACTATCAGGTAATAGTATTTCACCATAACTTAATTTTTTCATATAAATTTAATTGATTTTATTTAAATCTTAAAAATAAGTTTTTAACCTGTGTAACATTGGTGCGTGAGCTGCCAGAATGCGATTCGCGTTTTATATCTGTCTGGCTCGCTCTTAAGCGATCAAGATAAGAACCTTTCAGTTTTCATCCAAACCTGAATCGCAATCTGAGGGCTCAGGGACTGTAATAACTGCATCCTTCAAATATTTAGTTCAATTTATTTGTAATTTATTTCACCCCTTTTCACTTGGGGCCTGAAAAGCGTGAATATGAACATTTATTTTTTATTTTCTAACCATCCCTGCACTATTACTTATATCTAAGTAAGTTTTTATTCGAATTTACTAGCAAGTTTTGATTGTTCTAAACGGTAATATCTCGGATTATATAAATCAGATCAGTTTCATCGAGTATTTACGTACTATACAAAACAAATCTTGCATTTCCCATTCAGAAATCAATATAGTATATTAATTTCTATTTAATATTTTTTATAGATTTCTTGCTTGGAAAAGTTTCGTTCGGTCATTTCATAGTTTTTTTTAATTATGTTTGGAAAAGTGCATTATCTGTTTTGTAACAGTACCTATTCAATAAATTATATCATTACCTAGTTTTGATATGTCACCGTAAGATTGTGAACACGTCAGTATATATCTTTATAATATATAAATAATCCAGCGAAATTATAAACTGACGGTGTTTACAATATCACTAGTTAGGTTATAAACTAACGGTAGTCACAATTGTACGGTGTCATAGATATTAAAAAGCATTTATTCATAACAATAATTAAGTTTAAATGTGATATAATTGAATACCGATTATTCGCATACACGATTCATTATAATTTTATTATGTATACATACGTACACAGTATGCATAGGATCCAGTCTTGTATTATAATATTATATTATATATATTAATATTTTGACGACGCGTTTGGCTCGGTTAGTAGACACCTGCCTACTGAGCCGGCGGTCCCGAGTTCGAATCCTGGCCAGGGCAAATATTTGTGTGATGAACTCGAATATTTGTGCTTGGGTCATGGTTGTTCTATATATTTAAGTATATATTTATCTATATAAGGATGTTTATCGTCGTCTAGTACCCATAACACAAGCCTTCTTGAGCTTAATTTGGGACTAGATCGATTTGTGTGAGGTGGTCCTTATACATGCGTAAATGCGTAATTTGTCATTATACATGCGTAATATGCATTGCTGGCGACACAGTGATTATTGAACAAAACACAAATAAATGAACCGATGGAACTGAATGAATGGAAGTGTAAAAAATATTTCATCTATCCAAATATCATAATTCATAAACCCTCCATGATGCGTTCAAGAACCGCACATTATAACCACCATAAAAATAGACTGTTTTGTTAGAACAAATTTCTTATCTGTAAAAATGTTATTATTGCTAAATAATAACATCGATTTCGATAATATTATTTCATTCAAATTTCGAACATCTACGAGTATTATAATTTTACTATTCATATTATTTCGACATAGTTTAATGTAGTAAGTTCGCTGGCTCAATATTACAGGATTCTATATTACATTTTCTTGGTAGTTGAATTTAGATTGCGTGTCACTTTGATAATGTTACAATAAATAAATAATAAAATAAATAAATATCGGACAAACTCACACAAATCGATCTAGTCCCAAATTAAGCTTAAGAAGGCTTGTGTTATGGGTACTAGACGACGATATACGTACTTATATATATATATAAATATATACTTAAATACATAGAACAACCATGACCCAAGCACAAATATTCGAGTTCATCACACAAATATTTGCCCCGGCCGGGATTCGAACCCGGGACCGCCGGCTCAGTACACAATACGTAAATTCGTTCAAAATTACAGTCATCATCAGTGATATTATGACTCAGGATGCATTATCCCACTTAGGTACTTATACATTTTCTCTAATACCAACGTCACTAAGATAATACTGAATATATGGTGGTTTAATCGGTATTTGATTATATAATTATTAATTTAGTACAGCAATGTTATTTCACTAAGCGCAATTTTTCTTCCTAAGATGAATGTTTCTTTTGTTTCAGTTTTTTATAAATAAAAGTTAAAATATGATTCATGTTTTTGTTAATTATTCGAATATATTCCTTATAATAGCAAAATTTATAACAATATAGACCTTTATAAACTAAAGATGTGAACATACGTAGGCACTAGAAGGAGTTTTCCAAATCGGGTAAAAGAACCAAATAACAATTTTTGCATGACCAATATTGGTTAAATTCTTGTTCAGCCATTTTGGCATAACAGAGCTGGTGTTCTAGATATTTTAACGTTGTTCATAACCTTTCCTTAAAAGAAAATTAGATTTCGATAAAATTTTAGAGTTTATTGTATAGTGCATGAGCTGTCAGAATAAGATTCCAGTTTTATACGTCTCGCTCGCTCTTATACGCGATCGAGATAAGAACTTATCAGTTTTCACAAAATCCCGAATCTCAATCTGAGAGTTCACGGACTAGCTTACTCGACAGAGATCGTTCTGTCAAAACCTATTTGACTGTGGCGTTTTGTCTACGCTCATGGAAGTAAAGTGGGGTTTTTGCGTTTTCCAGCCACTTTTCCAATTTTTCTCTTCATAAGTCCTACCACGACCTTTAAGGAATTAAAAAAAAATGCTTAATTGGTCCACCCGTTCCAGAGTTTTGCGCTTAGTAATATATCTAACGATGCATTTTTATTTATACATATATGTAAAAGATAAACTGGGTAGGTATAGTAGGTAGGTATTTAGATTTGTGTAGAATGTAAAGTTATGTTAAGAAACGATCGCAATTAACCGACCAATTTAAGAAGACACCTCTCACCCTTTGCATTTCGTAATAGTTCATATCAATAGCTCTCCATATTTGGAGGTTTATCAACATTTCGATATATGGCGTCAACATTCTCCGATATTTAATTTTAGAACGCCAGTTATTGGTGGACGGTTGGCCAATAGGAGCGCTTGATTGATAATAAATACTTAATACTGACAAGCGGAGAGATATAGAGTAGATGTTGGCAAATACAATTTAAGAAAAAATACACATACTCTCTCTTGCTCTCGAACAATTACTACAATATTTGGCTGCTTGGGAAAAAGTCTTTCATTCTATCCACATAATAAAACTCTCGAAAATATGGGAAATATAATAATTAATACTGCTAATACATAAGTTTTTTATGATAAATAAAAAAAAAAAAAACTTGCTCTTTATCTATTTTTAAAAGAATAACTAAAATAATGGAGGTAATTTCACTACTGAATTTTGTGATGCTACCTATGTGGATAAATAAAATAAATATCGGACAACCTCACCCAAATCGATCTAGTCCCAAATTAGGCTTAAGAAGACTTGTGTTATGGGACAATATACGTACTTATATAGATAAATATATACTTAAATACATAGAACAACCATGAAACAAGCACAAATATTCGAGTTCATCACACAAACATTTGCCCCGGCCGGGATTCGAACCCGGGACCGCCGGCTCAGTAGGCAGGTGTCTACAAACCGAGCCAAACGCGTCGACAAATTCGATGAATTATTCCTTTAGCTTTAATACTAAAGTTTGTTTTACATTCCGATAAAAATAGCTTGGACTAGTCGTCAAGCACCCTAGTTGTAATACCTTAACTGTACAAGCATATTATATTTCAATAGGTACCCGTCTATTTCAAAACATTTTATTAAAAAAATCCAAATAATCATTTCACCAAATCCATAATATTATACCATTGAATATTATATTTTTCAAATATCGGAATATTAAATAAAATGCTATGGGCTAAGCAAACAATTTAACAATTGACATAAAAAAATCAGTTTCAATAAATGCGTAAAATTTCATCTGCCTATACCTCCCAAATGTCAAATTCACATATCCAATTAAAAAAATATATAAGCTTAACTACGACTCCATACATTCACTGTCCGCGTTTTGACATGGTCGACGCAACCGCATTCATCAGTGCATTTCATACATACGCGCCGCACACATTCATAATTTACATGTGTTTGTGTATGTAATAGATATGAGAGTATATACTACACACATGATTATAAAATGAAACAGACTTTTAGTGTTGCTTTGTTCAACTGAAAATAACCATGTTTACAAGAAATGGATTATAATTTCCGGAAAAATCTTAACAGCGTTTTTGTGTAATGACTATAATGCATCTCTGATACATTTTATCATCAATTCACCATACACCAAAATAATTATTAAATTAACCTATTGACCGCCAAGCGGTCTAGCAATTTACCGTGCCACTGACGCCAGAGTAAAAAAAAAAGATGTGCCCCAAAATCAACAGGGATTGAAAAATACTTGTAGGGGGTAGAATTACAAAGTTTTTGATCATTGAAATTTGGACGGCTGTGGCCGACGTGGCGTCAGGGGCACGATTTTTTGTTGACGGCCACAGCCGACTGTGGCGGTCAAAAGGTTAAGTACTCGGAAATATTATTGTTAAGAAAAAAAAGAAGGTTACGTCAACAGAGTTGCAAATTAATCATGTCTGTCATCTAATAATCTGCTGAACCGCTCTCCACGAAGGCCATGTGCTGCTTTTATTCAACGGAAAGAGGCTGTTAAAAGAACAGAAATCTACGCGCATTCCATTTTTAAATTTGAACAATTCTGTTCTGAATTCTAACCACACGATGAGTACTAAATCTATTAAACACGAAAAAGATAAAGGAAGATTTGTAGAAATCAATAAAAATTTATCGACTAGAGTGTAGGATGATTTTTTGACATTGGATTCTATGGAAAACGATGAACCTGATGGTCATAACTATGTCAATTGTCAGTGTCATGCACAACAACACAGATACTTATCTAAGTCGTACACCGCAACAAGTTTTCAAATTTTCTTTCAAACTGAAACTTCCTGCAATTTTTCTTTGTCTTAAACTCGATAAACTTCCCCTAAACATTAATCTTTAAAGATAACTCGACTTTCGTTCAGAAACAAATAAGCCACGAGGCGAGGGTGGAATTTTAAATTTCGCAATTAGTTCAGCGATTGTCTGTTTTTGGTGCCACTTCGTTTTCTTAATACGGCTCCATTTTAAATAGGTATGTAAGACACGCAAAGAAGCGCAATAATCATAATTTTAGGAATATGCAAAAGCGCATAGAATTCTACATCAACAGTAATTACAAGGAAAGGGAGCCCTTTGACGCCTAGAAATTTATTTCTTCGAATGCTTCATTTGGCCGAAAAATTATTTCGCAGAATTTTCGTTCCTCTGTCATCATTATCCTAATTCCTGCAAATATCATCCTATCGATTGGTTTATATTCTGCTACATAGAATTATGCAAAAATAAAGTCGGCGATATTAGTATTATGCTTCGAGAAATTCGGCGGAACATTCTGCTACATATAATGCTGCGAAATTGAATTTGCCCATATTCTGCAATTCAAAATTCTGCCAAATGAGTGTTATGCGACATGACAGTTGTGCTATGTATACGAGTAGGTATGCCAAAGTATCATTCGGCTAAAAATGTTTAGGCGATAACTGTCATGCGGAGTGTATTTCGGACAATCGATATTATGCAAGATAAAGGGAACCCATATTGATTGAATTGAGGTAAGGTTAGGTTTGTTTCATAACAGTCTGAAATATTTTACGGTTGCAAAGAAAAATGCTGTCTACGAAATTATTTTTCGGCGAAATAAAAAATTCGACGAAAAATAATTCTAGGAGCAATATAGACCCATAAGGAACACTATGTCCCACTTAATATACAATACGATACAACAATAGAAGTTACTCTTTATTGCACACCTCATAAAACATACAGGAGAAATACAATGCAAGAAATTACAATTAGAGGTAAACAACAGGCGGTCTTATCGCTAAAAAGCGATCTCTTAATATATTTAATATAGTTAAATTAAAGCTGTTCTAGGCCAGGCAGTGGCGTGACGTCTAAAGTATTCTTAAGCAAGCCGGGGCAGAATTCACTCGGTTTTCTTGCAGAGCCATAAGTAAACTAAAATCCACAGACCTACGGACTAAATTGACAACTGACTGACAGGTAAAATGATACCAGGAACAGCAAAATAAAAATAGTGAAGGTATATGTCGATAACAATATATTGACAAGTTGTAAAGTACAAATAACAGACTACCTAGTTTAAATCAAAAATAAGTATATTAGTTTCAAATAAGAGGTACAAATTTTGGTTTGTTTGATTTTCGAGGTAGTGGATGGATAAAATGCGTTTTTACCCACTAGTTTTAAAGCATAAAAAGGTTTCCGAGCCTGTAGGTAAAAAATAAAACACCTTGTCCGACGATAACTAGTCTTTATTATAAAATATTATTCATTCCCAGGCTCCGTTATTTCGTCATCTACATCATCATCATCAGTTACATTTATAATAAAACGATCCGAAACATTGTCCACTAAAATGGTCGAGTTGTAACATTTTGTAAACTTCTCTTGTTCTTTGTATTCTGTCGAAACTTTAAAAACTGAACTTCTTGAAATACCAAGAATTTCGGATGATTTCATGACACACTCGATTTTATTGTCATGAATGTCCTCTGGGATATTTTGTTCGTCCTGCAATCTGTCTACCATCTCATTATAAATATAAACGTAAACTTGATGAATCGTCTCTTTTTCAATTTCACTAATAGATTTTTTTCTCCTTTATATCGGAGGCAAACATTTTGATAAACATGGCTCTGGTCCCGAATCTTGCGAATCCATAATAACACGTAACAATTTCAATAAACACTCGTAATAGCAATGATAACGTATATCGTTAGATACATAAAAGTAGTTTGTAAACAGCGGTCAACTATTTCTGAAGATACCCGCCTTTTTTTGTTAAAAGATGGACCACATTGTTGGGAATTTGAAAATAAAGAACAATACTTTTATTAATTCATTTAATTAAATGTATGTATTCAATAAACTATCAATTATCATAAATATATAATTGCATGTTTCATGTACATTATTGCTGGTTTGACATTAAATTTTTATCTCTAATTAGGGGTCTACAGACCATTTGATCTGTCAAAATCACTGGAAAAAGTTGGTATATAGATTAGCCGATCAAATTGCCAATTTGATTGTCCCGTCTGGGTGGACCTTAAACCTACGATGTAACAATAATTTTAATATCGATGAGAACGACACTGGCCAAACTGTGGCAACATTTGTTCATACTTACTTGTCAATTTAGTCCGTAGGTCTGTGGATTTTACTTTAGATACAAAGGTGCTGAAAAGTATTCTAATAGGCCAGCCGCTAATAGCCGTGTTCTATTGACGCCACACAATTGTTCTTGCAGATTACTGTCTATATATATCTATCTATCTATATATCAGGGAACGAACCTTCAACCACGAGTAACTAAGAGGGAAGTGTCAAGAAGTAAGTATCGCATTTCTCGAAACAATGGGCAATTATTAAAATTCTTGGTGTGCCTTATCCAGACACTTTTTACCTCCCAAGCACTCGTACTTCGTCAATCTTTAAGTAAAAGTTAGCAATTTTAAGCATTATCCATCAATTTGTACTTAGTGCAAGCCATCTGGCATAAATCCGACATGAATATACCTTTTTAGAGACGTAAAAATTGGGTATAATAACCACAAATAGTAAGGTTATAAATCAAGATATAACAAACTTTTTGTTCACTTGTGCGAGGCCGTTTATTGTTAAATATGGAATACATTAAAAAACCGACGAATGTGTCGATTGTGTGTGAACATTTTAAGTGTTTGTATGAAAATGTTTTCGTAAACCATTCTTAAATCACTTGCAACATTCTAAAGGTTGTTATATATGGTAGTGTACATAAACATTAGTCATTAGTCAGTCGAAACAACGACATAATTATGTAAACAGGCATGTAAGAAAAACACGCAATTATTTTTTAGTTATTTATGTTAACATAAAACATTTATAACCGCGCAAAAATATTTATTGAAAACCTCATACTATTACGAGTATACGCTTTTTTTGAACAAACGATCTTGTAAAATAAAACTCAATTGTTTTTACAACATTCACATGATGCTTAAACATCAGGAGGTGACGTAAAAATGCATGTTATTTAAATACTAGGACTGTCTGCAGCTGGGGAACTGGTGTGTCAAACTAGGCTATCACTACCATCGTCTGTCATTTGCAAAGCTAATGTCAGATGTAAAACCAAGTGCGCAACTAACATACGTAATGCAGAGAGCTAGTGGCTAAAATCGATGTTTCCAATGGCATATGTTTGAGATTTCGCCATTGTATGTCTACTTGAATGCTGTACTTTATTTGAGGGAAACTTGATGAGCTACTATCTTATTGAGAGATGATTATAGAGAGTGCTAGCGATAAGTATAATTTTGATATACTGAACCATTCAACATCTTGTTAGTCACTTAATTTAAGGTGCTAATTCAATTTAGCTATATTTCATTTTTACTGTGGCATTCATTTCTAAATTATATCGTTACAATAGAATATACTATATAGTAAGTATAGTGGCGAGATTATTCTCGATGTCAGCGACAAATTAGAATATCCAAAATTCTACTCAATTTGTATACCAACATTATATGTCCATGGTAAAGGCTGAGGTACTTGCTAGATTGAGGATATCGTAATGCCTCGCCGATTTAGGCCCTAGGAAATTTATAAAAGAGGAACCGATTAACAGTATCACAAATTTCCATACTTTAAACCTAACGAGTTGCGACTTAAATTAAATTTATCTTACTTGGCATGTAAATTTTATGAAGGTTCGATAGAATACAGAGGTTAAAAATGCGTTGTATAATAGATACCTAATTAATTGCTTGATTAGAAATTATTTGGCAGATGTTTCGTTGTAAGTTATGCCGCTAAACAAAGAAAGGCGCAAGCAGTTTATATTACATTTTATGGACCACAGACGTATTTTTACAGTGTAAAAGTCAGCTACGTTTTATCGATATTTTTTATATTTTTTCGGCGTAGTAATAATAGCGTCCTCTTGAACTTTATTTAAAATCGGAGTATTTTGGTTTAATTTTGACTTTAAATGGTTATTTAAAGACATTGAAAGATTAATGTTCGTAGATTTTTTTACATTGGAAGTTTTATTTTGTAGCAAACATTTTTTCCTCTTCTTTTATGACGCTGTTATCAATTAGTACGGAAGGAAGTTAATTCAGTGTTATTTACGACTTTCCATAATAGGTGCTAATAGTTAATTCTTTTTACCGTAAATGACTGGACGACAAACTTATAGTATCAGGTGTAAATGGCGCCACTGTGCAACTAATACGCTTTATAGAGAAACCGCTCCTTTATGGAGAAACGTTAGTTCCACTTTCTGCCACTGACACTTTGTAACACTTTGTATTGTACAATGTTGTGATAAACCTAAGGTCTAGCTAGTCGATATTGTACGTACTTGAGATCTGTATTAGTGGGTACACAAAGAGTGGAATCCTTTTAATTATACCAGAAAATTAGGAAATGAAATAGTTGAGGAAAATACTTTGATAATTTTTGAAATAGAACTTTGTACCCACGATATGTTGTACGATGACAAAAAAGAAAAATACGTCAATTATTGTCAACCTAAGTCTCAATTTAGTATTTGAAGCTTAGAACACCTATCCGAGATCTTGCCAGCGCCAATTAACTCCTACTTTAGCAATATGTGCTAATAAACGGGTGTGTAATGATAGATATAACAACGTTTCATATAATTTCAATGGATATAACAACATTTGATATAGTGTTTCATTTGATATAACAACATTAGGTATAATTTCAGTGGGTATAATTTCATTTAGTATAAAAGACATTTGATATAACGTTTATATTCGCAAGATAACCTAACACTCCTCCTCGCTTCGCTCGTCGTCGTACCTAACCATGACTCTATTACAATTTAACTTTCATGTTTGAGCAGTTTGAGTGTGTATTGAGCCTTTAAACGTATTATATCAAATGATCATTATACTATTGAGTTTTATATTATATTGTATGTGTTTATTTTAAAATATCTATCTCATAAGTGAAACATATAAATGACAAGAGCGAGCAATATGTCTAACTTTATCATATCTTCTTTAAAATGGAGCTTGAATAGCAAAAAAATATATATCCCCCTAATGTTACAAAAGTTTATGTGTGGGTTTGTTACTTCTTCATGTCGAAACGGGTGGACGGATTTACATGATATTTGGAAGAGAGATAGTTTACACGCAATCTTAACACAATAGGCTATTTTTATCCCGAAAAAAACAAGCATGGGTTCCTGAAGAAGATAGTATCCGTTTTAATGCGAGCGAAACTGCGGGCAAAAGTTAGTATCTGATATTGTAATTTCGCGATAAAGCCATAACGTAGATACTGCAATACTGAAAAATTGCAGTGCCTTGTCTTATTAGCACCCTAGTTTTATAACACCCTGCTCTGATGCTTTTTATTTTTATTTTATTTTTATTTATTTATTTAATTTTTTTTTTTTCTGAACCAGTTATAGTATTTTATGCAATCGTTGCACAATGAAGGTTCTTAAAGTCGAGTACCGCGTTTAGGTCAAGAGGCTTGCCGAGTGGCCAAAGTAAGGTACGAGATTTTAAGACCCAATTGTGTAACTATTGCATACAATACTTTTTATACGAGCAAAACACAGAAAAACATTTTTTACTTTAATCGTCATTCCCCAAAATGATTTTTTATTTTTGATCTAACCTTTTTCGTTCAACTAAAACTGACCTATTAAAATTAAAATACATGATCGCGATGGTCATGGCGTGATTGGTTAAAATTTTTGACAAGTAATTTCAACCAATCAGTGAACAGTAGCGTGCTTTTTTAGGGTTCCGTGGCAAAAAACGGAACCCTTATAGATTCGTCATGACTGACTGTCTGTCTGTCTGTCTGTCTGTCTGTCTGTCTGTCTGTCTGTCTGTCTGTCTGTCTGTCTGTCTGTCTGTCTGTCTGTCCGTCTGTCCGTCCGTATGTCACAGCCATTTTTTTCCGAAACTATAAGAGCTATACTGTTGAAACTTGGTAGGTAGATGTATTCTGTGAACCGCATTAAGATTTTGATGCAAAAATAAAAAAAATAATAATAAATATTGGGGGCTCCCCATACTTAGAACTGAAACTCAAATTTTTTTTTTTCATCAAACACTTATGGATAGGTCTTCAAAAATGATATCGAGGTTTTTAAAATATTTTTTTTCTAAACCGAATAGTTTGCGTGACAGACGCTTCCAAAGTAGAAAAAAGTTGGTCCCCCCCCCCCCTCTAACTTCTAAAATAAGAAAATGAAAAATCTAAAAAAAGCATATGATGTACATTACTATAAAAACTACCAACGAAAATTGTTTTTAACGAGATCTAGTAAGTAGTTTTTTTAATACCTAACTTTGCACCTAATTTATATGGGGCGCTATACATACCAGGTGCAAACTTAACTTAACCACCTAGGGATGGAAAGTGTTTGTACGGAACCCTCGGTGCGCGAGTCCGACTCGCACTTGGCCGGTTTTTTCAAGTATCTATAAACGTTTTTCACTTTCTATTTTTAATTCAAATATGCTGATGTTCTCCTTTTGAAATTATTAGAGTTGAGTAGAAAGATGTCTTATGAATATTAAAGTTCTGTAGCGGGAACCATAGAGTATAGAATCATTGGTACAGGATTAAAAAGTGCGTTATTGGGATTTTGTCTGTGAAATTATAATTGAAAGATTAAAGTACGCGAGTATAAAAGTAAATAAATAGTATAGGACAATCATACACAAATCGACGTAATCCGAAACAAAGCAAAACTTGTACTATGGGTACTAGACATCCATGACCCAGGAACGACTACTCGAGTTCATCACACAAATAAGCCCCCGGCTGGGATTCGAACCCAGACCCAGATACAAACTGCATCATCAAACTAACTAAACTAGTAACTAGCTCTTATACAATTTATAATGTATGGAAATGAAGGGGAACAGTTGACACATCCGAAGCACGCGCAAGGCCTCCCAGCAAGGTCTAGCAGCATATTAAAAATACCTACGAGCGAATAATCCACATTCCTACGTAACATTGTAGGGAAACGAGTTGAGTAATTGCGTTGTGAATTTGTATTTTACTAATGGAGAGATCGGTGCAATTTAAGAGTTGTAAGTATGTAGATTGTGTGGGAAGCGAAATGGTTGTTGGTATGTTTCCATGGTTTTACGGAACAGCATATGGCCAGAGGGAATGGAATATTGTGACGTGGCAACCCTCTATTGATTAGCACTACTATTGCGGCAGCTGATAATAAAAAGACATTAAAAAAGTTCGAGATTCAACGATTGTTTTTGGAAGACACGTTCTGACCTGCCCTGAAATAAACCTGTGCCACATAGACGATAATCTACTTCGATACTACTATTACTATACTACTTAGATAGAAAACTTGACGCACAGAGATATCAAATGATGGATTAAAATTCAAAATACAATTCCTGGTAGTGTAAACGGCCATTGTCTTATTATATGACAAGACGAGATCACTTCGCACCACAAACCCTGCTAGTAGCCTAGGCGCCAGCGCAGAATGTGAGTTATTTATGGCATCATCTAGCTTAAGGGAGCGTCCTCACGTAACAAAAAAAGATAAGAAACTTTACGTGAAATTACAGGCCTGACGGTGAGGAACCTCACTATGACATTCTGTATTATGATGACTAAATTAAAACTAAACTAATTAGCCGTAACCGCCGTAACTCAACTGTTACATTACTAAAACCCCCTTAGAATATTATTAGGAAGTATATAATTTTTTTATTATCTCACTAATATTATAAAGGCGAAAGTTTGTGAGTGTGTTTATGTGTTGGTTTGTTAGTACTTCGCGCTCAAATGGCTGGAGCAATTTTAATTAATTTTTGGTATGAGTGTAGCTGACACCCTGGATTAACACATGATACTTTTTATCCTGAAAACGCGTAACACCGCAGGCCAAAGCTAGTAATTTAATAAACCATTTAGCAGTAATCTAATATACCAGTAGTACCATTACTTACTTTGTATTCACTCTCCCACGCGCTCACGTGGAATAAATTTTCACTATTTCTGAATTACTGGAAATAATAAAATAAATAAGTGTCTTAAGATGATTTGCCACCTATTGCTTTATTTATTTTTTTTAATTTGTATGACTATTTCAGATGAAAATATTATGTCTAAAAAACCAAACCCTTAAGTTTTTCAATCCGCAAATCATGAAAGGTCGCTAGCCGCATGCGCGGCACATCGCGCGCCTAAAGCGGAGCGGACGCGCGGTTTAGGCGGGCGAGCGCACGCGCATGTCAATGAGGTGGTGCGCTTGTTGCCGGCGGAGGTGGGACAGTCCGGCTATCAGTGAGACACAGGCGAAATACGTACAGTGATTGAATTAAGACGATATGTTTCAGAAGAACAAAACAAGTAGGATCCGACCAAGCTGCACTGAGTATTTACCACGCCTACGTATCCTCAGTTCTGCGCTATGGTCTTCTGCTCTGGGGGAATGCTATATACGTCGATTGAGCTTTTAAGGCTTAAAATAAATGCATACAAAACCTATGTATACGACATCATAAAAAAAAATTACTTAGATACACAGAAAACATCCATAGCGATTCGAACCCATCGCCGTGGGTTCAGTAGGCAGCTGCACTATACGCCAACCGCGTCGTCAATGATTGCGGCCTTAAGTTTGGTTCCACGTTTTCCAAACCAAAATAGAATGATGAGAATGTTTTAAGAAAGAAGATGAAAATTATATATATATTATGAATACACAACTGCCAAGTTTTTCAACCCGCAAATTGGTAACGAGGCGGTGCGGTTGCTGCCGCCGGAGGGATAGTTCTGCTGACAATGCGAACATAAAACGAAGTTTGACAATTGAATCAAGTAGCAAAACAACTCGTTTACGCTAAATAAAGGCTGTATTAGCGCTTCTGCAGCTTGTTTGCTACTTGGGTTAAGACAATATTTTGCAGTGCATTGCCTTGAAGAGCATCATAAAATGAGAAATTGTGGGAAAACGAGGCAGAGGAAGGTCAAAAAGAACTAACTTTGTATTAAAGTTAAAAGGTTAAAGTTGCCTATATCTTTCTAAGCTACACCAAGGAGAACGTAGCTCTTAAATTGATGATTTATCCACATTAGAATCAAAACAATAAAAAAAACCCACAATTTCTTTAGATTAAAACACACTGCTTTGTCATAAATATGTTTGCAATAAAAAATGAGATTTTAAAGAAATAGGCAAAGCGATTTTTTCATTATTGCATATTATCAAAGACTAAAAATCACAAATAGTGTAAAACAACTGCTGTTTCTCCATGTAAGTAAACCAAAATGGGAATGCTCCATACATGTCCCGTATATTATAAAATAGAATTAGAAAAGAATTAAATTATGACTGGTTCGGTAAATTTTCTTCCTGAAAGTTTTCCATTCGCAAACTGCTAAAAAATCATGGTCACCACTGACATTGATGACGCGCAGAACCAAATTAGGAGCCAGCATTAAAATAATGTGCCCATAATTATGATCATTGGCAAAATCATCAGGTGCCTGACACATTGAATTTTTATTGGTTGTTTTTCACACAATGCCTATTGGTTGCAGGAAAATTTATTGAAAATTGATTCATACAAACAATGGTTGTCGTATAAGGCGTCGATAAATTGAAAGAAGCGTTAGCCGGCCTATGTTTTTACGAGTTTTAAATTGACAACGCGCGAATTGAGACATACTCGTATGGCTGAATTTTGTTAACACAAAGCGACGAAATATGTATATTTCACGTACAAGTACAATGTCAGTTAGCATAATGCATTTATTGATGCCTAAAGAATTGAGGTCTAAGTGGGCGTCATGTTCTGTGGATAATCTATGTATAAGTGTTATAAAACTCTATTATTTTATTGTAAAATCCCTTGGAGACGGTCATTATATCAGGAAAAACCTTAAGAGCGTGATGCAGGATCTGCTGGTAAAACTTTCTTTGTCCTCCTATCACACCGAAGGCTGGACCAATTTTAACTAATTTTGGTAATGGAATACCTGGTCATCCAGAGATGGTTATAGGATACTTTTTATACAGCTACAGTAAAGAAAAAAGTGAGACGCCGAAGCTGCGGGTCTCTATTCCTAAAATATAAATAGAAAGACCTACAATTTAATGGTCAAAATTTCACTCGGCTTGTGTAAATTTTACCTTTAAATTACAAATAGTCATTAGTGATATATATCTGATATATCGACATATCGCTCAAACAGCTTAATGTTAATGTCAAATGAAAGAAGGCCTTCACGTTATAAGTTTTCCGTAATTTTATGGATACCTATTGATATAGGTAGGTATCGTAAAAAAATCTTACACACAGATATATTGCTACTCGTATTTCATGATATAAACTATAAAAGTAATAAATGATCTTTATGGCCACTAGCATTGGCCGAAGATAAAAACGCATGCCTACAAGTCGCCCATTGGCTGGTCGATAACTGTAAACCAATTACATCTATATTTGGTAATGAGGCTGTATCTAGTTCTCAAGATGACATATCGTCGGTGCGATAGGGAGCTATAATATCGAGTGTACAGTCGATATCGGGAAAAGTAATGCTTATTTTGTCCGCGCGGCAGAGTGAATTTTTCAAAAGATCGCTGTAGTTTGGGTTTCTCCTCGATGTTGACAGCATTATAATGTAATGTTTGTCAGAATTTTCGTGACCCATTTTTTTCACAAACAGTAAGCGTTTCAGTATTGTCATAACGTCATAAAACAAACGTAACCTAACCAATGAGGAAAATTATGACGATTTTGTTATTAAACTACCACAGTTCTTTAATCTATCCGTACGCGTTTTTCTCATATTTCGGGTTGTACCTACGTATTTGATCATGATCAGACTTTTTTTTAACGTTGTTGGATCGGAAGGAATCGCAAACCCTGACTTAGGTTTTCATTCCTGGCTTAGGTCTCGCGCATATATGGTCACATAAAAAACTTAAACCCAAAATAGTATTTGGGTAAGGCTCAGCTTTGGACGCTCCTTGACTTATGTTTTCACGAATAAATAACTTTTTGCAAAAAAACAACGTTTATTAGTGAGCTCATAACAGAGCGCTTGTTGCGAATCGTGATGGAATCCAAAAATATGATTATATTCCTCTAAAATTCGTGAGCAATTGAAACGCTTCTGAGCCTTACCCATTTAGACATTCTTAGCCTAAAGTCTAAGTTTTTAACAAAGTTAAACTTTTCAATTACGTTTTCTATATACAATTAACTTTGTTACAAACGCGGTCGAAGCATTTTTTACTTTAAAAGCAAATTCACCCTAGAACGTCGGATTCTTGAAACTAGATTGTTGTCTTAGTTTCAAGCATTAAGTTTGTACACAAAAACCAGTGTTTTTCTTAACACATTCCAATCCTGATTAACCACCGCTCTCGATTCGTAATTAAAATATCAACAATGTTAGATCGTCGAAGGATCGATAGGTAGTAATAGAGTATAGTCGGGAATCCTGGCCCTCTTAATAAGGCCGAGACGGGATGGCGGTAAAAAGGTTAACTTATGAGATGGCCCGATCGTGTTACGCAGCTAACAAAAAGCGGTGCGTACGAGCCAGTTGTACGTTTGCCTTTAGAAGTTACGATTATTGGTGGAGAAAAAATAACAGCTGAAGGTCTACTCTGAAGTTTGAAATTGGTACCGCGCTATCCCTCTCGATCTCCTGTAAAGCAGTGTTTGTATGAGCAGGATGGTATGAAATTATGTCAGAATTTCGTACATCGGAGTAACCAGGAGGTTTGGGCATCGTTGGGTGGGGCAGGAGTCAAAGGAGCGAGAGAGAAAACGGTTGAGTGATGCGTTGTTCGTGATGAGTCCGTGATTGTAGAAATTACGAGTTGAACTCGGGAGTCGTCGTAAGTAACTACTCAATATTTGTACTGACTAATCGCAACCGGTTGCAAATATTTGAGACTTAAGTAAAATCAACAAATTGACAGTAAATAGAACTTCTTTTTTTTTCCTTTTATTTCTATTGCAAAGAAGTCTACAGAAATAGAACTAGGCCAAACTGATATTATATCTACGTTAAACCGTAATAACTATTTTATTTGAGACTAGCCGCTTGTATCTTCGATCACACTGACTTAAAGTTATAACCCTCTTTTTTATCATAGTAGATGAAAGCTTTTTATTAAAAAAATCTGGGAAGACCCAGCTTCCCGTGTATCAAAAATAGTACAAATCTGTCAAGCCGTTGCGACAGAGCCGCACCGATTGTGTTCTTCCATTAATATTATAGATGGCGGAGCTGAGGCACTGATGTGCGTCGTTGTACCGTCGTGTAGTCTCCCAAAAAATTAACACCTATAAACTAAGTATTTACTAGGTTTTAACCCTATAACGTTGAGCCAGTAATACATGTTCCAAGTACAAGATTTCCCAGTGACTTTACACTATTCGACTGTCTTGCGTAACTATCGGAGACTGTAAGGACAGAGTTGTAAGTTACGGTAGTAGGACGCGCGGTCTCCCGTGGACATTGTCGGGCCACACGGGGTGTTTTACAACGACGTACCTAATCTAATACCTACTATGTGTTTTGGTTGTACTGCTTTCGTTTTTCTGAGTCTTGAAATGTTGTTTAAATTGAAAAGCACACCGCTTACTTGCATTTTACATAATTATAGATGGTGAAGCTATTTGAAAATAGCGACTTACTCTATTGACGAATTTTTAAGTAGGTAACTGAGTGCACGAGCGTTTTTCAAAAAAAGTGTACATGGCAAAATTTGAATGTCCCACACGTTCAACGTGTTTTTTTTTTACTTTACCTTTAGTATTTGGGTATATGAGTGGTATCATTTGATTCTGTAGATGTGGGGCATTCATTTTATATTTATAAAACGATTATATTATATTTATTACTAGATTTATTGCAAAATAAAGATATGAAAAGTGCTAAAATGGGTATGTCCCACGTCGACTCAGTCATGTTCAGAGGCTTGCAGAAACTCGAAATAAATTTGTATGAATATTGAATGTGGTCACACAGATAAAGTAATGAGTCTAGATTTTAGTCGTGTGCTTTATTTATAAACAAATACGGTTTATAATGCCGAAAAACTACTTTTTCCACTGTCCAAAGAAATCGACAGACCGGAACTTCCGGTTATAGTCACAAGCGATTTTAACATACTTGTGCAATCGATATTCCCCAAAAAGCGTTAATTTTTCAATCCTGGCAACATTTTAATGCTATAGGCATCGGATTTCATTGCAAATATAACGTCAGTTCCGTGAAAACGGTGACGAAAGGTGGACGCTGTGTCAGTGCGCTAAAAATAGGATTTCGAGTTAGTAACAGTTTTTTCGGTAAGTAGATTATAATTAACTTTTTAAACACAATTAGACATAGAAGAAACTATCGTAGTATCCGAAACTAAACCAAAAACACATTGAATTGGTTCAGAACACGTTGAAATTTTGATTTTAAATTGTCGAGGTATAATTCGTCACGTCCGATTCGTGACGTGATATACTACCGGAACGATTTTGTGACGAATTGGAACTATAAAGCTTAGTACATAATCGAAATTTGACCGATGTTTTAACCGACTTCTAAAAAAGGAGTTACTTAGTTTGACCCATATGTTTGTTATACATGCATGTTTATCCGCCATTATCTCGCATTTGTCAGAACCGATTTTGATGCGGTTTTCGGAAAAGTATTTGTTATCTCCGGAAGAAATGACTAAAAAGCAAAATAACAATTAAAACATTTATAAAAACCGGCTAAGAGCATGTCGGGCCACGCTTACAGTCGAGTTTTTAATTAGGCGAACTAACTTGACAGCTGAAAGTGTTGTCAGAAATGAAGAAAAAAAATTGTGATTGGTTTATGTCGATATAACCTTAAGTATACACCCATAAACCTTAACATATTGCAATAAGGTTTATATTTGTTTATAACTGTCAAGAAAACAAAAGGCAGACAGCGTTCTAAGCGATGTCCTAAAATAAAGTTCGTTCGATGTAAGTATTTTAATTACAACCGTTTTTAGGGTTCCGTACCCAAAGGGTAAAAACGGGACCCTATTACTGAGACTTCGCTGTCCGTCCGTCCGTCTGTCACCAGGCTGTATCTCAAGAACGGTGATAGCTAGGCAGCTGAATTTTACAGATGATGTATTTCTATTGCCGCTAGAACAAAAAATACTAAAAATAAAATAAAATAAATATTTAAAGGGGGCTCCCATACAACAAACTTGTTATAGATTATGGTACGGAACCCTTCATGCGCGAGTCGGACTCGCACTTGCCCAATTTTTTATTAATGAGAATTAATACTGTTATTCTATATTTTGAAATGTTCATGTTGCTATTACTTGCTAAAGGTAATCGTAACATTGTATGTTTTATTTTAAACATTTTTTATAAAACATTATTAATAATCTATAAAAATAGATAAATAACACTAATAAAACTTTCAATATTAAGATTGTCATTTACTCATGAAAGATTTTTATGTAATACATTATAATATACATGGTAAATATTTATTATTACTAGTTTATTACATGTTTTATTATTACATATATAAACTAGTAATAATATATATTATACCATTTTGATTCCGTTGCAATAAATACTAAAATAAATACTATAATATTTTTGTGATTTTATTTCAATATATTCAATGTATGTACACTATTCCTTACATTTTCCAGTTAGTCACATGAGATTCCGTTTAGTTACTGTCCCAAGATTTGGGATGTTGAAAATAATTATTTCTGGCTGCTGCAGTGCAACAATTCACATATTTAAGCGTTAACATTACTAAATGAATATTCCTTAATGTAATAAAAAATATTATTCGTTGATTTGTCGCATTTTAATGCAAAAAAATACATGTTTTAGCAGTCATTTGGTGGCGATTGTGACGAACTGGACCTTTATTTTATCCTCAAAGCTTGCTCGTTCCATTAATTCTATAAATTAAACCCGTTTTAAATAGTTTATTGTCTGTATTTTAAATGTGTAAACTAAAACTAGTCCAAAAAATACTTCAATCAATTTATACTGAATTTTATATTAGTGACTATCCGGAACTAGTTTCACCACAATCTGAGTTTAAAATGTCGATATTTTCTATATTTTTTAATATTTTAATGCCATTTTCTCAAATAATACACTATAACTTATGGGGAATTAAATAAGCCAAGAAAATTTAAAATCGGTGTATAAAAAAAACCGTTTTCCGGTTCGTCACGTGTACACTTTTTTTGAAAAACGCTCGCACACCATTAAACGGTTCGCTACCCAATGTAATATTATTTAATTTTAGTTATAATCGTATAGTAATATATTGACATGTAAAACAATATTGTACAAAAATAAATGAATGAATGAATAGAAGTTATTATGAAACTTTTAATATCTAGGTAACTTTCGCAAGTTTTCATCATCTTCTGACGATTTCTTCATGATTAAAGTAAGTACAATGCTTAGTCAAAAAACGTGACTTGCAGGATTTAAAGCGAATACAGTAAAAAAAAGTATGTATCAATTCATTAATAATTTCAATTTTTACCATTAAAACGCATGACAGTTTTGGCATAACATTGGGTCGTCAGTTCAATGGACCTAAAAATTAAAAATAAAAAGAAAGTTCACATTTCCAATCCTTGAAAAATGCGTCCCTGTGCGTATACGCGCGCTTATGATATTCAGCGTACAGCGGCGGCAAAAACCGGGCCCGGCCATGCGCGGGCGGCGGTTATTACGGGAAGGCCTATGTTAATTACAATTATGTACCCGGTGGTACGTGCGTGGACACAGTACACAGAACTTAGGTTACGGGTTGGTTGGGGAAAGCGTTAAAAGACAAGTGATGATGGAGGAGGAATTGTTTTATTAAAATCGGAGGCCCGTTTTCATCATGACTGGTAAGTCAAAATTTATGTGTTTAAAATATGTATGTAACGTTTAAACGAGATACAGCTATAATATTTTTTGACAAATAATGATGTTTTCATTTGCTATAATGTTGTGGATTTATTTTGTTAATTTAATTGTAATTAAATTATTTAGAGTATCAACGCAGTACAGAAAACAGTAGACTACGGTGATGCAAACAATTCGTACCTATATCAATTGCGAAAAAAGGGTTTCAGATATACAATCGACAGAAACTTTTCTTACAGTCAAAGGCTACAGGAGAATTAGATTACTATACAATATCTCGTGTACTGTGTAATAGACAACACAATATCTGTGTAATAGACAACTTTCTCTACAAATCCTCCGATTCCTCGTGCGAAAACCGATCCCTTTGACACTTTACACCTCTGTGTACTGCGCGCATACGATGGACGAACAAAAAATACGATCCTATACAATTTTAATGCGTTCAGTGGAACTCAAGGGAGATTCCTCTCCCGGTTCTGAAAAACCTTGTGTCGACGATGTGATCAGAATCACGATTACGATAGCACGAATAAATATGTAATTGGTACAGTACACGCCTCCACGTCGCCGCCCTTGAGTATCCTCCAATAATTATAAACATCTAGAAAAAGTGAGCCAAGTACCTCCCATATTTTCGTGTCTTGGCGTTTTTAGATCGATAGGCGGGTCTAGTCTTTCGATAGTTGTGGAATTTGTGATTAACCTGTGTCGATAAGTTATCTATAAAATATCTATATACCTACACTTGATATAAATTACATAAGTACTTACAGTCTTTCTCAAAATGTAGGAGTAGTAATTAAAAGGAGATCCACCTCGATTTTTTTATAAATAGGCAAGTAAATAGAGGAAAGGTTGGCGGAAAACTGTATCAGCAAAATTTAATAGTATATTTACGTCACCCTAGGCCATAAATGGGATTTACTGCCCGCTACGCGGGGAGAAAATGTCACTTTCTGGTCAAGCCAGGACGTAAAACAAACCATGGGCGGTAATTAGTAAAGCTCCATCATCATTATAAATTTAAGATTTTCTTCGGTTTCCGCGACTGTCACATATTTAAGAGCTACGCTCCTGCCGGTGTAGCAATTTGTATGCATCTCGTTCTTGCGCCTTCTCCTTGATAGCCCGCCCGGTACAACACGACGTTCATCCTTCTCATTTATTTGGTCCATATAAGCTCTCCTTGGTCTTAAAGCTCTAGATTGCATATTTATATACGTACAAACAACTGAGATCACACCGTGACATTTACTAATTCACCGCCCTACTACTATAAAATAAGTAGCCAGGTACCTACAATATTTTTACAGAGACATCACATTTTTGAGCATAAATCTATTTTATTTTTTTAAGTGAGACTTTGAGTTGTAATTTTCACGTATTGTGTAATTTAGAATTAATCTGCTTCTATTGCCGCGTCTTTGATGCTAAAAAGCAACGGTAACGAAAACGAAGTCGCAATGCGAAAAGTTAATTTATTACTTGGCTAGACGCTAACGACGTAAAAAATACGACGCTACGTCTTTTCAGGAAATACGGGAAATGTAAATAAATAAATATTAACACTTAATGTCAGGGACGCAGTCAGAAATGTTCAATGCTCATCACACACATATTCGCCTTTGAGAAATTGAAATCCAGGTTCGCCAGCTTCGTAGGTAGATGCACTAACAAGGCCAACCGCGGCATCACTCCGCATCATCAAATAGTATAAATTTCACGATTTCTTGGTCTTAAAATATCATTCCTTCCGTATAGTTACACACTTGCTATTAGAGATCTTATTGGTCAGACAATGATTCCATTTTTCTTGAATATCTTTCTGTCTTCTCCTATTAAGGTAGTGATACCAATACGTTGCGCTTCGTCAAGTATATTATCTTGTTCAGTATTTTTCTCTTATCTTGGTTAAAATTAGCTAAGCGTTGCCCAAAGTAGGTAGCGAGCGTATAATAGCTTCCTAGTGTGGTAAAAAACAATAGAACTTGAATACCGACTACGTTTTGTGTAAATCTGGTAAAACTGAATATTTTATCATGAAAAATCGATGTTTTGTTCGAAAATGTACTAATACCGTTTTTGTTCCATATTCATTGATGACTATAACAATATCTAGGAAGACATTTGGGATTTTTTTATGAGACAACATAGTACAGTTTGCTTACCATAAACATGAATAATACGTGATAAACTTTTATAGATGCGTCAGTCATTACTAGCATAGAGGCATTTTATCTTCGTCCTCCGGGTAGGCAAGCACTTGTGACTCCTCTGGTGTTGCAGCAGGTGTTTATGGGCGACGGTAATCGCTTTCCATCAGGCGATACGTTTGCTCGTTTGCCCCCTATGCCATAAAAAAAAAAAGTCTGCAAATAAAATAAGCTAAACTTGTGTTTTATTTCTGTATTGTAATATAGTAGCTATAATTAATATAATAATAAATAAATACTTAACAACCTCACACAAATCGATCTAGTGACTAGATTCTAGTCCCACACATAATTTATTCTTGAAATAAAGATCATTGAAAAATAAAAGCAGTTAAATGACCAATAAACGATACCTTCATGCTGTCGAATCATGATTAATTGTGATTATGCTATTGGTTTAGTTGTTTTGATAGCTATCCTTACTGGTTTATGGACAGAAATTTTCCATACTTGCAAAACTTTCCACATGGATAAATCTTATTATCTTCTCAAAAATTCCTATAAGTCTTAGAGTTTCCAGAAATTTCCGGAAAAAATCTCAACTTTTTGGAAACTTTCCGCAACTTACTCATCTGTACATAAACGCTACTCAACTGCAAGCCAGATCCAAATTCTTTATTATATTTTTACAGGCGAAAATAAAATGCAGTCGAATTTAGGTCACACTTTTCATTGCTGCCATTTCTTTGCGTACCACGGTTGGAGATCTCGGGGAATATTTATATATACAATAGAGAAATATTGAGTGAAAGATATAAACTGGAGGTACCAGCTACGTTTTGGAACTCCACGAGCAAGTCGTATATCCCAAAACTGGTACTTGGCATTACGCGTACGTCTGCGTAGGCCTGGAATGCCCCCCGGCTTGTTCGATTGTCCTTAGGGCTTTTTTGGCATCCATACGGCCTCGAATCGCATACCTCTGGGTTCGACGTCCGATCACGAACCTCGCAATGTGTCAGCAAAAACTAAATGCTATGTAGTCTGGCCAATGTCTGTAATTTATCGCCGAGTTACGAGGAGAGGAGTTTCAGACGATGTTCACTGGTATTTGGTTATGGTTGGTTCACACTTACCTAAGTAACTAAATAGCGGCTCTTTCAGGAGACCACGCGATTATTTTTTTAAATGGCTCTAGAATTAATAATAATAATAAAGTTCTTCTTTCTTTTCCTACCTAATATCACACTTACCATATTGAAATATCGGAAAACAAAATGTTATACTACTAACGCCATCTTACAACTACGCAAGTATAATATTGGCAAAAGTAAGATAGTGTTACTCATATAACTTCTGCACTTCTTGATATTTTATTATTGTAGTTAGAAGCACTTGACCCGTTACCGCACTTATCGCGACTGACATTATACTTTCGTAGCATTTTCGTAGTGGTAAAATGACGAAATATCAATTTGGATAATGCGCATAAGCATTTTAAACACATATGACGCAGAGGGCGCTCCAGTAGTGTAGAATTATGGTATCAAAGACTTTGGTGTAATTGATGTAACAGTGATAGCTCAGTTAGGAGAGCAGTACGCCGGAAACGTAGGGTCGCAGGTTCGAGTCCTGCTTACATTGCAGTGGATCACGTTGCATTTTTCTTTCATAATTTACTCCGCGTAAAAAAAATGTGTGTATAAATAAAAATGTGTTTTTTCCACATTATACCCAAATCGATAAAAATATTGAAAAAATATATCAATATCATTAAGAGAATATATCACTGCTCCTATTGCCTAAAATCAGTTCAAGTTAAGTTTGCGCCTGGTAACTATGGCGTCGCGTACAAATGGGGTCCAAATTTAACGTTACCGGGTTATATAAATCGAGGTATCATTCTCGTCTGAACAGAATGGGAAATATATTTTCTGTTTCAAGCCGTTTTAATTTTTGCGCAAAGTATTATAGAATTTGTGTACTGTGCGTCCGTTTGCGGCGGAAATTTGGACAAAAACAGACACCCACTAGTACTACCCAATTGTATAAAAATAAGCGCAATAATTGCACACTGAACATTTCCTTCCTATTCAGTTGCCAAAATTTTGTAACGGTTAGTTAAGTTCTGGAGGAGGAAACACTCGAGGACGAATTTGTATGAAAAAATTAGCCGTGATATATCCTCTTAAGGTATTTATTTATTAGTAGCCTGATTAAAATAATACATTAGTAGTGTTACAAAACATTTATCTTGCCAATTTTATGCGCTTTAAATAAACTGATAATTCCTTGAAGTAATGGAATAATTTCAATTACAATAAATACCAAATCCAGCTATTGTTATCTAAAAGATATCGCTTAACTGTTAGCGGTAGCTCTGTTCCTTCGTTGTTATCCACAATTGTCCGGAGTTAGTTGGGTCATTATTATAATAATTTTGACTTCGAATTATTGGTATGATAGTTGTTTCAACATGTTTAAATATATTAAAATGCCTTCAAAGATAAGCATTTTAAACACACACGTCTTAGAAGTTTAGTTTATGTTAGTTAGTTTTAGATTCGACCCCGTTTTGTATAAGTGTTTTAATATTTTTTTTATTAAGAAACAGTCATATATCTATAGTCAAACAGTAAGAAACAAACAGTCATATAGTATAAATAAATAAATAATAAATAAATATTAAGGGACAATCATACACAAATCGACCTAGTCCCAAACTAAGCAAAGCTTGTACTATGGGTACTAGACGACGATATACATAATATATAAATACATATATAGATAACATCCATGACCCAAGAACAAATATTTTGCACAAATATTTGCCCCGGCCGGGATTCGAACCCGGGACCGCCGACTCAGTAGACAGGTGTCTACCAACCGAGCCAAACGCGTCGTCAAGTATAGTAGTATAGTAGTTGATATATATGACTATAACAAATAGTCATATATATCTGAGACTCACGGTACTTTTCTATGTAAAATATGTTAATTTAAGTGTATCTGTAACCATATCGCTAAATGACGAGTTCAGATACTGTAGGTGGGCATTTCTCCGGAGCGGCATTTTTACGTGTCCGGGGGTCAAAACTAGTAGTAGTTGTCGTCTAATAATTCTGAATTAAATTAAGCATATACTTTAGAGTTTTTTTTGTCTGGCCAACTACGTTTTAACATTGACAATTATTAATTTACATCCTAAAAAAATATGCAATGTACTAAATTGACATTCACTGGGAGCGTCCGCTACCCAGATTTTGTGAAACAAAAAATCGTATCGCACGATAGGGTTTGTGTATTATATTTTAATATTGGTTCCCCTATAATTATATTAGTTTATTATTCGTATTATTCATAGGAATAACATTTATCAGCTATATATATATATACATAAATACGATTCTTCGTCGCGTCCGAGGCTAGCGGTTGATGTCCCTGTGATTTGCAAAACGCGTCTGTAAAGGTATAAAGAAATATACCCGCAACTTCGTGGCTCGTGCGCAGCTAGCTTCAGTCACGTCGTATTCGCCGGCGAGAGTGCACGTCGGCTCACGGCCAGTACACAGAGTTGACAAAGGTATGTTCGTCGTTCGGTGGGTTTGGTTACGTGTTTTTTTTTAATTCGGTGAAGCAAGTTGTTTAGTAAGTGTTTGAGTGTTTACCATTATAGTAGTGAATAAGTCATCCTCAGAGGTATGTAAGTTCATAGTAAATGATTCAAATCTGTATTATTGTTAGCTTTCTTGTAATCTTTAAAAAACTTAGAATTTTGAATCCGGTGTGTTTGATCTCCACGGATTCGGTGTAGTTTTTGACCACCAAAATCAATAAATTGGCCACTGGTATCAATTTTGGCTGTAGGAATCGATTAAAATGGGGCTCATTTCCCATTTACTACAAATTATTTAATGAGTAAAATTTGATTGGCCAATTTTCCATCACGTCATCACAAAGAGAGGTATTAATGTAGCTTATGCACGTGCCTCCGCTCGCTTTATATATAATATGTATCATCCTGCGGGAGACATGTTTTATTTTCGGAATAAAAATGAACAGTGTATTAAGAGAAGGTATGCAATCTCTGTTCCAAATTTCAAGAAAATCAGTCCAGCCAGTACCGGCATTTATATATGTCATTACTTTTTATATATGTCTTCACATTTCTAATTGCATCTGCATAAATATATTTCATATAAAAATATCGGTAAATATAATGTATGATTATTATCTGTAGAACTAATCAAACATTAAAAAACGTTCCTATTATACATAAAAAAAACAAAAGATAAAAAAAAACATATTTTTATCACAAATTTAAGCGAAATTATATTTTTATAGATAAAATGGCGAAGGAAACGAAACAGCAAAAATTAGAAAAAAAGAGGCTTGCAGAACGGGCTCGGAAAGCAAGCATTAAAAGTAACCCAATACTTTACGAAGAGTTAAAGGCAAAAGAAAGGCAAATATATCGCAAAAGGGTAGCTGAAGGTAAAATAAAACGAATTAGCGAAATGCCTCAGCGTATAAAAAATATAATGAGAGCAAAGAGTAGAGAAAGCTCTATCAAACACAACGCCAAAAAAAGACAGAATTTAAAAAAGGGACCAGTAATAGAAGAATTAGTAAACAGCTGCGTAAATGAACACCATGACAAGGTCCCTTAAGTCACAGAAGACAGATTGAAGAAAATCAGGACTCCTTAGAAGAACACCAGTAGCCTTCAACTTCTGCGTCATTTATGAATCCACCAAGTCCTTTAACAAGGCCTTCAAGCCCCGCACCATCATCTGGAGTGGATTCTTCTGCTCCATCAAGTCCATTAAGCAACAGCTCAGTAAAAATAAGGTTGAGATCGAATATTTTATCCAACCCTGTTAATACAGATAATCTAAGTGCAGTAAATGAAACTAAAGCTCAAACACCAAAACGTGCAAGAATCGCCGACGCATTAACATTTAGAAAATACAGATACAGAGTTAGTAAAGAAATCAAATTGCTTCATCACAGGATCACTGAACTTAAATACCAAAAAGAAATATACAGAAAACAAGTATTTCGACTAAAACGAAAAACTGAATTACTAAGTATGAGAATAAATTTACCGGAAGAAAGTATTTCTATGACAGGTACAGATTCAAATGGCCAGGCTTCACACGCTAAAAGTAATCAAAAATCAGAGACTCTTCAGAAAATGAAATCTGACGTGCAAACGTTTTATGACCAAGATGAGAACAGCCGCATGTGTCCGGGAAAAAAAGATAAGACAACAAAAAATAAAATAACAAAGCAGAAACGGATTCTCACTGAATCGTTATTGAATCTGCATAAAAAATTTAAGCAAGAACATCCCGAATACCTAATAAGTTATTCGAATTTCTGCAAGCTGCGACCATTTTGGGTAAAACTGCCAAACGTACAAGACAGAGAAACATGTATGTGTGAACTTCACGATAATTTTGATCTTGTGATATCAGCTCTCAAAAGAAATAAAATAATATTAGAGAATAACGCGCAAGAGGTTTTGACTTCCTTGTGTTGTGATAGTGCTAATATCAAATGCTTATCTAGACAATGTGAAGACTGCAAATCAAAAACGTTAAAATACCAAGAATTTGATAATTCAAAAGAAGTTTACCTGACTTTATGGAAGAAAGTGAAAACAAATTATGAGAAAAATGGCCAAACGAAAACTACATTGCAAACTCTGAAAGAAAAATCAACTACTTCTTCTAAAGGATTAATAGAAGAGTTCGATAAAATACAAAGAAAATACATGAATCATGTGGCCAATATTATATCACAACGCCGCTATATAAAACAACTAAAAACTGGATTACGTGACGACCAGTGTATAATTCATTGTGACTTTAGTGAAAACTACAACACCAAAAATATGCAACTGAAATCCAATCATTTCATTTTGGTAGTAGCAGAAAACAAGTGACGTTGCATACGTCGGTATTATATTTCAAAAAAGAAGGACTACCTGTCACACAATCATTTCGCTCATTTAGTGAGTCTCTTCGACATGATGCTGTCGCCATCTGGGAGCATTTAATTCCTATATTAAAATACATCGAAAATGAAGCTCCAGAAGTAAGATCTTTACATTTTATATCTGACTCCCCAACAGCCCAATATCGAAACAGAAAAATGTTTTTTATAATGTCCTGCTTACATTGGAATTATCCAAGTCTAGACTGCGTCGAATGGAATTACACTGAAGCAGGACATGGCAAAGGTGCTCCCGATGGCGTTGGCGGAAGCTTAAAGAGTACCGCAGATAAGATTGTCGCTCGAGGCAATGATATACCGGACTTACGATCTCTAGTCGATAAACTCAAAAAACATGTCCAACATATAATTATAGAAGAAGTTGAGGAAGCCAATATGTTTGAAAAAGATTTACTGATCCCATCAAATTTACGCGAATTCTCAGGAACTCTAAATGTGCATCAAGCTATTTGGAATGCTGATAATAAGCAGTGCCTATCAATGAGAAGACTTAGCTGCGGGATTAATGAATGTTTGCATAAATCGGTACAGTGTCCGCATGGTCACCATATAGGTTACTACTTTTTGAACGACGCAAACCGTAATACTAAGGAAAAAAGAAACATGAAATTAGGACAAGATAAAAATAAAGCCAAAGATACGTCGTCAGTTAAATCGTCAAAAGATAAGATAAATATACTAAGCAATATACTTATTAAAAAAAAAGGGCACAAAATCAGACAAGACTAATGAAAGTGGCGAAACGAAGATAAAACAAGACAAAAAACAGAGCAGTGCAAAGAAAATAGGCAAAAAAAGTTGCGACAAAACTCAAGTGGGAAATTAACTCGGAAATAAAGATATTATAAAAGCCGAAAAAAATACATTTGTAAAGACTCCGCATGGTAAATTATAAAAAAATCAACAGTTGTGCAAAAGACACCTAAGGAACTAATAGGAAAGATAATGACAAACCCGAATAAAACTATTTGCGAAGATAGTAACGTCGAATTTTTGGACTTTAGCATTATACATAATGACAGTTTATCGGGTATAATGCCAGATGTTGAATATCTGATGAGTTCTACACTGAACGAGAATGTATTGTCTACATTTAATGAAAAAGCTATGAGAATGGAAAATATAGTTTGGAAATCGAATAAAAGAGTACTGGATTACAACAAACCAAGTTGTTCAAAAAAACTGTTTGATAGGAATTCAGATCGGATCGTGGCTAAACTGACCCATGAAAATATAATAGAGAGTAAAGAGATACCAAAGCAAAGAGTTTTGCAAAGTAATCAGTCAAGAAACCAAGGAAAGGAAAATAAGAAACGAGTGTGTGAGAGCAGCTATGTAGAACTTTCAGATATAAGCATAAAGAAAAATGATTCCTTCTGGAAAGAAATGCCTGACATCGAGAAATTGATAACTTCAACCTTAACTAAAAATGTGTTTCCTCCGTGCAATCGAGATACCGAAACTTCAGAGTTAGATTCAGATGACGATTATAATATATTTGATTAGTCTTAGATCTCAATTACTTTAACTATAAAAGTATAATTTTAAGTTTGATCTCTTTCTAAACCATTATTTTAATAAGATTGCTTTATGATATATAAAGATATTGTTTTGTTTGGGATTACTTTACCTACTTTTATAAGTTTGTTATGTTTGTACAGAGTTTTGTTAGTGTTATTTTATTACGTAGAAAAAGTATTAAAATATTATATTTTAATAGACCATAGTGCCTACATAGATAAAAAACCGATGATTATTATTTTTCAAATCAATGTTATTATTGAGCAGAGAATAGCTTTATAATTTTAGAAAATCAGCATTCCTGGCTCAGCAGACAAAAAATATACAATCACTTATTTTAATGTTGCAATAGATGACTGTTAAAACTAAAACTTCAGTCAATAAATATGTTAATTATGTCTTCTACAAGAAAAGCGGAAATTTTCCGTTTAATTTAACTAAATGATTGTGTTCCTTGTAAGTCACATTATTTTATAAAAATAAAGGCTTTTTTTACAAAATAAATAACTTGATTTGTTCTAAATTTGATTTCAGTGACGAGTATTTGAATACGGTGGCACTGTTTTTGTGAATATTGATATCGGTGGATGTCTTTGATTTCGATGATTGTAAAATCTAAAATATCTCACGAACCACACGGTCTACAGATAGGCCTTTACCACGAATATTTTTTTTATTTTTTAGCTTAATTTCATATATTAATGTCTGACACCAAAAACATAAAAAAATAAAATGACCACCGAAGTCAAGCAAAATAGCTCATCTCGGAGAATTGCCCAGGTAAAGATTACTATCTCCCTTTTTAAATTGTACGCCTATCGAAATGGAAGATTACCATCTCAATGAGTAAGAAGTCAAAAGTCGGAGTGTGTGCTAGTGTCGATTAGGCTTCCTGTCACAGGTATTACATACTTACTAGGAAGTCTCGGCCTTATACCATTTATTTGTATCTCTAATTAGTGAAATAAATATTTTTTCATTTTTCATTTTCATTTTCATCTATCTTTGGACCTAAGTATATCTTTTGGCAGATGATGATGACAATCCCTGGCGCGGTGGTGGGTGCGAGTGGCAGGCCCCGCCAGCAGCCGGCGGCTCCACCGCGGCGCCCACCTACTCGTATTTTGACACATAAAAATTTCAATATTTTACATTATTTTTAATTTTTCAAGCTTCGAAATACGGTATTTGATGACAGCTCAAATCAACTACTCTATCATCAAAAACGATCTGTCTGTATTAAGAGCCTATGAAGCTAACGGTTTTTGATGTCATAAAAAAATGTAGTCAGAACACGTTTCCTTTTCAGTTTTTGTCCAATTTTTTTTTTTTTTTTTTATAAGCCTATTTGAGTGTCCCATTATAAATAGTATAATGTCCTAAAGTTAGTGATAGTTTATTTGGATCAGTGTATTGTTGATGTGTGTTAGTGTTTTTTGTTACAATTTATTGTCACTATAGCCGCGTATTGTGGTGGTCAAAAAATCTCGCTCGATGCCGAACCTAGTAGGCACATGGCATCCTAAATCTTTATAATTAGAGAAAGCCCCATTAGCCGCTTTCTACGAGTAAGGCGTCTGCGCACGCGCACGTCTTTATTTACGCAGTTTCCGGCGGCGCAGGAAGGACGTGGACAGTTACTTCCGTGTCCTGCATTACAAATTACAATCGCGAAACTAAGGGACTGACTCGATTCTACTCAAATAATAATAAAAGACAAGACGAATTGCTTAAATAAAACAAATGAAAAAATATTCCAAGTCTGACTTCAAGCGGTGTTCAAACTAAATCTCTTGTTGAAACTAGCCTTACGTACCCACAGCGTGGCCAAAAAGAGTAGAAAATTTTATTTACCCCGGCGTGAGAAGGCCGTTTGGGGTTATGTGGGACTCCCACCTTCCGATCTCTCTCCTAACGAGAGGGAGGGGAGGAGCCTACACACTAAAAACACTCCGGCACCTGCCTGCTGCTGTTAATGGGGGCGTCATAGGTAGAGTATAAAAAAAATTACAAACATGGCTAATATTTTTTTGTTAAAAGGTAAAGTATCATAATCTCTAGGTGTTCGAGTTGCCATATTAGCGATAGCGATAGGCGCCACCCTATTATTTTTTACTCTTTTTTACTAGACTGTAACACTTAGTGTTTGTTATAAAATAGCATACTTCAACTATAAAGCAGTCTTGATGTTTTTTGTGGCGTTTCTTTCTCTTCAGTAGGCATTAGAGCTTGACATGTTAAAAAAAACAAATGTTTTAATGGATAGTAGAGAAGAAACGTCACGTCATAACGTTTTTCTCAGTCAAGCTCATGTAAACGGAAGTTAAAAAGCTTCCATAGAAACGACACCGATACTTTTCATTATATTCAGCAGTTAGGGGGGTTCAGTTTAGGGAAGATGTGTGAATACGATCGAGTCCCGTTTGTTGTCATTATATTTTGTTTGCTCCTCAAAGGATAAATGACGAAACAGGCCTAAGCCTGGAACGGGTCGCATCCGGCGGAAGGCGGTATAAATGCAGCCCGCGTGCAGAACTATGTCAACGCGTTCCTGTGTCCTGTGATTGATCCGACGACCCCAATACATATTATTGTTATCATGTGTCCTGTCTGCTAATGTCTGTCTTGCAGCTTTGTGTGAAGCCGGCCCGTCTAGCACAACGCTTCGTGACTTGTCGTGCGACATAGCATCACCCGTCATTCTCTTACAGTACAGCGAAGAAAGAGATAGGTAATATTTCTCGCGCGAGAAAGAGTCACTTGTCACTGTTGTGCTATAGGTGCTGGTCCGAACGGTTTGCTAGCAGGAGGATGTCACAAGAAACCGGCAATATAGCATATTCTTTTCTGTTCGAAATAACCAAACATTTGTTTACAGCTCTGATAGATCGCTTTATCATAGACGAAATGATGATAATGATATCAGCCGATGATAAGTCGCAGAATACAAACCTTAATAGTCTCTGAGATTATTTTTTATTAATAAATAAATATCAGACAACCTTACAAAAATCGACGTAATCCCAAAGTAAGCGCTTTTATAGGCTTATGTTATAGGTACTAGATCACGTAATGCGTACATTTATAGACAAATACATACCTACTAAAATATACACATAGACAACATCCATGACCAAGGAATAAATATTCGAATTCATCACAAAAATATTTGCCCTTGCCGCTAAACTTGGGTATTTAATCGAATTCAGATGAAACAGCAGCTTAATTTTTTGACATGATAGATGCGTGATATGTTTCATATAAAAATTCCAGTTTATTTATTAGTTTCCCTACAATTTTCATATATTGGAAACTGAGACATCAGAAACTTCTAAAAACATTACCAACTCTCTCATTGATTCGACCACATTGAAACTCGTATGCAATAAATTTTGTGAATATAATTGGAATAGCAATTTTTCTGCGCTATAATACATATCAAGGAAGTGTATTTATTATTGATATCGTCGTTCCTTTTTACACGGAGTCGGCAGCGCGGGCCTTCTTGCTGAGCATAGCGCTCCGTCCGCTGCGACATATGTCAAGAAAATGTTGTCAAGCTATATTTACACAACAAAATGCGAAAAACATGCGATCATTCCGCTGAATAACTATCGTAGTTAATGGTCCGACGAAGCTGTTTTTTCTTAAAAACTTGTGCATACCTCCAGTGCATTCCACCAGTGCATATCTTCAGTGCGATCATTGTTCTTCGCTCCGTGGCAGTGAATTTTTATATCTTTTTTACTTTGTTTTTGTAGTAGTAATAAGCTTATTGTTCTTTGTTTTTTTTCTTTTAATGTGTGTGGATGCAATCTGCAACTCAACCGGTTGGTAGCACGTCGTCTAGCCATATTTGCCAAATTTGCAATAAATCTTTTAAATCAATCAAAGGTCTAAACATTCATGTATCGAAAACTCACAGACGCTGTCTCAGCCAGAATGCTGTACCAGTACTCAATCACCATCTTACTCCTCCTTCCGCCACTACTCAACCATCCACCCCATTCCACCTTCAACTCAGTAATCTTAA
The DNA here is from genome assembly GCA_905147355.2 of Apotomis turbidana. Taxonomy (NCBI): domain Eukaryota; kingdom Metazoa; phylum Arthropoda; class Insecta; order Lepidoptera; family Tortricidae; genus Apotomis; species Apotomis turbidana. The sequence goes on along the minus strand of LR990292.1, from coordinate 15,851,924 downwards.
AAACCATGTTCCGTTAGTTAAACGGATTCCTCGCGGCGCTAGAATCACCGTCGCGACTCATCTTTCAAAATTAATAAATAATTGCACCGAGTTTAACGGCATTGACGACTGGCATAACCTTTTGCTTTTCGCTTTTCATGTCCTCCATGCTCACGATGATGGTTCTTCTATATCATTCACTCAGAAAATTAAAAATAACTGCGTAAGACATTCCACACCGCCCATAGTTTCAAAAGATTTCCCTACATCGTTCAATCGTCGCAAAACCGTAGAATCTAAAGTGAGTGATGGTGATCTGAAAGGTGCCGCTAGTCTCCTTTTTTCTAATGACGTGCTAGCTCCCGATACCCCTGACACCCTTTCGGCCCTACAGTCTAAACATCCCCCAGGCCCTCCATTACCATATTTTTTCGACCCACCAGCGGCAAACCAGGCCTGCCTCCAAATAAAAAATAGAGACGTCATCGAAGGAATTTCATCTTTCAAAATCGGCTCCTCCGCAGGCCTGGATGGCCTTTCACCCCAACATTTGAAAGATTTGACGTCTCACTCCGTGGGTGATGCGGGCGAGCGCCTAGTTGAGTCACTTACTAAATTAATCAATAATATGTACTTGGGTAACGTCAACCCAACAATAGTTCCAATTTTATACGGCGCAAACCTCATCGCTCTCACCAAAAAGGACGGAGGGGTGAGGCCAATCGCCGTTGGTTCCACTCTCAGACGTCTCGCCTCCAAAATTGCAGTAAGATACATAGCTTCAAAATTACAAACTCTTTTCGAACCAATTCAACTCGGTTTTGGGACCAAAGGAGGTTCTGAGGCAGCCGTCCATGCCTTGCGTACATTCCTTTCCAACGAACCTTGCGATATTTTGGTCAAAATTGATGTGAAAAACGCCTTCAATTCGGTAAACAGAGACGTCTTGCTGACTGAAATTAAAAACAATGTTCCAGAACTCTACAATTACCTCCTGCACTGTTATGCAGAACCCTCAAATTTAATGTACCGCAAAAACGTTATATCCTCTGAAGTAGGCTGTCAGCAAGGCGATCCGCTCGGGCCAGCAATTTTCAGCTTAGCTATTAATCCGGTTATTCAAAATTTAAAATCCAAATTCAATGTTTGGTATCTTGACGACGGAACCCTAGGTGGTGACTTAGACACCGTGCTGATTGATCTCGAAACAATCAAAGCTAAATTTATGTCCATGGGCTTAGAGCTCAATTTCAGCAAGTGCGAACTTTTTATCCAAAACCTTGCACTAAATGTTCAAGACATAAAACAAAAATTTGACGCCCTTACACCCAATATTAAAATTGTTGACAGAAACTCACTTTGCCTCCTAGGGTCCCCTATTTTTGAAGAGTCTTTCTCGAACCATATTCTTAAGTCCATTTCTAAATTCAAAAACTACGAAAGTCGTCTCCTTGAAATTAGCCCTCATTACGCATTTTCTATTTTAAAATTCTGTCTTTTCGTCCCAAAATTCACCTACGTGCTTCGCTGCTGCCCTTTCTCTAAATTCCAAAATGAATTATTACAAATGGACGTTTTAATCAAAGCAATCCTAGAATCCATTCTGAACATTCAGCTCAGCGAAAAGTCCTGGACTCAAGCGTCGCTTCCCATTCGCTTTGGTGGTATCGGGACGCGCAAAATTTCATCCATATCCGCACCAGCTTTCTTGTCTTCCGTCCACAGCTCTGCAGACCTCATAGGTAAAATTCTAAAGGCCAGTCCTTTAAACTATGAGACTGCGGGCTTGACGGAGGCCAAGAGAGCATGGTCAATTGCTTGCCCGGGTAAGGATATACCCCAAAATTTAAAATCACAAAGGGCCTGGGATGACGTCATGTCTAAATTAACTTATGATTCCCTTTTAAACCACAGTAGCGGTCCAGAACGAGCCAGACTTTTAGCGGCAGGTGCCTTAGAATCAGGCCATTGGCTCCAGGCATATCCATCCTCCAATACGGGAACTTTTTTGGAACCCGACACTTTCCGAATAGCAACCTGCCTGCGTCTTGGAGTTCAGATTTGTGCCCCACACAAGTGCCCCTGCGGCAGTGAAGTTGATTCACTGGGACACCACGGACTTTCTTGTCAGAAAAGCGCCGGCCGCTTCTCCAGACACGCCGCCCTCAATGACACAATCCGCCGTTCGCTTGCCACCGTCAACGTGCCGGCCATTTTGGAACCACCGGGCATCGCACGTGACGATGGCAAGAGACCCGATGGAATGTCGTTGATTCCGTGGAAATTGGGCCGGGTGCTGGTGTGGGACGCCACCTGCGTAGACACACTGGCCCCGTCCCACCTCCACGGAACATCGGGCAGGGCGGGGGCGGCAGCAGAGGCGGCCGAAAAATTAAAAATTAATAAATATAGGGGTCTCGGTCCCGAATATAATTTTGTTCCTTTTGGGGTCGAGACCTTAGGTCCGTGGGGTCCCAGTGCCCACAAACTACTAAATGAGATTAGTAAAAGGCTCATTGAGTCCACTGGTGACCGAAGAGCTGGCAGCTTCCTCGCACAACGCATCAGCATTGCGATTCAGCGAGGAAATGCTGCCAGCGTCTTCGGGACTATGCCGCGGGGGCACAGTTTTTTAGATTTATTTTAGCTTAATTTAATTTACTTTATTTTAGATGTTAGTTCTTTAGTTTTAATTTGAATTTAATTGTCCATTTATATATTTTGCTGCAATAAATAAATAAAAGTGTAGAAATTACTATGTTTTAGTCTTCGCCAATGCGAAGTCATCGTCATTAACTCCATTCGCCGTTATATTCCTCACACGCCAACAGAATTCATACGAATCCATATCTATTAACCATTTATGTACTTGCTAATTTAAACTATCCCAGGCCCATCCACGTAAAAAATTAACAACTTCACAGCAAAGTTCTAAATCATCATCAAATTATCACTTGGGTCAATTTTCGTCGCAAACGCGTCCATATTCGTGCTCGTCGCTCATTTTATCGCAAAACCGTCCATATTCGTAAAACTTACCAACCAATCACCAAATAAGTCACCTGTCGCACGGCTCACCACAAGCGAAGTCACCGATAAACAAACGAAGGGAACCCCAGTCTCTAGACACAACGTGCACTCCCTTATTCTACCAACACCATAATTTTGGACCCGATACATGACCGATCACCTATTCCATTTACTTATTTAGTAGCAGCCATCTCATTATGGGCTGCCCGTTTGACTTGAGAGACTCTGTCCGTCGGGATTTTCTTTTTTGGTCCGCGCCCGAAAAGGGTTAGTGGTGCCGCTATGTAATAGTGGTTATGGAGCGTTTGTTTTCGCTTTTTATCTTGCATTAAGGATAAGGTATAGGACAAATGTACAATGTTTCATTTTCACTCATTGGATTAATAAAATGTGTCATGCCATTTTAACTTCTACTAGTTTCACGCAAAATAGGTGACGTCGAGTTGCGGAAAACCAGCCCGCGATGACCTATACTAAGTACTACTAGTTTTATTGGGGTTATTGTATTCCGGGCAAATTCCGGGTAGCTAATATCTGGCTGATTTTGACTTGGCCTGTGATATAGTAAATTGGCAGTTTAAATAATAACTTGGCATTGGTCGTTCAAGGAACAGATACCGAGTTTATAATTTAGCTGCCAATTTAAAGCCTGATCAGAATATTATGAGGATTGTCCAGATGGCACTATTTAGAAGATTTTTATGGCAACAATTTTGCAACCAATCGCAACCCACTATTATGACATTAGTTTTAAATACCTGTCAGTTCCACTATGTTAACCTCGTAATATCATTTAACGGAATGCACTCTTTTGCTGACTGTTTTTCGTGTAGTAAACATATGTCTATTTTTTATTTATAATCTTACGTTCATGACTGTGAATGGTTTTCGGCATTTCTTTGGATAATTTTAAATATTTTTCTGATAAAGTAATCACCACGAATGACATTGACATTGTTGACAAACCATCATAAAATCATTGCCAGTGTAAGAAATTAGTTCCAGTGAAATTCCGCAATATGACGCATCCTCATATATTTCTGGTCAGGCTTTATATTATTTATGTAGGCTAGGTTAGGTTAGACTTCCATTTTTTATAGCTGCCTGATTACATACATGACGGTTTATTATGGCGTTAGGCAATGACAGTGTAAATTAGATAAGTGTTTAGGTAGGTTCTTAATGTTTAATGAATGGTTAAAAGAACCTATTGCAGTTATGAATATCGGGCCTATCGAACATTAAAATTTACCATGACTAATTTAAATAAATAAAAAGCTACGCGAGCCGAGCGTTGCCTTCATTTTATTAAAACGACCCCAGCCGGTGGTATTATTCACACGGAGGTGGTATTATATTACGACATAATTAAAGTCCTCATTATCAGCTACATTATTAAAGAATTAAGAACATATATTACTTATCTATTGATATTTGTATAGGGTATACCAAATCTCACATAAAATTAGTGTAGTCATTTATACCAATGAGTTTGACACCGCTCTTAATACCTATATGGTATTCGGACAAATCAACGCACACGGTGAAATATAAGTTTCATTGTGGAAAAATTAAGGAATACTTTTCATATAATTATACAATCTGCTCTATTTACTTTTGTATATCAACTTGGTGTAGCTCAAATAGCAAAAAATTACCTATCCGTGACTTGGTGGACTCATCGCTCAAATAGTAGGTATGTAAATGGCCGAGCGGGTGAAGAATCCGTTTCGGCTTGTGCAAAACGCCGTATGTCCGGATATCTAGATTTCCATATATCCAGATATTCGTCTGTTCTCGTAATCGCATCCTCATGTTTTTTCTTTTCTGTGGACACTGACTTTAATTCTCTCAAAACTGTCACTCCGCTAACATGCGATCATTTCTCATAGTTTTTAAATAGGTGTCGTTCCTCAGGCCTTGTGCCGTTTATGGCTAGAACTTTTTTGTATTAGTTTTGTCTGTGCTGCACTATGCAATTTTCAAAAAGATCGTGGGTCCATGAACGTGTTAACGCACTCACTAGAGGGCATGGCCTAGGAGCAAACTTGTACGACGTTGAACGCACATAAGCGTTGCTGGCAGTGAGTGCGTTAAAAGGTGATATAATTCTGGTTGAAACAAGATCATCCTCACGTAAAAGATTCCGTCAGCGTCCACCGCTTACGTAAACCAAATAGGCACGGGGACAGAATTAGTTATACAATAATTAGAGGGGCCACTCAAAAAGGGGCGCTCCATCTAAGGCCCCCTCAAATTGTCGGTCTAAACATTTTCTAAGACGTATAAGGCGCTGCGAATTGATGCACAAATGTACGGGTTGACAAAAGATGTTAAGTGTCCGTCACAGAGTGACCTCGTGTTGGGTGTGAAATGCTCCGTAAATAGTCTAGTTTTGAAAATAATAAACGGCTTTTGTTTATGAAACGTCATGGACGGTGCTTCCAACATTGAAGTCAAAGGGTCTTTTCTGTGGACGCTGATTGTAATCTTCAAAAAACTACTACTCCGTTACTTTTAAAATCAGCATTTCTAATGCTATCTGCCTGAATTTTCATCATAATAATTATAATATCTACTCCAGTGATATAATATCATGTTTACTTTTAAATGGTAACTTATAAGTTTCTTTTATATCATTATAATTACCTATATATTTATTTTATTCAATAAAGTGGATACAATACAAATAAGTACCTACAATAAATTGTCATAAAAAAATAAATTTCAGTCGATGTGTGGGAGGGCAGCACCGTCGTCGAATCCCAGCCATCACGAATGCACATGCTTATAAGTTCCTGTGAAAAGTTACTTTCTTTATACGTGTTATTGTAATGTAAATATTAGTATAATTGTGATTTATAAAATAAGAAATATACAAAATTAACTTACATGAGATAAGTTATATAAAAACAATTTAAAGCTAGCGTGCAGAACATAATTCTATGACGTTTTATATATTCACTTTTTTATACCGAGTAAAGTAGGTAAAAATTATGCAATAGACAAAATAGTGACTTAGAGAACGCCATTTACTTAGATCTAAGATCACACAATTTTAATGCGTCGCCGCGTAGATAACAAACAAGTTCAAATGGATGTGACGATTAGTGAAATTATTATTAATAAGGAACAATCTTACACCCTTCGACCTAGTCCTAAACAAAGCAATGCCACACTACGCACATTACACGACAGTACACGACGATATACATTATACATAGATACATCATCTCCCATCATCATCATCATCATCATATATTTAAGAGCTAGGCTCTTGTCGGTGAAGTATTTTCCATTTCATTCTACACTCCGCTTTTTCTTCCACTTCCTAAAATGAGGGAGCATTATTTTTCTTTTATTTGCTCCTTTTTACTATTCATCGTCCAGGAACAAATATTGAAGTTCATCACACAAATATTTGCCCTTGCCGGGATTCGAACCCAGGACCGCCTGCTCTGTAGGCAGCAGGGCTACCTTTGCGCCAACCGCGTCGTCAGATCCCGATCCCTATCCCTAATCCCTATCCCATATGCCATTTTCACACAATAAAGTTATTTGAATTAATTTGTATTTCATCAATGTTCGATTTTATGTCCTTTATCCCTCAACGGTTACATAAACTTTTGCAGCTTTAACATTTCAGCCCATAATAGGATGCAAAATCTGTTTTTATACCGGAAATTTTCCTACATTGGCTATGTAAATTTATTGGCTATGGCGGCAGAGCTGAATTTACGATAATAATTTTGAAGCGAAAAGAAAAACAACGCTGTAGTAGCGATTTATGAAAACAATGAAATAGTGCTTAAAACAATATATTCGGTATGCTGCATTGATAAAATACATAGCCGTGATATACTTATTCAAATATCAAGTACTTACACAACATGTCAATTGAAATTTTACATTGATATAACATTGTGTCATAACAATGTAAAATTTCACTATTAACAACCTTTTCCAAAAAATAAGTGAAAAAACCATTTGGGATCCTAATTTTTGGAACACAGGTATATAATATGACTCGTACCTTGATTTAGATTTGTATTAGACTTTTTTGTGAAACATCAAAACGGTGACTTCGTTTCGAATAGAACAAAGAAGGAGACATACTAAAACACTAGTGTGATCCCAGAAAATTGAAACGTTGAATTTATAGTCTTGAATTCTTAGTCTAATAGGTAAGACACCCGTGTCGGCTCGGAAAGCCGTTGGAAATGTGGGTTTCAACACCCTAAATCATTAAAGTTTTAATTTTTTCGATTCAATATAAACAAAATTGAAGGCGTAATAAGATCTCACCAATGACCGCACCTGCTGAGTTCACCACAACCACGCTCGCCAAAAATGGGAAGGGGAAAACAACGGTGCAACGACCGACTCAGCAGGGTAGGGGCACGTATTTATGACTTACAAAAATCACACACTGTCTGTAGGTGAATTTCATATAGGCTTAGAATAAATACGCGTAGAAACCTAGTCAGCGTTTGAAAATGAAGCAGTTTTGGTAAGCCACGGCCTATCGCGGGCTTAGTCTCTATGATTGGTTCGTAGACACGCACACATAAAACCACAACCAGCCTCATCTTTCGCAAATCTGTTCAATGAAGACTTTCGCTCTAGGCGTATTTATCCTAAGCATATAGATTTTTTCTCGGGGGATACAAAAAGCGACCGACGGATTTTGTAATGAGAATTATACCTATTGAGCAGTACTACGAAATCACGAAATTCTAACTCCTAGCATACTATTAAGTATTCTGTGCACCTAGTATGATTCTACAACTTATGACAACGCGGTTGGCGCAGTGGATAAGCAACTGCCTACGAGCCGACGGTCCCGGGTTCGAATCCCGGCAAGGGCAATTATTTGTGTGTTGAACACGAATATTTGTGCCTGCTGGGTCATGGATGTTCTATGTATTTAAGTAAGTATTTATTTATCTATATAAGTACGTATGTATATCGTCGCCTATATAGTACCCATAACACAAGCCTTCTTGAGCTTAATTTTTTGACTAGGTTGTTGTCTGATATTTATTTATTTATCCCTCGAATATCTTCAGAATTGAAACAATTTTCATCCAGTAATTTGATAAGACCTGTCTCAAAATAACGCCTATGTAGTTTGTTGCTTAGGTTTGGTCATGTTTGCAATACTCGTATAGGTACTGTCGTGATTTTATTACACTTATTTCTGCCCCGAATTTAAGCTGAAGAAGGTTTAGGAAGAAGATTATAATTTTTGATAATTAGGGTAAAGTAGACACCTAGAAACCTATCTATGTTAAATTTACTGTAAGTTTTATGCATTAAGCGACAAATTTGTGCCTTTATATTTGCGTATGCGGAACATGGTGCGCCGAGAGTAGTCTGCAATATTCCTATACCTACATTTTATCAGTTTTATTGAATTCATACAAATATTCTCGATATTGAATAGCGATAAATCTCCGTAAGAATCGCTGAATTGTTCCGTTATTTTAGGTAAGTAGATAATATCTCGAAATTATACGTTACTTGCGAAAAAACGGTTTTTACGTCACCCTAGGCCGAAAGTGGGATTTTCTGCCCTCTACGCGGGGAGTAAACCTTAGTTCCAGACCAAGGCAAAATTTAAAAAATCACGGATGGTAATTCGTTAAACCCCTGATCGCATATTACCACAAACACCTGCGATCTGGGACATTCAGGAATTCACCGCCCTGGGTATGTTAATGTACTTACTATTACCGCTTTCTTACGGGTGAAAAATGTCACTTTCTGCCTAAGGAAAAACTTCTATGTTGCACACACTTAGATGAGAAAACACATTAAATTACGCCTTTCTTTTTATTACTTATTCTGTTTAATGCTTCATTTCGAAACTAAGTAACGTGAAAGTTGTAAGTATATATAAGAAACAGATTAATAATTCTGAATTTCGTATAGGTAGGTATAGCTGCAATAGCAGTATAATTTATCTGCGTAACATATCGCAGCAATAAATGTGACCTATTTATTTATAATTTTTGTCATTTGATATGTATGTTAGTTTAAAGATCTATAGTTAGTGGCCATAGTTAGTTGCCTGAAAACAAATGTTTGAAATGAAATGAAATATGAAATAATTTATTCAGTAAGTAGGCCACAAGGGCACTTTTACAAGTCAGATTGTGAATCTACCGGCATTTCGCAAGAGGAGACCGCTGTTGAGAAGAAAGCCGAAAGAAACTCAACAGTAAGTCAAGCCGAAAGAAACTCAACAGTAAGTCATTTTTTCGTAAATAATACTTAGAACAATTGTTTTGATTCTTATTATCGATTCAACGTTAACAACAGGTCACTTTACCCTGCTGTTTTCAAAACAAATTCCGTTAATAAAACCAAATACGTATTAATATCCGATTATTTTCTCAATCAACCTCCTCTATAAGGTACGCGCACCTTTTTGGGATCAGCCGTAGGTTTGAAAAGCCGGGTTTTAGGTAAATCAGATCGGAAGTTAACGGTCTAAATACTTTTATTAGTAGGTGACATCACTTTTTGAAAGTTTCTTGTTGTTTTTTGGTGCGATAGGATCTGATGTCGCACAAATTAATGGGAACAACATGTCAAAGTGCCTATGTATGTGAGTATTTCAAAGATTTATAACTCAAACTTCATTTAAGTATCTGGTGCGTAGTTCCGTAAATTGAAGGCATCATCATCATAATTTAAGAACTAGGTACGCTCTTGTCAGTGGAGGAATTTCCATGCATCTCGTTCTTGCACCTTCTCCTTGACCGCCTGGTATGACAGGACGTTTCTCCGTTATTTGGTCCATGTAAAATTTAAGTACATACATCGAAATGCGAAGTTCTTGAGATTTTTATGTTCTCGTCCTAAGTAAGTATATAGCATTTCATCAAGTTTTTGTTGATAATTAGAGATGCCTCAGAGAAAGGTATGATGAACTTTATGTTAAAGTAACTACATAGGTACTGAACATATCGCATCATATAAATGTCTCAACTCAACTCGACGAATAAGCGAAGGTTCCGGTCGTAGGTACAAACTATGAAAGTACCTACCTGCATTTTACTCTGACAAACATTCTCATGGCTCCAAGGGGTAGCAGACCTGAGTATTAGATATTAATTAGAAAAAAAAGATGTACCTAAGTAAAATATAACTCCCGGCCCTGGACGGGCCTGACACGATAGCACGGTACTTACAACAAGAGTGACATTGTAATGTTAACTGAAATGGCTATGAAAGTATTGTTGCTTCAAGTTTATTTTAAGCCACCAAAATATCTGTAACCTCTTATTTTTAATGACTCAGCGGTTTGCTGCCTTGCCTATAAAGAAAACTTCAAGGTCTTTGTTAATTTTCATCCATTCCCCATTTGCTTAGTTCGTAAGCTATCAAAAAGGATTTGGGGGCATTTTGGCATATTATAATATAATGATTATTATCTAATGAATGATCAATTAATTCACTTTATGAAAACTGCGATTTGATACTCATAGCGCCATCTACCGACAGTGGCGTTCAAAATCAATTCAACACGATACCGCACTAACCTAGTTAGGTTTACGGGGACACTTAGATCGTTGCATCGTCGCAATTGTGCTAGTTCACGCTATGGCCGCTAGAGGGCGCGAAAATAAAGTTGAGATGTATGAATTTTCGACCAGCGTTATTTTCTAGTTACGTTTATAATATTCATTATCAATATATATACTTACTCATTATATTTTAAACCCTTTGTTGAGTAAAGGCCTCATCTGCTTCACGTCAGTTTGCCCGATCCTACGCTAAAAGGAGGATATGAACATCCAAACTCTCGATTCCGATCGATCTTTGCAGAGGGCCTTCCTGCGCTGCGTCTTCCAGCCCATAGTCGCCACTCGAGATTTTTCTCTGCCTCAACGACCATCGATTCTACGAGCGATGTAAATGTGATCCGCATACTACTCTAATAATGTAACCATTGTCAATGAACAGATCGTACTTTTAAAACGCTTTTATTTGCTTCACATGTAGTTTGGAACAATCTAACCATAAAGTAAATTTTAATATCACATATCATTCGCTCGTATAGTTCCAAAGTTATTGAAGAATAAGGTACAGACATGGCGCCGCTGGGTCAAAACATCTTACAAAAAATCTAAAACCTCAACGGATATTCCAATTTTGATAATTAAGGTGCTAATGGACAGATAATTACTTAAATTAGTTTAAAAAAATAAAATAAATATTCAAAAAGGCAAAAAATACAAAAAATAATTTCATGTTAAATTGGGTAATTATCTGCCGATTGGCACCTCTTTTGTCATAATCGGAGTATCCGTTCAGGATTTAGAATTTTTTAAACTTTTTTTGAATAAGTGGCGCCATCTCTGTTCCTAAGGGGTGAAACTAATTGTTCTTCGAGTGAAATCGTTTATTTTGGCCTATATTATCACTGTGCAAAACGGCTTGCTTCCATCACAAAGTGCAGCTTTTTTTCATAACAAATAGGACTACTGAATAAATTATTTAATTTCAAATTATTTCACTGTACAGCTGACCATTTCTTATTGTTTTTATGGAAAGGCAACATTTATAATGTTTTTTTTTTTTTTTTTTGGTAAGTGTGTGTCCCTATTAAGGTGGAAGTACTAGAGTCTGACCAGCGAGTCGCTGCACAAATAAAGCCCGGCTAATTCAAAAAATCTTTAGCTGGTAACACGAAGCATAGTACGAAAGAAAAAGTTGATAATTAGTGTCAATATATTTTAAATCTAATTTAAATCTAATAGTATAACTAAATTAATTTAATGTTCTTAGTTATAAGTTAAATATTTCTACGCCGTACTGGCAGAATATGCTGAGCTAACCACATCTACTAACCTAAATTGTACCATATTCTTTGAAATAAACGATTGATTGATTGATTGATTAAATCATATTTTTTATTTAATGTTTAGTACCTAGACTAAATTAGAGGGGTTATGAGAACAATCGTCGGTCAATAAATAATGTAATTAAATTTACAGAGTACATGAACGAAATATGTCACTTTTAATCATTATAGATTAATTCGCGAGTGCTTAGAATTGCATTTGTAGTGGTTGTACGGTTCGCATGAAAAGGAGAGTAACTTAAGTGTTTCTCTTAATTTAATGAAATTATATACCCTTCTCTTCTTAATAAGTAAAATAATACCTACTCAGTCCTTTTTTACTTTCATTCGCTATTATTTAATTCTTTATCTGGGATATCACAAGTATTGATAATAATATTATGATCTGTTGTTCGATCCATTTCCCGTTCTTGACACCTATATTTATTTCCTTCACTTTCGACAAAAACTGGGTAACTCACAATCGTACGGGCCTAGAGAAAATTATTTCGAAAATTGTGAGAATATAATAAAATTAGCAGTTAAAACATACGCACAACGTAAATAATCTTTAGAATTCGTCACTGCCGTTATTTTGGAATTTTTAACCGACTTCAAAAAAAGGAGGGGGTTCTCAGTTCGGTTGTATGTTTTTTTTTTTTTTTTTTTTAATGTTTGTTACCTCATAACTCCGTCATTTATGAGTCGATTTGGAAAATTCTTTTTAGGTTCATGAAGAGACATCTTAAGGTTGGTCCCATAAAATTTTGGTGAAGATCGGATGACGAGATCCATGAGGAATCGAAGGAATTCCTGAAATTTTATAGGCAGTCATAATATTTTTCATATATTTTCTAAAACTATTTAAGTATTTGCATATGGTAGTCATCATCTTCCAATGCTGAACTGATGATGGAAGGTACAACTCCTTAACGGTTAGGAGTTAGGAGATAATTAAAACGACATGCATTCCTTCAAGACCTCCCTGATCACCCCGCCATAAGTATTTCATATGAATGACTAAAAAGCGAAAAAAAAAATTTTAAACAAAAAAAAGAACCGACTTCAGTAAAACTAAAAATCCAAAAATAACCCGTTCAAGTACAGATTACATTTGACTCACCCTTTGAAGTCGGTGCCAAACCTCATGTAAACTTTAATATATAAATATAATAACAGTGGTTTGGGATCGACTTCAAAGGGTGAGTCAAATGTAATCTGTACTTGAACGGGTTATTTTTGGATTTTTAGTTTTACTGAAGTCGGTTCTTTTTTTTGTTAAAAAAATTTTTTTTTTCGCTTTTTTCTTCTTCAATATATAACAAACAGAGGTTTATGTTGACAATACGGGCAAAGGGAAATTTCAAATATAGAATTCCTAATTACAGAATACCACTACATTTGCAATTCCAAGCTCTCAGTAATTTATCTATACTTAATTAATAGTTTAGTTTAGTTTATTTATCTCAACTATATATAATGTTTTTGCAAATATAAAAGTATGTCAGTTGACATTACTTTATCATAGTCATCGTTAATTTACAAATACAAAAATCTTAACAACCAATAGGCTCATGCTCAGTCATCTTAAGGGCAAGGTGCCACACATGGATAGATTAACTGGAGCTTAAGGTATTACGGTGAAAGAAAACAGACTTTCAAGAACGTTTTATCCAATTTTAATCTCTTATTATTTCAGGAGTCATAATCAAAATCAGATTCGAGAAATTCAATGCCCGATAGAGAATAATCACTTTCATTATCACTTTCACGAACTTGTATGATGAATGGCGCCAATTCTGTGTCAAGAATGTTATCTTTGGACTTGTATTTTTCTTCAACACTTATTACATGGTCTGTACATTTTTTCCAATCTTCTGCTGTAATAATTGAAAAACATTCCCTGATCAGGTTTTCAGTTTCTGATCCATGTAGCCCCAAATTTCTACTCGCAATTTTTCGCTTTGCCAGGCTCCATATAAGCTCAATAGCATTTAGGTCACAATGGTATGGAGGCAATTTAAGGACCTCATGCCCATGCTGGTTCAATATTTCCTCTGCTGCATATACAGGACCAACTCTGTTTTCTTCAACAAGGCACATCAATTCCTCTTTTTTAAAAGTCTTCATATGGGTTTTTATTTTCTCTTAGCCATTTTTGAATCAGCCTTCAAGCTGTGAATGGTTGGAGGCTTATTTATTTGTGTGACATGGTTGTTATGGGTTGATAACTGGTTCAAATAAAATGATGAAGTTAACATAACTAAAATACGTTTAATACACTAAAAGCTTATTCTACTTTTACTAATTTACTTATGAATAACTTATGAACTAATGTTAGGCGCCAGGAGGGATTTTAGCAAACTTGTGGAACCCTGCCTATCCTGCAGTATGTGCCACCGGCTAGCGACAGATTATCTTCCGTTATTTAGAAACGTGTAATCCAACGTTACGCTCATGTACTGCAATAAATCCGTAAACTGAAGGGCATGTCCAAAGGCCCTTCGTCTCGATCACACTCACTTAATTATCGAAACATTTCCAAAAAGCTATTTCCACCAATATTATTCCAAGACTTTATTTATGCTCTTGTCACAATACATAATCTATTTTACTTATTTATGGTTGTGGGTAAGCATTTTACCATTCACAGACAAAGGTGTGCACTTTGCTACGAGATGAGATGCAATCACCAACCTGGGGGGGTATTCGACCAATTTTAGAGATATAATGGAGATCTCTCCTTTTCATCGCCATCCGTCACTTTTGACGTGTGCCTACTTGACAAGTGGCGATATCCCTAGAACATCGCAACTTCGTCAATTTGGACGCGCAAAATTTTCGCTTCCTTTGTATGTGACGGCATAAATAACAGGCGCATACTTAAAATTGACCGCGTAGTACGTGAAATTAGTCCATTACGTTTCGTTCAAAACAGAAATTTATATACATGAATAACATTTTTGACAATCATTATCGCCTTCGTATTTCCAAAATTGAGATGAGATATGTCACTTTTAAGCTCATCGCATTTAAATGACAGTTCAATGAAGATATAACGGTTATCTAATAGAGATTTGACGTTTGGCGAACACTCAAATGTCAATCTCGAATTAGGTCCCTGCATGACGTTGTGATATTTTATTTTACAATTTAACGAAACTGGGGCCCAATTCGAGAATGCCGTTTGAGATATCGCCAAACGTCAAATCTCCATTAGATAACAGTTATATCGCCATTGAACTGTCATTTAAATGCGATGAGCTTAAAAGTGACACATCTCATCTCAATTTTGGAAATACGAAGGCGATAATGATTGTCAAAAATGATATTCATGTATATAAATTTCTGTTTTGAACGAAACGTAACGGACTAATTTCACGTACTACGCGGTCAATTTAAAGTATGCGCCTGTTATTTATGCCGTCACATACAAAGGAAACGAAAATTATGCGCGTCCGAATTGACGAAGTTGCGATGTTCTAGGGATATCGCCACTTGTCAAGTAGGCACACGTCAAAAGTGACAGATGGCGATGAAAAGGAGAGATCTCCATTATATCTCTAAAATTGGTCGAATACCCCCCCTGATGTAAATAAAGACTGAAAAAAATAGAAAAAGATACATCGGAAAGCCCAGGCTCAAACGTCCGACCTCTTGCTTCGTAGTCGGAGCTGCAACCCACTACACCATCGAATCGTTAATGAACACGGCGAAACGCGGCATATATTGCTAATATCTAGTGTTTCAATACCGTGTCAAGAATTGAACCTTATGTCGAACACATAAGGGTGACGTTGTCTTCACCAATTTCTCACCATAATATGGTAACTTGCATTGTCCATTACAATCACACTAGGCTCGGTCAAATTGGATCAACATTTCACGTAACCACTTTAAATAATTTTACTATTCATGTCATCATGATAATCAGCTGCTTTGGATTTTGTGCTAAATACAAGTAAAGCATTTGGAACAAATCCCTGCTCCGATCCAGCATGTACTTACTTACTTACTCCGATGGCTCAGTGACCCAAAGTGAGTCTTGGCCTCCGATAAGAGATTTCGCCACTCCTGACGATTTAGTGACGTCTCCAGCCAATTATCGGCGTTCAACTCCGCCAGATCCGCCGCCACTGCATCTCTCCAGCGATATCTGGGGCGGCCGACGGGCCGTCGTCCAGTCGGTCGACCCAGGTATGCTCTCCTGACACCACGATCATCCCCCATCCGGATCACGTGGCCGAGCCAGCGCAGTCTGTGCGCTTTAGTTTCCCCCATTATATTTGGGTCAGCCATAAGGTGTTCAAGTTCGATATTCTTCAGAACTCTCCATCCCCCATCCGGTGTTTGCTCTGGGCCGAATATTTTGCGCAAGATTTTCCTTTCAGCCACCAGTAACTTATTTTCCTCCTTTAGAGTTAAAGTCCAGGCCTCGCAACCATACATTAGTATTGGCCTAATCACCGTTTTGTATATGCGAATCTTAGTGCTCCTCCTGAGAAGCCTGGACTTCAACACCTTATGCAGAGCGGCACTGCAGCGCAATGAATTCTGCACGCGGATGTCAATTTCCTCCCCTCGGGTGTTGGTATCGGTGATGGTGCAGCCCAGATATTTAAACTCTGAGACCCCTTTGTAGATGGTATCTCCTACATCTAGGTCTTTTCGTGGGGCTCTACGGTTACTATAGCGTTTCATATGGAGATACTCAGTCTTGTCGTGGTTTATTCTTAGGCCGACCTTCACCGCTTCCTGTTCGAGAGTTTTAACGGCAACTTTCACATCCTGGCTGGTTGGTCCCAGCAGCGCAAGATCATCTGCATACCCTATCACCCTGTGCTTTCCTTCCAGTTCTAGTCCAAAGTCTAAGGCTAGTACCTCTCTCATTACGTACTCGAGAACTAAATTGAAAAGCAAAGGCGATAGGGCATCTCCTTGTTTAAGGCCCGTTACCACTTCAAACTCATCTGTCAGCGTGCCTCCAACCCGAACCTTCATCTTACTCTCTTTAGTCGCTACTTCCACCATATCGACCAACTTTCCCGGGATGCAAAAGTTCCTCAGGATAGTAAAGAGGGCGCCCCGATCGATGCTGTCGTATGCTTTCGCGAAGTCCACAAAAAGTATGTGCATGTCTTGTGCATACTCCCACCTTTTTTCCATAATCTGCTTGAGCAGGAATATTTGGTCGACCGTACTTCGATTTGGTCTAAATCCACACTGATAATCCCCCAGGATTTTTTCCGCGTAAGGCTGAAGTCTTTTAAGGAGTACGTACGATAGGACTTTGTATGCTGTTGGGAGTAGGGCTATACCTCTGTAATTTATGCACCTCTTTTTACAACCTTTCTTGTGAACAGGACAGATGATACCCATATTCCATTCCTTTGGCTGACTTTGAGTCTCCCAAACTTTCTTCACTAATAGGTATAACACCGATTGTAGTGTCCCTCCTCCGTATTTCCACACTTCTGAGGGCAGGCCATCGATCCCGGCGGCTTTATTGTTCTTTAGCCGCATTATAGCTTGACGAACTTCGTCGAAGGTCAGTGGCCCCACTTCTTCGCTCTCGTTCTCTGTGGCGCTGTTACACGAGAGGGGAGTCTGGGGTTGAGGATTATTGAGAAGTTGTTTAAAGTATTTATACCAACATGTTAAAATCTCTTTCTCGGCCGTTATCATGTTGCCATCTTCATCTTCAAGGAATTGGGCGGTGGGTTGGTAACCTTTCTTCACAGTTCTCACTTCCTGAAAGAACTTCCTAGACTCATTTGCTCGAATGAGAGTCTCCATTTCCCGTACAATGGAATCTAAGTATTGTCGTTTCATTCTTTTAAATACTTTCTTTGCCTCCCTCTTAATTCCATTGTACGTATGTGTCCAACGTGAGTCCTGTTCGCAGAGGATCTTCATTCTGCATCTTTCCTTCATTATTGCCTCACATTCCTCATTCCACCATTTCTTGCGTCTTTTCTTCCTCTTTCTTCCGAGCACTCTAACAGCCATGTTTTTAACCGTATTCCTCAAAACTTCCCAGTGCTTGTCTATGTCCTCGTCTAATGTCAAGGATTGAAACCTGTTGCTTAATTCAAATTGGAAATCATGTCTAATAGTTATTTCTAATAGCATGTACTATAATATGCCTTTTACCGGAGGAAATTTTTTCAACTAAGTACACCGGAAGTAGAAGGCCCTTGCCATGACTTCTTTGGCCTATAATTTTGGTGGGCATATGTCTCATCAAGATACACAATCAATTTTCCTTCTTGTCGTTTTTTATGTAAAGTTCATAGAAATCTTTGTCTCCATCCAGATATTTCAAAATTTTCCATGAAATGAAATGAAATAATTTATTTAGTAAGTAGGCCACAGGGGCACTTTTACAAGTCAGATTGTGAATCTACCGGCATTTCGCAAGACGAGACCGCTGTTGAGAAGAAAGCCGAAAGAAACTCAACGCTCATTTTTTCGTAAATAATACTTAAAACAATTACATAATACATTTGTGTTATAACAAATTACACTGGTACACGTAAAGGAGATGTATAGATACTCCAAATCAATGTTAATTAGGAACATTAAAATGAAACTGTAACGATAAATTAAAAATATTAAATATACCCAGAGGTATAAAGTCTCTGGGTGTCACAACATGCAATAAAATATAATTACTTAATTAATTGAATTCCATAGAGATGTATAAGGTCTCTAGGCGTCAACGTGAATAATTTACAATAGAAAATAATTATTAAACCTAAATTTCTTTGAGATGTATATGGTCTCTAGGCGTCATAACATGCAATAAAATATTTTAAAATTATTTAATTCCCTCAGAGATGTATAAAGTCTTTGAATGTCATACTATACTAAGCTGTTTCTTAGAGATGTATACAGTCTCTAAGAGCTCAAAAAGTTAAAATCAACTTTGAGAATGGAGCGTTCTTCTTTATTTCTTTTAAACTGAAATCCATTCTGGTGTAGTATTTTCCTCAGTGTTTCACAACATCCTGAGAATCCTATAGATTCTTTCAATTCCGCATGTAATGTTCTTAGAGTAGGAACTTTCTTTTTGACACAATAAAATTCGTTTATTTTGTTACGGATGGCTGTCACATCAAAATTGTCTAAATTTGACACAGTTGGTGGGCGGGGACGTTTTTTCCCTGGTTAATAGAACCTTCTTTTTTAATTGAGCGTAACGTTCTAATGCTAACACCTGAAAAAGGAGACATCTTATGTAAAGGAAATAAACACATTCAAATATTAAGAAATCTACATGTGCAAATATAAGTTATTATTACCTGTCATAGAGGATATTTTCGCCAGATAACCTGATTCTGATTCGTTATTATCAATAACCATCTTCAGTTCTTTGGCTAGCTTTTCAATAGATTGTTTGATATTTTCTTCATCCACGCCAGCTAGAATCAAAATAAAGAATTAAGTTAAAGTATTATAATACAATCACCAACATGCCTATTTTGTAAATAAAAGAGTGCCAAAAGAAGCATCAAAATTGTTTTTCACTTCTCCTGCTCAAAAAGTACGTCGTTTTAAGTTCGCAAAGCGGGGCTAAAATAGTACATTTAGCCCCTAGGGTTTAAAAGGAAACCATATAATCCCATACAAATTTCTATGACACTGAAAAAAAATCTTGTTACCGGCCAGCTACATACTATTTACAAATAAAATAAACCAACCTGCAACCTGATCAGATCGACCCATTTAAAAAAATAAAACAATTAGTTTTTATTTACAATGTACTGGAATATTAACGGAAATTTTATTTTAGCACGTTTTATAATCAACGAAACGAAATTTAATTGCTCAAATTGTATTTTTTATTTTCTTAAAATAAATTGTTCCAATTGTACTTTTATTTTTTCTTAAAATAAATTGTTTTAATTTTTAAGTTTTTTTATTTTTTTCAGTCGAAGTGAAAAGCAGAGTGTTTAACACGGGGCTACAAGCCATTATGACACTCAGATGTATTTGGCCTCGCTCACTTCGTTCGCTCGTCCAAATAATTACCTCGTGTCATAATGGCTTGTTTTAGCCCCTTGTCAAACAATCTACTATGACAGTAACGTACCGGTCGCCTGAATGATTTCATCCAACATTCGTTTCTTTTTCAGTAATCTCTCATTTTCATCACGTCTAACCTGATTGTAGTTAGAGATTATCGTAAATAACATGCTTCTAACACTGCTTCTGATCGGTTTAGCCATTATAACACGATATAAACTTCCGTAACAAATGCACTCAGATTATATTTAGGTCATGTACGAACAGAGTTTGACAATTAGTTTGACAGGTAAAATTGTTGCCATAAATAGAATTCTGTAAAAATGCTTGTGCAGCGACTCGCTGGTCAGACTCTAAGTACTCGACGCGGTACTAATACGCGTCACCATACTTTCAACTGCGATAAATAAGATAAGATTACCGTTACTTTCATAGCAAATAGAATGAATACATGAGAAATGTTTGTAGCTATCGAATTTCACACGCAAAATAATAAAATATACAACCTGACTGCCTGCAAAAGCACGTGACATGTACTGGGACAATCCTATTGACTTACATTTCATTACATTACGAGATTTTTTTATGTGATCATTATGTGATATAAATACCATTTAATAAAGGTAAAAGTCATACCTCGCATAAGGGACGAATAAATTTGCGATAGACGTGTAAATTAACGTACTATTACGAAACATAAAATAAATATCCCTTGCAATGTCGAGTACTAGTACTTCCACCTTACGACTATTTACGACCATGGCTGCCTTGACTCAGAATTACTTACTTCCGCAATCACCGTGGCGGCGTTTAATTGACGCACTTATCGTGTTTAAAACGAAATCAAATGATTTTCATAGCAGCAAGTTTTCACATCGCGTTTTTTCATGATCGCCAATTTTATTGTTCGTCTTTCTTCATGTAGTGATTTTTCATGAAGCGTTTTATAATATTCGCGTTTATTTTTTTCGCTTATTTTACCAGTAGATTATTTTATGATTCGCAAATATTATCAGTATAATATAGTGCGGTTTAACATAATTATATTATACTCGAAAACAAAATTCTAACAAATCATTATCTCCTGTCGTGTCCACATTATTTCACATTAATACGTAGGTACTATAGGTAGGTTAGGTTCGTTAGGTATCTTCAGATGCCCGAAGGGCAGACCGCCCAGAAATAGGAGCCCCACGAAGTGGAGCTCCGTCGACATAAGGCGTACCTATGTTGCCTAATGCTGCTAAAAATATATGCGACTGAAAAAAATATCTATTCGTAAAATAAGCGAAAAAAATAAACGCCACTATTATAAAACGCTTAAATATAAAATCTGTTTCAGTCACCGACAAATGGAAGACAATGCCTTAACTTATTAACAAATCAATTCAAAGACTAGTGGCCACATGATACGATAATATAAGATAGGAATACTTAACAAGTTGTTTACCAATCTGGTGAAGTACGTTACATAAAATTTTAAGTGTTTCTTAATATGAACAACAACTTATTTCAATTCTAAACCTCCTGAAACACAATTATCTATCTTAAATGTAGTAATAATAATAACTTTGCTTTCTTTTAACATTTACTGTCAAATATTTTTTAGAAACAATGTAACAAGCAATTTGTTTTCACACATTTTGTAGTAAGAACGATAAATACAAAATGTATCCTTAATATCGTGCAGAAAGTGCAGGTACTTTATTATGATTGCGTTACCGTTTCCCCCGAACTAAATTCACTTTTTTCTCTGAACCCAGCAACCAGCAGTTTAAATTAAAATAGCGTAACAGAAGGGTTAGATAATAGAGTATATTATTTACACATTCTGACAACGTTATGAAATGCCATTTACAGTTCAGTCCTGACTTTGTGACTAGATGGCGCCAATGGCGGCTTATAAAATCGTTCGTAGATGTTAGCCCAGAAGAGAGCACGTTTCTCCAAGAGAGGGCTTTGCTTTAGCTTTATCTCTTCCCCTAGATCCATATAAGGTGATCCATTAGCTCTGGCTGGTGGCCAGGATGGGAGTCGGGATCCTTCAGGAACCGGTTTTCTGAAAAAAATTTACATATAATTCAGAAAATCATAATCCTCGACGTAGTATGTTCTCCGTTTCGTTGCTAAGTTATTAAAACAGTCGAGTGAACATGCTAATCCATTTTTTAAGCCAATGTCTAAAATATGTTATAACTAGCTCGCAACTCAGTCTGCCTAAAATTAACTGTTTTTTTTTTACCTTAGTCAGGTAAAAGGTATCCTAAAAAGCCATCTTTGGATGTGACCCCTCTGTCTATCAATCACATGAACAATTAACATGGCGCATGATATTGTGCCGCAGTGCTGTGTAATTAAGGTATGAAAAGCAATAGCCGTCATATTATCAATACTAAGTTCATGTGTAGTAAAATTAGTTGAATACTTACCCTGTAGTGATGAAATTAACCCAGAGCTCGACCATGCTTTCCTTCATTCTCTTATATTCATCTGAATCTGGATTACTAGGCATATTATATTCTGCGAAGTCTTGTATAGCAATTGATTGCGCACAATGACTAGCGCCCTTAACATTTTTTATATATGCTGGTACATTTGCATCTTCGGGGGTTGGATTGAAGAATGAATATTCATACGAATATATAGAATCACTGCCAGCTTCGACTTGCAATTTCACTGATCTTAAATGAGGATATGTAAATATTATATCAGAAAAATAATCTATGTACCCTTGAATAGTCTCTTCTGATACAGGTGCATCACCAAAATAAAACTTTTTGACTAATTGAGAATTTGCTTCCTTTTCTTCGTCATTTTTAAAATCTAAATCAGCGGGCAAAAAGTCTGAAAATTTATCATTCATACTGTCTTTCCACAGTTCAAACAGTGGAACTCGAACCAAGCCTTCCATGTTTGCAAATCCGTATAGAACAGGTACTTTTCTGTATTTTCCACTAGCAAGGATATTTACTGGTGCGTCATCAAGGAACCTTTCAATGCCGATGTCACGCTCCACACATGGCGAAAACCCAAAGGTTGAGTTCTTTCTGTCGAAAAAAACATCCGACATCATAGTTTCATATGGCAACGTTGAGTAAAACTCGCCTAAACTATCAATGTCATCTACGTCAGTGAAGTTAAGCTGTATTGCGTAATTTTTCGCATTTTGCACTGGATCGCTCTGAACGCTCCAAGCGGCCACGCTTGCACCGCTCTCTGGTATAACCTTATTGTAAAGTCCCTTAGTCATATCTGAAAGCATTAAGATATCTACTGCTGATGAGCCTGCACTGTATCCAGCGATGGTGATTTCAGCAGGGTTTCCGCCGAAGTTTGCTATATTTTTTTGGACCCAGTGAAGTAGCGCGACTTGGTCCTTCATTCCAGCATTACCGGGGGCGTTTTCAGTACCCAGACATAGGAATCCATGAGCTCCCAAACGATAGTTGAAAGTGACAGCTATGACTTTTTTGGTTCGCACTAAAGGAGCCGGTGATGCTGCTGCGCCGAAGCCTATTTGGTATGCTCCTCCGTGAACGTAGACTACAACAGGAAGGTTTGTTTCTTCTGTATCCGGTACATAGACGTTCGCTATTAGACAGTCCTCTCGCATGTCAAATTTTGACGGATCTAGGAAAGGAAGCTGACCTTGTGGACAGATTATCTTATCATTCACTGCTTCAAGGGTATTCATCCATACTGGTCCTGAAAGTGGTGCCTGTAATTACATAATATTTAGCTTAAAATCATTATATTAAAATTCATAGGAATATTTTTTTTTGGAACCAGGAAAGGCGATTTAGTTTCAAGTACTAAATAACATAAAGATAAGATAGAAAATTTTTGAATGCACAAAATTTACATAAAGCTCAGTAGCAATTGAATCGGGTTCCCTTTATCTTGCAAAATATCGATTGTCCGAAATACACTCCGCATAACAGTTACCGCAGAAACATTTTTAGCCGAATGATACTTTAGCATAATCGTATACTTGGCTTAACTCTCATGTCGCATTACACTCATTTGGCAGAATTTTGAAGTGCAGAATAGTAATATGGCCGACTTTAATTTCGCAGCATTTTATGTAGCAGAATATAATATAATATATGTTCCGCTGAATTTTTCTAAGCATAATACTAATATCGCCGACTTTATTTTTGCATAATTCTATGTGGCAGAATATGTTTCGCCGGATTTGTTATAGTATAATACTAGTATGGTTGTCTCTGGCTTCTCTAATCGCATACTACTTATTGTCATAATATCGATGGTCATAACTCTTTACGTATAAAGTTGTTGCTCATATCGCATAGAGTATACCGTTAGGAAGAACTGTGACAAAATGGAACATGGGTCAAAAACCGAAAACTGTAGGTTAGGTTAGGTTTGCATTGTGACCATGTATAGCGGAGCGTCAAAATGGGTCAAAAACCGAAAACTTACACATTATACCAATGTACGATTCTGCCAAAGAACGTTGTGCCAAATGACAGTATCATCATCATCATCATCATATCAGCCTATAGACGTCCACTGCTGGACAAAGGCCTCCCCCAAAGTTCTCCACAACGATCGATCTTGCGCCGCCCTCATCCAATTTCTACCCGCGATCTTAACCAAGTCGTCGGTCCACCTTGTTGGAGGCCTTCCAACGCTGCGTCTTCCGGTCCGCGGTCGCCACTCAAGAACCTTTCAGCCCCAACGGCCATCGATTCTACGAGCAATGTGCCCCGCCCACTGCCACTTAAGTTTGGCGACTGTCTGAGCTATATCTACAACCTTGGTTCTCTTGCGTATCTCATCATTTCGAATTCGAAATGACAGTATGCTAAGTAAATATTATGCGATACAAAATTTCGGTGACACGCTTATACGATCATAGGACTATTATTCTAATCGTCATTATGCCCATGTACTATTCAGCCTAAGAAAATTGTGCGAAATGACAGTATGCTAAAAAAAAAATGGGAAAAGTAATTCTGCGAAATGATGATTCTACCAAGGGCTGCGAAACAAAATTATGACAATCAATTTTATGCAACATATAGGTAAGTAAACCAATTGAATCAGGTCACTCCGCACTAGGCTATTCCTGTATCACAGAGAACTAGATTAACTATTAAATGCCAGGTATCAAATATATACAATACATTCTTTTATAATTTACAAAACAGTAATATTTATTTTTAGATTCTTTTAACATGAAGAGCCTCGCTGTTGGAATAATTAATTATTGAGATTTGAGGTAGGTATATGAAATAAATAGTATATTACTGCTGAGGCCGGGAAAAGGCATTTCGTGGATGAGTATGGTTTTAATTAGCCCGCAGACAAAACATCTTCAGACTCGAACTTTTCTTCGGATGATGACGACAGTGACAACGAGCTGGTATGCAATATAGTCCCGGCACAAAACAGAGACTGCAAGAGAATAGACACCATCATCAACGGCAGACGCTGTACAATGGACTGGGACCCTGGATCGGCGTATTCTATTATCAGTACAACATTTTGGCGGCAAATAGGGTCCCCAGCGCTAACTAAAGCACCTAAGCTAAAGGCATACTGCAACTACAAACTGAAGTCAAAAGGCCTCACGGACGTTACTGTGGAAGTCGAAGGGAAGCAGAAAATAGTACCAGTAGTAGTCATGAAGCACGCAGACCCAATGCTCTTTGGATTGCAATGGAGCGAAACATTTGGGATGACGTTTCCTAAACCTGTCTACTCAATTAAAAACGCGACACCAAAAACATTACAACAAGTCCTTGACAAATACAAGCAACTGTTTGACGGCCAACTCGGAAAAGTTGAAAACTATCAAGTCAATATTCACGTAAAACCAGGAGCAGAACCTGTCCACCTACCAGCACGGCCTATCAAATTCGGAATGAAGAGGAATATAGAAAAAGAAATTGCACGTCTTGTGGATGAGAATATTATTTACCAAGTAGACCCCAACCTTACACCAGTAGAGTGGGCCACACCCACCGTCAATGTCGTCAAACCAAATGGTGACATTAGAATATGTGTAGACTACAGAAGTACATTAAATCCTGTTTTGGTAAAACATTTACACCCAGTTCCACTATTTGATCAATTACGACAGAAACTGGCACGCGGATAACTATTTTCTAAAATTGATTTAAAAGATGCATACCTACAATTTGAAATAGCACCAGAATCAAAAAAATACCTTACGCTTGCAACTCACAAAGGCTATTTTCGATATAATCGGATGCCGTTTGGAATTTCCATAGCGCCATCTGTGTTTCAACATTATTTAGACGAACTACTCAGCGATTTACCTAACACAGCTGTATATTTTGACGACATCGCGGTAGCCGGAATTAACATGGAAGAACATCTACGTACACTATGCCTAATTTTTGACCGTCTACAGAAAGCGGGACTAAAGGTTAATTTAAAGAAGTGTTCTTTCCTAGAAAAGGAGATAGAGTACCTGGGGCACACGATAGACAAAAATGGTATACGCCCTACAAATTAAAAACTTGAAGCCATTTCCAAAGCCGCCGTACCCACCTGTTCGAAAGAATTGAGATCATTTCTTGGGCTTGTCAATTTCTACGAACGCTTTATTCCACATTTACACGGGCTATGTGCAGACATCCATGAATTAACAAGCGGGAGACAACCGTGGTGCTGGACAAACCATGAAACGATGGTTTTTGAAACTACAAAGGAATGTATAGCTTCATCAAGACCGCTAGCTGCATTTGATGAGGATCGACCTATCTTTTTGGCCTGCGATGCCTCTGAAAAAGGCGTAGGGGCCGTATTGTATCATAAAAATGGGAATACTGAACACCCCATAGCTTTCGCTTCGAGAAAGTTACGCTCGGCGGAATCGAAATATTCCGTTATTGACAGAGAAGCTCTCGCCATCTTATTCGGTATAAAGAAATTTGATCAATATTTACGCGGAACACATTAGTGACTGATCACAAACCATTGATATACATATTAGGATCACAACGAAACCTCCCAAAGATGGCTAACAACAGACTTGTGCGGTGGGCCCTAATAATTGGAAGTTACAATTACGAAATCTTGTACCAAAAGGGTGAAAACAACATACTGGCAGACTTTTTATCCAGATTACCCAACAATGACACACAGCCATCGGAATGTGAGCGTACAGTGCACAGGATAGAGTCACGCCTTCTCGAGAACAGAATGTCCGACTTACATCTCTCTGAGGACATTTTGAGAGAGGCAACTAGACAAGATGCCACACTGCTAGAAGTATTAAAATGTATTAAAACTGGCTGGAGAGAGTTACAGTATACAAACGATATTAAGCATTTTTTCAAGAAGCGAAATGAGCTCTCTATAGAAAATAAAATAATGATGTGGCAAGGCAGAATGATAATTCCAACGAGCCTGCGACGGAAAGTTCTGACATACCTTCATAGAGGTCATCCAGGTATTTCAGCTATGAAGGCCCTGGCTCGTTTTTATGTTTGGTGGCCATCCATTGATGAAGACATAGATGATCATGTTAAGAGATGCATTCGATGCCAGCAAAATAGACCTCATAACCCAGAACTTCCGGTATACTCTTGGTCTATTCCAGAAAGGGTGTGGGAGAGAATACATATCGATTTTGCCGGACCTTTTGAAGGCACTTATTGGTTGGTTCTAAGTGACGCCTTGTCCAAGTGGATAGAGATCAAACCCATGAAAAATATAACCACACCAAACTTGTGTAACGTTCTAGATGACATATTTTGCTCATTTGGTCTTCCGGAAATGATAGTTTCTGACAACGGCCCTCAATTTACTTCATCGGAATTCAAGGAGTACTATAAACGTCAAGGTATTTTACACATAAGATCATCACCTTATCATCCCCGAACCAATGGTCTAGCAGAACGGTTAGTCAGGACGTTTAAATCGAGATTTGCCTCTGCGGCCGAGCCTCAACAACAACGGCTACGTGAATTCCTATTCACGTACAGAATCACTCCTCATAACGCCACGGGTAAATCACCGGCAGAGATGATGTTTGGGCGAACGTTGAATACACTACTATCCAATATACGACCCAATAAAAGGAGAACGATGCAATACAAACAAATGCAAGATAACATACAACTCTCAGCGAATAAAGCGGAGTATGTACCCGGCAATACGGTTTACCATAGGACCCGACTTGACAAAACCTGGCAGCCAGGAGTCATAGCAGAGCGAAAACACCGCTATTCGTATACAATTTCAACTCCAAATGGAAACACCATTCGGCGACACGGAGACCACATCCGTCCACGGCTGCCATCACCAGTTAGTTCTCAAGAGTCACTCAAGATATCACAACAATCACCTTCAAGATGTCCCACTAATACGGAGTTTTTCCGCACACCTAGCGCTTCTCCAAGTGCCGGATCATCAAGAACACCTGCTACGCCCTCTGCACACACTGTACCAGAAAGTCATGAGGGGGTGTCACCTCTAAAGGAAACTCGGACAGGTTCACCTGCAATTCTAGAACAAGTTTCATCGCAGCATTCGCAGTCAAAGGTCAACCCGAAATCACCTTCTGCTTCCATACCTACACCAGAGCCGCAGCAGCGTAGTAAGCGGGTAACCAGACCACCTCGAAGACTTTTAGATGAGATGTGACCAAAGATGGGGAAGGACGAATGTAGTGAACTCTTTAGTGAACTAACTTTATGGTGTTGTTTAAAAATACTTTGCTAATACTTCATGTTTGATTAATGTCACTTAATTTTCTTCTACAAAATAAAATGCACGTTTATTATTGAAAAGCTACTTTATTTTATGTACCAGTATACTGTTAAGGTTATTTTGTATGTTATGTCCAATATAGAAAGTTCAGAGGTAGGTATTTAGGATATTTAAGCAAATTACGTTTAAAAGACAATAAATAAAGCAAATTTACACTAAAATTACGTTAATTTAAAAGGTTATTAAAATCACAGCCCGCATTTAGGGAATGGTGATTTTTGTCTTTGTTACAGCGGTATTATCAACATTATTACTGTTTTAACATTTATATATAGTAGATTCCGGTTCCTATTTTGTCCATCACAATTGTCAGACCAAAACCTCAATTCATCTACAAGATCTTGATGTATTCATTTAATTAAGTCAAATAATTTGACATTTAGTCATGTCAACAGTACGTAACTAGTAGCATTCCCAAACCAAATGCTGTGAAATTATACAGTTTAAGTTTGTAAGTTTGTAATAAAACACGCTTATATTACCGGAGATGACAAGGTTTTTAAAGATCGAATACAGCAGTCGCATTTTTTTATATGTATACATAAGTTTGAGTTTTTTTTCCTATTTATTTCAAGTCTCTTACCTCCATGTGCCAATGTGTTGGGGTGTTTGTTTTTCAGTAGGTGTTTTCAAACTCTCGTAAATGTGACAAGCACCAACTTATTATATTTATATATTTTGACTGAAAATGTCACGGTATTGTCGAACAGACTAAGCTTGCGCTTCGTATTTTTTATTTCACTCCTTGTACAAATTATACATTTCAATGAAATTCAAACTTCCGCCAGCAAAAATGTGTTTGATAAACTTGAATATTTATTCCTGGTCATGAGGTCATGTTTTATAAATTATTATGTATATAGTGCGACACAAAACAGTAGAAAATAAATGAGGGCGCCACATCCTTCGCAACTGTCACATTTTTGACGTAAAGTGCTTGAATATGGTAACAATTTTGTATGAAAAATTTTAGTTCCTTTTTCATCCGTTTTCTACTCTTTTGTGTCGGGCTGTATATCGTCGTATACTACATTGTACAAGCTTTACTTTGCTTGGGACACTGGGTCGATTTGTGTAAGATGGTACCTTGATTTTTTTTTAAATCCGTACAGACACTAATATTTAACATAATTTTTGTCTTATATGTTTATTATTTGTTTTGTTTGCTTCTTTTTCCCCCGTTTTTTTTTATTTAAACTCATGATTAGATTTTTACTTTGTTTGTTCGTTGATCCACTTTTTTTTTAATTACACGCCGACATCTTTTTTGCTATTTTATTTTACGATTGCCTGTCGTGCCTAATAAGCAGTGGTAACAAAGGCTGCTATCTGAAAATTCGCCGAATATGGACAAAGACTTAAAAACCTGGACATTTGGCGTAACTCACATTTTCCCCGAAAATAATAAAATTAAAAACATAATTGCTGTATTTTTTATTGACATTATTGCATCGACTGTCCCTCGCGCATAGTGGGACATCTTATGTCCGCAACGACGACCAACAAGCATACTGAGCTAACTGTCACTTGTAGCAGTTGTAACGCGCCCGCGCCGCCCTTCCACGATAGGTGTACTGCGTACAGTGGTACAAGGTACAAGTGACTTAGCTCAGTATACGATGTTCTAAATTAAAAAACGGTGTTAGTTGTATCAGTATACGTCACTTTATTTTATTTCAAAAACTAGCAGTAATTTTGTCATGAAAATTTTATAGCATAAGTATTCTGATCCTAAATATGCAAAAAATTGGGCAAGTGCGAGCCCGACTCGCGCATGAAGGGTTCCGTACCTATATATATGTATATATAGGTATAACAAGTTTGTTGTATGGGAGCCCCCCTTAAATATTTATTTTATTTCATTTTTAGTATTTGTTGTTATAGCGGCAATAGAAATACATCATCTGTGAAAATTTCAAGTGTCTAGCTATCACCGTTCTTGAGATACAGCCTGGTGACAGACGGAAGGCGAAATCTCAGTAATAGGGTCCCGTTTTTACCCTTTGGGTACGGAACCCTAAAAAATTAAATCGTAAAAATGACAGTTGTATGTTGTGGCCCCGCTGGCACAGAATCATTTTTTTTTCATTAATTTGGAAAGGTAGAAATTTTAAAGTACATAAATCGACAGGTAGAAACATATACCAACTCGATTATTTAGGACCTAAACCATAATTACATGGGGTCCCGCTGCATATACGTATATACATAAGCAGGCATCATAGACCCGCAGGACTATGTATAATTTCCTGGAATTATTTGGCTCTTATGAACCATACAATTGTTTACATTTTCTTATTCATATAATAGGCAAACGTCAATAATCGTTTAAAGAACCCTATTCCCATCGGCCTGCATACTTTAAAACATTTGAGTTGAAGAAAACATTGAACAAAATATACTCCGGTTTTACCACAAAAATATTTGACGCTACGCCACTGTGAGGTACCGTAAGATGGAGCTATTTGGAACCCAAGGAGATAATTAGTGATTTGTAATTAAAAAGGTTTTAAGTGTAAAGAAATTCCCAACGCAATGTACTCGTATGTATATTAAACATTACATAATTCTTAATATTCCAATGGTAAAAAACGGGCTTGAAAGCAGCCACTTGATGATTTGGTAATAACCAAATAACTCCTCCGGTTCCAAATAGCTTCACGGCTCACAGCCTCACCTTACTGCAGGAATGTAGTTTTTATATAAATAAACAGAATGATTGTGCATTTTTTCGCTACTAAATATATAAAAACTTACGGTAAATCTTCGTTTCCCCGTTGGCGCGGTGGCGTACGGGATCCCATAGAATTGAAAGACGCCATCAGTGTTGTACCCTCGCACGGGCCCCTGCGTGGTTTGCACAGTTTTCGACTCCCGCGCATCCTCAGCTGCGCACGCCGCGACGCAAACAACTAATAAAAATGTGACTGTGGCCGACCGCATCGCTCGGACGATTGGAGTGGTACTGAGACGCTGATTGACAGTAATCAAGAGCCGTCTGTAAATCTATTGCCGCTCGTAACTGGCGGAACGTGTTATAATCTACAGATTAGTCAGTCACTATTATTTAACAAATAACATTCTCTATTATTTAATTTTAACTATTATTTAATAACAAGAACTTTTTGATATAGCCCGCCATAGTAAATAATAAATAAATAAATAAATATTAAGGGACAATCATACACAAATCGACCTAGTCCCAAACTAAGCAACGCTTGTACTATGGGTACTAGACGACGATATACATAATATATAAATACATATATAGATAACATCCATGACCCAAGAACAAATATTTTGCACAAATATTTGCCCCGGCCGGGATTCGAACCCGCGACCACCGACTCAGTAGGCAGGTGTCTACCAACCGAGCCAAACGCGTCGTCAAATAGTACAAAGCACTAATAAGTTTCTTTTTACACGGAACTTCTACGACGTAGTAGGTATTTTTACAAGTTTTTATTTACTCACCTGTCCCGTTGTAATGGAATTTTGCAAGTTAAATGTGACCCACTTTCCGGTATCCGATTGAGCTGAAATTTTGCACGAATATGCAAATCGCGTGACAATACAATATTATGATGACGTGAAGCTGAGCTGAAAGGTGGCCATAGAACTCCGTAATAAATAAAGCAATTATATCGAGTTTGAGCTGTTTAGAATAGTCTCTGTGAGCAATTGATGGATGTTCAAAGGAAAGTACAGTTGGCTATAAAGTTTGTCACAAAAATGAAATTTTTGACAGAAACTTACGTATTTATTTAAACAAACAGACTAGCTGCACTGCTGCACGGGTCATTATCTATTATAGGGACATTTAGCTTGGTCAGCTCATAGAATATGAGCTGACGCAGCTATCGCGAACCCCCGCCGCAGGACCCGCGGACCGGGACGACACGCAGTCGCTATCGGGGTTCTGCACGACACGGTACTTTCTTATAATTAAATTAGATATTACGAAGCAAGGTCATTTCATTTAACATCCACTCTGTGACCCTGGTAGCGCCTCAATATCTATTTTATGTCAAAAAAAAGCTTTTATCTGGAATCTTATATTTTGTATAGTACCTAACTGTCATAGGTATTTAATTTTAATAAATAATTAGTACAGATACATTTTTTTTGTATATTATAAGTACCCACTATGTTTTATTATTCAGAAAATCACCTCTATGGCTCTTTACAGTTTCATTATAACTGTACAGAATTAAAGTTACACCGCTAACTGAACAGGTAATTAGGTTAAATTATGTATACATGCGTGGAATTGTGTTATAAATAGTTAGAAGATTTTCAATTTCATTCAGAAATATAGTATAAATAAATAGGTAGCTGTTTTATTAATTCCTGTTATACTTAATTTAATTAAACAACAATATGCATACACCATGTAGGTAACCGCAGGTCGTTCACAATAATTACTTGTTTTTCTGTACTCTAATGTCCTTATTTTTTTTGTGTGCTGTTAAACGATTAGTCTACCGGCTGTGATCGTTGTCACTGTGTAGTGATGGTAGTCTGCCGCAGCCAAAACCTCAGCATTCTTATCATGTCTGTGCGGAACTGTATTCTATCTGGGGTTCTATTTGGTGTAGGAAGCAGTGTTGTTTTACCGCGGTGGACGCCCCGGCCGCCCTAGGCTAATTCTCTGATGAGTGTGCCTTTCATGACTGTTATGTCCTCAATTAAAGTTCATTCCTAGCTCTGTGATGAGATGGCGCCACTGGCGACTTATAGAATCGGTCATAGATGTCGTCCCAGAATAGACCATACTTCTCCAAGAGAGAACCTCCCGGCTTTACCTCCTCTCCAAGATCCATGTAAGGTGACCAATTAACACCGACTGGTAGCCAAGTAGGAAAACGAGATCCTTCAGGAACTGGTTTTCTGAAAACAAAAGATTTATTATTACTGAATATAAAAAAAAACATGACAGATTGACCATGTGAGTGTTGAGCGATTTTTGCTCTCTTATTCTTCGAGAAACTCTTCACACCAAAAATTCATATAAAAAAAGGTGTCCCTCGCACTATAGTCAGTCTGGTCTGGTTGCGGTAGTCGGTCGAACACATAGGATGTATGGGAGCGCACTAGGCAACCTGGCTAGTCCGCGAAAGGTCTACAAAACCGTACCTTTTCTTACTATGAAATCATATTTTATAAAGATTACCGCAGCACGGAACATTGTTGTCGTGTTTGCTAGGCTCAGATGACTATAAATGGTCAGTTAAAAATTACTATTATATAGGTACACAGTTTTCAATACTGGAATTACGACGTCTATGACCACATTTGTGCAGCGTCATGTTAATAATATTAATATTATGTACAAAGTATCAAGATAAATATCGCATATACTTAAGCATAACCTCTCAACTGTGGGAGCACCTTTCAGGCGGTCATAAAAATGGCAGTTAATCTGTGGCTCGACCTGTCAGGTTCGCTTTATTCGCGCCTAAACTTGTTGTAAAATATCAGTGAAACATATGTTTAACTCGCTCTAACGCATTTCATCGTGTAGTGAACGAAGCAAGATAGCTAGCAAGTAGCAACCGAATATTTGAATCTTCAACCGTGGAAAAAGTCGTTAACTTTCGTCAGTCATAAACAGCCAACTGTGACGAGTGAGATGTTACGTGTGATTACAATACAATTGTGGATTTTATTGGTTAACGTGGTGCTAAACGTGTGAAGAAAACAACATGCCAAGTCACAGTAAGAACTTTCATGCTCGGTTTGTTTTTATTTTCATCAGTTTTACTATGTTTCATAACAATAATTACATGTCGTAGTCTATATAGGTTCTATTAAATACAATGAAATTAGTTGTAAATCTGTTTAAAGTGAAAAATAGTCCACAAACTAAATAACGGTCGGCACATGACCTCTTGGGCTGTCGCCACAGACTGGTCGAGAACCTGCCAGGTTGTCGCCACAGACTGGACGAGAACCTGCCAGGCTGTCGCCACAGACGGCACTGTCATGTAACTAACGCGCGTTTGCTTAGCATGGACATTCCACTTACTAACTAAAAATGTTATCGCCGAATATTCATAGTTTTTAACGTGTTTTCATGTTAAGATGAAATAACTAAGATACATATTTTGTATGTGTTACTCTCCACACATTTGGAAATATCCCTTTATTGCTCTTACGGTCTAGGTACGTCCATATTAATCAAACCTTAAAGTGTGATTTAGTCTTGAATTGCCTTGCTTTCAGATCAAGTATTTAGGTGTAGACCTTTTTATGAAATATCAATAGATATAAATATATGCCAACTGTACTTGTACTATGATAACAATGTAGAGATAAAAATGTATTTAACGATAACAACAAAATATAATATCTTGATATTAATAACGACATCGACAACGCCACAATGAAATTCATATAACATTTTAAACAATGCAAATTTATATAAAAAATATTATTCGTTTGGATGGTGGGAGAGGATTGAGCTTTTACTCGTTTTTACCATCGAAATATTAAAACTTTCGCGCATAGATGCTGTGGACGCGGGCAGTCAAGAGTCGTAAACTTTGGTCGTTGTGAGACGACAACACGTCTGTGGACGGCTACTTTTATTTTCACAAAACTGTCACTCTGTCAAAACTGAAAATGAAAAAAAATGAAAAATGATTTATTCCTTTCCTAAGATGTACATTATTTTACATGTGCTGGTGTCCCCTTTTTAAGTAAAAATAATACCTGTGCTAAGGGGAACCGCTCTTCCATATGAAGGTAACAATTAGTACAGTTGTGTAGGAGAAAAGAGGTAAGACAAGGTTATAGGTTAAATTATATAGTCTAAATCTAGAGTCTAGCTCACCGCGTATAGGTATGTGTGTAAACTATTTTTAAGTATTATTTACAAAAAAAATACTTACTGTTATTTCGGCATTCTGCTCGGCAGCGGTCTCCTCTAGGGAAATGCCGGTAAATTCATAATGGCCTACTTACTTACTGAATAAATTATGTCATTTGTTATTATTTCCCTCTATAGCTGACCATTTTCTTATAGTTTTAATGCAAACGCTTTATCCGTGCGACAGTTATATGCAAGTTTAAATTTTTTGATAAGTGCGTGTCCGTATTACGACTATTTACGACCATGGTTGCCTTGACTCTGAATTACTTACTTCCGCAACCGCCGTGGCGGCATTTGTATGAAATTGACGCACTTATCGTGTTTGAAACAGCGCGTAAACAGAATTATCAATAACCATTGATACAAAGATCAATCTCAAAGAAAAATTGAGATGCGTAACCTGGTGGAAGAGACCGGGAATCGAACCCGGTACCTCTGGATCGCCGGTCTAGCGCGTTAACCACTTCGCTACCCTTACGCCAAGAAACCTTTCGAATTTTTGCTTATGCTTCGACCAGGTTACGCATTAAAAAAAATCTTTTAGCTTTGATCTTTGTAGATTCAGATTCAGATTCAGATTCATTTATTTCATGTGAAAATAACTGTATACATTTGCATTAAGTATTCAAAAATATAAGTATTCACATCATGATCGTCAAAATAAAAATATAATAATAAAAATAACTATAACAATGTCAAGCACTAGAAATAATAACCATAATAATAATAATCAATATAATCTCCCAATAAGGATCGTCATCACAACTTTAAGTCAATAAACTAAAACAAAGCAAACAATCTACATACACAGAAAATTATAATCAGATGACATCTCATAATAAGGGTCATCATCGCAATACAAAATAAAATAAAATAGGTACCAATCAAATGTCAATAACAAATATACAAATAATAATTAGAAGTTTAGGTCCATGTACTCACTCACGGAGTACAGAGGGTTTTCCAACAAAATGTCTCTCAGTCGACGCCGAAATATTTCGTAAGATGGCTCATTTCGTATGTTTTCAGGTAAATGCTCATAGTAAGTTGGGCCAATGACCCGTGGGGTTTTCCCTGAAAGCGCCATGCGACGAGGGACGGTTCTGAGTCGCCCGGTAGTGCAGAGATGTTTAACTGCAACATGGACGCGCACGAACTGAGATATATTAGTTCTTACAAATAGAAGTAAGTCGAAAAGATATTTATATCAATGGTTAGTATAAAAATTGTGGTGTATATCCACATTAAAAAAAATGAGACATTACCTACATGTTTCTTTTTTTAATCTATGTTTATCACTATTTTACTAATTTTATACACATAACAGTTTGTGAAGATGTTTGGATACTTGCAATGGATTACATAATCATGATCATATCAGCCGAGATATAGGTACAGAGCTGGACTAAGGTCTCCCAAAATCTCCACAAAGATCTGCCACGCGCTGCAGACATGGATTTACCGTTATCCTGACCAGTGGGCCTATGAAGGTTGCTTTTAGATATCACGCGATAAATAAAGTGACAAAGCATCCGTCACGTTTAATAAAATGCGAGTGTGAGTGACAGATGCTTTGTCACTTATTTATCACGTGATAAACTCAACCATCATTAGCCTCCAGGTCGTTAATGATATAATGATATATCTGTCTAACAGAACAAAACGTCTCACACATCTGTCTCGCCTGCACTTTGGTGTAGTCTTTTTAAAGACAGTATTTTTTAGTGCCATGTGTGTTATAAAAACAAGTTTTCTCGCATTCGGTACGATCTGTAAGTGTACTCAGTGCCTTCAGTTTTGCATCACATACGATAAGCGTCAATTGCTGACTTTATGTCAATATGGCGCTGCCACCTGAGGGGGATAAGCATTATAAGAAAAAAATCTTTATTATTTTAAATTCAAATTCAAATTATTTATTTGCTGAAATTGTGGTACATGTTACATTTAGAGATGATACAAGCATGTTTTCAGAACGGCACAATTTGCCCACATGTGGCATGCAAAGTAAAAATAAAATGTGTGGATCAGCCAGGCTAGATCCATACCATATAAAATTAATTTATTATTATTATGTACTTACTGTTATTTTATTAATCTGATCGTATATTTTATAAATTCTTATATTATACATATACAGTTTATAGAATCTTTTTAGGGTTCCGTACCTCAAAAGGAAAAAACGGAACCCTTATAGGATCACTTTGTTGTCCGTCTGTCCGTCCGTCTGTCAAGACCCTTTTTCTCAGGAACGCGTGGACGTATGAAGCTGAAATTTATATCAATTACTCAGGTCTACTGTCCCTTGAAGCTGTGAAAAAATCAAACTTCTAAGCCAACGCAATCAAAAGATACAGCCGTTTATGCCGCAAATTTTCGACACTTGCAAGGGAATCAAAACCTACAGGGTGCTTCCCGTGAACTCAGAATCTTGAAATTTGGTACGAAGCAACGTCTTATAGCATAGATAAAGGAATAATTACGAAAACCATAAATTTTTTTTTTAATACCTAACTTTGCACCTAATTTGCATATTTTCGACACTTGCAAGGGAATCAAAACCTACAGGGTGCTTCCCGTGAACTCAGAATCTTGAAATTTGGTACGAAGCAACGTCTTATAGCATAGATAAAGGAATAATTACGAAAACCATAAAAAAAAAATTTAATACCTAACTTTGCACCTAATTTATATGGGGCGCTATACATACCAGGTGCAAACTTAACTTAACCACTTAGGGATGGAAAGTGTTTGTACGGAACCCTCGGTGCGCGAGTCCGACTCGCACTTGGCCGGTTTTTTTTATAGAGAAATACCACATTTATAAAAAATCTTTATCATACAATATTCAATTATGGACGCATGGAGGAGTAAAACTCTATAACAATTTACCTATAGATTTCAGAAACCTAAATTCTATCAATATGTTCAAGAGACAACTTAAAAAATATGTCTTCGATACAATTGATGTCTTGTAATTTTATTTTATTTTTTACGCAATGATATGCCTATTACTTAAGAGTTAAGAGCGTGTATAAAATTTTAATGCCGCTCCTGCATGTTACTTGTTACTACTAATTATTGACTAAATTGTTTAGCTTGTAAGTTCTCATTTAAGTGAACATGTAATTTTGTTCTTATGAGAATAAATTCTTTAAATCGAAACTGAAACCGAATTATAAAATCCTTGTCAGTCACCGACAAATGGAAGACAATGCCTTAACTTATTAACAAATCAATTCAAAGACTAGTGGCAAGAAGATAAGACATGAAATAGGAATAAGAAGATGTTTACCAATCTGGTGAAGTAGGTTACTTAAAATTTGAAGCGTTTCTTAATATGAGCAACAACTTATTTGAATTCTAAGCCCCCTGAAACACAATTATCGATCTTAAATGTAATAATAATAACTGCTTTCTTTTAACATTTACTGTAAAATATTTAGAAACAATGTAACTAGCATTTTGTTATCACACATTTTGTAGTAAGAACGATAAAAACAAAATGTATCCTTAATATTATCGTGCAGAAAGTGCAGGCACTTTATGATTGCGCTACCGTTTCCCCCGAACTAAATGGACTCTTTTCTCTGAACCCAGCACCCAGCTGTTTCTAAACTGGTGGGTACTGGGTTCAGAGAAAGATTAAAATAAGGTAACAGAATGGTTAGATAACAGAGTATATTATTTACACATTCTTACAATGTTATGAAATGCAATTTACAGTTCAGTCCTGACTTTGTGGCTAAATGGCGCCACTGGCGGCTTATAAAATCGTTCGTAGATGTTAGCCCAGAAGAGAGCACGTTTCTCCAAGAGAGGACTTTGCTTTAGCTTTATCGCTTCCCCTAGATCCATATAAGGTGATCCATTAGCTCTGGCTGGTGGCCAGGATGGGAGACGGGATCCTTCGGGAACCGGTTTTCTGAAAACAAATTATATATTATTCAGAAAATCATAATCCTCGACGGAGTATGTTCTCCGCTTCGTTTCCAAGTTATTAAAACAGTAGAGTAAACATGCTTATCCAATTTTTAAGCCAAGATCTAAAATATGTTAAAACTAGCTCGCAACTCAGTCTGCCTAAAATTAACTGGTTTTTTACCGTAGTCGGGTAAAAGGTATGCTAAAAAGCCATCTTTGGATGTCCAGTCATTCCTGTGTCAAAATTGGGTAGAATCTATCCAGCCGATTTATTCTATAGGTTACGATTTTTCCTGAAATAGTGACCCCTCTGTCCATCAATCACATGAACAATTAACATGGTGCATGATATTGTGCCGAAGTGCTGTGTAATTAAGGTATAAAAAACAATAGCCGTCATATTATCAATACTAAGTTCATGTGTAGTAAAATTAGTTGAATTTATGACTTACCCTGTAGTGATGAAATTAACCCAGAGCTCGACCATGCTTTCCTTCATTCTCTTATATTCATCTGAATCTGGACTACTAGGCATATTATATCCTGCGGAGTCTTGTATAGCAAAAGATTGCGCACAATGACCAGCGCCCCTAATATTTTTAAAATATGCTGGTACCTTTGCATCTTCGGGGGTTGGATTGAAGAATGAATATTCATACATATATATAGAATCACTGCCAGCTTCGACTTGCAATTTCACTGATCTTAAATGAGGATATGTAAATATTACGTCAGAAAAATAATCTATGTACCCTTGAATAGTCTCTTCTGATACAGGTGCATCACCAAAATAAAACTTTTTGACTAATTGAGAAATTTCTTCCTTTTCTTCGTCATTTTTAAATTCTAAATCAGCGGGCAAAAAATCTGAAAATTTATCATTCATACTGTCTTTCCACAGTTCAAACAGTGGAACTCGAAACAAGCCTTCCATGTTTGCAAATCCGTATAGAACAGGCACTTTTCTGTATTTTCCACTAGCAAGGGTATTTACTGGTGCGTCATCAAGGAACCTTTCAATGCCGATGTCACGCTCCACACATGGCGAAAACACAAAGATTGAGTTCTTTCTGTCGAAAAAAACATCCGACATCATAGTTTCATACGGCAACGTTGAGTAAAACTCCCCTAAACTATCAATGTCATCTACGTCAGTGAAGTTAAGCTGTATTGCGTAATTTTTCGCATTTTGCACTGGATCGCTCTGAACGCTCCAAGCGGCTACGCTTGCACCGCTCTCTGGTATAACCTTATTGTAAAGTCCCTTAGTCATATCTGAAAGCATTAAGAGATCTACTGCTGATGAGCCTGCACTGTATCCAGCGATGGTGATTTCAGCAGGGCTTCCACCGAAGTTTGCTATATTTTTTTGGACCCAGCGAAGTAGCGCGACTTGGTCTTTCATTCCAGCGTTACCGGGGGCGTTTTCAGTACCCAGACATAGGAATCCATGAGCTCCTAAACGATAGTTGAAAGTGACAGCTATGACTTTTTTGGTTCGCACTAAAGGAGCCGGTGATGCTGCTGCGCCGAAGCCTATTTGGTATGCTCCTCCGTGAACGTAGACTACTACAGGAAGGTTTGTTTCTTCTGTATCCGGTACATAGACGTTCGCTATTAGACAGTCCTCTCGCATGTCAAATTTGGACAGCTCTAGGAAAGGAAGCTGACCTTGTGGACAGATTATCTTATCATTCACTGCTTCTAGGGTATTCATCCATACTGGTCCCGGAAGTGGTGCCTGTAATTACATAATATTTATATTGAAATCATTCTATAAAAATTCATAGGTATAATTTATTAAAGTAACCGCGAAAGTCGACTTAGTTTCAAGTACTAAATAACATAAAGATAAGATAGAAAATTGTTGAATGCACAATTTACGATACAATTTGTGCGAAATGACAGTACGCTAAAAAATATATGGGAAAAGTAATTCTGCGAAATGATGATGCTGCCACGGGCTGCTATGCGAAACAAAATTATAACAATAAATTTTATGCAACGTGTAAGGTAAGTAAACCAATTGAACAGGTCACTTCGCACTAGGCTATTCTTGTATCACAAAGAACTAGATTAACTATTAAATGCCATGTGAAACGTATACAGTAGTAGTAGAGTTGTTAGTCCGCTGTTTTCTAACATAATTGTGCGCATCGGGTTACAAGCATGAAATTTTTATCACAGATAGAGTGTTCCTTGCTGATTATTTCCAGATGTGGAGGGAAGTCAGATTCGTCCCCTGTGAGGCGGGAGAGCGGAGTGAATACGGCCAAGTATCCCTCTTTTCTTTCTTTATTGCTGGTCATTTAAGTCTACCAGGACGTGTTTGGTATCGTTTCCCTGTAAAACAAATATCAGAAATTATTTTTTTATGTTAGTTTTGTATAGTTCTATATAAAAATAGGGTTGTAATGGCCGAAAAGGTAAAAATCACAACAAGTTTTTTTATTCAGCGAGGTAAATTAGTTCAATTTCGTGAAAATTTTCAACTTATTATTATTATTTCAAAAAGCTCATTTAATTTGGTTTCTAAAAATATTATGTTGGGCACTTCTCATACAAACAGTAGCTTAAAATATATCTTTACTTCGGCGTAACCAACGTAAATCTCCGAACGCATCCTATTTCGCTTCATTAAATACATTAAATAATGATTATTAACATGCTTTTACATATAATTTTTACAATATACGTCCTAGAAAAACAAAATAATGTAATTAAAACAAAATATTTTTTTGCTAAATGTATCACGAGCACACGGGCTAATCTCAACATCAACACAAGTCCTAGTAGCGTTATCTGATCAGTAATATAAAAAGAAAAAGAGGACTCCTTTGTCCTATTCACCCCGCTTTCCTGCCGCACAGGGGACGAATCTGACTCTTTTCTACATCTAAAAATAATCACCGCAGGATAATCTATCTTTGGTAGAAATTTCGTGGTTGTATCCCGATGTACACAATTTCGCGACTTATCAAAATGTACTAGAACTCGCAGGCTAAGCTTAACATCAACATTTTTTTCAAGGTACTTTTTGTATCAGAGGTGCCCAATTTGTATACATTTTTAAAAACAAGATTAAATTTGCTGTTTAGTAATATTTTTTTTTATTGTAAATATTCAGTAGATAACTAATTTATCGTTCTGAATAAAAAAAAAACTTGTTGTGATTTTTACCTTTTCGGCAATAAACCCAAATTTTTATATCAATTCTGTAATAACATGAAAAATTAATAGCTGATATCTATTTTACACGAAAACGATGTCGCACAATAGCCTTAACTGATCAGTAATAAAAAAAAGAAAAAGAGCAGTACTTGGTCCTCTTCCCCCGCTCTCCCACCATCACAGGGGACGAATCTGACTTCCCTCCACATCTGAAAATAATCACCGTGGAACGCTCTATGTGTGGTAGAAATTTCATGCTTGTAACCCGATGCGCACAATTTCGCGGCTTAGCTACTAAAGGTACATTATTTTACAATTTACAACATAAAGAGCCTCAGTATTGGAATAATTAATTATTGAGTTTTGAGGTATATAAAATAAAATAGTAGTTTATGCAACTGATACATAATGAAAGGATATAAACGATATGTCGACTTATATTCTCGATTGTCTACCTCCTATAGTTATATCTCTGTTACTATTCTTATTTAACGATTGTGTCAGTTCAGGTGTCTATCCTGACATTTTAAAATTAATTAAGGTGCAACCAATGTATAAGGGTAAGGGCGAGTTGCACTCACTCAAATCCTATCGACCGATATCGCTGGTACCTATTATTTCAAAGGTTTTCGAGAGACTGCTAAGTGACAGACTGATGCAGCATTTTACCTCCAATAGACTTTTAAACACTCAGCAGTATGCCTACCAGCCAGGTCGGTCGACGACGGACGCCGCTCGTGACGTAGTGACGCGAGTGTTAGGACATCTCGAGAGCGCGCAGCAGGTGGCTGCCATATTTTGCGACTTGTCCCGCGCCTTCGAGATGATCGACCACTCGCTCCTTCTAACTAAGCTGTCGCAGTATGACATTACCGGTACGTTTCTCGAAACAATGACATCGTTTTTAAAAAACCGTAAACAGAGTACTTACGTCCTTAACTCTAAGTCAAATTTGGAATCCACAGGAAACTGTGCAGTCCCCCAAGGTTCCGTCGCCGGAAACAACCTATTTCTAATTCTGGTAAATGATATAACAGCAGCTTGCCCAGACCATGAATATATTATGTTCGCAGATGACACATGTATCATAGTCCACGCTGATAACTTTCAAAATTTACAATCTAAACTCTGTCACGTAACAAGTTTAATCGCCAAATGGTTCTCTGCCAATGGCATGCTAATAAATCTCGATAAAACAAATATAATCCATTTTCAACTAAAAAATAAAAATAAAAATAAACTTGATATTGTAGTAAATGACACCCAAATACCACAGGTAGACACGGTAAAGTACCTGGGATTCCAAATTGACTCGGGATTAACGTGGGCCCCGCACATTCAATCCACTTGCGACAGATTAGCCTCAGCCTGTTTTGCGTTGTCCAGACTTGCACCTAGTTTATCAGTTGAGAACCTGTCGTGTATGTATGCATAGGTAGATATAAGTTACAGGCGGTGGTTGCGCCCACCGAATTAAACTAGTTCGTTGACAGCTACCCGGCGTATTACTTGTGTGCTTGCCCGCTCCCATATCTATCAGTGGCGACGAGGATGGGATTCGAGCGTCCTATTTC
The DNA here is from genome assembly GCA_905147355.2 of Apotomis turbidana. NCBI lineage: Eukaryota > Metazoa > Arthropoda > Insecta > Lepidoptera > Tortricidae > Apotomis > Apotomis turbidana. The sequence continues at coordinate 15,807,721 of LR990292.1, read as the reverse complement.
TTTTGCTTCTCGAACGCTAAATTCGGCGGAGATTAAATATGCGCAAATACAAAAGGAAGCAACAGCAATTATTTTCGGCGTTAGACCGTATCACCAATGTCGACTTCAACTATCGGTAGAAAATGGGTGCGTAATGCGAGGTCATAAGGTTGTTATTCCCTTGGCATTACAAAGCCCGGTGCTAGCAGAGCTACATAGTTCACATTTCGGCATTGTGAAAAGTAAGGCAGAAGCGCGGTCGCGAGTTTGGTTTCCAGGTATAGATACAGCCATCGAGAACCTGGTAGGAGCTTGTGAGGTGTGCGTGCGCATGCGGCCCACGCCTCCTCGCGTGCCGCTGTCGCCATGGAAACGGCCGGCGCACGTATTTCAGAGGATTCACATTGATTTTTTAGGTCCTATAAACGAACACTGGTATCTGGTTATAGTAGACGCCTTTAGTAAATGGGTCGAATGCTATGATATGAAAACAAACACATCTTCTATTAATGTTGTTGATAAATTGTACGAGTTTATGTCTAGGTACGGCATTCCCAGTACGATAGTAAGCGATAATGGCACTTCGTTTGTCAGTCAATATTTTGAACAATTTTGTACCATAAATGGCATTCAGCATTTAACTTCACCGGTGTACCATCCATCTAGCAATGGCATGGCCGAGTCGTATGTTAAAACAGCACTTTTAACAAATAGGAATAGTAGACATATTAATAATCATTTACTTAAATATTTATTTGACTACCGGAATTCTCAGCATACTACTACCGGGAAGTCACCGGCACAATTGGTGTTCGGCAGACAATTGCGCTCACGATTAGATCTATTACGGGTTCAGTCAGCGACCTCATCGCCCTCGCCCACCGCTCTTGAATCGCGTATTAAAAACAAACAGTTCTCGCAGATTAAAAACTACGGCGGAGTGAAGCGATCCCATTTTATACCGGACAACTTAATATTATATAAAAAATTCACGAATAAAAATCACTATACTTGGACACTAGGCACTATAGTGGAACGTGTAGGAAAAGTGTTATACGTAATTAGAGATAATAAAACGGACCAAATAGTTAAAAGACACATCAACCAAATTGTTAAGTACAAAGGGCAAACGGGGGCAGTCACCACACGTAAACCGGTCCACGGAGATAAGGCGGCCAACTCCTGTGAGTCATATGTGAATACCCCGCCAGTATTTAACTTTGAGACGCGCCCCACGCCTTCATTCACAACTATGGCGATACCTAACGAGGTAATCGAGCCGGAAGCGCTGTCAGTTCAAAACTCGACACATGAGCTAATGGATCAGCGGGACACAGAAGAACTGGAGAGGGTGGAGAGAGATGGGAGACTTGCAGAGGCACCTGCTGCACCAACACCGAGCTCAATGTCGCCAACGCCGCCCGTCGAGAGTGAGCCACTGGCCGGCGTCGCGCCCGAGTGCGCGCCGCCGCCGCCGCCGCCAGCGGAGTTGGACGGCGCGCTTGTGGACGACGACCACGGCTTGTCGAGCACGGACGCCGCCGCAGCAACCGCACCCGCGAGGTTGAAACGGCCGCGTCCGCACGTTAATTATAAACAATATTTCTAGACGTAAGTTAGACTACTTAGTATAAGAAGCTAAGGGGGAGGGATTGTCGTGTATGTATGCATAGGTAGATATAAGTTACAGGCGGTGGTTGCGCCCACCGAATTAAACTAGTTCGTTGACAGCTACCCGGCGTATTACTTGTGTGCTTGCCCGCTCCCATATCTATCAGAACCTAAAGACCGCCTACTATGGATACTTCCACTCGATACTCTCTCAGGGTATCGACCTTTGGGGTACAGATGCTGATCGTGATAGACTGTTCAGAATGCAAAAGCGTGCCCTTCGTATAATCGATAGCAAACCCGCCGACTACCCAGCACAATCTCTTTTCCAACGTCATAAAATATTAACGTTACCATGTATGTATATACTGACCGCCTGTACTTATGTCAGAGCAAACATACACATGTACAAATCTAGTGCACCTACCCGCAGTGGCCCAGCCCGCAGGTTGCCTGTTCTGCTCATTCCGAAATGCCGGCTCGCGAAATCACGAAAATCACTCCACATCATGGGACCAAAACTTTACAACTCATTACCGACTGACTTAAAAGAATCGAACAGTAACACCACATTCATCAAAAAGTTAAAATCCTTACTAATAAAACAGGCATATTACGCAATCGATGAGTTTTTATTATCCATGCGTAGCGGTCATTGATCCTAACATCGTATTGAACAGGGCCCTAAAGGTACCTAATACTTTTATTTACTTATAACTTAGCATGTATTGTTATTGTTATGAAAAATCTAATTTAACCTAATTTAAAAAATTATGACATGTAAAATGTATTAATTTTTACCAATAAAAATCTGTATCTGTATCTGTATCTGAGAGGCCTTAACGAGTGTGGTTATAATAGGATCACACGAGTGTTTTAAGGCCTAATTATGTACAGTTGTATACACTACTTTATCTACACACATATCATAAGTACTCTAAGATGGGTTCAGAAGTCATAAGGAAATGACCGGCACCACTAGTGCTACCTGTAAAATATCTAACACATATACTAATGCAGTAAGAAATAAATCTGAACAAATACATAAACAGATTATTTATTGTAATAGTTGTAATTTACATTTACATTGAAACAATATTTTCAACTAAAATGTGAATAACAATAAACTTTTCACAATTCTACTTTCGTAACAGCAAAGAACCAACAAACAAAATGACAACAATAATGGCGGCAATTCGAACCTCCATCAAGAAGAATGCTTTTTTTTTCTAAATCATATACAAACGAATGTATACATATTCTCATGTCACTCGAGATCAAATGTCGTGCGGTGTTTATAAAAAAACATACTGAATTGACGTTTCGTATCGATAACAATATTAATATCTATGGATACTAGAATAGAGACCAACTTGTGTTTTGACAGCTGTTCCTAATTTAAACGCGTAACCTTACAAAAATCGGTACTGTAATAACATTACAGTACAGATTTTACCTACTACCTACCACAGACAAAAAAAAACTCATAGTAAAATTAGTTGTAATAATGCTGGTCATTTCCTACGATTTCTGAACGCATTTTCTAAAATGCGTTCAGAAATCGTAGGAAATGACCATATCACACATATCATTAGTGCTCTAGCACTAATGATATGTGCGTAGGTAAATTATATTACGCCTAATAGTTACTTCGAGGAAGATAAATAATAACATAATCTAATTTAAGATACCTACCCGCGTTCACTTGTTAACCATTTGAATGAGTTTTACTTTTTACTGTCTAATCTAATGTAGATAATATACGAGTATTGATGATAATGTTAACCGTCGATATAGTTTATATCACAAAACATGATGGTATAGTTTATCACGTGATAAATAAGTGACAAACATCTGTGACTCACACTCGCATTTTGTCAAAACGTGACGAATGCTTTGTCACTTTTTTATCGCGTGACACAAGCAGCCATTATAGGCACGGACAGGACTATGTATAATTTCCTGGAATTATTTGGCTCTTATGAACCGTACAATTGTTTACATTTTCTTATTCATATAATAAGCAAACGTCAAAAATAAATCGCACCTTTAGAATTATAGTGACCTAAATCAAAATCGTCGACACTTTCATTTTTAATTATATATTTAGAATTAAAGAGACCTAATACTATAACTCCAAGATTTTGAATTAGATCACTATAATTCTTAAGGTGCCAAATACAACACAGTAAATAATAGTTTTAAGTCTAAAGAAATTCCCAACGCAATGTATATTATAGGCAATATAGGCTCTTAATAATAATAATAATAATGTAAGTAGTATTAATATTCCAATAGTAAAAGACGGGCTTTAAAGCAGCCACTTGATGATTTGGTATTAACCAAATAACTCCTCCGGTTCCAAATAGCTTCACGGCTCACGGCCTCACCTTACTTTAGTAATGTAGTTTTTATACATATAAATGAACAGAATGATTGTGCATTTTTTCGCTGCTTAATAAATAAACACTTACGGTAAATCTTCTCTTCCCCGTAGGCGCGGTGGCGTACGGGATCCCATAGAATTGGAAGACGCCATCAGTGTTGTACCCTCGCACGGGCCCCTGCGCGGTTTGCACAGTTTTCCACTCCCGCGCATCCTCAGCTGCGCAGGCCGCGGCGCAAACAACTAATAAAAATTTGACTGTGGCCGACCGCATCGCTCGGACGATTGGAGTGGTACTGAGACGCTTGCGCGATTGACAGTCAAATCAATTGTATCAAATAAGATAAGTGTAAATCTATTGCCGCTCGTAACTGGCGGAACGTTTTATAATCTACTGATTACTAAGTCACTATTATTTAACAAATAACATTCTCTATTATTAAATTTTACCTATTATTTAGTTATAACAACTTTTTGCTATAGCCCGCCATAGTACAAAGCACTTAAGTTTTTTTTTTACACGGAACTTCTACGACGTAGTAGGTATTTTTACAAGCTTTTATTTACTTTCACCTGTCCCGTTGTAATGGAATTTTGCAAGTTAAATGTGACCCACTTTCCGGTTTCCGATTGAGCTGAAATTTTGCACGAATATGCAAATCGCGTGACAGTGCAATATTATGATGACGTGAAGCTGAGATGAAAGGTGGCCATAGAACTCCGTAATAAATAAAGCAATTATATCGAGCTTGAGATGTTTAGAATCGTCTCTGTGAGCAATTTTGATGGATGTTCAAAGGAAAGTACAGTCGGCTATAAAGTTTGTCACAAAAATGAAATTTTTGACAGAAACTTATTAATTAAAACTAACAGACTATAGCTGCTCTGCTGCATAGGTTATTATCTATTTTATGTCAAAAAAGCTTTTATCTGGAATCTTATATTTTGTATAGTTACTGTCATTAGGTCATCCTCCATCCTACTAGCCTTTGTTCCACATATTTGTAGAGAGTGAATTCTCAATCGGGGTCGGCTACCTAAATCCCAAGATGTGGCGTAGGCACTAGTTTTTACGCAAGCGGCTGCCATCAGACCTTCCAACCCAGAGGGGAAACTAGGCCTTATTGAGCTTAGGTGGTTTTCTCACGATGTTTTCCTTCACCGAAAGTTACTGTCATAGGTATTTAATTTGAATAAATAATTAGTACACATATAAAGTTTTGTGTATATTATAAGTACTATGTTTTATTATTCAGAAAATCACCTCTATGGCCCTTTACAGTTTCATAATAACTGTACAGAATTAAAGTAACACCGCTAACTGAACAGGTAATTAGGTGCAATTTGGGTGGAATTGTGATATACTTAGAAGATTTTCAATTTCATTTAGAAATACAAATACATATATGTACCATGAAAAAAAATAATAATTGTAAAATAAATCATAAAAATACTTCAGGATTATACATAAACATATTATAAATAATAAATAGGTAGCTGTTTTATTAATTTGTGTTATACTTAATTTAATAAAACAACAATATGTCGTTCACAATAGTTACTTTTTTTCCATAAACTCCAATGTCTATATTTTTTTTTTTGTGTGCAGTTAAGCGATTAGTCTACCGGCTGTGATCGTAGTCACTGTGTAGTGATGATAGTCTGCCGCAGCCAAATCCTCAGCACTCTTATCATGTCTGTGCGGAACTGTATTCTATCTGGGGTTCTATTTGGTGTAGGAAGCAGTGTTGTTTTACCGCGGTGGACGCCCCGGCCGCCCTAGGCTAATTCTCTGATGAGTATGCTTTTCATGACTGTTATGACCTCAATTAAAGTTCAGTCCTAGCTCTGTGATGAGATGGCGCCACTGGCGACTTATAGAATCGGTCGTAGATATCGTCCCAAAATAGACCATACTTCTCCAAGAGAGAAACTCCCAGCTTTATCTCCTCTCCAAGTTCCATGTAAGGCGACCAATTAACACCGACTGGTGGCCAAGTAGGGAAACGAGATCCTTCAGGAACTGGTTTTCTGAAAACAAACAAGGTTAATAATGACTGAATAAAAAAAAACACGACAGATTGAACATGCGAGTGTTGCGCGATTTTTATACTCCTACCCTACTCCTTCGATTTAAACTCTTCACACCAAAAATACATATAAAAAAACTGGAAGGTCTCCCGTGCACTTGTCAGTCTGGTTGCGGTAGTCAGTCGAACACATAGGATGAATGGCAGCGCACTAGGCAACCTGGCTAGTGTCTAGTCCGCGAAAGGTCTACAAAGTTAATGCTGAAGCGTTTTTGCACACTTAAATAAACATACTTATTCTGATTTATATTCTAAAACGCCGTACCTTTCTTTCTATGAAATCCATATTTTATAAAGATAAGACTTTTAAAGTAGCACGGAATATTGTTGTCGCGTTTGCTAGACTCAGATGACTAGAAATGGTCGGTTTTTAAGTTAACGACTACACACAGTTTTTAGTACTAGAATTACGCCGTCTATGACCATATTTCTGCAGCGTCGCGTTTATAATAATAATATATTATTATGTACAAAGTATCAAGATAAACATTGCATACTTAAAGCATGAGCAATAATTATATGATGACAATCAAGAAGATATGAATTCAAGTAAAACTAAGTAACTAATCGTGAAATAATACATTCCGTGTCGAAAAGAGTGAAAACGGATGTAGGCTTTATACATACTACGAGTATAATGATAAGTAACAAAAACATTACCTACTTACCCAGTAGTGATGAAATTCACCCAGAGCTCAATCAAGATTTCCTTCATTTTCTTAAATTCCTCGGATTCAGAATTATGAGTGATATCATAGAACTTCATTTCATGCAAAGCATAAGTCTGAGCGCAATGATCGGCTCCTTTGATATTTTTCATATAATCTGGTACTTCCACATCTCCAGAATACGGATTATAAAATGAGTATTCATATAAATATATGGAATCACTACCAGCTTCGACTTGCAGTCTTACAGATCTCAAATGAGGGTAGATAAATATGACGTCAGAGAAGTAATCAATGAACCCTTGAATTGTCTTATTTGATACACGTTCATCGCCAAAATAAAACTGTTTGATTAATAGCGCAATTTGGTCCCTTTCGTCGTTATTTTGAAATTGTAAATCGGCTGGCAAGAAATCTGAAAATCTGTCATTCATTTTTTCTTTCCATTGTTCAAATAGTGGGACTCGCAACAAGCCTTCCATATTAGCGAATCCGTATAGAATAGGTACCTTTCTGTATTTTCCACGTGTAAGAATATTTACTGGAGTATCATCCAGGAACATTTCCACGCCGATATCACGCTCAATACATGGCGTAAATACAAAAGTTGAGTCCATTCTTTCAAAGAATAAATCAGATGTCATTGCTGTATACGGTAAAGTTGAGTAGAACTCGTCTAAACTATCTATATCATCCACATTAGTAAATTTCAGTTGCTTCGCGAAATCCTTCGCATTCTGTACGGGATCGAGCTGAACGCTCCATACTCCGACGCTTGAACCACTTTCAGGTATAACTTTATTGTAAAGGCCCTTAGTCATGTCTGAGAGCATCAAGAGTTCTACTGCTGAAGCACCTGCACTGTAGCCAGCGATCGTGACATCATTAGGGATTCCACCGAAATTGGCAATATTTATTTGCACCCAACGAAGTAAGGCGACTTGATCCTTCATTCCCGCGTTGCCAGGCGCATTTTTTGTGCCTAGACATAAGAATCCGTGGATACCCAAGCGGTAGTTGAAAGTAACAGCTATTACTTTTTTGGTCCGCACTAAAGGAATTGGTGATGCCTTTACACCTAAGCCTATTTGGTAAGCTCCTCCGTGAACGTACACCACAACAGGAAGGTTAGTTTGTTCTATGTCCGGTACATACACATTTGCTACCAGACAGTCCTCTCGCATGTCAAATTTGGACAAATCTAGCATTTCATATTTGCCTTGTGGACATATTATTTTATTATTGACTGCTTCAAGTGTGTCTGTCCATACTGGTCCCGGAAGAGGTGCCTGTAATCACAATTATTGAGTTGTGATTATTTGATTATATATGACGACTAAGATTTGATTGGCCAAGTATGTATTCGACTATCTGAAAGTTTAAATTTAGAACTGAGAGCGCCAGCCAACTTTCTACGTAGGTTGAGGCCAGGGTTAGACAGAATAGTCTTTAAGAACTGCCTCTTCCTACTTAATTAATATATTGTACCTCATCCTTATTAAACCTGTTTCTAATTGGACTTTATGCAGGTAGAAACACAAAAAATTCTACTGATTTATATTTGAACAACATTATTTTATTCCTGCAAAGATAGTAGTAGATTAAGTACTTAATTTAGCTTCGTAATATGCGAATAAAAAAATTGATGCAATTAATAAGACAACAAAAAATGCTCCTACGGTAAACTTGCGCGTCCCAGTGGGTGCGGCAGCGTACGGGATCCCATAGAAGTGGAAGACGCCATCAGTGTCGTATCCCCGTACGGGCCCCTGCGTTGTCTGCACGGTCCTCGACTCCCGCGCACTCTGCACTGCTTTCGCTGCACAACCCGCACAAGCAACTAATAACAATTTGACTACATTCGATTGTAGCATCGCGACGATTGCTCCGATGCCGATGCGCTTGCGCGACTGAAGACCGCCGTTTGTACGCCAGGAGACATTAGAGTTAGGTAGTCATATGAAGACGTTGGTCGCGATCTAAGGTAATACTTTATAGCCAATTCGTTCAGATAATCTAAATTAATTGATACTTAATTGGGAAATTCAAAATTAATTACTGCTTCAAATATGGAAATACCTATTAGAAGTTTTTTTTCTGGTGATTGTAATAAACTTCCTTATCACTGGAAAAGTGGCTTACAGGTCGAATTTCGAACCACTAGTATATATTTAAATAACACCACGTATGCTGTAAATAAATCTCTGCGGTTTTTGGTACCAATCTTGCAAACCATTTCTTTGATTCTGACACCTTTTAACCTATGTTTACCTGTTATGGATTAAAATATTCACTTGCGGAACGAAGGTAGTCGCGATCGATGATATCCGCGAGAATAATTCGTTTTTTTAGTTATTACATTTATAAGAAAAAAATATGACATTCTCCTCAATTCGTTGATTGATTGAAACTTCGGACGTACGAAGTCGAGTTTCTGGAATCCTAAAGCAGTAATTTAAAATTATATGGGCACTAAATTCATGATGATTCATATTAACACAGGGGTAAGCATATATTATGTACTCTCGGTACGCAGCAGAACTATGAAGTTTAATAGTTTAACAGCTTATGAGTACAATCACTATAAAAATATAAATTGTAAGAATTATTAAAAAATGTTCTTAAAGTTCAGTTCTAACTCTAGGCTGAGATGGCGCCACTGGAAACTTATAAAATCGCTCGTAGATGTCGTCCCAGAAGAGAGCTCGTTTCTCCAAGAGGGGTCCTTTCAGTTTTATCTCCTGCCCGAGATTCATATGGGGTGACCTCTATTAGCACCTACTGGTGGCCAAGATGGAAGATTTGATCCTTCAGGCACCGGTTTTCTAAAATTAAAGTAATAATTGTTAGCTCTCTGAAAGATAAATCAAAAACATAAATACTAGTTTTAGGTGCCTAGGATTGGCAGAACACTTATTAAGTTATATTTACCCAGTAGTAATGAAGTTCACCCAGAGTTCAACCATGACTTCCTTCATTTTCTTATATTCCTCTGAATCAGGACCATTATCGACATTATATGTTTTGCTTTCTAGTAAAGCAAATGATTGAGCACAATGAGTGGCTCCTTTAATTTTTTTCAAATATTCCGGCAACCCTAAATTTTCAGGATAGGGCCTAAAGAACGAATATTCATACAAATATATGGAATCACTACCGGCATTGACTTGCAATTTCACAGATCTTAAATGAGGATAGGCAAATATTACGTCAGAGAAGTAATTAATAAACCCTTCAACTGTGTTTTCTGACACAAGTTCATCGCCAAAATAAAATTCCTTTACTACTTGAGCAATTTGTTCCCTTTCTTCATTATTTCTAAATTGTAAATCAGCAGGTAGAAAGTCCGAAAACCTTTATTAATTTTGTCTTTCCATTGTTCAAATAGCATTATACGAAATAAACCCTCCATATTTGAAAATCCATATAGAACAGGCACTTTTCTGTATTTTCCATGTGCTAAAATATTTACAGGAGTATCGTCTAAAAAATTTTCAGCGCCGGTGTCACTCTCAACACATGGTGAAAATACAAAAGTTGAGTCCGTTCTATGAATAAAGAGATTTTATGTTAAAGCATCATAGGACAAAGTCGTGTAGAAGTCCTCTAAATTATCAATATCATCGACGTCAGTATAGTTAATTTTATTAAAACTTTCGTGAGACATATTTAATTATTGTATTAAGCGGTTTACACTCACGTGAAATTGTCAGGAACGTCACGAGTTTGCCGCGGCGGTGTACGGGCAGCCGTCCCTGATGAAGGGCTCCATACGAGTTCGAAACATGTCGGGCCGTTCCTGACAATTTCACGTGAGTGTAAACCGCTTAATACAATAGTCAGTATAGTTGTTGCTTAGCGAAATCCTTCGCATTTTGCACTGGATCGAGCTGAACGCTCCAAACGCCGACACTTGCACCGCTTTCTGGTATAACTTTATTGTAAAGGCCTTTTGTCATATCTGAGAGCATCAGCAGGTCTACTGCTGAAGATCCTGCGCTGTATCCAGCAATGGTGACCTCACCAGGGTTTCCACCGAAGTTGGCAATATTTTTTGCACCCAGCGAAGTAAAGCGACTTGATCCTTCATACCAGCGTTACCGGGCGCATTTCCTGTGCCCAGACATAAAAATCCGTGGACTCCCAAGCGGTAGTTAAAGGTAACGGCTATTACTTTTTTGGTTCTCACTAATGAGTTTGGTGTAGCTGCATCACCGAAACCCAGCTGGTAAGCTCCTCCGTGGACATATACCACCACAGGAAGGTTTGTTTCTTGTGTGTCTGGCACATAGATGTTTGCTACTAGACAGTCCTCTCGCTTGTCCAAGTTGGACAAATCTAGAAATGTAGATGTGCCTTGAGGACAGATTATTCGATTGTTAATCGCTTCGAGTGGATTCATCCAAATTGGTCCTGGAAGAGGTGCCTGTAATTACAAAAAAAAAAATACATTATATTACTTACGCGTACCATAATAACTCGATAAAAATTCTGCAATAAACTTCGAAATTGGGTGTCTTTCCCTGGTGTCTCCAATATAATATTTCAATTATCTTGGTTACTGTTGTAAGTGAACTTGCTTTACTATGTTCGTACATAATAATAATCATGATTTGCAAGATTTCATTTTGATTATGAGTCCTAAGCACTTGTTATCTCTTCTATTATCAGAGAGATATAAGGCAATTCAACAAATATATATATCTATATTACCTATGTACGTTTGTTGTTGCACATTAAGTACCTACTAGTTATTAGAGAACATGTGTATTTTTTTTAATGGCTAATTAAAGAAATATTCAAAAACAACGCGCGAAAATGCAATTCTTTCAACGAATATGCATGTCAATCTTAATCAGTAAAATTAGTTATGTTGCATGTTAGCAAGCAAGCTTGCAATCAAATCATTGTATGCCTCAACCCAAGGCACCACATAGTGATACAAACGAAAATGTAACATCGTGTAATTTACATACCTATGTTGGACAAATAGATATTTGAATTTGAATTTGAATACATACCAAAAGTCTCGAATAAGTACATATTTATGTGGTGAAATAGTGGTAAAAAATCAGTTATCCGAAAAAGTTGCTAATGTTTGAGGCATATTTATCTGTGAAATAATTTATAGAAGTGTTTTCAAATTTAAACGAGGTATCGGTAATATCTTAGACACACAGCCGTGCTATGATGAGTATTGTTATTTCAGGCATATTAAGTTAGATTATCAAATCAAGCATTACGCAAGACTAAAGAACTAGACTAACAATGGCGACATATCAGTCACATGTAATTAGAAACTTCAAGGGTAAAACGAGTAAATTAAAATGTACCTACTTACGGTAAACCGGTGCGTCCCCGTAGGCGCGGTGGCGTACGGGATCCCATAGAAGTGGAAAACGCCATCAGTGTTGTACCCTCGCACGGGCCCCTGCGCCGTCTGCACGGTTCTCGACTCCCGCGCATCCTGTGCGCGTACACATACAAATAACAACAATGTAGCGAAGTGAGGTAACATCGCGACGGCGATAGCCGTGACACTGAATGCAACACACACCGGCTGGTATAAAGGTACTTATCAACCGGCGAGGCAGTGCAGGACGGGGCCAGATAAAAACAATTCAAATGAGCTAAACAAAACTCGAACTTTTGATATGTAGTATAAATCCACTAAATATTAAAAGCTCGAAAGTTTTATTGTTACAGCTGGAAAAAACGCTCCTTTTCGTTTATTCTCTATACTATCGCTATTTCAACTGGAGTCTTTAGTTTATATGACAAAATATCAATTATCTCCTAGCGAATCTTCGTTGGAAAAGCTATTCAATTAATGGATATTTTGGTACGCCGACTTATGAGAGCACATTATGTTGTTTCTCACACATATAGTTTTAGTGGTGCATGCCCGGCAGTGTGAGTGTGTAATTTTTGCTTAAATGTGACTGTGTTTAGTAAAACGTCCCACTCTGTCGATTCTAGTTACGGAGTTACGGGCAGTTTAGTGAAATATGGCAAAACCTACCGAAAATCGGCTTTCAATAAAAACTGATGGAACATATTGTAATGAAGCTATGATTTTGATGTCGACGCATAAATGTCCAATTTAAGTACTTTTTTAGGGTCTCAAAGTTTAGTGCCTAGCGTCCCACTTTGTCGAATATCTCAAAAAAATGTCGATGTCATATTTGTGACTGTTTTAGGGAAAACTTCCTACTTTGTCGATTTGGAAATATGAGTAGTTCCTTATACTACAGAACATAAGCTATCTTATGGTGAAAGAATATGTCTATTGGTAATATAGTTATTTAATAAAAAATCTTCAAAATTGCAAATGTGAAAAAGGGGACAATTGAGAAAACGTTGGTTAAAGTTTGGGACGGCAAAAAACACACTTGTAGTTTGAAGTTATGGAGTGGTTAGTATCAAATTCATTGTTATACTTTAAGGATTTCAAATTAGTCAAAATCATATATGTAACCTTAGTAGTTTGAATGTTACGGAGGCTTGAACATAAAAACAGAACGAAATATCTCAATGTGAATATGGTTTTCATTTCTATATTTATAACACGCAGATTCATCGATATCTTAGTAGTTTGTATATAAATATATTCTCAAGCTAAAACAGACAGAAATAGTTATATAGATCCCTTTAGTTAGTTAAACATATAGGTACATATAGGTATGTAGGTATAAGCCGGGTTGGATAGTCATCGATAATAGACTTTGTTATCCATGATTCCGCTGAATAAAAAAGAGTATTGTTTAAAAAAATAGTAGATTGTACAACAAGTGAATAAAACGCACCATTTCATACGAGACGTTTATCCATCCGAGCGAGCTTGCGAGCGAGGATGAATATAAAGTCGAGTGTAAAATGCGTTTTATGGACGAGTTGCACACTCTACTTTTCACTTCGATTGCGAGAAAATTAAACTACATCATGTAAATTTTATACTTAAAAACAAAATTAATTAACATTTCAAAACATTTAGTTTTTTATATCTACGATAAATTATTGTTGTAGTTTAAATATATAGTATATTGATTTACTAAAATAGAAATAAATTTTAAAAGTAATAAATGATAGTAAATAAAAAATACAAATTTATTTCAAAAAGTTTTATTGTGTACTTTGGCTGTTGGTATTTTGCCTTGGTGTTAGAATACTAACGAAACGAAAAAAAATAAAGAGTTTATTCTATAAAGTTTTATGTTGTTCGTGTGGCTGTTGGACCGATCGCCTTGGTCTTCGACGACGATTTTACTTTATGCTCTAGAGCATAAAAAGAGACTTTATGTCGCCTATGCACAGCATAAAGTCGAACTTTTAGAGCATGAGAAGTGAAAATATAATTTCAAAACGACTTAAGATTTATGGTATTTTTTTAAACATCAGACTTTTACACTCTTTTAAAAAAAAATATATTATTATCACAAACATATCATTTCCTTTAGGAACTCGTGCTCCAACAATTAGTATTTTTATAACTTTGGCGATCATAATAATTATTATTTCATTTTGAAAAACATTTCAGCTATGTTTTAAAAGCTGATTTTATACTTGTAGTAAATTTTAAGCGTATGGACCACTAAACCGACAAAGTGGGACACTAAATATTAGCACGTTTGAGTCGGAAATAAATTCAGTTCAAATTCCGTAAAAAAAGATCAAACAAACGACATAAGTATCAATGACCATTATTATTAACAATTACAAACCTTTATCTCATACATAAAATGGGATTTATTATTCATAGATAATGGAGTTTAGTAAATCGACAAAGTGGGACGCTCCCTATAGTAAACCACTAAACTTTATTTGTATAAAAAAGTACTTAATATTTGATATTTACATACTTTTTATGATTAATAAACGTGTGTTTTTAAAGTAATCATATGTTATATATTACAACACACATGTCATTTGTATTTTTTATGCTATATTTTTCAGTCCATTTTTTATTAACTTTTTGATATAATGACTAACTAAAGGGATCCATAGAATTATTTCTATCTATTTTAGCATGAAAATACATTTATAAATACAACTTTAAACATAAATCTGCGTGTCGTGTTATCAATATAGAAAAAAAAAACCATATTCACATTGAGATATTTTCGTTCTGTTTTTATATTCAAGGCTCCGTAACATTCAAACTATTAAGGTTATATATATGTTTTTGACTAATTTGAAATCCTTATAGTATGACAATCAATTTGATACCAACCACTCCATAACTTCAAAGTACCGTAAAGTAGTAGTAAGTAAGTAGTTTTTTGCCGTCCCAAACTTTAACCAACGTTTTCTCAGTTCTCGCTTTTTCACGTTTGCAACTTTGAAGAATTAAAAAAAAATAACTATAGCATCTAGAGACATAATTCTTCTACCAAAAGATAGCTTATGTTATTTAGTATTAGGAACTACTCATAACTCCATATCGACAAAGTGGGACCTTTTCCCTAAAACAGTCACAAATGTCTTTGCTACAGTGGCGCTCGTTGATCGGATCGCAACCTTCCCTATAATATAAATATAACCTGTATTTTGTCGTGACGCCTAGAGCCTTTTAATACATCTCTGGAAAATTACTTGGAAAAACTACAACTGTAAACATTGATTCGGAGAAATTGCAAAGCTCCTCTATGTGTATAAATTACCTACTTATAATATATATATTTTTTTTAAGTACAATTTACGAAAAATACTTACTATTGAGTTTCTTTCCACTTTCTTCTCAACAGCGGTCTCCTCGTCTTAAATTGCCCTTGTGCTACAGAAATTACAGAATAAACATTTTGATTTTATTATCCACCAACCATGATTTAATTGTCCAGCTCGACTCACCGCCGGTGGAGATGCACCTTTATAATTGTATAACACTTAGTATGTTATTACGAGTGGTTGTAGCGAACTGTTTCAATGTCATTGAGGTTGAGAATATAAATGGCTATTGACAATTGTCACGTTGTTTCTTTTTTACTGAATTTAAAACAAAGCAGAACATCGGGAACGTCTTTGGGCATGATTATATACATATAGCCTTGCAATAGCTCCTTTTAGTAGCCCATTGTTGTGTTGATAGTGGCCCCTTCAGTTATTATGCTTATGGTGATTGCCAGCTCGTATTTAAAACTTTTCCGTTTAATATTTAAATTTTAAAGGACACATGTAAAAATTATGTTGATTTAAGATTTATCAATGTCTATTTATTTATTCCATGAATCATAACTATAATTACTATTCATCTATAGACAATATTTATTTTCCCGAACGATAACACTGAGTAAACGCAGGGGCGAGCTACTTGTATTTTTTTATATGAATAGATAACCTAGTTAGATAGACAGTTTTTCTTTATAAGTAGGTATATTTATAATTATATAGATATCATAGTGACTAGAGATTATTTTATATATTTATTTATTCATTTAATAATTACATGCAAATTTACAGTTCACACGACCAACATTTGCACGGTAAACATATGGAACACAAAAACACAATTAAAAATAAAAGCAAAAAACAGTAAGACAAAAACAGATCAATAAACATTAAAAGTAAAAGACAGCAATAATAATAACAAGATTAATTCTGTACAAAAAGAGAAAATCATCAACTTGAAATTATAAACGACAAATTGGCAAGAATACAATACCACAAATTATGATTCGAGTTTGTTATTTCTTTACTGTCCATGACCCATGCATGGTGCATACAAAGTTTGACTAAAACAATCAAATGGTAATTTATTTATTAGATTCATTCCAACAGTTGATATTGAACGTAAATTAAATAATTAATTAATTAAATAACACATTGGGATTATGAGAACTTATCGCACCTTAAGAATTATAGTGATCTAATTCAAAATCTTGGAGTTATAGAATTAGGCCTCTTTAATTCTAAATATATAATTGAAAATGGAAGTGTCGACGATTTTGATTTAGGTCACTATAATTCTAAAGGTGCGTTATTAATATTAAATTTTTCGACTTTCACTTGTTCTTTCCGTTTTGCAGTATAGTATATCCGGAATTCTAAGATCAAATTATGTCAAACTGGCACAAGTCTAGTTAGGTAGAAACAACTACGGCAAGGAAGCTGACAGAAGAATCAGGTTGGGCTGGGCAGCATATGGGAAGTTGCGCCATATTTTTCAGTCATCATCACTGCCCCAGTGCCTTAAGTCCAAAGTCTTCGACCAGTGCGTCCTTCCGGTCCTTATTTATGGGGCCGAGACGTGGACACTAACAAAAGGCCTCCTCCACAAATTCCAAGTTGCTCAGCGAGCTATGGAGAGGGCTATGCTCGGAGTTTCTCTGAAGGACAAAATCCGGAACCAGGAGATCCGACGGAGAACCAAAGTGACCGACGTAGTCCTAAAGATATGCAAGTTGAAGGGGCAGTGGGCGGGGCATATTTGTCGTAGAGCCGATGTTCGATGGGGCAGACGAGTTCTAGAGTGGAGACCACGAACGACACGCCCTGTAGGACGGCCTCCCGCTAGGTGGACCGACGACCTAAAAAGAGTGGCGGGAAGCGGTTGGATGCGGAAAGCTGAGGACCGGGTATGGTGGCGCGAACTGGGGAAGGCCTATGTCCAGCAGTGGACGACTCCGGGCTGATGATGATGATGATGATGGCACAAGTGAAAAATGACCTTAAATTTACACCGATACGGTCGTTTGTACCTTGTGCCAAAGTGACTTCACTTCATTTGATCTTAGAGATCCGTCAGAGTACCTATACATGTCACATCAATATCACAATTGAATATCGTCATCTCATAATAATTGACAAAGAGAAAAATAATTAAACGTGTCTCTTTGACAAACGGAGGTATCTCAAGGGTCGATTGCAAAAAATTGTACATAATTAAGGGCTTTAATTAAAAACAACGTTAATTGATTTCTTTGTGTGACAAAAGTTACCCATACATTTTGTATGACTAACTTTCGTCACACAAAGGAAGCGATCGTATTCTATGTTAACCAAGCTTTTAACTATGTAAAAAAAATTTGCAATCGATCCAGAGGTCTTGATTTTTAAATGTCTCCCAATTGGTTTCACATTAAACAATAAAATTTCGGTTGTTCTGGTAAAAGCACTATAATACTTAGAGCTAGATTAGTCACTTTATTTGTTATTATCATGTTTATGACTCACATTACCCGTAAAGGGAAAATGCTATTAAAAACTTTGAAGCCTCTACCTAGAAATTGAAATGTTAACACTATCGATTCCGATATAATTACTAAATGTGTGTCACCATTTCGGAGTAAAAGCGTACTGACTACTGACCAATAAAAACACTGTTAACGCATTTTCAAAGTAGGTACCTAAGTTAATGTTACGGTTAAACTTAACACGTAATATACGTATTATAATCTTACTAGCTTTTGCCCGCGACTACGTACGCGTGGAACTTGATAAAAGGGATTATTAAATATTAAAAAGCGCCTAAGCAAATGTAAGAGCAATTGTGCTTTTGGTCTAATAATTACATTTCCTACAGGGTCACCGCACCCCAACAGAAATGTTTACTCACTTTTCAATCTTTTGAGGTATAATTTCCAGGATGAAACTATCCTTTGTCCTTCCTCGGATCTTAAACTATCTATATACCAAATTTCATCAAAATCGATTTAGCGGTTTAAGCGTGAAGAGGTAACAGACAGACAGACACACTTTCGCATTTATAATATTAGTATGGATTAGTATGGATACCCATTCCATTATTTTTATTTTTATTAAATATACTTAACAAATTAGAACGGCGTGGATTATTTGATTGGTGTTATTCCATTTGGTCTTCTAATAAAACACTACAGAGGTTCTTTCTTTTGATGTACGCCAAAAGCCGATTGGGAACTTTATTTTATTAGTTGTTTCTGAAAAATTAAATATGGTAGGCTTAGGAAATGGCGATATGACCAATAGACTCGTATGTGCCGCAAGTCGCAACAAATGCACGCCGATTTTTAGCAGAACATAGGCAGAAGGTGGAGCCAAGTACCCTGGTGTGCGCTTATGCGTAGGCTAGAAACGTGCTGCCGTGCTAAACTAAAACGCGTCCTATTTGTATGGATGACCAAACAAAAAGGTCACCTTCACCGTAAAAATATTTGGAGTAGGCATTAAAATGGTTCTGGCCAGGAATGGATGAGTTTTGACTGTGATGATTATACTACCAAAGCATACCATATTACCATATTCAAAATTAAAAACTTAATTCTGCAAATAGACTACAAGAGCTCTTTTACATGTCAGATTCTAAAACACATAAAAAAAGAACACTTACAATTCACGATAATAATATCATAGTAGTAAATGCAACGCAGACGTATCACTGGGCATATTTTACAGGAAGATGTATATTGTCCCCGGATCTATTAAATTACAAGAAACTTAAACTATACTTTCAGAGATGTAAAGGGTCTTAGGGGTCAAGATTAAAATAAAGTAAAATTAATCTTATTACTAAATTTAATGGAGATGTATAGAGAGTCTCCGTGTTCAACAAATTAAATTCGGAAATGTAATAACAGTCATTTTGGAGGTGAAAAAGTGTCTCCAAACGTGAAAAACAAAAAAAAACTAATCAATTCAGAGAAGAGACTATTAAGCAGACAGTCATTATAACTAGAGCTAAGTATGTATTCAGTATATAATATATAAGTACCTACCCGTAACGAGAACTCCATGGAACGATTGGTGGTGCAAGGGAAATACGAGGGCAAAAGATCCCGCGCGCACTCTCCAACGCGATGGATAGACCTTATCAAATCTGTGACACAATGCGGTATAAACGAGAGTTCTCACTCCGCCAAACAGATCTATATGGCGGCGCATCACGAGAGAAGCGGTGGCGAAAGAATCGACCTAACCATCATCTGCCAAGAGTACACAACTATGAAGAGATATCACCACTAGACTAACCAGACTTAGACTTACTTTGCCACCAGATAACCCTTTATATTTATCTTTGTGATTGTTTTGATAATTCTTACTTTCAGCTTTCACAGCAACACGCCTACCTACTCCAACAGACAACCGTGTAATTATTAAAATCGATTGAACATAATCGACATGCATGCCAGCACCAGGTCTATTTGAACCCTCTAACCTCGCACTCGAATACTTGACGCCGTACTTGCCCCGTGGTGTCAGGGGCCAGGTTATAGTAGTGAGTTGATAATTTGAGGGGTGGGTAGGGGGACCATGCATTATGTAGCGCCAATCAATGGTGTTGGTGATTGTTGACCAAACTGAGCGACGAATGTGGGGGAAACGTCGTGGAGTCGACTGTGAATTTAATTTTATGTTGATTTTCGGCTAGGTGGACTGATGACCTCGTGGGAGTTGCAGGATCTTACTCTTCAGCGAGCTACAGGGAAGGCATGTTCGGCAGTGAACGTCCGTGGCTGATGAATAGATACATACCAAGAAGCACACAGGCATAAAGCTAATAGCCTTTATTCAGCTTAAATTAGCGGTTTAAGGGCTGTATAAGCGTTTATTCAGACTGTGCTACTTGGAATACCTACATAGATAGTTGTTTTTTCGGTAGGTACAGTCAGCAGCAGAAGTTTCTGCGCAAGCCATGTGCTCAAAATATGCACACGGTACCTATTATCTAAAGAATTAGTGTTGTACAGATCATTGTGAGCGTATTATAATCATACCCCAAGATTTTCAGTGCACGAATGATTGTGCATTTTGCATTTTAAACACTCACTAACCATCTTAGACAACATATCAAAAATTCAAAACTACCGGACCGTTTGTAAGGTCACCCATAGTACTTTTAGTCTCTATTCACCGAACTATTACGGTACTTTCCCAAAAAATGAAGCGACTGTGGCGACTGGTTGAAATTTTGATAGCTTGAGCATAGCTTCAAATTATTCGACGAAATCTAACCAGCGCAATTTAGGTTTTTAGGGTTCAGTACCCAAAGGGTAAAAACGGGACCCTATAACTGAGACTTCGCTGTCCGTCCATCCGTCCGTCTGTCACTAGGCTGTATCTCAAGAACGGTGAAAGCTAGGCAGTTGAAATTTTCACAGATAATGTATTTCTATTACCGCTATAACACAAATACTAAAAATAAAATAAAATAAATATTTAAGGGGGCTCCCATACAACAAACTTACAGATAATGGTACGGAACCCTTCGTGCGCGAGTCTCACTCGCACTTGGTGTAATTTTTATCGACGCGCAGCGCCAGCCCTACAGCGCCATCCGTTGGTGGAGAAATCTTTGTCCGCTCATTTTGCCAAAACGGCTGGATGGATTTTAAGAAATTTTGGTACAAGGATTTCCTGCTGGACATCCATAGACGGTTTTAATATGATACGTTTTTTGCGAATAGGGTCAAAAAATAGTTGCACCTTCTCACTAGTTTGATAATACAAATCTAGAAAATTCCTTCAAAATAATGAAATATTTCAGAATTGTATACCTATCTCTATCGCCATAAAAATTGTTCCTAGGTAATGTTAAAAGAAAGAAAGAAATATTCGTGACGTGACATAAAACATAATTACATAAAAGGTGTGACAGAAATAAGAAAATAAAATAAAATAAAATAAAACAATAAGTAGGTACTTACTATTTTTATGGCTGTGTCACGAAAAGGTCCCACCTCAGCAAGATGCTCGAGAGGCAGCGCTGATCTTCCGGTGGGACCATTGTTACACTCCAGCTTAAATTAATGTCGTTAAAAAGGCAAAATTATAAGGAAATTGTTTAATTCTCCAATAACCATAATATACCGAAACATCAAACTATATGTTAAAATACTTAAACGGGTTTACTCACGTCGTAGAAGTCGAATAACGCTCGACATGTTTCGAATCGGTACGCGATTCATCATCAGGAGAGACGATCAGTCGCGGCGGCGGCCAACCGAACAACCATGTTACTCGACGTTTACGACGTTTGTAAACCCGTTTAAGTATATTAATATGCCTGAGACACACGATAGTTTTCGATGTAAAATCAAACTATTAAATGTATCTACGACTTGCGGTCTAACATGTGTTGTGTGGATACAACGACAAGCAACAAACTACCGAAAAGAATAAGAACTCACAAAAACACGTCAGGCAAAAACGTGCTCCTTACAATATGAAACCGATTACAAAATCTTACACGTCGCGACATTTTTCCCTTCGGATAAGAGCCGCAATAAATTTCCATTCTGCCAAAAAGAGGATAAAATGTCCCCAGGACGCTTTCCTACCAGTGACAATCGGTAGCTGGGTTTCTCAAAGTTTATGGCGTTTTTAGGTTTCCGTGTTTGAAAACCCCTGTAGTGAAACAAAATTTTAAATGTAAATTATAGTAAATTTAATTCTCTACAACATTGCCCAAGCTCTGTTCTAGCTAAAATGCTCCTAAACGAAGATACGAGTATAATCCAGAAGTTTGTTTTTGAGTTCGAAATTGCGATTATTTACGTTTTTTTAAATGTACATATCTCCGTAACTATCTGTCTTAGAAACAAAATATAAAATTGAGAATATAGTAAATTTAACTTTCTATAACATTGTCTAAGCTTTTTTTTAACTAAAATGCTCCTAAAGGAAGATATGAGCAAACATAGAACAGTGAACAAGAAAGTGCCGTTTTTTTTTTTCAATATGGCGGCGGGGTCGGAGGGTGGGGAATTGTGAATTTTGCATTTTAAACACTGACTAACCATCCTAGACAACATATCAAAAATTCAAAACTACCGGACCGTTTGTAAGGTCAAACTCCTTTATTCACTGGATTATATGTATTGATAACAATGTTACCACTATAAGTGATACGATGGTGTAAATACGCGACGACGCGGTTGGCTCAGTTTCTAAGCACCTGCCTACTAAGCCGGCGTTTCCGGATTCGAATCCCGGCCAGGGCAAATATTTGTGTGATGAACTCGAATATTTGTGCTTGGGTCATGGTTTCTCTATGTATTTAAGTATATTTTTATCTATATAAGTATGTATATCGTCGTCTAAGTAGTACCCATAACACAAGCTTTCTTAATTTGGGACTAGATCGAGTGTGTGTGATCGGTGTGAGGTTGTCTGATATTTATTTATTATAGATACACCATGAAATCTTCTGCGAAATCACGGAAGTTGGGAAATTGATTGCCGCGCTCATATAGTCATTTTAAGAAAAACGCTATTATCACAATGGACTAGTTTCATGAAAAGTGTGAACTTGAAGATTTTCGAAAAATTTATCTCTGATATTATGAAAATGACTTTTATATAAAACTTGCCATGCAGCCATTGTTTGGCAATGGCACGAAAGGACATTGTGATAAATTGTATATATTTATTTAAATATGTAACTTAGAATCTGACATGTAAAAGAGCTCCTATAGCCTACATGCAGAATAAAGTTTGGATTTGAATTCGAATTTGATGGCGTTGGGTTATTAAGTGCATCGATTTAAAAGAAAAACTTGAAATCATGATGTTTATCACTTGTATGCAACTGTACATAATTAGGTCTTAAAACACTCATGTGATCCTATTATGAAACTCGCCTACGGCTCGTTTCATAAAACCACACTCGTATTTTAAGACCTCTCATTACGTAGCAGTTGCATAAACTACTATTCTTGAATATTGAAAAGTATTTTTTTTTCTAATACCCTGAAATAAAAATAAAACAATAAATTAGAGTCCGCTCTCGTATAGTTCTTGTCATTTCAGCTGTAAAGGGGTAGGGAGCACCGGAGTGCCGATGGAGGCGCGTGAGGGTAATTCGTATTGTGAGCTTTGTTCGAGTCCTGAATACAGCGCGACTGAGCAGTCCTGATACTTACGGTCACTTGGCTCAAACTAGAATTGGAAAAAGTTATAACACTTTTACTCTTGCGGTGTGTACACATAATCAAAACTTATTGAACCGGGTCTATCGCGATATTTTTGATTGTGTCGAAACGACAGGATTTGATTTACCTTCATTGGAAGGTAAATCAAAAATTGCGTTTTTGTGATTCCATAAAAATATTTCATTTTAGGACGCGGCTTTCTTAATGACTTGAAATATAATAAAATTTGTTAGACGGTTATTAATTTTTTTGTATTTATATTGGCTCCACTTCGTCTGATGGTAAGCAAAAAGGAGAACCCAAGTCGTAATGGCAACTGACAAGAAACCAATTATTTGAATGCGTACTTTATCTATTATTTTGGTTTAGCGTACTTATCTATTAGTTTAGTTTAATCTTCGGTCGTTTAGGTCGCTATTGAATGTTCTTCTATGGCAAACAAAATTATTTAGCCCACCTAACGGAAACCAAAAGCTGCCTCTCAGGGGAAAAAACTCGTGTATAAGCGAATTTTGGCATAGTTGTAGGGAATGACGTTTTAAACAACATACTAAAAGTACTAGTGGGTAGGGGTGAAGCTAACGGGGGGAGGGGGGTGTAAAGGTCCCTTTTTTTAGTTTTTCGTAAATAACTCGTAAACTGTAACCTTTAGCAAAAAATGTTCTGAAACACATCTGAAACAAATCTACATAAAATTCTCTACAGCAAAAATATATACTTTTTTCCTCTGGGATAAATATTTTATGAGATATGGGGAGAAGAAGACGGACAATAAATAAATAAACACACTTCTTTAATAAGTATGGCACGTATATTCCTAAAAATAAAATTCCTAGATATCGTTTAAATCTTATATTAATATATTAAATATTGTCATTGTCATCATCATCATCATCAACGCCCTTTCTACTACATCGTATGAAATGGAAACCGACCTCCAACGTTTCTTCAATTTGCCATCAGTACACTACCTAATATGTACAGAAACATTACGGTCCAAATTGTGCAGTGGTTTTTGATGGTTACGATGATGTCAAGAGCACAAAACGAGCAGAACAGAAGCGACGAGGTCTGATAAAAACTACTGTCGACGTTAATTGTAATGAAAATACGATCATCACCGGGGCATTTCCTCGCCAATGAAAGGAATAAGACAAGGTTGATTCAGTTCCTTACCGAGAAGATGACAGCAGCAGGGATTGAAACAACGATTGCACCCGGAGATGCTGATGGTACTATTGTCAGGTGCGGGTTGGATAAAGCTGCCTTACATTCAATTGTTGTTATTGGGGAGGATGTCGACTTGATAGTCCTCGTTGATTGGAGGAGGATTGGCCCCACCACATATCGATGTGTTCTTTTTGAAACCAGATTGTGGGAAGGTAGAGGACAAATTGTTTTCAATGCGACAACTTCAACAGGCCTTCATTTGCAAAAACAATTCTCCTCCGCTCCTTCTCCGGATGCGACACCACCGCGATCCATGGAAAAAGCAAAGTGGGAATCACTAAATTGTTCACTGCTAAGTCAGACCTGATCCAAAAGATATCAGACATTTTCAGAAAGCCTTCATCACCAAAGAGTATTGAACAGGCCGGCGAGACGAACCTCAACAAATACCGTTACTCAGCTTTTTTAAAAGCATCAGTGAAGCCGAAATTAGATCTGGCCACTCTTCCTTCTACTCGAGGAGCGTTGAAGCAGCACTCGTTCAGAGTATACCTACAGGTATCTTTAATCACACATGTTATCGAATACTGTTTTGTTTTTAAAATACAAATATCTATTCGACCTAAATACTTCATCATCATTTCAGCCATAGGACGTCCACTGCTGGATACAGGCCTCCTCAATAGATTTCCACATGGGCCGGATAGCAGCGAACCGCATCCAGCGAGTCCCCGCAACTCTAACCAGGTCGTCCTACACTGCGCTTGCCGGTACGTGGTCTCCACTCGAGAACCTTTCTGCCCCAACGGCCATCGGTCCTTCAAGCTACGTGCCCCGCCCATTGCCACTTCAGCTTGCTTACCCGGTTTGCTATGTCGATGACCTTGGTTCGTCTACGAATCTCCTCATTTCTGATTCGATCTCGTAGACAAATCCCTTATTCTAAATACTTACTTCGATCTTATTTATTTACAGATACAACAATGGCTCGGCAACCCTTTACCACCAACCCAATGGGGATGGGCCAGAGCAGACGATGGCACCCTAAAGCCAGTGACAAACAACGTCCCAGTGGCACCTTAAAACCATATTTTACCGGTGCAAGACTGGGGGTGGGGTGCGAATATTATTCATCTGTGGATGCGGCTGCCGAAAAGCAGGAATTACCTGCTTCAGTGTCTGCGGTGTATGCTCCGGCTCATGCACTAACGCAGCTCCCATCGAAGTCACATTCGACGACGATGATTATGATAACATTTTAGATTTAGAAGATAATTAGTATTTTTATTATATTTAGGAATATACATGCCATGCTTAAAGAAATGTGTTTATTTCTTTATTGTCCATCGTCTTCTCTCCATATCTCATGAAATATTTATCCCAGAGGAAAAAGGTTTAGATCTTATGTAGAGAATTTTATGTAGATTACTTATGTTTCAGAACATTTCTGCTATATGCCACAGTGTAAGAGTTTTTTACGAAAAACTAAAAAAAGGGACCTTTACACCCCCCTCCGCCCGTTAGCTTCACCCCCACCCACCAGTACTTTTAGTATCTCGTTTAAAACACCATTCCCTACAACTTGGCCAAAATTCGCTTATACACGAGTTTTTCCCCCTGGTTTTTTTTCGTTGGGTGTACTAATTGGTCGCGAACAACGATCGACGGCCGCTACCAATAAATGGTCGGTGGTTGTAACCAACTCGGTTCGACCAAGTGTATCACAAAAAATTATGTTGTGACTAACCGGGTCGTGACCAAGTGCATCGCGGTTGACTTTGATCACGATATAACAACCGTACTGATTCCGATTACGATTAAATTTATTTCAATCAATTTTTCCTGCTATTATTTTATTTATTATAAAGGCCATTCAAAGTAACCTATTCTTAGATGACGGCGAGTCGTTTTTTTTTCTAGACAACCAAGCATTTGATCTCGATCGCTTCTGATGTTAAGAGATAATAAGACAAGATGGAACATGCTTGGCTAGAAGATGGAATATATTTTTCTGGGAAAAGGTGCGCAGGAAGAGAGTTCCACTCTTTTGCTGTCCTGATAAGAAAAGCAGACACAAAGCTTTTCATACGAATCAGCTAACATCGATATCAACAGCATAAGGGTGTAAATCAAAATGCTGATTTATTAAAAAGAAATGATGATTTATTTTTGAATGCCTATCTCTAGGTCAAACCATCTTCGGAGACGTACTAGGCAATAAATACACCCGAAAATGCCGAAGCTTCATATATGATTAAAAGATTCGGGATAGACAACAAGAGATCTGAAGAAATTCGGGCAACAATTTCAAATAATTGTCATAACTCCGAAAGCAAATTTTCGCTAAATACACATCCTGTCTTTTTTTACTCGAAAAGTAGCTACAAAGCGGTCCTTGAAAATAACACGTTTGTTTTCAAGTATCAAAACTGTCCAGTTGCAGTATAAACTATCAGCTAGAAAATAAGGCTTCGGGTGAAAATAAAACTTGTAATAATCAAAGTAGTTGCGTCGCCGATGGCACCGCGACCGCACGGCGCTGGTTCGATTCCCGATTTTTTATTGTTCCTTCTTTGCGAAAGTAGTGAAAGTGATACTCGAATAAAAGTTTACACAAGATTCAAATATTAATCTCAATGAAAAAGACTCATTACGGTGACGGTCGAATTAGTGTTTTTTTTTTACGACATGACTTGAACTGTATCAGGGTTGGTGGGTGTATCACTACCAGTAGTCGGACTAATGGGATTATCTCCACGCCACAGGGGGATCAGACCAAATAAACAAAGAGCCATAACTAAAATGAAGCATCCAAAACACAAAGAGAATATAGAAAGGGCATTCGCTCGTTTTGTATAAACCCACCGTTACAAGAGTAACAGTGTCAAGTGTCAATCGTAGAATTGTGGCTGGCCCTGCTCTAGCAAATCCGATCATCTCTCAAAGGCTACTCTGAAGTTCGAAAATTGAAGTTCGTGCCGTGTCATCCCTCTCGAATCTTGACATCCTTATCAAACAATATTTTAATGACCAGGGCAGGATGATTCGAATTTCGTACATCGGAGTAACCTCCCTGAAGTGACATGACAACGTCAGGAACATTTTCTCATGTGACCCAGTACCCTCAATAGACGACGCTACAAATAGTATCAAATCTGTGGCCCTAGTAAAAAGGGGTATAAGTCAAATAGTAACCAGAAACGAAAGGTCATAACTCTAATGTGAGACTTAAGCTCATTTGCTCCTAGGTTATATCTGCCTTATACCCCTTTTCCACAGGCCACAGTAATTGCAACCGGCAGTGAAACAGCAACTGTTATGGATTGATCGCCACCACGTCATACAAACCACGCGCGAATGTCTGTGGGAAACACCATTCGGCAAATTGCAACGGCTATCGAGTTCGATATTTGAGCGTGCTTACTTCATTTATATCAATGTCATGACATTATTTAACTCCCGACGGAAAAAGAGGGGTGTTGTAAGGTTAACATGTATATCTGTGTATTTGTGTATCTGTGGCATTGTAGCTCCCAAATGGATGGACCAATTTGAGTGCGGTTATTTTCATTCGAAAGATTTGTCCGTCGAGATGGCTTTTAGCTATGTTTGGTGGAAATACGACCAGTAGTTTCCAAGATATTCAGCTTTAATTGGAACAAGGGACAAGATCTCAACCAATATGGAAGCTAAGAATTCAAAATTGTGTAGTTATGTTCAATTTTAGTACGATTTTCTATATCATTCATTGTGTGAGGGTCTCATGATGACCAGCTACTTGTATCGGGGGTATTAAATTTTTTTAATTTAGGTTCTTTAGGGATCGCTCGTTGAATAGATGGCGCTAAACCACCATTCCGCAGCTTAGCAAACACGCGCTAACATGCCGTGTCAAGTTACAATTTACTAGACGATTAGAAATGATTACATGTCGTGATATTTATTTCATTATGACTCATTGCATGTCCATGCGTGATTTTTATTACTTTGACCTACCAAAAGGATAATTATCGGAATTGCTTCGAAAACAATGGATGCATTAGGAATCATGAATATGGAATAGTATTGGAAACAGAATTTTCATAATTACTGATCGAAAATTTCGTCGAACTAGTTCACTTTATGGTCTCGTTGCCTTGTTTTGTGTGGACAATGCGTATTATATAGCTGCTAGGTATATTGCCGAAACCTAAATGTTATGTCTTGTGAGTTTGCTTTCGATATAAACAAAATTTGTCATTATTAGTAAAATTTTCAATAGTTTTGCGCAAAGCAAATCAATGATAGATTGAATTTACTAAATTAAATGTATTACAATTGTTAAGATTTTTTCAGGTAACTAAGCTAAGAACGCAGACAGACAAACCATTTGATTGACAGACATAAATACTCGATTTATGAAACCTGCTATTCCTATTTCAGTAACATTGATATGAACTCTTGTCATGTCAATGAATAAAATGATGGACGGACGGGAAATTATGACAGCCAAATGACCGAAATGTTAGGTATATAATCGAATCAACGATCAGACAGAGGACTATTTATCAGTCTTGCAGAACCTTGCAGTTTTAATTAATTCATTTAATGTTATTAACACGTTCACTGCGGCTCAAAATATTGCTAACTTTCAACTAGCGCTGTAAGAGGTCTTTACGCCTTAACTGTACCATTTCACAGGTGCGGTTAGGGGCCTTTAGACCATACCAAGGAACAGACTTTTAAAATGCATTTTTTTTTCACGAAATTCACAAATTTATGCATGATACTTATATAATGCTGTAGCTAAAGGACTCAAGGAGAGTCAGGTGCGTGCGCGCTCAACGTTCGGACGTGTGACATAACTTGTGTGATAAGAACTTAGTGTATGCGTACAGTATAGAAAAATGGTGCAGTGTAATAAATGCAAACTTTTTTTGTCCACATCCAAGGACGATACTGTGAAGTGTAAAGGTAATTGTGGGGTTATCTTCCACAAGAAATGTGTGCCAAATAGTAAGCAATTTTCACAAACAGAACTGTGTGATGACTGCCAGAAGACTAAAGGCAGCCCGAAACAACAAGCACAGGCACCAAAGCTTACGATGAACCTCACTGAGACAACCGGCGAGAAGGTGCTAGCTGAAGTTAATAAAAAATTGGAAGTACTGTATGACGTACAAAAGAAAATAGAAGACTTGACCTCCAACGTAGAATTCTACTCCGAGATGTATCAAAAGCTCGTAGAATTTAAAGAGGAATCTCAAAAAAAATTAAATACTTAGAACAAAAAAATGTTTACTTGGAGAAGTGCAACAAATCCCTGGAGGAAAGGATTCAAGAGCTGGAGACACGAGAAAAAGAAAAGAATATCGAAATTCATGGCCTAGAGGTAAAAGATAATGAAAATACCAAGGCGGTTATACAGGAATTAGCCAAAAAACTGAACCAAAACCCAAGCGACATCGAAGATGCGCAGAGGGTAGGGCAAGAAAAGCCAGGTGCAACAAGGCCAAGGATTATACTGGTGAAACTTAGAACTAAGACTGCCCGTGACGGATGGATGCTTGCTAAGAAGGGAAGGAAAATTATTAATAAAGATGTTTACGAAGAGGGCAGTGACAAGAGAATATATATAAACGAGAATTTACCGAAGTACAAGCGGCAACTACTTTGGCTCGCGAGAAGCGTATTAAAACAGAAAGGATATGAATATGTATGGGTTCAAGATGGAAACATCCTGGCCAAAAAAAGTAACGAGGAAAACAAAATATATAACATAAGGTCGGAAGAATATTTGAATAAGCTTGAGGACGGTAAATAAATCGGTTCAACGGTGCACCTAGCGCGTCAAGTCACACTAGGCGATTTCTCTCTTATCAAGATTCAATCGATCAGAAGAATTAACTACTGATTTTGCTTACAAAAGATATACTGATATAGTTTCATTAAGCAGTGAATTAAACCAAAGCAACCAGCCCATTCACATATTTCACCTAAATATTAGGTCACTTCGTAAAAACTTTAATGAGTTACTAGTTATACTACAAGGAAGCAAATATAATATAGATATAATCATTCTCAGTGAGATAAATATTAAGAAGGAAGAGTTGTCTTTATACCAAATATCGGGATATAGTACATACATACGGACAAGGGAAACCAGAAGAGGGGGAGGAATTTTAATGTACGCAAAAGAAGGACTAAGCTTTAATGTTCAAAAAGTTAATACCGAAGCTTTAGAAACACTTCATGGCCAGCTTAAAACCGAAAAAAGTACATTGCATATAATTGCAATTTACAGACCGCCTAATAAAAATAAAATTATATTTATGGAACAATTAAATACAGTGTTAAAGTCTATACCAACACTGGACAGCGTTATTGTAATCGGGGACTCAAATATAGACATCTTAAATAATATAACTAACCCTTCTATTACAAAATATAAAAACACCATGTGTGGATGCGGGCTGCAATGTGCAATACCCAGCACAGAGATAACGCGGGAGGCAATAGTGGACGGGCGGGCCGATGCGTCATGCTTGGATCATGTGTGGGTGCGAGCGGGACGGGACGTCGGCAAACTCTCGTCGTACGTGCTGGAGGCGCGTATATCCGATCATCATGCCGTTGGTATCGTACTAGACATGAGTGTAAGTGAGAACACACAATTATCAATGAACCTTAGTGATCAAGTGCGCGAATTTATTTGTGAGAAACGGGTTAAACAGAGATTAGACACCTTTGATTGGGCACGCCTAACAACCATTTCATGCCCGCTTATGTTATTTGGGACTATATGTTCAGTTTTTGATAGTATTTATAAGGATAGTACAATTGTAAAGACTGCGCAAAAAAAAGGTAAAAGGAATAAACAGCCATGGATAGATAATGAGTTGTATAAAATGTTAATGCATAGGGATTATTTATTTAGAGTATGGAAGTCGCAACCTAAAAATATGACTAAAAGGCTCGAGTATACAAAATTTAGAAATAGAGTTAATAAAATGGTAAATGAGGCAAAAAACCGGTATAGACAGTCGGAAATACTGAATTGTAAAGGCGATTTTAGAAAAATTTGGGCAAGTATTAATTCGTGGTTGGGGAAAAGTAATAATAGTTTAGATGATGTTATATTAAGATATTTAGGGAAAACAGAAAGTATTAGTAGAATTTGTACAAAGTTTTCCATAACTTTTACACAGGAAATTCAGAATATTAAACACAAATGTAACACAATGTTTTTAAAGAGAGAGGATTATGTGAAACCGTGTGATGCGAGTTTTAGGTATACCAATGTGAGACCGGCAGACGTAGAAAAGGTTATAAATATGTTGTCATGTAAAAAAGCGGCAGGTTTAGATCACATAAGGGTGAAAGACATCAAGTATTTGGGGAATCAGTTAAGTCCTATTATTGCTCAGTTAGTGAATGTCTGTCTAAATAATGGTGTATATCCTGACCAGCTCAAGAATGCGATAATACGGCCGATTTACAAGTCTGGTAGCCACTTAGAATACATAAACTATAGACCCATAGCCATCCTATCTGTCATCGATAAAATTACTGAAAAAATTATAGTTGGTCAAATCTATAGGTTCTTGGAGCAGCATAGTGTACATTCAGACACCCAACATGGCTTTCGGAAAGGCCGCAGTACTATCTCGGCGTTAATGGGGTTCTCTGATTATGTAAACAGTTGTCTTGACTCGGGTAATCAGGTGATAGCACTTTTTATAGACTATAAAAAGGCCTTTGATACCCTGGACCATGACGTCTTGTTACAGGCGATGGACGAATGCGGTATTCGTGGCCCTACGAACAACTGGTTCAAAAGTTTCTTGACAGGCAGAAAAATTAGCACAAGTATCGCGGGGGTCACGGGAAACGAGGCAAACGTGGAACTTGGGGTGCCAACTTGATCCGTCTTCGGACCCGTCGGATATGTGATGCATGTTAATAGTGTTTCAAATGTTGTAAAAAGGTGTCGGGTGTATATGTATGCAGATGACATGTGCATGGTCTACGCCTCGAAGGATGTACCAGAGATACAGAAGTGCATACAAGAGGATTTTGAACGCATTACTATGTGGGCGCACGATAATGGTATCCTAATAAACTTCTCGAAAACCAGATGCATGCATATACACTCGCCATATAACCAGCAGGCTAAACTTGTTGCCGGGAAAGACTTGGATATAATAGGACACACATACGACTGCCTAAATATGAGCAAATTGCAATGTAGCTGCGCTAAATTAGAGTATGTTGAGACATTTAAATATCTAGGCCTTACGATTGACACAAAGTTTAACTGGAAACCACATGTTAGCGATGTTTGTAACCGGCTCAGGTCTGTATTAGGGAAATTTTATCTATTAAGCAAAATATTAAATAGGGACACATTACGAGTTGTATATTATGCACTTGCCGACTCGCTTATCAGCTACGGGCTCATTGTATACGGGCGAACATTTATGACCTACATTAGAGATATAAAAACTTTACAAATAAGATTAATTAAATTCCTTGTAAGCAAAAACGTAAAAGAAAACTGTAATAAAGAGTATGATACATTATTCCCGTTATGTAAAATCTTGCCAGTTGATAAAAAAATTAAATATTTGGTAGGTTTAGAACACTACTACAGTGAAGAGTACAAAGTTAATACGAATAAGAGATATGAAACTAGAAGTGTAAAACAAAAAAATATGTTCAACCAAAAGTAAAAAACTATTATGGTGAAAGAATGTCCAAATACCTAGTACCAAAAATATTTAATAAAATAGATTTGCTAAGACAAGAACCAAAATTAAGAAAAACACTGTTAAAATCAAAGCTTAGGGATTTCCTTCTCAATAACATGCTGTCAGCAGGTTGAAAGAACTCATCCTACCCTATATTACAATCGGACACCTCAACTGTGAAAGTTGTTGTCGAGAAGGAGATATCTAAGATATGAGATAAGAGTCATTGCTTATTCTGTTGATAAGATACCTACGCTAAGTTGTTTTATTAAAATTGAGCGCGTCTCGCCAATAAACGTTACAGTTTGGCGAGAAATTACTTAAATTTGTATTTTATGTATGTTTTTTGTTGGTAAATAAATAAATAAAAAAAAAAAACTATTCTGCCTTGTTTTGGCTTCGCCCGAAGTTCTGATGTCAGAATATGGAATAATAACAAAAAATAATTAGGAGGTTTTTAGACCTCTTACAGCACTGAATTTGAGGTACATTTGTATTTACTTCTAGTGATGTTCCCGATAAAAAGGCAATTTATCGATAAATCATACAACTTCATCATACACTGTAAGTAAATTACATGTGACTGTAATAGAAACATTTAAGACACAGTGGTTTGTTACAATCACGGCAGTAAGATTTAATCGACCAATGATTCAGCTATGTAGGTACACATTCGATTATTATTGTTAATATTACTCACTAACCTACAACACTCTTGGGTATTTATTTACTACACATCAACTGATACACTAAACACAATTGACGCTTATTACTTAGTATGTACGTATTTTGAATCAAACTTTTTGCAAACGAAATACATTTACATGCATTTCTCATAGACGCGTGCACATCACTGGGCCATAGTTCAACTATCATAGACACAAACAGGTGCGGGAGGGGGCGGATAAGCCCGTACTTCCTACACGAGGTCTTTAGACCCCCTATCCGCACTAGACGCACACTTTTCACTCTCAGTGCGATGAGAGGCCTTAAGACCTCCTGCGTGTTTTAAAGTGCAAAAAAATCTACATTATGGTAGGAATCGAACCATATATTGAGCTCTTTTCTACCTATACAATTCTATAAGCTACGAGCTCTGCACCAGAGCGAAACCACAATATTTTTACCCGCACAGCCCGAGAGTATACTGGCAGGAGGTCTTTAGACCTCCTATCGCAGCGAACGTGTTAACATAAACACGTCAAATAAACCATTGATACAAAGAGCAAACCTCAATGAAAAATTGAAAATGGATAACGGTCTCTTCCACCACTCTTCCATCATTGGTTTAATATAAATTGTAGTGTATACCCATAAACAAAACGAGACATTACTTGTAGTTATTAAACATGTCAAAAAGACTTAAGAAAATAATAAAATGTAACTAAGACTACATTCGATTCAGGGCCCCGAGCCACGAGATTGCAGTTTGCAGTTTTAAGACCCATTGCTATCCTATCAATTATTCAAGATGGCGGCCCTCAAGCAGCCGGTTTCGAAATTTAAATTGCTAAACGCGCCATTTTTGCCGCGGCCGGTAAACAAGGGAAATGCAATCAATGGCCGTTTCTCGATATTTCCCGATTCAATTTATTAGAAAGGAACGAATAAAATATTCTATATTTAGGTTGCTTTGATCTTTACAAAGAAAACTCGATGTTGCGTTTCATTTTCAACTATTGTGCATTGCGGTTGTAGGTATAGGATTTTAGTCGATTGTTTCTATTTCAAGTAAATTATAAACGATTGGTATTTCTACTTTAGAACTGGAATAGTAATTTTAGTCGTCAGAATACACGTGTGGGAACGAAATCTAATCTTATATAACAGGTTTAATGTGTACATACATAGAATGAACGTAAGTAGCACGAAGTACCCATGAAAGTCATCAAAAATGTTTGCTGCCACTTTGATAATTTATTTCTGATCAATACGTCGATAGGAAGGGGGTCAAATTTCAATTACTAGATTTGACCCAAATAAACAAACAGGGCAAGCTAAATTAAACCGTTTAAAAAATGGGAGAAACGCTCCAAATCCACACCAAAATACTAGTAAATATTAGACAGTAAACCTTTCTTGGCTAAGAAACAAAAACTAGAGAGGTACAGTACTAATCATGACATTGAAAGGCGAAATACAACACTTGACAATACCCTTCTAAAAAATTACCCGTGCAAATTGTCGAAAGAAAGGGGGTCGATTATCAAAAACCCAAATTTCGCTACGTTCCGAAATCCGTCTGACCCAGAAGGGAATGTCGAACTGTCGGATAATGATAAATGTTAGGCCTTTATCACACCTGTGTTACCCGAGGAAGTGAGTTGCTAGAATAACACTTCCGTCTAATGGATTGGACTCGAAACGAGGTTATAAGGTTTAGGCGGGCGTCCCGATTCTGAACGTGTCGGTTTACATTTGTTATTTGAGTTTGATATATTAGGGTTGCTGTCTATAAAGTTCATATGTGGAACGTGAAAGCATTGTTGGTCGTTACTATGAGAATTAAATTGAAGTTATTATCATAATTAAAAATCTAAGTAGGTGAAATTGTTGTACCTATAGGAAGCGATAAAGTGATTTGCCTAAATCAAACGCTAATGCCTTTAAAATATTCGTTAAATGATAAAGTGACCATTATTTTGTATAGCCTGGCGACGTAAGCGGTAAGGAACGTTCTTGGGGGTAGGAGAGCCATTTAAATGAGTTTAATATCTTCATGGACTTTATCTTAGGTATCTATTCAAATGGGTAAGATTTCATTTTTACAGCTGGTGCAGCCCTAGCATATAACTTTTTCTGAACTATTTTCGAACAATGAATACGTACCTACAATAAACGAACATAAAAAATAAAAGTGTTTTGGACGAATCGGTGTATAAATTAAAGTGAATCAGAATAAGTGCTTAGTGGACTGTAACATGTGATCAACCCAAACCATGGGCTGTGGGTCATCGGGAAACGTGGTACCAGTAGAAGGTGCCAATGGCACTGCTGATGCCAATGGCAAAGCGAATGGCAAATCAAACGGTCACCATGACAACGATCTGCCGACTGTGGTACTGCCAGAGACACCAGTAAAACCAAAACCACGTGAGTACCGTTTGTTTTTTTAATAAATATCTTAAAACCAGAGAGTTTACTTTGGTGTGCCAGCTGTAGTCGAAGATACTGTCGCTGGCAACGGCAAAGCAAATGGTAAAGCCAACGGACACCGTGACGACGACCTGCCTACTGTTGTACTGCTCGAGACACCAGTGAAACCAAAACCACGTGAGTACCGTTTGTTTTGTAATAAATATCTCAGAACCAGAGGGTTTACTCTGAAGTGCTAGCAGAGGCTAATGACACGCCGATGCCAGTGGCAAAATCCGACTGTCACCATGACGATGAACTGTGGTGCTGCTAGATGCATCGGTAAAACCGAAACCACAAGAGTAACGTTTGACTATCAGGTAATGTTTCATTTTATAACGAGACGCGAACCGACATGCCATACCAACGTAGCCTATTAGACCGGTTAGAATGGGTTGAAAATAATTTGGTTAGTATCGGTACACTTACCAAATGATTTTCATTGACATATGTATCATAAATCCTAATGTAATATAATGCTATATAAGCATCCTTCTATATGGATGTGTAGCCTGGACTCTTAAAGAACAACTCCGGAAACGTATAGAAGCATTTGAATTGTAATGTGGGACTATAGACGCATGTTGGTCAATGGTCATAAGCTCGACAGGCCAAATGACGAAGCTCTGCGTCAAGTTGGGAGGAAACGCGAATGGATGCAGACTACCAAAAGGAGAAAGGTTAGGTTGGGAACTCCAGATACGAAGTTCTGCAACTAATAACCATGGGTCAACTAATAAGAAATCCTGGCTGAAAAACATCCGGGAATGGCCCGGAGTCATGCGTGGGGCGGAGCTTTTCAACCTCGCCAAAGACCGAGATAAATATGCGACTGCCAACCTTCACTAGTTGGAAATGTACTATAAGGAGAATACCATAGCCTACAACTGGTACTTTGCCATAGTACAGTCAAGTTGTTAAATCGGTGGGCAAAAATGGGATTAAAAGTATCTGAACACGCCTCTATACCGTTAACGATAGAGGCGAGTTCACATATATTTGATCAAAAGTTTGCTCAAAAATTCATAAAATCGACTGTAGCAACAATAAAAATATTACCAAATATATCTGATTACGACGCAAATTACGTTGTACACAAAATGGAATTATATTTAGGCTCTTAATGAGTGGGGTTCAGATTCACTGCACCAATGAGCCCCCATGGAGTCATTAAAACGAATCCCTTAAGTTATAATCTGCAGTTATATTAAGGGTTTTCAGTTGCTTAAGCATATGAATTCGACAATTTTTTTAATTCAATTTTGGATCACTGTTCCTACAGATGGAATCATATCACAATGCAATGCACACGAGTACCTAAGTTTACAACTCCTACTAAGCCAACTTTAAAATTCACCTCGCTAAAGACTCCGCAGAGAGTCTCGAGTAAATCCTTCGAAGTTCTAATCGCGCTTGCATTTTTTATTTCCAATCAGCTAAGTGCCGTACTTCGCTTTGAAGGAAATCGGGTTACATATCGAGACGGAGAATTTGTTAAAATCGACAAAATCGTCTCTGAAACTAATTTACAATTTCTTGTTACGCTGTGAGATCGAAATTTTAAACTGTATTCCAAGAGATTTTAAACTGTATAAAATAATTCTAAGATACTCGTATCTATTGCTCACAATCTGTGTAATAAATACACCCCGTTATTAGAGAAATACAAACTTAATATTGGAATAATACTGCCAATTGCTGATGTTAATATCTTTTATAAAATAGAGTGATTTGTATGTAGTTTTATCTAACTTTGTTCCAACTGAGCTAAAAAAATCCAACACAATATTTTTTAAATCCGAACCGCAAAAATTGAATTCTCTATTTCGCAAAAATTCAGACTTAAACAATACCTAATCCAGCAAGCCTATCACTAAACACACAAAGGGTTCACAGCTCAATGAGCTTTGTATAACAAGACACCAAAAACAAACCCACTACTTCCATATTCTATCTTTAACATCTTACCATTTACGTTTTGTTTCACAGCAATCGCCTTCGAGATTCCTCTTGAAGAGTTTGATGCGCACCAGCGCTCTGAAACTCCGCCACCGCACGTTCAGCGTTTACTCCAACCACCTCAGCCTGAGATCAGCCTGCCCGACATAGAGGGCAAGCTAGCTGAAGCCGAGCAAAGGCGACAGCAGGTAAAGATGCTTATTCAATTAGAGTTCTTCGAATTCGTCGAATGGTCCGAGCAACCCTAGTGGGGTTGGCTAAACAACCGACGGCAGCTAGGGCTACTGAAGAGATAAACACGCACTGGAACACTGAGACTGACAAAGTGTACTGATGTCCTGGTAAAGGTCGCTGGAGTTCGCTAGATCCTTGCGACGCAGGTCCGGGTCATGGTAGCATTCTTTGATTTATTGGCCTTTACGTTTGGATGAGGACAATGATGATCGATCTTGTACTGTATCGATAAAAAATGACAGACAATAGGTAGTCTCAGTCAAAAATGTCACAAGTAGACTAGACTGGGATTATAAGTTGATCAGCATTTACAAAAAAATCGTTCGAATCGACGAATATTGAAGACTAAATTTATTAAGGAAATGTATCTCTTTTACAGATCTTGCAACAAAGGGCAGCATCAGCTCAAAAAAAGGCGCAGAGGATGACCAGGTCGTTCCAGGAAATGGATGGACTCGATTCTGAACACGTAAGTTTACTACAAAGAACCGACCATTTCAAATCAGTTATAGACGGACCTTTGGAGTGCTCCAGAATGTCTGCGGATCGCTAGAGATAGCTGTAGCAAACTGTAGTTACCACGTAGTTACGTTATTTAGCAACTGCTTGTTCATACATTTTTAATGAAAGTGATCATGAACTAAATTAGGTAGTAGATATTTTTCCTGTACATATAATTAAAATAACTAAATAGGAACTAGCTAAATAAGAACTAACTCCATCCGAAACTGTGATTTTTTCATACTCTACTAGTCCGGATCCGGATACTATTTGTCAAATCAGACGTAAGATAGAATAATTTTGAAGTGTCGAGATGTTTAGTCGTTTTCATACATATTTCATTATGGTGCAATGTGTGCAACCTTATAACCATTGCATTTGTAAATTTTGTTTTTTTTTTGTTAATTGCTAGTTAAATACAGCATTTAATGTAAATGTCCTTTATAAATACAAATATTTGTAAATACAAATTGCACCAAATATAAGGAGCTTATTAAATAGAATGTTTGGCTTAGTTCCACTGAAACTGAACTGAATGAGGATGTTTTAATGTGATTTAATTTTTTCGCCTTTAATTGAAAAAAAAAAGCTTTACAAAATCATTTTTTTCATTCTGGTATTTTAGGTAGGTTATATGATACACCTCTTCTCCTCCATTAACGTAGTCAAATTTACAATTTCAGGAAATAATGGACTCCAGCAAGCACACTTCGAAGGCGCCGACTATCCCTCCTGATCCAGGTCTGGCCGAAGACAAGAACATAGCATAAGCAACTACTATCAGTCCCCGCAGCGCAGATTGGAAGACGCGGCGTGGGAAAGCCTCCAACAAGGTCGAGTGACCAGGACTGGGAGATCTAGTCAGCGTTGCGGAAAGCTGTTGGATAAGGGCAGAGCTATGCCTAGCAATAGGCGTGTTTAGGTTGATATGATGAACTAAGATTTTTTTTCGCACAATCTTTCATTATCGTCATCATAATTACGAAACCATCATAGGGTTTTCGGCTATGGCATGTTAGCATATAATATTTATACAAAGTAGACATAAAAGTCATTGAAATTAATCGGAAAATAGTCGAAATTCCGTTTAAGTAACACTTTCACAGACAGTACGTCGAGAGACGTAAATTAGGATCCTCGTGATGCGGCACCACGTCTGTGGACGGCGACTTTTATCTTCGCAAAACTGCCACTCCGTTTACAGCCGAACATATCTCATAGTTTTTTTATATAATGGCAAATTCCTTGTTGTGCCGTTATTGTCTATAACTTTTTTGTAAGGTAAAACTGCCACTAACTAACTAACTATTTTGGCTCAGTGACCCAAACGGGATCTTAGCCTCCGAAACGAGAGCACGCCACTTGTCCCGATCCTTCGCAGTTTCTCGCCAGTTTTCGACTAAAGAAGACTAAACAATTAGCTGTTGGTGTTATCCCGTTAGACAAATAAACTATGTCAGTATTACCCAACTTTACCTAACCCAGAGCTGTCAGTGCAATTTTCAAAATCATGTGTCAGTGTATAAAAAATCACAAAAAAAAAACATTGCTTAAAACTTACCAAAGAACGCCATGGATGTTATAAAGGTTGATTTATTTAAGTATAGTTATACCCGTCCAGCTTTTTTCCTTTGTGTTGCATAGGTCATCTTACTCGAGAGCACATCCTTCCCATAGTTCCCGCAGAAGTTTCGTGATTTTGATATTAACCGAAGTAAACGTATTACAATTAAATTAGAACTAACCCAAGTACCGATTCCATGGAACGATTGTTGGTACAAGGGAAAGTCGAGGGCAAAAGATCTCGTGGGCGCTCTGCAACGCGATGGACAGACTCACTCCACCAAACATAGAACTAAGAAGCAGCGCTAATTTCATACTATGGATATATACACTCAATACTACAGTACGGAATAACGATGTGGGGCAGATCTTCTGATATTGACAGTGTATTTATAATGCAGAAGAAGTGTATACGAGCTATATTTAAACTCAAAACTGTCGAATCATGCAGACCTTACTTTAAACTTCATGGAATACTCTCTCTTCCGTGTATTTACATTTTCAATGCATGTCTATTTGTGTTTCAACATGGCCATATGTTTCAACAAGTTAAAGATGTGTATAAAAATCCCACACGATCACAATATCGTAATAAACTGTATGTTCCTTCAACTAAATTGTCACTTGTTGCAAAGAACTCCTACATTATGTGCATTAAATTGTTCAACAGACTCCCAGACACCATTAAGGACTTACAATTTGTAATGTTTAAAAAGTCTCTTAAAAAGTGGCTCACTGACATGTGTTTTTATAGCATTCAGGAGAACCTAGATTATAAGTAAATAGATCTAAGATTATTGTTTGCATGCCGTGATTCGGTGGATTTTAGTGATACCCTTATTGTACGTGTTTTATTAATATCTATAATGTACCTAAAATCACGCAAAATAAAGTCTCACGCCGCCAAACATAGAACTACATGGCAGCGCATCACGAGAGAAGCGGTGGCGAAAGAATCGACCTAACCATGACCACGACCACTTCACTCTCCCAAGAGTGCACGACTATGAAGATGAACCCAAGTGGCACACAGGCTGCATAGTGCATAAGGACGCCTTATAAAGCCTTTATAAAGCTTAAATTAGAGGTATAATGGCTGTATAAACTCTTATACAGCCTATTTGCTACCTGGGAAGAATACTAATAAATAAATAAATATCAGACAACCTCCACAAATCAACCTAGTCCCAAATTAAGCTCAAGAAGGCTTGTGTTATGGTTACTAGGCGACGATATACATACTTATATAGATAAATAAATACTTAAATACATAGAACATCCATGACCCAGGCACAAATATTCGAAGATGTATGGTACAGTAGCCGGCAAACAACTTGAGCGTGATCTTGACTGCGCAGTAGCCGATTTACGTACAAATTTACATGCGCAGATCCGCCATTTTGGTTCAAGTTGTTTGCCGGCTACTGTATCTTACAAACATTCATTAAAATTATAATAAGTTATTAAAATATGTGATAGTTTTTATAAAAGTTTTGTATGGTAAGTA
Organism: Apotomis turbidana; assembly: GCA_905147355.2. Taxonomy (NCBI): domain Eukaryota; kingdom Metazoa; phylum Arthropoda; class Insecta; order Lepidoptera; family Tortricidae; genus Apotomis; species Apotomis turbidana. The sequence goes on along the minus strand of LR990292.1, from coordinate 15,765,345 downwards.
CTAATTAATATTCCTTATAAAAATTAGGATAGTTCTTGATCGTTATATACATATAAACAAGCACAAAATATTTTCTTTAGCCTCAAATGCAAAACTATACATTTTAACGGGATTGTTTTGCTTTGTCAATAACTGTTCTGTGTGTAAATAATTATATTTGCTTATTTACCACTGGTTAAAAATCACTGATTTCTTTGATCAAATACATTTGTTTGTTAACATGTATGGCCACATTTAATGTGACTCTAACATTTTGCTTTAACTGGCAAGACTTTTCGATTTTTACAATTTATATTTTAAATATTTTAACGAGAAATAAAATAGTATTTGAATAAGTACAAAAGCGCTCGAGGCACAAAACGGTCTGAGGAGCCAAATTCGATATTTCTTATGACGGCTGTCCGAGATCTTGCCATTATGTTTCAAGTTAATAATAGCGTAAGGTAAACGTCCCTGTGCTCGACACTGTTCCAATAGTTGCCACCTTGAATGTTATGTCAGTAGCAATAGAGGTGTGAGCATGGTGTCAACTACTAGGCATTAGCGTGTTGAGCATAGGGACGTTTACCTTATTACAGGTTTTTAAACCAGTGGCAAAAAAGCAAACTACTCAAATAAGGTTTTTTTTTACTTAGTAGTTATTTGCAAAGCTATCCCATTAAAATTGTCTTGTTTATACTTGTTTCTTATTAAGAATAGTATATGTTTATTGATGATGACTATCTATCGTATTAGACGTAAAATACATCAAATTCGGTCGCTTATTTAGGAAATGACAGCAAGCAATGGAAGAACTATGCCATTTTCAGCTATATTTCTTTAAATCCTTAATTTCGGCAATCGTCACCCATATACTCAGTAGGACGACTGTCAATTCAAAAGTTTAAAATTTCTACCTAGTTAAATATGGCCTCAGCTCAAATAGCAAAACTACATGTCCGATATTTCGCAGTGATGAAACCGAGATGTACCACAACTGAAGATATTTCCCACCTTGTGAAATTCACATATTGTACATTGACTCGACTATCAAGACGAACAAAGGTACGGATATGTCCGTTACTTGGCCGTGATAAGCAGAGAGCGGAGATATTGCTCACTCAGGGATATCGCAATGGCTCATCGAATCAAACCCCAGTATTAATTAATTAGCATTTTTCATCCCTCGATCCGCTGCAGGCAACTGAACATTTCCTGAATACGTTTAGGTTTAATTATAAAATACTGTACAGTATTTTTAAGTTGAGTATATTTTATATTCAAAATTATAACGTTAATATTGAAAGATGTCAAGGATCCTTTACAAATGGAAATAAAAAATGCCGCATTTTTTAAACGAAGTTTAATTAATTAGTATAAATACAGGCATATATACCTATACGTACATACCTATACCATATAAATAGTGATGGTTTAGTGTCTAGGTATTACTTGTAATAGACTAGAATTGGTAGGTTTTCACGGAAGTAATTAAATGTATACGTATGCCTAAGTAACTACTTGTAATATTTGTATCATGTATTAGTATGTAATTATCTGTTATATCTATTATATAAACGAAATTTCAACAGATTCTTAAAGTTGCGAATCGCGTTTACCACTCGATAAATAATTGACAAAGCTTCCATCACTCTCGCACTCACAACGTTTGTCAAAAAATTACAGATGATTTGTCAATACTTATCGAATGATAAACACTACTATCAAGACCTTCAATACCGTCACCACTTATGTAGAATAAATACGCCTAGAACGAGAGTCATACAACAAATTTGTGAAAGATGGAGCCGATTTTGGTTTTATGTGTGCGTGTCTACGAACCAATCATAGAGACGTATTGCTTGTGAGCTTGACGTTGTGACAGATGCGCACACGGACGAAACTTCGCCCGTGGCTAACCAAAACTTTCAAGCGCTGACTAGGTTTCTAGGAGTACTTATTGTAGGCGCTACCATGTGTATAAAATAACCGCATTAAATAAAAATTGGTAGTCTGCAAAGTCGGTTTACGGACCATAATTTTACGTGATATCGTCATAAGAAAACATTGATGAAAAATTGCATACTTTTATGAATTGAATGCCGGCCGATGGAGTGGGAGAGAGACAGATGCGTCATAAGCCGAACAGGAATAGAATAGAATATTCAACAACAACATATTATATACAACTGACCGGAATGAATAAGCTTAAAATGTTTTTTAATGTATTGTGCAATAAAATTGTCTTTTTGCAGCTTTTGTAAGATCCCTAAAGTAAATATTTGCATAAATGATAATGAGTTTTATTTAAGGCCAAAACACAACACAATCAACGTTACTTCATTTAATTCCTACATTAAGGTTCGGCCACACTGAAGCTTAAAAATCGCTGACGGTGCGATTACGCAGCCAAAAGTATGTACAGAACATGACGCAATCAAAGCATCTGAACCGTTTTAAAACGTATGTTACGCACCTAGTGTCAAACTTCCGTGTAGTCGATTCTTAAAATTGGATTGATTTTCATCAAATTCATAAATTCTCATCTAGCTTGCCTTGGCACTAAATATTTTCAGCCATTTTTGGTGTTGTACAAATAACACTATTTGCTTGATGGGAAACAAAAGATAGTGTTTCAGATAGGTAACCGATGGTTGCTTTTATCACGCGATAAATAGGTAAGTGACAAAGCATACGTAAAATTTTGACAAACAGTGAGCGATAGATGCTTTGTCATTTATTTATCACGTAATACCTAAACGCAACCATCATAGGCCCCGGAAAATATTAAACATTTTGAATGTTAATTCGTCCGTAACCCTCTCACGACCCTCAGCAATGAGGAACACGATGCGAGAAGGATGACAAAATACAAACTAGTATAATCATGAAGCTCCCGCTAAGCAATGGCTATATCTAAGTCAATATCTCATAAGTTGTTTTTTCTACTCCAGTACTTTTTTCTGTCATTTATATAGTTACTAACTCTAATATAAAGACATAAATTATGAAAGTCTGTAAAAGTCTATACTCTACTGCTCAAAAACACACTGCTAACCGATGTTATAATGTCGCCAAAAAACCATCACTTAGTACCTCAGATTACATGATGAACAGCTGCATTCAAACAATTTGCAAATTAAAAAAAAAAACTTTTGTACTAAGGCATTGGTGCCAACTTAAAAAAGAAGTTTAGTATGGTGATCGTATACCTTTATGTATAAGTTAATATTTTTTTGACAGATGGATGTCAATAAAAAAAAAGTTTATCAGAGACAATTTTTCTTTTTAATTTTGTTGATTCCGAGCGGGAACATTTAATTATTTTCTTTGTTGTTTATTTGCATTTTATTTATGAAATGTCGAGTCGTAGAAAAAGTATTGTATGCAACGTTGTATAAGTAGGTCAAAAAACGCTCGTGGCATCTTTCTTACGATGTGAGCTGCGCTCACATCGTAACCCATGCCACTCGCGTTTTTTGCCCCCTCTTATACAACGGTTGCATAAAATACTATTTCATCATGTTTTCTGCTGACTGTATTGTTGTGCATAGTATTTATTTTTGTTTATATTTATTTAAATTTTGTGTATATATATATTCAGGTTTTATATCTATTTATTTTTTAGATGTCTGTACCTTACGACGTGTCCCATTCGCCTTTTGCATCACCTACTCAATAAACGATTTTTAGCATAAACTCCACTACCCAAAGGTCGTCTGGAAGAGAATCGCTCTTTAGCGATAAGACCGCCTGTTGTGTACCGTTTTTATTTTTTTTATATATGTGTTTTCCTGTGTAACTGTTTTTTGGTGTGCAATAAAGCGTACTTGTATTGTATAGTATTGTATTTATTGTATTAAGCACAGGCTACAGACGGGTCGATAGTGCCCGGTAGCTCGTGTCAATCCGGTCGCATGCTAATCCCGCGGGTAACTTGTGTCTGTTTACAGCAAGTTTCAGATAACTAGCGCAATCTCTGCTTGTTTGTGGTTACAAGTTCTGAGTTACCCTTACCGACGATTTAATTACAATTATCCTTTGTTGTTAGCAAATGAAGGATTTATTTATTTAATTGGCAAGGTTACAAAATGTAAATTATCATTAACATATAATAGTTAGACTATACTAAATTTACATTTCTATGACTACCATATGCACAACTTTCATACCATATGCACAACTTTCATTTAATGGGTACATAGGATTACATAAAATACGATTGCTCTTTTATAACACTAACAAGTTTAAAACAAGCATGTTATCAAGATTATTGAAAAACGGTAAATAGCCATAATACATTATTTCAATTGAAGGAATAGATATTTTTACATTGAATTAATATGTGAACAATCTGTTTTTTCTTCGGTATATTTTATTTTAATTTTTCGGTAATTCATTTTAACACATCTTGATTAGTATTAAAATCGGCCACACATTGCTGGAAGTTAATTTATGTTTCGGAACCTTTATCTTTAAAAACAGACTGATGAGAAGTTTTTTTTATTATTTACTAGCTGTGCCCTGCGGTGCTACCCGCTCTGCCCGCTCATCCCATGGGAACACTAACTTTATTCGGGATGAAAAGTATCCTATGTCCTTTCCCGGGTCTCAAACTATCTCCATACCAAATTTTATCTAAGTCGGTTCAGCGGTTTAAGCGTGAAGAGGTAACAGACAGACAGACAGACACACTTTCACATTTATAATATAAGTATGGATTTCAGGCCAAAGTGGTTAGTAGATGTGAATGTATCGCATGCAAAAGTAGTTTGAAAATTTGTTACCCCCATTGATATAATACCTATTGATAAATACTGAAAGTTTGTATTTTTTGATTTTTAATATTTGCAGGTAATTTACCCTTGTATGTACTTATATTGTTTCAAAACTGCAATGACAAAAATAACTTTGACTATATTTTGTAAATATACTTTAGATGGAAAGTCAGTTTAATGTCATGTCTGTCGCATAAATCTGGAAAAATGGGTCATAATAGCTACCGACTACCCCACAAGATGATTACCGAGCCAGAGGTAGACAAGACGGAGATGGCAGAACAATCTTGACGCTTTCCGCAAAAAATAACATAACGATACGGTCGAATGGAGAAAAGTAGAGGGAAAACGCATTCGTAGCACGACTCTTTTCTTCTCATTACATTGCATCCTCGCCGACGGTAACGGTAATGAATTTTAAATCCTGCTCCGCTTCGGAAAACAATCTAGTTGTATCCCCTTATTTCCCGGAAGACTAGCTTGTGGGTTTCTTAATGTTTTTAGTTAAATGAGCCTCTTTATTTACATACCTTAAGTTGGTTGGAACTGACAGCATCTTTCTTATTTCGTATTCGATGAAATCTTGTCCTACCACGACATCAGGTATATATTTCCTGATACTACCGAATAAAACAGTACAGAAGGTTATTTCTTTTGATCTTCGCGAAAGCAAATTGAGAAAAAATGCGACACAATTGTTCATGGGACGTGGCGAATTAACCGACCAACGCAATGAGTGTCACTACGATCAACTACGAACGCGCGCCGTTTTACTTTAACATAAGCAGAAAGCAGAGCTGATCCCCGTTGTTGATATCAAAATAAGTGATAGCAATGAATTTAGCAATTTTATATTTCCTCTATTTTTTTTAAGTAATTATACTAATGTTACATTATATTTAAAAACTTTATTTTAAAATATTGTACATCAAGTGTAGTTTGTTTTTATTTTTCTTTTATTTTAATCCCCTTTTAGAAAAACTATCATTCACTTGATATAGGTACCCACAGTAGGTATTTAAAAATTACGTTGATTAATATAATGTAAGGATAGATATAATGTGAAAAAAAAAATACTAATTATACATTAATATACTTATCTAATTCGTAAAAGTATTTGTAGCTTTTCTAGCCACAACTCTATACATTTCATTACATCGCAGCCTCACCGGCGGCAACGGTAATGAATTCTAAATCCTGTCCCGCTTCGGAAAACAATTTAGTTGTCTCCCCTTATTTCCCGGGAGACTGGCTTGCGTTTCTTAAAGTTTGCAGTGAAATGAGACTCTTTATTTACAAACCTTAAGTTGGCTGAAACTGGCGGCTTCTGGAGTTAATGTTATGGTTCACAAAATCTTGTCCCATTTGCCATCAAACTTATAACTACTACAAGCTACGTTTACCGAAGTGATTAGTATCATTTTGATTATTTATTGTAGATCTTTACATAGTTTACCAATGATTTTACAAATGTTTAGTTCTACGAATTTGAAGTAATTTAAGATTGTCCTTAAAAATATGTCATTGCACGCGCGTTGATCAACATATTGTATAGCCTGAAGTATTATGGGCTAAATTCGGCATCTCTTAAGGTCTAAAATATCACTTCCACTTTTGTGGTTTTGATGATACCTATCTTATCAAAAACAATAAGTTTTAATAGCAATAAGTTTAGTATGTAATAATAGTATTAAATCTTTAAGGAGCTTTAATTTTCTTTTGGCTCACTCTTAGAATATTATTTTATAATAATAATAAATAAATAAATAATAAATATCAGACAACCTAAAAATTGTCAGGAACGGCCCGACATGTTTCGAACTCATTTGGAGCTCTTCATCAGGGGTAGCTATCTGTGTTGCTACGCGACTCGAGCTCCAAATGATTTTTACGTGAGTTTAAACCGTTTTTTATAATTATTAAAGATGTCTCACGATAGTTTTAATAACATTATCAGACAACCTCACATAAATCGATCTAGTCCCAAATTAAGCTCATGAAGGCTTGTGTTATGGGTACTAGACGACGACATACATACTTATATAGATAAATATATACTTAAATACATACAACAACCATGACCCAAGCACAAATATTCGAGTTCATCACACAAATATTTGCCCTGGCCGGGATTCGAACCCGGAAAATGGAAATGAAAATAAGTTTTTTTTTTTCAAATAATTTGTAATGTTACTATGTTACCTAAACAAAGTGATCCGTGATAAGTAATGCGACGCGGTTGGCGCCGGTCGTTGTGCACCTACCTACTGAGCCGGCGGTCCTGGGTTCGAATCCCGGCCAGGGCAAATATTTGTGAGATGAACTCGAATATTAAATTTGTTCCTGGGCCATGAATGTTATCTATATACCTACGTATTTATATTATGTATGTCGTCGCCTAGTACCCATTGTACAAGCTTTGCTTAGTTTGGGACTAGGTCGATGCGTGTAAGATTGTCCCTTAAAATGTATTTATGTAACAGGTAATCAATCAATAGAGTACTGATAAAGTTAACATTATCCACCTTAGTGATAAACTTATATTGGAAACATTGAACGATTATCATATCTCGTTGAGTGTTATTAAACATTATAAGCTTTATTTAATTAATAATAGGGTTTCGTATATAAACAATTGCTGTATCAATTATGTAATATGTGTTTATCGATATATGAGTATGCAATGCACTGTAACCAGGTTAATCTATCAGTGGCTGTCAGCGTCAGCGGTTGACAAAATGAAGACTATTGTTATAAATATAGTTTTGCTCTCAGTGTCGGTCACTGCACAATTTGTGCAAGAATCGAAAACAGTAAAGACTGCACAAGGATCAGTAAGGGGTTACAAAAATGATGAGATATTCGAGTTTTTCGGAATCCCATATGCAACCGCACCGACTGGTCCAAATAAGTTTAAGGTAAGTTCATTTAGAAAGTAAATCAAATAGTAGACGAACCTTTTAATAATATGTGATAAAGGTACGTAAATTCAATCACGCGAATTGAAACACAAATGTAGGTAACTTGTATTGTAATGTGTCGAGTTGTAGAAAATTTGCGCACCAATATTATCTTCTTCCTGGGCTTATATTCGACTATGCACTTAAAAATAATAGCAAAACTATTATAATATGATTCGCTAGAGTTGGCATTCGAGTGTGCCAAATATAACATTTGAATTCTATTATTCTCGCTAAATATGATGTCATTTGACGTTTCTTCGTTGTTTTTAAAGAATTCTGCTGTAAATCCCGATTGATTTGCCACTACAATATGACTTGTGTTATCATATCAAGGTTACAGACAAATGATAAAATATAGGTTTATACAATAACATTGTCGCCCATTATCATAAAGGAAAAGCAATATGTATAGTTAATTTGTGTTACTACAATATGGTCTGGTGTTGTGTTTATAATTATATATTTTTTTTATTTGAACTTTATTGCACATAACAAATGGCGAACTTATTGCCTAATGGCAAACATAGGGCCAAATAGAACAGCTATTTTTGGTACATATCCGGAAATTCGTTTGCGATAGGTACTTTAATAGTCAGGCAAAAAATACGTGAGAGGTTTCATATTCGTTCAGATATTTTTTTGTCTACATTATGCATAAAAATATTAAATATGTCCTTTTTGGATTTAGGGCATATTCTTGGACGTTAAGCTTAGCGGATAAGCTTCTATTTATTAATTAAAATATTAGATTAAATGAATATCTCAATAAATTTGCAGGCTCCACTAGCAGGACCCATTTGGCTAGAAACTTTCGAGGCAGTTAATGATAAAATTATTTGCCCCCAAGGAAAAACTCCTTATACGGATATTGACTTAACCGAGTACACTATGCAAGAAGATTGCCTAATTGCAAATGTTATGGTACCTGATACGAAGAAAACAAATCTGCCTGTTGTTGTGTATGTACACGGTGGCGGTTTCCAAGTAGGGTGGGGTAAACTCATGAATCAGAAAAGTTTGGTTAAGAGTAAAAAGATAATAGCAGTGAATTTTAATTACCGTCTCGGTATTCATGGTTTTCTCTGTCTGGGCACCGAAGGCGCTCCAGGTAACGCGGGCATGAAAGATCAACTTGCCTTGTTACGATGGGTGCAGAAAAATATACGAAATTTTGGAGGAAATCCTGATGATATCACTCTTGTTGGCAGCAGCGCCGGATCGGTAGGAGTCGACCTGCTTATGCTCTCTAAAAGAACTAAGGGCATGTATCATAAGGCCATACCAGAAAGTGGTGCTAGCGTAGGGGTGTGGAGTGTACAAATTGATCCTCTGCAAACAGCAAAAGATTTTGCTAGAACTCATAATTTTACTAAAGTTGATAACATAAACGCCTTAGAAAAGTTTTATAAATCGTTATCTTTCGATGTGTTAACGTCAGATACTTTCATGGATAGAAAAGACTCCACTTTCTCCTTTGTGCCCTGTGTCGAAAGGAATATTGGACAAGAAACGTTTCTTGAGGAAGCGCCTGCAACTATTTTAAAACGAGGCCAGTACAGGAAAGTCCCTGTGCTATACGGTTTTGCAAATTTGGAAGGTTACTCGAGATTGATGTCAATGGATACTTGGCTAGATGATATGAATGAACATTTCGCCGACTACTTACCCGCCGATTTACAATTTGAATCTGAAGAAGAACGAAGTGAAGTTGCAAAAGTAATTAAAGAATTTTATTTCGGGGATAATGCTATTGGAATAGAGACTATTCAAAGCTACATTGATTATTTCTCTGACGTAATGTTCGTGCATCCACATCTCAGAGCTGCTAAATTGCAAGCGGAAGCTGGCAGCGATGTATATTTGTATGAATACACTTTCCATTCGGCGTCTCCTCTTGTTGATGACGCACCAGAATATATTAAAAAAATACGAGGTGCACCTCATTGCGCACAGTCTGCAGCTGTACATGATTTGACGCAATCTCTTATAATAACAGATACAAGTGAGGAATTTGCAAAACTAAGAACCACTTTAAGAGAGATTTGGTTAAACTTCATAATTACTGGGTAAGTCTTAAATAATTCGTAAAAACTAAATTATGCTAATCAATTTATTTTCACTATTGTCGTATAGTAAGCCCCAAGTTCAGCCACCTGTTTACGTGTAGTACCTAGAGATCCGTGTATAAGATTCCATTGCTTCAATATTACGTGATGAAGCTATTTGGCAAGAGATTTTGGAATCTTTGAAAAATTTAATAGCTAAAACCATTCGACTTGTTGGCAAGTCGAATGGTTTTAGCTATTAAATTTTTCAACCCACTTTCGACAAGATGGGGAACTGAATTCTATTTATTTTTGTTCCTTTTTTTATGTTTTTTACCGCAGAACTCCGTCATTTATAAACTGATGATTTGAAAAAAAACATTTGTTTGACGGAAGGCATCTCCAAATTAATCCTATAAAAATTTGGTGAATATCTGATGACGAAAAATAATGGACTATGGACCAAAGGGTGACGAAAATATGCGTGGTCAATTGTACGTCTGCATTATCATCTTTGCATTTATGAATCATTTTTTCATTCATTAAGATTACAGTAAAATACAATTAATTACCTATGGCAATATAAGCTTACAAATATAGTATCAGTAGGTACCTTATGATTCTATAAATAATGATCTACCCTAAATCGAAACCTTATTTAATTAATTTAAAATTATCTACATTTTTTACAGAAAACCAGTCCCCGAAGGATCGAAGCTGCCAGCTTGGCCCCCAGCCGATGCCAACAGGTCTCCTCACATGGAGCTCGGAGAGGAAATAAGGCTGCAGGGCCCTCTTTTAGAGATGAGGGCTCGATTCTGGGATGACATCTACGAGCGTTACTACAGAACTCCTGTGGCTCCTGCTGTACCTATGTTAAGAAGCGAACTTTGATATTAAAATGTGATTTTAGATTTTATTTTTTGGAATGAAGTTTTTAATAAAATGTGGAAATTAATGTTGTATACTTGATTTCTTTAATTATTTTATGGTCACAAAAATCTAGAGATCAAGTAATGTATTGTCAGGCAAGGTCTAAGCTACACATTCTACAACAGATTTAGAAAGGAAAAATTTGAAAATAACATATTTGTTTAAAATTTACTATTTTCAATCAAGTATATTTATTTCATTAATAACTTCAAAGCTTATCTCAAGCGAAACATAAAAGAAAATAAATAAATAAATAAAAATACAGTAAAAATATTTGTGATACGGTTAGGCAGTTAATGAAAAAAAAAGTAAATTATGGTAAAAATAATAATGTTTATTCATACACTTATTTTATTTCTGTAAACCAGTCTCAGAAGATTATACTTTAAGCTGGCCGCTTACGACTGTCGCTTAACCACACCACAGGTCTCTAGGCAACATCATTATATTGAAGGGATCCCTTACTGAAAGAACAGGCTCACCTTTGGGGTGAAATCTATGATAAATATTATTTTCAAAAAGTCCTCCAGAACCTCAAAATAGGTATTTTTTTCCTCGTTTGTTTTTTACTTAACTTCGCGGTGGCGCCACTGGTGACCTGTAAAACCGCTCGTAAATATTGTCAAATATTGTCCCAGAAGAGGGCACGTTGCTCCAAGAGGGGCCCTTTTAGCTTAACCCCCTCCCCTAATTTCATGTGAGGTGATCTATTTACACCAACGGGTAGCCAATATGGAAATTTTGATCCTTCTGGTACTGGAGTTCTGGTAAAGAAAAATAATAAATGTTATTTACAAATCGTAATAAAGTTAAATAAAATAAAAACGACTGCAATGCAAGAACTGAAAATATAAACAAATTCATCAAAATGGACAGTAATCAAAATAATGATACTCCACTGAAAAGATACTTTGATAAAGTAAAAGGCCGTAGCAGGATAAGGAAAGAAAAAATGCCCTTGATAATTTGTGCAGTTTTGTTGAAAAATTCCCAATGGTTCAGCCGGGATAAAATAAAATCCGAATTCACGAAATACGACTCTTGTCTAAAAGTGTTCAACTTTATCATACCATCTTTTTTTTTTCATTTTGATTTAGTATATACTCGTATCTTCTGAAAGAAAATTGAGTCTCCATCTTAAACATTTCTGTAAAAACTCGTAAGACAAAAAAAACTATTCTCGTGGGAGTGACCACTCTAAGTGATATTTAAAAAAAAGCCTTATTTAACGATCTGTCAGTCATATTAGTTTGACCGATAAAATAGAAAAGAACCAGTGTCAAAGTTAAGATTATGTTCGTTGGCTTTTATTACATTTTATTCTTATATTAATTATATTATTATGTTATAACATTCTAACACCGCCAAAGAACTTAAAAATAAATATTCTTTGTAAAGAAATAAAAATGAAAACAGTTTTTGACATTGACAGAGAAAAGTCATATTTCATGAAATCGGATTTTATTGTTTCCCGCCGGTACAACTGGGAATTTTTCAACAAAACTTGGCACAATAGTACTACTAGCCTAGACACAAGTAACTATAGAATACAAAATCAGCTCTTAATCATAAAATGGCATTTTTTCCTTCCCTTATCCTGCTACGGCCTTTGTTTTTTTTATTAGTTACTTAATTAATTATTTGTATAGAATCTTTTTTATCGATTCTTATTTTTTTTTTATGTGGTAATACCACATTTTTATTTTTTATAAATAATGACACAAAGGTAAATTAAGAAAGAAAAATTGAATGCGATCTACTGCAATCGAAGCGGGGTTTGAACCCGTGACCTCTGCGTTTTGGTGTGATTGACGTAGCGGTCGGATAGCTCAGTTGGGAGAGCAATGCGCCGGAAACGCAGAGGTCGCGGGTTCAAACCCCGCTTCGATTGTAGTAGATCGCATTCAATTTTCTTTCTTAATTTACCTTTGTGTCATTATTTACTTAATTAATATTGAATTGCATAATATATTTCAATAAAAAGAAATACCTAATTTAATGATAAGGTTAAATGTTACAATGAACTACTTACCCAGAAGTGATGAAGTTAACCCAAAGTTCTACCATGATTTCCTTCATTCTCTGATATGTATGCTCAGCGTAATAAAGATTTTTTGTAGAGTTACTTTCATATCTTTCATGTTTAATGCTGGTTTGGGCACAATGACCGGCCCCCTTCATGTTTTGTGATATATTGTGGTACTCCTACATCTTCATTGGTGTGGAGAATGTATATTCGTACAAATATATAGAATTACTACCAGCTTCAACTTGCAATTTCACAGATCTCAGATGAGGATAGGTGAACATAACGTCGGAGAAGTAATCTATAAACCCTTGAATGGTTTCTTCTGATACAGTGTCATCAGCAAAATAAAATCGCCTAATTTTTTGCGCGATCTCTTCTCTTTCTTCTTCATTTTCAAATTTCAAATCAGCCGGCAAAAAATCTGAAAATTTTTCATTAATTTTGTCTTTCCATTGTTCAAACAGTCGAGCCCGGAACATACCTTCCATGTTTGAAAATCCATATAGAATAGGCACTTTTCTGTATTTTCCTTGTGTTAAGATATTTACTGGAGTATCCTTTAGGAACTTCTCGACACCAGTCTCACCCTCAACACATGGAGCAAATACAAAAGTCGAGTCGGTTTGATCTGCAAAAACATCCGATATCAAAGCATCAAAAGACAGTTTTGAGTAGAACTCGTCTAAGATATCAATATCATCAACATTAGTAAAGTTCAGCTGTTTGGCAAAATCTTTCGCATTTTGCACTGGATCTATCTGTATGCTCCAGACGCCTACGCTGGCACCGCTTTCTGGTATGATTTTGTTGTAAAGACCCTCAGTCATTTCAGAGAGCATGAGAAGGTCTACCGATGTAGCGCCTGCACTGTATCCAGCGATAGTGATTTCACTAGGGTTTCCACCAAAATTAGCTATGTTTTCTTGCACCCAGCGTAAGAGCGCTACTTGGTCTTTCATGCCCGCATTACCAGGTGCGTTCTCTGTGCCCAAACATAGGAATCCGTGAACTCCCAAACGGTAATTAAAAGTAACAGCAACTACTTTTTTGGTTCGTACAAGAGGGTTCGGTAAAGACAGTTCCCCAAATCCTAATTGGTAACCTCCTCCATGTACGCACACCACTACAGGAAGCTTAGTCTCTTCTGTATCAGGTGTATAGATGTTTACAATTAGACAGTCTTCACGCATCTCAAATTTAGATACATCTAGGACTAGGTTTTCGCCTTGTGGACAGATTATCTTATTATTGACTGCTTCTAGTGGATTCATCCATACTGGCCCTGGAAGCGGTGCCTGTAAAGACATGTAGAATTAGAACTATAATATTATTAGCAAACACATTTTTCATGTACTTTGAGGGTAAAAATAACAGGTTATTAAAATTGGACAGGACTGCATCGTTTTTGTATGCATGCATACAATACATACATACTTGCAGGTCAACTGAGAACTTCTTTTTTTGGAGTCTGTTAAAAAAAACCTGCCTAGCCTAAACCTTAGGTCTGATTTACAATTTTTTGGTACATTTATAACTGTTGGATGTACAGGATAATTTTTTTTTCCGATTACGGCAGCTATTTTCTTACAGTGAACTTTCGCGTGCCTGTGGGTGCGGAGGCGTACGGGATCCCATAGAAGTGGAAGACGCCATCATTGCTGTATCCTCGTACGGGCCCCTGCGCCGTCTGCACGGTCCTCGACTCCCGCGCATCCCATGCCGCACATGCCGCACAAACCAATAGAAGCCTGCTTATGTATGACTTTGCCATTGAAGATGATGAAAAGATGATTCAGATATATTACAATTGAAAAGTAGTATAGTCGTATTGTGTGTCATAAGTTGTTATTGCGAGTAGGTCTGAAACAATCATTAAGTACATGAAAAATATATGAGAGAAAATTCAGTATTACAGAACGGATTTATGGTAAATTACTTCAATTACTGAAAACCCATATCGCAATGACGTAATTCATCACTCAAGTAGGTACAGTCAGTATCAAAAGTAACTGCCTATTTTAGTACTGTAAGGTTGGGTTACTTTAGCCCTGAGGGGTATCATTGCCCACCCATTAGAACCAACTTTATTCAATACCTAAATTCTGAAAACCTATATCCTATGACATATCCACTTTTAAGTGATCACTGGTGCAGTTTTTCTAAGCTTTTTTCTTAGTAATTGAAATGGATTGAAATGTAAGGACAATGTTACCCCCCAGGACTAAAGTAACCCGACCTTTACCTAAACTTGACATGTACCCGTGGTAAAATTGTAAGCCACTTTTGATACTTACCGTACACTTACAATCGCTTTAGCGGCGTTCTCTCAACGGTGCACCAAAATCAATTCTTACTGTATTCCTCGGGGCCCATGATCTGATGACCTTATGTTACCTAATATTTACGATCATCGACCGATTAAAATCACTTTCCAGTATTTTGACTGGTCGTACTGGAAACTCAGACATTCGATATAGGTACTTTTCCAGTTTTTTCTTATTTTATACTAAATTATCAATGAATGTCAATGAAATTCAACAAAATGGTTCAAGATAGAATGATGAAGAATGGTTACCAATGATTTTTACCAACGGTACCGAACACTGCTAAACGTTAATATATTACTTATATATCCAATGGAGCTACAAATTGTAAAGTTGAACAACATTATAAATACACAATAGTATAATGATTAATGATATGGTGTGATACGACACGTTATAATGTATAACTGTAATGTTATGTAACCTGTTTTTCAATAAATAAATAAATAAATTACTAATACCACTTACTACATGCCGCTAAAGTAAAATTAAATAAACTATGTATAAATCACCATAAAAAAAGTTGCAGAGAAAATATCATACTAGGAAAAAATCGTTATCTGCCGTTAGGGTGGTGGAAAGATTAACACGTTGGACCGGTAATCCAGTGGTACCGGGTTCGACTCCCGATCTCTTTGGCCAGGTTACGCATTTTAATTTTTCTTTGTGCTTTGATGTTTGTATCAATGGTTGATTATTATTCACATAATTATTTTGAATCTTGGGAAAGATTTTCTACAGTAAATTTATAAAAAGTAATTACAAAATATAAATACATTATAAACATACCTAGGATAACTCGGGGCACGTTCTAGGGATAGGATATCGATAAAAAAGATGTCGATATAATTAAATTAATATATGTGCTCAATGAACATTCTGGATTACTATAAAGAGGTTCGATGTCATATCTGATCTGATATCGAGCCTCTTAAATTAAGATAATAAAAGTATGAGGATGTCATTTCAATCAAAATGTTAATTTACGTATATTATGAAAATTATTTTAAAATAAACATGTAAATATATACACGTTTTTATATGTTTATTTTTTCATTTGAAAATGTGGAGAAATAAAGTAATATTTATTTATGTCGATGACATTTAGATGTTGACAGTAACATCGATATATTTTTTGTCGATAAAATATTTTGCTACGTCACTTTCGTATTGCCCCCAGTTATCCTAGGTATGATTATAAAAAACACCGGTTTGGTCAGAGCTGCATAGATAGGAACCACCTGACGATGCGCGCCGTGTCCAGAAATACCGCCTTATTATTATTATTATAAATAAATATTAAATTACTTACAGGTTTATCGTATTTAAACACAAGTTTCGACCTCGTCACCGACCAATATAAAGACAGCGGGGATGAGATCTTATTTATATGAATTTTGAATGAATTGCGCATTCTTATTTAAACAAAACATATTTTCGTTTAATATGTATAAGCCTTATTGTTTCGTTTAGTACAGGTACAATATTTACAATGAAGCGAAAAATTGAAAAATTTAACGGTTCGAACTGGTTGAAAAATTCAACGGCTCTGGCATTAACAAAGGCATGTTTGATTGTACTCTAAATAATTCTTTGTTATTACATAGTAAGTTATTAAAAGTGTATTCCTTTCCTAAAAATGTTGCTATAGATATCTGAGGGTAGGACCTGGTGACCTGTCATACAGGTTTTGCCTAGTTCGGGCACCAGTTTCCACCGCACAAGTTATTATACCTACTCATAAGCTCAATAATATTATGTTTTGTTAATCTAGTTACTGTTAGTATTATATATGATCAAACGAGCTTCGCAAGCGAAGTTCGATCAATATTATATGACTCGCTTCATTGGAAGATATAATTTAGTTAACATTATTGTAGTTTATTTTAGGTACTGGCAACTTATTGCACGCTTATTCAGAGATTTTTGAAAAAAATAAGTATAGTTTTGACTAAACCTCCTGCCGGCCCCTTGCGGTGGCGCCATTTAACTCTCATTATTTTCAGAGATTAGCAACTATGCAAAACTTGCATATGGGTATATGGGTGGGAGGGAAATTATATCTTCCAATGAAGCGAGTCATATAATATTGATCGAACTTCGCTTGCGAAGCTCGTTTGATCATATATTAGTATTTCCTCGCTTCATTGTTCGATATAATTTAGTTAACATTATTGTAGCTGTTAAGAGATCAAGTTTTGCATCCAAACCAAGATTAAAAAGAAAAGGCAGATTTAAGCAAGAAATTGTATTATTCTTATCCTTAATTCTTACAAAGGTATGATAACAGGTATAGTGACTTTGATCAATAACTAACAATCAGTCTCATCAGTATTTAAATCTATAATCGTATATTTAATTACATACTGATCTTGCAAATATACCTTCGTCTATTATTTGACGATTGTAAAACCTCGCAAATGTTTGTGAGGTAGCCGACCATCCGGCAGTCTTCCGGATGACATCTACACTAACCCCTGCAGCAGAGGCTTTAGATGTGGCCGAGTGCCTCGTACTATGCGCACTGAACATCTTTGTATCTACGCCACTCTCCTCTAGGACCTGTTTTATCCACCTGCTTATTGACTGTGCTGTCGCGTTCCTATGGGGACGCTTCACAGTTATTAAGAGGTGTTCAGAGTTCTGGGCTCTTAAGTCCCTAGTCCTTGTGAGGTAGTCCTGGAGGGTAGTGGCGGCACATATTTCCGGGCTTTCCTTAAAGTACGGCAGGAATAGGACCGGCTGGTCACTTCCTGCAGCAGAGGTTTTAATTATATCTGATATATTAATTTTGAAACCATTGACACACCAATTAATATTTTTAATTTTTATTAGTGATAATGTTTGCACTCGGTGTGCAGTGCACAACGCTAATAATATGACTAATTTTTTAGTAAGCCGCTCTAGAGAAATTGTCTTATTTGGATGCCATGACGCAACGTGATCTAAAACAATTTTTGGGTCCCAGGTATGTGTATATTTTGGTAAATTAGGTCTCATCTTGTATACCCCTTTTAAGAGACGCTTTATATTTTCGTCCTTTCCAATACTATCACCAAGGAATAAGGATAGCGCTGATCTATGACTGTTAATTGAGCCATAAGAGGCTCCTTGATTGAATTGATTGGTCAGGAATGTCAAGACCAAGTTAGTCGAACTATCAAAAAAGTCGTGATCGTGTTGTGTACAGAAAGCCCACCATAATTTTAAGGTCACGTTATACTGTCGGATGGTATTTTTGGACAAAGAAGCAATCATTAGTTCCCAGGTGATTTCGGGGAGGCCACGTCGCATATACGCTAACCGGAGAGCACCACTGCACCCAGGGTAAGATGCTGGTGTAACTGGCGTCTGTACCTGTAATCAGAACATATTAAATGTTTATTGGCGTCCATGTACAATATATCGGATCTTGCTAAGGACATTAATAACGGGAACCACGCTTGTGATGGCCAAACTGGGAATACGAAGATTCCCGTTGCATGGTCGTGAATTATCTTTTGCAGGGCTTTCAATATAACCGGAAAGGGAGGAAACGCGTAGAAGAAATAGGTGTTCCAGTTCATCGTAAACGCATCTATGGCTATTGCATCCGGATCCTTCGTCCATGACACGTAAATTTGACATTTGGCATTGGCTCTGGAGGCGAACAAGTCGATTTCCGGCTGTCCGAATTTTTTTGTTATCAGACTAAAACCTATCGTAGATAGTTCCCATTCAGTGTCGGGATTCACTCTGCGTGATTCACTGTCCGCTTCTATGTTATCCTTCGTATTTATGTAGGATGCAAAAATCCAAATGTTCCTCTCCTCACACCATTGCCAAATTTGTCGGGAGAGATCGTTTAGGTGCGGAAACTGAACGCCACCCATACGGTTTGCGTAGCTAATAGCTGTCGTATTGTCAATGCGCAGTAATAACGAGCAATTACTTTGGTCATGCGCGAAATATTTAAGAGCTAGAAACACCGCTAACAATTCCAACTGGTTAATGTGAAAAGCTCTTTCGTCTGATCTCCACGCTCCGTGTGCTCGGGAGTTATTACAAAATGCACCCCAGCCGGTGCGTGATGCATCAGAAAATATTTCCAGTGTGTATGTCATAGGTAACATGGAACAAACACATGTGTAAATCTGGTGTTTCCACCAAATCAGGTCATTTATAATTACCTCTGGTAATTTAATTTTTCTGTTATAATTTGTTTCCCGTTGTAAAGCTAAGAATTTTTGTCTTTCTAGTATCCTAGTATATAACCACCCATACTTGACCGCTGGGCACGCCGCTATAAGTGTACCGATGAGCTGAGAAAATTCTCGAATGGTACAGGTAGGTAGTGACAAAAATTTTGTAACCATAGCAGCAATTCTGTCGCGCTTTTCGGTAGGTAAGGCTAACGTCATATCTATGGAGTTAAAGATAAATCCTAAATATTTGCATGACTGCTGGGGCTCCAAGACACTTTTTTGGTAATTTATTACAAAACCTAAGCATTCCAATAAATTAACAGTTTGTTCGACGTTTTGTGAACATTTGTTATAATCATCCCCGATGCACAAAATATCATCCAGAAAAAATACTGACTTATTACCATACATCGGGCTTTTCAGAGCGGGAACGGTTTGAAAAAGAGTAGAGATAAACAGATACGTTAGTCTGAGAAGATATCATATTATGCCTAACGAATAACTACCTCTCTGCGAATTGTATGCACTCTACGAGACAGTTTACTTTAATTCATGTAGTAATGTAGCTTTACTACCAAGCCTCGTAAGATAACAATAAAAAGAACTTTTATTAATTACCTGCACTAAATTTAGTAGTTGACACGATTTTCAGAATAAACTATTTATATTTTTTCCATATTTGGAATAGTTAATCTGCGGCGACTTGTTGTAAATATCCTTTTCAATGAACTGAACGATCTTTCCACGTTGACAGTTGTAATATGTGCATATTTAAACTTTTTGAAGGAATCAATTGATGCACGAGAAGTTTGCGATTGAAGTTCTATTTCGTTGCCTTTTAGCAATTAATTTATAATGTTTAGCGTGCTATTGCTATAGCCATAATTTTTATTCAACACCAACTTCAGTTTATTAAAAATAATTTACCCTTTTACGCTCAAAATTAATGTAGAAACATCTTGATAGGTTTTATAAAATGTATGTTTTTAAATTATCACTGGTGGACAGACTTGCACCCTGTAGTTTTTAATAGCATTTGGGATAGTCATTAAATAATTTTCTATGAAGATTAAGTCGCTTCTTATATTTGCATTACCAAAAGTTATTTTTGCTGTATTAATTATTATATAGTACTAGCTTTTGCCGGCGACCACGTTACGTACGCGTGGAACTTGATAAAAGGTATTAAGTATTAAAAGCGCCTAAGCAAATGTAAGAGCAATTGTGCCTTTGGTCTAATAATTTATTTATTTATTTACACGTAAATTCACAGTATAGGTACACCAAAACATAGACAATAATTACATTTCCTACAGGGTCACCGCACCCCAACAGAAATGCTCACTCACTTTTCAATCTTTTTAGGGTTCCGTAGTCAACTAGGAACCCTTATAGTTTCGCCATGTCCGTCTGTCCGTCTGTCCGTCTGTCCGTCTGTCCGTCCGTCCGCGGCTTAGCTCCGTGATCATTAGTACTAGAAAGCTGAAATTTGGTATGAGTATGTGTATGTATCACGCCGACAAAACGGTAAAATAAAAACTAAAAAAAAAAATTTTTTTCGGGTACCTCTCGAACACCTAAAGTGGGGGTGATTTTTTTTTTCGTTTCAACCCTAGTGTGTGGGGTGTCGTTGAATAGGTCTCTTGAAAATAATAGGGGTTTTCAAACATTACTTTTTGATAAAGTCAGTAGTTTTGTAAATATTCGCTCCGAAAATAAAAAAAATTGTGTCCCCCCCCCCTCTAACTTTTGAACCACAAGTCAAAAAAATATGGAAAAATTCATGTTAATGCGGCCTTATAAGTACTTTCAATGAAAACTATATTGAACAAAATCGGTCAAGCCGTTTTTGAGTTATCGCCAAATTTCATATTTTTTCTTTAAAAGGTCGTAAGTTGACTTCCAGAAGGTAATAAGTGATTACAGTTTCTAGGGCGTTTACGACCTTTTTATAGAGCTTAAAATCTGTCTTAACTTAAACCTCGGGCTTAAAACAGCAGTTTATTGTGAAGGATGAGCAACTACGGAACCCTACACTGAGCGTGGCCCGACATGCTCTTGGCCGGTTTTTTTTTTTTTTAGTTATAATTTCCAGGTTGACAACTATCCTATGTCCTTCCTCGTATTGTAAACTATCTCTATACCAAATTTCATCAAAATCGATTTAGCGGTTTAAGCGTGAAGAGGTAACAGACAGACAGACACACTTTCGCATTTATAATATTAGTATGGATTTTAAAATGCAATTGCATATAAGTAATTAATCTACTAGACAAGGGTACGGTATGGCAATAAGTGTCTAATATAATGTCAATATTGACACCCGATATCTATGAACTATTTGCTTATAAATGAGGAGGGACTTAACTGTAGAGGTTGCTGACCATTATAACACATGTATACCTATATGAATGATTATTATTTTATATTTTTCAATTAATTATTCATGACCTAGAAACTTGCTAGAGTACATTCTGTTTTTTAAGTCAATACGTACTCTTTGGCAAATGTCAAACGTTCCCGCTCTGAAAACCCCGATGTATGCTTATTACCTTGGCTTCGTAGGTAAGTAATAACCTCTCTCATAATTTTAGTGAACGTTCTTGGAGCCACAGAAAGCCCGTAAGGTAAAGCTGCGAACTCATAAGTTAGCAACTGAGAGCTTTCATCTTCAAAATGGAAGCGTAAATATTTTCGGCAAGGTACCGCCATCGGTATCAACAAATAAGCCTCTTTCAAATCAATAGTGGCCATAAACCCTTGATTTGGAATAAGCTTTGCTGCGGTACGATGGTCTTCCATTTTGAAATGATCCTTTGGGATAAACTTGTTTAGATTTTTTAAATTTAGGATGAAACGTTTACCTCCATTAGATTTTGGTGTTAAGAATGTTTTAGAAATAAATTGTTGATCACATGGGGAGCAGGGCGCAATTGCACCCAATTCCATTAGGCCGTTTATAGCCAATTTCATGTCAGCTTTTTCTGATGGTGAACAATTTATTTGGGGTACAAAATCTTGGACAACCTGTTTATCAAAAGGTATCATATATCCTTCTTTTAGCCAATTTAAAATGACCTGATTTCATGTAATTTTTAGCCAACAATCGTAGAAATTACTTATTCTACCAGCATGTACCTGGTTCATTGCTGTGGATTGACACGGGGTTTGCCCTGGCCTGCTGGCCTGGACGTGGGGTTCGGAGGTGGCTTGCGTGCAGCCGCTGCTTTCTTCTGCCCCCCACGCCCCCCCCTGTTCGACGGGTAGCGCGAAGGGGCAGTCCAGTTTCCCTGGTACTGGTAATTGCTGCGCGAAGCTGCCGATGTTGATGGAGTCGCTGTATTTTTTACAGCAGGCACAGGTTTCTTAATTTGAAGACCCTGTTTCTCTATTGCTTTGGAGGCCTTTATTTTCTCCGGGAGCTTATTCCCGAACAACATCTCGTCTCTTTCGGTATCCTGAATGATGGTTAGGAAAGGTTTCGCTAACCCAGGGGTTATCATCTTTGTGCGCGCCTGAGTCTCACAGAAGTGCAGGTCGGATAAAATGCGACTGCTGTCGCTAAGTATTTTTATGGCCTTCACCTTGTCGTCGCTTGTCAATAGTATTGTCATAGCGCGATTGACCGCTGTAATACCAACACCCAATTGTTGCTGGGATGTCTCAATTTTTTTGTCGCGATTTCGCGCCATTTCAGTGACAGCTGCCGAAATTTCGGCGTTAAGTCTTGGTGCCTGTAGTAATGTGCAATTTTCTGGAATAAGGTATTCCTTTAGAAATTTTTCTTTGGAGTCCTTGGACAAACCCTTCCGAAGTAAGGGTGGCCAAAGTGATGCCAGGTTTGGATGATTTTTTTCTCCAAATTTGGGCGAATCGTCTGTTGCGTCTCCCAAAGCTGTTAGCAGTTCAGGATCCAAGACTGGAGCTTCATTTTCTTGAGCTGGCGCCGAGATAACTGGGCCGAGCGCATCAGGCGCAGGCGGTGTCGCTGCGGGTTGTACCACAGGCGCGATTTCGTGATCAGCCCCGTTACCCGTCGAATGCTGTGGTTGCGACGTGTCTTCCGGGGCTGCGGGTTCGGTCTCATTCTCAAGAAAGTCAGCGCTTTCTATAAAGAACAAAAAACAAAAGTATTAATTTAGTTTTGTTTAAACTAAATAAAATAAATTTCACAAGAGGGTAGATGAGATTTACCCAATTGATTTACATTTTAGCTCAAGTTTACCTCTCGGGTAAAGTTGAGGTTATAATGTTCGCATATCAACATGTATTCACATTAGAATTATCATGCCTTACATGCGGAATGCCATCGTGTTGACTCACGGCCAACCCCCAGGCTAGCGTCTTATTTTTAAGTACGCGTTAAGATGGATTACATACTGTATAAAACGACCGTTGGCCGTATTACCGTAAGTAAGCAGCTAAGGTTTATATTACTCACCGGTTTCCTCATCTGATGAAGAAGACGATGACGATGACGATGATGATATGCCACGTAACATTTTTAACTTTCGTTGATAATGTTCAATTTTTTCCTCGTTTGTGAGTTTCCGTTTCGGCATTTCTCAAACTTCCACCACACTATTACGAAATAACGGTAGTGGACGCGTGCGTCTGTTGCCGTGCACGAAAAAATAATGAGAGTTAAATGGCGCCACCGCAAGGGGCCGGCAGGAGGTTTAGTCAAAACTATACTTATTTTTTTCAAAAATCTCTGAATAAGCGTGCAATAAGTTGCCAGTACCTAAAATAAACTACAATAATGTTAACTAAATTATATCGAACAATGAAGCGAGGAAATACTAACTACTATTGTACAAACTACTTGTATACTTTGTGGTGGAGAGAATAAATACTTTTTCATTTCATTTTCATTTCATTTCATTTCATTTCATTTCATTAGGTTCGGTGGTCAGTAGGTAGGACGCCCGTGTTGGTCCGGAAAGCCGTTGGAGACGCAGGTTTGAATCCTGCCTGAACCGTTAAATTTTTCAATTTTTCGCTTCATTGTAAACATTTGGTTTACTATTCAAGGAGAATAAAAGTGAATAATACCAATAAATGCTCAATTGCCGGCACCGTCATGCCTCGATGAGTGCAGACCAGTTGCATGCAATTAAGTCATAATTTAACAAAATCCTTAAAACACGTCCATCAAAAATGTAACGGATATTTATTACGATGAACTTGTTAACATTCATTGAGAAGATGCAACAAACACGTACATTGTACCAATCAAATTGGATTTTCATACGAAACATATGTTCCAAACTTACCAACGTAATTAAGACGAGAAAAATTGAAAAAAAATAATGGTTCAGACAGGACCCTAAGGCGTTGAAGCAACTGGTTGAATGATTCAATGGCTCTGACATCTGGTTCGGTGGTTCATATTGGACGCCCGTGTTGGCCCGGAAAGCCGTTGGAAAGGCAGGTTCGAATCCTGTCTGAACCATTTTTTTTTTCAAAATTTCGCTTCATTGTAAACATTTGGTTTACGTTAGCAGACGTTACAGCTTTAATAAAAAAAAATGCTTGCCTGTAAAGTCGGTTTTACGGGCGAAGGAAGATTTTACGTGACAACGTCTTTTTCTCGGTAGAATATTTATTTGTATCATATCCATTCACAATTTCCCTAACAACATTTTAAGTGTTACTTTCTGAAAGCACCCATCACATGTGTCATTAATGTCATTATTTTACATGTTTTAAATCTAAATATGCGATAATCAGACTATTATGCATGTATGTTGTCGATTCCAAACCCTTATTTAGTCTATATCTACATGTAATTATTCTAAAAATACCGAACCGACGGAACATACATCATATGTTTGACAGGTAAGTACGAACAGTTTGTATTTGTATGGGAATATAAAATTATCTTTTTTATTATTTTCCACTCATTTATTCAATATTTTCTCACCGTTTAAACCTTCCCTTGACTTCCACGAATATTTCAATACTAAAATTAGCCAAATCGGTTCAGCCGTTCTCGAGTTTTAGCGGAACAACCGGCCCTCTTAACAGACGTGAGCGGGCGTTACACTTTTTCATGAGTGACTCCCAGCGCAACCTAATTTAAGACGTTGTCACGTCAATAACAATAAGAAATGTAGGAATGGAAATCAAAGTGGGACGTGTCGACTGAACGTTAAAACGCTCCACAGGAAAAGTCGCGCAGGTATGACGCACAAATGCGCGCATGACCTTTAAGTGTATGTAAGGATGTTATTTGCAGTCAATCAGCCACAGACGACCACTGCTAAACATAGGCCTCCCCATGACTCGCCACAAAGTGCGATCCCGTGCAGATCGCATCCATTGATACCCTGCTACCCTCACTAGGTCATCTGTCCATTCAATTAAAGTATGTTTACGTTTTTGACTTTGTGGGAATCATTATGTACTTTGCTTACTAGAGAGTGTGTACGTCCATCGTTACTTCATATTGGAATATCGAAGGTTAGCACATATTTCGGCTAGTGCATACGAAATCGGAATATTTTAATGCACTGATGCACACTGAGTATGGACAACACAGTTAAGTATTAACGGACAACATTAATAAGTCACACTGTACCTATTCGACGCGATCTTAATGTGTTTGTAGCTACGATAAGTTCTTAGAGACAAAGAAATTTGTTTTGAAAATCGAATGAAACAGAAGAATAGAAGCATCTCTCGGGCCAGCATGGCAGTGTCAACTGACTTGGCACCGTTGGTTTCTCGTCAGTTGCCATTGCGACTTGGGCTCCCCTTTTTGCTTACCATCAGGCAAAGTGGAGCCACTATGTTGTGCCGTTATAAAAAAAAAGAATGATCTAAAATAAAAACAAAAACGCATGCACGTACAAACAAACTAGAAGTTTCGTACGCGTAATTTTTTTAAGCCGTAGGCGGGTAAAAAGTATCCTACACTGATATCAATTAAAATTTGTCCAGCAGTTTCGGCATGATGAGACAAAGGAAATTATGAAAACAGATGGCACCAGACTGGCATGGTGCCGCGCGTCCGTACAAAACAAATGACGAACCTGCATCACGCTATTGAGATTTTTCTTGAAATTTTGACATCTCCATAGAAATATATGATTTTCGATATAATTCTAGAATTTTATAATATTATAGATTATACCAAACTAGCACAAGTGTCAAACAAGCAACTATCTACATATATAGTTGCATGATTGTACTATGGCGTTAGTAGTATGATATCAGCCTGTTTAGCACAACTATAAATGCTTCGCGAATCGCGACTCTTGACGCGCGAGCTAGCGCTACCCGTCACCCTCTCACATTACTGCACAGAAAGAGACGGGTAATTATCTCGCGCGAGAAAATAGTCGCATATGAGAGTCATGCCAGAGGTGCTGTGCTGTTCGATATTTTGATATGATAGGTTGGGTTGACCGATGGCCGTTGGGGCAGAAAAATTCTTGAGTGACGACCGCGGACCGGAAGACGCAGCGTGGGCCCCAACAAGGAGGACCGACGACCTGGTTAGGATTGCGGACAGAAGATGAGGGCGGCGCAAGACCGATTGTTGTGGACAACTTTGGGAGAGGCCTTTGTCTATCGGCTGGGTGTCCACTCTTTTATAGGAAAATACTTCACCGAATGCTTCATTTCATAGACAATTTTTAAAGTCATACATTTTTCATATATCTTGAAAATTTGAACCAATAGACTAGGTTAGATTTTGTGTTATAAGTTTATAACATTCCAAAATATTTTATGGTTTCAAAAAAAACGCTTTCGATGAAATGAAAATTCGATGAAACGTTTCTCTTAAAACAAGGGCTGATACAGTAGCCGGCAAACAACTTGAGCGTGACCTTGACTGCGCAGTAGCCGATTTACGTACAAATTTACATGCGCAGATCCGCCATTTTGGTTCAAGTTGTTTGCCGGTTACTGTATGACGAGGTGGGCTTGCCCCGCTGGTGCAGGTACCCGACCGACCTTACTATTTTCTATCATTCATTCAATGATCAATCGAATTAGTAGCTGTTGTAATAAAAGCAACTCTATCGTACATATGTCATTCATTCACTCATCAATTTGAATTAGTAGCAGTTGTAATAAAAACAACTCTTGCGTACGTATATCATTCATTCAATCATCAATCGAATTAGTAGCAGTTGTAATAAAAGCAACTCTACTGTACATATATCATTCATTCAATCATCGATCGAATTAGTAGCAGTTATATAAAAGCAACTCTACCGTGTATATATCGAGGGCTTCATACTATAGGGGCGTATGCGCAAAAATGCGATTTTTCGTTTTTAACGGCATCGTACTCATCTAAAAACGATACATCGGGTCAATTTTTTTCATAATTTTATCGTAATTATAAGTTATTTAAAATAAATAAAATATGTTTTGGCGTATCATTGTAGGTCATAATTTTTTATCGATCCAAAGAGGCGTACAGTAGGCGTAAGCGCAATAATGTAATGGAATCTCATAATATGATCGGAGTATAAAGGCGTATATGTTCATACGTCTATTACTCGATTGTGTGATTTACCAAAAATTGACGCACAATAGCGGCGTATGTACATACGACCATATTTACCATACTTTTAAGTGATAGTGATCAGTCTTCGTCCTCATATACCGTCACACCATATGGGCGCAAAGTCCTTGAACGTCACACCTTTCTCCGAAAATCATCTCTAACTGGTAGGTTTCTAAGGAACCATCCTGCTCGTATCCCAGGTGGATTCAATATCCAAATCATAAATGCTCGATGTCATCCAAAGGACGAACCCACTTTAGCATGAATCGCACTATCGCACATAATATGCGAGCCGACTAGGTCCAACTTTGTTGAAAACGGAGGTTCCCAAGAAATATGGGGCAGGGGGGCGCTGAAGAAATAAATTATCAGGCGTCCTTACATATACCGTTATGGATTGCTACCATCATGCATAATTATCCATCTCAGACGGCTGCGGGGACAAAGCTAACTAGTCAAGCTGGAGAAGTTTAGGATAAGCAGAAAAAAGACGAGGAGACTCAATACAACAATGAACATTTGAGCACGGGCACAAATTAGTCAAGTCCAAACTAAGTCTCCTCTACAAACAGGTAACTGCAGTTTTAGGATCCCTACACAAGCCAGATATTACCTTCACCAGCTCAGCGGCGGAAGAAACAACCCTCGTACAGACTCACTTCTCGGGCTGTGAGTTATAACGGTTAGTGAGCTGGGTGGATGAGGAGAATACTCCAACGGAGAGAGAATGGCGACAAAAAACACAGAGGGCTTTCAACTGCTTGACTCATACAAATCACCAGAACCGAACGGAATAGAAGGGAAGAGATAATTATCAAGATATTTACTATTGTTTTGGCTGCCTGCGTACTGCGTAGACAAGTCAAAGTAATTATCATACAAAACCCTGGTTTACTACCTGTAGAAACCTTCTAGTCAGGCGTTAGATTCTTCAGTGAAAATTAATCAGTTTTTTGCTTAAGCACTTGCAACATAAAGTATCCTGCAAAATACTAAAAGCAAGTCTGTGCCTTAGGCACATTCATAGACATTGAGGGACGTTGACGGCAACGACAGGATAAAATTCACCAGCATAAAAGCGGCTCTGGTAGGAGCCGGAATGAAAGAGATTCATCGGCATCGAAACTGGTGAAGCCAAAAATGGTGCACTCAAAAAGGCAGTGGTAGCAAAGTAAGAACCCTCGAAGCTACGTCCGCTCACTACTTTTGTGGAATCATCGCCACACTAAACGAACATCACTATTACACAGAGTCATCATATCCTGCGACATAGTAATACTAACGTGCGGTAATCACAAGGGTATGTGAATGTGACTTCACTCGCTTTACACTGGCTGTCTAACAACAAACTGACAGTTTATTCGAAAACACTTAACTGGTAATGTTCGCTAACAGATGCTTTGTGGTAACTAACCGAAACTGATCAATACAGAGCTCTAATTTGTCGAGCAAGGTAAATAAAAAAAACGTAGCATGCCCGGCTTAATAAGTTTTAATTAAGAACAAAACTATTCACCGTTGAAGCTAAACTACAATCACTTCAGAGGTTGATTTGCTTGACACCCACGGGAAAACAGAACCTCAGGAGAGCAGCTAAGATGTCCTCGAGTGAACAAATAGTGGGCACAACATCAACCGATTTCCGTAGTCTATCTTATAACTCGTCAGCAACATCAAGGGTCTCCTAGAATTGGGCTTTCTGATGGAGTTGGGTTGCCAAAAGTAGTGTCATCAACTCGCCACGGCGTACGGTTAATGCTTTGTTTTTGTAGCAGAATGTCATGTTATCACATTACAAACTAGTTATTAGAACCTCTTAAGATTTCGTAAAATCCGATTTCTGCAGAGAGTGGGCACCTCAACTGCTTGGAGTTCACAAGAAGTCACCTTTAACGACTTTATGACTGCTGTTCTAGGCAAAGACCGATGGGTAGACAGAGGGACTTTATTTAGCACTGAAGTGCTCAGTTAATAATCGTTCGAGATGGTCAGCCGACTGGAGATCGACATCTGCCGTCATTACTTAACATCCCAGAATGTCGCCGATTCAAGAGCGGCGCTGGGTCAAAAGTTCTTCTAAAAAGTTATAATCAAGGAAACGAATAACTTAATCAGTGAAATGTATATTTTTTCTTTACTAAATGCTTGAATTTTCCTTAGATCACCACTATACGACCACACTCAAAAGCCACTAGCACTGTTTTCTTGTCGGGCCAAACAGGCGTAAAAAAATCAGAAAAAATTGAAGGAGATTCGTAGCAATGTGAAAATTACTGTAAAAAGAAAGTATTTCGATATAAAAACAGAACTCAGACCAATTGTCATTGAATAATTGAATAGGAAAAGATTTAATTTATACGCCCCTCAATTTCAAGTATTTTTCAAGGAAAATCGACAGTCATTTCGAATATTTTCGCCGCAGTAAAGAGGCGTAAGCGCATAATTACTAGTTTTTAGGATACTTTACGTAAAATTGATCATACTAGATAAAAACAGTGACAATATAAATACTCCATGCAAATTTGCAAAAAGATCCGTCGAAGGGACAAAAAGTTATTAAGTTTTTTGCCTCTCCTGAAAAGTAGGGGTTTTGCGCATACGCCCCTATAGCATGAAGCCCTCGATATAATTCCTGTCTATAAGGGGAAAGGGGACAGGACTGATGTTAATAATTACAGACCTATCACAATTGTACCCACTATTTCAAAATTAATCGAGTGTATCATCTCCTCCTGCCTAATGACACACTTAGAATCGAATGACCTCATTACAGAAAACCAGTATGCCTATAGACAGAATAGGTCCACCACTGCGGCTGCCCATAAAATTACCGACTGCATAACGACTGGGCTGGATGACAGACACAAAATGGCAGCAATTTTGTGTGATCTTTCCAAGGCGTTCGATGTTATTAGTCACAGGTTACTATTAAATAAGTTAAGTCTGTATGGTTTTGACACTTCCGCTCACCAATTGTTGACGTCTTTTTTATCCAACCGGAAGCAGGTAGTAAAAGTGTCTACCAATGGCAAAACGGTGACATCGGATGCTGGTTGCGTACGTCTAGGCATCCCTCAAGGATCAGCCCTCGGGAATGTTTTGTTCACTATATTTGTCAATGACCTGCCATCGGCAATCACGACTGGTCTGTCGGTGCTCTTCGCGGATGACACTACAGTCATAGTTAGTGCAAAAACGTACGAACAGCTAGCCAATAAAATCCATGATGCTTACGGGCAACTCCAAAAGTGGTTCTCGTCGAACGGTTTACTCTTAAACATAACGAAGTCCAATGTCATGGTTTTCTCGGGCCGCCACACCGCAGTGCCCCCATGTATTACCAGCGTCCCGATGCCATTATGCACTGAATGTAGGTTTCTCGGCTTCATGATAGACTCAAACTTAAACTGGAAGTGTCATGTCGACCAACTGTGTGATAGGTTGGGTAGTGCCGTCTTTGCGTTAAGAAAATTGAAACCATTAATATCGAATAATGCATTAAAAACTGTATATTTTGCGCATTTCCACTCAATAATGTCCTATGGTTCAATTATCTGGGGTAATTCCACCGATGCCAAACGCGTTCTTATAATCCAAAAACGAGCACTTCGGATACTGGCTGGAGTGGAACCCAGACATTCTTGCAGAGATCTCTTTATAAAGTATCGCATCATGACGCACTACTCACTTTACATGTTTGAGGTTCTAATGTATGTGAGAAATAATTTGCCAATGTTTGCGCGTGTTGAGGTATCGGGCAAACAAATTAGATCCACAGGAAGACTCAGGACAGTTCCGCGTCGCCTGGCGCTTGCCTGTAAAAACCCGCGCGTCATCGGTCCCACGTTCTATGAACGTCTACCCGCGGAATTACGAACCGAGCCATCTGACGACAGTTTTAAACGACAATTGAGAAACTTTTTATTGGATAATCCATTATACTCAGTAAATGAGTATATGGAAACGTAATTTATATTTGTATAATTGACATTGTTTTTATTTATACTCCAGTTTTGTTAATTATGACATTATATACTGACAATACCTAAGTTCCTGTTGACCTTATTCCTAATTATTGCCTTATTTGACTTTGTTATTTTCAGTGTTATTTTTATCGTGTTAATTCTTGTATTTTGACAATCCATTTATGAGCTACTTTGACATTTCTATCTGTTTGTTTAAAATTGTGACATGTAATTATTTAATCTGTTTTATTATTAATTCCGCTGTTTTTACTATCAATTTCATCACATTTTATCTGTTAATATTAATATATGACGATCATAGTATAAGTGCATGTAAATTGACTTCGTGTAATTTATATTGACATTTTATATTATGAAATAAATAAATCTAATCTAATCTAATCATTCAATCATCAATCGAATTAGTAGCAGCTATAATTTCTGATATCATTTGCATATCTCAATCAATAAAAACTGCTTTGTGGTAAACGCTTTCCGCTTGCATGCATAACTGAATCTAATGAGCGACAAAGGTTATGTTGCCAATATTGTTTCGCATGATGATAAGAGTTAGAATACATTTTTTTTAGGTATTCGTATTTTTCAATTACTACGAAGTTCTAACAGTTATTTATAACGTTATAGTATCGCTAGCCTTGGCAATGCCGTTTTATAAGGAAATCTATTCACGATCTCGTCACAACATTTCTATTTTAGCTTTATGCTCTATTTTCAATGATTATACCAGGTGTGGGTTGTAATAAAAGTACTAAATTAAAACATAGATTCTAGACTTTCACTTGCACTTACATTTGTCATTTCTTGGTGAAAAACCTATATCACTATTTTGACACATGAAAAACTGTTAAGAAATAAGTGCAATGTAATACATATAATAAATATAGCTAGATGCAATTGTGACTGTACTGTGTCTCATAAAACCTAAACTACTTTAAGGGGCCTTAAATATTACTTTTAAATTTTATTATGACAAATATATCGATATTAATTCAACTAACTTTTTAAAGTGAATCATATTTTTCCCTGAGTTCTAGAAAGTAACATAGCATATCATGTTTTCATTGCGTGCAGTCGAAAATAGGTTGAAAAAAGAAAAAAGTTTTCTCCGTGAATTATGACAATTTCGAGTAGATTTTGAAACAAAAAATTTCAATGAAAAATTAAAACTGTCGGTTTCAAATATATACCAATAAATCGCAAAAGCCCTGTTCTAAGAAGTAACATTCATAATATGTTAAGAAACATGTTTGATCATAGAGAAAAAATGTCTAATACAATCAGCATCTTTTAACGGATAAGCAGCCTTAGTAACGCCTTCTTTTTCATTTATTTTCTATCTGGTTATGGGCCCAGGTAACTAACTAGCATGGATTAATAAAATATAGGTTTATCAATGTAAAAAGTGTAGTTCCAAGTTAAAGTAAAAAACCGGTGGCGCGTATTAGTGCAGCCATTTTGAGATTAAGTTACGCGGGGAAGGAAATTACTTGTTCGATTCTCTTCAGGCGAGGGAGGAGAGCCTACAAAAAGGTTAAAAAGGGAGGAGAACCTACAGAAAGGTTAAAATGGATTCGACTCGGAGTATGCACATCCAAGATTTGATTTTGGACGCTAGAGATTAATATTTGCTGCAGCTACTATCTAAACCTTTAGCCATTTCAGTTGGCATTGAGTCCAAGAAAATGAAGTGTCTAGATATGAGCTGGGAAATTTATTATAAAGCACATGGCGTATTAAATTGGATTTCTTTCTTTGTAGCAATAGAATCAATACAAAAAAAACCTGTAACTGATGCAAAATCAAGACGACTGCACCACCAGTAATGAGGTGCCTATGGAAACTTTCCTACGTTGCGATATGTTCCAAAGAGAAATTTTCGTGTAATTTCCCGTAACATTCTCCAGACCTAGAAACAATGGAAATTTATAGGAAATGAATTCATATCAAAGTAAGTAGCCATCCCGGTATTCTACCAGTAACTTAAGTCCGGCAAAGTTGTCTTTTTTAATATTATTATTGATAAAATGTACACAGCGTTCTAATACAATTAAATTGCAATAGCCCTGTTTTGTGTTGATCTTTGTATCGTTTGTATGAGCTGGGGAACTTGAAGTAAATACTAAAATATTTTATTTCCTGCAGCTTCCAAGCAACCCTTTTGATCCTTCAATGTAACAGTTCTGTTACAAGGATACGAGATGCAAATTCCAGTGCAACACGCTACCATCAGGATGCGCGCGTCGCTCCGCCGCATATAAAAACGCCAGCCCGTAACACTCGGCACACTTCGTCTGACGAAAATCATGAACACCTACGTTGCTGTGAGTATTAGTGCTATCTTTATATTTGTTTGATTGCATTTGGATTATCACTAGCATTAGGGATAGACACCGGGTACTGGAAATAGTAGTTTCCGCTGACTCATCAGTTTGTTTTATCAACGCTCGGCCCAAGCTCTGATGAGAATAGTGAAAAATACTTAGAGCATCATCCTTATATGTTGTTGTTAAAGTTACAGAAAAGATTTTCGAAATTCAAACACAAAACGTGTCGATATATTCAAGATATTCAAATACCTATTACTTATGTAAGTTCCTCTTTTAATCAAATTTCCTCAGCAACTAATTTCTTAACCGCTCCGCAAGTTAACTGTTACTGAATTGTATCGTTAGAACATAACGTATCAAAATCAAATTTCTTAGTAACTTCTAGGCATCTAGAATCTACAGTCATAGTTGTGTTGTAGCTGTAATAGAAATATAAAAATAACTACATCTCTGTACTTGCACTTGCCATTTATACTCATTGTTTAAAAAAATATTTCAAATAATTTTCAGCGCGGACCTGTTTCCATTCATGTCCATGTCCATGTCCATTTTGTCCAATCTGTCTGATATTTTTCGGGACAATTTTATTATCAGTGTCGTAATTTAATTGCCTTTGCTTTCAATATTTGTAATATTTTACAGTGCATTCTGGCCGCTATTTTTGATTCTCAATTGCGTATAAGTAAGAAAGTGCGCATATATTTGAAAAAGAAAAAAAAAGTAAAGCAATTCAGAAGAATTATTGCGAAAGAATAAGCTGTTAGTGAAAGAACCTTTGATCGGTAAGTTCGCCTGTAGGTACTGGTGAAAACAGTGGATATATACCTATATTTGTAGTACCGAAATCCTTTTTTTATTAACACTCCTCATATTTTCTTATCATCGATGCTTAAGGCTAGACTAGTAACGGAACAAATTTTAAAATAGGAATAGTACCTAATAATTAGCAATAGGAATAGTAATAGGTATGTATAAAAAATTATAAAAATGTAGAATAAGTACTTTCTTGATTAACACTTCCAAATAATTATTACAGGTTTTGTTGGGGGGAAATATCTGTACCCCTAATTTAATTATTTTATCACCGTCATGATAATGTATTGCGTCTGTGATAATAACGTATACAAGGTGACCAATCTAAATGGGTCGGAAACTTTGAGATAACGAAATCTGCTCTAATAACCATGGGGTCGATTTCAATAAATCCAAGTAGTAAAAATGGCGTTCAATTTCTTTTTAACTCTCTTACATAACCAGAAAACGAACCTGGTTAAAATTCGGTAAGTAATCATATGCCGTATTTGTTATTAGATTGTTTCTGAATGTATCCACTTATGTATGAGATTATCAAAAAAATAATAATGCCGTTTACGTTTATTTCATCTAAAATCGATGTCAAGGTTCCTAAGAACTGATTATATCGCTTATAGTATTTGAATTCTCCCTATTGGATTGATCACCCTGTATATAGTAAAGATTTGAGTCTGACCCTAACTAATTCACTTAATTTCTGCTTATTACAGTTGACTTGCCTGTTGGCCGTGGTTGGGCTGAGCCATGGAGGTGGCATTGGAGTAGGCTACGGCTTGGGTGGCTACGGCTTGGGTGGCTACGGCCTGGGTGGCTACGGCCTGGCTGGTTACGGCTGGGGTGGCTACGGCCTAGGTAAAATATATTTTTATAAGCTCAAACGCATTGCATGTATCCCAAAATATTTCATTCACGTGACAATCTGATGATTGGTCGACTTTGACCAAACAGACCTTTCCGCCGCTGGATCAACATTACAGAAAACCCTTTATACATTAATTAATTTCTTTAATTTGTATGTTATATTTATAAAATGTAGGACTGAAACTAGGTATGTTAGTCCACTACGGCATTACTTATAACTTGGTGAAATTCAAACTGCATGATCTAAATCCATATGAATGAGCTGCAGAGTGCTAAGAATTCCATTGGCACCTCCTCTAAATTATACATTATTTTGTTCAGGTTACGGCGGCTTAGGCAAGGTTGGCTATGGAGCTCCCATTGTCGTGGCGCCGGCTGTATCCACCGCCAACATGGTCAAAGCAGCGCCCATCCCCGTCATCAAAACCGTCGCCGCTCCCGTCATCTCTACCCCTGTCATCGGCGGTCTCGGCTGGGGAGGTCTCGGCTGGGGCGGTCTCGGCTGGGGAGGCTACGGTCTCGGCGGCAAAGGAGTCTGGGGCAGCCCCGTCTGGGGAGGCTACGGTCTCGCTGGCAAGGGCTGGCATTAAATGAAGACGAAGTGCTTTCTATCTTTCTTCGCCGCCGCACTTTAATAAAGCATTCACCACTTTATTTGATGTTTTTTTTTATTATTATAACTATTGTATTGCAATGATGCAGAATCTTTAATACGCGAGCCCTACTCGCACTTGACCGGTTTTTTACAATATTAACGTTAGCGGTGAAACAGATGGATAGAAATGAAAGGGTACAAATACACAAAGAGAGAGAGAGATAGATAAAGAAAGATACAGAAAGAGAAACTTTAGCGGCTTTCATAATCACTGGTTGTGGGAATATCGGCTGGGAGGTCTCGGATGGGGAGGCCTTGGCTGGGGCGGCAAGGGCCCCGTCAACACCTTCGGCTCAACAAGGCTTGGCAAAATGACGAGGTTTATTTTCTACCTTTATTCACAGCCGTATTATAAAAGCATACTTTTTTAGGGTTCCGTACCCAAAAGGTAAAAACGGGACCCTATTACTGAGACTTCACTGTCCGTCCGTCCGTCCGTCTGTCACCAGGCTGTATCTCAAACACGGTGATAGCTAGACAGTTGAAATTTCAATCACAATTTCAATTTTCATCACAGATGATGCATTTCTGTTGCCGCTATAACAACAAATACTAAAAATAAAACAAAATAAATATTTAAGGGGGGCTCCCATACAACAAACTTGTTATAGATTATGGTACGGAACCCTTCATGCGCGAGTCGGACTCGCACTTGCCCAATTTTTGTATTTACGTAACAGATAAACTACTTTAATAATAATGTGTTTACGTCAAATGAGATATAGCCAGAGACATAAAATGCAGGGGAGGACCATTTAGAATAAAAATAAAATCTTAATTGGATAAACAAATAATAAACTTAGTTTCTATAAAAATAAATAAATCGGTTGGAAAGCACTGCACAACTAATTTATCACAGTTACGTTTGTTCTGCATTACGCTACGGAGTGGTACTGTGGGGAAATTCCACCGACAAGCATCGGGTGTCCAAAGCGCGAAAAAAAATCACCAACGCGTTAGGCGAATAAAACGACTGACTTGCAAACCGTGGTTGTAAAATTTTAAGAAACAACGGTTTAAATTTTATGATTTTTGAAATCTGCAAGTTTGTGAGCAAGAATTTGGACCTCTTTATAATGAAATGCAATAAGGGAAAACGAACAATGGCACACAAATCGTTGGTTGCTCCTAAAAGTTGATTACAATCACACTCTTATTAATAAGGCAAACGTTTGTGTTTATGTGTATGTTTGTTACTTCTTCACGCTCAAACGGCTGGACCAATTTTGATAAATTTCGGTATGGAGGTAGCTGACACCCTGGATTAACACATAGGCTACTTTTTATCCCGAAAAAATTAAGTGTTGTCGTGGGATGAGCGGGTAACACTGCGCGGCGCAGCTAAATAGTTATACACAATAAAAACACAGCTAGGTATCATAAACGCAGTAAAAATTATGTAGCTCCATTGCTATTTCATGGATAGAATTGTCAAACAACATATTTTTCTTTAAATTAAAGCTTTGTTGCTCGAAGAATGTTTTTATTCGTTCAATTATTATATTCATTGACAGAGGTGATATTATTATTACTATACATAGTGATTTTAAATATTTTTTGTGTATAATCACTTTTTAACAAAAAAAACCGATGTCAACGGAACGGAGTAATGTTTTATGACAATAAATTATCTGAAACTAAAATAAGATTTTTATAATTCAGATACAGAATTTTCCAAACCGGTTCAGCCATTTTCGAAAGAATCTGGGGAACATGTATGTTCGGGGGAAAACATAACACTAACTGTTAACTGGAAGAGGTCCTTAATAGGGATCATGTTTTATCTGTTACTAGCAACCCGCTCTGGCTTCGCAAGGGTGCAATGCTGATAAATTATGCATGTATTATACATATAAAACTTCCTCTTGAAGCACTCTATCTATTAAAAAAACCGCATCAAAATCCGTTGCGTAGTTTTTAAGATCTAAGCATGGGTACATAGGGACAGACAGATAGACAGACAGACAGCTGGAAGCGCCTTTGTTTTATACTATGTAGTGATGATGTTTATTTTAACCAGTTTTTGTGTACCTACAATATAGTATATTGTGTCATAAGGGTAGTAAGTAGGGGATTACTAACGAAGGACTATTAGAAGCCCGACGTCGAAGGCGGAGGGCTTTTAATGTCCTGAGTTTGTAATCCCCTTACTACCCGCCATACACACAATATTTTTCATCACATTCGGGAGTATATAACAAATAAATAAGTAAAAAATAAACATTAAACGATAACGATTGACAACTAACTTTTTTCTGTTTATATTTTTTTAATTTACTATAAGCACTGGCAAAACGGCCATCAGCTTAAAACAGAAAACAAATGTACACAGAATCTTACTATCTATCATTAAACAAATAACAATTAACAATATTATGTAGCAATAGGGTACACTACATAAATACGAAAAACTTAATTCCGATATTTATAATCACGAATTTTAAAATACCGATTTTTACATTTCCGAATGGATCAACATTCCGAATATGATTATTCCGATATTTCATAAATCCGATTTTTACATTCCCGAAATTACAAAACTCCTAATGGTTATCATAACGAATTTCAAAATTCCGAATCTTTGTACACCGAAGTGTAAAAAGTCCGAACTATTAATATTCCGATTTATCACAAGTACGAATTCCGATTGCTAAAAAACCGATTTTCAAAATTCCGAATTTTAATACAACGAAAAATGAAAAGTCCGAGTCAATATTAATACGAAACATCAGAATACGGAATTCTAATATTAATAATAAGTATAAATATGTATTAGAGTCCGAAATTAAAACTCACATAAACCTGCAAAGCTAATTCTTATGTAAAGCCGATTTGAGTCGGACCTGCCTTAAGCTAAAATAGGAAATGTTAGGATTTTTCGACCACTCGATATAGATCTCCGCGGCGCGCTCGCTTCGCTCGCTCGTTAGGAACGTAGTTCAACCTAACACTCCTCCTCGCTTCACTCGTCGTCGTACCTAACCTAAGCCAATTTTACTTACAATTTATCAATTTTTTTATTTTGGTTACAAACGTAACCTAAACCTATAGTTTTCGGGGTTCAGCCAATAACCTAACCTACCTATAGTTTTCGGGATTCAGCAAGTCTGACGCTCCGCTCGCTTCGCTCGCTCCGCTATACGTGGTCACAATACAAACCTAACCTAACCTACAGTTTTCGGGGTCCAGCCAATAACCAAACCTATAGTTTTCGGGGTTCAGCAAGTCTTTTGACGCTCCGCTATACGTGGTCACAATACAAACCTAACCTAACCTACAGTTTTCGGGGTTCAGCCAATAACCTAACCTATAGTTTTCGGGGTTCATCAAGTCTGACGCTCCGCTATACGTGGTCACAATACAAACCTAACCTAACCTACAGTTTTCGGGGTCCAGCCAATA
The DNA here is from genome assembly GCA_905147355.2 of Apotomis turbidana. NCBI lineage: Eukaryota > Metazoa > Arthropoda > Insecta > Lepidoptera > Tortricidae > Apotomis > Apotomis turbidana. Next base: position 15,725,539 of record LR990292.1, on the reverse strand, counting down.
ACCTAACCTATAGTTTTCGGGGTTCAGCAAGTCTTTTGACGCTCCGCTCGCTCCGCTATACGTGGTCACAATACAAACCTAACCTAACCTATAGTTTTCGGGGTTCAGCCAATTCGATATTTGTACAAATCCGGTTTTCTATTTTTGTTTTAACGTAAAAAATCGGTTCAGCAAGTCTTTTGACGCTGCGCTATACGTGGTCACAATACAAACCTAACCTAACCTACAGTTTTCGGGGTTCAGCCAATAACCTAACCTATAGTTTTCGGGGTTCAGCAAGTCTGACGCTCCGCTCGCTTCGCTCGCTCCGCTATACGTGGTCACAATACAAACCTAACCTAACCTACAGTTTTCGGGGTCCAGCCAATTCGATATTTGTCCAAATCCGGTTTTCTATTTTTGTTTTAACGTAAAAAATCGGTTCAGCGAGTTTTTTGACGCTCCGCTCGCTTCACTCGCTCCGCTATACGTGGTCACAATACAAACCTAACCTAACCTACAGTTTTCGGGGTTCAGCCAATTCGATATTTGTCCAAATCCGGTTTTCTATTTTTGTTTTAACGTAAAAAATCGGTTCAGCAAGTCTTTTGACGCTCCGCTCGCTTCGCTCGCTCCGCTATACGTGGTCACAATACAAAATTAACCTAACCTACAGTTTTCGGGGTTCAGCCAATTCGATATTTGTCCAAATCCGGGTACCTAATTTACTAATTCCGATTTTTAAAACTCCGAATTTCATTATTCCTAAGAAAGAAATTTCCGATTATTGAAAACACGAATGTCATTATCCCGAAATATCAAATTTCCGAATAAGTAATGAAGTTTCGGAAAATTAATAATCGGAATTTTGTTTTTCAGGCCAATGACACTTCGGGCTTTTCATTATTCGGAGTTATAAAAATCGGAATAATATACAATCGGAATTTTGAAATTCGGTTAAATAAATTTCGTGTTTTTTAGTAATCGGAATTTTATTTCCTAGGAATTATGAAATTCGGAGTTTTGAAAATCGGAATAAGCAAAATCGGAATTAAATATTTCGGAGTATTTGGGTGTTCCCGTAGCAATAATTAACACCGTAATATTAAAAAACTTAAATCGAACATTAATTTTGTTACAAAACTAAATATTATCTAACCAATAATATATAACTTTTTTTCTTTTTTTTTGTGTCGTCTACCACAGATAATGCTAAGAACTGCGTTTAGTTTAGAAATTTGACAGGCTATACTGCCAGATTGTAATGATATTTCAAAATTAAATTTAATAAAACAATTGCAAAATACACTTAAATAATTGTAAAACATAAATATTAATGCAGTTACATTTACCATATTAATTCAATACACAATAAAATTTGCTGGTAGGCAAGTTTTGTTGATACAACAAAAAACCTTGGCTGGGTTGAAACCTCCTTAGTCTGAAGTAGTCTGCGAGTGTATACTATATTTTTAAAACTAAAACCATAACTCCCTCGGGAGTTATAACAATTTATAATTCCCGCGGGAACTATATAGGTCTTTGTCCTTCAGTACACCTGCATGTAATACCATCTTTTACGAGCAAATGTGATGAAAAAGTATTTACATATACATACATAAAAAGAAATAAACTCCCCGACGAACTCTGCTCTGTTTTTTAAAGTCAATTGAAAATAGGAATGTGATTTAATTGTAACGTTATATTTTTATATTTGTCATATCAATAGTTTCTGTATATTACACAACACTGTGATATCCGTAAAATTTATTACTATTTATTTAATATGACATGTTTTCATATTAGTGACTTATTTTTTGGCCCCTTCAGTAGCCCCCGGCTTGCCAGAAGTTCCGTGGAGACAAGACGTGAGGTCCTAGACCAGAACCCGTCCCAACCTCCACAGAATCAGAGACATTCCGTCCAGTCTCTCTATCGAGCGATACCCGGCGGCTCCAGTACCGTTACCATGAGTTTACAGTGACAGCAAAGGATTTGTATGGAGAATTGTAGTTCTACAAAGTAACCGCTTGGGGCACTACTTTTCTCCATACAAATCATTTACGCTGTCGCTAGTGAGTACGTTAACTCATGGTAAGGGTATTATATCCCCGGTACGTTGACAATGGTAAGAGAGTGACGGGTGGAGTATGTAAATGTGTCTTATTTATGTCTTTGTCTTTGGATCACGCCTGGCCCAATTAAAATATTTTTGATACACGCTAGCTGAGTATCCAACAGCAGCAGTAGCAAACGTTTACAGAATTTTATCATCATTATTTATGAATTTTATGACTAGAGGGCGCCCGGAACTTCGTACCCGTAATTTTTTGTATACTTACCGTAGTCGAGTAAAAGTATCCTGTAACCATCTTTTTATGTCCAGCTATCCCAGTACCGAAATTGGTTAAACAGATGGCGCCAGGCTAGCATGGCGCCACGCGCCCATACAAAACAAATGACGATCCTGCATCACGCTATTAAGATTTTTCCTGAAATCATGACCCCTCTCCATTAAAAACTTACTTTCAATACAAGAATTTTATAATAGTATAGATGAGGCAAGCGGTTTAACAACTGATATTCCCTATATCCACTGATCTGTGTCTGAAGATCGTTGTTCAGTGGTATGCTTGTATAATTTATTCATGAATTTATTTTTGACTACAAGCCCTAATAAGATAAGGATTCCTCCATCAGTTCGCCGATATGCTAACGCGATCATGTACTTATTTATTATTCAAAATATCGAAATCGTTCAGCAGCCTCTAAGTATAGTGAAACGTTGAATAATGAACAGCAAATTTAATTACGCCGCCGTCCTGAAGCAACTAGGGATTAGCAGGCTGTAATTAACTTTGATTTTAATTGTAAATACAATAATTGTGGAGATCATTTGTTTATGAGCATACAATTATAAATAACGTACACACGCAAACATGTACGTTTGTAAATATGTTTTTGTATAAATCGAGGTTTTTGTATAGGCCTTTGTTTCTTAAGACAGCTATCCGACATATGTATCACCACTATACCGAGTGTGGCCTCATGACAGGAGCAAAAAATTAGTACATAGATTTTACTCGTCAAATTGAACAACACTTTGTTACATTAACTTAAAAAACCGGCCAAGAGCATGTCGGGCCACGCTCAGTGTAGGGTTCCGTAGTTGCTCATCCTTCACAATAGACTTAAGTTACGACAAAGATTTCAAGCTCTATAAAAAGGTCGCAAACGCCAAAGTAACTATAGTCACTTATTACCTTCTGGAAGTCAATTTATGTTCTTTTAAGAAAATTATCAAAGATTGCGATAACTCAAAAACGGCTTAACTGATTTTGTTCAATATAGTTTTAATTGAAAGTTCTTATAAGGCCTCATGTTCATGAATTTTTTCATAATTTTTTGACCCGTGGTTAAAAAGTTAGAGGGGGGGGGGGGACACTATTTTTTTTCTTTTCAAAGCGATTATTTACGAAACTGCTAACTTAATCAAAAAATAATGTTTAAAAACCCCTATTATTTTTAAAAGACCTATTCAACGATGCCCCACACTAGTGTTGAAACGAAAAAAAAATTCACCTCCACTTTAGGTGTTCGAGAGGTACCCCAAAAAAAATATTTTTTTAGTTTTTATTTTACCGTTTTGTCGGCGTGATACATACACATACCCATACCAAATTTCAGCTTTCTAGTACTAATGATCACGGAGCTACTCGTAAGCCGCGGACGGACAGACGGACAGACGGACATGGCGAAACTATAAGGGTTCCTAGTTGACTACGGAACCCTAAAAAAAAGATAGTTTTGAGACGTTATTCGACGAAAATTTAAATAGTAATTTCAATGCACTCCGTCCAACAACATTGACATTGCACTGACTGATACTGACTGTCACACATTTCTTTGAATAAACAATGTTTTACTATTTATTAAATATTGAAACATATTTTTAAAAGTTTCATAACAAATGTTGTTTTATATTGAACAGAGTCAATGCGGATCCTATTTTTGTAGTGAAACCACATTTCTCATTCTGTATATAAATAAGAATACAAAGGATAAAATAAGAATCAAAGTCAACACTAATCTAATCTCAAGTATAGTGAAATCATCATGATCATTGCAGTTCTAAGTTACTAGCACAATGCATTTTACGCATAAGGTGAGTCGAGACAAGTGGGGCAAACTCAACTACCATATCGAAATATGGAATAGTACATATTCTTAAAGTCAATATTATTTCAAAACGTTTCTAGCAATTTTCGTCATGTCACATGACGTAGGAAACCGTTCCGGTAGTCATCTTTGGCACCGTCTGTCAAGCACTTCCGGCCAATTCAGAACTGACTGACTTGTGTTTACTTTTACGATTAAAGGGCTAAATGATGCCACGTGTCACATACCGATGAGACATGAAGTAAATACCTTCCAAAAAAAAATACCGGAAGTGAAAGATTTTCTCAAACTTCCAGCCAATTTTCTTTGTGATAATCTTCTCATTCGCGCTCAGCACTTCTCCGGGACCTCTGCCTTTTCGCCAAATTACGTTTCGTCAAACGTTTCATTTCGCCAATAGTAGGTTATACAAGTGTGGAAAGTATGTCATTTTGAACGAGTCCCGAGGAGTCTTGGCCTGAGCCGCAAGGCGAGGGTCAAGACTCGGGACGAATTAAAATGACACTTCCACACGTGTACCAAACAACGTTTTTTAATACATTTGCGAAAAATTGCAATAATAAAAGTTTAAAACAGTAATTGAAAGGGGCAATTATATTTATTTCTGTCTGATAAAAATTAAGAGTACCTACAATTTTTTGAGCAATTGTCAAGGGTCGCATTTAAGGCCTTTGCTGGTAAGTTTAAAGTTTTATTTTTTTATTATTATTATTTATTATAGCATTGGCTGCTTTGGCCATCAGCAAAAACCGGAACACAAATAAACTCAGAATTTATAACAGTCACATTAAAGTACTCGATCACTTTCTTGCTTTTTGTAAAGTGATAGCGATTTACAAAAAAACCACGCGGACTATCGGGCCTTGACTCAGGAAGGGCTATGAACGCTTCAAGTTGAATTCTTCATTAGCTATTCACTCATACGTTAGATCACTGCACAATACGCTATCAATACTACACATTGAACAACAAAAATGAATAAATAATGACCAGCAAAACTTAAACGCATGCGGCCATCTTGAGACACGAACCGGAAGCCTTTAAAGTTTGGCATGTATTTAACGCGGCGACAAATTAATCAGATTTAGGGATTTATAAAAAATTAAAGGGGATAGCAAAAATAATAAGTTGGCGACTAATTGCGGAGACTATTAAAGTAAAAAGTAGCAGCTAAGAAATCAATTTTCGGCTTTGTTTCAATATAAACTAGCATCGAGTTATTGTTTTGGCGACTGAATTAACTAATTAAGCGGAAACATGACAGCGGATAAAAAGTTGAAAATGGCCTACTCTAATTGTTCAATGGAGATTACATATAAAATAAATCAAGGTCATAAAAAAAATACTTTTTGCGACAATTTAAGAGCTTTAATCAAAGTTGAAAATTGCCTGTATAAATAATAATTTTGGTCTATAGTTTTATTTAGTGGCTCTGATTTTGGTCAATTTTTCGTCAGGTGTGAGACATCACCATATGACAATATTGACACCTATTTTTTATGATTCTATCGTATATAATACGTTAAAATAAACGTGTTTTGTATGGACAACTTTTTTCTAAACTTAATAATTACCGAGATATGGACTCCTAAAACCGACAATATTTTTTTGGATATTGTGTCAGACTCTGCCTTAGCTCCGGCGCTGCGGGAAGTGCAGCCCTTCCGCCCTTGCGTGGCAAAGCTCGGGAGCCGTGCGGAGCGGAGCGGCTGAGGCCGGTCGCCGAAGGCGACCAACAAGCCGAAGCTGCGGAACGGAGTCACGGCGGGCGAGGGCTGCTCTCCCTCCGCGCCTCCGGCTTTTTATATACACTCTAGGGGTAGGGCAGACAAGACCACGTGGAATCGGGGTTGACAGCTTCGGTTCTGAGGCAAGTCTTATGATAATGCAATGCTTATTTTAGCGTAGCGTGTTTTAGCTAGATTCGGACTAAAATAAGCGTGTTTTGTATGGGCAAAACATTTTTACCTAAAAAACGCTTATCGCCGTTTTCATTAAATTATGGTTTCGAAAACTGAAAAAAATTACTTTTATATAGTACCCATTTTAATATTTAATCTGCCAGCAAATCAAAGCCCAAAATGCTTTTTTAGATGGAGACCTGTAGTTGCCACTAATATAAAGTTTGTTATCCTTCTGCTAATATTAGTCGCCAAGTCATTATTTATAGTACCTCACCTATGATTTCAGTAATCTTGTTTATTATTTCTGCTACCTTAAAGTAGCTGCCATTAATTGAATTTTAAAATATCCTTAGTTTAAAGCTCATTTAATATAAATGATTGCCAAAATATTTAATCGCTGACAAGTTATTATTTTAGTTGCAAATAGTTTGCTGCTCTTTAATTTTTCTGTCGCCGCGAAAATAATAAGCCTTAAAGTTTTATTCAAGTTGTTAATAATTCTCTTTTTCTCGTTTCCAGCCAATAAAATGTTCATAGACGGCAATGTAATTTTTCTTTCGATTTTGCGGGTAAAATACTCTCACTTGCAATTTTTGCCTTGGCTCGTATATAGGGCGGTGTTAAATCTATTCTGGTAACATCAGAATGCATCATTTTATGAAAAACTCTTGTTTTATAAATGTTACGTGTCATTTACACATAATGAAAACAATCTTGAATGAAAAAGAAAGTTTTACTTTTAATTGTAATATTTTTTTCAAGGTGGCGTCGGCTGTCATCATTCAGCCAAATCAAAAGAAATAGTTTTAATATTTCAGAAGAGATATGATAATGTTACACAGTAATTTAATTGATTCCAAACAATAAACATCGTGAATCTTTTTTTTACTTCTTTAAACTTCATATAATTGTAAATAAATATATTATTAAATACACAAAAATAGCGATTATTCATAATTATTATGATTTTATAAAGCAGCGCGTGGGTCACGCTTAATACTGTATTTTCTAATCTGTGACAATACTTTTCTTTTTAATTTTTGTAGGTCACGCATAATACTCATTTGCTCATTAAATAATAGTCACTCAAACAAATTATTAACACCGTTTTTGAGTTTTTTTAATAGATAACCCTTTGATTGATCCAATATGCAATTTAAATATTTTAAGCATAATTATGAGTTATACACCTGCAATGCTGCATGACGTAATAAATAAAGTCAGAAAGTGATTGACCTTTATTTGGATGTATCAGGTATGACGTGTTAGTACAACAGAAAATAAAAAAAAATTAAAAGTAAAAAGCACTAGTTCGAGATAACCAACTTTTCGCACGATTTGCAGCTACGAAAAGTACCACTTTTTGAGCAACTGTATTAAAAAAGCATTTTTCACTGAAACTGTAAACTATTTCGAATTGTTATAAAACAAACCTAACCTAACCTAACCTAATCTAAAGGATGATATTTACAACAATCTGAAACAGTTTACAGTTTCAGTGAAAAATGCTTTTGACGAAATGAAACTTTTGCGAAACATAATTCGGCGAAAAGGAAGTACACCACTTCTCCGACCGTATGCCATGCATTTTATCCTGATGTCATATTACGTAGGCAATTTAAGATTGGGCTCAGGGACTAACATGTTATACTACTAAGAATAACGCCATCAAATCTTACTACCACGAAACTATAGCTACCTAGTTGGCAAAATCAAGGTGGCTGTAATTTTTGTTATTGACAGACCTTAGACAATATAGGAAACATTGTCACAAACTAAACGCGTTTGAGAAGTTTTAGCGTCAAATGGCAACTGTTGCATCCGTACGCCATTTTATAAATTTAGTTTTGTAAGATTTATCGATAATTTTTTGTATTTGGAATGCACCTTATATATAGTGACAGTTTTGGTAGGGTAGATTCGCGTTCTATAAATTTTTTTTAAATATTGCCAGTTGAGGGTAGATTATTTTGTATGGCTGCTCGCTACTAGACGCGTAAGCCCTGTGTGTCGTGAAACAAAAATTAGAAATATTGTGGTAATTGTGTGGAAGCGCCCAATCTTGGAATATCATCCTGAGATCCTGTGCAGCATCAGATCGAGAAGGGAAGCTGTCGGTACCGACTCGAAGAAGGCCAGGCTGCAATTGGGTGAGTCGGCTTGCATTCAATTTATTTTCACTGGCATCTAGGGCTCCAAAATTCGCTTTTCGATTCTCGCATTAAGGTCCTTCAAACTCTCAAAAATACGGTTTCCCGATTCGCGGGCGACTGTACAGCAACTTAAACTAGAATTCTGAAGGCAATTGGAAACTAACAGCGCCAAAAATCAACTTTACACTTAAGAGTTTTTCAATTTACTGTGCGGTTGCCAACATTGATTCGTTTACTCACTCGTGCCGAAAACTACCGTTCGAAAACGAAACCGACTATTGAGTCGGTTTCGTTTTCGAACGATAGTTTTTGCTTAGGACGGTGATTGCACCGTCCTAAACAAACACCAAACTAAATATTTGCGTCGAGAATCGAACGAACTACCCTGCTAGATAAATCTTTAAATAGATTCTAGATGGGTGCTTAATTAATCATCGGTTAGAGGGTGTAAGACAAGGCTAACTGTAGGAACTGCTATGTGTTGGACCATTTCGATTTTTGCGTTTCTTATTATAGAATTTGTGTACTAGGCGTCAGTTATTGGCCAAAATTCAGCCGCAAACGGCCGCCTATTACACAAATTCTATAATAATTTACGAAAAAATCGAAATGGTCCGACACACAACATTTCCTTCTTATTCAGTTTCTAAAATTTCGTAGCTTATTTACTGCTTTATTTTTGGGTAAGGAAATAGGCTAGAACGAAACCTCGATTTATAAACCGGTTATGTTAAGTTTGGACCTCATTTGTATCCGACGCCATAGTTACCAGGTGCAAACTTAATGTAACTTTTTTTTAATGAAACTGATAGTCTGGGATAGGGAGCAGTGATATATCGTGTTAAGTATATGTTTCTTATGCATCAAAACGCCTCGATTGCGATGGCTGTATAAAAACATTATCACTTAGGTTGCTTGTCCACAGAAGCGGGGCGGAGAGGAGATAAGTTAAATTGACCAACACCTCTAGCATAACAACTGTCATACGTGACTATTTCTCGCGCGAGATAATTACCCGTCTCTTTCTGTACAGTACTGTGAGAGAGTGACGGAAGTGACATCCTTTTAGGGATGTAAGGGGGCGCACTACCCAACTAAGCACTCCAAGCCAACCTCTCCTGCCCGTGGTGCATCCTGCTGAACAACGGACGAGGCTCTGACGACCGATAAATGGTGGTATAACCATTCATAAAACGCGTAGCTATAAGTACGACAGGCTGGTGACGGGCAGCAACGTCACAAGTGCGAATAGCTACGCACTGCGATCGCCAACCCGCATGCCTAGCGTGGCGATTAGGGGCAAAACCAAACATGGCAAGTCACAATAAACCACGGCCCCCAGTTCCCGGCCACCCCGTTATTCCTGACCAAGGCGGCGGTCACGGTTACGGCGGGGTAGGGGGTGCTGAGAATCCCCGGGCTACGGTAGGCCGCCAACCTCAAAAACAGCAACTGACCCTGGCTACGTTTAACGGACGCACGCTACGACTCGACGAACATCTTGTGCAGCTGGAAGAAGAACTAAAACACATAAGATGGGGCGTTCTGGGCTTAAGTGAAGTCCGAAGAGAGGGAGAGGACACCACTTAACACTAGAATCGGGCCATCTTTTGTATTTTAGAGAGGGAGACCAACTTTCCCAGGGTGGCGTCGGGTTTCTGGTTCATAGAAACTTCACTGACAACGTTGTAGAAGTGTCTAGTGTGTCGACAAGGGTTGCATACCTTATTATCAAACTGACCGACAGATACAGCCTTAAGGTTGTGCAAGCGTATGCACCGACTTCGACGCACTCAGACGAATACGTGGAGACATTCTACGAAGATATCTCCAAGGCCCTACACAACACCTCTAGGGCCCACTACAACGTTGTCATGGGAGATTTTAACGCTAAAGTAGGAGTACAGACCAGCAGCGAATGCTCAATAGGACCACACGGTTATGGTGCTAGAAACCATAGGGGGCAAATGGTTGTCAACTTTCTCGAAAAACGGGGCTGTTTATGATGAACTCATTCTTCAAAAAACAGCCCCAAAGGAAGTGGACGTGGCAAAGTCCCGATGGTGTCACAAAAAATGAGATCGACTTCATCATGACGGACAAAAGGCGCATTTTCAAAGATGTCTCTGTGATCGCCAGGGTGAAAACCGGAAGTGATCACCGACTTGTCCGAGGCACTCTGAATATTGATTTCAGACGCGAAAGAGTCCGTCTGATGAAGTCCAGACTCCGACCAAATCAGCTCCAAACCGCTGTGGGATCCGAAACTTTCCAAATAAAACTGGAAAACCGATTCGCTGCCTTGGAAACTACAACTGACGTCAACCAGAAACTCGACCAAGTAGTGAGGGAAGAGGGCGAAATTTTTTGCGAAATGAGGCGCACAGGCAAGAAGTCTAAACTTGCGAGGGAGACTCTGGAACTTATGAGTGAGCGAAAACCCCCCGTCAACTTCAGCTGAACACCGGGCACTAAACAAAAAGATAACGAAACTGGTACGACGCGACCTCCGAGCTTCCAACACGCTCTTGATTGAAGAAGCAATTGAGCAGAACCGGGGGTCGAAAGTATTCGTCCAGTCACTCGGAAGAAGCCACCTGACGAAGTTGACCACACGTACGGGGACAGTGGTCACCTCAAGGCCGGAGATTCTCTCGCAAGTTAAGGATTTCTACAGCCAGCTCTACGCCTCACACGCACCCCGATCTGACCCACAGGATGATGATCCCAGAGCCACCCTCTTACGTCACTTTACAGAAGACCTGCCTGAAATCAGCCTAGACTAGGTCGTATTGGCCCTAAAACAGCTTAAAAATGGAAAAGCCCCTGGAGAGGATGATATCACGACAGAGCTCCTGAAGGCAGGGGGTACCCCCATACTAAGGGAGCTCCAGGAGTTGTTTAATACTGTCCTCTTCAATGGGAGAACTCCGCAAGCGTGGAACAGAAGCGTGGTTGTTCTGTTTTTCAAGAAAGGCGAGGGTGGTGACCCTGTTGAAAAACTATCGGCCCATATCGCTTCTGAGCCACGTATATAAGCTGTTTTCAAGGGTTATTACGAACCGCCTTGCCCGAAGACTCGACGAGTTCCAACCCCCGGAACAGGCCGGTTTTCGAAGTGGGTACGGCACCATAGACCACATTCACACAGTGCGGCAGATTATACAGAAGACCGAAGAGTATAATCGGCCCCTGTGTCTGGCCTTTGTGGACTATGAAAAGACCTTTGACTCAATCGAAACTTGGTCTGTTCTGGAGTCCTTGCAACGATGTCAAGCCGACTGGCGATACATCGAGGTGATGGGATGTTTATATTCAGCCGCCACGATGACTGTGCAAGTACAGAACCAGCAGACAGAACATATCCACCTGCGTCGAGGAGTGCGACAAGGTGACGTTATATCACCGAAACTGTTCACTAACGCACTGGAGGATATGTTCAAGACGCTGGACTGGAAAAATCGTGGCATTAATATAAATGGCCAATACATCTCTCATCTACGATTCGCAGACGACATCGTGATCATGGCCGAGACGTTGCAGGACCTGAATCACATGCTAGACAGCCTGGCAAATTCGTCTCAGCGTATCGGTCTTCGGATGAATTTGGATAAAACCAAAGTTATGTTCAATGAACATATCGATCCGGGACCGGTCGCCGTAAATGGAGTCTCGATCGAAGTTGTTTCCGAATACGTATACCTAGGGCAAATGCTCCAACTAGGTAGAGGCAACTTCGACAAGGAAGCTAAGAGGCGAATACAACTGGGCTGGGCAGCGTTCGGAAAACTGCGTCGAGTCTTCACGTCGCCCATACCTCAAAGTCTAAAAACTAAAGTGTTTAATCAGTGCGTCTTACCTGTTATGACCTACGGAGCCGAGACGTGGCCACTCACCATACGACTAGTCCACCAATTCAAAGTCGCTCAGCGAGCCATGGAAAGAGCTATGCTTGGTGTGTCTCTTAGGGATCAGATCCGAAACGAAGTAATTCGACAGAGAACCAAAGTTACCGACATAGCACAGCGGATAAGCAAGCTGAAGTGGCAGTGGGCTGGTCATATCTGCCGTAGAGCCGATGACCACTGGGGCAAACGAGTTCTGGAGTGGAGGCCACGAATCGGTAAACGTAGTGTAGGGCGCCCTGTAACAAGGTGGAGCGACGACATTCGTAGGACAGCGGGTAGTAACTGGAGGACGAGAGCTGAAAATCGAGCTCAGTGGCGTGCCATGGGAGAGGCCTATGTCCAGCAGTGGACTGAAACAGGCTGATGATGGTCAACTATTTCTGAAGATACCCGCTTTTTTTTTGTTAAAAAGATGGACCGCATTTTTGGGAATTTGAAAATAAAGAACAATAATTTTATTAATTCATTTAATTAAATGTATGTATTCAATAAACTATCAATTGTCATAAAAATATAATTTTCATGTACATTATTGCTGGTTTGACATTAAATTTTTATCTCTATATAATTAGGGGTCTACAGACCATTTGATCTGTCAAAATCACTGTAAAAAGTTGGTATATAGATTAGCCGATCAAATTGCCAATTTGATTGTCTTGTCTGATGTAACAATCATTTCAATATCGATGAGAACGACAGTGGCCAAACTGTGGCAACATTTGTTCATACTTACTTGTCAATTTGGTCCGTAGGTCTGTGGATTTTACTTTAGATGGGCTTGATTTTTTAAATGCACTTCTTTCGGGCTTCACAAGAACGCAGCCTGATCTCTAGCACAACTGTCAAAAGCGACGATATCTCGCGCGAGATAATAGGGTTATTGACAAGAATTGAAAACCGGTTTAAATGTATTAAGCTTATCGTAAATTTAAATATAAAATAAAGATTTTCTTTTTTGCTGCGCATGTTTTTGTAAAATTTGCGTTTTTTCGTTACCATTCACATGTTCGCGCCAAAACGTGATATAGTATTCATGTGACGTCACAATGGCATAGCAGACTAATGCGAATATTATACTATCCTACATTAGGTACTGACTAAATTAGTCACTGACTAACTTAGGAAAGTGTATTGGCTGCAGAACAGAACCTTTTTTCTGAAGTGTAAAAAGGAAGGAGCAGAATCTTCATATATCCAAAATTGTCCGGCGAAAGGAAAGGTGTTAAATTGGTGGCGCTAGTATTGCAAGAGAGCTAGACTATTTCCTGTTCCTAACAGATCATATCAGTTACTTTTTATTCAAATCAAAATGCTGGAATAGTTGGCACAATTTTCCCAATTAGCTAGCGCTACCGGAGCCTTTTGGGACTATTCACCGCTGCCGCTATACCTACACATTTTTTTAAATTTTTCAATGAAAGATGCTACTCCTTCCCTCTACACTCCATAGCCTCTTCCTCTTGTCTTGTCAAGTTGTCAGAGTTTATTACTGGTAATATAGATAGCTAACATACTACTGCGATACTACGGTAAAAAGGTCGTATCTTTGTATGGATTTCATAGTAAGGTACGTTTTTATCCGTAGCATTGCAGATTGTAGTCACTAAAGTAGCCACTCGAGGGCGCTTTACGTCACGCTTCTTTATTAGTTACTACCAAGTTACTACTCATAATCTCTCGAATTTGTTACAAAATAATCGGAAGTAAATTTTCCTTGTAAAATATTTAATTTTCTAAATTACAATATGATTTTTGATAGATTGAATAATAGAAACAAGTAAATGAATAAACTATTTTATTTTTAAGCAAGTAATAATAAATGTACAACAAATAACTGGAGTAAAGATGTTACTTACATTAGCGTTGAATCTAAAATAGACAACATATCGTGGAGTCAAAAATGTAAGCCCGATTTCAAAGGTCTTCATCTCGGCGGGAGACTGCGACGGCGATAAACACGGAGCTCTTGATATTGTCATTGTTTGGCACACTTGTAAATATATGGGTGATACACTGCACTGCAATTCGTGGTCACAAAATTTTCCAGTATCATTCTGTTGAAGTACAACATGGCTCTTCACAGTTAGAACTTTACTCTCCTTTTCATCAATAACCATAGTCACGGCATATGGTGGTTTTCTTATTTTGTACTCCGGACACACTTTACACTTAACAGTGCACAAACTCGCCTCACGTCGAAGCTGAACATAACCTATGGCATCATCGCCATAATATTCTCTTGAAGATCTATAACAAAGGATATTCTATGATACAAGGTGATAGTATATTTGGTAACAAAACTAATGAATTGGCTATCTTATTATATATAAACAAATAACATATCGACGGTGAAAAGGAGAAACCCCTTAAGCGACATTTTGCTAACTTTACAGGAGAGCTTTTAAAAGTATTAATTTTCTTTTAAAAAATCGTAACTTTTTTTCTAGTCGTTTTAGAGACTTCAGTTCTATGGACATATTTTATTAAATTGTAATACCTATCCACCAATAGTAACGTTTAGTTCAAGAAAATTAAATTGAAATGTATGGAAAATTTGGCAAAATTAAAGGACAACTTTTATCTATCAGGATATGTAGGTTATAGAGCCAAGTTTAATTTTATCTACTCACACCCCCGCGACCTCGAATGTGTCCCGGAGCGCGGTATTTTCCACTTTAAAAGAAAATTGTGTACGATACATACAAAGTGTATAGGAACGAAATAATCCTGAATAAATTTACTATAAACCTTTCATACATACAAAAGCGATATCACTTATAGAATCAGCGCAATCTGTTACCAAATACTAACGTTTTAAATTATTGATATTTTTTTTCTGCTGAAAGGTTAGTTATCTCAAAAACTGCACACTTCTCGGCCAGAATATGTATGACAAAGTAAAGAATGGAAAATGTTCTTTCTAAAAATGTATAATTTATTTCTGTTTCTCTTTCATTTACCGTTGCAATACTATTTTTAAAATTTAAGTCATTTGGCCATTATGCGAAATATAAATATTCGTACTAGTTAAACGGTGTTACTTGCAATACCATAGACTTCTTACATGTTTTTCTGTAATCTACAAGTATTGAACTATATTCTGTTTTTTTTTTTAGACCTACTATTTTAGGAAATAAGGGATGTGTGGGGAAATCGTCAAGTTTTGCTAATTTTCGAAAATAACTTCAAAACCGTTTAATTTAGAATGATGAAATATATATATTTGAGATTTTCATAATGTACCCTTTCATATGATATGTCACACGATCTACTTTGCCATTTTTTTTCTAATTTGCCCCCTAAAACTGGCCCTCATGTCAAAATTTATTAATTTACGTTACGTTACACGTCCATGTTCGGTTCATCAATTTGCATATGTGTACTAAATTTCAACTCAATCGGTCCAGTAGTTTCGGAGCAAAGTGGCTATGATAGATGGACGGACTGACACAGACACACGAGGGATCCTCCTATAATCATAGCGAATTTTCTCCGAAACTACTGGACCGATTGAGTTGAAATTTGGTACACGTATGTAAATTGATGACCCAAACATGGAAAATGTGGTAATATGAAATATGGGGCCAGATTTAATTAGAAAAAAAAATAGCAAAGTATATCGTGTGACATATCAAATGAAAGGGTACACTATGAACATCTCAAATATATATATTTCATAATTGTAAATTAAACGGTTTTGAAGTTATTTACGAAAACGAGCAAAACTTGACGATTTCCCCACACATCCCTTATTTCCTAAAATAGTAAGTCTAAAAAAGAAAAAAAATACAGAATATAGTTCAATACTTGTAGATTACAGAAAAACATATAAGAAGTCTATGGTATTGAAAGTAACGTCGTTTAACTAGTACGAATATTTATATTTCGCATAATGGCCAAATGACTGAAATTTTAAAAATAGCACTGCAACGGTAAATGAAAGTAACAGAAATAAATTATACATTTTTAGAAAGAACACTTTCTATTCTTTACTTTTGTCATACATATTTTGGCCGAGAAGTGTGAAGTTTCTGAGATAACTAACCTTTTAGCAGAAAAAAAAGATCAATAATTAAAAACGTTAGTATTTGATAACAGATTGCGCTGATTTTATAAGTGCTATCGCTTTTATATGTATAAAAGGTTTATAGTAAATTTATTCAGGATTATTTCGTTCCTATACATTTTGTATGTATCGTACACGGTTTTCTTTTAAAGTGGAAAATACCGCGCTCCGGGACACATTTGAGGGCGCGGGGGGTGACGCTCACCCCTGAGAGGGGGGGAGAGTAGATAAAATTAAACTTAGCTCTATAACCTACATATCCTAATAGATAAAAGTTGTCCTTTAATTTTGCCAAATTTTCAGCTAATCTTATTGAATTAGTAACTGAAAAAAACTTAGAATCTTCTGATATAAATGTCGCTTAATTTAAATTGACCTGAAAAAAAACCCAGAGAAACCCTCTAAGCGACATTGCAATTTTTTGGCAGATACTAGAAAAAAAACAATTAAACGACCTTTTATATCATACTAGAATATTACTTTAAGCAACTATAGTGAGGAAAAAATTTTCTCATGATTATTAATAGTAGTTTATGCAACTGATACATAATGAAACGAGCGTCAGCGAGTATCATAATAGGATCACACGAGTGTTTTAAGGCCTAATTATGTACAGTTGTATACACTACTTTATCTACACACATATCATAAGTACTCTAAGATGGGTTCAGAAGTCATAAGGAAATGACCGGCACCACTAGTGCTACCTGTAAAATATCTAAAAACGACATATACTCATGCAGTAAGAAATAAATCTGAATAAATACATAAACAGATTATTTATTGTAATAGTTGTAATTTACATTTACATTGAAACAATATTTTCAACTAAAATGTGAATTACAATAAACTTCACAATTCTACTTTCGTAACAGCAAAGAACCAACAAACAAATGACAACAATAATGGCGGCAATTCGAACCTCCATCAAGACGAATGTTTTTTTTTTTCTAAATCATATACAAACGAATGTATCCATATTCTCATGTCACTCGAGATCAAATGTCGTGCGGTTTTTATGAAAAAAACATACTGAATTGACGTTTCGAATCGATAACAATATTAATATCTATGGATACTAGAATAGAGACCAACTTGTGTTTTGACAGCTGTTCCTAATTTAAACTCGTAACCTTACAAAAATCGGTACTGTAATAACATTACAGTACAGATTTTACCTACTACCACAGACAAAAAAATCTCATAGTAAAATTGGTTGTAATAATGCTGGTCATTTCCTACGATTTCTGAACGCATTTTAGAGCACTAATGATATGTGCGTAGATAAAGACATTTTGTGGTCCGGAAATGTGCTATGCAACTATTATATATAATCAATTTATAATCAATTATATATTTTATATACAATATAAACCCAATTATTGTAAAGTCATCTTAAATGGGTGCCTAGTAACCCAAAACCGGGAAAAAAAATAGGAATGTACAGGGTAAACATGAATAAGTAAATAAAAACAGAAAAAAAACGATAATGTTTATTTAAATTTCAAGTTTCCACTTTCTTTAATTATTCTTGTGTTTTTCCTAATTTACTATCAGTCTTAGTAATTTATTATAATAACACTAATACTAGTAATGGCATACATAATTTTTGATATTAAACTTTAAAGGCAGGGATACAAATCAACATAACTTAATAAATAAGTTCTCTTATCATAGCTAATGTCTTATTTCTTCTTATCAGGCTTAAAGAGATCAATTACCTATAAAATCAGTCTTGAATTAGACATTTTTGTAATCTAAGTGATATGTGTAATCTTTAAATTATAGTAGTAAAGTTAACATTAAAAAGAGACACTAACGAAAACGTAGAACTTTTTTTTAAAGTAGTCTGCGACGGCAAATAGCGAGACAACCGCCTCCCCACAATGTTCGCTGTCGACTAAAGCGACCTACTGGTTACTTCGTGTTTATAAAAGCGCCATTCACAGGTATATTACACTAAAAATTATTCACTGAAGCGACGATTGACAGGTAAAACCGATAATTCAAGCCCCAGGATACCTTTTAGATCTTTCACTTAAACGACTAAAGCAAGCTTTAACGAATACATTAAGCGACATAAATGCTCAAACTTCAACGTGTCGCTTGAAGGAGCAAATACTGTCGTAAATTTTGTGACAATCAATTAACCGACAGCATTTGTTGTTCATAATTCCAGAAGACACGATTAAGCACCTAACCTTATATAATTTGTGTTTGTAATAAAAACTTTAACGCCATTGCTAAAAATTCAAGCCATTTTTAAAAACACTTTAAGCGATCACGTATAAAATTGTGAGTAGTTTAAGTGACGTAGTTCAAATTGAAATCAAATTTTGTGTCGCATAACTGGGTGTTTTTTTAAATCGGTCCACTATTTATAAGCTACCTTAACCGACATAAAAGTCATCACATCGCTACGTAACCCGGCTTAAAAGACGCAGAAAAAAAGCTGATTGCAACGATATATATAACTCAAATTCATTGAAAATGTCGCTTAAGGGGTTTCTCCTTTCCACCGTCGATATTATTCATACTTACTGTTTACATTCCTAAATTCAGCTGAACAAAAGTCGGAATTCGTACCAAAAAAGTGGGCTACCATGTAAGAATCCACTTTGGGTAAGTTAGAACTGTCGGCTTTGATATAATGTTCTTCTATTTTTGAAGATAAGGGACCTAATTCGAGATTGACATTTGAGTGATCGCCAAACGTCAAATCTCTATTAGATAACAGTTATATCGCCATTGAACTGTCATTTAAATGCGATGACCTTAAAAGTGACATATCTCATCTCAATTTTGGAAATACGAAGGCGATAATGATTGTCAAAAATGTTATTCATGTATATAAATTTCTGTTTTGAACGAAACGTAACGGACTAATTTCACGTACTACGCGGTCAATTTAAAGTAATGCGCCTGTTATTTATGCCGTCACATACAAAGGAAACGAAAATTTTGCGCGTCCGAATTGACGAAGTTGCGATATTCTAGGGATATCGCCACTTGTCAAGTAGGCACACGTCAAAAGTGACGGATGGCGATGAAAAGGAGAGATCTCCATTATATCTCTAAAATTGGTCGAATACCCCCCCTGGATTATTAATTATAAACCAAAAATGTATTAAATGTGTGAGAAGATGAATCCAATGTAACAACGTAAAGTGAACGACAGTTTTGTCAGTTTTGATTTTTGACAGCAGCCGTTTGTTTGTGCCGGTGTGACGTCATTAGCAAGATGGCGTCGTTTTGATCATTTGACTCACAGACAAAAAAACTGAAACTTATTTAAATAATATTAATTAATTAAATCATTTTCATTGAAATGTAACTAGGTACTTATTTTGGTTCTAGGAATCATAAGCTACATGTAAAAATACGTTTTATAATTATTAATTACATGTGTCAAGTACCCTATTGACAACATTTCATATTTCACACCATTATCTTTTATTATGCAGTTCTAAAGAGGGCAAAATTTTAAGTTGCACTTATTTTTTTTTTCCACGAAAGCCTTCGGTACGAAGCGAAAAATTCAATGTAAGAGTTACTCATTCTAAAGAAACGTAACCGCTAAAATGACGTCATTTAGTGGAGAAATGTTGCCAACGAAAAAACAATTACGAGGCAGTTCAGTCTTTACATGGAGGTTTTAAAGTTTATTTAAAACTGCCCTACACGCATACGATTCTCGTAACTATTTTGATGTAGGTAAAGCTACGCAGACCGAATTTTGTACATTTATCGTATGTATGCTTGACAAATAACGCCTAGGAAGTAAATACAACTTCCATATTCTACTTAGATTAATAATTACAAAAATGCGTCGCGTATGACAGCCTTAACATTGAACGTGAACGCATCAATGGAATATCTATGGTATTTATTGACGTTGTCATGCCCGTTTAATTTAAAATATGTCATCGTAAGTTCAACGAAATGTCTTTCGTTAGACTTCCGGTTTGTGACTTAAGATGGCCGCATGCGTTTAAGTTGCGTTGTTCATTATTTATTCATTTTTGTTGTTCAATGTGTAGTATTGATAGCGTATTGTGCAGTGATCTAACGTATGAGTGAATAGCTAATGAAGAATTCAACTTGAAGCGTTCATAGCCCTTCCTGGGTCAAGGCCCGATAGTCCGCGTGGTTTTTTGTAAATCGCTATCACTTTACAAAAAGCAAAACCTCACCGAACAACGGCATGCTCTACGAGCAAACTTGAAATTGGCGAAATCATCATTAACCTGATGGAAGCCATATTTTAAAATTAGAATTAGAATTAGTCTTTCGTTAAAACGAAGTATTGTTTTATGAAAAACTGTGGAAATAATAGTACTACATGCCCGAAAAAGTAATTTTTTACTGTTCCTCTGTGAAATAAAAAAGAATAGTGTCGTGCGGGTTGATGGGATTATGTGCCCAACTATGGATTGTTTATTTGTGAAGATCATCTAAATGTGAGTAGTAAATTACTTAATCACAGTACTATATTAATAGTATTATACTTATAGTTATTTTTTTCAATCGGTATTAATTATCCATCCATTTCTTACAGTTGGAGGAAGATTTGAAAAATTTTATGTACTCGAAAACGATGCACGTCCGCCCAAAATTGAAGCCCAGACTGCCAGTGTTCAAACATCCATTTCATCTACAATTTTAAATGAACCTGATACGTCACAGCCAGTGGGAAATGAGTATGCAAAGATAATAAAAAAAACAGTTATAGTTTCAATAAAGCAATGTGTTCATAACTCACAATCTTGTTTCATTTAGCCGAAAGTGAATGAGCATACTTCTCAATACCTAGTGCTTACTTTATTCACCTTGTCTGTCGCGCGGCAAAAAGTTCTGAGCTCTTTCCGTTCAATACAACGCGAGCAAGACCGGTGATGCTATGTGATTAGCAGTGCACTAACTTGGATCATGAGGAACTATCTCCACAAGTCCCAGGAACTATCTCCACAAGTCCGAGCCCCGCAAATGATTCACAGACCAGGTACGCATTCAAATAAATAGGATAATTATAAGTACAGGAACAGATATCTGTGCTCATGACACAAATAAATGCCCTTGCTGGGATTCAAATCCAGGATCATCCACTATAGCCACATCATTCTATAATATATATTGTAATAATCAGAGTCGGTACCTGGTCGTGTTTTAATGATCCATATATATACACCATGGACGTGTGATGGAAGTAATTTGCTTGGAAGTACGAGTAATTATTGGGACAAATTAGTATATGTTAGCAAAGAACCTCACCAAATATCACCAGGGGGGTCAAAAAGTAGCCGAAAAAACCTCACGTGATTTGTGACCAAGCCCTATCACGTGGCGTGGCGTCAAACTAATGCTTAGACAAGCCGGAGCATAGTTCTGGCCTACTTTTCTTGAAGATCAAAAGAAAATGGTGCTCAAATGCGTTTTAATACTGGTGAGTGGTAGCAATCGGAACAATTAAACAAGAAGTCATTATTACAACACAAATGAAATTTAAGTCTTTTATCTACCTAACTAGATAGGTATTCGTAAGATATTGGTATTGGTACAAGCAGGTAACCTACACCTGATGAGATGGCATTACATGTTGCAGTATCGCAAGAGGTGTACATAAGTACGTTTCAATCAAATTATTTTAATCATTAAATTGAATGATGGTTCACAAACTTCGGTAAAGACGGCCATCGGACCTTACCTTCTTACAATAAAATAATAATTATGCCGGAAATGGCAACTGACAAATTATAAGCAAGTAAAACATCAAAACATCGAATTGTCATCTAGTTATCATTCCGTTTGCACGAGTGAAAAATTCAAAATTTGTCGTGAATAAGTATCATCATATATATATATCATCTAAATATTTTACGGTGCTTGTCGGGTGTATGGTGGGGTGCTCATCCTTTCTCACTTAAATTGTTATATAATGCAGTCATTAGAAGCGTTCTGGACTATGGCACTTTTCTTCTAGAACCAGCGAGCAAAGCGGGTCTACGGAGTCTTGACCTTATTCAATCGAAGGCTCTTCGTTTAGTGTCTGGAGCAATGAGGTCAAGCCCCATAAATGCCCTTCAGGTTGAGTGTTTAGACCCCCCTCTTGATTTCCGTCGCCAGTTTCTTGCTGATCGTTTCCTTTTCCGCTCGCTCCAATTTTTATCACACCCAATTTATCTAAAAATCAAATTATTAGAAGAGTTAGCTCATGATTCTGACTTTTGGCACAATAAAAAACTTCCTTGTCTGGTTATAAGCTTACGTAGATTCAAACTTATCAAAGACCCAACGCACCATTCTTCTAATCTTCCCGTGTATGAGCATCCATACCATATTGTCACTCTCCGCCCCCGAGTAGTTCTAGACTTCAATATCACGAAGGGAGACCCACTGGCCAACGTCAACTCTCGATGTATACTTGGGACTGATTGGGTTGGGTGGCATACGCTATATTCTGATGCTTCTAAATTATCCCCTTTGGGGTGTGTGGGAGTTGGAACGTTCCACTCCCAGTATAATATTGTACAGAAAGCTAAATGCCCTCCGGAGTCATCCGTGTTTACTGGGGAATGCTTTGGAATTCTTAAGTGCCTAGAGTATATCATTTTGGCTGGGTTAAAACGGTCTTTAATTTTCTCCGACTCCCGTTGTTCCTTGGAAGCTCTTCTTTCTAGCCCTTTTTCATCCAATCTCCACCCTTTGGTTTTCTCAATCAAGGAAGCAATACACCAATGCAACATTAAAGGCCTTGAGGTTGTGTTAGCCTGGATCCCAAGTCATTCAGGCATCTTAGGAAATGAAAAGGTGGACATGATTGCTAAACAAGCAGTAATTTGTGGTGATAAAGTTCCCTTCAAGAACTATGTTCACGATCTTCTGTCCCTCCCCAAATCATACCTTTTAAAATCTTGGAGCTCTCGCTGGAGGAATTCTAGTAAAATTAAAGGGGTTAAGTATTCTGTAATCCAACCGGATAT
Source organism: Apotomis turbidana (assembly GCA_905147355.2). Classification (NCBI taxonomy): domain Eukaryota; kingdom Metazoa; phylum Arthropoda; class Insecta; order Lepidoptera; family Tortricidae; genus Apotomis; species Apotomis turbidana. Next base: position 15,702,370 of record LR990292.1, on the reverse strand, counting down.
CCCTAGAAAAGTATGGTTCTCTAAAACCAGTCTAAGCAAAATGATAACATCATCTATAATCCGTATGAGAATTGGTCATTGTTGCTGTCCTGCCCACTTGGCTAAACTCAGGATACGAGACTCCTCGATTTGTGAATGTGGTATAGATGAGGGAGATTTGAATCATATTTTTTTAGCCTGCCCACTTCTTAACCATTCTAATTTATATTTTGGATTGACTTTTCAAAAAATTCCGCTTCCTACTCATATGATCACTCTTCTAGCATTTGATTCTGTTATTTTTAGATTTCTTGCAAATTTTTTGAGAATTAATAAGTTGAAATTATAGTTCTTTTTTAAACTTAACTTTATCCTTATCTATCTGCTCACTAACTGTATTGTTGTACGTTTTTTTTTTGTATTATTTGTAAACTGTATAATTATTGTTTTTTTTTTAATTATTATTGTGTAATTGCTCTGATCTGTTTTGCACTTATTCCCGTGAACTCGTAAACCGTTATAATGCTCTATATTGACGTGACGCTAGCAAAAATGTCAATAGACAATTGCCATAAAAAAAAAAAAATAAAAAAAAAAAAAAAAAAAGTATCATCATCCATAGATCATGTCCATGGTCAAGGTAAAGTCCCGAAGAAGCGCATCAGGGAGCCAAGCGACAGCAGTGACACTACAAATAATACAAATAAATCTACCAGAGAAGACAACCTGCCCGATGTGGCTTTAGCGGCCATAACTTCATCCAGGCGACAGAAAGACGTCAATGAGTTTATTAACTCTCTTCTTAGATCGCTAGAAAGAAACACCAACTGGTTCAACGGCATCCTGGGCAAACAATTACACTTTCGATGCGCACTTATGCTCGGGGCTGGGCCCAATCGCTTCAAAATCGAAGAAATCATCTAGCCTTCTGACCAACAACATATCAAGCTCGAAATCGGGGCTGGGCCCAATCGCTTCCAAATCGAAGAAATCATCTACCCTTCTGACCAACAACATTATCAAGCTTGAAATCCAACTCAAAGAATCCGAGGACTACGACAAAGTCGCAATAGCCGCGCTCTTTAAACTGACCAACGCTGACATCCAGAAAGTAACCGACTATATAAAAACTAGCTTATACGATAACAATATGCTGAAAGACGATTTGCTAAAAGGAAAAAATATGGGCATTCAGTACGCTCTTCTGAGACCTTTCTCCGGTAAGCAATACCGTGTTGCTGATGAACGTGTAAGTGTTTGTAATTGTTTGTCGTTGCCATTTTTTTTGTTGGTCAACAACATATCAAGCTCGAAATCCAACTCAAAGAATCCGAGGACTACGACAAAGTCGCAATAGCTGCGCTCTTCTTAGATCGCTAGAAAGAAACACCAACTGGTTCAACGGCATCCTGGGCAAACAGTTACACTTTCGATGCGCGCTTATGCTCGGGGCTGGGCCCAATCGCTTCCAAATCTAAGAAATCATCTACCCTTCTGACCAACAACATATCAAGCTCGAAATCGGGGCTGGGCCCAATCGCTTCCAAATCGAAGAAATCATCTACCCTTCTGACCAACAACATTATCAAGCTTGAAATCCAACTCAAAGAATCCGAGGACTACGACAAAGTCGCAATAGCCGCGCTCTTTAAACTGACCAACGCTGACATCCAGAAAGTAACCGACTATATAAAAACTAGCTTATACGATAACAATATGCTGAAAGACGATTTGCTAAAAGGAAAAAATATGGGCATTCAGTACGCTCTTCTGAGACCTTTCTCCGGTAAGCAATACCGTGTTGCTGAACGCATCGAGGTAGGGACTTAATTCTACTCGCTGTTTGCCGCCTGCTCACCTTCCCAACGATCACAACATGAAACCGCCTGTAAGGCACTTGGAAATAAATAATTAGAGGTAATTATTTCCTCCCAGTTGCCTTACGCACTAGTAATTCTGGTCTATGTGCTAAACCACTTTCTCGTTTTTTGGCTTCTTTATAGGCGGTTCCATGTTATGATCGTTGCGAAGTTGAGCAGGCGCCAAACACCGCATAGAATTAAGTCCCTACCACGATGCGCTCAGCAACACGTTAATATTGTTTGCCGGAGAATTGTCTCAGAAGAGCGTACTGAATGCCCATACTTTTTCCTTTCAGCAAATCGTCGTACAGCATAATATTGTTATCGTTGGTAGCTGATACCCTGCATTAACACATAAGATACTTTTCATCCCGAAAATACCCCGTGGGATGAGTAGGTAACACCGCGGGGCGCAGTTAGTAGGTATTATATAGTTTCATTGCATGTTTGAGAAAATTACTATTTATGCTTACATGTATATTATCCTTTAAAGCAGCAATGTATAGACAAGAAGTTTGCCCTTTTCGCTATTGTCATGTCATAATTATAATAAAGCTTGAAAAGGTACCTATGCGTTTCAGTTTCTTTTACCGTAGGTACTTAATACCTATACTTTTTCACTCATCCTTTACGAGTAAAATATACTTGTTACTTATTTAGTTTATTGTTTATGCACGATTCGAAAGATATGCAATATATACGTATACAGTCCGACCAAAAAGAGTAGAAAAAATAAAAATTGGGCAAGTGCGAGTCCGACTCGCGCATGAAGGGTTCCGTACCATAAAACAAGTTTGTTGTATGGGAGCCCCCCTTAAAAATTTATTTTATTTTATTTTTAATATTTGTTGTTATAGCGGCAATAGAAATACACCTTCTGTGAAAATTTCAACTGTCTAGCTATCACCGTTCTTGAGATACAGCCTGGTGACAGACGGACGGACGGACGGACGGACAGCGAAGTCTCAGTAAAGGTGACATTTTTGAGAGATTTCTGGAGCGAATATTTACAAAACTGCTGACTTTACAAAAAATGATATTTGAAGACCCTATTATTTTTAAAAGACCCCACACACTAGTGTAGGAACGAAAAAAAAATCACCCCCACTTTAGGTGTACGGGAGGTACCCGAAAAAAAATTTTTTTTAGCGTTTTGTCGCCGTGATACATACACATACTCATACCAAATTTCAGCTTTCTAGTACTATGATCACAGAGCTAGGCCGCGGACGGACAGACAGACAGACGGACATGGTGAAACTATAAGGGTTCCTAGGTGGCTTGACTCATGATCTCTTGGCATCCTATCTGACAAATCGAAAGCAAGCTGTGGAAATTAAGCATTCCAAACAGACGGGACTTACCAACCATGATGACTTATGTCTGTCAGATGAGGGCATAATTGAGCGTGGTGTTCCACAAGGATCTATTCTAGGACCACTCCTTTTTATTGTATTCATCAATGATTTGCCAGATAATATATCCAGTGGAACATCATACTTATATGCGGATGACACAAGTCTTATACTTAAGGCTGAAAACTATAACGAACTGTCGGAATTAGTAACTTTGGGTTGGAAAAACTTAACAGAATGGTTTCAGGCACACAAATTAAAACTAAATCTGGACAAATGTTGTTATTTGAATTTTGGGTGTTCAATTTCTGCCACCAATTATGATCTTGATCTTCCAATAAGTAAATCAGATTCTATTCGGTTCTTGGGTGTCGATATAGAATTTAATTTAAAGTGGCATAATCATATAGACAATATTTCCAAAAAATTGGCAAGTGCATGTTACTCCTTAAAGACACTATCAAGGGTAAGCAATAACTACGCTTAGGACAGTGTATTATGCATACGCCGAAAGTATAATTCGCTATGGGCTAGAGGTCTGGGGAAGTAGTAATGACGTGAATAAAGTTTTACTTTTACAAAAGAAATGTATAAGGTTGATAGAGGGATACTGTACAAAACCCCCTCCCCTCTATAAAGAATTTTTATTCTTTTTAATTCATAATAATATGGTTTCTCCTTCTTTAATGGCCAAGGCGTGATCTTCTAGTGGTTAGGACCCTTGTATACGTTAATGCATAGTTACCCTGATTCTTTAAGTTGACTAAGAGATAGCTCAAGTCCATTGACATATATTGGATAAAAGAAATAGGAAAATTAGAGTTTGTGAACTAAATAATTAGCCCAAGATGAGTGTTATCCTCCCATTAACTACCAGCCAGTCGACTGTAATTAGTTATTAAAACCTCCAACCTCCGCACTTATTCTACTACATAGACAGGGTCTCGAAGCAGTTGAGTGGCTGATAGTGAGACTAGGAACACCTAGCTAGCTTAGATTTAGGGTTTCTAAAAATAGAGGAATAGGATTATAATGAAACAAATTATAGATTAAAAAGTATGTATATTGAATCTTTGTATGATTGTATTAAGATTTAATGTGTTTTATTTTTGCCAGTCAGGCCTGATTTGTAATTTAATTATTTTGTGCCAGCAGGGCTTTTATTAGTTTATTTTATTTAACTTTACCAACGGTTCACTATAAGGTTTACTGTAATGGGAAGAACCGTCAAGAAACCCATCAGACTGCCTTAATACAAATTATATTTTGAACAATTAAGCAAGTGAATTATTACAAATATGAATAGCTATCATAGGCTCTGCCTATACCTATACGATTAGCTTAACTTATCTCCAACCATGAAATGCATTTCACGAAGAGTACTATAGTAACCTCTCAGTGTATTTTGTCATGTAGTCTTTCTTTAATATCATAAAAATACTTCTTCCTAGCCCTATACATAATGACACGCCAATGCCTTAATATAGGCAGAGGAGGAAAGTTCCCTTTTAAGAGACTCCATATAGCAGCAATAGACTCTAGACAGTTAAGTTATGGTCCAATTGAAGCCCTGTGGTATTTGGAATTGAGCTCCTAAAATCGAACTGCTTAGACAGATCAATTACTGTGTTAAGACGCTTGTTGTGTACGCCTAGCCCAAATCCAATGACCACAGTCTAAACTTTCATTTGGATGTTTATGTATTAAAGCATAGAGTCCCCTAAAGAGTTAATTTTAATAGTTTTATTTCTCAGCAATTCCCTAAGATCCTGCCAGACTCCGAGAGACTCCACTAAGTCCATAAGACTGATTTAATTCAAAACCAGTTGAAGTGACCTGAAGTTAAATGTGATCAGAGGTTGTGTTAACAGCGTTGTCGACGAAGTAGAGTAGTTGTAATTTGCGCTGCGGATTCTGACCACATCTACACAAACAGATGCCTTCTTTTGGTTATTTATGTATTAAACAGGTAGCGTAGTGTCTCCCTAATGAATTGATTTTAATAGTTTTATTTCTCAGCAATTCCCTAAGATCCTGCCAGACTCCGAGAGACTCCACTAAGTCCATAAGACTGATTTAATTCAAAACCAGTTGAAGTGACCTGAAGTTAAATGTGATCAGAGGTTGTGTTAACAGCGTTGTCGACGAAGTAGAGTAGTTGTAATTTGCGCTGCGGATTCTGACCACATCTACACAAACAGATGCTTTCTTTTGGTTATTTATGTATTAAACAGGTAGCGTAGAGTCTCCCTAATGAATTGATTTTAATAGTATTTTGTCGCTGCAAATCCCCAAGATCCCGCCAGGTTCCACTAGTTTAATAATTAGCAGAAACTCCACATGGTCCATCTGACCTAAAATATTTAGCTCTAATCCAGTTGTAGATACTTGGAATTAAATGCATTCAGGGGTTGTGTTAATAGCGCCTTTTGACGAAGTAGTTGTGGAATTGCACTATGAAACCTGATTGCATTAATCCCGAGCTGAAATCTATCTCTGGCTGTTTTACTATTAATAAAGCATGGAGTTTCTGACCTATCAGCAATTATAAATCTACTCAGTTAGCGCGCGGGGCTATTGGAGTGTCATTATTGCAGTAGTCCTACTGCTAAGGTCAGGTGAAAATTGAATTCCAAATAATCAAAGTTATCCCTTGGGTAGGGTTGAAATAGTCCTAAAAGGTTACTTCGATCACTTTGGATAAAAGTTATGTACCCAACAAAATCCCAATTCTCAAACTTGATGGCATAACTATTAGTAGTCTACATTTAAACAATCTATGTACATAACTTTGCTCCGATATATGACTAAGTTACGATACGTTAGTAATATATCAACCGAATTAAGCACATGAGAGATATCAGTCCGTATCCAATTCCGTCCTCGTAACTAAACATAGAATTTTCAACAATAAATTTCGAAACAAATATTATCAATTAGCAGTCTGTTTTTAACTTAATCTTTGTGACAAACTCAGAATTAAACGCAGTCTGATATGAACACATAAAACAGAATGAACACTTATAAAGGCACAATACAATACAAAAGAAATTAATGCATTAGCAAACAGTTCGCAAAGCACGACAAGGCAATAGGAATTTTAAATCTCCCGGCTTTTATTAATACGGAAACTATGTCCAAACTAAACATTTTTTCCTTTTGCAAGAAATATGTTTGTTTAACTACAAAGATTCTAAGTCTGGTAAACATTATCTACCAACCGACAAAGTTTAAAGTTGCCTTTTAGAAGAAGAGATCGGTCATTCTCATCGTTTGGTTTAGGATCTCTCCTCCTAAAGATTCTAAGTAAATAAACAACCCCGATAATACCTTTGTTGTCACCATGTTAGGTTGCCCAGTATTATCGGAAAAGTTCTAAGTAAATACATGAGGAATAACGCCTTGTTATCACCGTCCGGTATTCCCGGCGTTATCCCAAGTAAATAAAACCCAATACTACTTTCGTTGGCACCTTGTTAGGATCAGGCAGTATTGGGAGAGTTCTTACCCGAAGTCCTGGAGAGAGTTCCTGTACTGTTCACTGCTGATGACTGAATGCTCCCTCATCCCAATGTATGGGCTTTTATACCAATTTTCTAACTTTTTAATAAAGTTATTTTCCCGATTTTCGCGGGAAATTGGTTCCACGTCAGCAAAACGTCACTGAGCCAATTTTAAAACCGCTGACTTTGTATATTCCAATTTGATTGACTAGAACTTTAAATTACAAATCTTATACCCATAAATGACGCTTAAATCAGAGTATATTTTATGATTAATATATCATTATAAATCTAATCTTTACTATTTTCCATTGAAATAATTTTATTTCAATGGAAAATTCGAAATTCTATATTCCATAGACTATCTTAGATATTGTTTATGTGTGCTAAACTCTGCTTTGCTCTATGATTATTGCCCAATGTTTTTCTTCAATATTTGCAGTCAATCCTCCATACTTTAAAAATATTTCTTATTCTCAACAACCACATTCATTTAATAAATACTAGCATTAATTGTACTCTCTATTAAAATTGTTTATCTAATTTAAATTTCACTTAATTCTGTCAGTACGACAATCATTATGCTCAATATATTGCTACTTCCTGGCTACCCCAAGTTGACTCAAAGATTATAGAATATTAAAAAGGTACGAATGTAAACAAAGCAAAGGAATCTCCTGTGTTAGGATTCCAATATATCTGAACTTGTTTGGAATAATTGCAAATAGAATATTTGCTCGGTAAGTAAATACTAATCCCCCCTTCTATGGCACAATCCAAACATCCCTCGGCAATTGCATTGCATAACCTAACAACAATAACATTGGTTACAACTCTTACTTTTCTGCTTTAACAAGCAATAACCAAATGTTATCTTGTTACATATTTATATGGTTCCATGATACAATTAATGATGCCTTAATAGACAAGCTCTAATCCATACTTGTTCACATTTCAGTTAATAAACAATGGATGCGTATACAGCATTTATATGAATACAATGGGTCGCCGACAAAGGAAATTTTCCAAGATCCATTCATAAGAATCACAAATCCTGTGCTGTCGGCCAATAAAGACAAGAAGGCTTCCTATATAACGTGTGTTTAAATTCGGAAGATCCAAGAGTTGCAGCTAAATGAAAAATGAGATATTTATTACAAAACATAACCTTACTTTGAACAAGAAGTGGATTTTTGACCATAACCTTTAGAGTTTAATACAAAATGGAGTCTGTCTCAAGCTTTGAGTATTCCAATGACGATTTTTTTTATGAAGCAGCTTCAGGATGAGAATGTTGACGAGGTGCTGGGTTTGGTACAATACTTTCCTGACACTCATAGGCATCTATTCATAAAAAATCGCATGTATACTGTAGTCTCGCTGTACATTTATCATGTTTGTATTTATGTCTATAAAAATCTGCAACATTACAAATCCAACAAGCAAACAAGAAGGTACCCTTCTCGAAGGAACTTAGACATAGAACTTCCAAAGTCTCATTCCGCGCTATTTAGAAATAGCCTGAACTACATAGCTATTAAAACCTACAACCACCTAGATGAGTCAATAAAGAAGTCAGATAATCTTACGGAATTCATACGGAAGCTAAAAACATACCTGAATGAAAGACCGTTTTACAATTTAGACGAGTATTTTGGAAAAAAGTTTGAAAATACTAAACAATAAATTATGCATGACATTTAAATTAGTCTAATCATACTAGTCACTCAAGTACTGTTATTTTAGTCCTCACATACACTTTTTATAATTTATATTTTAACTGTCCTATTTATACAAAATAAAATAAAATAATGATTATTATAAGTTGATTTTACACTTGTTCTGACATAAGTATTTTATCTTTTACTGCAGTAATGTACAATTACGTCTATTACCCGCACTGAACTTTTTCTTTCCTCGGCCCAAAAGTCGCATGAAGATTAGTTTAGTCGCAGATCGAAATATTTATATTAATTAGAGACGCCATGAAAACTGTTTTACCGCGAACGGGAGGAAGTTTTTAATAAAGGACAAAATGTGTAAATTCTTGGCTAGCAACAGAAGTCACACGGTATACAGATTTAGTTGAAACAAAACAGAAAACATCATTAATTGTTACTAGGTACTATTTTACTGTAATGTACAATGATATTTGCTTTCAACAATGTAATCACAATCAGTAACGAGAAATTTTAGCATAAGGAAATCTGTTCGTTAAAGTTTATTTGAATTTCAAGGCAAACAGTCATGCTTATTTTTTTTAAGTTTTTCTATATTAACGAGTTCCTGTGAAGCTCATGGTTACCATAAAAATCGGACACAAAGGTTAATTTATGAAAGAAAAATGTAATGTGATCGACTGCAATGTAAGCAGGATTTGAAACCAGCGACCCATCGTTTCCTTCTTCTTCTCTCAACTGAGCTATCACATCGTTACGTCAACACATCGAATATTTGATTCCATAACCCTACACTACTAGAACACCTTCTGGATCATTTGTTTTTAAAATTCTTTAGCACATTAGCCATGCTCTAGGATGTGCATTTTACGTCTATATTCAACTATATAATCAGTTTAAGAGCATCATTGCTACTGTTTTATTGTTGTACACTGTTAAGTTACGAAGTGCTGTTTCTAACTTGGGGCCATCAAAGTTAAGCGAATTACTCCAAAGTTGCCGTTTGCAAATTACATGACAAACTAATTGATGAGGTGAAGGTAGACTGATGATTGGAGACCGAGATATCTGTACTAACTTTTGCTAGCCTTTGACAATACATAATTTTGTGCCAAATTTGCCTCATCCAACCCAAATTTTTCATCCGGGAAAATTAACCATAGGTTTAATTTTTTTTAACAGCATTTCTCTTTCCTTAGGGTATTTTCATCCTTAACTTGGCAGGTTCGGTAAATAATAATTTACCTTGTTTCTTAATGAATAAAATTGTACCTTATTTTGTATAAAACAAGAATGGTGGACTTAATGCCAAATGACTTCCACGGAGATTGCCATGTTTATGGGAAATTTTTACCTGACTATGGCGGAAGAAAACAAAGTGTTATGGCTTTTAATCCTGCGAAGACAAGGTTGTCCTTTACCTGTAGTATATTAATAATAATACATAAATACAGGTGATCAATCCAAATGTCAGTAGGGAGAAAACGAAAATTATAAGAGATAGGAAAATCTGTTTTTAGGAACCATGGCGTCAATTTGAAATTTAATAGAAACTGCATTATTTAATTTGAATACCCGGGAATTGAACCTGATTAAAATTCTGTAAGTATTGCATGTGGTATTGTCATATTATTTAGAGCGGTTTTGAACGGGTTATGTATGAGATTTATAAAAAAAAAATGCAGTATTTATTAAATCTAAAAATTACACCATGGTTCCTAAGAGCAGATTCCCCTATCTGTTATACATAGTTTCTGACTTTTCCCTACTCACCCATTTGGATTGATCACCCGGTATACATGTCGCAGTCATCTGGTTGAATCTGCTATTTGATTGAATGACTAGCGCGTTCATTGAATGACAACATTCAATTGAATGAATAAAGGACCACTCGTCAAGTTGTTTCATATAACTTTCAACGTTTTGACTGAACGTTATTTAGCATTTCAATCACCTGACTGATTTTACGTCTGCTCTGTTCAAAGGGCTATGTTGCAATCCGCTATCTAGTTGGACGTTGAGTGACGCTTGTTCAATCAAGGTTCGGCCTAGTCATTCAATTGAATGTTGTCATTCAATGAACGCGCTAGTCATTCAATCAAATAGCAGATTCAACCAGATGACTGCGACATACATACTCAGGCGTTTTAGCCAAGTATACGAACCTATGGCAACGGTAACTAAGTTTCTGACAACTTTGGCTCAAGTTGTGAAAAAACTACTTCAGACTGTAAAACAGTGAGTGTGTGGTAATTCTATCTGAATAGTTCTATATACTTTTAGTTGGCATTGAACTCTGTCTGTTTTTTTCATGAATCACAAATGATCGCTGAAACAAAAGGAAATCGACATAACTTGAATGATTTTTAAATGTCTAAATCGATTTTCTTGACTCGTACCTAAAAACACCTAGAAAAAGTAAAAAAATCGGATTATCCGTTTACGAGCTACGATGTCACAAATAGACTTGCCGAAACACACGTTCACTGCTGTAAAGTAGTGCGGATAGTAGATCTGAATATTAACGTATTCACATAGAGGTCGCTAAGGTGTAAAGCTTTTCAAAGATCGACACACAAAGCATAAGGAACAATTTGAAAGGTTATTTGGCGTTAGGGTGGTGGAAAGGTTAACACGTTGGGCCGTTAATCCAGAGGTACCGGGTTCGAATCTCGGTCTCTTCCGCTAGGTTACGCATTTCAATTTTTCTTTGTACTTTGATCTTTTGTATCAATAGTACAATATTAAAGAAAAATAAATAAATAAAATATTAAAATGTTTATTTCAGAAGATGTTTGTAGAGCTACTATCACAGGGTTTAAACGCAATGTGTCATGCTATACTACGTTCGTCTACGAATTCCTAACTAGATTTGGGTAAGTGCACGGAATCAAACCCGGGACTTTGCAGATGTCAGGTGTATCCTCAGATCGCAAATGGAGTTATGGACGCGAAGAGCCGGCTACTGTGGTAATACTCTTAAATATTAATTAACCAATAACAAATAAAAATAGTATTATTATCTTATGAATTCAATAAGTAGTATTGTATTAATTGTAAATGATTATTTTGGTACTTAGCGTATAATTTGAACTCTCAAAGCCTGAGATACAGGATTGCTCTGTATAGATGTAAGACTTTTTATGCTAATTGTTATTACTATGATTTTATGAATAAAGGTTATTATTATTATTATTTATTATTACTCTGTGCCGCCATTTTTGTCAATTTAAATTATATTCAGCACCGAAGTTAATATTGATAGGCTAGATAAGTTTTTAATACTTGGTCGTTGAAATCGTAAATTCTTAACAAACTTAATATTAGTATTGATTATAACCAACCTACATAGGTAAACCTACATAAACCTAGTGACCAAGGAATTAATAACGACAGGCCGTGATGTGCCGTAGTCTTCAACGATACGACGTCGCAACGTCACACGTTGGAACGTGACACAACACGATATCGTGTTCTAGTATTTTCATCTATTGACTGCTCTATATTAAAATAATAATATAACCGCTACTACTAATGCTAACTATACAAAGTATGTCAGACAGACAAAAATGAACAAATCGGTAGCGCCTGCTCTTCCCGAATCTTCACAAGGTACGAATGTGGTACTCATATTTGTCCAGGAGTGAGGTACACCACGTATAATCAGTACTTTTGACATTAACATTACAAATTAGGTAAAAACCAAATGAAACGTAAGATGTACCTCTGACGCCTCTGTAGCGTCTACTCTCCGCCAATCCATTACGCCCTCGCGTCCGCGTTAATTGAAAAAGCAATTAAACCCAAGCCCCGTGGAAACAACTATTCCAGACACCCTTCCAGGCGCGCCTTAATGGGATCTTCTGCCATATATCTTCGGGATATCTCGATGATATTAGAAGTGCAGCCCAAAAAATAGATTTTTGTTAGAAACTTGAGTCTGCGGTGGCACTAGGGAAGAAGTGTCTACGAGAAAACACTACGGCAGTAGGACATTTGCCGTACCTACCTATTGGTAAAATTATTAATTGTAATGTAAGCAACATTACTAATCCTTATTTTTTATTAACGTTTCTCTTTCTACGTATTACGAAAATGTCATCATCGCAACGCCACAGTTACCAAATTGAAAATCTTCTTCCGCCTCGTTTTTTTTTTCAAATGAAAACTAAAAGCTGGCGACAAATTAGTTTCGAAGTCTCGGCTCATATCAGCTGTCAGAAATGTGTAGCAACTTATTACAGTTCTGTCGAAACTGGCAACTTGGGAACAGAAATATTTATTCTCGTGCTTACAAATGAAGGCACATTTAAGTACAAATATTGAGGTGCCTAAGTCCTTCTGCTCATGATCTGCATTGGCAGTATATTTAATTGGGAATTATTCAGGTATGCTTAATTAAGTGTGTTTGACACGAGGTGTGCGAGAATTTCCTTCAATTGTAGGTTTAGGGAATTGGCATATGTAATTTACAACGTTATTGTAATGATAAAATATGTCTTTAACATATTAATAATGAACAAACTGCGTTTTCTATATTTATTGTCTAATCATTATTATAATCATCAGTTTCAGATACTTATTTGCTCTGTTGAAGAAATAGGCGCTGTTGCAATAATTACCGATAAAAACAATTAATAATGTTTTTTCTTTACCATGCCTGTCTCATTTTTAATTTGTTTTTCTTTATTATTTAAGGGTCCAATTTAAATAAACCCATATCAATAAAAAGTTTCATGAATGTTTGCCAATTTATTCAAGCAAGATATCGGTAAGAAATATTCAAGACAATGCTAAATTTAACGACAAAAGAATACGTTGAATGACATACATACATTCATACAAACCATTAAATTCTGGTACGTAAAGGACAGCTTCAAAACTCGCTGACTTTTTGACTAATGGCCTGTGTCAAATTTCATACTAAAATTGTCAGCTATTTTTGATGCTCACTGTACTAAAATGTTCAGTGAACTTCAACGTGTTAACTCCAAAAACTCGTTTATGTTCTCATTCAATTGGAATAACACTGTATTTGCCGAGTTCACCCGAGTAAGAAAATTATTTATACAGTGCTTCGTTTCAGAGCGATACAAGTAATGATGGAAGAATTCGCACCCTTGAGCATACCTTTAACATCTGATAAACGTTTAATAAATGCGCTTATGCAGCAAATCGAGGTTTCAAATATGTCAACTTATTTATACAAGTCTATTTTGAAGGGTCATAATTATATGATTAATACAAAATACCGAAATATTAATTGGGATTACGACTCATGTTAAACGGCATAAGAACAGTACGAGTAACAGTAATTCTTCCGAATATTGTTGATGTAGAATTTAGCATCAGTTATATGAATACAATTAGCACAATATATGTATTGAAATAATGAAAAAAAAAATTATATCATTTCCTCACACATTTTATGATTTTTTTAATCCAAAAGAAATTTTAAAATTGCACAATAATTGTATGTCAGCCATGAACACTTTCGGGCGAGCACACTAATAGCGTGTGTCATAGGCTTAGAGAAACACATAGTAGGCCTAGAGAAACATATAGAATGACATCACGAAACCAAAGACCAAAACCTAATCAAATGTGCGGAGTAGACTATCGGTATATCGACGCTAAAATCAGAGCTCGGAACCGATCTAACTGCAGCGAGGCGTGAAGGAGGGAGACGTGATATCTCCGAAACATGATTATGGTTTTTTTATGGTCACATTTCAATACGTTTGACTACAACGATAAGGAGTTCTGTCGTTCTGTCATAGTGAGATTTAAATTCTGTCTATAGTGGTTTGGGTTCATAAGTCATAAGTTTTTTTAAGGACTTATAGATTAATATTGTGATCCGACTATCATGTCACGCAGTGACATACAAATTTTAAGAAGAGAAAAACAACAAAATACAATTAAGACTAAAATGAATATAAGTTTTGAAATAAAAAAAATACTTACACAATTGTTAAAAAAATACTTACAAAATACAATTTAGACTAAAATGAATATAAGTTTTAAAATAAAAAAATACTTACACAATCGTTTTGTACTTATTCATATTTATTGACTTTATTGGTCTAGACTAGGCCCGTATGGCAGACAAAAAGTCTGCTGTTAACTAGGAACGGTACAAGAAGTACCATTTTTACCGATGATCATGAGTAATTTAGTAAAAATTGCGACAAAAGTCCAAAAATATCAGTAGTTTGAATGCATTTGACATTCGTTATGAGCTCACTCGACACTAGCGCCCCAAGCGGTGAATAAAAGCGCGATAGCTCTCATTGTTGAAACAGCTATTCACAGAATGTGATGCTTTGTGCGATGCACTGATGATACACGTATAAAATATCTGTAATCATATGTAGGTCTCAGATTTGGCTTCGTTTGCTTACATCATGTCTATTTGCTTGACAGCCCATTATATAATGGCCTGTACTCTAAAACACATACTACTACGTCACGTGACTAAATAATATCAGGAACGAACAAGACGTGGCGATATGCGTATATCGATACCACAATACAAGTAGGAGTCTAGAGAGGGTGATATTAGATCGCACGAAAAGCGAAATTACGGCAAGTTGTGCTATACTGGCTATATATTTTATTTTCCCTTGCACTAACACCCAAGCTCCTTCGTTTGCTCTGCTCCTTTGTAAAATCCATTTCCGCATGTATTTACGAGAAACTATTCTTTAAAATAACCCCGCAGCAGTAACGCCTCGGGCCACTTTAAAACAAAAGACGCGATGAAAGAGCCTTAACAAAGAAGGAATGAAGAGCTCTAAAATGGGGGAATATATGGAATGTTGGTGAAAATTCTCGCCGCAATAAATAGTTTAAGAACAGTACGTTAACATAATTAAGGAGTAGGACAGCAGTTACTTACAATATTATAAACTTATTCCGTGCATCAATAATTTTCAACGTTTCAAACATGAAGCATCGATAATTTCATTTATTTCATCTTAATTTTCTGGTGACTGTGACTTGTACATACAAATAAAAAAGACTACAGAAGGCTTTCTCGTTTGATCATCGTAAAAATGGCCTAAGAAACTTATTTCATTGGTTGTTTTGTCTATAACGCGACGGACACGTAACGTGGGATGTGGTGACAATTGCGTGGCTCTACAAATGGCCTGCCAACTTTGGCCGAACATAGGCGGAAATCAGAGACAAGTACCTACTCTGATATGCGCTGGTGCGTAATTGGTTATTCGCTTGAGTAAAGGAAATTTAATTCTGTAGCGCAGACGTTTGTCACGTAGCATATAATACAGATTTTTGTCGGGGATTGACTTGTTGTCTGTGTTTCATACACTGTGAATACACACCCCGATATCCCTCGAACACCTCCGACACGCCCAGCCGCCAGCAGTAATGCGCTTACCTCAAGTATTCACTGCTTCTATTTGATATGACTTATTGTCTGTGTTCCATGCACTATGATTTCACACATCGATGTCCCTCGAACACCTCCGGTCCGCCCAGCCGCCGGCAGTAATGCGCTTGCCTCAAGTACTCACTGCTTCTATTTGATATGACTTATTGTCTGTGTTCCGTGCACTGTGATTTCACACATCGATGTCCCTCGAACACCTCCAACCCGCCCAGACGCCGGCAGTTACGCACTTGCCTCAAGTATTCACTGCTTCTATTTGATATGACTTATTGTCTGTGTTCCGTGCACTGTGATTTCACACATCGATGTCCCTCGAACACCTCCAACCCGCCCAGACGCCGGCAGTTACGCACTTGCCTCAAGTATTCACTGCTTCTATTTGATATGAATTATTGTCTGTGTTCCATGCACTGTGATATCACACACCGAGGTCTCTCTAACACCTCCGACCCGCCCAGCCGCCGGCAGTTAAGAGTCCGCAGCAAGCTCGATTCTTCATACAAACGTAGTTACGTCCTTATTTTAATATAACATGTCACATTATCATGAAATTCTCTAAATATAATGAGATAAGATATATCTAGGGCTAAAACTAGTTTATGACTCTTGAAATGTTAATAGAAAGAAAATAGAGCGAGTACAAGTTTTGCATTTTTAGACCCCAGAAAGTTGTTCAGTTTGGCGGCATACTACGACCAAAATATAGTTTAGATTGAAGTCAAAACCTATTTCCGGTGTCAATTAAACTATGCAGTTTGATAAGAAAAAAGATTTATCAAAATTGATCTCGTAGTTTTAAAATGAGAGCGTAACTACGAAAACCTTAAAATAAATTACAAAAAATTGTTGCGAAACTGCAGCGAATTACTCTAGCGCGGGGAACGGTCCGGGGGGGCGGCGGTAAGCACCGCCCGCCGCTAGCGCGCTCTCGCTTTACTGCTAGCGCCCTGTCTTCCTCTAGGTGAAACAACAACATTTTAAAGCGTAAGCGCGCGATCTCAACGCGGAGTTGAGCGGACCTTGCTGCGGACTCTTAAGCACTTGCCTCAAGTATTCACTGCTTCTATTTGATATGACTTATTGTCTGTGTCCCATGCACTGTGATTTCACACATTGATGACCCTCGAACAGCTCCGGCCCTCCCAGCCACCGTCAGTAATGCGCTTGCCTCAAGTATTCACTGCTTTTATTTCATTGATATAATGGTGGAAAGCATATTACTTGACTACAATAATGAAAAAAGATTTTTTAATACAGCTGCTCAAAAAGTGGTACTTTTCGTAGCTGCAAATCGTGCGAAAAGTTGGTTATTTCGAACTAGTGCTTTTTACTTTTCAATTATTTTTTTTAATTTTTGTTGTACTAACACGTCATACCTCATACATCCAAACAAAGGTCAATCACTTTCTGACTTTATTTATTACGTCATGCAGCATTGCAGGTGTCTATCTCATAATTATGCTTAAAATATTTAAATTGCATATTGGATAAATCAAAGGGTTATCTATTAAAAAAAAAACCAAAAACGGTGTTAATAATTTGTTTGAGTCACTATTATTTAATGAGCAAATGAGTATTATGCGTGACAAAAAAGAAATAAAAAGAAAAGTATTGTCACAGATTAGAAAATACAGTATTAAGCGTGACCCACGCGCTGCTTTATAAATTCATAATAATTATGAATAATCGCTATTTTTGTGTACTTATTAAATAATATATATTTATTTACAATTATATGAAATGTAAAGAACTAAAAACAGATTCACGATGTTTATTGTTTAGAATCAATTAAATTACTGTGTAACATTAATCATTATCATATCTCTTCTGAAATATTAAAACTATTTATCTTGATTTGGCTGAATGATGACAGCCGACGCCATCTTGAAAAAAAATATAACAATTAAAAGTAAAACTTTCCTTAAGATTGTTTTAATTATGTGTAAATGACACAAAATATTTATAAAATAAGAGTTTAAGATAGAAAATTATGGATTCTGATGTTACCAGAATAGATTTAACACCGCCCTATATAGGTACGATCCAAGGCAAAAATTGCAAGTGAGAGTATTTTACCCGAAAAAATCGAAAGAAAAATTACATTGCCGTCTATGAACATTTTATTGGCTGGAAACGAGAAAGAGAGAATGATTAACAACTTGAATAAAACTTTAAACTTACCAGCAAAATGCGACCCTTCACAATTGCTCTAAAAAATGTACGTACTCTTAATTTTTATCAGACAGAAATAAATATAAAAGCCCCTTTCAATTACTGGTTTAAATTTGTATTATTGCAATTTTTCGCAAATGTATTAAAAAACGTTGTTTGGTACACGTGTGGAAGTGTCATTTTAACTCGTCCCGAGTCTTGACCCTCGCCTTGCGGCTCAGGCCAAGACTCCTCGGGACTCGTTCAAAATGACATACTTTCCACACTTGTATCAAAAACTACTATTCCCCCTTGAATGCATATTCTAGTAATAAAATGAAGTAAGTAGTAGAAACCACTAACATATTACATAATAATCATTCAATGTCCAGAAGCTCAAGTTGAAAGAGTACTTTTCGACTAGTCTGTCGAACTATTAAATCCGCTTAAACGCTGTAAAAAACAGCAGTTTTAAAATATGGATCGTTGTTCTTCTGTTCCAACGAAGCCAATAAAAAACGCGTTCGGGCAAATTCGCACATCGTCGTATGCGACGCGGTATAACGAGTGCTTTTGTTTATTTTTCGAAAAATTCAATCGCCTTCCAAAGCGGAGTAAAACTGCCAGTGCTTTTTAGAAATAAAAACACCTCTCGCATACCTGCGGGTATAATTTATTTTATCTTTTCCTGCACATTTTTAAACAGATGAATAAAATTATGTTTCTATGTTACTTTACTGCACCGATCACATGATTTGCTAGAGACAGAAATATATAAAATTTCAAGGCTCCGAGTTTTTTTTTTTATTTCCAACATTTGTAACACCGAAGAGTAACAAGCCCAATGTGGATTAAGCCTAAACTAAATTACAATATAAAATTTTCCAAATTTCTACATTTGGTAAAATAAATTTCGTATATTCAACCAACCACACCAGCGGTCGGCGCAGCGCCCGAACCAAACTGGTAGCAGTAAGGTAGGTTAGAATATTTTTTTTTTCGAGGAGGGAGGAAATCCTCATAGGATGGACCAGGCCGGCCAGGCCGGACCTGACAGTATGCCCGTCTATGGGGTGTGGTACCCACTCTTCGCGAGTGGAAGTCACACCCAGCAGCCTACGGACTAAAACCTCCCCCGCTTTTTGTAGAGTGTGATCTGGAACACGCCGCGCTACCGGTATATACATCGCGCATGCACCGCGGCAGCGGTAGGCGAAACGCCAGAACAGCTGTAAAGTAGGTTAGGTTAGAATTGCACCACAACAGCGCGCGAGCCAAGCGAGGGAAGCGTGCATACTGTAGTGTCAGAGGGGCATTTATATTAATTTGGATTTTTAATTGTTCGGTTTATTAAAAATCGGAATTTTGTAAATCGTAATTCGCATTGGTGATTTATCGGAATATTATAAATTCGGACTTTTTATATTCGGTATACTAACATTAGACATTACAAAAAAAAAGATAAAAATAATTTATTCAACAGTAAATAATGCATAACACAAAAGTCAAATTCGCAACGCAGGCATCGTCAGAGACTACAAAATCTAATCAGCGAGATGCTTCGTCAAACAACACACCAATAACGTAACATCCGCAACAGGCTTCGTCGAAGTTATGGATCGATAACATCTGGCAGCGTTTCCACGTTGTATCGCCAATGAAATCTGTTGAACCAGATACGACCCAGAGCGAGGATCAGACCCTCTGTCTCTGAGCCTATTAGGACCCACCTCCCTTATAAAGTCCCTTGCCTTATTAGTACCCCACGGTCCCGCAGTCTCCACTGCCACTGGCAACAAAAAAAAGTTATTTTCGGAAATATTTAAATTGGATTTATGATCATCATCATATATTTAAGAGCTAGGCTCTTGTCGGTGGAGTAATATCTAGCTTATTCTACATTCCGCTTTTTCTTTTACGTCTTTATACATTATTATTTTATATGTATAATGAAACATTTATTTTTTCTTTTATTTGCTCCATATACCTATGTCCTTCTCAGTCTTCCCCTCTTACTTTTCCCTTCTATTTTTGGATTTATGATATATCAGAATAATTATATTCGAAATAATGATCCATTCCGAAATATCTAATTCGGAGTTTTGAAATTCGTGATTCCAATTATCGGTGTTAGCGATGCGCTCATTAGGATTTTACTTTTGTATTTAAATATATTTGTCACTGGATTTTGTTCCTTATTGTATTCGCATTAAGATGTAATTATAATGGTTAATATTTAATGTAAACCCGTTACCATCCAAACGCGGGCAGTCCGCTGCTGTCCGCGAGCCTAATCACGCGACCTCTGTGTGACATTTTTTGTATCTTGTGTTTTTGGAAAATTATACCGTCTTCGTGTCAGTACTCCGGCCTTTTCTTAGCGCTGAACCCCTACTACAACCAACAAAGTGGTCTTCGAACCAGATCATGTACCATACGCCCAGAATGGAAACGCGCAACGCGAAAATGCGCCGAGAACACGCCGAACAGGAGGCGCGCGAGCAAGAACAAAGGAATTCGCAGAGTGAGGTTATCCCACCAGGTGAACAAGCTTCCGACATGAAAGTCGACGACCAAGTGGTAAAGAAAGTGCCTACGTTGTTGTTAAACGCCACGAGAAATGTGACCGGTAGTATAAAGTCGGAACCTATACCGCCACGTGCTCACGGCCACGGCCGTGATACAAAGTCAGTCGTTTCTCGTGTCAGCGCACCTTCAAGCAGCAAAGGCTCACGAATATCGTCGGCATCAAAGGAAGCGAAGCGAAAACAGTTGTTGTTAGAGGCCGCGAAACAGAAGGCCGCGATAAAAATGGACCTTATCGACAAAACTTTGGATGCCCAACTCGCAGCACTCAGCGACGACGAGGAACAAGAGGAATACAGTTCACAAATCGATGGAAATAAGCCTCCTCGCAGCGACGTAGCGGAATGGGTCGAGGCCCAAAGTAACCACAGGGAATCACCTCAGGAGCAGCAATCCTACAAGAATGGTATCATCCTGCATATACCAGTCCCACCGTCGACGACACCCTTGCCGGTGTCCGCCGAGCCCACCGTGTCCCCCGTGCCCTCAGCGCCCTCGGCGCCCGGCCCGGCGCCACGCGTTGCTGGCCTCGCGCCACACGCGCCCGACGGCACAGTAACGGCGCTCAACCACACAGTGCAACTACTAGCTGGCGCTCTAAAGGATCTCTCCACCGCAAATAACCAGGCGCCTACAAGTTTGCTCAGCCGCATCAGCACGCCCAGGGATCTTCCCGAGTTTTCAGGTGACCAGCTGGAATGGCTACAATTCAAACAGTCATACGAAGAGTCTACCGAGGTATGCAAATTTAGTGATAAAGAGAATTTATGGCGGCTACGTAAATGTCTTCGTGGAGCCGCGAGAGATGCCGTCTCGGCTTTGTTTATCAGCGCCACGTCGCCCGACAGGGTAATGTCGACCTTGGAGCTACGTTTCGGAAACCCGGATGGCATTATTTCTCGCATTCTACACGATATTAAAAAGCTACAGCCGTTACAACTAGATTATCACAAAGAAATCGTCACGTTTGCAGTAAAAGTTCAAAACTTTGTGGAAGCAGTGCGAGCAGTCGGACGCGAGGAGTACCTGCACGGCATGAACATCGTCTCCACCATCCTGTCCAAGCTGCCCACTGTGCTTATCTCAAAATGGTCAGACTATAGTTTCGCACTCCTTAAGGACGCGCAGAAATCAAGGTTAGTCATTCTATCGGATTTCCTTAATGACGAGGCTTTAAAGATTTCGACGACTACTAGTTTCCTGACTACTACACGCAACGATCAGCACCGAAACAGATATAGCGATCATTCGTCATCACGCCATCATACTGTTTTGCTACAAGCCGATGAAGGCGTTTCGAAGTGTTTATTTTGCCGAACAACAGTTCATAAGTTAACAGATTGCAAACCGTTTAAACGAGCGCTGCGCAAAGTACGATGGCAATTTGTTAAAAAGAATGGCTTATGTTATAAATGCCTGTTATCAAGGCACGAGCGAGAAACCTGCCGCGCCCCTGCGTGTGATAAGGATGGATGCGGCGAGGCGCATCACCGTCTCCTGCACTACATAGTAAACAAAACCGAAGTACCGCGTGCGTTGTCATCGGAAACGGAATCTACAAAATCCAATTCTACGAGTGGGCCTACTACAAGTGCATCGGTGTCGCATGAACTTGAGTCTAATCGTATTTCCGAGACTTTGACACATATTAACGCGAGTGATCACAAAGTGCTCTTAAAAGTTGTGCCGGTGCGCGTTCAGGGACCTAACGGCATCTTCGACAGTACTGC
This sequence comes from Apotomis turbidana, assembly GCA_905147355.2. Lineage (NCBI taxonomy): Eukaryota > Metazoa > Arthropoda > Insecta > Lepidoptera > Tortricidae > Apotomis > Apotomis turbidana. The sequence continues at coordinate 15,680,108 of LR990292.1, read as the reverse complement.
GTTACTCGACGGCGGTTCATCGGTCTCACTAATAAGTGCCGAACTCGCTCAGCGAGCCGGCCTGCGCGGCCGCCCCGAGACACTGCGCGTTCAGGGTGCCTTTGCTAATAATGAACTTGTGTGTATCTCGTCCATTGTGAATGTGGACCTTACAGGTATGAACAATAAGGTTTATAATATTAAAATGCGCTGTGTTGATGAGTTAAGTTTACCATTACAAACTTTGTCAGTTTTAAAACTTGTTAATTATTCTCATCTGGCAGATATAAAGCATAATTTATGTGTTACTGATTCCAAACCTGAGTTGTTAATTGGTCAAGATAACCATCATCTTTTGTTACCTATACAACTAAAAGTAGGAAAACCGAATGAGCCATCCGCTACTCTCTCCGCCCTGGGGTGGTCCGTGAGTGGGAAAATATGCGTGCCGCGAAGCGTCCGGTCGGTACCGGGAGCGCGTTCATCATTTATTGGAAAATGATTACGCCATGGAGCTGCCAGATACTCAGATGAGGCCAAGAACTTGGTACCTGGCTCACTTTGGGGTTGACAATCCCAACAAAAAGCGTCTCCGTTTGGTATTCGACGCCGCTAATAAGGTAAATAATCTTTGTTTAAATGATTACCTACTCACAGGGCCGGACCTTCTGTCATCGCTTTTTGGAATTATGCTCCGCTTTAGGGAAAACAAAATAGGAGTGACCGGTGACATTAAGGACATGTTCTTAAGGGTTAAAATACGCGCCGAGGACCAACACGCCTTTCGGTTTTTATGGAGGGACAACCCTACTGATGATTTAAAAACATACATTAGTACGTCTCTTATTTTTGGAGCCAATTGTGCTCCATTTATCGCGCAATTTGTAAAAAACTTAAATGCGCGGCGATTCGAGTCATCCATGCCGGGCGCTGTTGACGCAATAATTAACTCCCATTATGTAGATGATTACATTGACAGTTTTCCTGACGAGGAAACTGCAATTAAAATGGTTAAAAATATTAGCGCGATACACAGTGCCGGCAATTTCGAGATAAGGAATTGGACAAGCAATGGTATGGCTGTTTTGGATAGCTTGCCAAAAGAGACCCTAGGCACCGCCGCCGTTAGGTTTAAAGTCGGCCAGCAGCACGAAGGTGAACGCACTCTCGGACTTATATGGTTCCCCGCTGATGATGTTTTAGGATTTGACGTATCATTGAAACGGATTCCCGAGAGTATTATAAATGGAAAGGAACGTCCCACAAAACGTCTAATGCTAAAGGTAATCATGTCTATCTTTGATGTTTTAGGATTCCTAGCCCCATTCACCATCCAAGGACGTATTATGCTGCAACAGGCTTGGCGGTCTCATACGGGATGGGATGATTATATCCCTGATGACATTCATAACAAGTGGCGCAAATGGATAGATTTACTTAAGGTAATAAACAACATACGTATACCTAGGTGCTACAGTGCAGCTGTCGCGCGCAAGGGCGAAAGCGATAGCGAACCAAAGGACACGCGTGCGAGCGAGACGCAAGTCGACTCCGTAGTAAAGTCGCCTTATGTGCTTACGCAACATGCTACGAGCTACGACGGCGTAGCGGCCTCTACGAGTGCTACTCCTGGGACTAGTCATTATAATAATGTTTATAATAACCTAGAAATTCATTTTTTTAGTGACGCGTCTTCCCAAGCTATGTCGGCGGTGGCCTATTGGCGTTGGAGCAATAAAGGTATTATTTATGTTGCATTTATCGCCAGTAAGTGCAGAGTTATGCCGGTCAAACCGCTGACGATCCCGAAGGCTGAGTTACAGGCCGCTCTGTTAGCTGCGAGACTAGCTAACACAATTAAAAAGGAGCACAAACTCGCGCCGCTACGCCGATACTTCTGGTGCGACTCCACTACGGTCATTCAATGGATTCGCAACAATACACGAACGTATAAGACGTTCGAAGCAAATCGGTTAGGTGAGATCGACGAATTATCCCGCGTGGACGAATGGCGGTACATTCCTACGAAGTTGAATGTTGCAGACTTAGCCACGCGGGAAACGTTCGATTTAACCCTACAAGGTGAATGGTTTACAGGTCCATCTTTTTTATACAACGACAAAAGTTCGTGGCCCAAAGATATCATTCCCACAGGCAGTAACGATGATGAGTCATCAATGGAATGCGTAGCTGCCGTGCAGATGTGCGACGAACCTCTGTCCCCGCCCGTACCGGATCCGCAGCGCTTTTCTAGCTGGCTGCGCCTCACGCGCGCCACTGCCGCTGTTTTAAAATTTATTGCCAGGTGCAAAGGTCAAACGAGCGAAATTGACTGCAGTATGATGGAGCGCGCGGAGAATTTGTTGCTGCGCCACGCTCAGCTCGAGTCATTTGCAGAAGATTTGGCCAGAATTAAGAAGAATCTGGCTCTGCACCGTAGCAGTCGGTTGTTAAAATTAACACCGATATTAGACGCAGATGGCCTACTGCGCGTGGGCGGGCGCATTGACGCCGCATCAGACGTGGGCACGGACATTAAAAGACCAGTTATTCTAGATGGCCGACATCACATATCAAGACTCATTGTTCGGCATTACCATGTGAAGGTAGCCCATGGTAACCACGAAACCGTAGTAAACGAAGTCCGACAAAGATTTTGGATACTTCGGCTTAGACCTACTGTTAAATTCGTTTCGTCGAGGTGTATGCTGTGCCGAATTTTGAAATGTAAGCCTGAGGTACCACGCATGGGAGATTTACCCAAGGCTCGCGTGGCACATCATCAGAAACCCTTTTATTACTGCGGTCTGGATTTATTCGGGCCGATGGAGGTTACGGTGGGTCGACGGCGCGAAAAAAGGTACGGTGTATTGTTTACATGCTTAACTGTGCGGGCGATCCATATTGAGCTGGTTGTCTCTCTCACTACCGACTCCCTGATTATGGCGATAAGGCGAATGGCAGCTCGGCGTGGGTGGCCGCGCCATCTACAATCAGACAATGGAACTAATCTGAGAGGCGCGGACACGGAGCTGCGACGATCAATGCAGGCGCTAGACACCGATGTGCTGCAAGCTGAAGGTGTCAACAACAACATGGAGTGGACCTTTAACCCTCCCGCTAGCCCCCATTGGGGTGGGGCGTGGGAACGGCTTATCCGCTCAGTTAAGTCAGCTCTTAAGGTAATTCTTAAGGAGCGTGCACCACGGGACGAGGTGTTGAGTACGTTAATGGCTGAAATTGAGAATATGGTTAACAGTCGTCCCCTGATGCACGTTTCAGTCGAACCTGATGATAGGGAGGCTTTGACCCCTAATCATTTCCTCTTGGGATCATCGTCAAACCTTCCTATTATAGGAGAATTCGACGACGCAGATTTAAACCTACGCAAGCAGTGGCGGAAGGCACAGAGGCTTGCAGACATGTATTGGCAAAGGTGGGTAAGAGAGATTTTACCCGACCTCTTGCCCAGGACGAAGTGGCAGCAGGAGCGGAAGCCGCTCCAAGTTGGAGACCTGGTACTGGTAGTTGACCCCAACTCCCCGCGCAACGTCTGGCCTAAAGGGCTCATCACACAGGTAATCCCCGGAAGAGACGGCCGCATCCGTGTGGTGGAGGTGAGGACGGCGTCCGGGACATTGCGGCGTTCCGCGGCTCGCATCGCTCCTATCCCGGTCAGTGTTGAGTGCTGATACAGCACTGGGGTGGGGAGTGTTAGCGATGCGCTCATTAGGATTTTACTTTTGTATTTAAATATATTTGTCACTGGATTTTGTTCCTTATTGTATTCGCATTAAGATGTAATTATAATGGTTAATATTTAATGTAAACCCGTTACCATCCAAACGCGGGCAGTCCGCTGCTGTCCGCGAGCCTAATCACGCGACCTCTGTGTGACATTTTTTGTATCTTGTGTTTTTGGAAAATTATACCGTCTTCGTGTCAGTACTCCGGCCTTTTCTTAGCGCTGAACCCCTACTACAACCAACAATCGGAATAAAATTGGTCGTATTAAGTACCTAATGTATTGTATCCGGCTCTATGCACTGCAGATTCCAAATGTTAAATGTGTTTCATTTTAATGTACGTTTTCATCCCTCATATCACCGCAATTTTGAAAATTCTTAAATAAATAATTATTGAATCTGCTCAAAAAAAGTCATGAGAATCAGTTTGTCGGCGAATCGGCTTGTAGGCAAGCAGCTGGAAATATGGACAAACAGACATCCGGACAACGGTTTTATTGGCCATTTATACAATTGCATGCTGTATGAACACAGCCGAAAAAGGTGGAACTTTAACATAATATTAAGACATGTAACTAACCCTTTTTCTGCAATAAACATTTACTTATCTTATCAAGCTAAAATGGAGACGCTCCGCTCGCTTCACACGCTTGATCAAAAAAATAATATTCAAATACCAATCCTGACATTTACAAATGAAATTACTTAAACCAACAAATTCAACTTTAATAAATTATTACACATTCTACACTGATCTACGTAAAACATAAGCTTCAAGATTGCCTAGGATTGCATAAATGATAAGTACTTGTGTATACGTACACAGATACGGTTGCCAAACTTTTGTTATAAAAATGTAGTTAAAAACATAATTATTTTCTTAACTTGTTTAAAAAGTTCCTAGGCATTTTCGTGCGCCTGAACTCACACAATATAATGAATGGGTCGCGCGCAGTATCCTCGTTAAAAACTTCCGACAAATATGAGTTTTCAGTGGGATTAAGAGATAACTTCGTTCCGTTGAGCTGAGAACAAGTTTATCTCGAAAACTAGCTAGTGTCTGTCTTTTCGTAGCGTAATACAAATAGGCTATTCATTCTTACTTATGTATATCATCAATATCATCATTTCTAAATTGACACAGCAAGGATTAAATAATAAGATACTGACAACTTTAGTTACTTAAGTTTACTAACAATTTTGGATCATGTTGTCTGAAATAAAAAAAATTGAATTTGAATTAAATTATTACTAAGGGCTAAAACGTAATTACAAGATGTGTGAGCCAGTAAAGTAGGTTAGGTTAGGTTAAATCTGCTACCACAACAGCGCGCGAACAGAGCGCACGAAGCGAGCGTACCGCCGCGCCGCAGCGGTCGGCGAAGGACCACTACACTACCTAACTGCTACCCGTAAAGTAGGGTATTACAAAATAATAGTCACACTGTAACAAAAAATATTTATCAAGGGGATATTATTACTTGTGATTATTCTATTAAATGTTCATTACACGAAACAGGTGATATGTCAAGTGTTGTTATGTTATAAGAAATGAAAATATATATATGATCTGATTTTCTGCCAAATGATAGATAATTCTACCTGATGATCGATTTTATGTGTTGAAATTATATCATAAAATATGTTCTATTCTATTTTTTTTTAAATGGCAACCGGTCACAGTTAAGCGACCATTGTTGCCAATCGCACTCGGCGACTAGATAGAGGATTGATACCACGTTGTACGGTGAGTTGAGAAAATCGTGCTTTTTGTAAAGTGATAGCGATTTACAAAAAACCACACGGACAATCGGGCCTTGACCCATGAAGGGCTATGTACGCTTCAAGTTGAATTCTTCATTAGCTATTCACACATTCGTTTGATCACTGCACAATATGCTATCAATACTACATATTGAACAACAAAAATTAATAAATAACGAACAACAAAACTTAAACGCATGCGGCCATCTTGAGTCACGGACCGGAAGCCTAAGATATGTGGTTCGATACTGTGAAATTGTGAATACATATTTATGACAACGATCGAACGATCACTTTGTTTAAGAACTATTTACACACCCCACCAGAAGCCCTAAAATTGCTCAATTTACATTCCATTTACTGGTTCTTCTAACAATGTAAATGTCACGTTTCAAATCAAACTAACAGAGAAGTAGCAATCAAATTCGATTTGCAAAATCCAAGAATAATCCCACCGTTTAGTAATATCGCACGCTTTGGTAATAATCTCTTGAGCCGTAAACTTAGAGCCAGAATATTTACGAGGTGTTCCGATGCGCGTGTGGGAACACAGTGTACTTATATCATACAGTAATTTAATATGATTAAGTATAATGTATCATCAATTAAACTATTTGAATTTACAATTATTAAAAATAATAGTAAATTCTAAATGTCAAGTTCATTTCATTACGATTATTCACATGCGCAATAATAAAAAAATGTTGAATTAAAAAAATATAAAAAAGGAAATATAAAATAAAATTAAAAATTCAATGGATTAAATTCAAAAAGTTTAAATGTCAATCATGTAAGAACCCCTCTTTAGAGAAGGTGAAAGCCTAGGATTTTGTATACAAAATACATAAATAAATTTCCACCCCTTCGAGCGCGAGTCACTCACACTTGGACTGTTTTTTTACACTGTTTCTCCGTTTAATGTCTTCTGCTGATCAGGCAGAGTCAGTGAATGTCAGGTAGAAATATTGATGGTTCTACGCTGATCGAAAGATGATATGGCTAATGGTATCTAATTGGTATTGTGGCGACTGCCAGGGGATAACTTCAGTGGTTTAATAAATAGCAGCGAGAGGTACTTTAGATTACTTTATTGCCCGAAGGCCAGATAAAGAATAACTACTACATTTTATTTCATTGACGGATGTCACGCGTCTTATTCTAAATATAAAACAACTTTACTTCTTAAATCAGTGGCCAGGCACCGATCGTGAAGATACCATCTTCACATTTCCCGCCGTCTCGGGATAGACGAGGGACGTTCGTCTTACTATATAAACGCTAGACAAAACTACTCCTGCCTAACATATTAGAGGTCCCTACCTATGCAGGAATACCCATACATTCATACCCAGATGGTCTCTTGCTAAGAGATAACCAGGGTCAGGACATGAACAGACACTAGCCTATGGCATGTTACGTAATCTGACATGTTGTCTGACATTGGCTTTGCCTTGACAAAAAACCTGCTAAAAAGGCAAGGCACCAACTTATCCCGAATGTTATTCGACTAATTAATAAAGCATAGACCATTCGATACATCAAGCTTCAACAATTTAATCGCCTAGTGTAAAACCGGCTAACCCGATTAAATCGTATCGAATGTTCCCACCTTAACTGCCTGGAGTATGACATATGACACACGTCGCATGCTCCAAACAATTGTACCACGATATGTCACTGCCCTTATATTAGATGCCTGACACATTGTCTATGACACTTGTCTCAAACATCCATACAGAACTAACAAATAGTGACAACCGTCTATCACTATCTTTATATTAGAATCCTGGCGCATATATATTAAATATGCCCCAGAAATCTGTACCATCGAACCAATACCTTTTATCCTAAATAAATATCTGGAATAAATATTTCTACTTTATTCCAAATATTTTTACCAAACTTAAATAAAAATAAATTATAACCTCATAATTGATTTTACGACCATAGACCAAAGCAGTACACGTCATATTGACATGTCAAAATGCTATGTCACTGTCGAAAAATTAATTATTAATAAGACACGAAACGAAAGTTAATTTTATTGAAACCCTACCTAACTCCTAGTTAAAAATTATTAAATTAATACAGACGCAACAACAAATAAAAATAAAAATAACAATCTTCAGTCTGCAGTTGGCCCGATGTAGGTTACATGAAGTCCTTGGCACCACAGCCAAGACCTCATGTTCCTGCCGCCCCTGGAGGATGAATGCGCGAGGCATTCAGTCACACCAGCAGCTGAAATCCCAAGGAACTGGGACAGCTATGGCCCTTGCAGTGTTGGATTACATGAAAAAGAAAAACATATTAGTATACACAAATTAAAATGCTGGAAATAAAGTGTTATAATTAATTATTGGAACTCTGTGAAAGTAATAAGTTAAAATCATCTCAAGTAAAGGTATTGAAAGTGGAATCAATTCAAAGTGCAATAAATTTATAGTGCAATAAATTTATAGTGCAAGTAATAAAAAATTATGCTTCCTATAGTAATATCCTAGAAATGGAGCTGAAATATAGTAGAAAGAAATAAAGAAATTAAATTATATTTACAACGGCGATAATTATAAATGCAACAAACAATTGCATCCAAGTACTGTCAGCCTGAATTAAAAATTTCTGAAAAATAATAGTTTTATTATTTACACCCTAGAAGTATAGAATTGTTTATATTAATTAGAATTAACGATTAAAGAATTTCTTTAATCTGTTAACATGAATTATCACGTTCTTGGCACGACCATTAGGAGTGAGTTTTTGCACCACATAATTCAATGAAGACAATCGGTGAATAATCTTGTATGGTAATAATTTATGCACAACAATTATTTATTATTTGTAGGACCATACTAATATCTAGAACTATCATACACCTAGCATAATTATTATGAGACAATTATTTACATCCTAATAAACACATATTCTACAAATTATATATTATGGTTCATTATTGCCTGATTGAAGCGTTGCGTCTTGGACAGCATTCACGGTGTCCATGGCGTTCGTCGGCGTTTGATCGGCCATCCTCGTACAGGCTTGCTGTGCCCGATGTTGCATTTTCTTGACGAGCACTCGATCCGGCACAGCACATATTGTGGAAATAAAATTTAACAAGCAACATATTATGGTACTAATGACATTGGTTGAAATTGATGTCTTCCACTCTTTAAGAACATTTGTTACATCATTTGACAACACTGAAACTGAATGTTTCTCACTAGTAAAATTGTATACTTTCACTGACAATTGCTTGTCTGATGTCAACAACGTGTGCTTCAAGCGTAAAGGAACAAATTATTGGGGATTCTTGCGATTTTCGCTGACGATGATAAAATTCTTGTACATTATTTTTGGCTCGACGATAATTCTTCGTTTAACTCTGATATAACATCCTCAAACGATGTCTAAAATTAATCTGTAATACGGTCCCCAAATAATTATACCGTAATTGCCATTTGTGATTATTTTATTTCGTATTTTCACACGGGCCAATATTTATACGTCGGAAAAGCCATTAATTGTGCTCGTCTCCATTTTCGTATGGAATCCAAACAAATCAAATGCACAAACAGATTAAAATCGCATGGGAAGAAAAATAATAATGGGTGATTCAACTTCGCGAAGATTCGTCAACTTCACCCGTCTGTCGAACTCGCTTCTTCACGGCCCTTCAGTGCCGTCAATATACAATACCACAAATGTGCACTTATTCTTTATTGTGCTTCGTGCGCTTAAAGACGGTGCGCTTCGCTCCTGTTCGGCTTCTATGCAAACCGTAAGCTTTCAGTACGTAATTTTCACAGTTGCCCGAGAATCTGTGGACAAAATTAATTGGGAGCGGGGAAACTTTCAATACTCGCGTGACTCTAGTTAAAAATTTCGCAGACTCCACCAAGTGTGGCGACTGCCAGGGGATAACTTCAGTGGTTTAATAAATAGCAGCGAGAGGTACTTTAGATTACTTTATTGCCCGAAGGCCAGATAAAGAATAACTACTACATTTTATTTCATTGACGGATGTCACGCGTCTTATTCTAAATATAAAACAACTTTACTTCTTAAATCAGTGGCCAGGCACCGATCGTGAAGATACCATCTTCACAGTATATTAAAAGCAATCAGACCGAATTAATTGCCTATCCGGTCCCAGGCGATTTGATAAGGTTATAATCTTAGAATAAATACGCCTAAAAACCTAGTCAGCGCTTAAGTGAAGCCAGTTTTGGTAAGCCACCGCCTGTCACGGGCTTAATTTCGTCCATGTACGCATCCGTCACAACATCAATGTCACAAGCAAAACGCCTCTGATATTAGGTTCGTAAACACGCACACATAAAACCAAAACCTGCTTCGTCGTGTTTGTTCTCGCCTGTTCTCGCCTACAGGTTGCATTTCTCAACGTATACAATATTTTAGTCGATTCAGTTATTTAGGTGTTTTCAAAATGGCGTAGATATGGGGGTTGAAAACGTAAAAAATTACAAATTTCAGCCATTTGACAAAAACACAATTTTTCTCTGTCAAAGTTACATTTGTGCGAACTACCATTTTATAAATTTGGATCAAAAAAATAAAAATAAAGGTGTACATACATGCCAGAAGGGTATTAAGTTGTAATTAATGTTATACATTTATGAAACACGTAATATCTCCTTTTTTAATGTGGGTACAAACACAACCACAAGATCAAAGCTTAAAGAAACATTGAAATAAGTTACCTGGTGGAAGAGACCGGGAATCGAACCCGGTACCTCTGGATTGCCGGTCCAGCGCGTTAACGCGGTAACTCATTAAAACTTTTCTTTAAGCTTTGATCCTTGTATCATGGTTTAATGTAATTAATTTTGTTCAGAAGAAATATTAAATATTGTACAATATTAGATTTTGTAACTACTAGCCTGATGGAAATTGCAGATTTAGGACTAATGCAGTGTGCTCTCGTTGTTATTATTATTAAAATTGGTTTTAAGCTTGCGATTTGTCTTTTATGAGACTTGATTTTGGTCGGTATCTATTTACCTCACAGCCGTTTAAAAATACCATTTATACGCATCACTTACTCTAACTACTATTATGAATAAAACACAATTTTAGTTCAATTTTATTGTCTTTGGTTATACAAAAACATGGATTAATTTTTAAAATAATTTACAAAAAACACATTCATTATTTAATAAATACACCGTGTTGACTAAATTGTACACTGATAATAATAAATCTATATTAATTTGCGAGATTTAATACTATTTTGACACTTCGTACATTTGTTCTTTCCATAAGAGCGGGTTGCACAAATTTCACAGTCTGGTTGGTCACTTGACTAAGGAAGGGAAAATAGCAATAATATCCAAGAGTAACATAAAAGTAACATAAATCTTGAGTGCACGAAGCATTCCAAATGTGGCCTGACAGAGCGTTACCACCGGCTCACAAATCACCCGGTAGGTACTCACTCCATCCTCACCCAATACTCGATTTATACTTGCTCGCAAATTTGGTCACTCATACCAAGACCTCAAAAAGCAGGTCGAAAAATGTTGTACATTTGGTCGTTTTAATTGCGATACAATAGCAATATCTTTACTTTATTACTATGAAATACCCTTCGTAGTGCTCGTTAATAAAAATTAGGTTTACAACATTATTATTAAAAAAACTATTGGAATGTCATGGGATACGTTTTTTTACATATTATAAGAAATATTTGGCACTGCCTACTCACATTTCATGCACTTACGTATTAAGTAAAAATCCATCGAATAGGTATCTACCTATCTATTACTCTTAATATTTGCCAAACCTATTAGTTTCCTTTATATATTTTTTTATTTTAGGTACATCACTACAAATACACGACAATATTTTTAATTAAATATTTCAGTTCGTTTTACTCCCTTGTCATTTAGTTTATGATTTTAAAATCGACGTCTAAAAATTACTTTAATTAAACACAGGATTTGGTTATACATAGCATACATACCTCAAATATTTACTTGTCTGCCAACATTTATGTATGCTGTTTAGCCATCGATATTGCCCATTAAAATAATAAAATAACATTGGCTATGTTTCTTAAACAACTGAAATTTAAACACATATTATTATAAATTGTAATAATCGTGATACATATGTAGTACTTAATACAGTACAATGTACTATGGCTCTTTTAAACATCTCATAGCGACAATCAATGAATAAATAACCCGACTAGTTACTTTTCAGTCGACTCCCAGCAATATTGTGACAAGTGCTACTAATTTATTTCACTGGTAACGACAAATTTTTGGTTACTGACGTCGAAACTCAGTGAATGTCACTGATGTAATGACGCATGCATACTGTTTGTAGCGCCACTATCCTAGGGCTAAACTGCAACCTTAGGCTATTAATTACTTAACAAAAATTAAAACGTATTATTCATAAAAATATTGAATAAATTACGTTATATCCACTTGAAAAAATACATAATTTTTGTAAAATAAAATGTATAAATGATTCTTTAGGATTTAGACAATTAATTGTACGGCATATTTTTTTTATGAGCAACCTTAGAATAAAAGCTAAAATCACCGATTAAACTAGTAGCGCTTAACGAAATTCATGTCACTTGGGGAATGAGCAAATATTTGAGGTAGCTATAATGTTTATACACATGGAATGTGTGATATAAAGGAGTATTTTGTAGAAAATTGCTCAGAAAATAATAGAAATTTCACTGTAATATTGCAAATTATTAGTAAATTTTATACGACTAAAATTTCGCTAACTATTCGATCGCCAAATTGATTAATTTAATTATACGTTTACTATTAAAAACGATCACTTTGTACATAAATTTGTAATAATAATGTTACTTAATTTTTAAAATACGTTAAATCCGAAAAAGCGATTGCTATCAAAGTTATTGCGAGAAAGTAAAAAAGTGCACGAAAACAATGAAGTCGATATATCAAGATAGTTGGAGCAAAACACTTAATTCCTAGCAAATAGATTAAGAAGTCTTCAAGACTCTCCTATGATAGCATTATATCATACTTCTATATACGTCAATGCTAGTTACCTATCAATGTTCCGAATTATGTAAGTCAGATATTTCATGTATCCAATTTTCATTGGTCAAAAAGCAATGTTTTTCAGAAAAAATGAAAATAAAAAACAGTTTAGATCTGTATCAGATATACTTTTTAGAAACCACAAGTTTTTTTTCTTATTCTTACAACAGCTGATACAATAATTAATGAACTGATACTACATAATATTTATTATCGCATCAAGTTTTGATTTGCCAGATTACCTGTCAAGAATAAAATACCAAATAGGGAAATACGCAACATTGTGAACTCAGCGCGATTTCTTTATATGGGGTTATTTCAATCATAATTCTCGAAAAAAAACATTTAAAAATATGTTTTTTGGATTATATAAATATCTAAGAAACACTGTTCGGACTTAAAATAGGTAACCGCCCATGGTGTCTCAGGTTTATTAATCATATCAATTATAGAACCAGTGGATTCTCGCAGTCTTATTGAATGCTATTGACGATCCAGTTGATGATACGATAAACTGCGATCATATTATTTTGCATTTTATCGTTCTATTGTAATTTTAATTAAAACATAAACAACTTTTGCAAGTTTTATAATATTTCAAACAAACCAGGAAAGCTATAAGTATAAATCATGTGTTTATTAGACGAAGTCCATAGTTTTAGCAAAGGGTTGCCGTCATCTTCATGTATATAGCATCTTTAGTAAATTTTAGTAATACAAATTTGTCGCTCACACGGCGGTTCCATAATTGAGATGATTGAATAATGCAAAACACTCGAAAAAAATTATCCATCTCTAGAGGGAGACGCCTAATGGCTCTACTTCAAGGAGGACGGTAAGAAAACTGTGAAAACAGATTTTGTATTTTTATAATTTATAACGAATGACTGATGTTATCAAAACAAAAATGAAGGGCAAAGAAGAAAAACTACACAGACAATTGAATCTGCGAAGTCACCTTATAGAAAAAAAATATCTGGATCCAGCGAGTTTTAACCCTGTTTTAAATGGTCATATGATGAAGTGAGAAATTTAGTGTAGTAAAAACAATTTGAAGAAAAAAATAATTAAGCCAGTTTTTCCCCTTACCGCTTCAAGTTGTTTCAATTACTCCGACCAAGTAAGACGGCAAATATAAATTGTTTGGAATTTGTGTGATTTTAAATATCGTTTGTGTATATTTTATATTATCGGTTTGTACTTATTTATATTGCTTATAGTACACTTTTGTCACAGGATTTTACTATAGCCTACTGTGTTAAATAAGAACATTTTGTCCTGGTTAGTGAATTGTAAAATTGCAAAATAAGTTTTTGCGCTAATTTCTACATCTGATGTCTTCATAAGAAAATGTAACTTCTTACTCAAAAAATATATATTCTTCCGCAAAACATTATTTCTTCAAAACATCAAAGTTATAACTCTGAAATGATGTATGTCGGTTGTTGGTGAATGAAATAGAATAAAAGTGATATAATCCGGCAGTTTGCAAAAAAAATACAGTAAATTCAAGTGACAAAATGTAGACCACGTTTTTCAGAGGCAATTAACATTTTCAACAATCAAGACGTAGATTCAATCAAAGATATGCAAAATAAAGCGTAAAAAATACGTAAGTTGTAAATATAAATTTATTCTTGTCCAAATACTTTATAATGTATTTCTGTTGCTCCGTCATTCAGGTGGCATGCAAGTAATATATAATAATCTCACAATATACCAGAATGGGTTGCTCACTATTATGAAATGTAGGTACAGTCCGTGAGCTGTCAGATTGCGATTCGGGTTTGGGTAAAAACTGAGAGGTTCTTATCTGGATCGCGTAAGAGCGAGTGTGACAGGTATATCATGCGAATCGCATTCTAACAGCTCACGTACAGTACTTATTGGTATTTTACCTAGTTACAGAAAGTACCCGGAACAAGCCAATAGATAGACATGTTGACTGATGTTGAATTCCACAGCGTACTGTAGTTAGTATATGAATAAAATTAGCTAAATATATCACGAAACAAAGAAAAAAATCTAGAAAAATAAATATTTTTTTGGAAATATGTGACTTCAAAGGTACGCAAATTTTATGATATATTTTTTTATTGTTATGTGAAATCAATTATAGTAGCATTACTATAAAAAAACAAAGGAGGGCTATATCATTCATTTAATATGATGTGTGGCGTCATCCTCGTACTGAATAGTAGATATACAATGCATCGGTGTTTGGCCCCAGAATTAAATTTAAAAAATCAGATAGCCTGCAAAATTCACACTAAGTACTCCCGGGTTGGAAACATGAACGCCTAATTTTCATATCGTTATGTAGCGTTGTGATGTTGTTATCGTATGTTTAATTTTATATACCAAGACCCGATTTCACTTTAGGACGTCGAAAAGCGGTAAAATGTAATAACGACACGTGCCAAATTGAAAAGCTGAGATCATAAAGCAACAAGAAAAGATAAACATTATGGTTCTCATTGTGTAGTATCAAGTGAAATTGGGCCTTGGTACATGAAATGAACTATAATGACACTTTATTCGCTAACTAATTCATGTCAGTTGCGACTTTGTTTGCTATGCCACCCATATGAACGATAAGGTACCAACTCAACATATAATTTCATGAATTTTGAAAGGTGGGCAAAAAACTTCTAAATTTACAGTATTCTACGTGTAAAGAGACGTACGATAGATTAAACCTCACATCTCTTATTTAAAATGGTTGTAAAAAGTTCAAGTCTAGAAGGATATCTACAAATTATTATCACTCTAAGAGACACCGACAAAATAACGCTCGTAAAGGTTAAACTAAGTTACTGTGCGCGTTGACAATACGTTTAGGAATTATAATTAATACCAAAATACGTTACAAATTTGTCATGTGCCAATAAGTCATCATAAGAACCATAAATTTGTGTCGTTTTATGTTTATACCCATACCATTCTGGTTTTAATGATCGTGCACCAACTGCTAGTTTTTGTTTGGCCCTATGGTTGTTTGGTAGATAATGCCTTATGACATTAAGTCCCCCATTTGTATTATTTATCGTGTATTGTACAATAAAGTTTATATAATTAAATAATATTAACATAAAATCTTAGAGCAAAACGGATTGATAGGAAGCCGCCATGTGTTTTTTTTTATGACGCCGTATTTTTGTACAACTATATCTGACAGCAAGGGGGACATTTATCCTCTCAAAAATGCTTATCAGTTTTGGATCAGAAAAGAAGACTCCGGCTTCTCTCACCGGTACTCCAGCATTAGTAAAAAAATAACAGTTCTTAGTCTTAGACCAATATAAAAAAAATACTGTGAATATTTCTATGGGCATTTTATGATTACTAACAATTATTGATTTTGTAACGCATTTTGGTCATACAGCAGATTAAACTACGCATTTTACATCAATTGCACTTAAGTCTGAAAGTATTATTTGTTTTATCAAATAAGCAGAAAAATAAATAGTAGGTATAGTAAAAAAATCTAAGTCAGCCATAAACAGCTTTTCTTGTAAACATGATCCCGTAAGGCCTTTTGTGTCCCTTTAGGACAAATGGAGGACAGTAACAAAAAAAAACGCAAAAATATATATTTTAATATATTCTTATGTTAAAGGTCTCTTCTAACGTCGCAAGGTTGAAGTTGCAAAATCCTAATTCAATGGAATATGATACTTTGACACAGAAGCCGTATCTATGATCAAACATTTACCTGAGTTCCCATGTTAAAGTATCATACTTATTAGAAAATTTTAACCTTGTGACGTAAAAAAAGACTAGGTAAATTTGTGGGTGTTTTTCTCTTGCTTCCGTCTGTCCTAAAGTGAGCTGACTACATGAGTCAGACAATAGCACTCTGGTGTCAAGTTTACTCTTTATGACCATTTGGAGATATTAGAGATTATCTCCCATAGTAGGAGCATATTAAAGAATGGAGCTTAACAATTTTATTCAAAAAAGAAGATAAAAATCAAGAATATTTTTGACAAACAGGACCTAAACACTATATTAATCAAAAAATTTAATTATGCATATAGGATTTTAATATGTTTTCAATATCAAAATGGAAGATCCAAAACCAAAAGATTTATCGCAACCATTATCCATAAGCATGTGTCAAAACGCAGGCACAGATTGGTGATCGGCAATAGCCTAATGCATTTTCGTACTAAATCTGAATGTGGCATCAAGTTTGGTTTATTTTTAGCTATATTAACAGATGTAAACCTATATTATATATATATATTATATATCCACGCCAATTATCTCAATAATCATCAACTATTTCGTCGCTCGTTTGACTTTTATATATCCTCCATGAATATAATTTAAAATTTAGATTTATAATAATGTATGTAAGTTAAACTTGAACTCAATTATATAAATAAAAATTGTAAAATGCGTAATTCTCCACAAATCGTATAAAATTATGATAATTTTAAATCCTAGCTTAATTTAATTATGATATAATACTCTATCTCTACACATATATATATTAGTAATAAATAGGTTAATAAAACCTCATTCACAACAGAGGAACGTTGTACGACACTCATAGATTCGACTTTATATTACATAATTTATGTAGGTAAATACTTACACCCGCTTGTATATGTAATAATCATAATATTCACTATGTCTATTAATACAATGCGATACAAATACCGTATATACTATTTATCGAATTAAATGTCGCTTTTTACAATATTAATCTTTTTTTAAATATTTAAAGTACATATATTTAGAATTTAAATATATCGCTTTTATTCTTGACACATAAGATTCATTTTATAATAATTTTCAGTAGACTAGTCACAGAAAGTGATACAATAAGGAAATCCTCTAATTTGTTCATATCGTTGTATGCTTAAGCTTATAACTTTAGGAAATTTTAAATGACAAAGAATTTTGGCACAGATAAACGAAAGCACCAAAAAATGAGAAAACTGATTGAAAAACGTTTATAAGAGAAAAATCCTTGGAAATTATTTTTGAACTATTTGGAAATTCTATTTTACACATTACTGCTTTTTATTTGTGTACTGTATCATAAAACGCACATTTATTTGTATTATGTAGAAATACAAAAAATCGAATTTTCAAACGCCTACTCAGTAACTCTGAACAATTTTCAACAGATGAGCCGCATTATTTTGGTTTAAATTATTTTAGAGTTTTTGCTATATTGAGTTACAGTTTTTGTGAATTTCAATTCAATTTTCATTTCGAAAAGGAATAATTAAATTTAACTAAATAAGGTAGCTTTGTGAAAACCAATACGAAATATCAATTTCGTAGAGTATCGAATATTGCTTAGAATCACTATAATTAACACTAAGATAAAACACACATCAAATTTGAAAAACAAGGCAGAACTCTCTCTGTTCTATAAACTATTCGTTTATGCACACAACTTAGGACTAAGTCACAGCAAATATCAGTAATCAATTTGCAACTATTTGACAAAAGGCATTGACACTAAGATTTAATAGTTATTTTCAGAAAAAAATACTAGTTAGAAAATAGATCGCTTAACGCACATAACTCGGTTTCCTTGACCTATAAGGTAATACTGAAATACGCGTAAATCACAAGGAATTTGGCAATGACAGTCCTTTAATAATAAAATAATTACTCAGTAAAATTATTCTTGCCTAAATTCGTCCATTTAATCCTAAAAGCTCACACCTTGTATGTAGAACACCATAGAGAAATGACTAGAGATTTTAAAAACCACACATTTGTCAATTCCGCTCCCTTCCTATATAAAAACCGACGCATATTCATGGAATCATTACTCCTAACCTTTGGCTATTAGTTCTTCTGCTTACAACAGGAGAAGATACAAAAACTTAAACCAGCAAATTTACCAACTAATCTTCAAGAAATTATCACAAAAATTTACGAAATCTACAAATCATACAACTATCATTGGACGGGACGGTCAACTAACTAATGAAAATCAAACTATTCACAATAAATCACTTTTAAATTTGTTGATGGGTTTTACCACAAAGATTTAGGTACCAAAATTGGGCAATCATAAAATTGGTACCATTTTAATCTTATCGTAAAATAATCTTGCATGTGGTTTTAATTGTACACGCCTCTAGTCATTGCTTCTCTGTTTCTGTTATGCCATTTGCAAGTCAAAATTCTGACGTAAGTTCTTCTAAAAGTAGCGTTACACAATGCGTAACAGACGGGATTGATTGTTGAGTTGATGTAGCATAGGGCATAGAAGAAAGACCATAATTCATCCGGAATGCACTTGGTGCAAGCCGTAAGGGGCTTCAATAACACAAGAATATTGTAAGGTGTCCAAGTGATAATAAATGATAGAAGGATAGCTGATAGTGTCTTTGCAGCTTTAGTTTCCTGTTTTTTCTCTTGCGTTTTCTTTTTCGTCTTCGGTGCTTTCGTAATTCCTTTGCCAGCCAGTTGCTTAGGTATTATCTTTGCGTTGAGAGGAATTCTGACGTCTTGTATGTGTGAGGTCCTCCTGGTTAATGCTGGATGTCCAGCGGGGTGTAAATTTAATTCTGAATCCCCTCTCGTTGGTCTGAAATGGGGTCTAGTATTGTTAGTTGGAGGTGACTCTTCTGATATCATTTTGATGGTAGGTCTATCCGAATCTGCTTCTGGTAATCTGATTAATATGGTGTATACCGAGTCAGCTGAGACTGATTTTGGGGCTGGTGAGGTAGTAGTGTTGATTCTCGTATTGGGAGGTAAGGATCGGCTGTCGCGAGCCGCAGGGACGGGGGCGGAGGGGGCATCGTAGGTGCGGCGGAGAGGGGAGGTACCGCCGTCGCCTGCCGAGCCTCCGGAACCCCCGCGGCCCGCGTACGGGTCTCTGATGACATTTAGTGATGTGCATCTGTTGAAGAGAATTAAAGTAAGTTAAAATTTGAACAGTAGAATATTATATATTTAGGTCCGTGTATTTAGGTCGAGTATATTTCTTTTCTGGACCCTTCGAGACCATGAACGTAACACCACGTTCGAAACGTCGAGATAAAGAAATAAACACTTTTGAACGCGATCAAGTCCCGTTCTGTCATATTAATAGAGCATACTTGTTCTTCTGCAGACCTGTTTGACAGACAGCAAGTTATTTAACTCATAAGGAAAAAAGTATAGTAATCGAATTGTAAGTAGTACAGTTGAAGTTCCCTAAGTTTATCGAGAAAACAAAAATATTAATTCCTGTGGCCAAAAGTTAACAGCTTGTCTTCAGACATGTTTAAACCTCATTGCCCGTCACTCGTCAAATTAATTGAAGCACCGTTTGAAATCTCTAAATCTCTAAATCACTTTACCTGGACACGGTGCTTTGCAGTGGAGTCTCTACGGATACCGGTGTCGCGTAGCCCGGGTCTGACGGCTCCTCTTCTGGCTCCGTATCTTCTAGGTCTTCCCTCCCGGAGTGCCACCACGCCACGCACCACGCGTGGACGGCAGCGAAGCCTTTCTTCTGTGACCTCGCTAGCCGAGCGCTCTGTTAAGAAATAAAAATCTTAATCAGACATTTACGAAGTATTCCATCATTATCATAGGATACATTATGTGTGTAGTGTATGTGTCTTCACAATTAAAGTTACATATTAGGTATAGCTTATGAAAAAATATCGACTGTCATCTCGGATTATGATCTTATTGGAGAAACAAAATTCAATTAAAATTGTAATTGCAGTAGCAAATCGGACCTCTAGTCTCTCATTTCAAAACATCAGCACAAACTCAAACACAGAAGTATTAAATCCTTAAAAACAAGATCGAATGCTATAATCCCCTGAAATTGCTTTGCAAACGAGCTGCACCTTCCAATACCTTGCCAAAAAATAATGTCCGGAACTTGTAAGTCGATTATTCATTCAAAACATAGTATCTGCACACTGATTTTGCTATAACGTGCCAAATCGTCCCCGAGCGCATTCGGTGCTGGCAACATTCCAAATTTATGACCTTCGGATCGAGTTGGTGCCAGGCGATGTTCAGTTCTAGTGGGTACGGTTAAGTGTGAGGTTTGCTGGATGATGGTGCAAGCTGCAACGTTGCTAGAAGCACGTAATGTATGCTGGCCCACGACGCTTGCGGGCCCTTCAGAAGCTGCGAAATGTCTAATTGGTAGCTGGAGGAGATTTCTTTCCAACACGATTTTTTTCGATTTTTTACATTACGTTATCTACTTACATTTTGAAAATTTAATGGTCTTTGCAAAAAAATATACTTATGAACCAAAGTATAGTAACTGAGAGTTAGATTGCTAATCTTTGTAGGGTTAAAAAGGAGGAGCGGTATCTATATACATATATCTAAAAAGGTCCGCTGAAAGTAGTTCCGTTATTCAGCAACGGTTTGTTTTAGATTTGTATTAAAATTAAAGGATCTAAGTTAACTCTAGTCACCGAAAATATTAAAGTTTACAAATCGACGCAAATAATTCCATGTTTTAGACGGGGTGAACTGTGTCGATTTTAAAATTTACTATCTCGCTACCCTAGCGCTATTACGGAGGGCATTGGAACTATTATTTACTTTTTACCGCCGGACACTTTTACAAAATAAATATTCTACAATAAAAGATACCACCTCTCCTTTTTACCCTCCATATGCTAATCTTTATAGATATCGAAACACTGGTTGTTTTTTTTTAAAGACACCTAAACTAGTTATTTATCAACATTCAACATACTTGCTCGTAAAGTGGCCTATATTATCCTGTTCTTTAAATTACATACTGTTACTGCTGTTCACATAACCAAATCGCAATAATGTTTTTCATTACCGTTCTTTTTTTTTCGTTAGAGAGTTCTTCCGTGCTATGTTTTTTCATCTCGTCGGCAAAACTTAAGCGATGATTTTAATGTTAACGGGTTAAAGGATCCGTACTTAGAACATGACGGAAACGTTGGACCCTTTGTCACAACCGCTTTACCTCAGAAAAGGAATGGATCAAGTTGAAATTTATGACAGACACTAAGGGCTATTACAGTGCGGTAAGAAATTAAGATTCTAACTCACTGCCATAAAAATATATAACCCTTACATGATTGTGTATTGTATAAGAGCTGTGTAGTAGGTATTATTTTCTTTCAACTTTAATAAAACGAATATTTACATATTTGTTTTTAATAACATATGGAGCAGGACCATTATAGTGGAAAATATCGTAACATTCGAGCATAACTAAATAATATTTTTATTTCTATTGATATTATCCTGTTCTCTTAAAAATCCTTCTACTACTACTTCTAATAGTAGAGCAAGGTTAAGTGAAGTGACGTCATCACAAACAACTAAATACGGGAGAAAAACTTTTAAACGTATCTAATTGACATGCGGATGACATTATTTTTTCATATCGGCCTATATATTTGGCGATTTTTAGGCATATCCCAATTATGATCACGTCAAAATTACTTTGGGAATCCCGCGGTATTGCAACGTTCGTGCCGACCAGTGCACCTCTAGCACAACTGTAACACGCGAGTCTTTCTTTGCACCTATCCCTTTCTATGCAGTATTGTGAGAGAGTTGACGGGCGCCGCGACAAGAGTCGCGTAGGTAGCATAATTGAGCTAGATGGGCTGGTAATGAGAACGACAAGAGAGGGAGAGATTACTGCTGAGACAAACGATCAAATGAGCAGCTGTCTGTGATGCGTGAGCGCCGCAAGTTCATTAGGCGCTGAATAATTAATTTGCATCCATTAAATCGCGTTGAAGATAATCTTATAGAGCCATAACTTAGTTAAGCTCACCTATTTTCTGTAAATAGAAGTTCATAATCATTAAACAGGAGTTTGTTGCACGACTTCAAAGTTCGACTTCGAAGTTCGAACTTCTTTTACAATCAGCATCAAAAATAGCTGGCAATTTTATTAATTAGGTATGCATCTTGTCATAAGCCATTAGTAAAATTGACAGCTAAGCACTTTTTAATGGTGACCGTACATATGCATATCAAACAGAAAGATAAAAAAGGATCCGAAATAGTTTTTGGGTTCAGAGAAAAGTAGTTGTGTAGGTACCTATAATATAATTGTTTGAGAAAGATAGCTATGCAATAATCACTGTTTGATCGACTTCAACTAGAAAAACTTGCATTTCCGAGAACAACTGAACGAGTTATAAAAAAGGCTAAGTGTGAGTCGGTCTGGCGCACCGAGGGTTCCAAGATGTAACTAAAAATTTATGCTTTTCGCAATTTTTCCTTTATCTGTGCTATAAGACGTTGATACCTCCACGAGTTCCTGAGAAAAAGGGTCTTAAAGATTAAAGATTATTTATTAAGCATAATACATGAATACTGTAAACAATTTGTTCGTAAGCAGCTGCATTAGTATAAACTGTGTCGCAGCTGTTTACGCCCACCTCGGGACATAGGAGACATTGTGTTCTACAGAGATAAGTACCACGTAGATGTACATCTAGATTTGAGTTAGTATATTAATTACTAATTATAACTATGTTAGCCTAACAATAGGGGATGATTTGTGCCATTAAGTGGTTATTATATTTATTTTTAACAATAGAAATCTCCTTACCTACCAGTAACAAGTGTTTCGGTCTTATCATAAGTAAGATTTTGCAAATACCTATAATTTTCTTTTTGCATTCCCAATACGTTAAATCATGAATGCCTAACAATTCATTCAGTTTGTTGTATACTTTCGCTGAAAGGTAATCATAATGTTGTCTTACAAGAACAATACGAGCGGGTCTGAGTTTGCATATCCGGCCAGCCCGTCGCTTTGTAGTAATTTTAGTAAACGGCAGATCGACATGTTTGCGTAATACAATTTTTAGGACAAATAACTGTCTGACAGTTAGGACCTTAGCTATAGTGTACAGTTGTGAAGTAGGGTATCCGATTGGTTTGCAAAGCATAACTTTAAGTATAGCTCTTTTTTTATTTATTTATTTATTTAATAATTACATGCAAATTTACAGTTCACATGACCAAAACATTTGCACGGTAAACACATGGAACACAGAAACACAATTAAGTAAACATACAAGCAAAAAACAGTAAGACTAACACATAGAACAACACACATTAAAAATAAAAGACAGCAATAATAAAAACAAGAAAAACAAGCTTAATTCTGTACAAAAAGAAAAAAACAACTATTTACAACTACTTCTAATAAATAAAGGTAAACGTATATCAACTTGTGTAGAGCTTAATTAGGCAAAGATTTTTCTGCAAAATACACCAACACTGTCAGCAAACATGTCAACGTCAGCTTCGAGTGCAACGCGGTTTAAAATAGTAATCGCTCTCGCCGTCGGGGCGTTGGCGCCGCGGTGGGTGCGCGTGGCGGGCGCCGCCAGCAGCCGGCGGGGCCTCCGCGCCGGCACCGCGCCGCCCGCGCCGCAGGCTCGCGGTACCAGCAATCCAATACGTTGCAGGACAGATGGATTATCCACTTTATTATTGAGGAGACAATAATAATGAACCATAAGCAACATTTTACGTCTCAACTCGAGAGTGTGAATCCCGATCATACCCGTCACAAAAAGACTTGGGTATAAGAATGGATAATACCCATATAGCCGCCTATATACGTATCTGGCGAATTTCTTCTGTATTTTTTCCACCATAAGGACATATTTATCCTCATGGGGATCCCATACCACCGCTCCAAATTCCAGCCTGCTACGAATATAGGCGTTGTACAAAATAATAGCAACTTTGACGGTAGAGAACTGAGAGGAGAGTCTAATAATAAAACCCAACGTTTTGGAAACCATCCTGCAAGTCGTCGTAATGTGCTGCCTAAAGTCAAGCTGTTCGTCCAGTGTCAGTCCCAAGTCTCGTATTTCGTCTGTTTGATGGAGTACAACGTCACGTAGGGTGTATTCGGTGGCTAGAGGTGAACGCATCCTGGAGAAGGTAATTTACATGCATTTAGAGGCATTGAAATGTAGCCTATTGTCTTCGCTCCATTTGGCGATTGAATTTATGTCGTTTTGAAGGTGTTCTTGGTCATTACTATCCCCAACACTGTGAAATAATTTAATGTCGTCCGCGAACATTAAACATTTAGCAGTGCTGACGACATTTGGTAAGTCATTAATCATGATTAAAAATTGGGTAGGCCCTAGTGTACTGCCTTGACTCACACCAGAACAAGTGTAATAGGATTGGGACTCATATCCGGCAAGTTTGACATATTGCTTTCGATTTTGTAGATAACTAGCAAATAACTGTAGTAGCTTAGGCGTAAATCCCATGTCTGCACATTTACGTAGTAGAATGTCGTTATCCACAAGATCGAAAGCTTTTCTGAAATCGAAATAAGCTGCGTCTACCTGTCTACGAGCGTCCATAACCTCGGCTACGTAGTCAACTAGCACTACGTGGTTTGTCGTGGTAGACCGCCCTCGAAGAAAACCGTGTTGAGCATCATTCAATTTGTTTGTGATTTGACGAGTTATAATATTATCTAATATAGATTCAAACAATTTACCGAATACTGACAACACCGCAATAGGCCTATATCCAGTTACTTTGGGCTCTTTCTATACGTATGAATCTGGTTTTACCTGTTCCACCCCATGCCGCCAGACAATATGTTAATACAGACTGTGCCAGTGAGAAATAGACAGTCTTGAGAATTTCCTGGTCGGTAGCAGCTCTAAGGATCTTAAAGATGTAGATTAATTTTCTAATTCTACCAACAGCTGCCTCCACCTAGTCATTCCAAGTCATTAGGGAGTCTATGAGGATGCCAAGATATTTGACACTACTGGATTGCGTTAGTTCAGTACAAGAGCAAGACGCGCCATCGGGGCTGCAGCGGTGGGCATGAACAGCCATTGGAGTGAGGGGCAAAGAGGATGCTCTGGGGGCGAAAGTAACGAGTCGTTTTGCTAACATTAGTTGTTAATAAATTATTTGTTAACCATTGCATTACTGTCCGTAATGTCGCCTCAGCGAGAAAGCGAGCCTCCTCCCATGTTGGTGCATGTACGAGAAGGGCAGTATCATCAGCATACGCAAATATTTTTACATTATTGAGAGCCAGGTTACACAGATCGTTTACATAAATTAAAAATAACGTTGGCCCGAGAACGCTACCTTGAGGCACCCCGAATGAAAGTGTTACGTCTTCACTGGTAAAATCACCAATGCGAACTTGTTGCAAGCGATCATTGAGGTGGCTTTTGAAGATATCAAAAACAAGTCCTCTGATGCCAATGTGTTCCAGTTTTTTCAGGAGGATCGGGACAGAGACAGTATCAAATGCCTTAGATAAGTCAAGGAAAATGCCAATAGTTTTAAGTTTGGAATGAAAGTTGCTTACAATTGCGCTAGTAAGAGCCAGTACAGCATCCTCTGTAGATTTTCCGCTTCTAAAGCCAAATTGATTACTAGAGAGTATTGAATAAGTGTCAAGGTATTTTTGTAACCGAGAATTAAGAATTTTTTCGAGAATTTTTGAGAGCGTTGTCAATACTGAAATGGGCCTGTAATTGCTGACACTGTCTCTGTCGCCGCTTTTGTAAATAGGGTGCACTAAGGCTCTTTTAAAAACCTGGGGGAAAGTTCCTGATGCCAGACAGAGATTATAAATGTGCGTCATTATTGGCACAAGAATGGAACGAGCTGCCTTGAGCAATGAAGCTGGTATGCCATCCCAACCTACAGCACAATCTCGAAGTCCCATCGTGATTCGTTCAACTTCTTCGTTATCAGTTTCTATCAACGCCATGGAGTTGACTTGGTTACTATTTTGATTATAAAAGTCCGGTTTAAAATTTGTTTGTCCAGTGAATTTGGAAGCGAGCTCTTTACCTATACCACTAAAATACTCATTAACCATTGTTACAGCAACTTTCGGATTTTCATTCAAAGACAAGAGGTTATCTGCAGTGGGGATTTTTTGGTTATGGCTGGTCATATTCTTAATAAGTTTCCAAGTGTATTTTGGTTTGTTTTTCACTTTTTGGAATTCCATTCTTTCATATGCTTGTTTAACCTTCTTAAGCAAGTTTGTGCAGTAATTTCTGTAACGTGTGTATGTTATTTCTGCTATGTGATTATTGGGCTCTTTTTTAGTTAATTTGTATAAATGATCACGATTTCTTACACAGCGTAACAAACCAGGTGTCATCCAAGGCTTGATAATTCTCATTCTGCTACTTATGTTAACAGTTTTAGAATGCATCTTCATCATTTCTTTTAAAGTGGTGACAAACGAATGTGCCGCCATTTCGGCTTCAGAAATGGACAGAATAAACGAAAAATCATATTTTTCTATGTCTTTAACGCAGGCCGATTCATCAAATACTATTTTAGTACGTGCTGTTTTTGTTAACTTCCTTTTTCGACTACAACAAAGTATGACAGGTCTATGATCAGTGATAGTTGAGTCTACGACTAATGTAACTGATGTTGTATTTGATTTAAGGAGCACGTGATCCAAGCAACTATTTTGCCTTGTCGGGAAGACATGCGCAGGTAACAAAGCTGCAGCTAGGGTGAGATAAGGATCGGCATTAGAATCACCGCTACCCGGTATTATATTAATATTAATGTCTCCAACTACGGCAACAGTTTTAAAACAACTCAGTGTGACAAGTGTGTCGTCAAGAGACTGAAGGAATTTACCAATATTCCTTGTCGAAGGGGAACGATATAGCGCAACTATAGCGATTTCATTAGCAAACTTCAAAATTAGACAATTAGCATCATCAAAGTTACGCTTCACAACTGTACAAGTTAAGTCCGTCTTAACAAAAACCACAACACCGTCATTTTGGTTTGTATATTTAGATTTGTAAGATGTATATCCTAGCAAGTGTGGTAAATATGGGCATTTGCTCAGCCAGCACTCACTTAATACAAGAATATCAAACACGATATTTATCCTTTTCAAAAGTATTTGCAGCTCATTGAAATTGCAGTTAATGCTTCCAATATTAAGGTGTAACACTGTAAGCGACTCATTAATGTCAGGAAGTAGCCCTGAACTATTTTCTGGTGTACAAACATGTGATATTGAAACAGTGACTTCCTCCAATTCGTTATTAATTTCTAACGTACTAGTCATGGTGAATTTAAGATTTTAACATGCGGCATGTGGGAAGCGTTGGACAGCGAGGGCAGCTTTATAAATTTGTCAATACTACAGTCATGTAATTCAAGGCTAAGCTTAAATAAATTGCTTTGCATCATGTGGAAGTAGATAGGTGGCGAATGCAGTTTATAATATTTTTGTTTGCTACAACTTCTACGGGTAAGACATTTTACAAAATATTTAAAATTATAAGGAATGCAAGATATAGAGTAAATGCGTCGGAGAAACAGCGTATAGGTAGCACAAATATCATTCATGTAATAATTTGATGATAAGAATACTATGTATGAGTTTACAGATATTAAGTAAGGATAGTAACATAACAGGACAACATTATACAAATGGACATACCGTTTTAAACTAAGTATAAAGAAAACTAGTCACTCCTGAGTATTAGATCTGTCTAAGTTCTTCAGATCTTGCTCGCTGTTGATGGGAATGGCGCTGTCTCCTTCACGTTTGCGCAAGAATAATTTACCATTTGTTACCCAGCAGTGTTCGAAGCCGTTGGACTTGGCGTACTCCTTAGTGACGTAACGCAGCCGTTTCATTTGAGGGGACAAGTTTTCTGATATAAAAACAGGGTTTTGTGGGCCACTGATGTCTAAGGTTGCCGTATTAAGTTTTCAGGTACTATTTTCTTTATTATACGCCCTATATTTCCTTATCAAAAGTTCTTTCGTGAGTACACTATTGAATTCGACAATAATAGTTTTCTTAGTCGGTTCTCGAGTGTTTATGGGGAAGATATCCTTCACGTGCTGGGGGTCTATCGGCGTGTTTAAGACGTTTGATAATGGCGCTAAAAGAGTCAATAGCGATAATTAGCTTTCGCCTGTTGTATGCGGTATATTTTTTATCTCTACGCTTGTAGACCTGCTCTGTCGTTCAAACTTTTCAATTTTTTGTTCCAAGACTTGAATATATTGTAGATTCTTGACAGACAGATAGACGGACAAGAAAGTGATCCTATAAGGGTTCCGTTTTTTCTTTTGAGGTACGGAACCCTAAAAACACCGAAACTTTCATTCGATTCCTCATTCTCATCATATTTCATAAAGAATTTATAAGACCTATCTGGAGATGCCTAATCTCAAACAAAAAAAAAATATTATTCAAATCGGTTCATAAACGACGGAGTTTTAAGATAACAAACATAAAAAAATACAATCAAATAGAGAACCTCCTCATTTATGAAGTCGGTAAAAAAAGGCAGGTGTATTGTATTCATACCTTTTCAGATTCGTGGCTGATTGCGCAATATAATTAAATGAAGCTTACTTTTAAAGCGTTTCTCTAGGAACAGGGTGATCTCATTACTTCAGCCGTCTCTAACAAAGCCCGAGTGATGGAGTGCCACTAGTTTACCGCCAACTGCGCCAACATACAATCCAACACCTACGATTGCACTTGTGCCGTACGCACGCCGTACGACATGAGCATATAATTGGTTACAAGAAAGCAGCCCGTCTAGCATGACTGTGCATAATTTTACACCACGTTAACATTTTAAACCATTAAAAATATACAAATAAAATATCGACGGCAAAAAGCGGAAACGCTGTAAACGCCAAGGGAATTCACTGGCGTTTTCAGCGTTTCCGATTTTCACCGTCGATATTTAAACATAAAACAAACTGATTCATTGGTATCTGAATTTTATTTTTGTCAGTCGACTCTTTAAAATGACAACCGTAACGTAAGGTAAGGTATAAAGTTATTAAAACGTCAGAGAGACTCCGCATACACACAATATACTTAATTTACATTAATTTCTTTAAATCATTTACAAATTAATTTTTAGTCATTTCTATTATTTGTTAACAGACGCTCCAGGGGAAATAAGTGTCCAGGTAAAACGGGGACACTTTTTATGTGATGCGATTTATGTCAAATGGGTTTTTTTAAGTTTTTGTCCGGGTTCGGCGAATTTAGAGATGGCATTCATACGGTAAGGGAACAGGACAGGTGACGCTGAGTCGACTAGCAAAGTCGCAGCAAGGTATGCTAGCCCTTTAGTTGCGAATTAATTCCCCTGGCTTGTCTGTTAATAAATAATCGAATGCCTAAATAATTTATATATGATCTTAAGAAAACAATTAAAATGGATTATATCGTGTGTAAATTCAGATACCATAGAATCAGTTTGTTTTATGTTTATTTCATTTGCATATTTTTCATGTTTCTAAATTTTACTGTGGTTTAAAATTACAATGATCAAACACGTGTAATAACGAATCAAAGAATCGTATCGCAACAAAAAATATTTTTTTTAACAAAAAAAAGAACTGACTTCAGTAAAACTATAAAGCCAAAAAAAATATCCCGTTCAAGTACAGATTACATTTGTTTCACCCTTCGAAGTCGATCCCAAACCACTCAGTTCTTATATTTATATATATTATAGTTTACGCGAGGTTTGGCACCGACTTCAAAGGGTGAGTCAAATGTAATCTGTACTTGAACGGGATATTTTTTTTGGCTTTTTAGTTTTACTGAAGTCGGTTCTTTTTTTTGTTAAAAATTTTATTTTTGCTTTTTAGTGATTCATATAAAAGTTCTAGTGGCCATCTGTGGTGTTCATCATCAGTTTCCTTACACCAAATCCTATTTACTGAATGTAAATTCTTGACTTTATCAATAAATTACCGTAAGCGCCTTACATGTCCCTATAACATTTGAAGAGTTCCCTCAATTTCTCCAAGATTCCATCATCAGATCCCGACTTAGTGCCAACGGGACCAACTCGGAGTTATACCCTTTCCATTAAAAAAAAAATTAAATCGGTTCACGGTTCTCGGAGATATCGAGTAACATACATACATAAAAAAAATTAGTTCGAATTGAGAACCTCCTCTTTTTTGAAGTCGGTTAAAAACAAAGTGAAATAAGGGTGCTAAAAGTATGAAGGCTGGATAAAAGGAATATATCAGAGCCCGAACTTCTCGTAACTTGAACGTTGGCAGCGGAATTGCATTATGAATGGGATTATGGGACTCTGCCATACAGAACGGCTTATTGCAATAGTAACTCTTGGTCAGTTACGTCGTTTTGTGCTTGGAATGCGGAATGAGACGGCTTCAGTTCTGCATTGGGCGTAGGTATTTCTGAGTTCCTGTACAATGTAATGGAAAATACCGTTTTACAAGTGTGTATTTATTTGGAGTGGAGACATAATTATACTTGCCTGTTTATTTTACAGGTTATTTGATAGGTATATGAAAGCTGGCTCAATATCAATTTTTAGCCTCGTCAGTCCCAAGGCAGTTTTCGTGTTACTTAAATTTGACCCTTACTTTACATTTTAAGAATGTTAAAAATGGCTTTAGAATTTCTACAAATGTACATTGTAGTGTACAGTGGGCCTTACGAGGTTAAAACTTCTCCACTTCTAATGTTGTGGAAGATTTAAGCCGAAACTTATAATTTGTGAATCCCTTAGTGTATTTAAAACCAAACTGAAGACACATGTACAAAATAATGTTTAGGCAAATTTCTAAAAGACTGGTCGACATCACGGGGGACCGAAGAGCTGGCAGCTTCCTCGCTCAACGCATTAGCGTTGCTATACCTACAGCGAGGAAATGCTGCCAGCGTCTTCGGCACTATGCTAAAGGGGTCCGATTTTTTAAGTCTTTTTTAATATTAATTTAATCTGTTTTAGCCTTTTATTTTAGTTAGTTAAGTTCTTAGTTTATAGTTAGTATTTTAATTTCTTTAGTATTATATGTTGCATTATATGTTAGTTTTTTATTGGTTGCTTATATAAAATGTGAGATCTTTAAATAATGTAATATAAACCTCTAGCGATCACGCTATATACATTTAATTTAAGGATATCTAATTTGTAAGCTCATTTTAAGTGAACTGTATTGTTCTTATGAGTAAATAAAGATTCTCTAAACCTAATTTAGTTATCAGAGGTAAAGTAAATTTTGTATTATTATGCCTCATGTAAATGTTAATGCCTTATTTCTTTTATTAAATTACTGGTTAGGTACTAAGGTAAGGTGGGATAAGACTATCGCCGGGAGAAAACTGCCAACTATTTTGGCTCAGTGACCCAAATAGGATCTTAGCCTCCGAAACGAGAGCACGCCACCTGTCCTGATCCTGTTTCCCGCCAGTTTTATAGGATTTCTTACGTTTTTTTTCAAACGGTTAAATTACATTAGATAAAAAATTAAAATTTCTATAGAGTATGTATGACAATGGTCAGTTGGTCACTATAATAACAGATACCAAAAAAAAAACAGTATGGAACCCTTCGTGCGTGTAGAGTTGTGCCGTTCTAGAGAACTTTTCCCTATTTGTATGGGCAAAGAACGTTATCGAGAATGTTTCTCATACAAATCGGCCAACTCGCCTTTAGTCAGTTTTTAGGGTTCCGTACCCAAAGGGTAAAAACGGGACCCTATTACTGAGACTTCGCTGTCCGTCCGTCCGTCCGTCTCTCACCAGGCTGTATCTCAAGAACGGTGATAGCTAGACAGTTGAAATTTTCACAGATGATGTATTTCTGTTGCCACTATAGCAACAAATACTATTCATGATTAGATATGAGCGCCGCGCCGGCGCGCCGCCGTCGCCGCCAATTCGAGTCGGCGCGCCGCCGCCGAGCGAAATACGCGGCGCGCCGGCGCAACAAGTTGCGATTTGCTTTCTCGCTCGCACTCGTGACGTATCCCACCCAAGTCCGCGTTCGTTCGCACGATGGCTTCAGTCGAGTCGAGTAGTTTGTCGAGTGAACGCGTGTTATTTCTTTTTAACCCACGTTGTAAACAATGGCGTCAAGTTCGATTGCTATTGTTTAACGCCAATGAAAAATCTTTCCATGAAACACTTCCTCCTCCCCCTCCTTGTGTTGTGTTCCTCATCAGGGTCGTGACCTCCACGAATTATTTTGTGGACGATCGCCTTCCACTTGCTGCGGTCTTCGGCATTGTGCAACGCCTCTGATCTGATCTGGTCTGTCCAGCGCATAGGATTTCTTCCTCTTGGTCGCCTTCCCTGTCACCAAAAGCACTTCACGGGTGTCGTTTTTCTTCCTGGCTAGGTGACCAAAGAATTCGAAGATCCTGCGGAGACAGATTGTCGACAACCTAACGGTGACTCCCACTTCTTGAAGAATTGACACATTTGTGCGGTGAGCTGTCCAAGGAACTCGTAACATTCGCCTCCAGCACCACATTTCAAATGCCTCAATGCGAGATCTGTCTGCCTTTTTGACGGTCCAAGTTTCCGCACCGTAGGTAAAGATCGAGAAAACCAGTTATCACCAGGCCAATCTTGGTTTTTAGCGAGATCGATCTATCTGTCCAGATCCTATTTAGTCGGGTCATCGCTCCTTTGCCATGCCAATCCGCTTTCTAACGTCTGGTTCGCATGAGCCATCGTTGCAAATGGTAGAGCCCAGGTATACAAAGCTATCCACATATTGGAGATTGAGTGTTCCACTGAGCTCTAGTTGCTTCGTTCGATCTATGACCAGCGATCAGATATTTTCTATTTTTGATTTATATTTAGGATAGGTACGTTTTTTAAACAGGCTTGTCACTAAAATATAAACACACTTAGGGGAGCTAAAATAGTTCTCGTATGAGTGACACGGGTCCTTAAAATTTAACTTTCTAGCGCAAACTAGCTTTTGAGATAGATTGTGACTAAGCACTGTGATTAAAATTGGTGTGAAGTTAAAAAAGGTAGTAAGTATATTATGCTTGTTATGTTTTAATATGATTATTTTTCTGGAAACGTAATCTTTAAC
Organism: Apotomis turbidana; assembly: GCA_905147355.2. Taxonomy (NCBI): domain Eukaryota; kingdom Metazoa; phylum Arthropoda; class Insecta; order Lepidoptera; family Tortricidae; genus Apotomis; species Apotomis turbidana. Next base: position 15,646,700 of record LR990292.1, on the reverse strand, counting down.
TGATTTATATTTAGCACTTAAAAATGCAAAATAAAAAAGAAACCCAGGTTCGGTGCTGTTAAAAATTGTAAAAAAAAAACGGTAATAAAAAAGATGGTCATAAAATATGTATATCTGCATCGTGAAATTAAAGTTTAAGATATACTTTCTATAAGTAAATTAAGACTTGCATTTTTAAGTGAAGATTGTGATGATTATACGAGTATATGCTTCTTATGTTATTTCGATTATAACTATGATAATTTTAATTGAAAGAGTTTTTTTTTGTTAAGTTAGTGTGAAATTTAAAAAACATGATTGTTTATATACTCGGTTCCTTTATTAAAATAAATAAAACTTTCTTTATAGTAACAAAAACGAGTTTTTTTTTTCACAAATTGCTCTCTCATAAAAAAATCTGAAGCTCAAGGTCACGCCGCCGTGGCCGCCGCCGCCGCGGAATTTTGCCTATCACGCCGCCGCCGCGGAATTGGCCATCGGCGCTCATATCTATTCATGATAAAACAATAACAATTAAGGGGGGCTTTTTGCATGATATTTCGTTCAACGGGCATTTTCTCATGAACCGTTATAGGTAGACAGTTGAAATTTTCACAGAATGTATATTTTAATTACCGCTATAACTAAAAATAATAAAAATAAAAAATAAGTAAAAAATAAAGGAGGAACCCGTACAAAGAACGTGTTTTTTGTTCAATATTGGTACGGAACCCTTCTTGCGCGAGTCCGACTCGCGCTTGGCCGGTTTTTAGGGTTCCGTAGTCAACTAGGAACCCTTATAGTTTCGCCATGTCCGTCTGTCCGTCTGTCCGTCTGTCCGTCTGTCCGTCCGTCCGCGGCTTAGCTCCGTGATCATTAGTACTAGAAAGCTGAAATTTGGTATGAGTATGTGTATGTATCACGCCGACAAAACGGTAAAATAAAAACTAAAAAAAAAATTTTTTTTCGGGTACCTCTCGAACACCTAAAGTGGGGGTGATTTTTTTTTTTCGTTTCAACCCTAGTGTGTGGGGTGTCGTTGAATAGGTCTCTTGAAAATAATAGGGGTTTTCAAACATTACTTTTTGATAAAGTCAGTAGTTTTGTAAATATTCGCTCCGAAAATAAAAAAAATTGTGTCCCCCCCCCTCTAACTTTTGAACCACAAGTCAAAAAAATATGGAAAAATTCATGTTGATGCGGCCTTATAAGTACTTTCAATGAAAACTATATTGAACAAAATCGGTCAAGCCGTTTTTGAGTTATCGCCAAATTTCATATTTTTTCTTTAAAAGGTCGTAAGTTGACTTCCAGAAGGTAATAAGTGATTACAGTTTCTAGGGCGTTTACGACCTTTTTATAGAGCTTAAAATCTGTCTTAACTTAAACCTCGGGCTTAAAACAGCAGTTTATTGTGAAGGATGAGCAACTACGGAACCCTACACTGAGCGTGGCCCGACATGCTCTTGGCCGGTTTTTTACTTTTAACTAGATAGTTAATTGCAGATACTCAGTATTTCATTCCACCGCACGAATATCATTATCCCAAACACAAACAACTAACTGTAAACAAACGTAAACAGTGAAGACAATTTGATGAGCCGATGTTCCCTTACACTGGAAGCCAATTTTCCAGGTGAGTTATTATCACATTAAACTAAAGGGCCAGTTAACGACCATAGCTTCTAGTTCAAATTTGCTACGAGTTGATACCAGGATTAAGGGTTCATAAAATTTAATTTGACTTTTAATCTTAATATTTTTTATTAAAATGTTAATGTTCAGATAATAAAGCGGGTTTTATCTATATTTCTACTACTCCATCATAAACTCCACGGTAATCGCCATTTTTACTGTCGAACGCAGACTCGCAGGATCTTAAAATGTTCGCATTTTGACGAACTTATCCTAGGGCTATACGGTTTTGCCACCCTCCCGTTAAAAACCGAATGCCAAGGCGCCCACCTACATAATAACCACTTGGATTCAAACGATCTCTTGAAATCGAAGATTTATTAATGGCTGGACCTACTCGATGGGTGGACTGATAGGTACCCGCTGCCCCTTTCACCTTGTAGGTACACGCTTCCCGTACGAAATAGATGGGTTAAACTTCGTCTTCGTTTTCCTTCGTCCAATACAACGCATACCTGCTGCTCTTTCCACCTGGAGTCGCGCAGCACCCCCCGCAAGTGGTACACGGAGTCAGCGTGTCTCGACTCAGCCTGTGTCCGTTCGTTGACCACCTACAGACGACGCTTACTTGCTGCTCTTTCCACCTGGAGTCGCGCAGCACCCCCCGCAAGTGGTACACGGAGTCAGCGTGTCTCGACTCAGCCTGTGTCCGTTCGTTAACCACCTAAAGACGACGCTTACTTGCTGCTCTTTCCACCTGGAGTCGCGCAGCACCCCCCGCAAGTGGTACACGGAGTCAGCGTGTCTCGACTCAGCCTGTGTCCGTTCGTTGACCACCTACAGACGACGCTTACTTGCTGCTCCTTCCACCTGGAGTCGCGCAGCACCCCCCGCAAGTGGTACACGGAGTCAGCGTCTCTCGACTCAGCCTGTGTCCGTTCGTTGACCACCTACAGATGACGTGTACCTGCTGCTCTTTCCACCTGAAGTCGCGCAGCACCCCCCGCAAGTGGTACACGGAGTCAGCGTCTCTCGACTCAGCCTGTGTCCGTTCGTTGACCACCTACAGACGACGCTTACTTGCTGCTCCTTCCACCTGGAGTCGCGCAGCACCCCCCGCAAGTGGTACACGGAGTCAGCGTGTCTCGACTCAGCCTGTGTCCGTTCGTTGACCACCTACAGACGACGCTTACTTGCTGCTCCTTCCACCTGGAGTCGTGCAGCGCCCCCCGTACGTGGTACACGGAGTCCGCGTCTCCCGACTCGGACCGCGCCCGTCCATCTACCTCTTTTGTTTCGTCACTGTAAACAAAAGAGATATGATTTAATATTTTCATCGGTTTTCGTGGATGTCACACATTTTAATAAAACAATTTAAACGTAGGTATTATTTGGGTGTACGTAGGGGATGCTTACCGGTTTTCTATGAAAATAACCGGTTATTAATTTCCGTACAAAAAATTACCGGTTTGCATTCCCATACGTGCTCAACGAGCAATTGCGTCGCATTTTACATAAACAACAAATAAAAATAGTTTCCCGGCGGCTCTTTGCGAAAATCAAATGCACATGTGCTATAGGCTAAAGTGAACATTTTCAGCTTCAAACAGCGACACGGCTAATCCGGTCGGCATCCGGCCGCCGCAGTGGGAGCGCGGAATTCACCAAATAATTAAAAGCGGAACGCAGATTGGAACGCATAGCTGTTTTGGATGCTTTCCAATCATTCAATAGGCCAAAATTTAATAATTTTGAAGTAGCTATACTAGGAACTACCATAAATAACTCAGGCTCTCTATGCCCAGCAAGCGCACCGTGGTGCTTGGGAGTGCCGTCTACTTATGTTCGTGCGCGCGTTCATAACCACTCACATTAGTCGCTCACGTCGCCGAATCCCATGCATGACCAATTATGGTGCATTTTACACAAACAACCAATAAAATATAATTTTAAAGCGGCTTTTACGAAACCTTCTATATTGTTTTATTCTATCCCCATAGGCTGTAGTAATGGCATTTTCTGCTTCAAACCAGCGAAACGGCTAACAGTTAATCTCTGGGCGGCATCCAGCCGTTGCAGTGGGCGCGCGGAATTCGCCAAATAATTGAAAACGGAACGCGGATTGGAACGCACAACGAGATTATGTACGTTGCCTGTACGTTTCAGACCGGGACATAGTTCAGTTCTTTGTTCAGTACGACTAGCATAACTGTGACACGCGACTATTTGTCGCGCGACAAAATACTACGTGTCAATATTCTTTAAATAACGTATGAGCAAAACAGGTGATGCTGAGTCGCGCGATAAGCGAAGTAAAAAAAACCTGTCAATGCGTTGATATGTATCTTATGTTGTTATCCCAAAACTCCGTCATTTCCATCAGAAAGTCTTTTGAGTTCCGTATCTCAAAAGTAAAAAAAGGAACCCTTATAGGATAACTCTGTTATCCGTCCGTCTGGCTGTCAAGACCCTATATCTCGCGAACGCATGAAAGTATCGCTGTGATCAAACCAAACTTCTGTTAAGGTAAAAAAAAGATAAGGCCGTTTATGCCGCAAAAAACATGTATTTCGAAACTCTCAAGGGAATCAACAATATGAACATTTTAAAGGGTATTTTCCGTTGAGGAAAGAAGAAAATCTGAAAACTATACATTTAATCGTTGTAGTCTATATATTCAAAGTACGTAAAACAGTTTTCCAACGGTAACGTCAACTATGTCGCTCAGTACAATACGCAGTGCTTTCATAGTGCGTACAAAACCCTCGGTGCGCGAGTCCCACTCGCACGACCAGCTTTTTATTTGCAATATTGTCCCGATTCATAAAGAATCGACGGGGAACTCCTCAAGCGTTGTAAATATACAAATAGACATTTTGATTTTGTAATATTTCATATAAAAATTTGCTTACAAAATATAGGAAAATCGGACTTCATTTGTAGTACTAGTAGTATTTATTTTTAGTAAGTAATCACTTATTAATTTAAATTAATCAATGAGTATGAGAAGGAGTCGAATTTTAATGTTAATGTCGGCTCCGTGACTCTATAACTTCTTACCGTGCTAGCGAAAGTCTGATGCCTATTAATTCGTTAAAATGAACCGTTTTTAGCACTATATACGAATATTACACAAATCCCCATCCAACCTGTTTCTAAACACGGCAAAGGCGCTTAACGGCTCAGCACTGGTCCGTCAGAGCTTGTTAAATGTTGCAACATTAGTTAGTACCTGGCATATTATATACAGGGGCATGTTGTGATACACATGAGGCAATTCCAGCGTTTCAGATACTTTAAGAGGATCTAAAAACAAAATTAAAATTTAGTATTTTATGAAAATCATTTTAAAGTTAAATTAATCACTCGTTCTTGTATACCTATTACAAATGCAAAGCTGGAAACAGTAAAATCATTTTAGACCCCGACCAGATTGGAACTGGTATCTTATGCCATGCCGGGACGATACGCTCTGACCAATTAAGCTACAGAGTCTGGTAAGGGTGTCTTCGAATTTTGTCACTGTTTGATGCTGTTGCTTAATTGGTCAGAGCGTATGTTATGCGTATGTCATGACATAAGATATACCAGTTCAAATCTGGTCAGAGTCATTTTATTTTAACTGTTTCTATCTTTGTATTTGTAATATATATGAAATTTTAAATTGTCTTTAGAATCCTCGAAATTCAACGAAACAATAATTGTGTTACAATCGTATACAACATGTGAAAAAGTGCGTTTAAACGTACCTACTCTTTCACGACTAAAATGGCAAATCATGTTTTTCCTCAAAATATAAATATTGGCACCCAACAGGAAAACTACGTCACGTCTCTGTAGCGATTTGTATATAGCGTTTCCAGCGCTCTGAGGGAATGTCGTACTTAAACGGTCATTTCTGACTTTTAGATCATTTTAAGGTAGTTTATCCTATATTGATATTTGATGATTTTATCACAATCAAATTAGGATTGATTGACATCCTCAGAAAAAATGACATCATGCCTAGTTGTGTCCGTGATGGCATCGCTCAGATGGCTACCTATATTGAATGTCAACTGAATGAAGCCCCTAGACTAATCTATCTATTCAATACAAATTGTCATTCGAAGCAAATCGATATCGCTATTATATAGATAATCATACAAAAGCAAGAGTCAAGCGAAACGATCCCAATATCAACGTTAACTCAAGCGAAGATTAAGACAAAACGCTAGTTCCGGACTTCAAACGCGATGGAGGTCACAAAGGCACAACAAATACCAATCCGATGAATCGCTGAACGATTCCACCCTGAACTGCCCTCAAACTATCAATCACAACCACCAATAACAATCCAACCTAAAACAAACTTTATACTTATAATAACATGAATGCAAATTGCCCTTCCGAACATCGTATTTATGCCCTCGCGGACCGAGGCAGTAATAAGTACCCTCGCAGATTCCCAAACAGAGAAGCACCAAAACGTTACAACTAGCGCCCATCAACCGACTATGAATCTACATTCGTTAGTCGTGAGTTGACTTTTGATTGTTGTGAATCTCGAAGACAGCGATACAGGATTAATGTGTAAAAGTCATAAGTGAAATCGTGCGCTGTTGTGATTTCAACTCTGTTGTTTATGAAGAGAATTGGGGAAAGATTGGCAGAGTGGTTAATGTTAACTTATTGAGAAAGAGTCCGTCATAAATAGTACACGGTGGAAAGCTTGTATTTCCCGGACGTAGGGGGATCTCCCTGGGAGGGGGTAACATGTGGGCCCGAACCTTTATAATGTAGTGAGGGAACCTTACACAGAATTGAGTGAAAATGTTTTCGATATAAGTGAGTTACTCGGGTTTTCAGCTGAGCAGATAGTTTTCAGCATTCAAGGAAATTTACGAATCATCGTTCTTTGTAAGTAGATAAACATTTTCACTACCATGGAGTTAGGGTGTGCTCCCGGTTCTCTTTTTCTATATAAATCTAGTACCGGAACCCGGTATTTAATTCCCGGTTCTCATCATACAAAATCAGAATCGGGAGCAAGCCCTATATGCAGTAGTACGCACACTTTTCTGAATTGTAATGTCAGCATTTTCTACTATCTACGCCCGCCGCCGGCAGCAGGGACTAAGGTCCTAGTTAGATAAAATAATTATTTATGTTTTAACTTTTAAATTTCTTGTGAATGTCCAGCCAGGTACCTATCTCTCTGTTCAGGTAAGTAATTAACTAAAGTGACACACATACACATATCACTAGACCAAAAATCAATTAGTGATCTCCGAATAGCCAATTTTACCTTATTGGGTTTTTTTAATAATAATAATATTTTTTTTCATATCAACTCTATAGTTGGATGGGACTATTGCGGTCCACACAACTATGATATGATCCAAATTAACTAAAAAAATTACTCCTTAATATTCATAAAACATGACAGTTATTATTGAAATAAAACAATTTACTACGTATATTTGCTTATTCGTGAATATACGCCAGATGCCTCGCTGAAAACTTTCACACAACGTATTCAACTTTATCCTAGTGTAAATAAAAGATGGGAGAGCACACAGTGTAAACAATCTAGAAAACTCCGACACAGGTTTGACTTCAAATCATTTATTCAGCAAACTTGGCCGGCTACGTGGATATAAAGTCAAGAACTTTTTTAGAACTCTAGCATTAGCAATCTAGTGGGTAAATTCGACGTTTCTAATGATATAAGTCCGAAATATTACCACTAATCTATCTGGTGGAAAAAAAAAAGAGTCGAGACATAGTTGTGCAGCGAGAAAATGCTGCCAGCATCTTCGTTACCATGCCACGAGGAAGTGGCTTTCACAATTTATTTTAGTTTCTGTGTGGTTTTAGTTTATTTAAATACTTGCTTTTATATAGGTATTGGCAGTTTCTAAGTTGTTATTAAATGTATGTAGTTTATTTTTCGTAGTATTTTAGCTAATTAAAAATTGTATGTGGCGTCAAAACTCAAAACAATTGTCAGATTTTGGTGCGAAAGAATACTAATCTTCTTGCATTGTGTATTCGTTGTTGGTAAATAAACAATTTGTGAACAAAGTTATGAGATTTTATCGAAGTATTTTTATAAGTGGAATATCATTTACAAAAAGACAGTAAATAACTATTTAATAAACCTCTTTCATTTCACCCAGTATTTCCAACCAAATCACCCACCTATATCCCAACGGCACTTACTCCAGATGGTTTTATTATTGTCGTATATTATGACAAAAAGTACTTACCTGTTGTGTTATGAAAATTGTGAAATGTTTCCCTACGGCTTAAAAAACGGAACTATTTCTCTTCTATTTTAAACACGGCTTAGTTCAAAATTCGTTAGGCAGTCTGTAGTATTTTTTTATGTGTCATGCACGTTTATGTGTCAAATAACATGATGTATGTGGCATCAGTTATGTTATGATAATGTCATACGCACCAAGTTTTATGAAAAATGATAACGGTGCATTTTCCAGAATTTTCATAAAAGGATATTCCGAAAATACGGTTTAAAAATTGAAAATGATAAACTATTCCACTATCGAGATTAAACCATTATGCACTTCGCGTCGCCCACAGGGGCGCAATTACGAACGACAGCCAAAGTTAATGGATTTCGAACACCGTACCTATTATGTTGTTGGGTACATTGATAAATTGAGTTAACATCAACAACCAATCGAATCACTGGAGGTAATGGTATTGATAGTTTATCAGGCAGACCGACGATGATGTCAAGATAACAGGAAACCATTGGATAAGGACACCGACAGCGTATACGTATGCATTATTTCATGAAATTAAAGACACACATTTTTTAACTACTAAGCGAAATTACGTTAAAAAACTATTTACTCTACAGGAACTACGAGTAAACTCATAGACGTATATCGATAAGTTTTATATCGATATGGTTAGAACAATAGACCCTAGTACTAGGGTTCTAGTTTATTTTATCGAGAATATCACAAAACCTGCAAACAAAACATTCGTACCGTACGTGCTTCCGTATACAACCGAAACATAACAAATTCCCAGGTATGTTAAAAAGCTCATATCGGGACCAAATCCCTATCTAAATAGCAACAAGAAATAGAATCCAGTCGTAAAACAAGCCCGAGTACCATCTGACATAAAAGGAGTTTCCTCTTTGCATACAAAGTTGTCTCAACAATCGAGTCGCAACACAATGATACCTGTCCGTCCTTTTCACGCAGCAGACACGGCCATAGTGCCGTCTCGTTCAATGACACATCCTTCCTGCTAGTACAACGGACATAGAGTAACGAAGGACAGATCAGATAGGCTTGTCATAGTTTGTACCTACGTGCTTTGAATAGGCCGCAAATATCAATAGGCATCGTGGTACTGTGTGCTTGTGGAAAAATTGTTACATATTTTGTGGAATTTGCATTGGTATTGAATACGCCGACTGTTTGCGTAATATTTGTCTAATTTATAGTAACGATATTATTTGGAATAGATAGTTCTGCCAAAGGTTGAATATTTTATATGTATATATTCATCATTGCAATGGGTGTCCACCTCCCTGTTCCAAAATTGGTTCAAATCCGTCAAGCCGTGTCGGGATGACGAGAGGACAAATGTTTTAACCACATAATGGTGTTGTACGACTGGGGCCGCGTCCCCATACCAATCCTCCATCGCGCTGTTAAGATTTTACCTGAAATAATTACCTCTCGTAGAAAACTGATTCTCAATACAATTTTAGAATTTTATTATATAACTATATTTTTTTTATTTATATATTTATTCAAATGTCAAGTACATATGAAAACAGTTTTGTCGGATGATCACGGTTTGACTGCGGGATAATCGGGTAAATAGTATCCTATAACTTTGATGTCCAGCTATGCCTGTACCAAAATCGCTTAGAAATTATTCCAGCCGTTTCGGCGTGATGAGAGGACAAAGGAAATTATGACCAACCGATGGCGCCAGGCTGGCATGGCGAACAAATGACAATCCCACCAAAAACATTTCATGTAAAATTGACGGCCAAGTCTCACATTCTCATAAAGCTTTCGCTGTAAAAAAGTTATCAGATCCCAGGAAAAGCCAAGCCCCTAAGCCCCGACTTTACTAACTCCACCACCTTGGTTTAAAAAGTATGGCATCAACTGTCTTCAAGCCCCTAAACCCGGAGTTTACTAACCCTACACCTTTGTTTCAAAAGTATGGCTTGGCCGTTTCATAGACTACCGTAAATAAGTCCAACGGACCGTCTGGCCCATATGGTATCAAGAAACTAAGTTTATGTCTTTGATAATATATACTTATAAACTTAATTCCTTACGATATGGGCCGGACAGTCCGCTAGACTTATTTACGGTAGTCTATGAAACGGCCAAGCCATACTTTTGAAACAAAGGTGTAGGGTTAGTAAACTCCGGGTTTAGGGGCTTGAAGCCAGTTGATGCCATACTTTTTAAACCAAGGTGGTGGGGTTAGTAAAGTCGGGGCTTAGGGGCTTGGCTTTTCCTGGGATCTGATAACTTTTTTACAGCGAAAGCGTTATGAGAATGTGAGTCTTAGCCGTCAATTTTACAGGAAATGTTTTTGGTGGGATCTCATTTCTTTTTGTAAGGTGCTTTAGTTTTTTTAATTTTTTTGGGCTGTAGGGTTTCTAGAGCGACAGCTGAAGTAGACAATTGTGTAATTAAGAAATACTTAATTCTAGCCCCATATATATACACTTTTATCCCCTATTATGGGAAACCCATACAAACTTCCATCCCCTTATTTAAAGGGTGGGGGGTGATTTTTTTAAAAGTCCTACAATATGTATTTGATTTATAACAATGAGTCCCTATAGGTTTCAATTTTCAGACCTCTAGTATCAAAATTTGCGGAAGTTTCATACAAACTTCCATCCCCTAGTTTAAGGGGTTGGGGGGCAAAAGTTCCAAGTTTTAGAATTATTTTGTTGTTTGTGTACTAATACTAGCTTACATACCAAATTTCAGCTTTCTAGGTCATCGGGAAGTACCCCAGAGGTTTTGATACGTCAGTGAGTGAGTGGCAAAATCGGCGTATTTTAGGTACCTATAAAACCTAAAGTATAAAAGCTAGATCAATTAAATTTTGTACATTTTATATGTTTGCTAACTGCATCTTAACCTGAGAATTTGGGCGCTCTAGTGTTAACTGGGACGAAACTATGAGGGTTTGAATATGAGACGAAACGGTTCGATAAAAGGTAGGTAGTGCCCCCTTCTTTTATGTTCGTCTTGGCGGGGGCACTACCGTGCCCCCAGATATTTAAAATACGAAGTCGAAGTGTAGATATGGAAGTAGTAATAATTGTGTATAAGAAATACTTACGTTTAGCCCGATATATACTACTTTTATCGCCCATTATGGAAAACCCATAAAAACTTTCATCCCCTTATTTAAAGGGTGGGGGGTGATTTTTGTAAAATCCTAGAATATGTTTTTTATTATTTATAAATAATAAAGGAGTCCCTATATCAAATTTTCAGACCTCTAGTATCAAAATTTGCAGAAGTCTCATACAAACTTCCATCCCCTAGTTTAAGGGGTTGGGGGGTAAAAGTTCCAAGTTTCAGAATTATTCTATTGTTTGTGTACTATACCTAGCCTACATACCAAATTTCAGCTTTCTAGGTCATCGGGAAGTACCCCAGAGGTTTTGATACATCAGTGAGTGAGTGGCAAAATCGGCGTATTTTAGGTACCAATAAAACCTAAAGTATAAAAGCTAGATCAATGAAATTTAGTACATTTCATATCTTCCCTAACTGCATCTTAACCTGTGAATTTGGGTGCTCTAGACGGGACTGGGACGAAACTATGAGGGTTTGAAAATGAGACGAAACGGTTCGAGAAAAGGTAGGTAGTGCCCCGCCTCTTTTTTTTCGTCTTGGCGGGGGCACTACCGTGCCCCCAGATCCTGCATCACGCTATTAAGATTTTTCCTGAAATCACGAGAGGGGTCATAGAAAAATGATTTTCAATACAAATCTACAGTTTACAGTCCGACCTTTTTTGGTCGGACTGTAATAATAGTATGGATATAAATAATGACACAAAGGTAAATTAAGAAAGAAAAATTGAATGCGATCTACTACAATCGAAGCGGGGTTTGAACCCGCGATCTCTGCGTTTCCGGCGCATTGCTCTCCCAACTGAGCTATTCGACCGCTACGTCAGTCACACCAAATCTTTCATCCCTTAATCCTTTACGCTACTGGAGCGCCCTCTGCGTCATATATGTTTTTGAAATGCTTATTGCGCATTAGCCATACCCTAGCGCTTCGATTGTAGTAGATCGCATTCAATTTTTCTTTCTTAATTTACCTTTGTGTCATTATTTATAAAAATAAAAATGTGGTATTACCACATAAAAAATATGAATCGATAAAAAGATTCTATACAAATAAATAGTATGGATGTTCTCACACGCATGAGAATAAATGATTTGAGTGAATTTTAGCTAGGCTTACTCCGACACAGCGACAGACTGTGCCCTGCCCTCATCAAAGGCTTCTCGTGATCCTGAGCAAACGGTCCATCCACCTTATCGGCCCATGAGGTACGACTCCGGCGGAAAGCGCCAGCGGCTAGCAGCGGCCTTACGAGTGTCTCGCTCACTCATCGCCGCGCCTGAACCTTTCGCTCCCACCTGGGCCGCTGTCTTGCCGACGAAGTCGAGATATGTCCGTATTGGGTTTTCCCACAGGGATTTATCAAACTAAGTCTTCGATGCGCGAGAATTAACCTCCTGACGATTCATCATATTTTGTCAGTTTAATTTAAGCCTTATGACAAATAGTTAGATAGTTAACCGTTCATTAAAGTGTATGTAATATGTGTAGGTCCTACACTGTAGGACATTGGAACTCGGGAGGACCAGATATTTTGTTGGTCGCCTTTGGTAAAGCAGAATATTTTTAGTATCATCGGAGATTTCACTTTCCGCAGGATTCGCGAATCCGCACGGATATTGGAAAAGAGATAACGCGATAAGCATATCTACTGTTTCACTCGATTTACGACACGCGAATAATAAGTGAAAATGGGGCGGAATCGCTGGTTATGAAAAGTAGGGGGATATCGCACCGAATGTAAAGTAAGTGGGGAATGTCTTATCTATACTATTATATAATTTTAGATTTGTGTTAAAATTCAGTATTCTATGGAGAGGGCTCATGATTAAAAAAAAACTTAATAGCGCGATGCAGAATCGTCTTTTAATTTTGTATGGGCGTGAGTTAAGGGTGCTGCAACGCCCAAATCCTCTCGCGTCAGCGATAATTATCGCATATCAGCATCAACACAGTAAACATCTTTCTGGTTCATGCGTCAATTCTAAAGATGCAGAAATTAGCTATAAATAGTAATATTAATTAATTTTAAGATTAGAATTCTTTTGATTGTAAGAGTGTATTGTTACTCTGTTAGTTTAAATAAAGATTTTTTTTTAACTTAAATCTCTGCCGTTCACTTAATTCGTGCGGTGCCATGCTAGTCTGGCGCCATATTTATTTATCCTCTCATCACGCCGAAACGCCTTTACGAATTTTAACGAGTTTTGTAGGGCTAAAGATGGACATCTAAAGATGGTTATAGTATACTTTTTGCCCGACTATGGTAAAGCATGAATACACAGGCAAAGTTGCGGGTCCAGTACTTATATTAAATTCTGAAATTGTGTTGTAATGTTAGCAATTTTTCCATGCAGCCACTATTTTTATTTTATTTTAACATTATTAAAACTATCGTGAGATAATTATGATTAAAACAGTGCATTTTACCTTCTCATGAGTGAAAGTCAAATATGCTAATTGAAATTATCATCACTATTCAATGATAGTTCAAGTTTACACATTTTATAAAATACTCATATATTTAAAACTAGTCTGAATAACTAATTGATTTGTAAGAGATAAAAATATAGCCCTCCTTCTTGTTTTAATCATCCTGTGTTGTCATAGATCTTCATGGATCTCGTATCTCGTCCTTATTTCCATTTTCTTATATCAAATTGACTATCGGTTAGACGGACCACTTTATATTGACCTGTGATCTAAACTTTAAATCTGATGAACTAGGCGCTGCGGTGATAATGATGTTGTGAATTCCACTCAAGGTCACCACACGGCTTATGAACTGTCAAACCATACAAACAAACTGACTCACTTTCTATGGTTTGACAGTTCATTTGGTTGGAAAAGTTAGCGTGGTTTGACTAATCGAACACAAAACATTTACGCTAGGTATGCCTTTCTAACCTAGGTTAGGGGTTTCTAACCTAGTTACATTAAAATCGGTAAAATACGTACAAATACCGGTACGAGGTGAAAATATACGGAGTCGATACCGTTTCAATATGCAAATCTAATAACGGGGAGCTTGACGCCGTGGAATGGAACCGGGTTTATGGCGGGAGAATATCGTGTTTACTTGTGACAACCCCATTTTAGGAACTTTTCTCACCCGTTATTATTGTGACCAGGCATCGGATATTCGGATGCTTTTATACCTAAGCTTTGGTGTCGACGCCGAAGTTACTGGAGCTGTAGGAGATGGACTCAAATTGATTTAACGAATCCCGGGATTTCTACATTAACTATAATTAATTAATGTAGAAACAACATTTTAGCCTAATGGCTAACATTAAAATATACAACATAACATTTAAGTAACACAATGAACTAATTGAAGGCACTTTAAGGGTAAGTATGTTATTCAATTAACGTGCAACGAATTCAACTATTACGAAATATTCTTATCCTGAATATAAAATAAAATTATAACAAATTAGCTAATCTGTTAAATCGGATACTTAAAAAAGATACAGTAACACTAAAGTGAACGGGTAGTTACAAATAATATTAAATAAATTGGGTCCGCCTTCATACAACTCAACATCAACGCCGACGCCGAAGTGTAGATATAAAAGCATCCGAATATCCGATCCCTGATTGTGACCTACTGGGAAAGACTTTATTTTTCATTATTTCAAACCCAGATTGCCAGTTTGTAACGAACTAAAAAAGGTCATAATGAGTTGCGCCGTGAGCCGCAACAGCCCCAATAATTAACGCTCGCCCGAAGCATGCGAAGAAAAGCGGAAGGCGGTGACAAACATCATAGTGCGCGCTGGTGTGTTAGTTAATTGCGCGTGAGCCCCTGTTGCTTTCGTGGAAAAGGTACTACAGAATAGTATGTTACTACTGTTAGGTATTTTTGTGTTGTAAAATAAATTTATGGATATATTTACGCCCTAGTGTATTAAATATAATATAACATTGTTCTGTTGCTTAGGGTTGACAACTATGTATTTTTAAAACGCTCTGTTCATATATTTTATCCTTTCCCTCTGTAAACTTATTCGGTCAATAAAAAACGGTAAATCCAATATACGTTTTTCTCGGGAATATCGGGTTTTCCAGTCCCTAGCGATTTAACCCTCGAGTGGTGATGCAGTGATATCTAATTCAATGGGATACATGTTGTTCTGCTTTGTAACGAGTAGGTATTCGAATATTACAACACAAATAATCATTGACGACATTTCATATTTTTAAGACTACAGTTTTTTTACTTTTCTGTATTCCGCTATATTTTATTCCGCTTAAAAAGAGGACATAATCAGTCTTTATATGTTTCCTGAGATTAATAATTATTTTATTATTTATTTATTATAATTTACTCGTTCTAAAATTATACTACCTAACTCAAAAACTGTGACACAATGGAAAATTGACTTTAGTCTGGTGTCTAATAAAAAAACTAATGACATTGAGCTGGACATTATTGACAGCTCTTTTTTCACGGATACGTCGAAGACTGAAACTCTATTCAGGCATAGACTTCCAGTCCGTGACTCAAGTTGGCCGCATGCCTTTAAGTTTCGTTGTTCGTTATTTATTCATTTTGGTTGTTCAATGTGTAGTATTGATAGCGTATTGTGCAGTGAACTAACGAATGTGTGAATGGCTATTGAAGAATTCAACTTGAAGCGTACATAGCCCCTCTTGGGTCAAGGCCCGATAGTCCGCGTGGTTTTTTGTAAATCGGTATCACTTTACAAAAAGCACGATTTTCTCAACTCATTGTACAACGTGGTATCAATCCTCTATCTTGCCGTGTGGGATTAGTAACGAGACATTGGCAGTAATGGTCGCTTCATTGTGACCGGTTGCCATTTTTTTAAAGAATAGAATAGAATATGCAGGCATAGAGTTGTCGTATATTAATTTCCACCTGTTAGATTTTTTTTTGAGTGATTTTATCCTACTGGTTTTATTGCTATTTTTTACGATTCAAGGGTGGGTTGAAAATCTTTTAATGCAGTTTTGTTTCATTTAAAAATAAAAGAAAGTAAAATAAGGGCCGTTTCCTCCCAGAGCCTAGTTTTTGTCCACACTGTATACTTATAAGGTAAATTTGCTAGTGTTTGACATTATGCCTATATTTGACACATTCACTTCAACCTGAAATCATAGTTTTATAATTGTATATATAGATAAATCACATTTATTTATTTATTTATCGTATGGCATATGTGTGTTACTTGATTACATATAAAAAGGAGAACTTTATAAGTGACATTTTAATAGTATTTGCAAAATGGTTAACGTTTTGGTTTACGAACCTACGAATTCAGTATTTTTAAAATGACAAAATTAGCTACTAGTGAACAAGAGGGTTGACAACCCATATAGTTATGAGTTAGTAGTGTAGCTATTTGTTTTTAGGTATAACACGGTGGAATACAATATAAATTCTTTACTTCAAGTTAATAGTTTTAGCCCACAGTATCTTAAGAAAATTAAACTCTAGTCCTAAGCAAAATTAAACAGTTTTAGCACTACGCGCTAGCTGTTAGGGTCTAATTTTCCTTGTAATTGATAACTAAATACTAACTACATCTTTTTGGTCGAGGGCGACAATGATAAACGATAGTAGTGGACCATAAAAAAATTGTCCTCGGGCTTAGGAAGTGACCCGAGAGTTGAGAAATTGCTTCCACGTTTAACTGAAGGGCTACTCCGAAGATTGAAATTCGAAGTTTGTACCCTGCCATCTCTCTCCATCGTGTGTCAAACAATATTTGAATAAGTGGGACGGCACGACACGTAGTTTGAATTTCGAAGAATTTCGTAAGATGTCAAAATGCGATTCGCGTTTTTTACCTGTCTCGCTCGCTCTTACGCAATATAAGAACCTCTCAGTTTTCACCCAAACCGCATTTGGATTGAATCGCAATCGGAAAGCTCATGGACTGTACGCTACTTTGTGACACAATGTCTTATTATTATTGTATTTCACTTATATGTTGAAAATTTTCTTCAATGTACATATATTTTAACTACAATTGCGTTCAAAAGTGTGACAAGTTATTGGTTAAAATAACGTTGGATTTTGCATATAACTTCAGAAAACTTGGCACGAGCTGCTAGAGACGCGAAAAATTTAATACCAAGTGCATTAGCATGGAATAATATTAGCATTGGCAGGCCAATATCTTTAAATATTATAAAGGCGAAAGTGTGTGAGTGTGTTTATGTGTTTGTTTGTTACTTCTTGACGCTCAAACGGCTGGACCAATTTTGATAAATTTGGTAGCTGACACACAGGCTACATTTTATCCCGAAAAATGTAGTGTTCCCGTGGGTTGAGCGGGTAACACCGCGCGGTGCAGCTAGTCTTTAAATATACCCTGTTTAACAGCATTCTTATTGACGGAGCAAGCGAGGCGTCTTCGGTACAGATTGAAAAAAAATCTTTCGTATGTTTAGACGTTCGGATGACCGGATTTGCAGCCGTTCTCGCTTACAGGCCACATGTCTCAACCGATTCACGTGAAATTTTGTAGATTAAGTAATAATTTAAAAAACTAAATGGCTTGAAAACTTAAAAAGTTATTTTTAATACAGTTGCTCAAAAAGTGGTACTTTTTGTGGCTGCGTAGCGTGCGAGAAGCTCAATTTCTCGAACTAGTGCTTTTTACTTTTTACTTCCAAACTATACTTTCGAAACGCAGTAATTTTATATTAGATTTTTTACTTGGAAATTATGAAATTAAAAACGCTTACGAATACTAGGAGTATTTATTTAAAGTATTCATTAATATATAAATGACGAAAAAATATTAAGAATTAGCATTTTATAGCCTACTCTGTCTTAGGTATCTATGTATGAAATATTTACTTTCCTAAAAATCGTTCTTTGATTTGGCTGAATGATACAAGCATATGCCTAGAAAAAAAAAGTTTAAAAGCAAATCAGCCCGCCCTTTTGAAATAACTTCTAACATTATTTAAACACATTAACGCATATAAATATATAATTTGGTACGAGAAGTTATAAAAAAATATTGAAAATGAGTGATTCAAACATTGATATGACACCACCAGACATTCGTGCTAGAGCAGCAATTGCCAATGACTGTGTTATTCCAGAAAAATCTAAAAACCAATATAATGCCGTCTATGTAAAATTTATCGAGTGGAAAACCTTACATAACGCAAAGTCTTTTTCAGAGACTGTTTTGATGGCCTATTTTCAAGAGCTGTCTGAAACCTATCGGCCATCAACATTATGGTCAAAATATTCTATGTTGAAAGCTGTTATAAAGTTAAAACATGACATAGATATAAAAACTTACACCAGATTGACTGCTTTCTTAAAAAGGCAAAGTGCAGGATTTCAGAGTAAAAAATCGAAGGTACTAACAGCTGAACAAATTGAGACGTTTATTAATGAAGCTCCAGATCAGCAACATCTAGCTACAAAGGTATAAACTTAAATATAAATCTAATAAAATATGTACACAATTTAAGTAAATTAACTCTAAAAATAAAGTAGGAAGTTAAAAAAAATAGAATGAAATAAACAATTGTCTTACAATATATAATAAATATGTAACTTTGTTCATAGGTTGCTCTTATATTAGGAGTCTGTGGCGCATGCAGACGCGAAGAGCTCACAAATGTATCGGTAAAAGATATAGAAACACATGGGGACATACTTCTTGTCAAAATACCAAATACAAAAAATAAAATTCCCAGGTCCTTCACTATTGACGGCCCATTTGCAGAAATAGTCTAGAAATATCAGTCTGCGGTCTTCTAAGGGCAAAAGTGACCGATTCTTTCAGAATTTTCAAAGAGGAAGGTGCACTGCCCAGGTAATAGGCTTAAACAAGTTTGGGAATATGCCGAGAGATATCGCTCAGTACTTAAATTTGCCTGATGCAAATCTTTACACCGGACATGCATTTAGGAGAACCTCTGCTACATTACTTGCCGACTCAGGAGCTGACATAACAACTTTGAAGAGGCATGGAGGTTGGCGGTCAAGTAATGTAGCAGAAGGATACATAGAAAACTCCATTGATAACAAATTAAAAATTGGAAAACAAATTGCAAAATCAATTAATGTAAAGTCGCAAGAGTCCACAGAATTTTCGTCATCCACATTCCAATCTGGTCTTAATGTACCTGTTAATACTGAACCTCAACCAGGACCGTCACATGCTAACAACACTTTGGTTACACCCAGCCCTGTTAACCAACCAGGACCGTCACGTGCCAACAACACTTGGATTACACATAGCCCCTCTAACTTTGACCCACAGGAATTATCACAACAGCAGGAACCTGAAAATACACCATGCCTGACTAGTCAGACACTTAATTTACATGGAAGAACTCACAACATAACTATGAACTGCACTAATTGTACCATTAACTATAATTATTACTGAAAATAAAATATTTCTGATATCAACCTTGTTTTAATACAAATATATATTTTTTTTATTCTCATTTAATCACAAAAGCAAGTAATTCTTCTTAGACCTCATTTGATATAGTTGTCTTTTCGTAATGTTAAACATAATCATCATTTCTTCGAAACATGGTCATCAACGTGGCACTTGAGCAGCAGTTGTAGGTACATAGTAATTGACTGGTTGACTTCCTAGGAGCCGCTTTGAGTGAATATTATCCTTCCGCCAATTTGTTAGGGACCTGCAAAATGTTAATAATTTAGTAACATTTATAGATTTCACCAGCTTCTTGTTAAAAAAAATAACCTTAAACATAACTAATAATGTGATTTAATGTTTCTTTTACCTCTAATTATCCTTGATAGTCTTCAAATATTCAAACAATTCATGATATTTTAGTTGTATACGTGTCCTTGGTCACATGTCGCAGATCACAAATTTGGCACTAAAACTCTTGTTGCATGATCTGTTTCTGTTTGTTGATACTGTAATGTCTTGTACTTCTGTTTTGATAATGTTAAAGGTTCTAATTAATGTCGTTTCAGTATTATAATTATCTGCATTGGGCTGTGGCAAGCTAAATATTATCCTTATAAATACTGTCAGTGTCAACTGCCAAGTGTCAATTTAGTTTCTCAACTCGAGGCCGATGGCGCTGATTCCAATAGTATGTTGTCACTGTCAGTGTCATTTGTAAAGTATGGGTTCGTTCAAAAATAACTTCGAAGCAAGCATATTTTATCGCAATGATATATTAATTTATTATTTTTTCGCAATTGCATTAAAAACGTCGTTTACAACACGTGTGAAATGTCTTTTCACACTAGTTGTAAAATGTACTATTTTACACCGCGCTCAGACCTCCCGCTCCCACCTATGACCACCGCTGCTAACCACTTCGCTGGTCGCGCGAAGTCGTGGCCGCACCGATGTGCCCCATTTTATATTAACAACCAATAAAATACAGAAATATTGGTGTATTTTTAAAAGAAATACGCTGTGTTACTTTATTACTTAGACTTGCAAATTTAATCCCCATTTCCTACGTTTTCATTAGTGTCTCTTCAATATTTTTTACTTTGTTTACCCTCCGGAAGGTAGGTGATACTGTTTTTTAGTAGGAAAACGTTACCTGAGTAATTAACTAATGGGTTTCAACGTACAATGTCAGGAAAATTTATTTCGCTAATGTCACATTTTTGAATTTTCAGTTTTCCGTTTTTATGGATATTATTCAAAGGCTTTGTTGTCTGTCCGTCCCACTTTTATAAGTCCTCTTACCTTTCAAATCATAATGTTTAGGATTTCATCATAATTATCATAAATCTGAACGGTTGTGGAGATGTTTGTTATTTTAGTGTTTTGATGAAATTTGGCACACATGTGACTCATATATATCTACACTATTTGAAAGGCACTGAATCTAAAAAAAGAGTATGCACGATAAAATAATAAAAGAAGGTAAATAATAGGCGGTCTTATCGCTAAATAGCGATCTCATCGAGGCCAAATTTAGCTAGTCGAGTAGATAAAAAAACGTAATGCAAAAAAATATTCAAGCTATAAATAAAAACGCAAAACAAAACATCATCATCACATTATCAACCGACAGACGTCCACTGCTGGACAAAAATTCCCCCAAAGCTATCCACAACGATCGGTCCTGCGCCGCGGCGCCCTCATCCAATTTCTGCCCGCGATCCTATCCAGGTCGTCGGTCCACCTTGTTGGGTTGGGGGCCTTCCCACGTTACGTCTTCTGGTCCGCGGTCTCCACTCAAGAATCTGTCTGCTCCAACGGCCATCGGTTCTTCGAGCGATGTGCCCCGCCCACTGGCGCTCAAGTTTGGCGACTGTCTTAGCTACATATAGGTATATCTACAACCTTGATTTTCTTGTGTATCTCATCATTTCGGAATCAATTACGCAAATAAACTCCGAGCATTGTAGCTCGCTCCATTGCCCTTTGAGTTACTTTGAGCCTTCTTGTGAGCAAAAGAAAATAAAAAAAAACAATAAACATACTTAAATTATTTGTTTGATTCATCAAGAAACTTCCTTTGTGCAATAGGAGGCGGCGGAAACAGCTAGTAATGAGGAAAAATAAGATTTTATATGAAAAAACTTTACTAAGAACATGCTTTGGAGCCTGCAGAGCGAATCGTATCAATCAATGTCTGCGGGATTGCAAAATTAAAATGCCTTTACTGTAACGTTGGACAACGGAATCCTATACTTTCCTCAACAAAGATAAGGTCTACATTTATGCAACATGAGAAAGTAGGCCACTTTACAACTAATGTGACATGAATTTACGCTTTTGAAAATAATGTTTGAAACAGTATTTACGGTCGTTCATTTGAGGAGCTTTAACGACGAATGCACGAGAGTTTTTTTACGAACCCATTATATTATAAATGAACACCCAACCCCATGATATTATAAAACCCTAAAAAACCAATGCAATAAAGAACAACGTGTCACAGTTGTGCTAGAAAGGCTGTTATGGAATAGAATAATCGGGATATACCATTTTTTGGACAATGTTCAGAAAACATTTCTGGGAATAGGGCTTAATAACGCAATAAATAATTTGGTTGTGACAAATATGACACATGTGAAAAGTTATTCATAATAAATATTTCGACTTTCACTTTGTCGTTTTGCAGTACAAGTCAATATTAGTGATGTCAGTACAAAATGCTAAGGATAATGAAAATGATTAAACGTATCTAATAGGTAAGTTTAACATGTGTATCTGTGTACCTTTCTGTGTATCTGTGTATCTGTGTGTCTGTGTATCTGTGTGTCTGTCTGTGGCATCGTAGCGCCCAAGCGGATGGACCAATTTATTTTAATATCTATATCTAAACTCCTATTTATTTTGTCAATTATGCAGCCGTGGCTGTCGTTCTCGTATCAGGCTATCCAGCCATCTTCTTAAGTGCTACACTTTATTGGACGCTGCTTGACTTATCTGTTATAGATATAAAAGGCCATGGTGATGAATGTCTATATGGGACTAATTACATTATAGTCTAACAATTATTGTTAAAGTTAAAGAATGTCTATTCTTTCGTTTTCAGCGCTCCAGACAAATGGCCACCATGGGTACCGATGACATTGGCGACAAGTGAAGGTACCATATTATATGTATTGAAAAACAACTTATTTGCCATTTTTGAGTACGTTTAAAGACATGGTTTCGTGCAATTATTGTTTTGTTGGGTTATGAGGATTCTGATTTGCTTGATAAATTTCAAATATGCTTTTGGATTTAAGAAATCATAAAAAAAAATCTATTTCTTGACATATTGAGTTATTATTTTATTCATAATGTCAATTACAGTTTGGGGATAAATTCTAATACTGCATTAGATATCACAATCACAAGATCACAACTATATAGAATAATACGACAGCAAATTAATGTCACGGTATTCACGCACACGTACTACTCATAAACTTAGAGATACGTGTCTTAGCGTCTGCATTTCGAGCTGAAAGTCAATAATGCAACAAAAGTATGACGGTTTACACGTGGCTCGTAAAGCTGGTGAATGGTCTCAAGTATCCGTGGCGAGAGTTGCGTTTTAGATGAAGTAATCCACAGATAAGATACGTGACAGCGCATTTAAAAGTGAATCACTAAGTAGTTATAGTGTAGATCTCGTAAAAATATTTGGGAACGACTGAAATATGTTTTTCACGTTTTCAACCCCCATAACATCGCCATAAAAAAAAGATAAACTGAATCGACAAAAAACATAACTATCGAGACTGCTCACAAAATTCACGAGAATCGGTTGAGAATTGCGACCTGCAGACGAGAACATCTAAGCATATAATATACATACAATACAACCAGACTTCGGAAACCTGAAATAAAATTTGGCCAAGGTGAAATGTAGAAGCTTCGCTCGATAGCTTAATTAAAAGTAATCTGAATAATAGTCTGTTATAATATAAAAAACTATAATCCTAACTAGACTGTGTGTGAGATAATCACAATAGCTTGTTTTGCTTCTCACTAGATGTCGCTAGCAACTGTATACTGTTAACAAAACGTGTCTAGGAAATAGAAGCTAGGAAATGTAGAACGCGTATCGGGCCGGAAGCGACGCAAGATAATAACTCATTGTAACTGTGGGAAAGGGCCACTATTTACTGCAGCTAACAACAAATGCACCATATAAGTACAACCACACTTAACAGTAAGGCTAAAGAAGTTTGCTATAATAACGGTTGGCTTCATCATTTCTGCAAACCGCTAAGGAATGGAACTCGCTCCCGTCGTGTGTATTTCCTGAAAATTATAACTTTGAATCTCGGGACAAGCGAGCTGCCATATCGATATCTCGAAAAGTACAGATGTTATACCAACGCCATCGCCATCTTAAAAGAACGCAACTATAGTTAGTTGACAAAAATAAGATGCCGTTAGAAGTATAACGTAGGTTAGTAGTTAGTAGGTGCGCTTACCATACTGTCCCATTTTCCGACTGGAATTAATCCCGATTCAATCTCATCTAAGTTCATCATATTCCATCCTCAAAACTATTATTACCTACGAGAATTCACGACAACATGCAAATCGGCCGCGGTTCGGATCAGGGTCAGCTAACTCCGCGCTGATTACAACACGACTATACACTGCCCGACAATCACAGTAATGCACTTTAGGTAGTAGCAAGCAATAGCTTGACAGGAAGTGTTATGTAATAAGATCCTTAGCAGACTGGTGATTTGCGTTGGGTTGAAAGTGAAGCGAGCACGCAGCGAGTAACCGATACTGCAGGCCCTTTTCAGGATTGATAGTGACTCGACTAGGCACACAAGTTACATATTACTCTAACCATACTAGACTGCAACAAAAACAACATTATATACACAAAATCTCATCAACGTGCTTTTGGCCAAAATAAAAATTGTAACTAACTGTAACCCAAACCCAAAGCCGCAACCCAAAGTTTAAAGTTAATTGCGCGCTAATCCACACAAGCGGGACATCCATCGAGGGCTGCTGGCCGCTTGTCACACCAACGCGTAAGGTAGAGCACGTGGTCGATGTTTAAAGCAGTCCCGCGACGCTTTCATTAATGAATCGGTATAAGCACAGATGGAAGTGACCAGCCAACCACTATAAACCGAGCATGACCCCAATATGTATAATATATATATTATACCTATAGGTTTCCACTATACAATCATAATCATATATCTCAGCTATGGTTTTGTTTTCTTAAATTAAGCTTGACCGTGGTCAAGACGGACGGATGCACTCCTGGTTAAACTTTTCTACAAGTAGGTATTCGAACAAAGTGCATGGTCAGCGCAAAGCTACAAACTAGGATGCTATCCACGGTCACTTAGGAACACAGTGAATAAGACCCGAGCACGGCCGACTGTGACCGGCCTAACTAGAATGATGACGAATTATTGAAAAATTATAATGATAACCGATAAACGCATCCAACGTTATTGGACAAAAACGCGTTAGAAACAATTCTACCGCTGCCACAGCGCTAGTGTAGCGCCGAAAGGTTTTTGAGTGGCAATGGCTACTACGTATCGGACGACTTCACGCATGAAGCCTCTAATCACCTAGCTACACCACTGCACCGACGTCAAAATAGTAAAAGGTGTCACACGACCGCTGAAGATCTTTATCAAGCACTGGACGTCTGTCGGCAGACATGGGTATAATGATAATGGGGAGTTCTGCCAAAACGTCTACTTTGTCAGGCACGTGCCGGATACGGATATGACACCTACTGAGCCGCACCGCAAGACGCCATTACCGTGGTAAACTCGCTGAACGCTCACAGCAAAATCGCTGCGCACTGGCATCGCTTTCATCTCGCTCGCAAATTGCCAGTTTGCTAAGGCTCTAAAAAAAGGCGGGTTGGTTGGTTGTTTAAGTAAGACGTAACACAACTGACTGTGGAACAATTGGGTGTGTGTGATGAGACGCATCGCCATGTTCCACAATCTGCACCTGTAGCACAACTGTCACAAGCGACTATTACTCGCGCGAGATAATTGCCTCTCTTTCTATGCAGTAATGTGAGAGGGTGACGGGTAGCGCTATGTCGCGCGACAAGAGGCGCGAAGCATAGCTGCTAGACTGGCAGTTCTCATCATGCAACCGAACAACAAGTCTTAAGATACTGCGAATGGCTATTGACGCGTGGCGTGAAAACAAAAATGGAAGGTCATGATAATTATGCGCTGGTGCATAGACTATTAGTACGGATCGTAGCGCAAAGGCCCGTCTTCCAGTAACCGGGTTAGTGCAACTTGTCATGAATTTAGTCATCCCCTAAACGTTGAGTCGTTAACCGGCTTGCATATTTGTCGCGTGCGCGTGACAAAGAATCGCAAGTCATAGTTGTGCTAGAGGTTGGTGCAGTTATGTCCGGAAACAGAACGAGAATACTTAGTAGTTTACATTTGAATGCGGTTTCACGTTTCTTCTCTTTGGATAACCTACTTCATCTCTTAAGCGCAACGCTCACCACGGCTACTTTCCAACTTTACGAGCCACGTGTAAACCGTATTGTTTTGTTGCACTATTGATTTTTAGCTTGAATTGCAACCGCTAAAACACGTATTTAATGGTATATGAATTCTAGTCCGAGCGTGTCCGAGCGTATATCAATTTCCTTTCCACACGAAATTTCAATTTGAAGTTAAGAAACATTAAAGACAAAAATAGAGTCCTCTTTTATTCTGCTCGTGCTATCTGTTTCATTGTCTGTTGATTATGCAGTCATTCTTGTCACTAAAATCATGGAAATCGTTCCTAAGAACAGGTATTTTTAAGTTTTTATACGTACTTTCAGACTTGCTTATACTTTGTGTATCCTCGTTAATCGTCGCAAAAGATTTATAAAACGCCTTATTAAATTTGACTGGCAATCATTCAAACAGTAACCCACACATATGCATCTTCCAAAAGGTAGTAAAATTCCCACCCCTTAAAAAAAATATTTTTTACCCATTCCCGGAACTCAAACTATCTCAAACCATCTAATTTCATCTAAATCGGTCCAGGGGTTTAAGCGTGAAGTGGTAACAGACAGGTCCTTTCGAGTTTATATTATTAGGAATTCTCATGCTAAAAACGGTAAAACAAATAGTTAATATTATCACAAACTAAACTATAACTATGCCCATTAGCCTCCTCGATTCACTTTCTACTACCTAATTAACAACAGTGACCCATTTTTGCGAATGTACTTAAGGGGCTGACTGTACAATGGCTACGGGGTTTACCCCTTGCCATCAATCTCAATCAGAATCTATTATCGGGATGCGAGTTGAGAAGGCTTTTACGGGGTCGATTGATGTTTGCCTTGCTCATATT
This sequence comes from Apotomis turbidana, assembly GCA_905147355.2. Lineage (NCBI taxonomy): Eukaryota > Metazoa > Arthropoda > Insecta > Lepidoptera > Tortricidae > Apotomis > Apotomis turbidana. Next base: position 15,619,927 of record LR990292.1, on the reverse strand, counting down.
ATAGTGCAAGCGATATCACAAAGCCAACGTCAAAATTTTCACGACGCGCGCGCTTGGCGCAGTTTGTAGACACCTGCCTACTGAGCCGGAGGTCCTAGGTTCAATTCCCGGCCGGGCAAATATTTGTGTGATGAATATTTGTCCCTGTGTCATGGATGTTATCTATATATGTATTTATATATTATATATATCGTCGTACATAGTACAAGCTTTGCTTAGTTTGGGACTAGGTCGATTTGTGCATAGTATACTATGATTGTCCCTTAATATTTATTTATTTATTAATATATAAAATATTTTAATCAAAATGCATTCAGACAGAATGGTTTTCGATTGTCATATTTGATTCTACTATATGTGATCAGAAATAAGCATTTAAAATTATCCAGCTTAGTGGAATTGTTATTTTATGCTGAAAATGACACATACAAAAAATAGGTACAAAATACAAAAAAAAACCCGGCCAAGAGTATGTCATGGGCCACGCTCAGTGTAGGGTTCCGTAGTTGCTCGTCCTCCACAAAAGACGGGCTACAAGAAAGATTCCAAGTTCTGTAAAAAGGTCATAAACGCCAAAGTAACTGTAATTACTTATTACCTTCTGGAAGTCAACTTACGTCCTTTTTAAGGAAATTATGAAATTTTTCGATAACTCAAAAATGGATGGACCGATTTTGTTCAATATAGTTTTCATTGAAAGTACTTATAAAACCTCATTTTCATGAATTTTTCCATATTTTTTTGACCCGTGGTTGAAAAGTTAGAGAAGGGGGGGACACTATTTTTTTTATTTTCGGAGCGAATATTTACAAAACTACTGACTATCAAAAAGTAATGTTTCAAGACCCGTATTATTTTTAACAGACCTATTTAACGACACCCCACACACTAGGGATGAAACGAAAAAAAAAATCACCCCCACTTTGGTGTAAGTGAGGTAGATACCCGAAAAAAAATTTTTTTTTAGTTTTTATTTTACCGTTTTGTCGGCGTGATGCATACACATACTCATACCAAATTTCAGCTTTCTAGTACTAATGATCACGGAGCTAAGCCGCGGACGGACGGACAGACGGACAGACGGACATGGCGAAACTATAAGGGTTCCTAGTTGACTACGGAACCCTAAAAATGTTATTTTTTTGCAGCCTGCACTGTCCCACTGCTCGGCAAAGCCCCGCTAATTATTTACTTATAAATAGTATACTTAAGTAATGTTTTTCCTAATAAATAGTAAGGAATCCAAAACCTTTTTTATTTATTGTTACTTACCTCTATTATTGAATCTCTGCAATGAAACATTTTCATCATATCTTTTATGAAACATTTTCAATTAGTTAAAAAAATATGAGTTAGATGCCTATCTTGCCCCCTTTTCAGAGCACAACGAGCATATTGGATAACGTCGTTTCCTTAAGAGGCCATTTTAATTTGAAGGAGCCTGTCAGGACGACACGAAGACGCAATTTGTTAAGGGATAAGCCTGCCGGCTAGCTAGTCATCCATCTAGGCACTACAGTTTATGTATGTACATAGTCAAAATTACCAGGACACTAATATTAGAAAGGCGAAAGTGTGTAAGTGTGGTTGTGTGTTTATGTGTGTTTGTTACTTCATCACGCTCAAACGGCAGGACCAATTTTGATATATTTTTGGTTTGAAGGTAGCTGACGCCCTAGATTAACACAAAGGCTACTTTTTATCTCGAAAATTTTTGTGTTCCCATGGAATGATCGGGTAACACTGCGCGGCACAGCTAGTATTTTATATAACACCACTAAATATATATTTTTTTGTCTTCTCTTCTCTTCAATACATACGTATTGTTCTGGCGGCAACAGAAATACGTCATCTGTGAAAATTTCAACTGTCTAGCTATCACGGTTCATAAGATAGGTACGACCTGGTGACAGTATCGAGCAAAAAACAGCAAAAAATCACCTATGTTGTATGGGAGCCCCAATTAAATATTTGTTTTATTCTGTTTTTACTCGTAGTTTTTGTTGTTATAGCGGCAACAGAAATACATCGTCACCTATGAACATTTCAATTGTTTAACTATCACGCTTCATGAGATACAGCCTAAAGACAGACAGACAGACGGACGGACAGCAGAGGCTTAGTAATAGGGTCCCGATTTTACCCTTTGGGTACGGAACCCTAAAAATTACAAATATTGATAACGTATAAGATTCGATTGGCACCAGTTTACCCTTTCCATGAGTTTACAGTGAAAGTACTCGCTAGCGACTGCATAAACGATTTGTATGGAGAATAGTACAGCGCCCTAGCGGTTACTTTGTAGAACTACAATTCTGCATACAAGTCCTTTACTTAACACATGGTAAGGGTACATTTGTCAGCACCGTCGTTACGCGTCCCGTATACAACAAACTTCAAACTGTTGGAGATTATTGGAGACATTCTATTTTTATCCCCACTTATTATACACAGCATCTAATCTATCCTCTTGTGATGATCTCGTCGGTGCTTACCGGGATCTCGATCAAAGTAGGTACCCACCTGAATGGAATGCCATTCAAACTGCCTTTTACTGTCTAAAAATATAAGTTGCTTAAAATGCGCATCAAACAGAGGAGTGAAAGGATCAAAACACGACAAAACTAGGACGGCTGAAGAACTTTTCTAATTTTTGAGATAATAGAGGCTCTAAAATTTTAAGGAAATATTAGTTGAGTCAAGTTTCAACAATAGCTACAAAAAACGATTCACAAAATAAATATTAAAAAAAACACACACAAGGTCTGCTAATATGAAAATGTTGAACCGATTAACTAATGTTGGCTGGAGAGTCGATGGAGATGGACTCATATCCTGCTCACGCATCAAATTATTCAGTGAACAATTCAAAATAGTAGGTACCACAGTACCTAGGTACCTAACTATCTAAGATCCACCATGCCCGATTAGTTGTCAAAGGGCGAATTAAGTACGCCTGATAAATACACGACATTAACAAAGAGCATGGTGAATTGATTTCAAAAATTTACAACATTTCATATTTCTAACAGGTGGAAATTAAATAGACATCGAGAGAACTTTAAATGTGTCGTGTCGTACACGACACCCTAAATAAGTTGTGTTTATTTTTCTGTATTATACAGAAATATAAGAAAATACATAAAATAACCGAAATCTACAACAACTATGCCGAAAAAAAGAGCTGTAAATAATGTCAATCTTAATTAAACACCAGACTAAAGTAACCTATACAATCTACTAAGTACACTGTGTCATAGATTTGGAGTTACTACGCTAAGTTTTAGAATTAGTAAATTTTAATAAAGTTATAAAATAATTAGTAATCTCAGGAAAAATATAAAAACAGTGACTAAGTCCTCTTTCAAAAAGGAGTACAGAAAAGTTATAAAATTGTGGTATTAAAAATATGCAATGTTGTTAATTATGATTAACAAAGGTATAATTTTTTCTTTGTAATCAGCGAGCTGAAAGAAGAATACAAATAAAACCGAAAATATGCAGCGAAATTGTCTTAGCAACTACAAATACCCACACGTGCCTATTCCGCCACTGAAAAGCGAAATAATGAGAATACCCGGCCATTAACTATCCAGAGGTCATTATTTACAGCGAATAGGTCGACGCATTAGTCTTGTGCTTCGTTGGAAATGCATGGGTGCCTCTGTCTCCACAAATATGTACACTGTGTTTGTCTCGAGAGCACTGAACCAACAAATATACGTAGGTATACAAACAAGCGTTTCTTCCAATGCATTGTTTGAAAAAAACACTATTTGTCTCTCCCTTAGTACACTACAATAACAATCGCTCCTTTAATTTTTTGGCTCATACTGTTTTTGTTTTATTTATTACTTTACGATAGGATATTTATTTATTATATCTAAGTATTTATGTAAGTATATCTGTATATTTTCATTTATGTACACACGTTTGTCACTTTTTGTTTTTTTTTTATGGTAGTCGTTTATTTAGTCCTATTATTATTCTTCACCTACTAATTTTAAACATTAATTTTCTAATATTCCGCTACCTAATGGTTGTCTGGAAGAGATCGCTATTTAGCGATAAGACAGCCTGTTATTTTAATGTAATCTCATGTTGTGTTGTATATTCCTTGATGTTTGAGGTGTGCAATAAAGAGTATTTGTATTTGTTTTTTCTCTAAGCTATATAGAACACATTGCTATAATATACAAATACGGTATTCCGGGCAAATTACATTAGAAACACCGAAAATTGCCTCTGGAGCCCCCTGAGCGATGTCAATGTATTTGACAGGCTGAATTAGCCATTAATCAGCACTATGATGATTCGTTATGAAGAAACAGCACTAACTTAAAATTGTGTCTATTTAGACACATCTAGAATTAGGCAATCAGCAATGATTAGATGTACTTATAATCTGTTCTTGTTTATTCCATGTACCTATTTTATTTTTGGTGTGGCAATAAATGTTTGTTCTTTTTTTCCTTCTTTGACGACGCGGTTGGCGCAGTTTGTAGTACACTGGCCCACTAAGCCGGTGGGCCTGGGTTCAATTCCCGGCCAGGGCAAATATTTGTGTGATGAACTCGAATATTTGTTCCTGGGTCATGGATGTTATCTATCCATACTATACTATAATACTATAATAATACTATAATACAAACTATAATAACTATAATATAATTATAATTATAATATTATAATTATTATACCTATTATAATTATAATATAATAATATAATAATTATAATTATAATATTATAATTATAATATTATAATTATAATAATAATATAATAATTAATAATTTAATACTAATCCATACTAATATTATAAATGCGAAAGTGTGTCTGTCTGTCTGTCTGTCTGTCTGTCTGTTACCTCTTCACGCTAAAACCGCTGAACCGATTTAGATGAAATTTGGTATATAGATAGTTTAAGTCCCGGGGAAGGACATAGGATACTTTTCATCCCGAATAAATTTAGTGTTCCCGTGGGATGAGCGGGCAACACCGCGGGGCACAGCTAGTATTATAAATGCGAAAGTGTGTCTGTCTGTCTGTCTGTCTGTTACCTCTTCACGCTTAAACCGCTGAACCGATTTAGATGAAATTCGGTATGGAGATAGTTTGAGACCCGGGAAAGGACATAGGATACTTTTCATCCCGAAAAAAATTAGTGTTCCCGTGGGATGAGCGGGTAACACCGCGGGGCACAGCTAGTATAATTATATATTTATATATTATGTATATCGTCGTCTAGTACTTATAGTACAAGCTTTGCTTAGTTTGGGACTAAGTGGGTTTGTGTAAGATTGTCTCTTTTTTTTTTTGAACTTACACGTATCTAAATAGATATTTCACTAGGTACTGAAAAGCTAAACAATGTGAAAACCCGAGGCATTAAATATCCAAGGGTCATTATTTACAGCGAATGGTCGACGCATTACTTTTGTGCGTGTGCGTCTTTCCAAATGCATGGGCTCCTTTGTTTTCACAGAGACACCCTCCCCTGTCTGGAGCGTGCGTACTGAAGCATCAAATATACAAAGGGCATTCTTCCCAATGAATTGGTCTTTGCTCTGTGTTTACTTAATCCCTTTTAGCGTTCATGATGACAAAAAAGACCAGATGCTTATCTTAAACACGCTTGTTTTCAAGGGAGTGACATTATAAACTTTATTATTTTCTTCCTTCCTTTTATGATAATCGAACTACGTACTTCATGGCTCACCGTTATGGCTAATGCACCTACATGGCCTACCATTTGTACCTATATAAGTTGTAATGTGCAATAAATGCTATATAGATACAATTACCGGTCCAGAGACACACTGTCCGCACGCTTTCAATTTCCCGTTTTGATCGCTAAAACTATTACTATATTGAAAGGTATTTAACCTTTTAACTCCATCTACGAGAACATGTTGTAAAAAAATACATTGTGGTAGAGGCTGGAAAGTAAGTATATAGATGAACGAGTAAGTTGATCTAAATAAGTCTTAGAGCATACACTACTGGAGACGCCTGTCGTACTATGTCCCCTCTGCCAATTTTATAAATTGCCTTTATTGTAAATATCATGTCGGTTTATAAAAACTATTTCAAAGGTCGATTACACGCAATTCTCATCGTTGTCATTGGGCATCAAACTCCGTAAAAAAAATGTTTGAGTGCAAAAGGCGTTATTCTTCGTCTAGTTTACAAGAAGATGTCTAATTTTGTTTCACTTCTCAATATTTTCATAATATTTACAATGAACGTTTTAATTTAAATCAGGACCAAGCTTGGAAAAAAAAAAGAAAATAGTTATCAGTTTAGATTCTGACGGTTGGCGACTATTTTGACGTTTGACATTAAGCCCATAAATAGTTCAGCTCTATTAACAGCCAACACACAAGACATTACGGCGTCGTGGCGTGGTTTTTTACGTTGCACGTCGTAGATTTCCACGACCTGACGTCGCAACGTTACACGACGCCGCAACGTGCCACGGCACGTCGTCGTAACTGTGTGTAATAGTGTATTGGCCCTTAGACTATCATCTTCATAGTTCATCAAGCTCGCGTGTGTTTTTCATTTATTTGTATAAAAATCTCTTTCAACCACCAAATTAAGCAAGCATCAGCCGCGATAAAAAGCATCTTCCCTCCATCATCGAGGCTATCACGCACACTAAAGATAGCGTGATCTCAATTTGTCACCTCCATGCATAATAAATGCGTGTATATTACGTCGCCCGTAAATCTAAGGGGGCTCCTCGTAATGTCTTACTGTGGGGGAAACCCCCCTTTCACCCTTTAAGGGAGGGATGTGGGCCGGAATGAAAATTTTAAAAGCCCGTCTGTAGGTGTTTTTATTGGTGCGTTGTAAAAAGGACTAAAAGGTAACAGTAAGTGTAGCCTCGGGCTATGATTTGAGTTTCGGTTGTGATAAGTATAAGGGTGCGTAAAAGGTTAATAGCTTATTATACTACGTCATTACAACTCTTTTACGGGATCGGTCCCTGAAGAGTATCGAAAATTGCGTGATACATGATAATTGATAAGTGTATTGGTTTAAATGTACACTTTTTCCACACATTATAAAAACAAAACGGGCGAATAGACTTTGAGACCATGGACGTAATAAATATCACGTGCGAAACGTAGGTAATGAAATAAATACCTTTTTCTACTCCAGTACTTTTTTCTGTCATTTATATAGTTACTAACTCCAATATAAAGACATCAATTATGAAAGTCTGTAAAAGGGTCAATCTAAAATTCGTTGCAGATAAACTTGTCCCAACGAAAAAAAAGTTTGTTTTTATAAAATTAGTTCAAATATATGTAAAATTTATACAAGTTTTTAATTCAATAAAACAAGGATCATCATCATTTCCACACCTTATTATTAATTTCGTATAAATTATTAATATTTCGGTTTTTTAAACTGTAACATAGTGGTATTTGGTGGTAACAGAGTTGTTTTTTCTATGAACGATTTTCTGCAACGAATTTTGGAATGACCCAAAAGTCTATACTCTACTGCCCAAAAAAACACTGCTAAACGATGTTATAATGTCGCCAAAAAAGCATCACTTAGTTCCACAGATTACAAGATAAACAGCTTCATTCACAGAATTTGCAATTTAAAAAAAAACTTATTGTACTAAGGCATTGCTGCCAACTTAAAAAAAAAGTTTTATCTTCAGTGCATGGATGTTTAGTATAGTGAACGTATACCTTTATGTATAAGTTCATATTTTTTTGACAGATGGACGTCAATAAAAAAAAAGTTTATCAGAGACTATTTTTTTTTTAATTTTGTTGATTCCGAGTGCTAACATGTAATTATTTTCTTTGTTGTTTATTTGCATTTTATTTATGAAATGTCGAGTCGTAGAAAAAGTATTGTATCCAACGTTGTATAAGTAGGTCAAAAAACGCTCGTGGCATCTTTCTTACGATGTTCGCTACGCTCACATTGTAACCCATGCCACTCGCGTTTTTAGCCCCCTCTTATACAACGGTTGCATAAAATACTATTTTGAACGCGATAAATATAAATATTTACCTACAATTAAATCCCGTCGTGTTGTGATAATCGCGTACCTACCTACTACTGTCCTGTACTGTCATATATTTTATTGATTATACATTTCATGGAAATAGGTAGTATTGATGGCATTACAACGGACGTGCTAACTCAATTTACATTAATTAATCCAGTTATGCGTCGATATGTGTGATAATTAACCAAATTAATTACTCTCCAAGTGATGCACGATATTGATATTGAAGTGCCCTCACTAGACCGATAATGATTTAGGACTGCCAGCTTGTTACACATACATTAATCAGCACTTAGTTATGTTGCAACAGCAATAGGCATGACGAAAAATTTTGTTTGGGGATTTGTGGTGAAAATAGCAAATTACTTTTTGTCTCCATACAAGTATTGGTACCTAACCCACAAATTACATCATATGTAGGTAGTTCTATGTACCAATTTAATCCCAATAAATAAAGAATAGGATCGATTGACATCCTCAAAAAAAATTATCCACACGCCTATTCGGGGCTCTAAATTATACCACTACTACGTTTTACGTAACGGAATCCCTACTTTTATTAACTGAGCCTAAGCGACATGAAAAAACGAATGAAAATGGCGCGCCCCGAGAGGTAAAGTTCTTATAATATTTTCATTAAATTCCCAAAGGATAATATTTAATGTCGGGATAAATTTTCCGCTTGTTGAGTCAGCAAATACGGGACCGCGGTTACCTTTTCCTCGAGGAATAGATAAATGTATTCAATTTCGGAGTTTGCTATTTGCAAGTGATATGTTTTACGTCTGCTTATAGTGATAACATCAAATTGTGCAATCACTCTTGATAGAATATAATCTTAGAGATGTTTTCTTACTATGTAGTTTAAAAACCTTTGATAGGTACACACTTGATATAAACTTGGGACAAGTGCTACTTGGGCAAGCACACTACCTACCTCAAAACTATCGAAAATTGCCTTTACGTGGGTGTCCCTTGATTTGTCGACAAACTTTTCATCGAATTTCATTTCATCGAAAACGTGTCAAGTAACATGTTTTTCATAGTTCACGAATTATTGTTTGGTGTAATTTTATTTCATGACCAGATCATTCCAATTTTTATTATGTTAAAGAATAACTGTTTAGGGACTATTATTTGGCAAATGATTCATTTTGTATGAATTTTAAATGACAGAATAACAAAACAACGAATTTCATTTGCTCGATATTTTATTACAACATATTTCTATAGTGGTCGAAAAATCCTAACATTACCTATTTCACCTTAACACTTTGCACGCCGTAAGTTATAATCGGTACCGCGCTCCCACAGCTGATCACGAGCACCACTCGTGATGCTCTTTTTCCCAAGAACGCCGCGCATTTTTTAAGGCGCCACCTGTGGTTCGCCGGCGATTTTCGGTGATATTGTAAGATTTATAAAATAATAATTAGCGTAGATACAGGATTAATTTCTTTTTTATTTAAGAGGTGTTTTAGTATTTTATAATGATAAAAATAAAACAATGTGTTTATAATATTTATTTTACTTTAAAACTGTCGCTGAAAAGAACTCGTTTTCTGAAAAAATAAAAACTCTAACATGGATCTGTTAGGTAGCCCGCGCAGCGTACTGACGAGGCAGCGCGGGCGACGCATCGTCATGCCGTTCCCCTAAGCCTCACGTTAATAAATTGTATGTGTGCGGGTAGCTTAAACATTCTTCTACACGTTGCTATTAAGCGGATCACGAACTGTGTTCGATATTTTAATACAAACAGTATGAAATCTGATCACGAGTTCTATTCGTTATCCGCGACTCTAAGAAAAAAAGTGTCACGAGTGGTACTCGTCATCGGCGAGCTAGACATGGCAGTTATTCAAATGGCCGGCGAATTAGAGAAAAAATGCGTACCGAGTGGTTCTCGTGATCGGCGTGCAAAGTGTTAAGGCCAGTCCGACTTGGCTTAGGTTAGGTACGACGACGAGCGAAGCGAGGAGGAGTGTGAGGTTGAAGTGCGACCCAAACGAGCGAGCGAAGCGAGCGAGCCGCGGAGGTCTATATCGAGTGGGAAATAAAACTTCGCCAATCAATACATTTGACGATTTAAATAATAATTTAATATTAATAATCCTTGTAATAATTTGTATGTTAATTAAAAATACTTGAAACAATAAACCACGAAACGTTATCCGTGCGTGACATAAAACAACTATGTAATGAATCAGCCGACTAGTAAAAATACACGATTTAAAATTACTTGTAATAATCATTCCACGAACTGAATTGTTGACGAAATGAAAATACATGACACGTTGACTTTGAAGTGAAATTCGACGAAGTGAAATTCGACGAAGTGAGTGTCGACAATTTGATGATAGTAAGCAAAAAGGGAAGCCCAAGAAACCCACAGTGCTATATCAGTTGACACTGCCATGCTGGCCCGAGAGATGCTTCTTCACGTGTGAAGCATTCCATCTTATAAGAAGGAGGAAACACATAAGCCGGCAAAGTTCCATTTTTCAAACATCCTTTACACCTATGTATATTTATTGTGTAGGTACTTTTTCCCGTCGTGCAGCCGTGAATATAGTACTCAGCCGGCGGAAAAATGTGTTGACATTATGCTCTTTCTCAAGCGCAGACAGACACTGACGTCGCTCAAACCCTCGTGACGGTAGCCGCCATTTTTAAATTATATCGTAAATTCTTTAACAGTGTTGAGGTTTCGTTAACATAATGCAATGCTTTATCGAAAATCGTACTTTTAAAGAGCGTCTAGGAATGCCTTTGACTCCTAGAAACTTATTTCGTCGAATGTTTTACTTCGCCGAAAAATCATTTCGCAGAGTTTTTATTCCTCTGTAGGTGTAGTGTTGCTATCCTTATCTCGTGCGCATACGTCAGACCAACGGAGTGGGGTTACTTGCTACCCGACCCTTGCCGTGACTGGTGGTGTGTTGTCGAGCTAAGTTCTAGCATAGTGACCTATATAAACAGCTGTACTGTGCCTGGCATAGGGTTAGGTATACTACAAGTGGCGACGAGGACAAAAGTGAGTAGAAATCTAATTACGCCTTCAAAAAAAAAAGAGAATAGGCGGGAACACGACAAAAGCAGTCTCACGTGTACTTGCACAGTAAATGTATAATAAATACAGGGCAAGCTCGATAGTGATATGATACATTGTCATTGAAGTTAATTTATCCAAGTTATAGTTTCACTAATAACTGTGGAACAAAAGACATCTACCTAGTGGGTAGCGGTGCACTGCTCAACTATCCCAGTACAGGGATCGACTCGTAAACAAGTTTTAGTTCGTAATGGGTCATTCGTTTAAAAAATAACGGTTATTGCACATTAGCAAATAACTCCTGGCGAATCATGCAGTTTTACTTACTTATAGATATTATTTTTGTCCGATATTTACTAACGGTATTAATGTCTAATATTTTTACCGGAAATGCGTCGATACCGCGACTCGTATATAATAAAAGATGTGTAAACCATAATAATTATGTACCTACCTAGGCACAATAAGGAGGTATTGTTTAATAAGCGCAACGTATCTAAGTACCTATCTACTCGCGCCTACAACGTAAAATTAATGCAATTGTACAGTTAAAAACCATTGGACAACATATAATAAATAAGAATAATAATAATAAAGTGTGATAAAATGTTATATTAGTTATGAAATAACGATCTGACTTAGAAGTGCAAGTTTATAGTCATTTATAATAACGGCTTGTAGGTAGATATATTTGAAAGTTTGCGATGGCAAAATTACTCAAGTAAACCAGCTTTAGTAAACAGTTCAGTTGTCAGAAACATTATCATTAATTATAAATAGACTTCGGTTGCTTCTAACGGCATTTGAGGCAGATTAGATCGGGTGCAGTATACATTTTTACGGGGTTGATAAATAGGTAACTAACTACATTGTAATAATACCTTGCGCTGCGGGGTCAATATGTATGAAAGTAAACATTGAAGTTTTTAATGTTTATTTCACTTAGTTATTTACGGGAACGTAATATGTATGATGAAATATCAGTGTAGGTATATGTGTTTATGAGTGCTTAAACTGTATGATTGGTGTTGTTAATAAACTTGTAAGCAGAGTATATTGTACCTGGTCATTTAATTGGCAAGAATAAAATGTTTACTAGTCATTATGGTATACTGATCATTCAATTGATGAATAAGACAACATGGTCGTGTACACCTAGCAACTGAAATCAAAAATGTTGTGTCATTTAATTGACATATTGTTTTAACACTTCTAACATTGACCAAGGTCATGGTATAGCAGTAGTTAAGCGGTCGTTAAAACGACTACTGGCTAAAGGGCCAGTACGAACATTAAATTGTTTAGCAAGCGGTTAAGATGAATGCTCCGCTTGAATCATTTGATTGATTGGTTCCGGGACGCTCCAAAAGTACCCATGGCAGCCATAACTTTGGAAAAAATCCATTGCGAAAGCGAGACCTCTTCGATCGGTCTGAGATGGAAGCGTTCGAAACGAGCACTCCATGTCTATTTGGAGGTGTCAGCTATCACAGATAGCCAAAAGAAGAGAACAAGCCTCTTGCATTTCGGAGGAATTGAGCTCTAAGAAATATATTACAATATCCCTGGAGCGGACGCGGAGCCAGGTGTCGGCACAGATGTATTTGCGATAGCCTTAGCAAAATTCGATGATAACTTTGCTCCTGCAAACAAAGTACGGTCTATAAACGCCACGTATTCCGTTTGATGAAACAGGAACAGGACGAAAAGTTCGAAAAATTCCTTGTACGGCGGCGACAAGCCGATAAATGCAATTATAAAGATGAATATGAACACATCATTGATCAGATCACGGAAAAATGCCTAACAACAGTTACGTAAAAATAAAAAATAAAAAACTATTAAAACACAAGTTTTCGGTTGCTAAATGTAAGATAATTTTATTGTGGGTATATTAGTCACGGGGTTCGTGCTGAGGCCTACCCACGACATGAGGCTGAGGCCTACCCACAATGCACCACTGGGTGGAAAGTTGCTTAAATAAATAAGAAAACGGGCAAAGTGTATTATTTTGAATATTAATTAGTAGTTGTGCACTCGAGGAATATGAATATTTAGTAGTTTAGCGTTATTCTCGAATGGGTCGTGTTACTAATCTTCGACTGCGCAGTGGCGCAGTGGATGACGGATCACAATATAATAATTATGAACAAATTGGGAAAACGATTGGACTGCCTAGGCGTCTATTTAATTTACACGACTTTTCATTTGTGCGTGCGTAATTGAATACGCTACTTAATACTTTCCTATGGAGTGGGCTTGATTGTTCTGAATTCCAAAATATATTGACGGGTTAAATATTATAGTGTGATAAGCTTAATTTGTCTTTATGTTGAAAATGTATTTTTTTTGAATAATTATCTAGAGTATCTTGTATAGTTGATAAACAGTATGAACATCCAGCTTAAGGGTTGTGCATTAATAGGTACATATGACACGTATAGGTGCATATGTCACATGTAGTCAATTGGGTATAACAAAATCAGTAATTAAATAACAGCAGATACGTCTTGAAAGGTATAGTTTAATATAGGTATAGTATTTGATAGGCCAAACGGGTTTAAAAGTGATATGGAAGACTCATAAGTGCAAAGTCATTAGTCAATAATGATAAGCTCTGACTGTATTGTTACTGGAAACTAATAGCTTTATGTCAGGGGTCAATTTGATTTATTTATTTATTTCAAATAATTACACAGCTTTACAGTTAGTACTAATGCACTGTGAATTACAAGAATAATTTAACACAACATGTTTTACATATTCAAATTCAAATTCAAATTCAAATAGCCTTTATTTCTGATACATTATCATTCTGTACTGCAGTTTAAGTGCAATTTAACTTATTAAAACATTAATTATTTGATTTGACATGCTACCTGTTCATTCGTTATGAATGTACAGTTTTTGAATTATCTATCATTTTAAATAGAATTAGTTACAATTAAAATATATTTATTTCAATTTGATATATTATCATTTATGTAATTAATTTTAATTTAAATGTTACATATTAGGTAGATTCAATTACTGAAAAATTACATCCATCCATCGCCTTACAGTACCTTAAACATTCACGACACACAATTATCCAGCTACTTCCAAAAAACGTCCAAATCCGATGCTGATGCGAGAAGCGCATTAAGTTCTCGTAAGGCTCGAACTAGAGGAGAGTTTTCCGCGCTATGGTTCGCGCCTTAGGAGCAGCCAACAGTAGCCGGCAGCGTGGACGAAAATTGAACCTCGATTTAGAAGGGACGAACAATCGGATAACCTGACTGACCAGCTCTGGACAGTCAGAACATCCTCTACACAGCACATAATTTCGTCTAACCTCGAGGGAATAGATTGATAGACCACGCTGAATTGCCAATATGATAGGCTAAGCGGATTGTTAAAGCAAGCGAAAGGCATTATGAAACGTCTATTTAGTAGACTGCGGGAACCAAACTATTCGTAAGAAAGATAGTAAGGCTTAACGGCTAAGCAAATACAATTGCATGGAAGGTCAATTTGATAGACCATAGATATATTATAAGCGGTATGTAAAGTGCCGCGTTCGTGCTGGAAGGTCAATTTGAAATACCATATGTATTAAACCTTCCTTTAAATTTATATTAAATAACTCAAAGCGTTCATAAACTGGGGCTTTTGAGACTCCCATTGAAACTTGAATATCGCTGGCTTCGACGCGTCGATTAAATTGAAATATACTGTGCTTTAAAGCTTTCATTCAATTGGAAAAGGCTGTTGTTTTAGGACTTCCATTAAATTGGAATATCTCAGGTATCAGAGGGCCGGTAACATGGGAATATGACGTGTTCTTGACTCCCATTCAATGGGGATACTCGAGGTCTCAAAGCATCCAGTGAATTGGAATTGATTGACAACCTTAATTGAATTGACAATAATAGTTTGGTACTTCAAATGAATGCCTGGATAAAACTGTAATAGTTTGAAATCATTTTTAAATTGTCAAAAGTGGCATTTAAAATGAATGCCTATATTAGGTGGGATTGGTTAACAACCTCCATTATATTGACAAAAGTTTAGTATTTCGAATAAGAGCTTCCATTAAGTTCGAATCGTTTGAAAACATTAAGTAAATTGACAATAGTCCTGTATTTCAAATGAATGGCTCCATTAAACTGGAATTATTTATAAACCTTATATTGAGAATGATCTGGTATTCTTAATTAATGCCGCAATTAAATTGGAATTTGTTTATCTGTGATTTAAAATCTAGATCGAATATGAAAAGACGCGGTTTCAAAATCTCAATTCAATTGGACTTTAGTTGCAATTTCGAAAATTTATTTGGATTCTCATATTCTTTTGAATGGTATATATCGTAATTTCAGATGACAAATTATAATGATGACTTTAGTGAGAATATTGAACGAGAGTACATGATGACGTGTAAAGCAAGTTAGCTACTTATAATAGAATAGAATAATTTTTATTTTACCAAAAGAAACATTTCTACATTTAACATAATTTAACAGTGACTTCCACACTAGGCACAGCCTGTATCGTGGAAGTCGTATCATACACATCAGGTTCGTTAAGAATGCGGCTATAGACATGCCTTAAGCAAGAAATTAAAATTAACAAATGAACAGTACTATGATAAATACATATATACTTCAGTTTCAGTTTCATGAAATAAAAAATTTTGAAGATGGTAAAAGGGGGAAAAGAGCAAGCTATAGTCCTTAAGCGCTTGACAAAGTGGTTGTTGTGAAATAATTATCCAGATAAGGCTACATGTCACAATTCTTAAAAAATCTAGAATGAAGTGTATAACCCTTGTTTTGTATAATTCATTTATTTTTCAAATAAGTTACACAATATTACAGTAATATAACCTAGATGCTTTGGAACTACAAAAACACATGCAGACCAAACTGAAAACTAGTTAGATTTAATTCAATAAGCGACATAATGGCGTGGCTCCTTTATTTATTTAGTGGTGTGAGGGAATGACGGCTAGCGATGTCGCGCGACGGGAACCGCGAGGCGTGGTTATGCTAGACAGGCTGGCGTAGGATTAGGCAGATAGTAGCAGTCTGTAGCGGCTGGGACACGCGTAGCTCAAACGAGCTGAATTGCACGTAGTGACAGGTCTGAAGTGGTACACCTTCATGTCCTGGTGGGACACGGTGTCGCAATCCCAAGAACTGAATTAACCGGCTCGCCTGTGCCACTTAGTCTTGCGGGGCACCAAGCGCGCCTTGCTCTTCCTTTCCACCAGTGCGACTCCGTCCCTATCCACATTGGTGTGGGAGAACTTTTCCTTATCGCGAACCCGTACGGGGCCGGTTAGCTGCGACAGACTAACCGGCGACTACAGCATATTGCACGCTGAAGCGACTTCGTATCGGTATCCTTTGTGTATCCTCGATGTATCCTCTATATTGTTGTGTCAACAAGGTTCGCGGCAAGTTTATATGGCAAAGCTAGTTCTAAATCAAATGAGATCACAAATTAAACTATTAACCGGTCTAGATAACATAAAACAAGACTGATTAAATACTTTATTGGTTGTGAGTGAAACAACCTTTTTATTTAAATAGATAAACATTCACATATTATTATTTATACGATCACCAATTAATCTAATTTTAATTAAAATAAAAAAGGGATGTAGTGTTGCTATCCTTATCTCGTGCGCATACGTCAGACCAACGGAGTGGGGTTACTTGCTACCCGACCCTTGCCGTGACTGGTGGTGTGTTGTCGAGCTAAGTTCTAGCATAGTGACCTATATAAACAGCTGTACTGTGCCTGGCATAGGGTTAGGTATACTACAGTAGGTATAAGTTTTTCATAATTCTTGCAAATATCATCCTATCGATTAGGTTAGGTTTGTTTTATAACAATTTCAAATAGTTTGCGGTTGCAAAGAAGAATAATTAGACGAAAAATTAATATAGGAATCAATATAGACCATATTGTCTACGAGACGTCACCAAAGCAGGGAACTACAGAAAAAAAGTTGATTGATCCATAGAATGCAATTTACTGGAGGAGAGCAGCAGAAAGTGTTTGTGATGTTTTTTTCTTAGCATCTTCTAATCTAAAATACACATAATTTTCCTGTCATAAAAACCTCCTTTTTCCCTTCTTGCAGTGGATGAGTACCCAGACGGATACAAATGTGTCGACATTATGCACTTTCCCGAGCGCAGACTGACACTGACGTCGCTCAAACCCTCGAGACGGTGGCTGCCGTTTTTAAATTATGTCATAAATATTATGCACTAGTTTTTTTAGTTTTCCTTGACTTAGTGCATTTTTTATCACTTCCCACTAGTCAGGTTTTGTAGCCACAATTAAAATTAAAATGGTGGCATATTTTAGGTTACTTTTATTAACACTTCCAAAGCAGACGCTACATATAGAGTGCATAATGATTTTCCATCGTTTTCTGTCCGGAAAGTTCGTTTCAACTTGCTTTCTCTATCAACTCTGGTAGAAAAGTTTGGATGGAAATATAAAAACGAGTTTGTCCGACAAAGAACGATGGAAAAATATAATGCACTACAATTATCTGTACTTATGTACTTTTCTTGTATGAAAATATTGAAAACGTACATAAAACTGTAATACCTACATTGAAAATTTAAATATTTTCCAAAAAACATCCCAGATTGAAGATAATGAAAATAACCTCCAATCAATTAATTTTGTTTGTCGTACATACTAAAAGACTATTTAATTACAGGAAGCATCCACGTTCACTATATTTTCTGATTAGCCCCCACAGCGAGCCCAACAAGCCAGGTCGTAATTAAAGGCTTTGTGCGCCACTAGTTAGCTGCACTCTTTGTGGGGTCTAGTCTAAATACAATGCTATGCTTCTTACACTCCTTTACTTACATAATTTTCTAACAGAATGTGTAAGGGATAATGTGTATATTGCTCCTAATATTACGCTGCTTTGAATTATAGTGACCTAATTCAAAATCTTGGAGTTTTGGAATGACCTAAGTCTCATTTTAAATATATACATTTTAAATTGAAGTGTCAACGATTTCGAATTAGGTAACTGTAATCCTAAAGGTGCGTGCCATTAATTTTAATGCAATAGAAATGTTTTATGAGTTCAGACCAAAAAGTTACCACCTTAACTAACTTAATTAAAATCTGTATGAAAGTTTACTTTTTGCGACGACAGTTAACTATCGAATAACGTGCCTCGAGGTTCTATTTGTTTGTCGCATAACAGAACTTAATTTTTCAATAGCTTTTTTCTCGTTTTGTATGGCTAACTTTACCAAAATTTCGTCCAACTTTTCAGCCCTTGCACTCATGCGAATCGGTAATTTTATACCTTAAGCTATTATTTGCAAAATTATAATGGAATTTCTTTGAGAAGTATTGAAAGTTGTGATTTACAAGGTATTTTCTGTGGCTTCGCTTATCGAGTAACAAATTTAGTCGACGCTGCCTTTTTCGAGAAAGTAGCCACTTCCCGACTTCCGCTCGTAATTATTTCGATGCAAAAAAAATATATAAATGTCACAGCTCTTTGCAATTATATATATATATATATATATATATATATATATATATATATATGGAAGCTAATCACACCGACAAACACGCTTTTGAAGGACTACCTTGCTACTAATATAGATTTTTCATAATGTATCCGCATGATTATCATTTTCAGGTTCAGGTAAAAAATACATTCAAAGATAAATGGTTATACTGCCAAATAAAGTAAATATTTTATATCGGTACACCACTGTTTACATTAGATCAGTGCTTCCTGAACTTTTTGACCCTAGGACGTAGATATATTAAGTAAAGTAAAAAGTAGTATTTTACCCCGACCATATAATGTAATCAATAAAAGTAATAAAAACAATACAAATTAATACAAATATGGTTTTTCATTATAAATTGCACACTACATTCGCTTAAAGCGCATCAGTTGTACTCCACTTTTAGCCGGTTTCCAGCCTTTCTTTTAAATGTCACAAAGGTGATAAGTTAGATTAGGTTTTAATAATTATTCAATTCTTTGTCACCCTCAAAGATTAGGCGATTTACCCCCACGGGGGTAATTAAAAATTAGAACTACCCCTAGGTTTCGAACCACTGCATTACGTCCTTCGCAGGTAGTCTCTTTTTTTTACAAATACCAATTGCACAGCAATAAATCGTAGTACACGGAGACATATCTTCCATTATTCGCCACCTATATATTTCTAGACCATTAACGGTATGCGGGCTACAGACCGCGCCGGCAAAGCTTTTATTTACGTCCGAGTTCCTACAGATTCACAATCAATCTCCATCCATCTGGACGATGGATGTTTAATCTATCGCAGAGATAAATCTACATGGACCGCGCTGTCTTCAAGACAAACTGCCTCGGAAACCTTCGCTTTGAAATCCAGATGCGCTGTCGCGCCATCTCTTTTACTGTAATGTACCACGCCAATGAGTAAGAGAGATAGAGCAAGATAAATTTCGATTTGGAATAGACATTTGAAAGCCTTTTCGTGTATCGAAAACCCTTGATCAGTTACTTAAATAAATTCGAAAAGTTTGAAACTACTGTTGTCCTTTATGTGATCTCCTTTATCCTGAGTAATGTAAATGGGAAAGTTTGTTTGTTATTTTTTCCTTTTTCACTATAAAGTAGATGCAAACTTTTGGTATTTATATGACGGAAAAGTAAAATGATACACAGTTCTCAAACAGTTATATCTAACTGCTTCTACTTATAGTAAGTAAAAATATGTCGAATAGGAGACGCTTTGTTGTTTTGGCAGACGAAACTTTCGTTGGCGCTTTTTATTAAGATTATAATTATAACTTACCTAGAGTTGGATCTCTTCGACGAGTCGTGTTTCTTCCCACCCTGTAGATTCGGCAGGTCTTTCTGCCTCTTCTTCGTCTCGCGCCATATCCGATAGTACAATATGCACATCACTGTCACTGGCACATAGAAGGCGGCTATCGCCGTCCCGAACGTGATAAACTGGTTCGTCTCTATGAACTGAATGTAGCACTCGTTTGGCGGTACCTTGCGTTCACCGTCTATGTAAGGCCACGCATAAATCCAAGGAGGCCATAACACTAAACTGAATCCCCACGCACTGCCTATCATGACCGTCGCTCGCCTTGTAGTCCTCTTAGCTCTATAGGTCAACGGTCGCGTCACACTGAAATATCTGTCGAAACTGATGATGAGAAGATTCAACACTGACGCGTTTGAAGCTAGATAGTCTAGCGCCAGCCACGTGTCGCAAACGTGGGGCCCGAGAGGCCAGTAGCCGTAGATCGTGAACATCGTGTACAAAGGCATGGATATGAGTCCTACAGCGAAGTCAGCAACTGCGAGTGAGAAGAGGAAATAGTTGCTGATCGTTTGTAGTTGTTTGTCGATCTTGAAGCTAATCATAACCATGGAGTTGCCGACGACGGTGAGGACAGAGAGGACGCTGGCGACGATGGCGATGACGATCTTCTGGGCGAGGCTGTAGGGGCTGGCGGGGAGGTCCAGAGCCAGGTCGGTGAGGTTGGCAGTGGTGTTGTCGATTAGCATGCTGTCAACTCGACGCGCCCGCGGGCCGCGCTGCGCCCCGACCAGAGCGCCGGCCGTATGCGTGCACGCCTGGAACAAACGCAATCATAAAAATGATGGAAGACTCTTTCGTGACCCGTCAGGTTCAAAAATAAATAAGAAAAACGATTAAGTACGCTGTTCGCACGTTCCTCTAACTTCGAGTTTAATAAATATTTGTAGATTTGATTATTTGAAACTGTTTAGCAACAATCGGAACGAAAAAAAAATTTTTAACAAAAAAAAGAACCGACTTCAGTAAAACTAAAAATCCAAAAATAACCCGTTCAAGTACAGATTACATTTGACTCACCCTTTGAAGTCGATCCCAAACCACTGTTATTATATTTATATATTAAAGTTTACGTGAGGTTTGGCACCGACTTCAAAGGGTGAGTCAAATGTAATCTGTACTTGAACGGGTTATTTTTGGATTTTTAGTTTTACTGAACCGACTTCAGTAAAACTAAAAATCCAAAAATAACCCGTTCAAGTACAGATTACATTTGACTCACCCTTTGAAGTCGATCCCAAACCACTGTTATTATATTTATATATTAAAGTTTACGTGAGGTTTGGCACCGACTTCAAAGGGTGAGTCAAATGTAATCTGTACTTGAACGGGTTATTTTTGGATTTTTAGTTTTACTGAAGTCGGTTCTTTTTTTTGTTAAAATTTTTTTTTTTCGCTTTTTAGTGATTCATATGAAATATTTATGGCGGGGTGATCAGGGAGGTCTTGAAGGAATGCATGTCGTTTTAATTATCTCCTAACTCCTAACCGTTAAGGAGTTGTACCTTCCATCATCAGTTCAGCATTGGAAGATGATGACTACCATATGCAGATACTTAAATAGTTTTAGAAAATATATGAAAAATATTATGACTGCCTATAAAATTTCAGGAATTCCTTCGATTCCTCATGGATCTCGTCATCCGATCTTCACCAAAATTTTATGGGACCAACCTTGAGATGTCTCTTCATGAACCTAAAAAGAATTTTCCAAATCGACTCATAAATGACGGAGTTATGAGGTAACAAACATTAAAAAAAAAAAAAAAAAAAAAACATACAACCGAACTGAGAACCCCCTCCTTTTTTTGAAGTCGGTTAAAAAAACTAAATAAACTAGGTTATTAATTCAAATTTCTTAACATTACGTTTTTAAAGTGCTATCCCAAAGACCTATATTCCAGCTATAAGACTTTGTTACTGGTGTAACAAAAACTGCTCAAATGAAACAGTCTCTTGTATAATAAGGATGTCATTATCTCGCAGCTATACTGGGCTGAGTAGGAGTCGGAAATGGTTGGAATATACGAGGTATGTAGCTACGTAGATTGAGGACGTATGATGATACGGGTGTTATATGTGCTGTGGAATTAACTTAACTTGCAATTAGGTTTATTCTGTATAGAGATGTGCCGTTCTCGAGAACGTTCTCATATTTGTATGAACGGAAAACATTCTTTCTCCATACAAATCGAGAAACGTTCTCGAGAACGGTACATCTCTAATTCTGTTAGCTTTGGCGCAAGCTACAAAATAAATATCTTCTGCAAATATTTAGTATAATATATTATGTGTGTATATAAAGTAGTGTAATCAACTGTACATAAAAAGGCCTTAAAAAACCCATGTGATGCTATTTTTAAACTCGTCTTATGTTACAGTTGCATAATAGTACATTACATATCTAGGGCAGTGAATTCGTGAATATCCCAGATCGCAGGCGTTTGTGACCCGAGCGGAATGAGAGGTCCATAAATATGCGATCTCGGGCTTTACAAATTACCACCCGTGGTTTGTCTACAGGTTTTACGTCTTGCCTTGGCCACCAATTTCACTTTCGAACAGTTGGCGCTCTCACTCCACTCGAGCCAAAATATCTCGAGTGGAATGAATGCCTTTCATACCTTGTTTAACAATTTACTATTAATCATCAAGTCCGCTAGAATACCAGAATCAGAACTGTGAGGTAACTCCACTAAGGCTTTCCCATTTCAGCATGCAAATAATTTTAACTACTCCCTATCTAGTTAACTATTCGAGTGTTCTTACGTCCTTAAGGCTACGGCTACATTATCAAGAGCGGAGCCGACATTTGAAAGTATCTGTTGGATTCTAAGACTATGTCACAATTGCTAACTTTCGGTCTTATTTACCTACGTTGATGCGTAAGTGCGTAAGAGGACCTCCTCCCTGACTGAACCTAGAATTAAATGTAACTTCTGTCATGGTATTTTTAAATGCCGCCTTTGCGAAATCTTTTGCATAATAATCGTGTCAGACTTGTCTCTTAACTCCAATTTTAAAAGTTACCAAATGAATTTCTGATAATTACTTATGTGTGGAAAGTAAATCACCGCAAACAATGAAGCTCGATACATCAAACTCGAAATGTATCTACTTTTTAGCTGAATATGACCGTATCATAACTTTTTGTAAATAGGACTCCATTGTAAAATGTAAGCGAATATTTTTTTTATAAAAGCCTTTTTTTACATATTATTCCTAAACCGCTCCGCTCGTTAATCCGCTTTACTTTCTGCTTATCACTAAGCCCGCACTCTTAAGTCTTCATAGTCCCGACATGTTTGTTTGTTTCCCCGTATTTACTAGGCAAGTCAAATTGACAGCCGGACGAACCGCAAGCCTCATTTGCATTAGTTAAGTTGCTAACAGCGGGTTAACACTAGTTTGTTACATAGGCTGCTTGTTTCGAATTGTCTGTGTAAGTTTTGAATATTATAAAAACCGGCCAGGAGCATGTCGGGCCACGCTCAGTGTAGGGTTCCGTAGTTGCTCATCCTTCACAATAGACTTAAGTTACGAGAAAGATTTCAAGCTCTATAAAAAGGTTGTAAACGCCAAAGTAACTGTAGTTACTTATTACCTTCTGGAAGTCAACAAACGTACTTTTAATTAAATTATGAAATTTTCCGATAACTCAAAAACGGCTCGACCGATTTTGTTCAATATAGGCCTCATTTTCATGAATTTCTCCATAATTTTTTGACCCGCGGTTGAAAAGTTTTTTATTTTCGGAGCCAATATTTACAAAGCTGCTGACTTTATCAAAAAATAATGTTTGGAGACCCCTATAATTTTTAAAAGACCTATATGACAACCCAAACACTAGTGTCGAAACGAAAAAAAAAATCACCCCCACTTTAGGTACCCGAAAAAAAATTTTTTTTTTTAGTTTTTACTCTACCGTTTTGTTGGCGTGATACATACACATACGCATACCAAATTTCAGGTTTCTAGTACTAATGATCACGGAGCTAAGCCGCGGACGGACAGACGGACAGACAGACGGACATGGCGAAACTATAAGGGACTACGGAACCCTAAAAGACGATGGTATGGGAAATTTTACCTGGCTCTATAGGGCGTTCTAAGTTAATTCTTATTATAATAATGTTTTTCAATTGTCACTACTTGGCAGGTAAAATTAGCTGGTGATCAGCCGACACGGGCTACCAGATGGTGAAATTGGGTCTAAAAGTGAAAAGGGCGTTTTGTTTAAAAGTGTAAATAAATTTTTAATATGTAACCATTGACGTAATAATTACATGGACACACAATCAGACGGAAAAAATGGCACCCTCCCAACTAATGCAAAATCACAAATCGCATTAGTTGGGCGATCAGTCTCGTTTCAGACCATGACACGTGACGGGTCTCAAAAATGACTTAATTTTCAGTGAAAAATTGCAGAAATAACAGCTATAAAATAAAGAAAAAGGTCGGAATATTCTTTTTTACGCAGATTCTATTGATTAATTAACGAATCCTATGTAAAATCATAGCATATTTTAGATTAGAATTATTAACTTTGTCCCTACAAAATGCACCTCATCACAGAATAAAAACCTAAGGAGTCGCTATAGTTTTATATTTTATTAATTAATAAAGGAGTGCAATAAATAATTATCCTATTTTTTTTATTAAAGATTCCCACTCGATCCTAACTAAACAACGTGAAAAATTGAGGTCACCTTTAGTAAGAGACAGACGTCAAGAATAATTTCAGCCAAATAATTCGTCTCTCGTGTGTTCGTTCGGCATAATCATATATGTTTTTTTTTTTATGTTTAATCAAAAGAAGCGTTGAAGTCTTTCACTCAACACAGCTTTAATATCTCAATAAAAACGTAAAAAAATGACAATGTATACAAAAGAAGCGTAAAATGGTTATGTAGTGTTTGTGCTAGTAGGTATCTATACATAAATAGATATACACTGTCGCGGGCGCACGTCACATGGGATGCTGCGTTTAGTTTAGTTACACGCGAGCCGAGGGCGAGAGTGGACGCATGACATTGCTATGTGTGCGGCGGCGAGTGAGCCAGTGTTATGAACATATGCCTTTTACAAGCAGATCCTACAGGTTACATTAATAAATATTAATAAAAAAAATCCTCTGTTGTCATTGTTTTATTTTGTATCAGAGTCTAGACACTGTCAGTTTAAACCTTTGAACGCCAAGAACACCTAAAGACAATGTGTGCTGCCGTGCATACTACGCCACCGACTTTCACGCCACGCCATCAAACTTTAAAGGGCTAAAAATGTTAATATTTTGCACTTGCCTTACTCTCATTTCACATACCTACTAGAACAAGATGAGTTGAGAAATCATAATGTCATTATTACTGTTCCCTTCTATGCAGTGTCGGGACCCTTTTATGCAGTTGTTAAAAAAAACTTTTTAACTTAATTTGTTATTAACAATTTACGAGTTTATTTAGTTCAAACAACAAATATATTTTAATACCTAAATAAAATAATAATGAAAATATTATTAGTATGTAAAACTATTAAAATCTGCTCCATTCGTGCCATGTTCCAAGTTTGACAAGAGACATGAGTCAGAATACGCCAAAAAAGTTAATTTACACGATAAATATTTGTGGTAATAAGTACGTAAGCCAATTTGACACTTAAACATTTGAGTAAAGAGTTATTTTGTACGAAGTAATTATGTTGTTGTAAATTATAAATAAGCGTTATTGGCATCTACTTGAACATGACAGCAGTGCCACTTTTTTCGACAATTTTGTTCGGGTCTGTGGCTCTATTATAAATAATACCTCAATGTATGTAACTAAAAAAATGTTCCAAAATTTCCGTTCTAGATCATTACTTTTTTTTATAAAATTTTGAATAGCTACTTTTTTCAGAGCTCAACAGCAGCAGCGGTTGCCTCAATGGGAAGTCCGACATTTTTACTTATTTGTAATGTGAATGTGCAATAAAGTTTAACAATCCTAACCTAACCTGGTTTTAAAACAATAAAAAAATACAATAACTGAATACTATTATTCACATGTCACAATTTCAGAAATAGGCCGACGAAATCAACCCGAAACATTGAAAGTGACATGACACAGCCATAAACTACCACCAGCACTATTCAACCGGTAGGGAAGGGCCCTCATCATCATAGGCCGTTACGTCTGTTACAGACGATCTTATGCAGTGTGGAGATACCTTTTTTGGTGACTGTGTAGTCCGATGCAAGACCGGCATGATCACTTCTGACATACCTAAATAGTTTATGTCAGTAGTTCCTCGGGTGCTGGTTTGCTGCCTACGAATCCTTTTACCGGCTATGTCTCAAACCAGGCTTCGTCAATCATCAAATAAGGGAAGGGCCCTAATTCCATATAAATATATCTGATATACGGAGAGATCTCCGAAGTGGTGGTGTCTATACCAAACCGGTCAAGTTAAGCTTGCGCCTCATTTAAAGTATTACTTACCATAAAAATTCTTGTAAAATTAAGAGGCCTTATTATTCCAATTATCACATATAATGTTGATAATTTCAACCAATTTTTTAAAGTAAATAATAGTTTCCTGAGTTTTATTTAGTAACATAAGTATTTCATGCTTTCATTGCGTGTAGTCGAAAAAAATAATAATTTCCTGCCCTCTGTTGCCCGGGGTCCACCTGCCTGGTTGCGTGTGTTTTGTCAATTTCGAGTAGTTTTTGGAACAAAAATTATCAATCAAAAATTTCAACTGTAGGTTTCAAATATAAACGAATAGATCGCAGTAGCCCTGTTCTAATTAGTTTAATAATATGCTTAGAAACTTGTTAGATCATAGATAAAATATCTGAAACAATCAGCATTTTTGAACGGAGCCTTATGCCAATCAATTTCATGCCAACCGATAGGATCCTAACGTCAGCTTTTTCGAACACCAAGAACACCTTCCGTAGTGTTTTATCTTGTAGCATAGGGATGGGACATATAGGCTTATAACATTACCTAATCTAATAACAAAAACCGGCCAGTATTGCTAACCGTACATAAGTATGAGTAATAATACGCAACCAATCTTATCGGCCATTATGCCGCACATACAATACTAATGTCCGTATTATAGTAATATGTTTTTTTTACTGTCCCTACTTATCCTTACTAAGCTCTTATTCGTTATCTCTTATTTTCTCAACCTAACTCCTACCTATTATAAGGGGTATTATAAAGATTTTTGGGCTTTGGGGGTTTTGTATATTACCGTTATTTTTAGATGTATAAAGTAAAACAGTGAAGTAAAAAGGATAAGAACACACAGTAACATAAGGATAAGACAGGAAGACAGCGAACGTTTGAAGTTAGTGTGTTTGAGTTACAAAAATGGGAAGTTATCAAAACGAGGTTGTGACCAAATACTTGAATGATGAATCTTCAATGTTTGTTGGACTACATCCATTAAGTGCCACTTTACACGATCAATTTGTTTTTTGTCAATGGTATTAATTTAACTACCATTGAGATACTACATATACATTTTCTAAAAATATTCAAAGTAAAATAAGTTTTGTTAAATGCAGTTTTAGATTTATACTTATATTAATTGGGTTATTGTTTATTTTGTTCTGTTATATTTTTAATAAAGAGTGATTTGATTAAATTATATTACAATTGTACCGCATATATATTTAGGTTCATTATTGGGCCTCCCTTAAATTGTTTTATATTAGTGTGCGATAATCGCGGAAACCAAGAAAATATATTTTATTTTGATGTCTCAGAAATAACATGTTATTAGCATAACATTGCTTTATTGTTTTGTTTACTAATACTACGTGTTCACAGCCATAAAACGGTATGTAAAATGGTTTAAGATATTTATTTCTCATAAGATTTTACAAAATCACTTACTGAGAAAAATACATTATTGACTTAAATCTAGGTAAGAGAGGGTAACATGCTAAGTGACCGAACATAATCTCGTCAGAAAACAGGGTAAACGAACAAAGTATGGTAAACGGCAGCAACTAATGCAACATTGTAATGAATGCATGCTAAGGGCTAGTAGAACCAAACTATTCTGCCGTCCTAATTCAAAAGGACGGATGTCCAAAAAATCGATTTTCAGTTTTTGTCATTTTCCTATAGATTAGGTTTTACTCCATCATATGAACTAAATAAAAAAAAATATTAGTTAATAAGTTTTTTCAAAAAGTTGTTAAGAAAATTTAGCACATCTCCAAAAACATACTATTTCCTAAGCGAGTCGGTCGTATGTGCCTTAAACTAAGCTAAAACGCCCCATCTTCACTTTCCTAATCAATTATAGACGCATATCACCTGCTATGCGGCTTTATGGCTTAGGAAATCTGCTATGCGTTTTTTTGGCTTAGGAATCATAATGAAAACATTCAGAGTGAAGGTAGACAGAAGTTTGCGTAAAACGTCAATTTTATATTTGATAGTGATTTTTTTATTTAATCGTAGGGCATATACAGTGGCATCAGATCACTCGAGTACCTACTTAATATTACAAATCAACATTAAGATTAGTTAGCCACTTAATGGCTTCGTCACTGAGGGAGATCAGGTCTTTAGGAGAGCCGCCGGCATAGAACGTTATGGGGCAGTCGTGGATGATGTGCTGGATGGTTTGCTCTGCGGCTCCACAGGGGCCGGCAGGAGAATCCACCCACCCGCAGCGGTATTTATATTGAGCGCAGCGGCCGTGACCAGTGCGAAGGCGGTTCAATCACGTCTAGGAAGATCTGACCCTTTTATTCGTAAGCCCAGTATAATCTCACAACCCACTTTTCCTTCCATTTCCGAGTTCCACATCTGCAAGCATTCCTGTTTGAGGTTGAAGTGATTATCAAACAGTTTTGAGGCGATGTTGTATGATGCGTTTCTGGATTTCGGTGTGTGGTGGCAACAAAAAACTCGGAATTGATAGGGAGACTTAGGATTTTCTGGATTTTGAGGAATTCTTTTACTAGGGCTTCCTTCCTCCTCAGTTCAGTTGGAGGGATCCGGCAGAGCACTGGTAGCCAGTGGCAGGGGGTTGATTGAAGGGTCCCAGAGATAAGTCGCATAGCCTAGTTCAGCTCGACGTGAACCCTCGCCGTGTGAGCACTTCCTAGCCGGACTGGCGCGCAGTATTCGGCCGTGGAGAACACCAATGACAGCGTGGACGTGCGCAGTACTTCGGAATTCGCTCCCCAAGTAGTTAGCTCCACTTAGTTTCTGGATGATGTTGTTACGGGTCTGGAGTTTGCGTGCTGCTTGAAGGTCAGCCCGAGCGACCGGTCGAGCGTGACGCCGAGGTATTTTGGTGTAAAGTTGTGCTTAAGGGTGGATCTGCAGAGGCTAACCTTGATAGTGATTGTGACTAAACAAACCTCGCCTAATCAAACATTAGCCTAACACGTTCCGATTGCACAAAATTGTCAAATTTATTAAGTTGTGTAAGGTTTGTATGGCATTATTGTACATCATTGGAAAGAGAGACAGACAAGAGATGTTTTTTTAAACAATTTCAAGAGCATGGTCTTTTGGAGTTTTTTTTTTAAATGGTAATCAAAGTTTCAGTTTCATTAAATTTTCACGTGACCAGACCCGACTTGTCAGAAATAAGTGAATAATGCTCCTATAACTGCGCCCAAATCCCAGGCTTGTAGCAAACTACAAGTATCTTATAAAGTAGTCTTGAAGAATACAATAAGTACTGATTTTGCTAGTTATAGCTACGAACGCGCTTTTTCTTTGACCGAACAAAGGCGGAAGGAAAGTGGAGATGAGCACACAGGTATATTATCTACAGTCACTACGTTCCAAAACGCTGGTAGCTGATGTAGCCCAAGCAGCCGCAAAGCTTAAATGGGACTGGGCCGGACACGTATCTCGCATGCCGGACGACCTGTGGGCTAAAGTTACCACCGAGTGGGTCCCACAAAACAGCATCCGGCGTCGTGGTAGACCTCGAAAGAGATGGCGAGACGAACTTGACGCCTTTCACCAAGACTGGTGGGAGATTGATCGGGACAGGGACGCATGGAAGAATGACACAGCAGTGGGACAATATAGGCTCTTAATAATAATAATAAATAAGTAACTATCTACTTATTCCTAAATATTTAGTTCGTTTTGCAATCCACATTAAATACTAGTCAGTTTGTGACGAGAGTTTATTTCGTACATAATTCTCGTAATTTGACATACTTATTTATTAACATATACAACTTAAGTAATACAGTTCCCTGCAAAACTGTTTGTACAGTTTATCTGCAGGCGCGAGTAGGTACAGACTCGCCTCTGTTTGTTTGGTTATTGCTAAACACTTGCCATCGACAAAAATATTCTATATACTAATTTATCGAACCCACTCACAAAATTAATATGAGAATCGGATGAGAACCTCTCGGCAAGAACAAACGGAAAGGGTCAGGAGTCAGGACATCCAACTTTTGCAAATTTTAGGACAAGTTGAAAAGGAGACGCTAAACAATAAATACGATACAATAATTATTACCCATAGTAAAGTAATAGATAATTAATTCGTACGAGCCGTTTCTCGAGAGTCCATTGCGGCAGTCATTTGTTTCCATTTGCAGCTTGCATCCCACTCTATCCCGATTTCATTAGTCGAACCGATTCAAATATCGGATTATGCCGAGTGCATGGCGGTGGTACGACAAGTTCTAAATCAATAATTATTATCTGCATGCATGCATTGTATTACTAGCTAAATGGTATTTTTATGAAGTGACGTATAGACATACGGATCGAAATGAAGATATCTGTATAAAAAAATGAAAAATATATCAAATACGGGGGCAAATTAAGTATAGAAACTCAGTTATTAGCGACCCGCTCCGGCTTCGCACGGGTGCTGATAAATTATGCGTGTATTATACATACCTTCCTCTTAAATCACTCCATCTATTAAAGCAAAATCCGTTGCGTAGTCTTAAAGATCTGCATACGCATTCATAGGGATAGGCAGACAGAAAGCGACTTGTAGTGAAGTAGGTACAAATAATGGTAAATCAATACTGAATTTGAAATAAGTTTAGTTTACTAAAACTCGAAAACTAAATTATGCCAAACGGGTACAAATGACTTACCTATACGCCTATACTGTCCTAGTGCCATTGTTTTTAATAATACTTACCTAAATATTAAGGGGCAATCTTACACAAATCTACCTTGTGCCAAACTAAGCAATGCTTGTACTATGGCACTTGACGAAAATATACATTTCGTCACACAAATATTTACCCTTGCCGGGAATCGAAACCAGGACCGCATGCTCAGTAGGCAGCTGCACTGTAAACTAGCTATTATTATTACTAACGGTTATGGATAAACAATTTTTTTTTTAACTGCGCTAACCGGGTCGTCTAATTACCAATCTGTCAAAATGTACTCCTAAAGTTTCGAACCTACTATACAGACGTATTTTCTCCAATACCGAGAATAAAAACACCCCGTTACGAACGAAACGACCCAATTCCGTCAAAGCCTTAATAAATTTCATTTTACTGTCTCAGGAGATATTTTGTGCATCCATTTTACCGTTGTTGGTAATGTTTAACCAAGTTTTATGAATCTCACGGCTGTGAAACTGTCATAAAAGTTGTATTAATATTTATGACGGCTTTTTAAATTGTATTTTGTGGGGATATTTCAATCATAGAGTTTGAGCCTTATACAGGGTGACTTTTTAATCGTGAATGGGAGTGCCGGGCCTGGGGGGGGGGGGGGTGATGAGGAGGGTCACATTAAGCAACTTTTATTACAGGGCCAACTACGAAATTTCGAAAAAAAAGCTATTTAAGAATTAATTGATAATCTCAAAACCCGACATGTATGCAGCAATTTTTTCATGGTTGGCCCATAGTAAAAGTTGATCAGTGTGATCGTCCCCATCACCTTCTGACACTCCCATTTACGTCTAAAAAGTCATCCTGTATATTATAACTTTTCATATATTTTATGTTGCTGATCGTAAATCATAAATATCATAATTATCTCGTAAATAGCTCACTACAGTTGAATAATAATTCGCCTCCTCCTCCGTTTGAATCGCTGTCAAAATACAAGTACATATATTTTAAAGGCTTAATAAAAATAAAACTACGTATCCTTTGTAACGTAAGTTAGTCATCATTCATCAAAAGATATGGTAAGTAGCTTACGTTCAGAAGGAATCAATTAAGTTTTGTTTTAATTATAGCCTATGTTTTTTACATGTTTTTTTGAAAACAGCTCATTAAGTAAGAAGCTATCCTTACTAGTATTCGGCCTTAGTAGAGTCAAAAAAGAAGTCGATAATTTTGTTAAGGGTCACCATCATCGGAACCAATAAAGAGGATTAATTAGATTTAGAAGTAAACATTGAACAGTTTCTTGTAAAGCTTTCTTTAAACAAGTTTACCGAGTTAGTTAGCGGATTCATATTCCTATTATTTCGCCTTATTGGGTTAAACCTAAAAAATAAAGACCCATTTTTAGGGTTTTTATTAATTTATTAAAATCATAAAACATGTGTAGGCCAATTTAAGATAATAATTTTACCCGTTTGCATTTAGCTGTTCTGTATAAGTATTTTGTGACGTCACTATTGACTTGTACTATTTCAAGAACAAGTGAAAGTCGAAAAAATATTATAAATAACTTTTCACTAGTGTCATATTGAATAGAATTACAGATAGAATCGAATAGAATGTTTTTATTTGCCACAATGCGTATGGTACAAGATGACACAGGATGTTTGAATGTATCATTGTCACAATCCAATTGTTTAACGCGGTTTATGAGCCCTATTCCCAGAAATGGTTTCTGTGTTACCATGGGTCGTAAAAACTGGGTATATCCCAATTGGTTGTGTAAAATGTGATGAAATTGATCACGGGGCGTGGTGACGCGACTGACTGACGCACGTGCGCTACTGCAAGAGGTTATGAACGTGCACCTTTGAACAAAGGCGCCAACAGAGGCGCCATCATTTCGTCAAGGATAAAGTTGGGGTCCTGCCACGGGCGATGCACGACTGCACGTGGGGACTGAGAATCAATAAAAGGGCTGCGCCAGAGGGCCAGGCCCTCTCTCTTTATAAATAAATAAAAAATAAACAAATATATTACTTCCTTTGTTTGTTTAATATTATGTTTTATAATAAATGTATATAATTTATCCGTTGTTAAAAGAATTAACCTGCTCCATTTCTGATCGCTAATAGGATTATGCCACGACTTTGCGCGACAGCGGCAGCGGTGCATGGCACGTGTCTCGCTCACTCGTATGGCCACCGCGCTCAGATCTCTCGCTCTACCGCTCGCTGCGCCGCTGGTCGTGCAAAGTTGCGGCATCTCCAAAGGCGAGGCCAAAGAATATATATACTAACGTAAAAAAAAACGACATCGACACTTGTGTGCAATAACAAAACTCGCGGCTATGTGTGCGTGTCGATGGGCGAGCGCGGGCGAGTGCGGGTCGCGCACGGGGGTGAAGGGCATTCACGTGAATGCCTCGTCGAAGGATTCGGCATTACAAGGTCACCGACGCCCGAGTTACGCCAATAGGCCGCTGTCTCACCTGTGGCAAAGTTGTGGCATCTCCAAAGGCGAGGCCGAGCTTACAGGTGTACTGATACATAGGCTGTTCGCGGTACGTAATGAACCCGTTTTGTCCCTAGTAAGCATGTCGCTCACGCCCCAACTCTCCATGTCGGCACTCCGGAATCTGATATTACCGGCGCGCCAGCCGAGGCTGCTCATAATTAAAACCGGAACTGACCCTTGGAATTATAATGCACGTGGGCCGTAATTCGGTTGGAATTTGCTAGCGATTTGTTGTGAGAAAACTTTTAGTACAAACATAATCTACAGACGTGGTTTAGGTTATTATTCATTAATGTACTAAAATTGCGATGATCCAATTGCCTGAAATAAATAATTTTGACTTTGACTTGACTTAAGTTAAGAAGATTTATTTATGATTTTACTATCTTTGAAAAGGCTGAATATTACCTATATCAGGGGCTGAGCTATTATGTAGGTATAGTCATATAGATATTTATTCTCTGACAGGGACTTGGACCCAACGGTGTTGCTCCAACGAGCAACGTGATTTTTTACTTTATTTTAGTCATTGAGATACACAAACACAACACACACGCGCAATTACACATTCAAATTCTAGTGACTCGACGACGTTGCTACAAAGAGGTGCTACGTCGTAGCTTTGCTACGTTGCTACAGACAGCCAGACAGTTGCTCTCCGGACTTGAAATGATATAATTCGGTATAGGCTTCTTAGAACCGAAAGAATTCCAGGCTTGCTGCGATTGGGTTCCGCCATCCGATAAATGTAGGTGGTGGGACAATCATATGAGAAGGTGCAACCAGGGCTAACTATACAAAAGATCCCACTGGGTCGAAGTGTATCCGTAGAGATCCCTACAACACTATAAGATAAGATAAGTCACTTGAAAAATCCCTTGAACCCAACTACAAAGCTCATTTTCTCAAACATGCAATGAAATGCCGTCATAGCGTGCGTTATGACGGCTTCGAAGTTAGGTATCACGTTCAGAAGAACTCAAGAGAATTGTAAAGGAATTTTATATAAAATTTTACGCCTAAGCCGGGAAGTAAATTATTTTTAAACATGGCTAAACAACATGGCATTGGCTAAACAACTGAATGATGTTATTTGAGAGGTGTCTTTTTTTATTTAATTGCATTTATTATGTTCGAGAAAAGAACAATAAGTACATGCCTTGCCGTGAAAAGGGCTTGCCAGCTTCGTATCACTATCCACTGTTTTAAGTTTTCCTCTCGCAACTAAAATTTTATTCAAACTTCACGGATCTTCTATTCATGGACATTCTATTCTAGTGATGGATCGGATGGCCTTGACGAGCCACGACAGTGACGGTCGTAATGTGATGGATTACTTGTTTGGTTCACCTATAATCGCCATTTAAAGATAGTTTGGTGAAAATTTGTCTTTTTTTTATGTGTGATAGACAAACATTTGACCTCGAACGTACCGATGTTAAGTAACGATGAGGCCTAAGACGAAACATGCTTGTCTAGAAGATGCCTATTCACCGTGAGTTCCACCGACTCTACGACGACATTTTATGTACACATATCGTGCATTCTGGGAATCTAGTGATTTATTCTACTTTTAATGTTATTGATTGCGTTAGAAACTTAGGTTTGACGCTGTATTAAAATTTTAAGCACTCCCTCAATCATTGATATTTATATATCAATGATTGAGGGAGTGATTGAGAGATTGATACTCCCTCAATCACAGCGACTCGATCGTCAATCCGTAGACCAGAATTGATTTATTTTGACACTTCATTCTGTAAAATATTTTCAAATGCTCAAACCCCCTCGATGTCTAAAGCGTTTTTTAAATGGTTTTCGTTCGTCTATTTCGAGCGCAAAAACGCCCAATCGGCATGCTTTGATCGGCGGGGCGCGCGCTCCACGCTCTGCTGGGTGCTGAGGGGTTTTATTTTTATATTTCATTGTCAGATGGCGTATACGTCCCGTATACACATATTTTATTCATTAAATTATCTAGTATCAAGGAAGATGAGCTAATAGAACATACCACCTTCGTTGGTCACACTCCATTGCTCCGTAACATTAGTAAAAAAGTATCAAGAACTTATAGGAGCCAGAAAAAAGATCTCGTCAAGTAAAAAACTTTTTTTTATTTAACTTCGCCGTCATTGGGTTAAAAAGTAAAACAGAAGGGTAAATTGAGCGAGAGCAATGCCCAAATACCGAAGGCAATAGTCAACCGTAGGAGGTTCCTGTCAATAAGTACTGTTTCTGCAGGCGTAACTATAGGGCCCTGCCCTGTACCGCAGCCGAAGGCACCGTTTTTATAGTGTGTTTATACCTAATCCTTAAACGTACAAAGCGAGACATTGCAACTACGTAGAGACCTACCCTTACCATGACTTAAAGTGACTGTACTCGCTAGTGACAGCGTAAAGCGAACACGAAGGTAAGAATAGTTGGTTAATTTCTGGATAACCACGATTCCCTTATTCCTTTATTCTAAATCATATGTCATATCTACGTTTATAAAGAAATAATTTACTTTGAAGAATCGGGTTTAAGGGTCCGTTTTGAATATACGATTGAGTAAAATAAGAGCTTGATGGAGTAATCTGACGCTTCTCTCAAGATGCCAAAGTTAGGACAAATTGAAACATTTAACTTTGTTGTTTTAGCCAATGTTCCGGCTCTGGCAAATTAGACTTTAATATTCAAGTTTTAAGACGGTACCACAATATGGTTTTATTAAGTTAAAACATGGATCCAAATGTCTGCGTTTGGAAATTTAGTTTTACGGAATAAATATAAGCCAACAATTCGAACTAACATGTTTCTTACCATTATTTTCACACATAATTCCTACAAATGATAGCAAAATAGACCAACAAATAGCTTCGTTATTGCGTTATAGTAAGACATGCCAACTAATTAGTGTTTAAATTAAACACGTGGGAAAAAGGTCGTCCCTCTGTTTCTACAAAGTGGGATTATAGAACAGGCGACGTCGTTTATACCATACCAAAACAAGTCTCATGAAATTAGTGTCTAAAATCCTGAAGTTTCCCAATAATTAATATTTCAAAAGCGAAAGTTTGTGTGCTTGTTTGTTACTTCTTCACGCTGAAACGGATTTATTTATTTATTTATTTATTTATTTACAATTACATATCCGTAACTTACAGCTAATTGCCAAAGCGTTACAGATCTTAACCTATCATACAACATACCAAATATAACAATCTTAAGTTTAAACAATAAACAGAATTTGTACAAAAACAACATAATATTACACTCAACATCGAAGGAAATAAAATTATATATATACATATATACCTATATTAAACTACTCTACACAAACACATTTTAAGACCGCTCAAGATTTTTTTTACACTCTGCTATTACGAGTATGTATGCATACTTGGTAGCGAACACATCGCAGTGTGGTGTGATGTACGCTTTTGTGTGCAATTTGGAACAGAAATAGTTCATACCCTAACTTAACACATATAATACTTCTTTTCGCGAAAAAAATAATGCACGTAGGATAGTGTATGCACATTCAACGCAAGCGAAACCGCAGGCAAAAAGTAATCACCCTAATATTATAAAGACGAAAGTTTTCGAATTTGTATTATGAATGTTTGTTATTTTGTCACGATCAAACGGCTGGACCAATTTTGGTTAATTTTAGTATGAAGGTAGCTGACACCCTGGATTAACACAGGCTACTTTTTATCCTTATAAATATATAGGAAAGTCGCGATTCTATATCCGAATGTGATATCCCACGCACATGACTAGTTGGATAACACAGTATCCACAAACAGGCCAAGGAGTCTCCTTGACCGATCAACTTGGCCTATATCGAGTCAGCCTCACTGCCAATGTTAATGACTCATAGACAATGCGTAGGAATCTTTCCTTGGTTCATTTCATTGTTGACCGCGGACAAAACATCGCAATACGATAGACCTTTCTTTTACTTTCTACAAGCTTTTATTTAGTCTTTCTCGGAGCATGTCTGTAATCAAATCTTGCAAGTCAAACTTGACCCACTTCAAATAGGACTATGATGGTTGCGTTTTTCACGTGTATCTCACGTGGCAATTTAATGACAAAGCACTGTCACTTTATGACAATGAAGTGACACGGTCGACATCAAAAATAGCTTACAATTTGACAACTGGCTTATATGTCAAGTTATTCTAAAATTTACAGCTACTTTTAATGCTGATGTACAAGGGTGTCGGACGCATTTATTTATCGCGTGATAAACTCAATCATAGTGCCGCAGGTTTCCGATAGAACTCAAATTTTGCAGACATAATTGTAGCTTGAAAGATAACGCGATATTGAAGTCACATGTACAACTAACTTTGAAAAATCCTGATGACAAACCCTGTTTTTCGTAATCAGGATATTATATATCGATCTTTCGTGCAGGATAACGCCAAAAAGTTTAAAGAGGACATTCGTTGAGTCAGTCGGCTCCAATCTCGAAAATAGCAGATATTGGCAGGAAAATCAAGCCCGTCTTCCTAAAAGGGATAAGAAGACGTGTGCTTAATTCTCTTGAACGGTCACTAATTTTTATTAAGCTTTTTTAACTGCAATTGCAGCGTTCAAAGTTTTAAAAAGTATTCTGAGCGTGTAAACCAGTCGTAAATAAAATGGTTATCGCGCGAACGCGGTTTTCAGAATTTGCATAGAAGCAGGACAAATTGGCCTGGACTCGTTTCGAGTTTTTCAGTGCATTTTGAAAGAAAAAGTTCATTTTCACATTTCCATTTTAAGTGCTAGATTTATGTGTGTTTTTTTGTACGAACGCTGAATGAGGAAAATGTTGAGGGCGGATAATTTTGGGATATTCTCGTGTATGGTTTAGCGAATTTGTGCGAATTCAGGTCCTGTCAGAAGCGAGGTGAACATGGTCTACATTTTTAGATGAAAAAGTTTTATCATTCAGCATTTCGAGAGGCAGAATATGTTAGCATTAGTAGCAAAAAAAGGCACAAATGAACAAATATTTTAGCATGCCAAAAAAATCTTAAAATATCTGGGCGATGTTGTTGAAAAATTCAACGATTCAAAAGGTTTTCATTTCTTTCTGAGATAATGAAGAAAACTACTACGACTATAGTTTGTTCTTTTATACAAAAGATACTTCAGCTCCATTTCTGAAATGTGAAAACTCCGATAAGGACATCTATACTATACTATTATAAAATTTCTAAAATTGTATTGAAAATCAGTTAGAGGTCATTATTGTGATTGTGATGCAAAATATGCGCGCGCGGCGCCAGCCGTTCAGCGCCATTTGTCGGTAATAAAATAACCTATTTATCCCCTCTTGAAGAAACGCATGAATGGATGGATTTGAACCAATTTTGGTACAGTTGGACATTAATGGATGAAGGATAGATTTTACCCGATTACGGTAAAGAAAAACGTATTGCGCGAATGAAGTGGCGAGCACCTTGTTTATAATTAGAATACGAACTATGACGTCCGGTACGGTCAAATAGGGGTATGCTTAGGTAACCATTAAAAAAAAAGTGTAACAAAAAATACTGCGATATGATTTGTTCTGCGTATATTTTAGAACATTGACAAGTAGTATTTATGACGTGATAAAGAGTTGCGTATCACCTTTACACTAGTCGTACAGCAGGGCTAGCAATATCTTGCTGCGACTTCATTAGTTGCACGAGTCAGTATCACCCGTCTTGCTCGCACGGCATTGAAATGAAAATGACAGATAGTATTTGTCGCGCACCAAAGAGTCGCGTGTTACATCTACGCTAGATGTAATGTACATCTGGCACAACTACGCTTCGCGACTTTTGTCGCACGACATAGCATCGCCCGTCGCTCTCTCACAGTACAGCAAAGAAAGAGATGGATTCACCATCATTATCATCATCACTAACACCACCATCGTTATCATCATCAACACCGTCATCACCACCAGTCATCAACATATTCATCACCATCATCATCGTCAACACTATCACCACCATCATCATCATCACCACCACCAGTCACCACCTTCATCATCATCAGCATCACCACCAGTCACCACCATCATCATCATTACCATCACCAACACCATCACTATTCAATGCCCACAGTAGGTAGGTACACAACCCCTTCAAAATTTTCTACGCAGCCAACTCGATTCCAATTCGTTGCCCTTGCCGGGTTAGGTAGCTCTATTCGGTGCGGGGGCGTACATGTCCATTCTGTTGTAGTACTATTAAGTATTCTGTGGCTTAAGTCTACCGCCCGCGCTCCGCTAGTGTGGAGACTGCCTTAGTCACCCCATGGCTATATGGAGATCCCGTAAAGTAGGTCAAGTGTATGGGACGGCCTTGATCTGTTTAGAATCCCCCGTATTTTGTTCGGGGAGGTGTGAACGTATTATTGGGATTAATTTATCGTTTATGAATAACATAGTAGACGGGTTGATCCCTACTTTGGAAGCTTATGTTTGAGCGTGTTTTGATAACATTGTAAAACAAGGTGAGATATCGAGGTGTGATATATTTTATGTGCTGGTTACGGGTGTAGGAAAAGTAGGGATTCAAGAGAGGTTTACGTACAAACCTCTGGGATAACAAATGTGGCTTTTTGAGCTCTAGACCTCGGTACCTAATATGTTTCAATCGCCGCCATTTTGTTTTTATTTTTAAACTGAATTGACAAGAAAAATATAAATATTCAACCAGCTGACAAAATATCACGATAATCGGTTGAGAAATGCGACATGTAGGCGAGAACAGCCGGAAATCGGACATCTGCACATCCGGAAGTACCAAATATTCTGTCAACACTGAATCGGAGGCACCGCTCATTCACTTAAATAGACAAGTAGGTACAGAATGAGGGCCGCCGCAGACGTTCGGAATTTTCGTTCGGTTTCCTTACGAAATGACGTCAGAAAGTGTCTCGGTCTCTGTCTATCATATGGCGATGTCTCGCTTGCTGACGTCATTCCGTTCGGAAACCGGACCGGAATTCCGAACGTCTGTGGCGGCCCTGACAGATAATATAATAGATAGATATAAAGAAA
Source organism: Apotomis turbidana (assembly GCA_905147355.2). Taxonomy (NCBI): domain Eukaryota; kingdom Metazoa; phylum Arthropoda; class Insecta; order Lepidoptera; family Tortricidae; genus Apotomis; species Apotomis turbidana. Next base: position 15,579,314 of record LR990292.1, on the reverse strand, counting down.
GAAAGAAAGAAAGAAAATACATTTATTGCCAAAATAACAGAACACAGTTTTATGTACATCAAAAAAATACAAAAAAAAGAAACACCAAGAAAAAAAGATCAAATAATTGAACACTGGCAAAAGGACAAGCTCAGCAATGTGCTGGAAACCCAGCCGCTGCGGTGCGGCGCAGTTCCAGCGCTGATTTTCAGCTTGCCCAGTGAGTGACTTTTCGGCGACTAATACACTAACATATTTAACGAAACACATAAAAAAAAAAAAAAAAAGAGAAAGCTGTATAAAAAAGAAATTTCAGTCTACTGCAATATTAGTTAATTCAGATATGTAGTTTTTTTTTTTTTTATAAACAGTGAATATGGGTGCCAGTCCTTTAAAAAACGCTGTCAGTTTGCCTGTGTAACAACATGGTTTTCAGTTTAGACTTAAACAATGGTTGGGACATATTTAGACGAAGTGGTGGAGGAAGGTCATTCCAAACTTTAGCCGCTCTAACTTTAAACCCTCCTTTGCTCCCTTTAGTTTTATGTTTAGGAATGACGGCTTTATTTAATATTTTACTGCGGGTATTAAAACTATGTTGGTCTCTTACCCAATTAATCTTTTCAAAAAGATATTCTGGCCTTTTTTTATACACTATTTTATGTACAAACGAGGCCATGTGCAATTCTCTACGCAAAGCCATTTTGAGGATTCCTTTCTCATTGAGATAAGGTGTGACATGCGACCTACGTGGAATGTTGAAACAAAACCGCGCGCAGGCATTCTGCACTCTTTGTATTGCATGTGCAGTTTTCGCGAAAAGCCTGGGTCCGTATACTGTGTCACAATAATTGAATTGTGAGAGGACTAATGATTCAGTAAGCAACACTCGAACCTTTTCAGAAAGGTGCTCTCTCAGCCCGTAAAGCACCTTGAGTCGATAGAATGCATTACGAATCTTCCCGTTAATATGTTCGATGTAACGTAGTTCGCTATCAATTATGAGACCGAGGTTTTTAGCCGTTAGAGATCGTTCTATGTTTGCAGAGTTCATTCTTAGAACGGGTTGAAATTCAATTACCTTTTGGCATTGGTGTTTAGTACCCAATACGAGAAACTTAGATTTTGTGGGATTCAAAATAAGGTCATTATCACTTGCCCATTTTGAAATAATAGCCAGGTCGTTATTAATTATCTGTACGGCATTTTGAGTATCTCGGGGATAGAAAGAGTAATAGATTTGCGTATCGTCAGCATAGAGATGGATTTTACAATATTTTAAACGATTATGAAGGTCGGCGGTAAATAAGGCAAATAGGATTGGGCTCAAAATTGAACCTTGCGGAGTTCCTTTTACAATATTTTTGACTGATGACTGCGATTCACTTCCCGTTTCGGTTTCAGTTATTACAAACTGCTTCCGTCCCGTCAAATACGATGAAAACCAGTTTCGAGCAAGCGGCATGACTCCATAGTACGTCATCTTTTCCAAAAGCAGATCGGTACTAACACAGTCGAATGCTCTGGAAAAATCTAGAAGTACTAGGATACTACCTTTGCCTTCATCAGAGGCAGTGATAATGTCGTCGGTAACATGAGCAAGTGCAGTGGCGGTACCATGATCGCTACGGAACCCCGACTGTATCCGCGGTAAAATATTTTCTCGCTCTAGATAACTAGTCAATTGTGTGCATACAACGCGTTCTATGATTTTTGACATGGCCGGAAGAATACTTATAGGCCGGAGATCCTTAAGGTCTTCAATTTTGGAGTTTTTGGGCAGTGGCTTTACTCGAGCTAATTTCCAAGCATTCGGAAAGGTACCTGATGTTATTGAAAAGTTAATTATATTAGTAATTGTATGTAAAGTAACGGGCAATGTTTTTTTTATCATCTCAATGCTGATAGAGTCATGGCCGGTCGCATTTGTAGCTATACTCGTAATACATTGAAGAACTTGTTCTTCGGAGCATTCATTTAGTGTAAATTCTCCTTTCCCAAATCTATTAAGTCGAAAAAAATCATGTACTTCACTATTTCGACACCCGTTTGTCGGCACATCGAGAAAAAAATCATTAATTTGTTCAGGATTGTTCAAATGATGAGGTATATCTGGTTGGGAGTTCGAGCCGAAAACAGAAGCCCGTTTTAAATAGCTCCACATCTTCGAAGGCTTGCCGATATTATTATTTACATAAAATCCAAAAAAAGCGGTTTTCTCTAGTTTGATCGTTTTGTTTACGAGATTACGCAAGCTCTTATAGTACTTCATATGTGAGTCCATCTTAGTTACTCTTGCTTTAGCGTAGGCCTTATCTCGTAGAGACATCATAAATTTAAGGTTGTCTGTAAGCCAGGGTCGAGGTTTTTCATCGATACGAACTCTATGTACTGGAGCATGCTTGTTAAATAAACTTAATAACAAGGAGTTGAATTTTTCTACCATTTCATTAATATCTTCACAAGTCCTAACCTCTGACCAACCAATAGAGTTAAGATCTTTCGTAAAGGCTTCATCGTTTATTTTATTAAAAGCACGGTAATTAATAAAGCGTGGAGTTTCCTCTGGTTTTTTTATTTCGAATTCACCAATGACTAGGGCGTGATCGCTTAGGGAGGGGTTGTGTGTAACGATTACTCTATTGCACAGCGAAGGAGAGTCAGTAATTATTAAATCTAAAATGGTTGAAGACGTATCAGTGACACGAGTCGGTTTCTCGACGAGCTGCTTAAGGTTTCGTTGGGACAAAACATTAAGCAACTCTTGCGAGTTACGACTGTGTTCCGAAATATCTACATTAAAGTCTGTTAGTATGAATATGTGGTCACAGTATGCAAAAACACTTACAGATTCACTCAGAGCGTCTATGGCACCACTAACCGATAATCCTGATTCTGGTCTGTAAACGGTTCCCACAGCGATCCGCAACCCTCCTTGTAAAGATATCTCCAGCCACATTTGCTCGAGTGCTGATTCTGGATGTTGTTTGGTCCGCACTCGCAGCCCACGTCGCACATAGAACCCTACTCCTCCGCCCCGCCTATCATCGGCGCGAGGCCTGTGCTTGAGCACATATCCCGGCACTACCGGTGCAAACTTTTCTTCCCCAGCTTTCATCCAGGTTTCATTTAAGGCTAAAATATCCGGTTTCAACTTTTCCATAGAACATAGCAGTTCATCTTTACCTGTATTTATTGATCGAATATTTAATAGTCCCAACGACAAAAAAGTTGTTTTTTTACAAGACTCCATAATACTTCACATTAGGTAACAGGACAATATACAATGCACGGCACCCATATACAGTGTTTCTCCCCACTACGCATGCACAATAAAAAATCGCAGCATTGACTAGTACACATACAAAATTATAGAAATCGATTGTACGACAACTAAACATACTTTTTGCATAGAAACAACCAACAGTGCAAAACAGACTATGTGCTATTTGATGGTCCAGGAGCCTCGCCGAAAACCCGCTGCAGGTCAGATTCCTTTCTGATCCAGTGAACTTGCTCACCCTGTTGCCGACGTGTATATATACGTCCGCGCTTCGTCCACACGTACTTCCACTGGCAGGAGCTGGCTGCATCTCGTGCCAACTTGAAAAGTTGCCTATTGTAGCGTGTGAGGCGCTCATTGACGTAAATGACCCGAGGGGCAGCTGCCAGCCCTAGGCCGGCCGAGTCCGCACCGCGGCGCACTCTCGCGCCTTGTAGCACTTCGTCGCGCAATGCGCGCCTCGCCAGACGCACGACAATGATGCGCGGCCGCCCTTTGTTGGTAACCGGAGTTTGGATCTCTTCGCTGTCATCGGGTGGCTGTATGTCTGGCTGGATAATTTTTGCTCCTATTCGCTCAGCAAATACGATGTCTTGGTTATTTAATTTAACCCCAAGTTTTGCTGCTACGAGCGTGACCAAGTGCGCAGTATTTTCCCCACTTTCTTCAGGTATATTTATTATATCGAGATCATTGCAGAGCATATCTTGATCTTTTTCGTTTAGCTCCTGTTTTAGGTCTACAACTAAATTTTCTAGCCTATGTGTCTCTACCGAGTGCTGCTCCTCAAAACGTCGTTCCAGGGAGTCCATGCGCTGTTCCAGCATATCCAGGCGCTCGCTGTAGTTCGTAAACGCGTTTTTTATATCCTGCATTTCCACTCGAAACTGCTTAATTTCATCCCGGACGGTCTGTAACTCTTCCCTGAAAAACTGTTTTATTTTAGCACTCAGGTCTGGACTTAACTCTGCAATTTTTTGGGTGGAGCGAGGAGGCTCTGCTGCTGAGGCTGTAATTTTTGTAGCTGTAGTACTTTTAGACGTCCCAGAGCTGTCGCTTGTATCGCCTGCCCCACTGCTGCTCGGCACTGCACCTTTAACCGGCGTATCCGATTTGTTATCCCTGGGCATGTTTTTCTTACACTCTGGACAGACCCAGGTCTCATCGACGCATCCCTTGTCAGGCATGCCAACGCATGCACGGTGGTATATAGATGGGCATTTCGTACACGCAGCGCCATCTGTCCGTGACAGGAACTTTCCGCACGCTCCGCATTTGGCCATATCTCAACTGGCACAGTTGATGCCTGTAGGTCGATGTAGAAGTTAATGTAGATCACGCTAGGTGGCGCTATGTAGCAGTTCCTTTGGATTACACTAGATGGCGTTGGAAGGTGGACTAAGCGTATTACTTGTGGGTATCTCTACTTGTTGAAATATACCTTCGAATGTAGAACCGATTGTTCTTGTACAAAAAATATTCAACAATGGTACTTGCGATTTAGAATGTCCTCATCTGCCACAAACACACTGGATAACACTTCCACAGGTTTAATGTGACTTTAACCGGTCTTTCACTATTCCAGACTAACAATTTTAGGCAGCTTTCTATTTTTTAAGTCGACTGACACAGAGAGTGTGTGTATTGTCACCGACGTCCGTGACGTCACCTCTCTTAATAAAGGGTCAATCTTACACAAATCGACCTAGTCGCAAACTAAGCAAAGCTTACAATATGGGTACTAGACGACGATATACATAATATATAGATAACATCTATGACCCAGGAACAAATATTCGAGTTCATCACACAAATTTTGTCCTGGCCGGGATTCGAACCCAAGACCGCCGGCTCAAAGGCAGGTGCACTACAAACTACGCCCACCGCGTCGTCAATATGAGTATTAAATACACAAACAACAGACAAGAACTTCATAGGCACAAGAAACTCCAAACGTTTCATCATTTGAGCACGAAACAGCTGGATAAAAGCTTTTATTAACCGTATGTAAAGTTTGAGCAAATCCACCAACTAATTGAACAAAGTGCTTTTAAAGCTTTGGGTGAACGCACGGAGATGCAAATGGCGGCGTAGCTTATTCAACGAGGTGTGTCATAAAAAAATCATCAACCTTAATATGAATGCAGAGTAAAATCGTCTCTGGCCTACGAGTTGATTGGGGCACTTCTAACCATTTTAATAGTCTGTATTTTTATCGGGTGCTTATATGCATTCGCAATGACCGGGTCGTAATCATACCCCGGGATTTCGGTGACCTTGTCTCCGAAAGATCGCAGTTTAAATATAGCCGATGTGGAGTACCTCAAGGAAGTATTCTCGTCCCGTTATTATTCCTTATTTACATTAACGATTTGCCTAACCATCTAGAGCATTCTGTAATTTTATCTCGTGTTTATGTGAATTCGCAATTACCGGGTCATAATCATACCCCGGGATTTCGGTGCATGAATGATTGAACGTCTGCTTGCGGCCTAGTGTTAAATCATCCTGCACCGAAAACCACGGGTTATGGTCATTACGGGCTCAGAAAAGGAAGCTCGACAACAGCCTGCTTTAATCTTATAAAAATAATAACCAATAGCTGCGGTCTTTTTGGACCTAAGCAAAGCATTTGATTTCGTAAATCATTCGATCCTATTGCATAAACTAGAGATATATGGCATCAGAGGAAATGCACTTAACTGGATACAAAGTCACACAAAAGACTGCAATGTACAGAAATTCAACAGATTACTAATGGTGACCTTGTCTCCGAAAGATCGCAGTTTAAATATAACCTATGTGGAGTACCTCAAGGAAGTATTGTCGGCCCGTTATTATTCCTTATTTACATTAACGATTTGCCTAACCATCTAGAGCATTCTGTATTTTTATGTCGTGCCTATGTGCATTCGCAATGACCGGGTCATAATCATACCCCGGGATTTCGGTGCATGAATGATTGAACGCCTGCTGGTGGCCTAGTGTTAAATCATCCTTGCACCTTAAATCACGGTGTATGGTCTATTACGGGCTCAGAAAAGGAAGCTTGACAACAACCTGCCTTTAATCGTTTAAAAATAATAACGGAGTCGATAAATAATAAAATACCAATAGCTGCGGTCTTTTTGGACCTAAGCAAAGCATTCGATTTCGTAAATCATTCGATCCTATTGCATAAACTAGAGAAATATGGCATCAGAGGAAATGCACTTAACTGGATACAAAGTCACACAAAAGACTGCAATGTACAGAAATTCAGCAGATTACTAATGGTGACCTTGTCTCCGAAAGATCGCAGTTTAAATATAACCGATGTGGATTACCTCAAGGAAATATTCTCGGCCCGTTATTATTCCTTATTTACATTAACGATTTGCCTAACCATCTAGAGCATTCTGTATTTTTATTATCTGTTGCTTATGTGCATTCTCAATGACCGGGTCATAATCATACCCCGGGGTTTTCGGTGCATGAATGTTTTAACGCCTGCTGTCGGCCTAATGTTACCTAAATCATCCGAGCACTGAAAACCACGGGGTATGGTCATTATAGTTTTTCAATACGATGTGCACTGATGCTGTTCACATCAAGATGGATGGTAGTAGGGAACATATACTACACGACAAATGTACGGGCGCTCAGTATTTTTTATTAATACTAGCTATTTTTCCCTTGGCTGAAAAGTTACATCTCTTTTGCTTTTGGTTAAGCGATTGTAATGGCAAATACAGCCTATTGCTAGCATTTTAGTCCCCATTGACTGGACTAAATGGCGTAGACACAATTAGTTTCACCGAATCTTAATTTCCCTAACTCTGCGAGCGAGTGTTAAATTTGTTGTTGGAGTTAGTGTTAGGCCGTTGTTGTGTGTGTATTAATAAAAGGTGTTGTGTTGTTTTAATTACGGGTTTACATCTTACTTACTTACTAGTCTGGCTCAGTGACATCAAGAGGAACTTGGCCTCTGACAAGAGAACACCATTCTTCTCTGGTTTGCGCCTTATGGCAGTCATATATTATTGAAACTTTCGTGAGACATATTTAATTATTGTTTTAAGCGGTTTTTCCGCCAGTTAAGGATATTTAGGACTCTGCTGGCGTTTACTTGAAGAAAAAAGTTATAAGAAAATACATATTAAAAACATCTTTGGTACTATGATATACGGATATGGAATTCGGCTAGACAAAGCATTGATTGTATAATGTATATGTGTGTGTATAGATTACGAACTTGGTCAGATTTAAGCAGAGTATCATATATTGCATCTTTAATGCGTTCGGAGTTACTTCAGAAACAGCCGAGGGTAGAGAAGTTTCCTACCCCAAATTCCAAAGGTCCGGAGTTGTAAGAACCAGTGGTTCTTCTTTATAATGGCATAAAGACTGATCCATCTACTTATGATCGGTCAGCGACTTTCTTCATGTCATAGGGGGCAAAGGAGCAAACAGATCGCCCGATGGAAAGCGATTACCGTCGCGCATAGACACCTACAACACCAGAGGAGTCACATGTGCGTTGCTGGCCTTTCAAGTGGGGGGTACGCTAAGTACATAGTAAGTTATATAGACGTAGCTCTACAAGTGATTTGGCCTGGTTCCATAATTTTGTACAACTGATAACTATTGGAGTATACGAATGGAGACCGCAAACTAGCAAGCGTAGTTTAGGACACTGAGTTCTCAAGTAACTAAACGGACGGAGTGGCGCAAACGTGTTGTGGAAGGACTCATCTGACAAGACCTGCCCGTCACTCTCTAACAGTGCAGCGAGGAAAAGGATGGTAATATTTCTCGCGCGAGAAAGAGTTGCGTGTCACAGTCGTGCTCGAGGTGCTGGTTTGCGTCCCTTGCAGACAAGAGACAAAGTCGTCGTTAAGGCGCCCCAGTACCACTTGTCAGGCCTGCGGTAGAACATGTCGATCTCGTATCGGTTTAATTACCCACCAAAAAAAGTTGCTCCCAGATATTACACCATAAATCGTCGGCAACAGACGCAAGGGCCTAGACGAGGAACTAAGATGAACGATGATATACGCAGGATAGGGTACCCCCTGATGTGTGGAGGAGAAAATAAATTGAAATTCAGTGGCGTACTGTATAAGAGACCAGGGGGCTTATGACGGTTGCGTTTACCACAATGACAAAGCATCCGTCACATTTTGACAAAATGCGGGTGTGACTGACAGATGCTTTGTCACTTATTTATCGCATGATAAAAGCAACCATCATACTGCTGCCCACTGATGTCCAGCAGTGGCCTGAAATTTGGTGATGAAAAAAGATTGCATATGAAAGCTTGAAAAACACTGCACTATAAAACTCTACAGTGGCGTAAATTTTCCCGGAATGTACGTCTAGATCTAGTCTCCTCGTCCCTCTCGGGATGTAAAGTCATTATAATTTGCAAGTGACACGTTCATCCTTCAAATCACGGCCCAATTCAGTCCCGGTTAGATTGGAGCCGGAACAGAAGCGTTAATTGGACTCGCCTAATGAACCACGCACGGCACGAGGAACGTGATTTTCCGTCATGTCAAGGCCCAGACATCCCAGAGTACTGTTCGTTTTCTGTCCATACCTCTAGTCTTTCCGGCGACTCAAGCGTGGATACAGCAATGTTTTTTTTTACATTACCGTAACATCGGGGTACTTTGACCCTAAAAGGTAACTTTGTCCACCCATGAAAACCCATCTTATTGAATTAATATTTTTTTTAAAACGACTTCTCACGCTTATACAGAGACAGTTGAATCACATGATGTTGTTTTAAAGAATTAATTAGTTCAATACAATGTTTTTTTTTGGTGGACAAAGTTACCTTGTAGGGTCATAGTACCCCGATGCTACCTGCATACGCCGGGAAAGGAGGGCTTGCCGGGTAAGTAGGTATAGACAGGATAGTGATTTTCTCAAACATATGCAATGAAATAAAAAAATACACCACTCAAAAAAATATATAATTCAGCTGTTGAGTCTGTTCATGAACACAGACCATGTTTACAAAAAATTACTTCCTGGCTTAGGCCTTCAATTTCGTTTGAAATTCCTTTACAGTTCTCTCGAGTTGTTCCGCCCGAAACCTGATTCTTTGAAGCCTGTTATAACGCACGTTATGACGAAATTTCATTGCAAGTTTAAGGAAAAGCATATTTCTTTTGATCATAAGTCGTAATAAGAAATAGGTTCCATTATTCTACTTTTTAGTAAATATTTTGTGATGATATCAGTGGCTTACACGACAGCAAGGACACATAAAAGTCAATTTATAACGCGATCGTAAAATGCGAACAAAATTCATTGAAGTACTAGGGCCGCCACTGGTTGTCATAAGTCATTTCAATCGATTTTGCTCGCATTTTACGATCCCTGCTTATAACAATAATTTGATTGCGGCATTAAAGCACTATTTCTTGAAATGGTTCATAATTATCGTTCGCGCACTGTTGCTCATTCATTGATCATAGGCTAGTGCTGGTGCTTTTAATATCCGTGATTGACTCTGCGATTAACCCTACCGAATAGCAAAAGGATGCGCTTTTTGGAATTGTTTTGTAGAAATATATTATTCGACAATGTCAAAATTTGATTGGAAACATTCTGATTTATAATCCTGTAAAAAATAAAGGTTGAATTGGTTTTCCTACGAATAACCTTTATTTTTTACAGGATTATCAAGTGTCTAAGTACATGTATTTATAAAGTGCAAGGATTGAGCTGATTTTTTGTATGTCTCTGTGTGTGTGTCAGTGTACTCAGTGCTCAAGTTTTCTTATCTCAGACTTATAGACAAACTCCTATTTGTTGTTAAATAATATTCTACACAACAAACCCAATCTTCAAAGACAAGCATTGCTACCAGAGATAATCAAACACAATTTAATTTATGTACGAGTATACATTCTGACAGGATGAGGTCGTCGACATCTAAACAATTCGAATAGCAATCCTTTGTGGTTTAGAACAACCCTTAAATTACCCGGCACTAGCCACCACTATTATATTATAATGGATCGTGTCGTTTTATTTGAAAAGGATGTAAGAGGCTTTTTAATTGTTATACGCATAAAACCTTTTCCAAAATGATTTAACATAGGGTTGTGCAAAATTAATTGTCTATATTTACTTTGAGTTTAACGGTCGGAATTGGGAGTTGAGGATGATATAGTTACGAACATTTAAAACCAGCGCCCACTAAATTAAGTAAACTATGTAGGTATATTCTGATATTATTTATTAGTACCAAATAGTATAAAGTTCATTTAGTTATTCTTTCTACGAGCAGGCGCTTATGTTTATACATTTTCTCTAAAAAACGAAAAAACAAAAGCTGCAATTTTCAGATCCTTATAGCAAGGACTATTGGAAAAAAATATAATTTAATTATCTTCCAAAAACTGTACCTACCCTATTCAGACGGCTCCAATTAAAATTCTTCACCCTTCATAACCTGATACAGCGAAGTCACCGTCACGGTGGGAATTTAATTAAAAACTGGGTCTTTGTCGGCGCACTGAAGGTCGCACTTATATATCTAATAGGTTTATTTTAATTAGTACCTACTGCGCCAATAAGCCAAGCAGAGTAAAAACCTATGGAGAGACCGGGAACCCACAATGAAATTTTAGATTTTAGAAAAAAAATACATATCTTTACAGCATAGTGAGTATTGGAGGCAAATCGAGACCAAGACTTTTTTTTCCGATTGCAAATATTTTTTCTTAGAACATTAAGAACAAAACTCCAAAAAAAATATTTCCGAGGTATAGGAGATATAGCTATTTTAGCGACGTATCGGCACCCCAACGCCAGGAGACCTTTAGAAATGTTCCATAAACTTTTTGTGTTGATCTTTTAATTGTTTATTTGACTCTATGTGAACACGTCAATACACGATGACAAACATTATTCACTACATCTGTACACATCGCTAAATTCTACACAGCGGTGATCGTACAAGTCATGAGAAACGTTCAATTTCCCCTAAGGTTAGGTATAAATATTTGAATATTACAGTTAAAATTTTATCACCCCATAAAACAATAGGACTTAACCTTATTTACGATTGTACCTGATTCAAAATGGCGTCCAGCGCCATTCCAATCAATTCGGAGATTCCTCCCTCGTAAACTTACCTTTCAATTTACGAGATACTTTACGATCGCGATGGATCGATCCGGGCCAGAAATAAATGGTTTTTAACGGCCATTTTCGTCTTACCTCATTTTCATTTGTAATATTAAGGAGTCGCTTGCAACTTTGATCGCGGAAGAGAAAGAAGCGTAACATTTTTTGGTAAAAAATATCCTACAACCTATACTCATCCATAGGCATCATATTTCATTAAGTACTAGTCCGTATCAAAAAATACCTAGACCTGTGGAACCGTTTTTCTGATAGCTATACCCATTCTTCCGACTTATGCATGGCGTTATCTCCATAAAATGTACATGCAAATTGTACATCGCGCTGGTAAGGTTTTTTCATCACACTTATTGCTCGTAAACAAGGGTTTACATGCTAGAAAAGCGGGCAGCAATTTGTAAATTACGCCCTAGGGCGGTAAGTAATTTTTATCACACTTTAAGTGATTACATGCTAGAAAACCGGGTGGTAAGTCGTATATTACGCCCTAGTTGATATTGACTACTATTTATTACTTTTGTTTTATTTCCTCCAAAGTGTGATGAAACCTCCAAACTCGAGTCATTAAAGCCCTCGCCTTCGGCTACGGGCTTCTGATAGACACTCGTTTGTAATTCCTCGTTTACCAGCCTTGTTACGTAATGTACTATTTCATCACATTTGCTCGTAAAAGGTGGTATTACATGCAGGTGTACTGAAGGACAAAGGCCTATATAGTTCCCGCGGGAGTTATAAATTGTTATAACTCCATGGTTTTAGTTTAAAAAATATAGTACGCACTCGTAGATTACTTCAGACTAAGAAGGTTTCAATCCAGCCAAGGTTTTTGGTTGTATCAACAAAACTTGCCTACCAGTGAATTTTATTGTGTATTTCAATTAATACGGTATATGTAACTGCATTATATTTATGTTTTACAATTATTAAAGTGTATTTTGCAATAATACTAAATACTAAATTTAATTTTGAAATATCGGTACAATCTGGCAGTATAGCCTGTCAAGTTTCTAAACTAAACGCAGTTCTTAGCATTATCTGTGGTAGACTACACAAAAAAAAAAGAAAAAAAAATATAAAATTATTGGTTAGGTACTATTTACTTTTGTAACAAAATTACTCTTCGTATTTAAGTTTTATAATATTACGGTGTTAATATTTGCTGCATAATATTGTTAATTGTTGTTTGTTTAGTGATAGATGGTAAGATTCTGTATATATTTGTCTTCTGTTTTAAGCTGATGGTCGTTGTGCCAATGCTTATAGTAAATTAAAAAATATATACACAGAAAAAAGTTGGTTGTCAATCGTTTAATGTTTATTTTTGTCTTATGTATTTGTTATTTTCACCCAAATGTGATGAAAAATATTGTGTGTATGGCGCCTACACACAATATCCGCCTTCGGCGTCGGGGCTTCTAATAGTCCTTCGTTAGTAATCCCCTACTTACTACCCTTATGACACAATATACTATTAATGTTATTAAATAATGAACAAAAGTTAATTAAATTTTGCTTTGACGGCTCAATGGAGTGAAAAATTGGTTTTATTCTAATTTACGTTATTTTCTTGTAAAAGCCTTTTCTTACTAATATGAAAACTTTACAAAAATAGGTCACTTTCAACCAAAACAGATTCTCATTTTCAGCATTAGATTCCAAAACCAATATAGCAACCAATCCAATATGCGCCGCGGCCACAATTGCAAACGTGGTGAAACTGCGCGCCGCAGGATTTGCCGAATTTTCACATCAAATATGAGATTTTTTGTATTACGTTTCACATAACCGGACAGCTGTGCTTGCCTTGGTGTATGAGAATTCTTAAATTCTGCATGGATACCGAGACAGTTTGGCATCTCAAAAGTTTAAAGTAAGAATATCTTCTTATGTGTCACTGCTCCCGTTATTTGGGGTCGGGTCTCCTCACTCTTTTGTGCCAAGCTGTCCTATCTTGGGTTGTCTCTTCTGGCAACTAGGCTTGCTTGTGGTTTCTCTTTATTTGACCACCAGGTCGAGCGGGACTCTGCCTCTCTACTGTTCGGGCAGGTTTAATGCGATTTTTACTACATGATCTTCGCTGGTTTGGTTGATTTAAAGGAAGAATATAAAAGGGTAATTGTCCGAGTTGACCGCTCGATTCAAACGTCGTTTTGGATTCGTGGTGAACGAAAGTAGCAATTCGCAATAACCAAGAATCCAAGATAAGATTAAGTATTTACTACCCACCGAGAGCTGCGCTGCGCTAACAGTGTTCGTACAGGCATGCCTTGGTGCTTAGCTCCGTCTCCCTCTTTTGTTCAGACGCGCGTTTTAGTCAGTCGTCACACAACCAATAGAATGAAATTCTGAGACCGCTTTTGTGAAGATCAAGAGTAAGACGCCTTTTGCAGTGTTTCATTTCATAGCTCTAACTTTGATTATAAATATTAAACTCGGATACTGATGCTCATTGGAAATATTTAAGTAGAAGCCTATCGAATTATTTAAAATGTGACCATAATCTGTGTTACCATTATCCGGTAATATGGTAATGATTTGTAGAAATACGCAAAATCGCAGATTTGTCCAAAATTATATTCGAAAAGCGCGTTTGTCAGTTTTTGATTTGTTTGAGAAAACAACAGTGAGAGTCAGAAACTGTTGATCATTATGGTCAAATACATACCAGTCAAACTCTACTGCATAACTTTCCCTTCTGCTTCACCGTACTCAGGTATAAAGAAAACTAGATAGTTCATAATATATAAAATATCGTTAAAGTAGGCTTATATCAGGTAATTTATTATTATCAAATATAAATTATCACCAAGTAGCAAGTAGTTAGAGTATCGGTATATTTGGAACTTGGGATATTAATTGGGAAACGCTCCATAACTCACACGTGCGCTACTTTATCTGTAAATTTACGATCTAAACTTGGTGTTTGGAACGGAATACGAGTATTTTAATTATACAGTGGCATTTCTAATATTTACCCTGAGTTTTAAACCTTTCATAATAAAATAAAATAAAATGTCAATAATCTTCGCCGCATCGCGTTCAGCACCTTTAGCATAGCTGTCATGTTACGCGACTATTTCTCGTGCGAGATAATTACCCGTCTCTCTGTGCAGTAATGTGAGAGAGTGGCGGGTAGCGCTATGTCGCGCGACAAGAGTCGCGAAGCGGTAGTTGTGGTAGGCGGGCAGCTCTCAACATTTTTCCTCGTTACTGCTGCTCTTTTTTGCTTATTCGACTATTATCACAGCCACAGAATAACATTATGCGAAAATGCAAAACGTGTTGACACAACGGCCGACATGCAAAACACGTCATAACACGTCGTGCCATGTAATTGCAAGTTCGCATCAAATTGTAGATCATTCCTGCAGTTTGGACGTCAGGAGCTGGGTGTAGGGTCGTATTTGAAACGTGTGTTTAGATTTAATGTGAGGTCGTGAAAGTTACTTTCCTCGCATGCAAAACGCTGGTTCGTTGTAATTGAGTTGTTTGGGGCTGTTCGAAGCGTCGGGAAAACATTCGGCATTTTTGTTATCTTTGTTAACGAGAATGGTAAAGTTTATGCGGGTTGGTACAAATAATCTGCATTCTAAAATAGACGATACATGTTAGATTGTGTACTCCAAACTATCTTTGTAATGCCTGTTTGGATATTTCGAATTGTAAGTAATGTAACTATAATGTAAAACACATTTCACCTTTGTTTATGACCAGCTACCTATGGTAAAGGATCAGACTGATCATCTGCTGCGAATTACCGTCGCCAATGGACAATACAACAATGCCAAAGGAGTCAGAAGTGCCTTGCCGGCCTTTCAGATAGGCACTCTGTTCTTGAGGGTCAATAGTTTGTATGGGTCCGGAAATTAGAAAACGGTCATCATCATCATGATCATATTAGCCGATAACTGCTGGACAAAGGCCTCCCCCAAAGTTCTCCACAACTATCTGTCTTACGCTGCCCTCATCAAATTTCTGCCCGCGTTCCTAAAAAATCAAGAACCTTTCTGATCCAACGTTCATCGGTTCTACGAGCAATGTGCCCCGCCCACTGCCACTTAAGTTTAGCGACTGTCTGAGCTTATCTACAACCTTAAGTTCTCTTGCGAACCTCATCATGTCAGATACGTCCCCGCAAGGAAACTCCGAGCATAAAAAGGTAAGTGTCAAAATGTAAACTTAAATTTAGTTATCATTTATCATTATCGCATAGGATCGAATTGAACAGATTCGTTGAAAGGGACTAATTGCTCAATAATATTCATCAACAAGGATAGCGATGTCCCTTTTATGTTTCGAATTGAGGCTTTCATTGAATTATGAACATTTTAACGTTTCATTGGACACTTCTGTCTACATTTATCGTCAGAAATGTAATTAACCCACCGATATTGTTTTACTTTACCTTTTACTTATACTATCAGCCATGTAAGACCACTGCTGAACATAGGCCTCTCCACATTTTTTGTTTTGCGCAGACCCTATTTTTTAGTTACAGGAATTGTTGTTTTTGTAGTTAGTACAGTATTTATTTCAAGGAGATTTCGTTTATATGTTTTGTGACTGTGTTAGTGTGTATTCGCTGTTTTTCAATTTGTCTCAGAAATCATGAGAATGATCAAAAGGGTTACTTTAAGCTAATCCGTCTTAGCTCTCGTGTGTAAATGTGTCAGTCTGTTCGAATCGCTCGAACTGGAATATCGAAATTAGGAGTAGGTATAGTAACACTCCACTGTGGTCATGTGGAAGGCCATAAGTCTAGAATATTGATAACAACCAGGCTCTAATTTATCTATGCGTAGTCATTAACTAATAGCCATACTATCCGAAACTATAAATAATTTTAAAATTATATGAAATAATCATTCCTTGCTGAACCATCAAAGTGAACACATCTACAATGCGTGATTAGCGTTATCAGTAAGACGTAATTAAAGTGAAAGTTGTTTACTTCAATATTTCCCAACTATTTGTTACTTATTTATGGTGCCATTATGGAAGTTCTTCAAAATCAAAATCAAAAATCAAAATCATTTATTATTAACATAGTTTTTACAAAAACTTGTCGAATCCTCCTTTTAAGTTTTACACTTGTGTTAGGAGGTATTCGCTCTTTCATACAGATGTTGACACAGTTAATAACATAAGGTTTGGTTATTGTTATCTTAAAAGCTAACTTAATCTATAGAAATTGGTGAGAACAGCAGTAGGTAAGTCCCACAGTGGGACGAGAATATCATATTGTATTTTATAGTGTTTTACATAAGTTCGGTGTTCGGTGGGGTAAATTATTTGTATTGTGTTGTGCTATATTTATAGATCTATTGATATGTATAAAATTAATATGCTATATATGCAAGTGCGCGTGAAATATACTCTCACTCCTACATACACACATACACACATATATATATATATAAGAGCGAGAGTCGGAATGAAAATATCTGCTCTTAAGGTAGGTCTGTATTACGTAGGTGCATGTGCTAGGTGATTTCTGATTCTTTGTATGAGTATTTCAATTTCATCATAGCTTTTTGTTTTTAACCATGATGTTATTTGTTTTTTACACTCTCCATATGTTTTACCGTAGATATTAGTCACTCTGTTAATTTTGTTATATAAGTAAATTGATGCTACATTAAATTGTCTTTTTGCAAAAGAAGTTCTACTAAAAGTTGCCTGCTTAATTACCGAAAAAGGGTTTCGTTTATTTATTATATTAGTGTCCAGTTTAGTATTTTTATGAACTTTTAGGATGCAATTCAGGATATATAATTGCCTTACCGTAAGTACGTTTGCTTCTGAATAAACATTCATGGTACTATAGCGTATATTTTTACCTAGCAGTACTTTCAGAATTGAACGTTGTGCCCTCTCCAGTACGATAAGTTTAGTTTTGTGACAACCTCCCCAAACTGGTAAACAGTAAAGAACAACAGATTGCACTAGTGTTTTGTATATATATACCAAGAGTTCCTTATCGGTAATATGACGTAGATATTTGAACAACCATATTAACCGTCGAATTCTCTTAGCTGAAATTTCTATTTGTTGGTGCCACGAGAGAAGCTGGTCTATGTATATACCCAGGTACTTAGTTGAAGTCACATGATTGACACACAAACAAGAACAGGCGATTGCACAACTATTTGAGCAAGTGTGGGCTATTAGTTTAAATTTTGTTTCATCAGGTTGCGTAGAATTTAGGATTGAAAATGTTATTTAAATTGTTTTGTTTATATTCAATGTAAGTAAATTCGTCTCTAACCATGTCATTACTTTGGCCAGTCCCGCCTCTGCATAGGCATAAGCCTCCTCCCAGGTGTCCCCATGAAATAGAAGCGCTGTATCATCTGCATATGAGATGACTTGACCGTTCGTTAGTTGAATGTCTGTAAGGTCATTTATATAGACGAGAAAGAGCGTCGGGCCTAAGACACTCCCCTGAGGAATGCCAAAGTGGGTGGAAGTCTCGTCATCGCTGTAGACATTGTCGTTTAATTTAACGCGTTGCTCTCTCTCATACAAATAGCTCGTAATGAGGTCAAGGAATTGCCCACGAATACCCATTAGCTCAAGTTTGCGTATAAGGATGGGGACAGAGACTGAGTCGAAGGCTTTTTTTAAATCAAGAAATATACACAAAGACTTTTTTTTCTCCTCTAAATGCTTCACAATAGACTTAGTTAGCTCCAATACTGCTTCTTCAGTACTTTTCCCTTCACGAAAGCCATATTGTCTAGGTGATAAAAGACCAAATGAATTTAGATATTTAATTAATCTATTGTTTATCAATTTTTCTATTATTTTAGATATAGAAGGGAGTACCGATATTGGCCTGTAATTGTTGACATCGTCTTTGTCCCCATCCTTATAGACTGGGTGAATAATTGCCCGCTTGAGTGCAGTGGGAAATATGCCCTGGGTTAAACAGAGTGAGCTTAGATGTGTAATCACGGGAAGTAACTCATATTTTGCAGATTTAATAAAAATATTAGGTATGTTGTCCCAACCTGAGGCAGATTTAGTTTTAATATTTGAAATTAACGAATCAGTTTCACTTATATCAGGTTCAATTATTCCAATTGAAGAAGATTGTGAATCCAAGGAATTCAGGTAAGAGTTAAGATTTGGATGTACAGTTCAGTTCTTGATAAAGGTATGTACTATTAATATTATTATTATTTTACATATATTTAAATAATAAAATTGTTTTGCTTGCGGTCTACGTGACCCTTATTTGAAAACAAAACCTTTAAGCAGTACAAATATTCATTGAAACTTTTAATTATGTTCTCATAATTTCACACGATTGATATTGCACTGATTATATTGGCCATAAAGCCTTCTTTATGAGCTACGTAGTATTATGTGCCGGATGGTGCCGGACCCCTGGCTATGAGCCCTCTACGTAACTCGTAGCACCTGCTACGAGCGTGAGTGCTATGTAGTGAATTATCTACAACTATTCCTAACGTGTTTTCGTTTCCTTTCAGGTACTTTTTTTACTGCACGTTATCGAGAATGTACATATTTGGGTCGTGGCATGCTGCTACTGGTACGCAAACTGAAAAAACACATCATATACTCAATTTAGTTCTACAACTATTGCCCGAGGATGCTGAAAATATAGATATCAAAAACCTACGCAAATGTATAAAAGAATTGACCGAGATATTGTTGAGATATTTCAAAAGTGTGAAAAGTACCCGAAGGGATCTAGTTATAAAGTATGGTGAATGGCTGAATAGAGTTGAAACCGTTAATTTGCCTAAAAATACAACCGCGACTACTTCAACTGAGGTTTTACCGAATAATACAAAAATAGGGCGACCGAAGAAAAACAATGACTTGTGCAGTAAACGAACTCAACGTAGAAGATTGGCCGAACTATCACAGGTAGATAACTCAGCCGTCAGCTCTTTTATGGATGTGTCTTCTGACAGTTGCAGTATTAGAAGTGAAGTGAACGTCGACGAGGTGCTATCCTTTATAACAGAAAATAAGCTAACGAAGCGTCAGTATATTTCAATGCAACAATTTATAAATAGTAAAAAAATCCCCACTTGCCATCATATCCCAAGGTTTTAGAAGCTAAACAACGGTGTTACCCCCCAGAACAAGCGGTGTCTGAAAAATCAAATGGAGATCTTCTAAACCGTCTTTTGTTAAATTCAGACCCATTGATTACAGGGCTTAGGAAGCTGCCTAAGAAGAAAAAATCTATTTTATCAAAATTTGTAGTTAGTCTTTTAGATATTTAAAATAAATTAAAGGGTTATTTTTAAGAACTAGTAATTCAAATATAAGTATTTTTAAGGTGACTATCTGCTACATGCATTTTACACCACGTAAATTGCATGTCACGATCACGAGGTAAATGACTATATGAAAGTATTATGCTTTTGTAAAATATATTTATATCTATAGAAAATCATATTAGTAATGTTCTAATTTAATTTTGACAACTGTTATGTATTATTTATATTTGTTACAGAATAGTAAAATATGGGGAATTCTTGCAATTTTTTTTATTTTACTTTTTATTTTTTTCTGAAAAATATATATATAACACTCATATTTTTTATTATATTTTTTGAAGACCTAGTAACGATGAATACACGCGTATTTTTATTTTGCGAATAAGTCTAATACTTTTGGAGAAATACACTTTTGACACTCTCTCCATACAAGCTGAACCATAGTGCACTCCAAAGATCACGCCCATGACTTAGTTTCCTTAAGTCGATTCTGGCAATCTACTTAATGGATCGGACGGAATATATTTCGACCTGGAACACTGTTCATAACGTTCACATGTGCTTACTAGTGACGAACAAAGCACGGTTACATTATGATTTTCAAAATGAGTGCCAGTTACCACCACCTTGTGTGTCATATAATTGAATTATTAACATTAACGTTTTGGATTTTGGAAACCAAGTGCGTTTATTTCTAAAATATGAAATGCGGTTGTTCGTCTCCTTATTCCATAAAATCAATAAATATCGAACAACCTTACACAAATCGACCTAATTTAGCTCTAGTAGGCTTGTGTTATGGGCAAAAAACCGATCAAGTGCGAGTCCGACTCGCGCCGAGGGTTCCGTACAAATTTTTAACCGACTTCAAAAAAAGGAGGGGGTTCTCAGTTCGGTTGTATGTTTTTTTTTTTTTTTTTTTTTTTTTTTTTTTTAATGTTTGTTACCTCATAACTCCGTCATTTATGAGTCGATTTGGAAAATTCTTTTTAGGTTCATGAATAGACATCTCAAGGTTGGTCCCATAAAATTTTGGTGAAGATCGGATGACGAGATCCATGAGGAATCGAAGGAATTCCTGAAATTTTATAGGCACTCATAATATTTTTAATGTTTTTTCTAAAACTATTTAAGTATTTGCATATGGTAGTCATCATCTTCTCATGCTGAACTGATGATGGAAGGTACAACTCCTTAACAGTTAGGAGTTAGGAGATATTTCAAACGAGATGCATACCTTCAAGACCTCCCTGATCACCCCGCCATAAGTATTTTATATGAATCACTAAAAAGCGAAAAAAAAAAATTTTTAACAAAAAAAAGAACCGACTTCAGTAAAACTAAAAAGCCGAAAATAACCCGTTCAAGTACAGATTACATTTGACTCACCCTTTGAAGTCGGTGCCAAACCTCACGTAAACTTTAATATATAAATATAATAACTGAGTGGTTTGGGATCGATTTCAAAGGGTGAGTCAAATGTAATCTGTACTTGAACGGGTTATTTTCGGCTTTTTAGTTTTACTGAAGTCGGTTCTTTTTTTTGTTAAAAATTTTTTTCACTTATACCATCTTAATTGGCCTGGTTGAGTTAAGTTTGCACCTGAAATGTTGGCGCTGCATACAAACTTAACGCAACCGAGTTCTTCAAATATGATGTTTGAAAATGCCTATATTTTTTATGATTTTGTTACAAATGTATAGTTTTCAGATTTTTATAAGTATTTGTAGCATGTGACGATATTACTTGCCAAATTTCATAGTTCTAGGTAATCGGGAACTGCCCTATTATTTTGATTCCCTTTAGAGCGTAGAAATGTGCGTTTTTTTGGGACATAAACGGCCGTATCTTTTTTTCACGTTAACGTAGAAGTTTGGATTTTTCACAGCTTCAAGGGACCGTAGATTAAGTGAATGGTGTTAATTTCAACTCAATACCTCCACGCGTTCTTGAGATAAAGGGTCTTGACACTGTGATGTAGGCTAATGACGTAGCTCGTAGATACATATATATAACCTGTACTTATTTAATGTAGTCAGTAATAAAGGATCATCGTACCGGATCTATCGCCTTTTACTCAACTCCGCACTCTCACCCTACATGGCGATCCTGCCATAAACGGTGCCGCGCGCGCTCGTCGGTAGCGAGTAAATTGGAGAACTTAATTGATTTTATAATTAATTATGAAACATGGCTCAAGTGGATAATAGTCGATTCGTACAACAATTAGAAGACACGCTGTATTTCTATTCAGTAATCTTCGTGGCTGTATTTGCAACCGTGGTGGTCATGGTTTTCATTTGCTTATGCGCGCGTCGCTGTTAAAGTCATCATGGGCGCGACAGAATCAAAGGAAGAAGTTATAATTGCGCAAACTGCAGCTGGAGGCAACAACAAGGCTTCTGCGGGCACCGACCAATTACGTTTCCACGCTAGCGTGACTAACATCATCTTGGGGACAATGCTCGTCATCCTTGTCCTTGGGGGCAGCTACGCCGTCTACAAAAGGTGCCAGAGAATCCAAAAGAAGTGGATGCGACAGGAGATCGCAATGTCGGCATTGCAGCGATCTGCTCGCGGGTCTTCAACTACTGTATAGAGGTGATGTTTTTAAAGTAAACTATTAGTGCCATTAATATAAACTTAGTAGTGAAGTGTCTTGTGTACGGTTTTGTTCGTTAAATCGCTGACGTGAAACGGGAAACGTAAGAGACTATTGCGGCATAAGATGTAAGTTACATTAATTAAGGTTTTTTTTTTGTTATATTTACTACCATTGTCGCTTGTGATGGCTGATGTATTATTGCAATATTATGATGAATTAACAAGTATAAGAAGATATTTAGTTAAAAAAGGAAAAGCTAGATTTGAAGGAAACATTGCAAAAAATCAGCTGTCACATGTTGAGGTGATTAAGCACAAGTGCGACGAATGGTTAAATCAATTTTCATTGTTAAAAGATGTCAAACCTGAGGTAATTGAAGAGGTCAATGTATTGCACAGTAACATAAACAAAATATATGATGAGATATTGATTTTATGTATAAATACTACAGTAGAGACTAGTAGTAGTAGTTCGCATATTCAAACAAGTAGTACAGAAATTGTAAACATGGAGTTCGATTTAAAATCAGCCTGTAGCCTTATACCCCTTATGGACGGTACTGAAAATACTACGAAACGGTTGATTGATGCCATAGATATGTATTCGGGCATGTTAAGCGATGCAGGCAAAAAGACATTAATAACTTTTGTTTTAAAAGGCAGACTGTCTGAAGGCGCAAAGTTACGCATGTCAAATAGTTATGTCTCAGTGGAGTCACTTATAAGGGATTTACGGAACCATCTTTTACCAAAAAAATCTTTCACAGCTATTCAAGCTAGGCTCGAAAACATTAGTCAGGGTTGGCGCTCTGTAGACCAGTATGGGTCCGAGATCGAGCATCTCTTCTCAGAGTTAACCATCACCCAGGCAGATGGTAACTCAGCCAGTTTTGATGTTTTAAAACCTTTAAACGAAAAAGCATGCATAAAAAAGTTTGCAGACGGTTTAAAAGATCAAAGGCTCAGCACCATAATTGCAGCAAGGAACTTCGGCAGCCTGAAGGACGCTATCCAGGCCGCGCGGGACGAGTCGAGGCCATCGACGTCCAGCGAAGCAGAAGTGATGGGTATGTACCGGCAACACAGTTCTTATAACAGGTACAGAGGCCCCAACATTCGCAACAACGCATATAGGGGTCGAGGACAGAATTTTCAGAGAGGGCCGCGACAAAGTTCATTCGGTCGTTATCATCAAACCCAATACAATTCACATGATTTTGGTCGTGGTCACAGGTCACGAGGCAGATGGGCCCGGGGTAGCTCACGCGGCAAGTATCGGGGTCGTGGGTTCAGCGCCCGGGGTAGCCTGCACATGATGACCGAAAACAGCTCGGTAACGCAACACGTGTCGCCCAATACGGAGGAACTGAATCATTTTTTTCGAGACTGACTTTATTTATTCTTGTAACGACTTAAGTAGAATCTCATTTGATATAGGCAAGATCAATTTCAGTTGGCTTATAGATACCGGCGCTTCTTTGAGTGCAATCAAATACGAAAGCATAAAGAATCTATGCATCCCATTCCATAAAAGGCGGTTATGTGTCAGAGGTGTAGGTGGACAAATAACGACGGATGGATATGTGATACTTAAATTACATCATAATGGATATTACTTCGAACATAAATTTTATGTATTTAAAACATTATCCTGTATTACGGAGGGTATTTTAGGTCAGGATTTTCTTAGAAAATACGGTGCTGTTTTAAATTTTGAATTAAATACGTTGCAATTAGTAACTCAAGGAGGTGAACCGTTAACAATTCCTTTTGGACATTCCTCAACTAATCACAATAATTACCTGACAATACCGGCTCGTAGTGAATTCGTACATTACATCGAGACAAGTATAACAGAAGATTGCGTAGTTAATAATCAAGAATTATGTGAAGGAATATTTGTTGCCAATGCGATAGTTAGGCCGAATAAGGGCAAAATACCGATCAGAATACTAAATACGCGAGATACAGACGTTAGTTTAGGTCGTTTTTCGGTAAGTAAAAATAAATTAAGTGATTTTTATATTTGTAACTTTGCTAAACCATGTATGAATGCCGAACGAGTGAAGACGTTATTTTCTGCGTTAGATTTGCGGAAATTAAACGAAGAGGAGCAAAAATCGATTGAGAACATTTGTGCCAAATTCCCAGACGTATTTTTCCTGCCCGGGGATAAATTAACAACAACCATGCTATATAAGCAAACCATAGAATTAAAGCCAGATAGCTCTCCCACCTATGTTAAGCCATACCGATTACCATATGCACAAAAATCAGAAATTGATAGGCAAATTCAAGGAATGCTTGATGATGGGATAATTGAAGAAGCGAGGAGTGCATGGTCCAGTCCGTTATTATTAGTACCTAAAAAACTAGATTCCACAAATCAGAAGAAATGGCGCGTAGTTATCGATTACAGAAAATTAAATGATCAAGTTAAAGATGACAAATTTCCTCTTCCCAATATAACCGAAGTTTTAGATTCCTTATCAGGCGCAGTCTATTTTTCACATTTAGATTTATATCAAGGGTTCTATCAAATTAATTTGGAAGAATCAAGCCGACCTTTAACTGCTTTTATAACTGGTAAAAATCAATATCAAATGACCAGATTACCGCAAGGATTAAAAACAAGCCCAAACGCTTTTTCAAGAATGATGACCGTTGCTATGTCCGGTTTAAATTATGAGCAATGTTTAGTTTATCAAGACGATTTGGTTGTGTTTGGAAGAAACCTGGCTATACATAATCAAAATTTGTTAGACGTTTTTGGCAGACTCAGAAAAGTTAACTTGAAGCTAAATCCGGCTAAATGTAAATTTTTACAAAAAGAAATATTGTATTTAGGTCATTTAGTTTCGGCAAGTGGAATTTTACCGGATCCCAAAAAGACTGTGGTTTTACGAAATTACCCCAAACCACAAAATGCTGACGAAGTCAAACGATTCGTGGCATTTGCTAGTTATTATCGAAAATTTATTGTAAATTTTTCGGATAAAGCATATCCGTTAAATAAATTGTGTTGTAAGAATGTACCTTTCATATGGTCTCAAGAGTGCGAGAAATCTTTTCAGTGTTTAAAATCTGCCCTAATTACACCACCAGTACTACAGTACCCAGATTTTTCCGAGAAAAATCAGTTTTTAATCCAATGCGATGCGTCAGGAAAATCTTTAGGTTCAGTATTGTGTAATAGTGATGGTCGACCTGTGGCTTACGCCAGTCGAAGTCTAAATAAGGCTGAATTACGCTACCCTATTATTGAAAAAGAGCTTTTATCAATAGTATGGAGTGTAAAGTATTTCCGACCTTATTTATATGACAGACAGTTTAAAATACAGAGCGACCATCGCCCACTTGTATATTTATTCGGCATGAGAGATCCAACCAGTAGGTTATTAAAGTTTCGTTTGCAATTAGAGGAGTACAACTTTATAGTCGAGTATATAAAAGGTTCTAAGAATTCAGCAGCAGACGCCCTGTCGCGTATTATTATCTCGTCAGAGGATCTAAAACACATGAATGAACAAGTAATGAATGTGATGACGCGAGCTCAGAGACGAAAGTTAGAGACTATGCAGAGCACAGACGGGACAAATTCTCCGGTTCTTAATGTTCCCACTAGTTCAAGGCCTGATCAACCAAGAATTGTGGAAATTATTAAAAAACCAGAAAATTTTACTGAATTGTGTATTAAGACAAATAAAGAGTATAAAAAGATTTTAAATGATAATTTTGTGAGAGAAACGTCTAAGTATTATATTTATGTGCCCAGTATATCGTGTATTTACCTGAATCCAACATCTCAATCGTCAATATCGCGAGCCGAATTAGCGAGAGATTTGGAATCAATGTGTAAGAAAATAAGTGTTAAAGAATTATGCATAATAAGAGACGAAATTAATAAAAACTTTATTGCGGGCATGATACAAGAAATAAATAAATATAAAAGTTGGTCCGGACCAAGGATATGTGTTTTAAGGAACGTGCAAAGAATAAGTAATTTACAAGACAGGCGCGTCATAATAAATGATTTTCACCTACTTCCCACAAGTGGCCACGCGGGAATTAGGCGAATGTTAAATAATATTAAGAAATATTATTTTTGGCCTAGCATGGAAAAAGACGTCATGGAATTTGTGTCAAAATGCATGCAGTGCCAAAAGCAGAAATACTGCGTTACAACTAAACAACCAATGGAAATAACGACCACAGCCAATTGTGCATTTGAAAAAATATTTTTGGATTTAATTGGACCGCTCCCGAAAGATACACACGGGTATTGTTACGCGTTAACGCTACAATGCGAGTTAACAAAGTTTATAGAGACTTATCCATTGCCGTCTAAGGATACGGTAACAGTAGCGCGAGCATTCGTAGAGAATTTTATATTACGATACGGTATTCCGGCTGAAATTGCCACCGACCGGGGGACAGAGTTCATATCTAGCACCATGTCTGAGGTATGTAAATTGCTACAAATTAAACACCTGCCCTCAACAGCGTACCACCATGTGTCGATCGGTGCTCTGGAGAATTCACACAAGGCCATGGGTGCCTATTTAAGAATACAATGTGAAAATAAAATGGATTCTTGGAGCACATGGTTGCCTTACTGGTGTTTTACGTTCAATAACACGGTGCACACGGAAACGAAATATACGCCTCACGAATTAGTTTTTGGTAAGTTGTGCATGCTTCCTAGTAATTTAAGACATGGTAACGTTAAACCCTTATATAATCATAGTAGCTATCCATTAGAATTAAAATATAGATTAGAAGTAGCGCAAAAAGACGCTCGCAATAACTTAATTAATAGCAAACATAAAAGGAAAGAGAAATATGACTCGAACGCGAGGCCTGTTGATTATAAAAACAATACATACTTATGGCTCAGGAATGCTTGTAAAGATAAAACGCAATGTTTATATTTAGGACCTTATTTAGTGCTAGAAGATTTAGGATGTAATGTTAAAATATTAAGAAATGGAAAAGAAGATATTGTGCATAAAAATCGCACAAAACCATGTATTCAATAGTCGTAAGTTTACTTTTACGTACTTCTTATCAAATGTAACTAACCTTAAGTTTAGTTGTTTATTACGTTAACTAGGCGCCTATGTAACTAAAAAAAAAAAAAAAACTTATGTTTATTTTTTATTTTTAAACAGCGTGGATGGTGTGATGCAGGCTAATGACGTAGCTCGTAGATACATATATATAACCTGTACTTATTTAATGTAGTCAGTAATAAAGGATCATCGTACTGGATCTATCGCCTTTTACTCAACTCCGCACTCTCACCCTACAGACAGACAGACGGACGGACAACAAAGTGATCCTATTTAAGGCTTCCGTTTTTTTCGATTGAGATACGGAACCCTAAAAACGACGATATACATACTTATATAGGTAAATATATACATAAATACATTGAAACATCCATGACCCGGGATTCGAACTCAGGACATCCGGCTCAGTAGGTTACTAACTGCGCCAACCGCGTCTCCACGATTTCAGCGGTGAACGGGTTGGATCGGACCTTTCGCTCCCTCCTATGGCTGCCGCTTGCCGCTGCCGCTTGCAGCCGAAGTCGTGGCATGTCCGTTATAAGGTGGTGAGATATTTCAAACGTCGACATAATTAAATAAATAAATAACGTTACATGCAAGTAGTTCCGATCTGTTGCGATTACATACTTAATTGTACCTTTAGTAAAAAAAAATAATGCGTGGAGTCCCTCCGCGCGGAAGAAGTGAAACTTCGTAATGTGGAAATGAAAATAGGAAGGGGTAGAAATTGATTTCTAGTGAACTCATATTGTTTCTTTAAGACAAACTTCTTCACTCTCGCTCTGTCTCTTTCTATTCCCCCTCCCCAGGAGCGTTGAACGTTTAACGCAACAGTGCTTTCCTACCCCCTCCACGGTAGCGTTAAGCGTTTAACGCAACCGTTAAACGTTTAACGCAACCTTGTTGGAAGTCGCATTAGAAGTTTCACTTCAATAAAATAAAGTGTATATTGAGTTCAAATCAATATTATCTATATCATAGAAATTGTTTGTATCTAGACATCAATTAATTTCGTAGCCTATTTACCCACAATGGACCACTGTGCAGTATACATTAATTTAAGTACCTAGTTCGGTTTACATTAATTTAGCGTGGTTTACGTTATTAATGCGCGCTGCGCAATACGTGAGTTAATCATCTGATTAGCGTAATACCGAACGTTATTTGTGTGCACTGTGGATTGCTTGCTGGTTTCATAAACTGACTATTAAGGTCTGGAACAGGCTGCGTAGAACCAATAGGCTTTGCGAATTAATTACATATGTTTATCTACAACCCAACAACACCCTTAACAAGCACCAACTGGTTAGGATCGCGGCAGAAATTAGATGAGAACGGCGCACCGATCGTCGTGGAGAACTTTGAGAAGGCATTTGTCCAACAGTGGACGTCTTATGCGATGATGATGATGATGTTTATCTACACCCAAATTGTAGCATTTGTATAACGAGTAAATTAATTCCTCTATGAAGCGGTGGCGGCGGGAATGTGCACGCTCATGTTTTAGTCCCCTCATTATGTAACAGTTGCATAAACCACTATTATGCTCGGATCCCCTTGTTAGCCATAATTATAGAAAGTCGATATTTATTTTCTTAAAATCGTCTTTACGGGATTTTGGAAAAACTTATCTAGTACAACCCAATAGATAAGGTTACGTTTGTTTTTTTTTTCTGAGAAAAATCTGACAAATATTACAAACATTACCTACATTATGACTACCCATTTAATTGTACGACTCATTTTGAAGGCATCCCAGAGAACTCAATGAATCTCGCCAAATGCAATATTTAACCAACCATAACTGATGAAAAACAAAAACAATTAACTTCGGCGGGTGGACGTGGAGAAAATTACTCCATTTCAAATTGTGGCTGTACGTTCAATTCCTTGGACTCTGCGATTTACGAGACAATAAAGTCTGTATAGAAATACCATGAAACGAATGCGCTGGATTCAAGCTATGATAGACTTTATATCAAAAAGAGAAAGAGCGTTTAACGCGGGAATAATTTTGAGTGGTCCGCGCCGCCATTTGTAATTTATAAGCTGACACGAAATGGTCGACGGTTGTAACGTCACGATTACCGTGTTTGGTTTATTGGTTAAAAATTTTGGTTGCGGCACGCGGCAGTGAAAAAATGGAAAGGTGACTGGCAGTTTGATAAAGGTTCTTGAAAATATTGTGATCTATGTACCTAATTGATGTTAATTACCTTATTTGAATTACATGTGCACTGTTTTTTTGCGTCATTTTGCAGGAGAATCAGAAGACATGTTACCTGAAACCAAATTGAACTTTGTTAAACAAGACTCTTTGTAGTATCAAGGTATAAGCAATAATTAAGAGGGCGCCGAGCGTTAGCGACTGAACCATAGAGCGCGGGGAATGCGTATTTAGATCGGCGCGCGGCCGCCATAGTAAAAATGTATGGAGAATTACAAGCACTTTTTGATAAATCTGGAACTTTAATACCAAACAATAATTGAAATATTTGATGCAGACAAATTATAATGTAAGCATTCTCCTTTTTTTTGAACTGAAAATCAGAATAGATTTCCATTCTTAAAGTATAAAAAAACACTTAAGGCCTACTTACGATTTAACAAATTTTCGTCCAACTTTACTTAGTTCTCTAGGGTAAAATATTAATAATCGTTTAATTTTTCCACGGAGAAGTTGTTAACACATTCTTCGAAGTGCTAAATATATAGTCTAGAAATGGATTAAATAACTAGTGTTGACTTTATGCAACTGCCTATTTTTTCACATTTCGCTCGGCGCAGTCTTAAGAATGTGTCGAAAATTATGTGTAGCTTCGCAGATAAGACTTTATTTTATGAGTAAGCCTTTTAAATTGTTATAGGTGGAAAATTGTGAGTTTCCGCAAACTACACCGACTGTTTACCTTCTTTGTTATATTATACTATACTATTAATGTAGTTATTAGTATATTTACTTATCTTTAGTTTATATGTAGGTATATTTTTATTATAAATATTACATGTAGGTATAATAGGTACGTTAATTATTTATTTAGTGTACCTATTTATAGTTTTATAATTTAATGACATCTCGTTTGTAGAGTGGTAGTTTGTATCTCTCTCTCTCTCTCTCTCTGTTTCTCTTTCTCTATCTCCTTTGAATATCCACTCAACTGCTCAAAGGTTAACTGGAAGAGATCCCTTATAGGGGTATTTAAGTTCGCCGTTATACATGTAATAGTCATCATTGTATTAAAACCTGTCTTAACATTAGATTTAGATTGCCTAGTTTGTTTGATTTTCCTAGTTGATTGATAGCAATCTGTTGAAACCAAAACATAGTCGTATATCAAATGGGGGCAGTAACAGTGGGAAGAAAACCACATCGAGCAATTTATAGCCATATGGTGGGAGCACACTAGGACATCTATTTTACTAAACCAACTAAAGACAGATAATATGTATGAAAACGGTTTAAACTCACGTAAATATTGTCAGGAACGGCTCGACATGTTTCGAACTCGTATGGAGCTATGGAGAACATCCGTGCTGCTAAGCGACTGGCAGAAGGGCCGTCCCTAACACTTATACGTGAGTTTAAAATGTTTTTTATAATAATTATTAGAGATGTCTGACGGTAGTTTTAAATATATTAGAGACCGATAAGATGCTGCTCAAACAAAGAAGCAGCGGCATAGGCAGAAATGGTTTCTATTATTATTTAAATGGTTGATAGCATCTATGAACTTTACAACCTATCAACAACTATCTGAAATTATCTCAGACCATAGGAAGTTACATTTGTCCGAAACAGCAGTATTCCGAATTTTCATAATTCTGAAACCCACGTTTATGATAACCTTTTTATTAATGTCATGCAACTTAACCAGCTTAATTATATTCCTTATCTACAGAAAAAATTGGGCAAGTGCGAGTCCGACTCGCGCATGAAGGGTTCCGTACCCTAATCAAAATTGTTGTACGGGAGCCCCCCTTAAATATTTATTTTATTTTATTTTTAGTATTTGTTGTTATAGCGGCAATAGCAATACCTACATCATCTGTCAAAATTTCAACTGTCTAGCTATCACTGTTCGACGGACGGACGGACGGACAGCGAAGTCTCAGTAATAGGGTCCCGTTTTTACCCTTTGGGTACGGAACCCTAAAAAATCAAATACGTTTATCGGATTACCGATTTCGGAATGGTGATTACCACAGACCATAAGAATACTCCGTGGTGATTACGGTTATATCAAATTTCGGATTTAATGGGCGTTCCACTAAAGTAGGCGTGAAGTATGTTATTACATCGAAAATTGTGATTTTAAATAAAGTCCCCGGAAATATTGGCTCTCTTAAAAGGTTTAAACACATAGAGTGCTTATAGTAGAGTTGTTAGTCCGCTGTTTTCTAACATAATTGTGCGCATCGGGTTACAAGCATGAAATTTCTACCACAGATAGAGTGTTCCACGGTGATTATTTTCAGATGTGGAGGGAAGTCAGATTCGTCCCCTGTCAGGCGAGAGAGCGGAGTGAATACGGCCAAGTATCCCTCTTTTCTTTCTTTATTGCTGGTCAGTTAAGTCTACCAGGACGTGTTTGGTATCGTTTCCGTGTAAAACAAATATCGGAAATTCATTATTTATGTTATTTTTGTATAGTTCTATATAAAATTATGGGTATAATGGCCGAAAAGGTAAAAATCACAACAAGTTTTTTTATTCAGTGAGGGAAATTAGTTCAATTTCGTGAACATTTTCAAATTATTATTATTATTTCAAAGATTTCATTTAATCTGGTTTCTAAAAATATATGCATGTTGGGCACTTCTCATACAAACAGTAGCTTAAAATATATCTTTACGTCGGCGTAACCAAAGTAAATCTCCGAACGCATCCTATTTCGCTTCATTAAATACATTAAATAATGATTGTTAACATGCATACATATAATATTTACTATGTACGTCCTAGAAAAACAAATTAATGTAATTAAAACAAAATATTTTTTTGCTAATGTATCACGAGCACATGGGCTAATCTCAACATCAACAATTTATTTAAGTTACTGTTTGTATGAAGAGTGCCCCATATTTATATATTTTTAGAAACTAGATTAAATTTGCTATTTTGCAATATTTTTCTTAGTTGTAAATATTCAGGAAATATAACTAATTTATCTCCCTTAATAAAAAAAACTTGTTGTGATTTTTACAATTTCGGAAATACAACCCTATTTTTATATGGTACTATGAATAAATAACATGAAAAATGAATTCCTGATATCTGTTTTACACGAAAACGACACGAGACAAGTCCTACTAGCGTTACCTGATCAGTAATATAAAAAGAAAAAGAGGACTCCTTTGTCCTATTCACCCCACTTTCCCGCCGCACAGGGGACGAATCTGACTTCCCTCCACATCTGAAAATAATCACCGCAGAATACTCTATCTGTGGTAGAAATTTCGTGGTTGTATCGGGATAAGTCGGGACATTTTGCTAAGTCGCGAAATTGTGTACATCGGGTGTACACAATTTCGCGACTTAGCAAAATGTACTAGAACACGCAGGCTAAGCTTAACATCAACGTTTTTTTCAAGGTATTTTTTGTATGAGATGTGCCCAATATGTATACATTTTTAAAAACAAGATTAAATTTGCTGTTTATTGATATTTTTTTAAATTGTAAATATTCAGGATAGATAGCTAATTTATCGTTCCGAAAAAAAAAACTTGTTGTGATTTTTATCTTTTCGGCAATAAATTTATCCCAATTTTTATATGAAACTATTCTTAAATAACATGAAAAATTAATAGCTGATATCTATTTTACACGAAAACGATGTCGCGCAAGCCCTAGTAGCCTTAACTGATCAGTAATAAAAAAAAAAGAACAGTACTTGGTCCTCTTCACCCCGCTCTCCCACCACACAGGGGACGAATCTGACTTCCCTCCACATCTGAAAATAATCACCGTGGAACGCTCTATGTGTGGTAGAAATTTCATGCTTGTAACCCGGTGCAATTTCGCGGCTTAGCAACTCTACTATTACCAATATTTCCAGTGCCAACTTATATGAGAACGAAATCACTATAAGTTCCTAGATTTTTTTTATTAAAACAGTAACGTCTGCTAGCGTATACCAAATGTCTAGAATGAAACGAAAACTTAAAAATATATATATCGTTTAGGCGGGCCACCTTAAGGCATGCAAGAGCAACTGGTTGAAAAATTCAATTGCTCTCGCATAAGGTTGAGTGGTCCAATAGGTAAGACACCCTTGTTGGCCTGGAAAACCGTTGGAAACTCGGGTTCGAACCCCGCCTGAACCATAAAAAAAAAAACATTTTTTCGCTTCATTCTAAACATTAAGTCCCAAGACTTGCCGAGACGTCATAGCGATGTCACCCAGCTGTCAACTCCAAACAAATCATATGGGAATGTATGGAAGCTAACTCACTCTTGCCTAATTGACCGAGTGAGCGAAGCGTCTTCGTTTCAGCTCAGTCAAACTTCAGTACCGACTGCAGATGTTCGGATGTTCAGTTGTCCCGATTTCCGGCTGTTATCGCCTACGCATTTCTCAACGTATTCTCGTGAAATTTTTAAAGCAGGTTCGATGATTGGGTGGATCAACTTTTTCTTGTTATTATTATGTCCCGTCATCACCCAGGAGACAATGGTGATTAATCCCTCGTATGCGGCAACCAATTCAGAATTTGACACCTCGGTGCGGCCGTGTTACGTCATTGTATGCTGCCCGCTTAATACTTTAGACGCGTATCCGTGCTTAGGCAGTTCATGAACTGGCACAGATACGCGTCTAAGCATACAAGGGGTTAAACTTCTTAGAAAAGTGTCGATAATTTATAATATTGGTATTCTCAAGAGAGATTGTAAATATGGGCTTATA
Source organism: Apotomis turbidana (assembly GCA_905147355.2). Lineage (NCBI taxonomy): Eukaryota > Metazoa > Arthropoda > Insecta > Lepidoptera > Tortricidae > Apotomis > Apotomis turbidana. The sequence goes on along the minus strand of LR990292.1, from coordinate 15,545,063 downwards.
ACTGCTGCAATTACAAAATTTTTGTTGAATATTGCCGCCGAAAATTACCTATTTAAAGAGTAACCTAGGAGACATCACCATGGCAACAAGCAACAGAAAAAAAGTTGATTGACCCAATTATATGTATATAATGTAACAGAACGAAAGGCAAAGAAAGATACCCATCAATGTTTAGACCATAAATATGACTATGGTGCCTGGCTTATGGAAAATTAACATCTTTTTACAGCAGTAGTAGGTACTGCAGGAGTGAAAAATAAACCATTATTTTATAACATTCTGTATTAATTATTTACAATCTTATCAATCACAACTAATAATGACATAAGTGCCATAAATGCCAGCTGATAATACCAACAACCAATATCCAATACCTGCTCTTCCTCTCTCACGTGAAGTCGTTGACGCCCTCCTCGATTAATTGGTACCGGCGCGTTGTTATTTCGTAAAAAGATAATCGCATTGACGATCACACGGGCGTTGTTGGGTTGCCTTCGTGCGGGAAACCTCTCCGCGCACAGACGAAGAGCGGCATTCCCGTTACTCCTACTTTCTTCGTAATCAAGGATCATATCCACAAATACCTCCACAGAAAAGTTTAAAGGCATTATCAGTATTTTTCAGTTAAATTTCTATCTAGATTTTATCTGACACACGAACGTCAAACCTCGATTTGAAGTTTTAATTTAAAGAAAAAAGTCCAAAAAAGTGATTTAACCTAACCTCTTTCAAAATAACAATTACAAGGTGACAAATCTAAAATGTCAAAGTGAACTGAAGTGAACTACAATGTTATGCGAATTCCCTGTAATACCTAAATAATTTATGTTCTAAATGATGATTACAGTAAGTAAGTGGTTAGTGTTTCGTACAAGACATATGTGGTAGTGCGGTCATAGTTGAAAATGCAGTAATCTGATATGTTGATTAGTTTGTTTACGTTAATAAACTGACGTCTTAGTTTCTACAGGATGTTATGAGAATCTTTAACCGACTGCAAATAAGAGGACCTAAAGTCATGTTGAGATTGAGCAAATTCACAAAAACTACTGAAATTTAATACTATGAGTATGCTATCACAACATACTCCACTTAACCATCAACCAGCTTTCAGCTTTGCTTTTCGTTCTGATACAGACTGTATATTGTTTTTTATTTTCGAATAGTTTTTCCGAAATTTCTCAAAATGTAAGAGATATGAGGGTTGAAAGACAAAAAAAAACATATTTCAGCCATTTCCAGACAAACTCCCGAGACCTTATTAGCACACTGCGCTGGTATAGTATTTACACCCGGTGTGTCGCAACCCTATTGAATCGCTGATGTTCCATATAAAGTAAAGAGGTCAGCCCGTGTTTACCTTAATCCTGGCGGAAAACTCTCATCAACAGGGAGGTTTACTGGGAAAACTTATATAGTTAATCAATACAGTTACCTGTATCAGAGATCGTTACGTTGGATGAGGTAAGAGGAATGTGAGCAAAATGTAGATAATAATAATAATAAGTACTTACAATGTGTTAAGGCTCCCTATCTTTTCAAAAATGCTGATTGTTTTATCTGAATTTTTTCTCAATGTTACTACTTGACTTTTGCGATTTATTGGTACATATTTGAATCCTACAGTTTGAATTTTTCATTGACTATTTTTGTTTTAAAAACCTCGAAATTGACGAAATTCACGCAGAAAACTGTTTTTTTTCTTCAACTTATTTTCGACTGCACGCAATAAAAACTTGAAATAGCTATGTTACTATGTAGAACTCAGGGTTTTTTTTTTATTATTTACTTCAAAAAGTTGGTTGATAATTATCAATATATTTGTCATAATATGAAAAATGAGGGAATTCATAAGGAATAACCTCTTAAAAATACGATATTGGGCGAATCTTCGAGTGCTTGAACTACTCGGTTTTATTTTATGGTCATTCTGGGATCATAATTATTATCATGTTATAAATGGGAGCACTAGGCCCCACAGCGACCTGAATGGCGATCTTGTGAAGAAGCCCGTTTAACCGATCTTGATATGAGACGTCAAGAAAGAAAATCTCGCCCCAAACCCTCCTACAATTACACCTACAATAGCTCCGGTCAGTAAGTTTGGCGCCCGTAATTAGCTTGGGTCTCCATCACTGGTCACGGCGTAGATAGCTAAGTATAGTATCACAACGGAAGAACAAGACGATAACTGTGGTTTGCGGATTCGTAAGAAAATCAAAACTTTAACTTGACTTAACCATTATTTTGGGGCAGGAAAATTCGTTTAGATAGGAATGACGAAGAAACGCGGTATAAACGCTCAAGATTCGTCCTATTTTGAGTCACTAATATCAAGACGGACGGACGGTTAGTAGCCTACTCTGAAGCGGACACTTGGGTTGGGTACACGCTTCGCTTTCTACTTTCCGTTTGTTCAAAAGATGCGCAGAATGTGTCACTAAAGTGAAAAGAGCGATATATGTATATGTGTCTTTAAGTCACCGAGATAAATATCACTCATTTAGCTCATTTTGCTCAGTAGATATTTAGACTACATCGTTCACGAGTGAGTGATTGTCGCCTCTCTCGTTCGGCTCGCCGGGGCACGGCAGCACGGCAACATTAATTTCATGCGCGAGAGCGAGATGATAGATGACTGAGCTAATTGAATCTTTAGTGAGCGAAAGAGCTAGTGCGCTAAACCAAATAATATAGCTCGTTTGAATCACTCACTCGCGAGCTACACATCTCTAGTTTGTTCAAAATCGGCGCGCAATCGTAATCGTAACCAGTCGTATGTACGGTCTACGGCTTATATCAAATTACATACCAAAATTGTCAGCTACTATTCGATGCTGACGGTACCGGATTCGGTGAAGAGCAAAACAGAAAACTTTTTGTGAGCTACTCAAGTTACGTCAAAGTTAACTAATAATGTATTTTGTGAAAAATCAATCCCACAAAGTAACGCCCGAGTCTATCAATTAATTGATTCCCTTACCTTGCAATTTCCCTACTATCAATACCGTACGTTTTTGAGGACACGATTGGCGCAATGGTAGTGAAGCTCCCTACTGAGTCGACGGTCCAGAACTCGAATATTTGTTCCTGCAGGACTAGCATATCTTGCCGCGCGATTCAGCACCTGTTTTGCTCGCACGGCATTGAAAGGAAAGTGATAGGTAGTATATGTCGCGCGACAAAGAGACGCGAGTCACAGTTATGCTAGAGGTGCTGGATCATGGATTTCTACGTATCTATTATGTTTGTCGTCGCATTTTTTATTTTATTTTTATTTATGACTCTATGTCAGTGCCCTGTTGTAACCTCCATTGACTTTCTCATTTCTCTATAAACCTATAATAAATTTCCCAGAGGGGTCCTACGATAGTTCTATTTCTACCGTGACCTATCCGTGACGCAGGCAGCGAGTGCGATTAGCTGGCCGATTGCGTTTGCGGTGCAATTTATTTTTATTTGTGTAGCCGTTGCGTTGTTGCTCGGGGTAAGTTCGTTAAGGCGACGTGTGGCTAGACTAAGCGAATAAAATCAAGACCAAGTACTTAGTAGAATGCTTGTAAAACCAAGTTTATCATTATCACACGCGTGTTGTCAAACTCGCTGACGTCAGAAAGAGAGGTGACAATTTAGAAAAACTGCTGGCAACAAAGTATGCGCAAGACGGCCCAGAGGCAGAAGTCCAACACGCTGGTCGGACCAGATACGCTCCACCCTCAAGACCTCAATTTACGATGCTGGCGCAACCCAGTATAGAGTAAGCTGGCGCAAAAGTTCACGAAAAAGTTATTGAGGCCACCACCCTCATCAATGAGGATATCGACTAAAGGAGAAAGGAGGTTCCGCTGACGGGTCGGGTTTGTGAGAATTCAGACAGGAAGGGTTTTTTTGGATGCTCCCCGATTTCTCGAATACTAAACGGCTGGGCCGATTTGAAAAGTTCTTTTTTTTGGTTCATAGTGCATACTTTCTAGTTGGTCCCATCATATAAAATAACTTCGTTTCGTTGACGTCGATGATTTTTAGTTAAAAAGTTATTATAGTTTTATTTTAACAGCCTAGAAGTAGGCAAAGTCAGCAGCAAAAGTAGTGAAGCATTATAATATAACACGCTCACAATGATCTGTACAGCGCTTATTCTCGAATAGAGTCCGTATTTTGAGCACTTCCCCAGGCATATTCTACCTGTGTATATTATGTTTGTTGCGTAAACAGAATCAAAATCGCACATGAACGGTTCCGTATGTAAATGAAACACGTTTCTAGTATGATGGTGTACGCAGTCCTTAATTTTCAATTATTTTGTTTTTATTCTGCGCCTGCGTGATGACTACAGGATTTTCTTTGCTGATGGTCCCTTAAGCAGGACACTCTTGCACTAATCTACATATGTCACTGTCCGCATATATCACGTGTACGTGCTTTAGAGAAAATGTATATGTAATCCGTCGCTCTACATTTTCATGTACAGTAGAACAAAAAAAACAAATGTTTAGAGATCGGTTCTTAGCGATAACCCTGTTGTCTACCGTTATTAAAAATATATATATTCGTTTTGTGTTCTTTTGTAAACTGTTGGTGTGCAATAAAGTGTTATTGTATTGTTGTATGTTTTGGTATTTAAGTTACTAGTTTGAAAAAACCACTATACTGTCTAGACTTTCTAGTTTCGCTTTGTTTTAACGAAAACTGTAGTAACTTTATGACCCTACAATACCTTTTTCACAAAGTTGTCTTCAGACAATGAACTTATTTCAAAGTCATATACTCGACGAGTAAATATTATTTGGGTAGGTAGTATGAGTAATACTCGCACTACCAAAAATTAACACGTCTCTAAGCATTCCAGTTGGCCTACTTTAGGGCACTCCACTCCGCTTGATCCTGTCAAATCTAGCTCTCATACCCACATACGAGTAGCTTGGGGGCTCTCTGTCGCTGGCATAAAACTATTAGTTAACCCTCCACGCTCCGGGGCGCGCTGACCTAGTTGTACCCTGCGACAGCGTGTGCCCCAATTGCTAATTCTGAGCACCTTTGACGGCTATTAACCCTTAAGGCATAGGACGGTTACTCTGATGTTCGAAATCCAAATATCGTATTTAGCCGGCAATGGAGCGAGCTATGCTCGGAGTTTCCTTGCGGGATTGAATCCGAAATTATGAGATACGCAAGAGAACCAAGGTTGTAGGCAGACAGTCGCCAAACTTAAATGGCAGTGGTCGTGGCACATTGGTCGTAGAACTAATGACCGTTGGTTCTACGAGCCGTTTTCATGGGTCGATAGGGCCCACATGCGGGTGCGGGTTCTTTCCATGCCGCATGTCATAGGGCCCGCATCATTATTTTTATTTACACAGGTAGCTGGGTATCCATAGATGGTTACCTGGATGGCTGCTGTACGAAGAGAAAAAGAGAGACATTCTTTCACTCTGACCTAGTTGTGCCCTGCGAGACGATGTGTGCTCCAGTTGGTAAATCTGAGCACCTTTGATGGATATTAACATGACTGACAAAACGTGATAAAATGCCGTAACTATAGTTCTTTTTTTTATATTATTTAATTTTAGCGACCATAAAGGTCAGGTTCAGTTTAGTCCTTTCCAGTCTCCGGTTATATCTTAAAAATTCAGTACCAATCAATCACCCGGTAAGTACTTAGGAAAATTTTTCAGACCTGCACTCTCCAGATAAACAAAACTGAAGAAACTTGTGTTGACACATCGGCCACGGGCCAAATTACCTATATTTGAATACATTTACAGCTTTCCTTCATGTAAAATTATTTTATACGCATAGTCTAATGTCAGACCATAACGTTCAAATTCCGAAGAAATAACGCACCACGGGGAAATAAATAATGAATGCTAAATTATGGAGAAAATAACCAAAATCGTCAACTATTAAAATTTATAAGACACCCTTAAGAAGGTGAAAACACCCTCCTAAATTATTTCCACCATAGCGTTCCATTTTACGCAACACTTTTCCTCCGCAAGCCCAACCCGCTAAGTACATCGCACGCCGTTTGCTTAATGAATCCTTCTAATTATTAATGAAGTGCCTCGACAGGGTGCGAAACGGACACCGCTAGTTTCGAGCGTGAAATGGAACGCGGCGTTCCTTATTTAAAATGTTTTAAGGAAACCTTATACGCTATTTTAATTAATATGCCGGTGACAGTTATAAATTATTAAACTGGTTCACTCCGACGAATGTGAGTAACAGAGGGCTCCGAACTCTGTAGTAGAGTGACGAACACTGTACCTCACATCACGCAAGTTTTTTTATCATTGTCATAATAAAAAAAGAAAGAAAAAACTTGCATTTCTGTCACAGGCTCATTGCTATGACAAATATTCCCTGTTCTATTTTCTCATCGTAATGTTCTTTGTATACTTTTAAAAAAAAAGGACATTTCCATTTGAAACCAAACACGTGGGAAGATGTACAGTCTGCAGAAAATGAAAACTTGTGAATTACTAACCTAGTTTCATTGTCGGATAGGATTTTTACGTTAAACGTTATTTCAGTAAAACGTTTACTGTGAATGGACTAGACTTTAAAATGTATAATTAATAAATAAATAAATAAATATTATGGGACAATCACAAATCGACCTAGTCCCAAACTAAGCAAAGCTTGTACTATGGGTACTAGACGACGATATACATAATATATATATAAATACATATATAGATAACATCCATGACCCAAGAACTAATATTCGAGTTCATCACACAAATATTTGCCCCGGCCGGGATTCGAACAAATTCGGGATTATAAACATTACATACTAACACGAAATAGTTATACGTTTAGCGTTACTTTTTTATATTATAAGTACGTAAGGTTAAATAGATACGTACTGCTACTGTTCTGTCAAAAAACTGTAAGTAAGATATAAAAATGCCTGAGAAATAAATATATTCAAAAATAAGCGGAATAAATACCATATATTGTAAATATAATGGTGGAAGGTGAGTGAATCAAAAAGCAATTAATTATACGACGTTTATTATGAAAACAACTATCTAAACTTTAATAAGTAAATATCGAAGTTCTGTGGCAAATAAAACATACACAGTTGGCTTTAAACTTCTTCCTTTTTTGAAATCGATTAAAAATACATACGTTGCATATTATCTCATATCATAACATGCTTTCTTCTTATAGGCTGGCACATTTGAGCCAATTCACTAAACAAGAACAATCGCCAGGGCTGTCGAAGCGTAATTAAAAATTTAATCGTTTTTGCTTCCCGAATATTCGCTGTTATGAAGCTATTTTCAAGCCACGGGGATCGATCGACTAAATATTCGACACCATACGAGGCTAGAGAGCACCATGCATAAATTTGTTTTTTAATAATGCATCCTTACAATCTCCGTTGATAAAATTTAGTTTACAAAATGCATGAATTTACTTTAACAAACTTTCTACCATAATTAATGAATAGCTTTTGTTTTCTTAGTTAACAAAATCTTGTTTGGACTTGAATGACGGATAACTTAGCTAGATTTGTGTATTATACTCTCTTAAATATGTGTAACTTTCAATGATGACAATATTCTAGAAAATTGTTTTTCGGTTCTACAATATGTATTATGTATGTATAGGTAAGCATGTCATTTAAGAAATTAGCATTCAAGAGTACTAACTAACATACGTGCATATTCCATGAAATCTCCTTACAAAATAATTAAATAGAAAACCGCCTTTTAATCACGTTTCATCACGCAAACGAAAAAGCTATTATCGCGACGCGTAAGTAAAAATACACTTTAGTAAGGTAAACACGATTTTCTTCCAACTGCAAACAAGTGTGGATCGTTTAAACCGAAGTGGCTGGCGGCGGATATTAGGTTGTTATCGACAACCCTAAGTGGATTTCCGACGGAGTTTTGAAGGAGACACGGAGATCTTAGACGCATAAGGAACCTATAGACACAATGCTTAACGAATTAAATACATTATGTACATTGTTTCTAAATGTGTCAGATGCTCCACTAAGACGGGCTCACTGCGCACCGCGAGCCACACTAATAGTCGATGTGCAAGCACGTACCAAGGTGCTCGGCTGTACCTTCCGATTTGTTCGGCGCGCATTCATAACCAGTCGTGGAGGGTTGGTCAGTAGTGTCGGTTTAAATTACATTATGAATTTCCTTTAATTGCAAACAAGTGTGGATCGTTTAAACCGAGGTGGCAGGCGGCGGATAAGTTGTTATCGACAACCCTAGTGGATTTACGACGGAGTTTTGAAAGAGACATGAAGATCTTAGACGCATACCTATAGAGATCATGCATTGCAAAGGGTTTATTATGTGGCAGGTCGCTTCTCGTAAATAAAACGGGGAGTATCCAAATTTACACTTATTACGCTCATTACATAAAAATTTATATATGATAATAAATGAAATAAATTAAAAACGCAAATTATGTGTAAAAGATTTTAATATTAAAATGAAAACTGACTTTGACAAGGCGCAGCCATAGAGTAATACACCACAATCCTCACCTCTAAAACAGAAATAAGTGAACAATAATTACCACAATTACCATTAAATTAAAGAAACAAATCCTCTCCTTAATACACAAAATTAACATCTATACACAGGGTTCTTATTCCTGGTACAACGCGGCTCAGGACGGTTCAACACAGGTGACTGAGCTGCAGGTACACCTAAACTCAGTTCGGCCCCACTCCTCTCCATAACGGCACCTGAAGATGCAGCCAAAACGAGTGCATGCTGTGTCGGAACAACGCTTGCAACATCACGGTTAAAAGGCGCAACACCCGGTACCGACACCAACTCCGTCGCAGGTGTTGGCGACTCAGAATTAGACGGATAAGATAATAAGCTCCTCCTCGGTCTTAACGCTCATTACCCGGCCTCATTCATACTAAGTTAGTTGTTTTTAGGTTGCCACCGATTTTTATAATATGGGCTCAAAATAAAATACTACAGACGGATATCTTATTTGATCTCCTGAAAACTGCATTATATATTTTTTTTTATACTACGACGATGGCAAACAAGCATGTGGCTCGCCTGATGTGAAGCAGTTACCGCCGCTCATGGTATGGTATCTCTTAGGACATGGCCTGTAATTGAAAACAGCGCCATCTACTGTTTCTATTCCAAGTCTACTCGACGTCAGTGTTGCTGTGTATTTTGTAGTGTGTATTTGGTAGAAAAAATTAATCTAAGAAATGTTTAAAAAATTCTGGAAAACATAATATTTTTTAAAAATTATAGAGAATATATTTTTAATAATAATATTCTAACAGAGTTACTAATATTACAGTGCAAATAAACTAGGAAATAAAATGTATTTTAAACTTTGGTACTTAACTTTTTTCTTAAAAGGTGGCAATACCATACAAAGTCGGTGACGTTTTAGTTTTACTCCGTCGTTTGTATTTGCAAATTTTCAAAGTTTGTGAAGTTCTGGCAAAGTTCTCATTTGGTGTTTTCTGGTTACCGTGCACGCGCTTTTGTGTTTTGTACGTTTGTTCCTAAGTTCACCGCATTATATCTGTGTTTAATTTGTGTCGACTTGAGTCTTCCTAGTGCTCCTCCATTAATTACCACGCATTGGATATATGAACTTTGTGATGTTACTTATGACAAATAATATACAAAAACCAGCATTTGCTTTGTTTTATTTTTTCCTTATCACTATAAAAAATAACTGATTTATGTGGTTTTCTGTGTCAAATGCGTTAAAAGCATAGATACGCATTTACACAAAATACCACATAAATCAGTTTCCATCCTTAAATTTTTAACTGCGTGTAGGCACCTATACAAGCTATACACACGGGTTGTAGTTATATATACAACATCCATTAGTTGAGAGCACGCCCGCTTGGGGCAGCACTAGTAGCGACGTGAAACTAGCAAGAGTTTCGTATCTATTTCCGATTATTACATTCTTATCTATGCCGCCGCTTATGAACGCTTACAACGCCAGGAGCATCACACGCGCGCTGCCGACCCTTTAAGAACCTATTTACTCCCCTCTTGAAGAACCTCATACTGTATTATATTGGTTGTGCAACATGACGCAATTGGTCGAAGCGACCGATCGTCAAGTGCGTGCGGCTACGATTGACTACGAGCGCGTGTTGTTTTTCCCGATCAAAAGTGAAAAGCGGAGTCAGATACTCTGGTGTTTGATAGGTTAATAAAGCGGCTAACGGCGTAGTGAACTTGACTTGCTTTTGTATTCTGATTTCTGACCCACGATCCGACCTGCACTTTCGAGAATTCTACCGTAACCTTTAAAAAGATGAAAGGAATTTTGAGGAATAAAAAGAATTTGAAGAATAAAAAGCATTCCGTATAAGCGTTTCCGCGAATCCGCCGCGGCCCGCAATTAGGGTGCGTGGGCGTTCAGAGATAGGAATTCACAGGAATATGACGAATACAGCATTGTATAGGTTAGGCCGGAGGCTTAGGATTTCTCATATAAAATATAAATGTATAACGTTTTATAAAGTGGGTACATGTACGGGAGACAGAGACACCGTTTTGGTGGCTATAATGTGTGTAAATTTTCGGGAGACACCGTTCTCGGTGGCTAACTAAACCAATATACGAGATCGACGTGGTCTACCGCAGGCCAGACGAGAAGTTTGGTGGTACTGCGTCGCCTTGATGACGTCTTTGACTCTTGGCTGCGAGTGTCGCGAACCAGCAGCTGTAACACAACTGTGACAAGCGACTCTTTCTGTACAGTACTGTGAGAGAGTGACGGGTGATGCTGGCTGAAGGGCCGTGAAGCAGCCCGTCTAGCACAACTTGGCTTCGCGTCGCGCGACATAGCATCGTCCGTCACTCTCTCCACTTACAGCGAAGAAAGAGATAGGTAATATTACTCGCCCGAGAAAGAGTCGCACAGTTGTGCTAGAGGTGCAGGTCTCGTCACATAACTTGCACGTTTGCGCCACTCCGTCCGCTTCACCGCGGGATTTTCCCAACTTTGGTGGTCAATATGAAAAGCGATCATGTCATGCATGGGCGTATTATGTACAATTAAATATGCAAAATGTCAAACATTCGAGTGTACTTTTAGATATCGCTAAATAAGCGATTTCTCAGGTAAATCTCAGGGATATCGCCTTTAAATGTCATTGAAACGCGGTGTTTGCGATTCGAGCTGCATAAAGTGACCTTTTACGTTACTACCTGGTCAAGTTAAGTGTGAGACTGATATGACTGTGGCGTCCCATATAAACGAGGCACGAAGTTAACGAGAACTTCTTTATGTAAGTACATATTTAAATTCGAAATTGGAATGTATCTAAATTGTTATTATTTACTCGCCATTAAGAGGCCTTATTCCTTTTAAAAAATATTTATTTCATATTATGACAAATATATTGATAATTTCAACCAACTTTTTGAAGTAAATAATACTTTTCCCCGAGTTCTAGGTAGTAACATAGCTATTTCATGCTTTCATTGCGTGCAGTCGAAAATAAGTTATAAAAACTAATTTTCCGCGTGAAAATTGTAAATTTTGAGTAGTTTTTGAAACAAAAATTATGAATGAAAAATTCAAACTGTAGGTTTCAAATATATACCAATACATCCCAATAGCCCTGTTATAGGTAGTAACATCAATAATATGTTAAGAAACACGTTTGATCATAGATAAAAACCGGCCAAGTGCGAGTCGGACTCGCGCACCGAGGGTTCCGTACAAACATTTTCCATCCCTAAGTGGTTAAGTTAAGTTTGCACCTCGTATGTATAGCGCCCCATATAAATTAGGTGCAAAGTTAGGTATTAAAAAAAAACTACTTACTAGATCTCGTTCAAAACAATTTTCGTTGGTAGTTTTTATAGTAATGTACATCATATGTTTTTTTTTGATTTTTCATTTTCTTATTTTAGAAGTTAGAGGGGGGGGACCTTTTTTCCACTTTGGAAGCGTCTGTCACGCAAACTATTCGGTTTAAAAAAAAAAATATTTTAGAAACCTCGATATCATTTTTGAAGACCTATCCATAGATACCCCACACGTATGTGTTTGATGAAAAAAAAATTTTTGAGTTTCAGTTCTAAGTATGGGGAGCCCCCAATATTTATTATTATTTTTTTATTTTTGCATCAAAATCTTAATGCGGTCACAGAAAACATCTACCTACCAAGTTTCAACAGTATAGCTCTTATAGTTACGGAAAAAAATGGCTGTGACATACGGACGGACAGACAGACGGACAGACAGACATGACGAATCTATAAGGGTTCCGTTTTATGCCATTTGGCTACGGAACCCTAAAAATGTCTAAACAATCAGCATTTTAAAAGGAATAAGGCTTCTATACCTATCTATTATAATGTAACTACAAATTTACGGTTTCCTATGTTTTCCTTTATTTATGGTAAATGTTGATAGATAATATTTTTAGTTAACAATCAACAGCGAATGTGTATAATTTTTTTAGCTGGCTGCAAGTATAAAAGCAAACAAAGCATAATCGACTGTACTAACCAAACATTGCATATCAATTCAGCGTGCATCTGAAATATTTTACATTTGAGAACCAAAAAGGTTTTTGACCCCTGAGAGGTCGTCGTTAAGTACAGAGGCGTGCAACTGTTGAGCAGAGCGGCAAATTATTGCGTCTGCAGGGGTCGGCAACTGCTGCATAAACTTGCAAATTATTGTCACAGCCACGTTTATGTCGCTTTTGTGCGGAATACGTTAAGTGTTGAACTGTGCACTTCGCTCGTTAGCCGCGAATGGGCATTAGCGAAGCACTAGATTAGTTTAATTAGGGACTCTATTTTGTATCTATCTACAGTGAAACCTGGATAACTGGGACTTGAAGGGACCAGCAAATTTGTCTCACTTAAAGAGGTATTCCACTTACCCAGTGTCTCAGATATACAGTTATAGATTAATGTCTGTCCCATTTAGATAGGGTTCCATTAATAGAGGTAAAAAAGAGGATATTCCAGTTATAGAGGTGCGATTATTAAATAAAATAGGTAGGTAGGTGGTGTATTTCATAATGATTATACATGAATTATAATCGTTGGCAGAAATAAAAAGGTACCTCATAAACAAGAAATATTAACACTTTTTTATAAACAGTACAAAAATACAAATTAAATAAATCTGACATTTTATATTGTCCTTTTTTAGGGGTCAGCTATTAAGATATTATTTTTAATTAATATAAATTTAATCTTAGGTATAATGTTGATATTTCAACATTGGTGTGCAAAAGAATAGTGCTTTTACTGTCTCGCGTTTTGAAATAATCGCAGGATTGACATTATCGCAGTTATAGAGGTCGAAATCTTTAAATTCAAAGATAACCATTTATTAAAAGTATTTAACTTAAAATTTAGTCTCAATAATAGAGGTTAAATACGCCCGCTGTCTCAGTTATGGAGGTAATTATGAAGACATAATCGAAAAAACGAATCCCAGTTATAGAGGTCTGTTTTGTCACTAACAGAGGTAATTCAGTGGTAAAGTGTGGGGACGGCAGATGAGTTCCAGCTATGGAGGTTTCTCACTTATCCAGGTCCCACTTATACAAGTTTCACTGTATTTTAGATGAATTGTTTCGTAATAGATTTATACCGGGTGTTGCCTGTATTAGGAGCAATAAATTAAAACATAGATTCTACTCTTCAAACTGAACTACATTTATTCAGCAACTTAATTTTTTCAAACAAATTAAATAGTATTTTCAATGTACCCTACTTACGTCGTCCAACATTGGCATTCCCTGAGCATTGACATAGCTGTCACTCTACTAATATCGCATATTCCGCAATACATTGCTTCTGTCTTTGTTTTGTTCTGTCTAAACATTATTCTACAAATTATAATTTAATATACGTTATTTTCAGAAGTTGCTTAACAAATGTTAGGTGAACAGGCAACACCCAGTATACCTTGTATAATAGGCCACTTTAACATGAAAAAAATGCATTCATCAACAGCCCGCGTCACAGGAACAAGTAATACTATTTTGGCTCAGTGATCCAAACAGGATCTTAGGCTCCTAAACGAGAGCACACCACTTGTCCCGATCCTGCGCAGTTTCTCGCCAGTTATCGACTGAAAAAGACTGCCACAGTCCAATAAATAAATAACTAACTGCTAGGCTTACCCTCATTAGACAATAAACTATGTTAGTCTTACCCTACCAAATCTTATTACAATATACCTACTTACAACATAAGTACCACATACACGATGCAAAAGAACTTCAACATCCCACATTACCTACAAAGTAAGATACGTTTAACTGCGTATAATTTATACAACAAAGAGTTTTATCTGGTAACATGCTCATTAAACCAGCGTTGCATTCTCAAAGGCAGACATACTCGTATATTATAGACTTGTGTGTACTAGAATGCTACCTGTAACAGTGCATAGATTAAAATCAGTATGTTGTTATAAGTTTAACATGTGTCTGTGTCAAATGGATGGTTCGATTTTACTGCGGTTTTTTTTTATCGAAAGCAATCTGTCGAGATGCTGTGTCGTCTTAGTTAGTTTAGCTATGTTTGATGAAAATGACCGCAGCTTTATCCAAGGTATATTTGGCTTTGATTGAAACAAGTGACAGCATCTCAGGCAATATTGAAGGTAAGAATGCCTAACTTTGGGGTTATGTTCAGGTTTATAATTTTTATGCCACTTATTAAATTAGGGCCTCATGACCAGATACCTGGGTCTGGGGGTTTATTAAGTTTTAAATTTACGGGTAAGAAAAAACGTTACTCATGCATATAGCAGGTACTAGTGACCGGATTGATGATTACGGAGTCCCGTGAAATTGAACACCCTAATCCGACCACTGATCATACATAACACCCGGACATACGAAGTAATTTTTGGCTAAACTGAAGGGGTGCGTAACGATGGCTATAACAACTTTTGATATAATTTCAGTCGGTATAACGCTCATTTGATATAATTATTGAATGATATAACAACACTTAATATATCAACATTTGATATAATTATTGTTTCATATACTGATCATTTTATCGAATAACATTTGAAATAACATTCTTTAAGTATAATGCATATTTCTTCTAATGAATTTATGGTATAACGTTTATTTTATCTAACGTTCAAATGGCATAACGTATAGGGTATAGAGAAATAGGGGGGCGGGGGGCTGAGCCATTAAAAAAAAACTTAAACCAAAAGTTCAATTCGAAACGTAGGTTAGGTTAGGTAAGGATAGAAAAAAAAAAGAAAAAAAGAGGAAAAAAAAAACAAAAAAAAAAAGGTTTGAACTGCATCCCCCAGAAAAAATGAACTGCTACATATTATTAATTCGAAATTATACCATATGAATTATGAAATTATACCAAATGTTGTTATACCAAATGAACATTATACCATATGATGGTTATAGGAAATAAGTGTTATACCAAATGATAAGTATACGAAATGAAAATAGATATTTTAAAATTATACCAAACGTTTATTATATCAAATGAGTCATTATACCATATGAAATTATATCAAATGTTGTTATATCCAACATACTTATACCATTTATTTTTATATCGATCATTACACACCCGTCTTTAAGTATTATTATATTACTGAAATATATATTATTTTAATAATAATACTAACTAGCGTATATTACAACTTTATGTTAGCCAGGACCACTTCTTTTATAATTGAAAATAGTATTATTTATTATATCTCTATAAATATTCGTCATTACACAATGTCTCCCATCCTTCCGATCCCAGATTATCGTACACTGTTTTCCTATGTCAACTGAAACGCTATACATATACGAATGCCGTTCCCTCTATGCATTTGGGGGCTTAAGGAAAAAAAGTTTACGTCCAAAGTAATACTGGAAAGTTCATCTTTTTCCCCAGAGCAGACAAAGCATCCATAGTTCAATACCCCTAGCAGACGCTCCTTTAAAAGACTACCCACAATAATGGGGAGCTCAAGTTTATTTGCAATGGAAACAGTTTGAGTTAAGAATATTCCTGCTAAACAAAGTTATTTGCAAACTGAGAAGTACTAACTTTTTAGGTACAGTTAGTGACAGAAGTTTTGTTGGTTTAACCTACACGAGAGCTCAGAGAGTCACCAGATTTAAGCGGGAGGGGACGTAGCAGAATGCTAATATAACCAACGGCGCCCGTTTAGGCCAAAGGGTTCTTGAGTACCGGCCACATAGGTACTTGCACCTCTAGCATAACTGTCACGCGACTATTTCTCACGCGAGATAATTACCCGTCTCTTTCTGTACAGTAATGTGAGAGAGTGACGGGTAGCGCTATCTCGCGCTACAAGAGTCGCGAAGCATATTTGTGCTAGACGGGCTGAAGACCCAACGTGAGAAGGCCCTCAACTATACGGAGCAATGATGAGGAAGATTGTTGAAAATTCACTTATAAATGATTACGTCTCCCTCACCGTTTTCCCTTATGACTTTTCTCACTCCTTCTACACTATTACTTTTAATAGCGTGGAACGATTATCCGCTCGTTTTTTTTCATCTAAGCATGTGATATTTTCCTATTGTAGACAATTTTCTATCTTTCTTTAAGATGTTTAAAAAAAGACCCTCCATGAGAATCGTTTTAACATTCAACCGTTATAGGAGAAAATATTTCCTAAGATTTTGTGTGGAATATTTTTCCATTGTGTCACAGTCATAGAAAATATAAAAGCATTCATACTTAAATTTAACGATCTGAAAGGGAAAATGCGGGCACAATTTTTCATCAAACGAAAAAATATGTATTTTTTTTTAAGTCTTTTTATGAATGGTTCCAATGAAATTGTCAAGCTCAATAATCTTTCCTAAGTCGTTATTACTTTATATTCTAAACGGACCACTGCGTTTTGCGAGGGTTGGTAATTTTATTGCCCCTATTCATTATCTGTCGGAAAAGCGGTCCGAGATGCAGGTATGTGATAAATTAGGACACTTATATATTTTTTCATTTTAGTAGATAGCTGCGTCCCTTGCCCTTCGGTCTACTGATAATTAATGGCGGCTTTAACTGGGATAATTAAAGGAAAATGCAATGAGTATATTTTTTAATAAAAAGAGATTCGGTAATGAAAATAAGTAGCCCAGTGGTAGTACACAATATTTTTCTTATTCTAGACGAACTAAATTAGTTCCGGTATAAAAGTGAACGAATGGATAGTAATACGGTCTAATAATACTATTTATATTTACTGCAAGGTCTAATCAGCAATGAAGACCATAACTGAAATGTCACGAGAAATTACAAAGCTTTAAGTGGCAATGGGAAAAACACATTGAGTAGAACCAATGCGGCTGACATCTTGAGTGACGATCACACATTGGAAGACGCTGCTTGGTTAGGCCCCTCATAAGATGGAGTTCGCTGTAGGCAGCGCAAGACGGAAAAGGAATGAAAATTTGCACAATTGCAAGACAATTTAAAGTTAAGAGGCCTTATTCCTTTTTAAATACTGATTGTTTTAGACATTTTTCTCTATGATCGAACACGTTTCTTAAAATATTATTAATGTTACTACCTAGAACAGGGCTATCGGAATCTATTGGTATATATTAGAAATCAACAGTTTGAATTTTTCATTGATAATTTTTGTTTCAAAAACTACTCGAAATTGTCAAAATTATGAAAAACATCTTATGAAATTACTTCAGTTTCCCGAAACAAAACCTTTTAATTTAATCAGTTCTCTTCGAATTGTTCGAATTTAACGCGCCATGCCTTTCATTCAGCCTTAAATGTGGCCACCACAAATTAAGTACGAATTAACTCCCATTTGATGACCGACATTAATGAAGGATCAAATAATAAGCGACCACGGCTTTGACAAGTCATTTATATGTAAATTTCGGTTTGATGCCGAAACATATTTTAAATAACCCTTTACGGTCTCCACTGAAGTTACGGCTACGGGTGTCTAATAGGTCATGTTTGTTAAATACACGACTATTTATACTATACTAAAAGCTGCTCGCAACTTTATCCGCATACCTGAAACATGTTCTTTACGGTAGTCACTATACAGGGTGTCCCTAAAACCAACGCCAAAATGAAGACGGGTGATAGAACAGCTCATAAGCAACCATATTAAGTCAATTTGACCTCAATAAAAAGTTCATGGTTTTCGAGATATTTGCATTTTTTTTAAACTCGTGACTTTTGATGCCCTGCGTCAGTATGTCCATTGCCAGCACTGCAAATTTAGGTATTTTATAAATCTGTTTTTTGCAGGATGTTACTAAAAACATATCCTATCGAATGTAATTTAAATTTATTACATACTAGCTGTGCCCCGCGGTGTTACCCGCTCATCCCACGGGAACACTAAATTTATTCGGGTTGAAAAGTATCCTATGTCTTTTCCCAGGACTGAAACTATCTATATACCAAATTTCATCTAAATCGGTTCAGCGGTTTAAGCGTGAAGAGGTAACAGACAGACAGACAGACAGACAGACAGACAGACACACTTTCGCATTTATAATATTAGTATGGATAATGATGCTTTGTCGGTAAAAATAATTAAAAAAAAATAATTATAGCAATTTATAAAATTTAGCCTGCGGTTTTGATCGATTTTCATTTAAAAAAAAGTATTGTAAACTAACATGGCACACAATATAAAAAGATAGTCAATTTATTGTAGTTTTCAAAAAGGTACAGCATTTTCTAATTTACGCAGCAGTTTACGAGATATTGATATTTTACACCAAAAGGAGCTCATACTGCAGTTATTACATAGTATGGAACCTGAGCCCCTACTAGGCTCAGAGTTTGAATTTCAAACTAAAAATAGAATCAAAGAATACATAATTTCAAATTGGAACACAATTCGAAATTCGAATTCAAGTCGGCTGCTTTCTGATTAAAGAGTACCTATTTTAGTAATTTTAGTACACTTCGTCAATTCGTTTGATGTGCTTTATTTAGTTTGGGTTCTTATTTTCTTAAATAGGCTTGCTTTACCAATAGAACTGGTGTTGGCCTTGTGATTTGGATTTTTGGTACAATTTAACTTTGCTTTGTGCATCTTGGACTCGAGTTCTGCCTATTGATTTTAACTTCGATTTACTTTGGCTCTGTTAAGATTAATTGTAGTGCGTTTGTTACAAATATGCGAAAGAATTATACTCCTCAAGAATATGCCAACATGCATTTTGTCTATGGGGAATGTCAGGGTAACTCTTGTGCTGCAGCTAGACTCTATCGAGAAAGATATCCAAATGTAAGGCATCCGGACCATCGAGTATTTCGAAATGTTCATCTCGCATACTCACAAGGCGTTTTGCCTGGCAATCGTGGCGGATTAGGAAGACCTAGAGGAGATTACGATGAAGATGTTTTACAAGAGATTCAAAACGACCCATCGACTTCGACACGGAACATTGAACGTAATTTAGGGATATCAAAATCTGTTGCCAATAGAATATTACGTCGTTATGGATCCATACCACATACAACGTGTTCAAGCGTTGCTGCCCCGTGATTACCCACTTCGTGTTCAGTTTTGCTAGAAAATGCTGCAAAAACACAGAGAGGATCCCAATTTCATAAATATGGTTTTATGGTCTGATGAAAGCACTTTTAAGAGAGATGGATTTATGAACATGCACAATTTACACAGTTATGCATTAGAAAATCCTCATTTAATGAGGGAAGATCGGTCGCAGTACCAATTTAAAGTGAACCTCTGGACTGGAATATTAGATGGGAAAATAATTGGCCCATTTGAATTACCAGAAACGCTGAATGGTCCAAGTTATCTGCATTTCTTAGAGAATGAGTTGCCAAATCTTCTCGACGACGTACCTTTAGCTACGCGGAGGTCAATGTGGCTGCAGAATGATGGCTGTCCAGCACATTATGCACGCGAAGTGCGACTACATTTAAACCAAACTTATCCACAGAGATGGATCGGCCGTCTGGGTCCCATTTTGTGGCCTCCTCGATCTCCAGACCTAAATCCTCTGGATTTCTATTACTGGGGTTATATTAAAGAAAAAGTTTACAATGAACCGATTAACAGTATAGCGATTAGCGGAGCTGAGACAACGCATTTACGCAGAGGCCCAAAACGACGTAACAAGAAGTGCACGTCACATCAGTCGAGCATTTTTAAGGAGAGGCTTGTATTCAAGTCAATGGCGGACAATTTGAACATTTAATTTAGTTACATAACAGGTTTCGTTTTTTTTTTATGTTTTTAGTTTTTTATTCACTTAACAGATAAAAATGGCAACCAGTATTATTTTTGCATTATCTCATAAACCGCTAAATAATTAAGTCACTTCAATACCATCTTAAAATCAACTCTAAATTTGCTATCTTTTTATGTTATTTGCCAGGTTCGCTATGAACATTTCAATTTTTTTTTTCTAAAATTGAATTGTGTTCCTATTCTAAATAAAGTATTCTTTAAATCGATTTTTTGTTCAAAATTCAAACTCTGAGCCTAGTAGGGGCTCTGGTACCATACTATGGAATAACTGCAGTATGAGCTTCTTTTGGTGTAAAATATCAATATCTCGTAAACTGCTGTGTAAATTAGAAAATACTGTACTTTTTTGAAATCTACAATAAATTGACTATCTTTTTATGTTGTGTGCCATGTTAGTTTACAATACTTTTTTTAAATGAAACTCGATCAAAACCGCAGGCTAAATTTTATAAATTGCTATAATTCGTTTTTTTTTTATTATTTTTACCGACAAAGCATCATGATATGTAATAAATTTAAATTACATTCGATAGGATATGTTTTTAGTAACATCCTGCAACAAACAGATTTATAAAATACCTAAATGTGCAGTGGTGGCAATGGACATACTGACGCAGGGCATCAAAAGTCACGAGTTTAAAAAAAATGCAAATATCTCGAAAACCATGAACTTTTTATTAAGGTCAAATTGACTTAATATCGTTGCTTATGAGCTGTTCTATCACCCCTCTTCATTTTGGCGTTGGTTTTAGGGACACCCTGTATAATACTACGCTAGTCTGTACGAAAGATCGATATCATCCGGCCACGAAAAAAAGTTTTGTAAACACACACACACAGATTTTTTAAAGTTGGTTGCACAATTACTTCGAAAGGACTCGGCAAAATACCGATACATAGAACGATTAAAATCTATATTAACCTTTAAATGTATTAAAGTACACTCGTGCACCGAACACGTGGCGAAACCCGACATTTCATTGCAAGACCTCATTACCTGAATATTCCACCATAGTTCTCCAAGAGTCTCTCTCATGTAATTAATCGTATGCCGGCGTTATTAAGAGGCCTTATTTGTTTTAAAATGCTGATTGTTCTAGACATTTTTCTCTATGATCAAACTTGTTTCTCATATTATTGATGTTACTATACCTAGAACAGGGCTATTGGGATTTATTGGTATATACTTGAAACCTACAATTTGAATTTTTCATTGATAATGTTTGTTTCAAAAACTACTCGAAATTGTCAAAATTCACGCCGATGATTTGTCAACTTCAACTTATTTTCGACTGCACGCAATGAAAGCATGAAATAGCTATGTTACTACCTAGAACTCGGGGAAGAGTATTATTAACTTGTAAAAGTTGGTTGAAATCCATCCATACTTCCATATTATTAATCCATACTAATATTATAAATGCGAAAGTGTGTCTGTCTGTCTGTCTGTTACCTCTTCACGCTTAAACCGCTGAACCGATTTAGATGAAATTTGGAATATAGATAGTTTCAGTCCCGGGAAAGGACATAGGATACTTTTCATGCCGAATAAATGTAGTGTTCCCGTGGGATGAGCGGGTAACACCGCGGGGCACAGCTAGTAATATTATAAATGCGAAAGTGTGTCTGTCTGTCTGTTACCTCTTCACGCTTAAACCGATGAACCGACTTAGATGAAATTTGGTATGGAGATAGTTTGAGACCCGGGAAAGGACATAGGATACTTTTCATCCCGAATAAATTTAGTGTTCCCGTGGGATGAGCGGGTAACACCGCGGGTAACACAGCTAGTTATCAATATATTTGTCTAAATATGAAAAAAAAAAAATTAAAAGGAATAAGGCCCCTTAATTAAAATCTGTCACGTCACTGTGATTTTCAAGCTGTGGAACTTTACAGAGTACACTTGAGCTCAATTAAAAAGAATGACTGACTAAAAAGTTGGTATCAAAACACAAACCACACGTGGCGCTAGTCCTTTCCGAATGAAAAACTTGATATTGACTTCAATCTCCGACATCCTCGAGAGCGCTTATGGCCGACTGAACGTATTTACCAGTTTTTAGGGTTTTGTACCTCAATCGGCAAAAACAGAACCTTTATAGGATCACTTTCTTGGCCGTCTGTCTGCGCGTCAACACCTCTTTCTACGGGGCGCGTGGTATCAAGTTAAAATAATAAATACCTCTTAGAGCCGTGAAAAAATCAAACTTCTAAGTCAATGCAATCAAAAGATACGAACGTTTATGCTGCCTTTGTCGACGTTAAAGGGAATTCAATACCTATAGGGAACTTCCCATATACCCATAATCTTGAAGTTTACCAACAAGCAACATCATGTAGCACTAGTAAATAAAATGCTCTCTCTCTTCGTTAGAGCAATAACATATTATGCATTGCTTTCACAGTTTGTATGAAACCCTCGGTGCACGAGTATTGCAACTGGTACTTGATCAGCTTTTTTTAATTTAAGCGCGGCGCTTACGTCCGTACTTAGGATCTACATCATTCCGGTCACGAAAAATAGTTTTCTGCGCACACCACATTTGTTCATAGTTAGTTGCACTGCACCGATTGGACACTTCTGAAATCAAATCGGCCTGAAGGAACTTGTCAAGAGTGGCTCTCTACGGACCACGTGTTTCGATAACCGATCGCTTTACGCTGCACAACTGATACATCGTTAAATACTTCACTATAACTTGGCACCTGTTTAGATACCCTTACCTCTAGCGCAACTGACACGCTATTCTTTAACGCGCGTCAAATACTACCTCGCCCCCTGCCTGCTATACGGCCAAATCTCAAAAATCATTTTTTCGAGAAATCGCTTGTTAAAGTTTTGGCAGCGTAGTGCGTGGTAGTAAAAAGGGGCTTACTCCTTGAGTTTTGGGTTAATTCATTTGTAATTTACCTTTTTTTACTCGTGATGATATACTGCTTCTCATGTCTTTTTTATAAAACATGTAATTAATTAGAGTTGTGGCCGTATTGCAGAAACATTTGGTTGACATTTTGAGATGCGTCCAAAACTGAACAAGAATTATTGGACAATGGCAACATGAAAATATAAATACTAACACCAAAATAGTTAAGATACCTTTGTTAATCAACTTTTGTTACAGTAACAACATCACTGAAAGCAATAAACTATCTAGATGCAGATAATTTTGCATATAAAAAATTATTACCTTTATCGTCTGTTCAAGGCACTTGTATCCTTAATTATTTATTTATTTAAACTTTATTGCACAAAACAAAATTCAGTACAAATGGCGGACTTAATGCCAAATGGCATTCTCTACCAGTCAACCATAGGGCCAAACAGAGATACTAGAAGTGGGTGCAAATCAGAAATCTGATGGTACAGAGAGGATCTAGAGTACAAGTAAATACAAAATATTATATTACTGTTTATACAAAAATACATATACCTACATTTTAACATTATAATATAATATATATACAGATATATACATAATATAATATATATATAAATATATACGAAAGTCTACAACATGGGATGATGGATGAACTATTCGAGCTCTTGTTCCAGCAGATACTTACGCAGCATACACTTGAAAGCTACCTTGCTTGGGGCTTATCTGATAGAGAGAGGGAGTGAATTCCAGAGACGGCATGCCTGAACGGCGAAAGAATTAGACATGAAATCAGTGTGGTGCGAAGGAATGGAAAGTTTGAGAGTTCGAGAGGAACGAAGTTCACAGCCTGAACGGGGAGTTTGAAAAATGAATTTACTTTTGAGATATCCTGGTGTAGAAGGCTCGAACAGGAAAGAAAACAGACAGCAAAGGATCCTGAGGGATCTGCGACTACGAATAGGAAGCCAGTTAAGCTGACGGCGAAATAATGAAACATGATCGTATTTTCGAAGTCCGAAAATGAACCGTATACCATTATTAAGGAGACGATCAAGTTTGTTGAGGGACTCTTGTGTGATGTTCGTGAGGCACACATCAGCATAATCAATAAGAGGTAACACCAACGCCTGCACAAGTAACTTTTTGGCACTTACTGGAAGAATTATCGTGTTAACATGTACCATACTATATGGTATAATACCATGTACAAGGAGGACCCATAGTTTTAGCGTGGACTAGGTTCCCGTTGATATTAGTGTACTGTTTTCCAGCATTCTTTAACTTCTTTACCATATTACATTTCCATAGTGCAGGATAAGTTTTTCGTTTTCTACTTTTAGGTTTTAGCAATACTGGATGAAGACTGGTTCGAATCAAAGTCCCAATTTATGTGAGTCGGTATTTACAACGAATTTTTAGAACACCTTGGCCCACGATGTAGGACGTGGCTCTCACAGTTCTATTTAGACATAGTCTCGGATGATATAATTCCACCTAAGTTCAACTGCTCAAAAATAATAGCCACACTCAATCCGGGTAAGCCAGGCGACGAACCAATGGGTTACCGACCTCTACTAGTTTGTTGCGTCAAAAAAAATTTGGAGGGGCTAATCTACAATCAAATCGAACCTATTGTCGACAAAATAATTCCTGTAGAGGAGACTGGATTCCGTAGTGGTCCGAACTACGTGGATCAGGTAAATGTCGCTCACAACACACATAGAGGCTGACTTTCAAAGGAGAGAGAAAACCGTGGCAGTATTTTCGACCTCTCAGCTGCATTCGATAGCTTATCTATAGGCTCATGACCGTGGTGCAGATGGTGGGACTAATCAACTCTATGCTCAGCAATAGGGAATTTAGTCTACCTCGGAAGCACTCCTAGCAAAGTCAGAAAACTGAATAATGGACTACCTCAAGGATCGGTCCTGGCCCTGCTCCTGTTTAACCCATATCGTGTGTGTAATGTGTATAGGTTGAACAGGAGTGGGTCAGGACCGATTCCGAAAACAGAGAGTCAGAAATTTATGTATGGTGATGACATCGCCATCACAAACCAGCATGGCAAATTTAAATCCTCGAAGGAAGCTCTTACTCGCAATCTGGAATGACATTTCTGATTGGGCTGCCCCAATGCTAGTAAAACAGAAGTTGCGACATTCCATCCTTGCAACAAAGAAGCAAATAATGAGCCAAATATATGCTTCAGAGAGACTGCGCTTAAATTAAATCCTACACCAAAGTACTTATGTCACTCTAGACCGCAATCTTACCTATATGCGAAGAAGCTGCAGACGCCGAATAACATACTCCACGTACTAAGGGGTACTACTTGGGGAGCAACAACTGATGTGCTACGTACTACCAGTCTTAGCCTAGTTTACTCCACGGCAGAGTATTGCGCGCCAGTTTGGCTCAACAGCGCATAATGACGTTTATTTCGCTTATATTTAAAGGGATTCATCGTAATAATACTAGAATATACGTTATTTCTATGGGACGCAACTCAAAAAAATATTATAAATTTATGCTATACAGCCACAACTGAAAAGTGGCTGTCTTGCAGGGAGTCAACTGACAATTTTTGGACAGATCCATAAGGCCACTTGTGGAAAAAAGGCTTTTAAGGACACTTTTTCTTATGGCTCTCGAAATAAGGTCTTAAATTAACCTATTTTGAATACGAATCTGCAATAATCCGAAAAAAAATTTTTTTTTTGAGATGTGGCATTTTCGCAGATTCCTATTCAAAATAGGTTAATTTAAGACCTTATTTCGAGAGCCATAAGCAGGCAGGGGGCGACCTGTCACTTTCCTTTCAATACCGTGCGTGCAAGACGGGTGATGCCGAGTCGCGCTACTAGCGAAGTCGCAGCAAGTTAATGCTAGCCCTGTTTTGTAGGGTTCCGTAGTCACCTAGGAAACCTTATAGTTTCGCCATGTCCGTCTGTCCGTCTGTCTGTCTATCAGTCCGGCCGCGGCTTTGCTCCGTGATATTAGTACTAGAAAGCTGAAATTTGGTATGAGTATGTGTATGTATCACGCTGAAAAAACGTTAAAATAAAAACTAAAAAAACAATTTTTTTGCGGGTACCTCCCGTCACCTAAAGTAGGGGCGATTTTTTTTTCGTTCCAACACTAGTGTGTGCAGTGTCGTTGAATAGGTCTTCTAAAAATAACAGGTCTCCCAACATTATTTTTTGATAAAGTCAGCAGTTTTGTAAATATTTCCTCCGAAAATAAAAAAAATAGTGTCCCCCCTCTAACTTTTCAACCACGGGTCAATAAATTATGTAAAAATTCATGAAAATGAGACCTTATAAGTACTTTCAATGAAAACTATATTGAATAAAATCGGTTGAGCCATTTTTGAGTTATCGCAAAAAATCATAATTATCTTTAAAATTACGTAAGTGCCGCGCGGTGTCCTTATACTTCGAATGTTACACATATTAGTTAAGAGTTAAGTGTATTAAAACATTTCGCTCAATCTGGCGTGTGTAATCGATAACTTCTAGAAGGTAATAAGTAATTACTGTTACTGTGGCGTTTACGACCTTTTTATAGAGCTTGAAATCTTTCTCGTAATTTTCGTCTATTGTGAAGGATGGGCAAATACGGAACCCTACACTGAGCGTGGCCCGACATGCTCTTGGCCGGTTTTTCTGTCTATCTCCTCTCCAGTAACAGGAGACAAAACTCCGCGCAAAAACTCTTTGACAATATCCTCTATCCCACAAACAGTGACTGTATTAAATGAACCATTCGACTTTCAGCCAGAACGTCGAAACGATTCAAATAAAGGCATGAATGAATGAATGACACGACTGAATGAGTCCAATTTCAATTTGGTGTACCGTGCCTCGAGATGTCAAAGTTTTAATGAGATATGTGTGGGGTTAAGCAGAATTTAATAACGTCAGCACTCTGAATCAACAAAGGGATTATACGACGTAGAAAATTGAACGACCGACCGTTGAGTGCTCTGTTTATCTGTTTTTTTTATGCTTGTTTATCTTTTTGGTTTGAAAAACGCCTTTGAGCGAGTGGACAAGTGAATGAATGAATGATCCGATAAGAATCGCCTCCCATTCGCTTTGAATGGTTTTTGCCGCGTTTTGTACTTTGTGTTTGAGGTCACACGTGGCGGGTGCGTTTAGGTATTTCATTTCGTCGCTATATCACGGACACTTGTCGCTATATTTGTCGTTGATATTGTATTGTCGCTATATCGCGGACACCGGACGTGCTGTCTATAATATTACAAAATTCTGAAATTGTACTGAAAATCAATTTACTATGGAGAGGATCATCATTTCAGTTTGGCGAATTTCCATTACCTACATTGTTTTTTTAGAAGCTTCGTCATAAAATATATATTCAAGTTATGGTTTAAGCTCACACGATGTTCACACATCATTATTGTAACAAAACGGGACTTCATTGCGTTCAAAAACTTGTTTATTTAGTTACCTCAACGTTTCGGACGTGATTTTGCGTCCATGGTCTCGAAGGGACAATACGACTCCGAAACGTCGAGGTAATGAAAAAACACTTTTAAGCGATTAAGTCCCGCCATTTTTGAGACGAAATACGCTGTGTAGCTTAATATCAATATACTATTTAGAAACTGAATCAATAATAAAGATAAAGATATTTATTAAAGAATAATATAATAACTGTAGACTAAGACATTTCATTTAACAAAATATGACTCATGCCTGAACTAGAATTCTGTGTTTCAGGCATAAAAGGATAGTAGCTAATAGATATTAAGTAGGTATATCGGAAAATTCACTTTTAAATGTTACTAAAACATGCCCGTTACTTCTTTCGCAGGGAGGAAAAGGCAACCTAAAATAATTTTCTTAAGATAATAACATGAATTCCTGTTTACTTATAAATTTTTCGTTTGCTGTTTTCAAAAACAATCTACAATTATCTATGGCAATCTTGTTTCTCGCTCTTATTTCAAAAAGAACGCGGGAACAGAGTGTTGCGAAGGTAATTTGAAATTCGAAGTTCGTATCCCACCCACTCACTGAAATGTAGATTAACACGAGAGCAAGAGGGATGACGCTGTACGAACTTCGAATTTGGAACCTCAAAGTAACCCCTTAATGTTGTCACGCGGAGCTTCACGGCCAGTGGATTCGTAACGAGCGGCACGTGTTTTTCGTCACAGAACATGTATATGTTGCACTGCAACATATACATGTGATGTGTTGTTGCAGTCAAAAGTGTGAACTGGTCGAAAGGACTTTTAACCGACAAAAACAGTCAAAAGCAGTTTTGCATGTTTTTGTCGGTTAAAAGTCCTTTCGACCAGTTCACACTTTTGGTTAGGGATATAAAAAAAAACTAACCTAACTTAACCTAACCTGGCCGAGTCGGATCTGCTCTGAAAGGTTTTTTTTTCTGTCATTCAAATTCACTTTTGATTGAGTCAAAAGTACTATGTATTAACCAATAGTACATGGAAATCGTGCTTTAAAAGTGGGGTTGCCTTGCATTAAATCGGGTAGTTCTGATTTTTGTATATGTTGCCTACAGTGAAATGGTTATGATAAATCCAATTTTTCATCCTCGAAGACCCGCCGGATCATTGTGAAATTCTTGAAAAACCATGAATTTTTCGGTGTTATTTCATTTTTTGTTAGTTATTTCCACCAAACGCTTTTGTTACAGTAAAAATCACTATGAACACTTAAGTACACAAAATTTGCAAAAAAATAAAAGTAATTTGGTCACATTAGACCCAATAGTTTCTAAAATACAGCTATTCAAATGTTAACAAATTTACCTAAAAAATATTTTTAAAATTAGTGGTGTATTTTGAGGAAATCGGTTCCAGTCATGTCCAAAACTTGCAAAGTCGCTACGGCTCCCATATAACTATGGTTTTCGATGGGTATCCATCTGACGCTTTAGAAAAAAACACCAAGAGCACGTCTTCGTAGAGTTGGAACAAAGTCCTCATCTGACGTTATCTTCTTCTTACCTATCGACGGATTCCTTCATCCACCAAGCACAACCCGTAATGGCACTGTTCTTTCACGGTTGCAGTGGTTGTGATACAACTTCAGCACTTTTTGGCCAAGGAAAAATGAAGTTTCTGTCGACACTGAAAAAACAGCCGCGCCTCAAACAAAATGCTGCCGTTTTCCTAATTCCTCTCACTCACATCTGAGGAATGAGGCCTCGCACTCGAGGCCTCATTCCTCAGCTGATGACGAAGCCATCAGCTCCTCAACCCCTGCTTAAAATGATTTCCTGTAACTGCAAAAAAAGTTGGTAATACAACTTGTAGTTGCAGAAAATCTGGCCTCAAATGCTCGGCTGTTTGCAACCACTGCAGCGATCAATCTTGCTAAAACAATCCTGACTTGATATGTGACGACATTGATGAACAATTCATCGACGACCCATCATTGGATGGCGGTTTCGAGCGGCCTGAGCCGGTCGATGAAGAAATGCTAACGGAGTAAGCCCTCCACAAAAGAAGTGCTGTAGATCTGGAAGATCAGCCTGGTCCATCAAAGATGTACAAAAAATACTAATAATTGTTATTATTACTGTGTTTCTGTAAATTATAATGCTTATTTCATACGTCGCATTTCATTTTACAAACCCTTCTATTATTTTGTTTACTCACCTCAGCAACTTCACACAGCTGTATCTGAAGAACTATCGAGTCTTAATAGACCAAATTGGTCTCATTTAGTTGCGGATGGTGTATACTTTAATAAAATATATGGACTTATAACGTAAAATGGGTCCTTAGTTGACCTCGTTGCCGAAAACTTAAAAAAACGTCTAAAAATATATATTTTTCGAGGTTTGGCTAATTTTTGAACGCTTGCATCTTACAAACTATTTGATTGATCGCTCTCTCACTTTAACATAATTTGTTGAAAATTTAGTCTTCTTTAAAGTTTACATAGTGATATTTGCGGTAAAATAGGTCCCTCGTGGTAATAATTGGTGGAACCTGAAAAAACACCGAAAAATTCATGGTTTTTCAAGAATTTCACAATCCGGAGGGTTCCCGAGGTCGAAAACTTGGATTTGCCATAACCACTTCATCATATAGAACACATAAAAAAATCAGAACTACCCGATTTAATGCAAGGCAAAATGTACCATTTCCATGGACTACAATGATTTTCAGGCAAAACTACTTTTGACCAACACGCTCAGTCAAAAGCAGTTTTGCCTGTTTTTGTCGGTTATAAGTCCTTTTGACCAGTTCACACTTTTGACTGCGACATATGCTAAAACAGTATGGAAACTAGGCCTTTTTGGGATAAATACCTAGGCGCCAATCAAGCGTTAGGGTTGTCCTCTTAATTATTGTAAAATATTAAAAGACTTTTTATTTGATCTTGTACTTTCAGAGATTTAGTCTTTGGGTCACACTTCTGCAGAAAACAAAGATATTCAATTTGAATATTTAGCAAATGGCAAAGTATGGTACTTCGTTTCGAATACAAAAAAACCGGCCAAGTGCGAGTTGGACTCGCGCACCGAGGGTTCCGTACAAACACTTTCCATACCTAAGTGGTTAAGTTAAGTTTGCACCTGGTATGTATAGCGCCCCATATAAATTAGGTGCAAAGTTAGGTATTAAAATATTAAAAAAAAACTACTTACTAGATCTCGTTCAAAACAATTTTCGTTGGTAGTTTTTGTAGTAATGTACATCATATGTTTTTTTTAGATTTTTCATTTTCTTATTTTAGAAGTTAGAGGGGGGGGACCAACTTTTTCCACTTTGGAAGCGTCTGTCACGCAAACTATTCGGTTTAGAAAAAAATATTTTAGAAACCTCGATATCATTTTTGAAGACCTATCCAATCCAAGTGGGGTATCTATCCCACACGTATGTATTTGATGAAAAAAAAAATTTTGTGTTTCAGTTCTAAGTATGGGGAGCCCCCAATATTTATTATTATTATTTTATTTTTGCATCAAAATCTTAATGCGGTTCACAGAATACATCTACCTACCAAGTTTCAACAGTATAGCTCTTATAGTTTCGGAAAAAAATGGCTGTGACATACGGACGGACAGACGGACGGACAGACAGACATGACGAATCTATAAGGGTTCCGTTTTTTGCCATTTGGCTACGGAACCCTAAAAAGGGAATTTAGTTTTATGCAGAGACTGCAATATTAAAAAGCCATATTGGCAATAAGTGGTGCTCACTGGCGTATATTGCGTTATGTGGAGAGGAAAACTGCATTAATACATTTGCTTTTAAAAAAACTAAAATTTTGTTTATAGGTAAGTAGGAATCATCTCAATCCTAAAATAATTGCTGAATTTTCTATAGCTTAAAAAAATATTTTTCCCGCCTTGTACAGACATCGTACGACTATAAAAGTAGAAAAGAATATCACTTAGGTGTTTTTCCGGACAAGATGACCGTAAAAAGTGGGATAATTAACATGGGATAGAATTTTTATAAACTTTTTTTTTATGATAAGGGGCATTTCTATCCTTAAAAAAAATTAACTAACGTAATGTTCTACGTCACTCATAGAACACCTGGGTGTATGCTGACCTGACCTAGGTTGCTGACAATACTAGTGGCTTAAGTCAAATTGCATACTAATTTTTTTTTTCATCAGAAAAACTCAAAAATTGTATCAGTAATTGTCAAATATCAATCGTCGCTGACATTTGACATAAACTATTAAAGTTTCAATGGATACAAAAATTCTTGTTTCCATCCCTGTGTTTCGACGACGCATTTCATCTTAGTGCAGCTTCCAAGCTTCCAACGATATTGTCGGTTCCGGATTCAAATCCCGTCACGGTCGAAATTGTTAGTATGGATGGTTACGAGCTCCTTACTCATTAGTATTTTCTATTTATTTAAAAATACTGTGTGAAAAATATATCATCCCTAAGGGGCTAAATCCTCAAGTTAGCTCATTTTGTAAACATTTTTTATTTGTTTAAGAATACAGGGTGGAAAAAATCACGGGCCCTAGAGTGGAAAATCCTCCAGTTAGCTTATTTCATGAACGTTTTCTATTTGGTTAAGAATACAGAGTGGAAAGAATCATGTGCCATATAGGGAGTTAAATCCTTTAAGTTAGCTCATTTAACCATATAATATGAATCTATTGACAGGGTGCTTATTGATAGGAGTCAGCCATCAACTCCTAATTCATTTAATAGTTACATTTGAAAGTTAGAGAGGATGTTTTTGTCGTCTAATGTTTATAATTATATTTTTATTGAGACAAAATGCATAGCCAAAATTACAGTATTTGTAGAAACAGAAAAGCATAATATTGTGTTTAATATTGGCCAATTGCAGATTTCCATTTTTCATAGGCATTTTCCGTAGGTAACACTAGTAAAAACAAATATTGAAATAAAGGCGCATACAGACAGACAGAGTGCTTGAATATGTAAAAATTGGCTATATCAACTTTTTTCTGTTACTCCTTGCCAAGGTTCCCCGTTTGGGGCCACTTGTTTAAACTACGATTAAAATTCCGATTTCGGCGGTTATAGTACAGTCGCCATCAGATATATCGCAGCATATAAGGCGTTCATAAATATGTGAACACGACTCTTATTGACACGGCGTTACAGTATATGTTTATCTGATGACGCAGTCGCCAAATTTTAACTTTGGTACAGGCACGTACAGGTACCAAAAACTACTACTAGACTATCTTGAAAATACCTATATTTATCAACACTTTTCTAAGAAGTTTAATCATTATTGTCCCCTGAGCCACGAGACAGAATAACAACAAGAAAAAAGTTAACAAGTGAAAAAAAAAAACATTATTAAAAGTCAAATTTTTGTCGGTGTAGCTGATGTAGTACCTATGTAGCTGTCTTCATGTATCCCTATCCATAGCCAACTCCTTGATTTCCCTATACGACATGATGTTTACCGTCTCATTTATTTTTTTAGGGTTCCGTACCCAAAGGGTATAAACGGGACCCTATTACTGAGACTTCGCTGTCTGTCCGTCCGTCCGTCTGTCCGTCTGTCCGTCTGTCACCAGGCTGTATGTCAAGAACGGTGATAGCTATTAGACAGTTAAAATTTTTATAGATGATGTATTTCTATTGCCGCTATAACAACAAATACTAAAAAACAAATAAAATAAATATTTAAGGGGGGCTCCTATACAACAAACTTGTTATAGATTATGGTACGGTACCCTTCATGCGCGAGTCGGACTCGCACTTGCCCAATTTTTTATGTAGTTTATTCTTGGTCAACCCCAGCATCGCTTTTATTCAAAGTTTGTTCACCTTATCATCTTTTATAAGCTACATCATCGAAGGAAAAATTTGATAAATTATAGGAATACAGCAAGAATTTAGTTTTAAGATATAAATAAATAGAATACTAAATAAATTGAGGGATTTGAAAAGAGATGTTATGTTATGGTTATGATATCATGAAATCCATGTACATAACACAGCCGACCTTGCGAGAGCAATTATTGCCCGCAGTTTGCAAGCAAAATTGCCTTACAATCATCACCAGAGCAAGGACGGCAGATTTACTGCCATATGGCACAATTGAGGAATGTCTTTTGTATGAATTTTTGTATGAGTTTCGTAGAGAAATAAGCCCTTTTGATAAGACACTCGTCTTTCGAAGTAGGTAAGTACTTATATTTAAATAACAATTATATGTGGTGTAAAAAAGATATGTACCTAGTTAAGGGCTTAAACGAAAACAAAACTTAATTGATTTCTTTGTGTAACGATAGTATACATATTTTTTATGACTAACTTTTGTAACATAAAGGACATTATCGTGATTTTGTTTGAATTAGGCCTTTAACTATGTATTTTGTTTAATTACTCGTATACTACAAATACAAACGAGTGTCTTTTGGTTTTTCCTGGTGACGATGACGGTGGTAATAATAATCGTGGCCAGTTTATACATAATGTACCTACATACCTAACTGGTTCGGCGTCTACTATAGGTGCCGTTACTCTAAAACATGTGAAGCAACGGCGTGACGTGATTTTAAGTGTTTATGCACAAAAGGTACCAATGGAAGAATGGAACCTTATTACCGAGCATCCTTTCCTGTCTCTCACTGGGATCTCTTGAAGCATGATCGGAACCAAATACTTTCTACATATTTTGAACGAGTGTGTACTATGCTCGTTATAACGTTTTTTTTTTTTATCATATCAATATTTTGTATTGTAAATGGTATCCACATGGATTTTACACAATAACATCGAATAATAAGAATAAAATAAAGTTAAAATTAAAGGGTGCGAGAATCATACAAGAAACGTGTTTTTTCGTCATGTCAGAGTCCTACTCGAACTTGGCCCATTTATTTTTATTGAGGTCATATTCTATCTAATGCCTGCAACCTAGAAAAACACAGTTCCCAAAAGATACGCATAACAGAACTTAACTTGAATCTACGACCCGTGGAAAACCGAGAGAAAAGCCTAATAATGTAAAATGAGGCGTTTGAAAATTCCCGCAGGTATCAACTAAGTAAGATGACATATCAGAGTCCACTCACACTTTCTACGAACATGAAGAACCTATAGCTGCTACGAACTATTATTATAAATCGCCACTATACAAGCAAAGTCTAGGTTAAAGGATAAGCGAAATTATTAATGAACGAATCCCAACTAACCGATTCCGACTAACGACAGTTACCAAGATAAATGCGATATTTCCAAGGATATTAATCGTCCCCTGGCAGAACGAAACGACGTTCTCTAATTAGAAGCGTCTTTTAAACCTTTCAGGCTTAAAAGGCACCATAAATACAGGCAAATCAGTTTCAGCGAGATATAAAACGGTTTTGTAATCGTGCATTCACCCCAACGTAAAAATCCACTCGATTTCATCTGCAACTCCGGCTCTCAGATAAAATCGCGGCGATACTAAACATTTAGAAGGTCCGTTGCGTTTTATATCACTTACAGGGCCTGTAAAGCCAAATTAAAGGCGTACCTTACCTTACAGGTCCTTTAAGACCCAAGCGGGAAGATATTGCATTATTTTCAAAGGAGTCTAAGCTCTGCGCTCACCTATTTCGCCGCACATGGTCGGAGGTGGCCGGGCTCTTCAGAGGCCACGGCCTCAGCCATCCTGGAGTCACGCGATGCTCATTTCACTCACTCACACAACGGAACACCCCACGTTCGCGCGGCGAGACGATCTTCCATTCACTGAGTGAAAGCCCGGGCGGCGGTTCTACGCGCATGCTCGGACGTGAATCACCATTTTACAACAAAGAACCTTATAAGCCTTCGGAATTTACTGCACATACGCCCTTTTGTTTCCGTTAGGGAGGCTGCGGTCCCACTGGCTCCCTCTGGTTTAACACGCATGGTAGAGGTCACAAGGTCGCGATAACCTGTACGGTAAACATGATGCGAGGATGGAAGCTGATAACTTTGACAGCTGAAAAGTATCCTGTGAAAACCATTGTAGCCAGTACATTGACTTGTTATAAACGCTCGAACGCCGCTCGGATTCAATGCTATTACGATGATGGATTTGAAAGGGCATCATATCTTGCCGCGAACAGCCGAGTAATCGCTGTCATGTGTGCGTGCGCTGCTTCAGTTGAATGAAGTCAATATAATACTGCTTACCTGTTTCTATTGTTGCGGAGTTTAAGTAATGGGTTTTGTGACAGGGATAGATTTTGCTACGTTTGCCTCGAGAGATCTTTATGTACAATCGGAACATTCAGAACTTTATCGTCGATAGTTCTATGTTCAGAGTATTTTATTTTACTGCGGTACAAGGAACGTTAGCTCGTTAAATGTAAAACTAATAAATGTACGTAAATATTATGACAACCTGGGGGGTATTCGACCAATTTTAGAGATGTAATGGAGATCTCTCCTTTTCATCGCCATCTGTCACTTTTGACGTGTGCCTACTTGACAAGTGGCGATATCGCTAGAACATCGCAACTTCGTCAATTCGGACGCGCAAAATTTTCGTTTCCTTTGTATGTGACGGCATAAATAACAGGCGCATACTTTAAATTGACCGCATAGTACGTGAAATTGGTCCGTTACGTTTCGTTCAAAACAGAAATTTATATACATGAATAACATTTTTGACAATCATTATCGCCTTCGTATTTCCAAAATTGAGATGAGATATGTCACTTTTAAGCTCATCGCATTTAAATGACAGTTCAATGGCGATATAACTGTTATCTAATGGAGATTTGATGTTTGGAGATATCTCAAACGGCATTCTCGAATTGGGCCCCTGATTTGCTGAATTGCTGTTGACCTTGCCTACGAGGCTCATCATCATCATCATCATATCAGCCGATAGACGTCCACTGCTGGACATAGGCCTCACCCAAAGTTCTCCACAACGATCGGTCTTGCGCCGCCCTCATCCAATTTCTGCCTGCGATCCTAACGGTCGACGGTCCACATTGTTGGGGCCCACGCTGCCTCTTCCGATCCGCGGTCGACACTCAAGAACCTTTATGCCCAGTTTATGCCCCAACGCAACGGCCATCGGTTAACAGTACCAAATGGAAAGCGGAGGCTGCGAAGCTGAATACAAAGAACTTGATTTCAGCTCGTAAGAGAAAACCTCAAGAGGGTATCTCAAGCTTCTCCGATAATGTTTACCTAACCGTGGTTTTCCTGCACTTGCCGATAAAACATGCGATATGTTAAAAACATTTGATCACATCGAAAGCACTTAGATCGTATCAGAATATCACTCTTATCCTAAACGATGCCACATAAAAAATTGGGTAAGTGCGAGTCCGACTCGCGCATGAAGGGTTCCGTACCTATAGGTATATATATATATATAATCTATAACAAGTTTGTTGTATGGGAGCCCCCCTTAAATATTTATTTTATTTTATTTTTAGTATTTGTTGTTATAGCGGCAATAGAAATACATCATCTGTGAAAATTTCAAGTGTCTAGACCGTTCACTTCGTTCGACTATCACCGTTCTTGAGATACAGCCTGGTGACAGACGGACGGACGGACGGACGGACAGCGAAGTCTCAGTAATAGGGTCCCGTTTTTACCCTTTGTGTACGGAACCCTAAAAATATGGTAGCCAGTGTATAGTCGATATGATGGGAACTCTTAACTGATGCCACGTTTAGGACAAAATTTTAGCACGCTTCAGCAGCTTTAGCACAACTTTGACACGTGACTCGCGCGACATGTAGTAACTCTCTCTTTCTGTCTCACCACTGTAAGAGAGTGACGGGTGAGCGACTGTCGCGATGCATAGTTTTACGTGGTTTTACTAGACGGGCAGCTGCCCAAGCATTTACAAATTGCGTAGTCTAGAGTAAAGCTAGTTGGAAGTATCGATTTTATCGACCGACCTTTTTTCTAAACCTGCATACCTATAGTTTGTACTACTTTTTTGAGCTACGAACCGTCGGACTCACTGGAGCTTTCTATGTTAAATAGTAGATTGTTTGACAAGGGGCTAAACAAGGCAGTATGACACGAGGTAATTATTTGGACGAGCAAACGAAGTGAGCGAGGCCAAATATATCTGAGTGTCATAATGGCTTATAGCCCCGTGTTAAACACTCTGCTTTTCACTTAAAAAAAATAAAAAACTTAAAAATGAAAATAATTTATTTTAACATTTAATATTCTTAGCCAAGATAAAATGTTTAAGATTAAATTTCTATTCGTTGATTATAAAACGTGCTAAAATAAAATTTCAGTTAATATTCCAGTACATTGAAAATAAAAAAAATTCGGTTTGTTTTTTTAATTGGGTCGATCTGATCAGGTTGCAGGTTGGTTTATTTTATATGTAAATAGTATGTAGCTGCCCGTTAACAAGTTTTTTTTTTCAGTGTCATAGAAATTTGTATGGGATTATATGGTTTCGTTTTAAACCCTAGGGGCTGAATGTACTATTTTAGCCCCGCTTTGCGAACTTAAAATGGGTTCACTAATATGTTGCATAAAATTGATAATCATATTTTCATTTTGCATAACAACCTTTGACAGAAACATCATTTCTCCGAATTTTATTTTGCATAATTTTTTTCTCATATTGTGATCTCCACATTTTTTTTTATCAGAACATTCATAAGGCAGAATATGAATAAGCATAATATTTACATGTCCGAATAGTTATTTCGAAGAAATTTATATCTCATAATATTTATAGTTCGATCCTGTTATGGTCGCAGTTCTAACCTAACCTAACCCATTAAGTTCGGTTCTAACCTAACCTACTTTACTGGCACCAGTTCGGTTCTGTTGTGGTCACAGTTCTAACCTACCCCATTAAGATAAAAAAAAAACTAACCTAACCCATTAAGTTCGGTTCTAACCTAACCTACTTCACTGGCAGCAGTTCGGTTCTGTTGTGGTCATAGTTCTAACCTAACCTAACCGATTTTACTGGTATCAGTTTAGTTAATAATCGCCTAATCTAACCTAAAACCTAAACTAGTTTCCTAGCAATCGTCTGTTCCGTAAACTATGTCTTTATGCCATAATAAATTCGGCGATATTTGGCGATATTAATGTTCTGCCATATAAAATTATGAGAAATAAAAGTCGGGTGATACTAGTGTTCTGCCATTTAAAATTATGCTAAATGAATAGTATGCCAACTGACAATTATGATACTAAATGATTATGCTAAAGAATCATTCGGCTAAAAATGTTTCGGTGATAGCTGTTATGCGAAATGAAATTCGGAGAATCGATATACAAGATAAAGGGAACCCCCTTAAAATGACGTACTTTTTGAGCAGGAGAAGTGAAATAGTAATTTGTTTTTCACCTCACCAGCTCAAACATGGCGGCTTTGCTGCGAGATAACAGTGAACATAATGGGATTTTGTTTCGAGCGTGAGTAGAAAGTAGCTTTTCTATTTGTAAAATTTTTGACTACGAATTCTCATTTCTCAGCCACAGGTTAATTATAAAATTTGAATCATTCGAATTTTGATGCACTCTGTCTCTTTCATATCTATATGAAAATGAGAGTGATAAAGACCCCAGTCAACAATTTCTGTCCTAAGACGTGAATTATGACGTAATTTTTTGGTGATTTTTTTCAATTTTACGTCTTATGGAAATAAATGACGTCAAAAATGACGTCGAAAGTTTTCGTATCTCGGCATGAATTATTGTGTTCCGTTATAGGTCTGATAATGTCTTTGCAAATCACGTCGTGATTTGTCGTGTTTCGTCAGTGGTTTAAAAACGACGTTGTAAATCACGTCGAAAGTTTTCGTATGTCGGCATACGCCTAAAAGTGACGTCACTGATCACGTCATAAATTAATGTGTTCCGTCATAGGTTTGATAATGACTTTGCAATTCACGTCGTGATTTGTCGTGTTTCGTCAGTGGTTTAAAAACGACGTCAAATATCACGTCGAATGTTTTCGTCTGTCGGCATACGCCTAAAAGTGACGTCGCTGATCACGTCATAAATTATTGTGTTCCGTCATAGGTCTGATAATGACTTTGAAAATCACGTCGTGAATTGTCGTGTTTCGTCAGTGGTTTAAAAACGACGTCAAAAATCACGTCGAAAGTTTTCGTCTGTCAGCATACGCCTAAAAGTGACGTCGCTGATCACGTCATAAATTATTGTGTTCCGTCATAGGTTTGATAATGACTTTGCAAATCACGTCGTGATTTGTCGTGTTTCGTCAGTGGTTTAAAAACAACGTTGTAAATCACGTCGAAAGTTTTCGTATTTCAGCATACGCCTAAAAGTGACGTCGCTGATTACGTCATAAATTATTGTGTTTCGTCATAGGTCTAATGATGACGTTGCAAATCACGTCGTGATATGTTGTGTTTCGTCAGTGGCTTAAAGACGACGTTTTAAATTCCGTCGAAAGTTTTCGTATGTCGGCATACGCCTAAAAGTGACGTTGCTGACCACGTTATAAATTATTGTGTTCCGTCATAGGTCTAATAATGACGTTACAAATCACGTCGTCATTTATCGTGTTTCGTCAGTGGTTTAAAGATGACGTTGTAAAACATGTCGAATGTTAAAATTATGTATAAGTATTATAATTATGTTTTGTTACTTATGTGTAAGTTAGTTGCACCGCCTACAATTTTTCTGCTTTGCCCTAAGGTTGACTGATAGAGAATGCCTCATGGTATTAAGTCCGGCCTTTGTACCATAAGTTTTCTTTAGAGCAATAAAGATTGAATAAATAAAATGTTTTCGAATGTCATTATATTACGCCTAAAAGTGTCGTCGCTGAACACGTCATAAATTATAGGGTTTCGTCATAGGTCTTATGATGACGTTGCAAATCACGTCGTAATATATCGTGTTTCGTCAGTGGTTTAAAGACAACGTTGTAAATCACGTCGAAAATTTTCGTATGTCGGCATACGCCTAAAAGTGACGTCGCTGATTACATCATAAATAATTGTGTTTCGACATAGGTCTGATAGTGACATTAAAAATTACGTCGTAAGATGTCGTGGTTCGCCAGTGGTTTAAAGATGACGGTGTAAACCACATCGAAAGTTTTCGTACTACAATGTCGGTATACGCCTGAAAATGACGTATCTAATTGCATTGTAAACTATTGTTTCGTCATAAGTCTGAAAATGATATTGCATATCAGGGCGTAGTTAAAGTATTGTGTTCTTACCAAACGTGTTCTGGGTAAAAGGGGCCCGATTTTAAGACAAAAAAAATATGAAAATTTTGTGGTGAAACCTTTAAAAAAGCTTTTTTATATGTCGGGGACAGGTCTGGATGGCCGGTGTGGTGTGGCACATTAGATGAGCTATTTGACATAGTTGTGGACGAGGAGGTAGTTGTGAGCAAGATGAAACACTACGGATGCAATTAACTTGATTTATTCCTTATACAATGAAGCACAAAATAACAGTTCCTGGCACAGAGGTCTGTAAGCTAGGTTATCAAAGTCTCACAATAGTCTTTATTAAAATAACACTGTATTGTTGAGTTATAACGTTTCACTGATTCTAACTTGGTATAGCACAACGAAACGGGACAGTTCCAAGGCAGTAGTGCACTCGACGGTGGCCCAGAGTGAAGTGTCGGTGGGCGTTCGCTGAGTGAACCGCCAAGACTCTGTCTAGCGCGCCAAAACAGGTTCAAGGGGGCGCCACTGTCGCCTTCCGATGGCGCGCCGGCTTCGTTGAGCTACTGTACTCATGACCGTCTCCGACACGGCCATCCTGCGATGACACACGTCCTCGTGTGTTGCTCTGAAACAATCAACAACCAAAACAGTATCCTCTCGGTCACTCCTGACAAACACGTCAAAATGGTAAGACAAAACAAAAACTTCATCTTTCCTTTCGAATCAAATAGTTACTGACACCAAAACTAAAAAAAAACACAAAAATCATTTTGACAACTAAGTGAAAGTTTTTGTTTTATAACCGCAATATTTTAAAAGATACTAATCGAATTATGGTATGGATACCAACCAATTACCAATTGTAACATTACTTATTCTTTCAAGAGTGCAATACGTTTTAAATGAGATTGTACTACAATGTTACTTGTTGTGAAACAAACTAGCTATTTACCACTTCTACATTAGAAAACACATTAGAAACCATGTACCACCATTTAACTTCCTTTTGGCTCGCCTTATTGAATAGCAAAACATTTAAATCAACAAAAATCCATTCGATAAAACAGGTATCTCGATCGCCGAGTCAACTCTATCGACAAGGTAAAATGTCTCAAAGTCACATGTCATGCCCGCCAAAATAATCTGAATTAACAATCGCATCTTGAATCGTGATTTCACTTTACTAGAGACAGCA
Organism: Apotomis turbidana; assembly: GCA_905147355.2. Taxonomy (NCBI): domain Eukaryota; kingdom Metazoa; phylum Arthropoda; class Insecta; order Lepidoptera; family Tortricidae; genus Apotomis; species Apotomis turbidana. The sequence goes on along the minus strand of LR990292.1, from coordinate 15,503,122 downwards.
GTCTCCCGGGGATTCATTACGCAATGAGCCCAATTAACTTCGCAGAATAGAATCGCTATGATTCCCGGGCCACTCCAAGTCAGCCATACATAGAATCGCTATGATTCCCGGGCCACTCCAAGTCAGCCAATTAGTCTCATAGAGACCCGGGCTCAGCCGCATCACCGCCACGCACCGCGCTCTGAACGACCAATGGCCGCAGTTACGACTATGACAGGTGAATACGGGCAGCCAACAAATCACGATGCTCGATCTCTGTTACTAGTGCTTGGACCAGCAGAAGTACCGACAACTTCATTATCATCGCTCGAATAATCTAACTCTAAAGGGACTTGAAATTGAGGCATTTTCTTGATTCGGTCATGAGCGTATTTGTACGTTCGAAAGTCAAATTTATGACAAATGGTCTTGCAATTTACAATACTACATGTCAACATTTCTAATAGGCTCGCTCCAGTAACTCAATTTACTGCACAGTACTAACAATTTTAGCTAGACTGATACATGTCATACATAGTCACTGAATTATCCAACTGTTTGCCATGGAGCTTATTGGAAATCAACTTTTCCATAAGCGATCACTCGGCAAGTGAATCGCAATAAAATGAGAACTCCTCACCAGATTGCCTCATATGGTGTGGTGACGTCACACGTCAACCCTCTTCCCCGTGGTTGAAGGCGCCCTGTCGCTCGCCTTCGCGCAGTTCTTTACGCGATGTCTTGTACCGTGGCAGCCGAAGCAGACGGCTCATGGCTTAGCTGTTAGCTGGTTAGTTCACGAATCTTTTCCTGAAACAAAAACTTCAAGCACAGTATCACAAAGCTCGGTCATTCTAACTTTAAATCCAACAAACTCAACTTCAATTCAATTCATTCAGTTAAATGAATTGTTTCTTTTGTTATCTGAAATAACATGCCATACGAATAATAATAATCCAATAAAAAAAGGGAAACTCAAATCAATCTAGCAAAGTTAGGTAGGTACACTGAAATTATGATTCGTTAATGTGAACAAATAATCTACGACGTAGATGCAAGAAAATATTTAAATCAAATCATTATTTGCACTTTAATAACAAACTTTACTTTGTATGATAACTTTTGAATTACCAAGGCTTTACCGATTATGAAACATTAATGATAAAAATCAAACTTCAATCTCAAATTCTCGTGTCCTAATATTTTCCTAATCCTATTAGTGTATCCAGTTTAAATATTTTAGGCTATAGCGATCACCACAGCTAAAAGTATCATTAGGATAGTTTAAGCAAATCTCCAGCTCACCAGTCCTTACGAAAGTTATAGACGCTAAAATATATACCAGCGAATGTACACCGAGTAAGAAACTATTCGAGACGTAAACAAATTCAATGTATGTATGTATGTAAACACTTTATTGTACACAAAAACAGAAATACATTAAAACAAAAGAAATACATGTACAAAGGCGAACTTATCCCTTTAAGGGATCTCTTCCAGTTAACCTTTGAGTAAATGAGTGCTAAAGACAAATGTAAACGGTAGACAGCCAAAGCAACATGTACAATACGAAGGAGGATAGTTTAACAATAATACTTACACATGAAAATGCAAAAAAACCAAAATAGAGAGAGATAGTCAAACAGTCAATATAATACATAATACGTAATAAATACATATATATATATATATATATATAAATATAAATTCAACAGAAATAGTCATAATTACAACAAAAACAGCAACCTATTATTCGTTTGACAGCCACAATCCCTTCAACTTCCCCTTGAGCGATGCAACGGACTGCGTCTGCCTTAGGGCGGGAGACAACTTGTTCCATAATTTCACGGCGCGCACAGCAAAAGACATATCGTAGACATGCGATCTATGCGGTGGGATCGATAGAGCTAGATTCGCACTAGACCGCAGGCGATGGCCACTACCATCCGCCATGTAAGAGAACTTCTCTGCAAGGTAAGGAGGAGAAGAAGGAATAAAAAGGGCATTATACAGAAGACAAAGAACATGTAAGTCTCTGCGCTGACGGATCGGAAGCCATTTAAGTTGGGCGCGGTATTGAGACACATGATCAAACTTGCGGATACCAAATATGTACCTGATACAGACATTTTGTAGGCGCTCCAGCTTGTCAAGCAGCTCCCCCCGGAGATCCAGGAAAGCAACGTCACCGTAGTCGAGTAGTGGGAGCAAAAGAGAGCGGGCAAGCATGATCTTCGTATGAAGAGGAAGGAAATTCTGCAGACGCCTCAATGAATGAAGGGACGCAAAGAGTTTCCTGCTGATCTCAGAAATATGAGGTGCCCATGACAAAGTTTGATCCATGGTAATGCCTAAATTTTTAACAGTAGAAGAGAAAGGTATAGGAGTACCATCAAAGAAAATAACTGGCTTAGTTTGATCTGAGAGCTTGGAAATAAAATGGGGGCTTCCAACAACAATAGCCTGCGACTTCTTGGCATTCACCATCAAACCAAAGGATGAAGCCCAAGCACGGATTGATTCCAGGTCGGAGTTGATTTGAGAAACCAAGGAGCCAAAATCATCAATGCAGGCCGCCGCGTAAAGCTGCAAATCGTCTGCATAGAGATGGAACGAGGAGGAGAGTGACTTGGTGATTCCGTTAATAAAGATAGAAAAGAGTAATGGAGAGAGTATGCCCCCTTGAGGGACACCAGCAGACAGTTCACACCAGCTAGAAAATCGGTCCTCAACTCGAACCCGCTGTTGCCTCCCAAAGAGGTAATCACGAAACCAGGACAGTGAAGTTGGAGATATATTTAAAGTACTAAGTAAACTGAGAAGGATATCGAAATCAACAGTGTTAAAAGCACTACTGAAATCAAGGAGCACCAATATAGTCACTTTTCTATTTTCTATATTAAGACGAATGTCGTCGGTGATCTTAACCAAAGCTGTGGCTGTGCTATGCCCAGGACGGAAACCGGATTGAAAAGGATTGAACAAGTTATGTCTATTTAAATGTGATGAGAGACGTCGATTTACAAAGGATTCAATGATTTTGGATAAGACAGGAAGAATGGATATAGGACGATACTGTGAAAACGACGACGGGTTAGGTGTTTTAGGGAGAGGAATCACATGGGCGCATTTCCAAATAGAAGGAAACGTCCCAGAGGAGAAAGAAAAATTAATAATATGGGAAAGGATAGGAGCTATAGAATCCGCCACGAGCATAAGCATATCCAAGCTAAGATTATCCTCACCGACGGCTTTTGTTTTAATGGACTTGAGAATGGCTAGGATTTCCTGCGGTGAAATATTATCAAATACAAAAGGAGAAATATCGGGGGGTGGAGTATCGGCAAGAAGAGAAAGTGTCCGGCGCTTGACAGAAACGTCAAGTGCGACTGGAGAAGTGCTGAAGTGTTGATTGATGGCGTCTAAGTCTAGAACATCATCAGAAATTTGTTGGACTTTGCCCACTCCAAGTGATTTTAAAAAATGCCATAATTTAGCTGGAGGACAATCATCAATTGACTTATGTATATACCTACGCCTAGCATCTCTACAAGCCTTATTACACCTGTTACGCAAGCAAACATAAGCAGAATGGTTTTGCTCCGAAGGATCATGCCTAAGTTTGACCCGAGCTCGGTTCCTTTTTGCCATCAACTCCTTGATGTCGGAGGTAAGCCAAGGCGCTGGGTAGTGTTTGACACGTGTAGGCTTTAAGGGTGCGTGTCTATCAAAAGTCGCAAGCAACATGTCGCTAAAAGCCCTCACCTTACCATCAATGTCACCGGACTCCATCAAACCCTCCCAATTTATTTGGCTTACGTCAGAAAGAAGCGCCTGCAGATCAACGTTAGTAAGATTTCGACGCATAATAATTTTATGACGCCGCTTAGGGGGACGAATTTTAAAAGAAGCGTAAATTAAATCATGATTTGAGAAAGCACTCGCATTGAATTGTCCGTGACAAGAAACAAGATCAGGAGAAGAAATGAAAATTAAATCCAAAAGTGAGGGAGGTCCATTATGCGGAAAATGGGTGGGATTGAGAGGCAAAATTTTAAGATTGAGAGAATTCGCGAGAGTATTTAGCTTAATAGAGCGATGGTCATTTTTGACGAGGCAAGTATTGAAGTCACCCATAATGATGATCAAACTGTGGGGAAAGGTTAATTAACGTATTTTCAAGAGTATCAAAATAGTCAACATTACAAGAAGGGCTATAGAAAACTCCAAGGAGAACTTTATTATGGTGTAATGTGACATTCAAAAATAAATATTCAGAAGAGTTGGAATAGACCGTAGGCGACTGCGCAACCACTTGACAAGCCAAATCGCCTCTTATGTATATGGCAACACCGCCCCCTCGAACCACTTTGTCTCCGCCATCATTAAATCCGGTTCTGTCATTCCGGATCAAACGGTAACCGGGCAGAGGGTAAAGAGTAGATGGAAGTGACGGTTTCAACCATGATTCGGAAATCAGAACAGCGTGTATATTTTTGTTGTCGAACGACGCAAGCAAGTCCGAATAATGGGCTGGAACGCTTTCAATTCTACGGAACGATTGGAAAATCATGAAAAGAGGGTAGATTATTATTAACGCAGCCGCCCCTACGACTAGGTACAGTGTATGATTGATGCACCGTCATAGCACAATTTTTAAATGATAAACTTTAATAAGGGTAGGTAAACTGCGTAGTGGTCATATTGATCAACACTAAATTTCTGTAGAAACATTTCGCGTTCGGTCATATTATATCACTACGAAAACAATCGTTAGAAAAACGTGCAATAAGCTTTGTTTCAAATGATTATTAATTTCTATCACACAATATTCAACTTTTACTTGGAGGGTTGCTTTTACCAGTACCCGGTAATACTTTATTAACAAATACCCACTAAACTGAATAAGTGCGACTTAAGTCTACCCCAGAATCTAGCTACACTTTTATTTGTGATCAAAATATCGGAATCTTAGTGAAAAGTTAACGACTGACCTGATGTGTTTTTCAAAATGTGTCGGTGAAGCCATAGTGCCTACGTCCACGCGTCGCTTGTAGTTGACTGTCGCTTCTGGGTCACTTCCACTGGTGCTACGACTGACGATGTGTCCCGCTGTTATTGAAGCAAACAATGAACTTCGATGTAATTTGTTGTTGACTGCTGGCGCTGGTCGCCGAGGTGGTAAGTAGTCCCGATGATTTCTCTTTTATACGAAGTAAACAATCGAATTTTTCATGTCCGTTTCTCTTGCAATGAAAACAATTTAAACAGTGCAATCTTCATTTGTTTTCATACTTGTTAGCTTGAGTTTCAATAACGGAAACGCTTGTAGCTCCTGTTCCTTGATTTTGTGATGTCAGGTTCGTTGTATTTCAAAGAGTAACCACAAACTTTTTTTCTTCCGTTTTATTCGCTTCGTGTTCCATCATTCTTCGTGTTCGCTCATGGGCCGTAGATACCATCCCAACTTCTGATGTCGGGGACAGGTCTGGATGGCCGGTGTGGTGTGGCACATTAGATGAGCTATTTGACATAGTTGTGGACGAGGAGGTAGTTGTGAGCAAGATGAAACACTACGGATGCAATTAACTTGATTTATTCCTTATACAATGAAGCACAAAATAACAGTTCCTGGCACAGAGGTCTGTAAGCTAGGTTATCAAAGTCTCACAATAGTCTTTATTAAAATAACACTGTATTGTTGAGTTATAACGTTTCACTGATTCTAACTTGGTATAGCACAACGAAACGGGACAGTTCCAAGGCAGTAGTGCACTCGACGGTGGCCCAGAGTGAAGTGTCGGTGGGCGTTCGCTGAGTGAACCGCCAAGACTCTGTCTAGCACGCCAAAACAGGTTCAAGGGGGCGCCACTGTCGCCTTCCGATGGCGCGCTGGCTTCGTTGAGCTACTGTACTCATGACCGTCTCCGACATATATAATTGTATATCGTCTAGAATACATAAAAATAAGCGTGTTTTGTTCTATAAACTTTTTTTCTCCGATCAATATTTACCGAGATATAGGGGTTCAAAGTTCAGCCATTTTGGGCTCTGAGACTTGGAAAAATTTCGGAGGCGTGAAATTTATGTCAGTATAATACCTCATTTTTATTAATGTGTCCTATAAAACATGTTAATATAAGCATGTTTTGTTATATAAACTTTCTGGCTCAGATTAATATTTACCGAGATATTGAGGTTTTTAAGGTAAAATGCTTGCTGAAAATAATTATGGTACATGCATGGGTCGAAAACCGAAAACTGCAGGATAGGTTAGGTTTGTTTTGTGACTATGTATAGCGGAGCGTCAAAATTCTTGCTTACATGGTGTAAATAGTCTACTATAGGTACATGCATCAAAATATGTTATGCATTTGAACCCGGTCTCGGTAAAAATATCGATCTGAGAGAAAAAGTTTAAAGAATAAAATATGCTTATTTTAGCGTAATCTACAAGATTCAATCTAATTTAAGCCCGAACCAACGAAAAAACCTTTTGGTCGTAAATTTTCCAAGTCCTAAAACTGACCACCGACCATCTTTCTTTTACAATCCTTTGAAATATTGTTTTTAGAAGTATAAACAAACTTTGCCTTTCCCAAGTTTCCCATAATTCAACCAATGAAAGTACGGCGTTATTAACGCACGCGAGCAATTTTTCCCGTTCCGACCAATCTCTCGTCATCCAGCTACATTGTAGTCATTTCCGGGGTCACTTACCTGTGTTTTGTAATTTGCGTTAAACTATAACCCGTAGGTTCAAGTGTATAAAATTAGTATGAAAAACTGAGAACAAATATTTTATTATTATTTTATCACTCATTTTAGCAAACAGAAGCTGAATATAAAATGTAGGTACAAAAACTGTTTTTTTTTTTCGCGCCAAAAAGCGCGCGTCGCATAGGGATGTCCCACGTTTACTTGATGGGATAGCTGTCGGTCGATATTCGATAGTAAAATGGAAATTTTAACCGCTAAACTCGTAAAGAAACGAAATATCGCTGCCAATAGTGTTAAGTTTTGGGTTTAAAATGTAATAAAAACAGTAATATTATAGTGATATTACGCTAATATCTCCCGCTTTTACCTTCGAATTCCTAAAAAAACGTGTGTGTTAGTTTGACCGATGTCAGTCTGTCCGTATCAAATAAATAAAAACCAGCCAAGTGCGAGTATGACTCGCGCACCGAGGGTTCCATAAAAACGCTTATCCCATCTTAACAGGCCGGGTTAAGTTAAGTTTGCACCTGGTATGTATAGCGCTGGATACAAATGAGGTGCATAGTTAACGCAACCGGGTTCTCCAAATATGATTTTCGAAAAGGATTATATCTTATTATGATTTTAATCACAAATTATGGTTTTCATATTTTTCCCAATACTTGTGGTATAAGACGGTATTACTTGCCAAATTTCTTGGTTATAGGCCAAAACGGAAAGTACCCTATACATTTTGATTCCCTTGTGTCACATATCCGTTTTCTTGCGGCATAAAATCTTTTTTTCGTTAACTAGAAGTTAGATTTTTCGGCAGCTTCAAACCCAAAAACAATCAATGAGGGAACGCTGCCAGCACCATGGCCTATTTAGGGCCTGGCAAAAACGGAACCCTTATAGTTTCATCATGTCTGTCCGTCCGTATATCACAGGCATGTTACTAAAAAACGACAAGAGGAACATTGATGAAATTTGGAGTATAGGTGTCTCGTAGAAGCCGCTACTTAGTTTTGTAGTCAAATAATAAAAATAAAATATTTCTAGTAGTACCAGTTAGTTAACTGAGTAACTGAACGAACGACGAAAACGGTTTCGAATAAGAGCGGTCATTAGGTACGTATATGGGGCACACGCAATTACCAAGAAATTAATCTTTGCACTTTCTAAATTGGACCTGAAAAAAAAACCGACCTCTAGTATGAAAATTTGCGAAAGTCTCAATACAAACTTTCATCCCCTAGTTTAAGGGGTTGGGGGTAAAAGTTCCAAGTTTCAGAATTATTCTATTGTTTGTGTACTAAAAATAGCTTACATACCAAATTTCAGCTTTCTAGGTCATCGGGAAGTACCCGAGAGGTTTTGATACGTCAGTGTATAAGTGCAGTATATACAGCCCGTTACCGGCATTCGGGCATTTATTAAAACTGATAATAATATGATCCATTAGTAATTGTTTGCATGTATTTGCTAATCATAATTATGTAAATTAACTGCACAATTAAATTTCTTAAATCCGCACAATTAATGAAGTGGGTGTACAGCGTAATTGTCGTTACTCATAATCACGCTGTCATTTAACACTCACTTGTCAATTTACTTTACTGAACATTATTGGCAATTAAACTTTTGTTAGAAAGTTAATAAAGCCTGAATTTAAGTTAATTAATTAAATTAAGGTCATGGATACGTTAAAGATCTATGTTACTTTACTCTATTCACCGAAGCTCGTGTGCCTGACTTCTTTGCCGTCATCAGATCCCGAGTGGCATCATTTTGGGGTAGGCTGCGCACCTCTGAGAACACGATTCTTGCCGCAATCAACGACGACATGAACAGCCCAATTTCCAGGTTCTGGCTGTCTCTGCATCGGGATGCGAACCGAAAGTAATTGAAATTTTTATGTCATTGTATTTTTATTTTTATTATTTTTTAAATGTGCAACTATTGCACTACGTACTAATTTTTAATGACTGTTTTATTTGTATTTGTATTTTGTATTTTTATTTTTTGTGTGATATGGGTTTTTTGCCTGCAATAAAAATGAATTATTATATTATTATTATTTTAGTTTTCATTTGAAAAAGAAAACGAGACGGAAGAACATTTTCAATTTGGTAACTTTGGCGTTGCGATGATGACATTTTCATAATACGTAGAAAGAGAAACGTTAATAAAAAATAAGGATTAGTAATGTTGCTTACATTACAATTAATAATTTTACCAATAGGTAGGTACGGCAAATGACCTACTGCCGTAGTGTTTTCTCGTAGAAACTTCTTCCCTAGTGCCACCGCAGACTCAAGTTTCTAACAAAAATCTATTTTTTGGGCTGCACTTCCAATATCATCGAGATATCCCGAAGATATATGGCAGAAGATCCCATTAAGGCGCGCCTGGAAGGGTGTCTGGAATAGTTGTTTCCACGGGGCTTGGGTTTAATTGCTTTTTCAATTAACGCGGACGCGAGGGCGTAATGGATTGGCGGAGAGTAGACGCTACAGAGGCGTCAGAGGTACATCTTACGTTTCATTTGGTTTTTACCTATTTTGTAATGTTAATGTCAAAAGTACTGATTATACCTACGTGGTGTGCCTCACTCCTGGACAAATATGAATACCACATTCGTACCTTGTGAAGATTCGGGAAGAGCAGGCGCTACCGATTTGTTAATTTTAGTCTGTCTGACATACTTTGTATAGTTAGCATCAGTAGTAGCGGTTATATTATTATTTTAATATAGAACAGTCAATAGATGAAAATACTAGAACACGATATCGTGTTGTGTCACGTTCCAACGTGTGACGTTGCGACGTCGTATCGTTGAAGACTACGGCACATAACGGCCTGTCGTTATTAATTCCTTGGTCACTAGGTTTATGTAGGTTTACCTATGTAGGTTGGTTATAATCAATACTAATATTAAGTTTGTTAAGAATTTACGATTTCAACAACCAAGTATTAAAAACTTATCTGGCCTATCAATATTAACTTCGTTGCTGAATATAATTTAAATTGACAAAAATGACGGCACAGAGTATTACCACAGTAGATAAATTATGAATTATCCTGTCGTTTCTCTTCAGATTAATCTTAGGGCAGGCGCCGGCTCTTCGCGTCCATAACTCCATTTGCGATCTGAGGATACACCTGACATCTGCAAAGTCCCCGGTTTGATTCCGTGCACTTACCTAGATCTAGTTAGGAAGACGTAGACGAACGTAGTATAGCATGACAAATTGCGTTTAAACCCTGTGATAGTAGCTCTACAAACATCTTCTGAAATAAACATTTTAATATTTTATTTATTATTTTTTCTTTAATATTGTAGTATTGATACAAAAGATCAAAGTACAAAGAAAAATTTAAATGCGTAACCTGGCGGAAGAGACCGGGATCGAACCCGGTACCTCTGGATTAACGGCCCAACGTGTTAACCTTTCCACCACCCTAACGCCAAATAACCTTTCAAATTGTTCCTTATGCTTTGTGTGTCAATCTTTGAAAAGCTTTACACCTTAGCGACCTCTATGTGAATACGTTAATATTCAGATCTACTATCCGCACTACTTTACAGCAGTGAACGTGTGTTTCGGCAAGTCTATTTGTGACATCGTAGCTCGTAAACGGATAATCCGATTTTTTCACTTTTTCTAGGTGTTTTTAGGTACGAGTCAAGAAAATCAATTTAGACATTTAAAAATCATTCAAGTTATGTCGATTTCCTTTTGTTTCAGCGATTATTTGTGATTCATGAAAAAAACAGACAGAGTTCAATGCCAACTAAAAGTATATAGAGCAATTAAGATAGAATTAACACACACTCACTGTTTTACAGTCTGAAGTAGTTTTTTCACAACTTGAGCCAAAGTTGTCAGAAACTTAGTTACCGTTGCCATAGGTTCGTATACTTGGCTAAAACACCAGCCTGAGTATGTATGTCGCAGTCATCTGGTTGAATCTGCTATTTGATTGAATGACTAGCGCGTTCATTGAATGACAACATTCAATTGAATGACTAGGCCGAACGTTGATTCAACAAGCGTCACTCAACGTCCAACTAGATAGCGGATTGCAACATAGCCCTTTGAACAGAGCAGACGTAAAATCAGTCAGGTGATTGAAATGCTAAATAACGTTCAGTCAAAACGTTGAACGTTATATGAAACAACTTGACGAGTTGTCCTTTATTCATTCAATTGAATGTTGTCATTCAATGAACGCGCTAGTCATTCAATCAAATAGCAGATTCAACCAGATGACTGCGACATGTATCCCGGGTGATCAATCCAAATGGGTGAGTAGGGAAAAGTCAGAAACTATGTATAACAGATAGGGGAATCTGCTCTTAGGAACCTTGGTGTAATTTTTAGATTTAATAAAAACTCCATTTTTTTTATAAATCTCATACATAACCCGTTCAAAACCGCTCTAAATAATATGACAATACCACATGCAATACTTACAGAACTTTAATCAGGTTCAATTCCCGGGTAGGTATTCAAATTGAATAATGCAGTTTCTATTAAATTTCAAATTGACGCCATGGTTCTTAAAAACAGATTTCCCTATTTCTTATAATTTTCGTTTTCTCCCTACTGACATTTGGATTGATCACCTGTATTTATGTATTATTATTAATATACTACAGGTAAAGGGCAACCTTGTCTTCGCAGGATTAAAAGCCATAACACTTTGTTTTCTTCCGCCATAGTGAGGTAAAAAATTCCCATAAACATGGCAATCTCCGTGGAAGTCATTTGGCATTAAGTCCACCATTCTTGTTTTATACAAAATAAGGTACAATTTTATTCATTAAGAAACAAGGTAAATTATTATTTACCGAACCTGCCAAGTTAAGGATGAAAATACCCTAAAGAAAGAGAAATGCTGTCAAAAAAATGAAACCTATGGTTAATTTTCCGGAATGAAAAATTTGGGTTGGATGAGGCAAATTTGGCACAAAATTATGTATTGTCAAAGGCTAGCAAAAGTTAGTACAGATATCTCGGTCTCCAATCATCAGTCTACCTTCACCTCATCAATTAGTTTGTCATGTAATTTGCAAACGGCAACTTTGGAGTAATTCGCTTAACTTTGATGGCCCCAAGTTAGAAACAGCACTTCGTAACTTAACAGTGTACAACAATAAAACAGTAGCAATGATGCTCTTAAACTGATTATATAGTTGAATATAGACGTAAAATGCACATCCTAGAGCATGGCTAATGTGCTAAAGAATTTTAAAAACAAATGATCCAGAAGGTGTTCTAGTAGTGTAGGGTTATGGAATCAAATATTCGATGTGTTGACGTAACGATGTGATAGCTCAGTTGAGAGAAGAAGAAGGAAACGATGGGTCGCTGGTTTCAAATCCTGCTTACATTGCAGTCGATCACATTACATTTTTCTTTCATAAATTAACCTTTGTGTCCGATTTTTATGGTAACCATGAGCTTCACAGGAACTCGTTAATATAGAAAAACTTAAAAAAAATAAGCATGACTGTTTGCCTTGAAATTCAAATAAACTTTAACGAACAGATTTCCTTATGCTAAAATTTCTCGTTACTGATTGTGATTACATTGTTGAAAGCAAATATCATTGTACAGCCGGGGCTGGAATTGGTCCTGCGTTTGTTGTAATTGTTCTTAATACTGCCTCGTCCACCCTTTTTTGCAGATGATTTCTGAATTTGCTTCGGCACTGTCTCTGATTACAATAGGCATTCTCTTCGTAATATGGAGACAGTGCCGAAGCAAATTCAGAAATCATCTGCAAAAAAGGGTGGACGAGGCAGTATTAAGAACAATTACAACAAACGCAGGACCAATTCCAGCCCCGGCTCCATCGCCACGAGTAACGCAGCACCAACAAGCTCAACTCTACCAACAACCTCAACCGCATCAGTAGTGGTGGTCCCAGACGCACCTAGCACCTCTGCGAGGACAAGAGTAACAGTGAAACATACATATATATGTATACATTTTTTTGTGTTTTTGATATAGTATTTTCTAAGGGTGGAGGACTGTAGCACACAGCTGTAACATAACATGTAAACAAACACAGCCCAAAGCATCACGTACACAGACACGACACCTACACGCATACACACACATACAAACCTTCCTTCACCCATATAGGTTTAAGTTTCGTTGAGATTAAATTAGTCCGTGTTGAACACTCGTATCGAGACCTTTTATTTACCGACCTATATACTTACGGTAAACAGTTAAATAGTACCTAGTAACAATTAATGATGTTTTCTGTTTTGTTTCAACTAAATCTGTATACCGTGTGACTTCTGTTGCTAGCCAAGAATTTACACATTTTGTCTTTTATTAAAAACTTCCTCCCGTTCGCGGTAAAACAGTTTTCATGGCGTCTCTAATTAATGTCGCGAAATGTCGCGATATTTGCGTGTTTTGGAACGCACTTAAATAATACATATTGTCTATGGTAAGAATCCAGTTGTTGCTTGCTCAAATTTTCTTTCACTAAAGTTCTTGCGTTTTCAAGAGTAATTTGTGATAAATAAAGTGCTTGGACTCAGTGCGAGAAACTCTATTGTGCAACAGCCGGAGAGATCTGCGAAAGCTAAGTGTTCTAGCCTAAGCCTTTACAATCTTGATTTATTTATTTTCTTCTTAATTATATAGCAACGTGAAGGTACTTTAAAGAATCGCTGACCAGACTTTTCAACATATCTTAGGAATCTCATGATTCTTATATTGGTCTGAATATAATATCACAGAGACCATTATGAACATAACTTTGATTTCTTTATGTAATTATATGCCAGTGTATTGATGATTATAACTTTATGATATTAATGGTAATTTAAGATGATATGCATCAAGAAGGACATGCACACTTTGTGGTGTCCGGGCTTGACTATTTCTCCTTGAGTAGACCAACATTCCGGCCTGCAGGCGGAAGGGGGCCGCGATATGGATGCTGCCCCCATGATTTGCTGGCGGGGCATGCGCTGGGTTGCTGAACCCTAGTATTTTGATTACTGATGGATAGCGCATGCGCCCAGCCGCCTGTAAAGCCTGGGGGGTTGTTTAACTCCTGCGGGGTTGGCGGAAAAGCCTGTAAGCCCTGGGGGTCGTTTGACTTCTGCAGGATTGGCATGAGTTGTTTAACTCTTTGTACTAAATAATGTCGAGCCATCGATTCGTGGCAGTTGTTTAACTCTCGATGCTCATTGGCTAATAAGCCTTCCAATACTTCAATGCTGTGTAGCAGCTTGTACTAACCATAAGTCGTGCACGCATACACGAGAGTCGTGTTGAAAGCCAGCGGGTGGCCTAGTGAACAGGCACCCAGAAAGGAGGATTTGCGTGTAGTGATATAATTCGCTCTTAAGTCGATCCTCCGGTCTACTCGTCGTATGGTACCTTGCGACGGGCTGACGTCGGTTGATGTCAGCCCATGTATGATGATTATGAATATCTAGAAATAAGAGAATAGTGCCCGAACTGATAACCTTGGGTGGATTAATTGACCCAGGATCATCAGACGTTCCTGGATCAGGAACCAAATCAATTAGTTTACATAACACTCATGGTATAACTTCATTGTAATTTTCTATCATGAGTAATCTAATTATGGTTCGTGTAACGAGCAAATTAATAACAATTTATACTTGCTGTCACGAAGTCAACTGTAAGATATTTAATACTACTGATTAACTGGGCATATAGTTTCATTTACAGACTAACGGTATGATAATTGAGTCAACTTAACAGTAAGGATCACATCATTGAAACATACATATAACAGTTCCAATTTAGTAATCTTTATTATATATCATTAACAGTATAGTACCTATCACAGGTGACGGGCTTGAGCACTTAGAGGTTCGACTGTGAGAATCAATGATTTATTTAACCACAGGCGGGGAAGTCGTGGGCGACCGCCATAGTGAAGAGGAGGTACTCGGTGCGGACCCTCTTCGGGCGCGGCGAGTCCGGCATTTAGAATACAACTTTGAAGGTATGGTGAATGACTATTATAGACCTTATTATCATATTGTGTTTATACGGTAGAAAGTGAACAATGTCTTAACATTCATATAAAAGCGAAGCAGATAGAATAGCCTGAGTTACAACTGAACCAGGCCCGGGATACAGTCAGTTCCGCGTTGGCAAGTAGCCTCATTTAAGATGAGGATGAGAAAGCCAAAGCGTATCCGACTGTGCGTTTAAATTTCTGTAAGTAAAGTAGATGCAGAATTAATTCTTGTGTGCGATGATGAACCCCCCAATATGTCACATTATCGCCACAAAATGGTGGCGAGTGTTACTGGGGATCAAAATGGTAGTGTGTACCTGGAATAATAATTTAGCATTGTTCGCTCATACAGATCTAAACAAAGTTAATTAAAACATTCTGTTATTTGATTAAAAGATTATTATTAAAAATAGGAAGGTCTATAGCAGTTAGTCACTATGCAGAAGTTGAAATTTAGATTGTGGACGAATAGGAAAGTGGCGGTATCTGTGGGCAAATAGGAAAACTAAGAGTAAAGCTTCAATGATATAACATTGAAGTAAATGAATATATTTCATTCATAGGTGGTATTTATGTCACATACGTACCACGATAATACCGTACATTTTATGTATTTAATGCTTTCAGATTAGAAGTATTTATATAAGGTCATTATATTACTATTAATGACAAAACACTTCTAATGCATAGACACAAGTGACATCTATGTGAGCATTCACAAACTAAACAAGTGCCACTACTCACGAGTAGATGGCGCGCATTCTTAACTCCATACTTCACTTCGCTTGGAAGCGAGCTGAAATGGTTGACGCCATGATGGTTTGACTATCGGTCGATAGAGGGCGGTGTGAAAATGGTGATATATAGACGTTAACGATAGGTCGTCGGTAATACAGCTATCGGTCAATAGAGGGCGCATTCTATAGAGTATAAATTATATAGTTTCTCGCACTGAAGTTAGTTGATAATTTATTAATAAGAATTAATATTTAAACATTACGAATTTATGTAAATTCGTGACATCATATTACGAATTGGTAAGGGTAAAAGATAATTACACTCTTAAATTATCTTTTAGCGAGAAGCGGAAGTGGAGGAAATAACTTCCGACGTTATCACGCAAAATCAAAATGGCCGAAATCTTTTGACAACTGTCGAACAAAAACAGACGCTGTGTGATCTTGAGAGTGAAAATCAACTGTTTATGTGAAAGAAAGCTGTGAAATGAAAAGTTAAAAGTGAAAAAACAATTGAAAGGTGTTATCAGGTGAGATATCAAGTATTATTCTTGTGGATATCATGAAATTAGAGTGTTTGTGTACACAAAATTTATGGTCATATATTTACAAACAAACTAGCCTCTGATTAGAAAGTTACGGTCTTTCTTATAAGGCTTATTGGAATTCGAATGATAAACAAGAAAAAATTTAACTTGCCTACCAATGTGAGAAGAGTACAAACACAGAATTGTAGTCAAAATTATGTTTGCGAGTAAATTCAATGATACAACAAGATGAAATTCTTTTGCTTCATCTATGAACACTCGCATATTATAGAAAGATAATTTTATATTTCTTTCTATAGGTCGGAATGTCAAAGGAACGCATTAAATAAATAAGAGTTACCGTTGGTGTAGCACTTCGATAAAATACACAAGGAAAGTTGGTATGTACCTTATATATATATATACATAACAATTCGTATAGTTATATTATTAACTACTAAAACGTATACATAAAGAACTGACTTTATGTGGATGAAGGATTGATTTATATGGATAAAGAATTGACATCTAGTTAATAGATAGTCAATAATGTATTGGTATAACGTTTGTGTAGTTACATATGCACATCATATGAAGAATATAACGCTGTTTTGGTGAATCAAGTCTTATGTCACTGTCAACAATTTTCACTTATTAAAAATCAGGTTATGACTACTCTGTTGATAGTTTGATTGGTGATATGACAATAGTTATATGGACATAGTGAGTTCAATTTAAACTTTGATCATGACAAGGAAAAGTGTAGAAAGGGTCCGTCCACTCACTATGTGAGGTGAAGTACAAAAATTAAAATTCTGGTTTGAATTATGATTGTTAAAAAAGGAAGGCATTCTTAGTAGCTTCGGGCATTATACTAAGCAAACAATTTACTAGCGTTACTGTGTGGTACACAGTTATGTGAGCCTGGTATGATTATTACTTCACTGATTAATTATAAAAGTTGAGTGATTATGAAATAACTTATGCATTGGTTAATGCATTTGTGAGTTGACACTGTATGGTTGACGCCTTTGACCACATTTATAAATTAAAATATACAAAGTTATGAGACAATATAGGACCAGTAATATGAGACTTATCAACTCAATTGGTCCAGCAGGCCGTCTAGTGCTTCAGGTGGGTCGCGTCGACAGGTTCAAGAGAGAGAACCGGTGGGTTCATAAAATGAAGTGTTGTGTAGCGACACTTGGCATGACGAATTGTAGAGATACAATTTGGTTGGTCAGCCTGTCGGTGGACTGCGCCGGTCGACTGAGGCGGGCCGAATAGTTTAGACAGAACTTATTTGAATTAATGTGCTGTTATGTAATTGTTATTCATTGAACAATATTAATGAAATGAAATACACTCAATTGAGTGGGCGGGTTCCTATTATTTCTTTACTTTTCCATGAGAAAGCTTCAAAAGGCAACATTTTCTGAAACAGAACAGAAATTTAAATTTATTGTATGATCATGTTGTGATGAAAGATTAAGATTTATTTGATACTGAATTATAAAGTGTGTCGGTGGTATGACATACTTAGTAAATAACATAGTTTACTCAACGTGGAAATTTATAATTAAAATTTAATGGACAGTTTTAGTGAATGTTAGTATGATTACTGACAGTCAATAAACTGGTTGTATGATGACTTGATGAAGTTAGTGGACTGTAAAAGCAAAGTGATTGCTATTTATTTCAATGATTGTTATCATTGATAATTTCAGATTCACGTGTGAGTTAACTATCATTATGGACGAAATATATCGATTAAATAAAATTGTGTCAAATATCAAAGAGCTGCTAGCCAACAGCTCTCGTGATTTGTACCATAGACTCAACGCACGTCTATGGTCTGATGATGACGTTGATCAAGCAAAAATTACTTCTTCTAAATTACAAGCAGTACTTACCAGATTTAACAATGACTTGTATCAGTACTTCAACTCCTCGACGAATCCCAATGCGGATGAAATTTCTATGTTGACAACGGAACAGCTGAATGGTGAAGAAGTGTTAGCAGAATTAAATGCACGAATCCAAGTTAAGAAAGATAAGGCTATTACTTCAAGCTCCAGTCAATCGAACGTACATAGAGGAAAATTACCAGATTTAAATCTGCCTATATTCTCCGGAGATGTACTTCAGTGGAACCAGTTTTGGGATCAATTTAGCTCAAACATTGATCAGAGAGATCTAAGAGATGTTGATAAATTACTTTATTTGAAAGCATCGTTGAAAGGTGAAGCTAAAACCATATTAGATGGATTAGAAACTACGAATATTAATTATAAGATAGCTTTGGATATCTTAACCAACAGATATGGCAAGACTACTCAAATTGTTGACGCACATTATTCAACACTTTATAAACTAAAGAGGGCAGAAAAACCAGAAGAGTGTCGGAGAACGCTTGATGATATTGAGAGACATCTCAGAGTTTTGAATACTCTTGGGGAGAACACAGATCAGAACCATCTGCGGTTCATGATTATGGAGAAATTTCCTGAAGATATTATATATGAGTTGAAACTCAAGTTGAATAACAACACTATAGAAGAAATAAGAAAGCAGCTTCATGTAATCTTGTGTGCTCGAGAAGATGCAAGAGGAACTTTTGAAAAGGGTAACAAAGAAAACATCAGTTACACAACTGAAACTCTTCATGTGAAAGCAAAGGTCAAAAGGGAGTTGAGAACAAGGAAACCTAATAAAATGAATGATGCTAGAAGACAATTGAAACCTAACAATATGAGTGATACAAATAGACAATGGAAACCTAACAATATGAGTGATACAAATAGACAATGGAAACCTAACAATATGAGTGATACAACTAGACAATGGAAACCGAATATTACAGCATTTAATAAAGTCAACAATCTTAAAAGAAATTTTAATACCAGAGAAAACAGAGATCAACCTAGATTTAGTCCAAAGAGAAATAAGCCATCCTGTTCATTCTGTAATGGAGAACATTACAGCGATTCCTGTAACAAATTTAAAACAATAAGGGAAAGGAAACAAATGTTAAGGAACAAATGTTACATTTGTCTTCGAGGCGGACATTATCTCAACACCTGTCCCAAGAAGGATAAACCTTGTTATCACTGCAAAAGCAGAGGTTTGCATAACCAAGCGTTATGCCCAAACAAGACATTTAGAAAACACGAGTCTACTAATACGATGCACGTACATGACAAAGGATCGACGGTGTTACAGACAGCCATAGTTAATTTAAAAGGACCTGACCACTCGACGTTGAAGTGTCGGGTATTGCTGGACTCTGGTAGTCAAAGAAGCTATATCACTCAAGAAGTGACCAAGAAATTAAACCTACCAACGTTGGAAGAACATCATCTTATGGTATTCACATTCGGGTCAGAAAAACCTCAAGAAATAAAGAGTTCTTTGATGAAACTTGACATACAAACAAGAACGAATAAACATAAAACTATCTACGCTAATGTTGTACCGAACATCACACAAGGAATTTCATCACACAACAAAGAACTGGCCGAATGGAATAATAAGAACGTTACACTAGCTGACGATGGATCTCTCTCAGACAGAATAGACATACTAATAGGAAACGACTATTATCATTCACTAATGTCAACAGAAAAGATAAAATTGCAGGAAAACTTATACTTAGTAAATTCAGAACTGGGTTGGATACTTTCGGGACAAACAAAGGAGAAACCTATGCTAGAGTCGTCAGTACTCACGTATTTTCAAGCTTCATACGAGACCAAATTGTCAGAGCCAGACTTACCCTTGGACACAGGAAACGTCAAGGTCTTGTGGGACTTGGAATCCATCGGGATCACTGACTCTCCAAAGGCTAACCGAGAAGAAGAAGCCATCAAACATTTTAATGAAAATACCGAGTTAATTGAAGGAAGATACTATGTTAGCTGGCCTTGGAAAACATACCCACCAGAATTACCAACCAATTTTGGGCTAGCATATGGTCGTTTAGTAGGACTGCTGAAACGGCTAGATACAGACGCTTTGAACTCTTACAACAAAACATTAGAAGACCAACTAAAAAGAGGAATTATAGAGATAGTACCGGATAACAACAAGGAGAATGGACCTGTTCATTACTTACCTCACCATGGTGTCATCGTAACAGGGAAACCTCTTCGTATAGTGTACGATGCTTCTGCAAGAACCAAGGATACAAAGAGTCTCAATGAATGTTTGTACTGCGGTCCAATGATGCTTGAGGATCTAACAGGATTGCTGATAAAATTTAGATGTTATTCTGTGGGTCTAACAGCTGATGTGGAAAAGGCTTTCCTGCAAATAGGACTGAAAGATAAAGATAGAGACGTTACCAGATTCCTATGGCTAAAGGACATCAATAAACCTATCAATGAGGAGAATCTTCTACATTATAGATTTAAACGTGTTCCTTTTGGAATTATTTCAAGCCCGTTTTTACTGAACGCTACGATAAAACATCATCTACAAAATACAAATGGAAAATATTGTAAACAATTAGCAAATGATATATATGTAGATAATGTGCTTACTGGATCGGATACTGCATCAGAAGCTATAAATCTTTACAAAGAAGGCAAGGAAATATTCTCACAAATTTCGATGAATTTACGCGAATGGAGTTCCAATTCTCCAGAATTCATGAAACAAATACCTGACGCAGCAGAAGAAACGACGGTAAAAACATTGGGCTTAAATTGGATTTTAAGCAACGATATGCTTCATTTAAGGGCTAAAGTCAATAGAGACAACGAACACACAAAAAGAGGGATTTTGAGAACCATAGCATCCGTGTACGACCCATGTGGTTTTAGTGCCCCAACTTTGCTATCAGCTAAGTTGCTGCTCCAACAGCTGTGGAAGATTAAAGCTAAGTGGGACACTGTACTGTCAGAGGACTTACTCCAAAATTGGAAAACTATTCTAGACGAAATGAAGCAAATTGAAAGTATATGTTTACCTAGAAACATCACTATACCTGATGAGAAAATTGCTCAATTGCATTGCTTCACGGATTCTTCATCGATAGCTTATGCTGCGGTAATTTATTTAGTACAAAAGGACAAAGTCAATTTTATAATAGGTAAATCACGATTAGTACCTATTAAAGACCAAGAAAATCTGAAGATTCCACGCTTAGAACTATTGGGAGTACTTATCGGAAGCCGACTTATCAGATATGTTCGCAAATTCCTACCCTTGAATATAACACACATAACTTTATGGACTGATAGTAAGATAGTCATAGACTGGTATAACTCAGATAAATTGCTTGAACCATTCGTGTCCAGAAGAATAGAAGAAATAAAACAGAATAAAGATTTAAACATTAAATACGTTCCGTCTCAATTAAATCCAGCAGACGTTGCTACACGTCCTGCCGCGTCAGAGGACGAGAAGAACACATGGTTATATGGTCCTGAATTTCTCCGAAAAGACCAAAGCAAATGGCCTTCGGACCTACCTAGTTCAGTTTCTTTTCTGTCGCGGGAGGGTCTGTTGGACACAGAAGAACAATCACAAATAGAGACACCAAGTAGAACATTTGAAACAAATATCTCAGATTCACACATGAAAGAAATAAAAGAACTACAAAAGATATCATTTCCAGAAGAATGTAAAGGAAAATTAACTTCGTTATCTCGGAACTTAGGATTATTCATGGACAACGAAGGAATACTGAGGTGTGATGGTCGAATCACACATTCAGATTTATCATACGACGCGAAACATCCAATATTGATTCCAAAAAACAGTGAATTCACCGATAAAGTAATTAAAGATATTCATGAGAAAAATCTTCACGTAGGAGTGCCTCATACTCTGAGCCTCATACGCCAAAAGTATTGGATTCCTCAAGGGAGGACGCGAGTTCAAAAAATATTAAGCAGATGTGCAAAATGTGTAAAACATGGAGGAGGTCCTTACACATTACCAAAGACACCAGCATTGCCAGCCGAAAGAGTAAATTATACAACATCATTCAACTATGTAGGAGTCGATTATTTCGGCCCAATGTACATTAAATCGGAAAACGGATCGAAGAAACGCTGGATTTGTTTGTTCACATGCCTGGTAATTAGAGCGATACATTTGGAAGTGGTTGAAGACTTAACCACAGACAAATGCTTAATGGCATTCAGACGCTTTATAGCTACAAGAGGAAAACCCACACTTATATTAACTGACAATGCTCCGCAATTCAGACTGTTAGCTGAAGTTATGACAGAAGAAGGAACATTAACAGAGAAGATAAAATGGAAATTCATTCCTCAGCTCGCTCCGTGGCACGGGGGAGCATATGAAAGACTTGTAGCGGTTGTAAAGCACTGCTTAAAGAGAACACTTGAAAAACACATGCTTGAAGATAATCAACTGTCAACAATTATCAAAGAAGTAGAAGCGGTAGTAAATACAAGACCACTCACATACGTGGGATCCGGTGTTGACCATATTTTAAAACCTGCCGATTTTCTCACTCCAGGAAGATGTTTGAATGTTCAAGTGCTCACTGAACAACTACCGATCTCAGGATCTATCATTAAACAACAACTCATCGAAGGATGGAAACGTGGAAATACGGTTATGGAAGAATATAGGGATATGTTCATCCATCGGTATCTACTGAGCCTGAGAGAAAGGTATGGGAACTCGCCTAAGCAAGTTAGGGTGAGAGCCCATAGTACTCCTCAGATTGGAGATATAGTACAAATAAAAGGAGAATCGAGGAATCGAGAAGGCTGGAAAGCTGGAAGGATTGTTGAAGTAATGAAAGGTACAGACGGTTTATGTAGAGTGGCTCGTGTGAAAGTAGGTGACAATATCTTCACACGATCTATTGCTCATTTGTACCCGCTGGAAGCGGAGGATGATGCATTTCATGATGACATGACAGGAACGCATGAGCAAAACATGCAAGAAAACACACACATAGAAAACGAACATCTACTTCGTGTACCATTGATGGAATTAAGCGGTATGGATGTTGATCCAGAGCCAAGAAACATAGAAATTAACAACCAAGACATACATGACTCAACCAACAACACGAGAGAGAAGCTAAAGAATACAAGTATGATTGATGAATTAGAAATGACACAAGAACAGAATACTGAGGGTTCTGATAACGAGACGCCAAGTATCAATGATATAGATAATACAATGACACAAGAGAAACAACGTAGAGCTGCTGCAGTCCAGGCATTGGAGAAAATCCAGAAGTGGACTAGAGACCTGATGACTACCATAAATTAAAACTTTCGCGAGGCGGGAGTGTCGCGAAATGTCGCGATATTTGCGTGTTTTGGAACGCACTTAAATAATACATATTGTCTATGGTAAGAATCCAGTTGTTGCTTGCTCAAATTTTCTTTCACTAAAGTTCTTGCGTTTTCAAGAGTAATTTGTGATAAATAAAGTGCTTGGACTCAGTGCGAGAAACTCTATTGTGCAACAGCCGGAGAGATCTGCGAAAGCTAAGTGTTCTAGCCTAAGCCTTTACAATCTTGATTTATTTATTTTCTTCTTAATTATATAGCAACGTGAAGGTACTTTAAAGAATCGCTGACCAGACTTTTCAACATATCTTAGGAATCTCATGATTCTTATATTGGTCTGAATATAATATCACAGAGACCATTATGAACATAACTTTGATTTCTTTATGTAATTATATGCCAGTGTATTGATGATTATAACTTTATGATATTAATGGTAATTTAAGATGATATGCATCAAGAAGGACATGCACACTTTGTGGTGTCCGGGCTTGACTATTTCTCCTTGAGTAGACCAACATTCCGGCCTGCAGGCGGAAGGGGGCCGCGATATGGATGCTGCCCCCATGATTTGCTGGCGGGGCATGCGCTGGGTTGCTGAACCCTAGTATTTTGATTACTGATGGATAGCGCATGCGCCCAGCCGCCTGTAAAGCCTGGGGGGTTGTTTAACTCCTGCGGGGTTGGCGGAAAAGCCTGTAAGCCCTGGGGGTCGTTTGACTTCTGCAGGATTGGCATGAGTTGTTTAACTCTTTGTACTAAATAATGTCGAGCCATCGATTCGTGGCAGTTGTTTAACTCTCGATGCTCATTGGCTAATAAGCCTTCCAATACTTCAATGCTGTGTAGCAGCTTGTACTAACCATAAGTCGTGCACGCATACACGAGAGTCGTGTTGAAAGCCAGCGGGTGGCCTAGTGAACAGGCACCCAGAAAGGAGGATTTGCGTGTAGTGATATAATTCGCTCTTAAGTCGATCCTCCGGTCTACTCGTCGTATGGTACCTTGCGACGGGCTGACGTCGGTTGATGTCAGCCCATGTATGATGATTATGAATATCTAGAAATAAGAGAATAGTGCCCGAACTGATAACCTTGGGTGGATTAATTGACCCAGGATCATCAGACGTTCCTGGATCAGGAACCAAATCAATTAGTTTACATAACACTCATGGTATAACTTCATTGTAATTTTCTATCATGAGTAATCTAATTATGGTTCGTGTAACGAGCAAATTAATAACAATTTATACTTGCTGTCACGAAGTCAACTGTAAGATATTTAATACTACTGATTAACTGGGCATATAGTTTCATTTACAGACTAACGGTATGATAATTGAGTCAACTTAACAGTAAGGATCACATCATTGAAACATACATATAACAGTTCCAATTTAGTAATCTTTATTATATATCATTAACAGTATAGTACCTATCACAGGTGACGGGCTTGAGCACTTAGAGGTTCGACTGTGAGAATCAATGATTTATTTAACCACAGGCGGGGAAGTCGTGGGCGACCGCCATAGTGAAGAGGAGGTACTCGGTGCGGACCCTCTTCGGGCGCGGCGAGTCCGGCATTTAGAATACAACTTTGAAGGTATGGTGAATGACTATTATAGACCTTATTATCATATTGTGTTTATACGGTAGAAAGTGAACAATGTCTTAACATTCATATAAAAGCGAAGCAGATAGAATAGCCTGAGTTACAACTGAACCAGGCCCGGGATACAGTCAGTTCCGCGTTGGCAAGTAGCCTCATTTAAGATGAGGATGAGAAAGCCAAAGCGTATCCGACTGTGCGTTTAAATTTCTGTAAGTAAAGTAGATGCAGAATTAATTCTTGTGTGCGATGATGAACCCCCCAATATGTCACATTATCGCCACAATTAATATAAATATTTCGATCTGCGACTAAACTAATGTTCATGCGACTTTTGGGCCGAGGAAAGAAAAAGTTCAGTGCGGGTAATAGACGTAATAGTACATTACTGCAGAGGCAGGGAAAAGTCAGTTCGTGGATGAGTATAATACGAATCTGCGAACTGACATTCCCGCCGAGGCCTGTGTACCTACTGTATACCTAGTGCTTTTCTCCAAATATGCTTGGAAATAATCACCAATCTACATTTTCAATTTAATACATCGGTGCCGTAAAGATCATTTGGTACTTATTTTTTTTTAGGAATAGGAATACAATTTCGGGTCCGAATCATATGTTTGATTTAAAACAAAATAATTATGGTCATGACAATTAAAATTATATAAAAAATATGGACGTAATTATAAATTTCGGTTAAATCAACAACTTCTAAATGCACGATTTTTGTTTTGAGAAACCATACCATATTTTATAATTCGGAGATTCCAAATAACTTTTATATTGATTTGGACCATTGACGTAATAATTACATGGACACACAATCAGACGGAAAAAATGGCACCCTCCCAACTAATGCAAAATCACAAATCGCATTAGTTGGGCGATCAGTCTCGTTTAGACCATGACACGTGACGGGTCTCAAAAGTGACTTAATTTTCAGTGAAAAATTACAGAAATAACAACTATAAAATAAAGGAACAGGGCGGAATATTCTTTTTTACTTGAGTTCTATTGATTAATTAACGAATCCTATGTGAAATCATAGCAATTTTTGTATAAGAATTATTAACTTTGTCCCTACAAAATGCACCTCATCACAGAACAAAAATCGAAGGAGTCGCTATAGTTTTATATTTTATTAATAAATTAAGGAGTGCAATAAATAATTATCCTATTTTTTTTATTCAAGATTCCCATTCTCAACAACGTAAAAATGGAGATCACATTTAGCAAGAGACAAACGCGAAGAATAATTGAAGCCAAATAATTCGTCTCTCGTGTGTTCGGCATAATCATGTTTTTTTTTATGTTAATCAACAGAAGCGTAAAATGATAAAATTCATAAATTACTAAAAAATAACTCTGTTGTTATTGTTTTATTTTGTCACAGAGTCTAGACACTGTCAGTTTAAACCTTTGAACGCCAAGAACACATAAAGGCGACGGCGACGTGTGCTGCCGTGCATACCTACCACGCCACCGACAAATAAGATCAAACTTTAAAGGGTTAATAATGTCAATATTTTGCACTTGTCTTACTCTCATTTTACATAATGGAACAAGGAGAAATAATGACATTATTACTGATCCCTTCTATCGGAAACTTTTTATGCAGTTGTTAAATAAAAACGTAACTAAATTTGTTATTAACAATTTACAATAAAAACGTAACTAAATTAGTTATTAACAATTTACGAGTTTATTTAGTTCAAACATAAAATATATTTTAATACCTAAATAAAATAATAGTGAAAATATTTTTAGTATGTAAAAATATTAAAATCTGATCCATTCGTGCCATGTTCCAAGTTTGACAAGAGACTTCAGTCAGAATACGCTAAAAAAGTTAATTTATACGTAAAATATTTGTGGTAATAAGTAATTAAGTCAATTTGACACTTAAACGTTTAAACAAAGAGTTATTTTGTACGAAGTCAATATGTTGCTGCAAATTATAAATAAGCGTTATTAGCATCTACTTGAACATGACAACGGTGCCACTTTATTTGACACTTTTGTTCGGGTCTGTGGCTCTATAATAAATAATACCTCAATGATTTGGACACAATCATTTCTGTTTTATTTTAAAATCATACTCATCCATGAACTGACTTCTCCCTGCCTCTGCAGTAATGTACTATTAAACGTGTTTTTTTTTTGATGGCGGCTAATTCAGTATATTATAATGTTACATTGCTGTGCAATGTGCAATATAAGAGTACCTACCTACTTACAGTCCGACCAAAAAGAGTAGAAATTAAAAAGTGGCAATACTGTAGTTTCGTTCCTTTCTAATAAATCTAAGAAAACACTACAGTATTGCCACTTTTTATTAGGGTCCCGTAGCCACTCAATTGCTTCGAATTTTGAGTTGGACTCTATTTATATAATAAAATAAGAGCGGTGACAGGTAGCCGTAGTTACCAAAAGCAATCTAGTGGGTAGTTAACTAGGAACCCTTATAGTTTCGCCATGTCCGTCTGTCAGTCTGTCCGTCCGCGGCCTAGCTCTGTGATCATAGTACTAGAAAGCTGAAATTTGGTATGAGTATGTGTATGTATCACGGCGACAAAACGCTAAAAAATATTTTTTTTCGGGTACCTCCCGTACACCTAAAGTGGGGGTGTTTTTAGGGTTCCGTACCTCAAAAGGAAAAAACGGAACCCTTATAGGATCACTTTGTTGTCCGTCTGTCCGTCCGTCCGTCTGTCAAGACCCTTTTTCTCAGGAACGCGTGGAGGTATGAAGCTGAAATTTATATCAATTACTCAGGTCTACTGTCCCTTGAAGCTGTGAAAAAATCAAACTTCTAAGCCAACGCAATCAAAAGATACAGCCGTTTATGCCGCAAATTTTCGACACTTGCAAGGGAATCAAAACCTACAGGGTGCTTCCCGTGAACTCAGAATCTTGAAATTTGGTACGAAGCAACGTCTTATAGCATAGATAAAGGAATAATTACGAAAACCATAATTTTTTTTTTAATACCTAACTTTGCACCTAATTTATATGGGGCGCTATACATACCAGGTGCAAACTTAACTTAACCACTTAGGGATGGAAAGTGTTTGTACGGAACCCTCGGTGCGCGAGTCCGACTCGCACTTGGCCGGTTTTTTTTTTCGTTCCTTCACTAGTGTGTGGGGTCTTTTAAAAATAATAGGGTCTTCAAATATCATTTTTTGTAAAGTCAGCAGTTTTGTAAATATTCGCTCCAGAAATCTCTCAAAAATGTCACCTTTACTGAGACTTCGCTGTCCGTCCGTCCGTCCGTCCGTCTGTCACCAGGCTGTATCTCAAGAACGGTGATAGCTAGACAGTCGAAATTTTCACAGATGGTGTATTTCTATTGCCGCTATAACAACAAATATTAAAAATAAAATAAAATAAATATTTAAGGGGGGCTCCCATACAACAAACTTGTTTTATGGTACGGAACCCTTAATGCGCGAGTCGGACTCGCACTTGCCCAATTTTTATTTTTTCTACTCTTTTTGGTCGGACTGTATACGTATATATTGCATATCTTTCGAATCGTGCATAAACAATAAACTAAATAAGTAACAAGTATATTTTACTCGTAAAGGATGAGTGAAAAACTTAGTATAGGTATTAAGTACCTACGGTAAAAGAAACTGAAACGCATAGATTAGATTAGATTATATTTATTTCACACATATAGGGATACATTATAAATTACACATAGTCAATTTACACGAATCTACTCGGTGATCGTCAACATAATAAACAGATTAAACAAATTCAGCAAGTCATAATTCATTAGATAATAAGAACATAGGTACCTTTTCAAGCTTTATTATAATTATGACTTATGACAATAGCGAAAAGGGCAAACTTCTTGTCTTTACATTGCTGCTTTAAAGGATAATACATGTAGTTAAGCATAAATAGTAATTTTCTCGAACATGCAATGAAAATATATAATAACCTACTAACTGCGCCCCGCGGTGTTAACTACTCATCCCACGGGGTTTTTTTCGGGATGAAAAGTATCTTATGTGTTAATGCAGGGTGTCAGCTACCTTCAAGCAAAAATTTATCAAAATTGGTACTATATAAAAACTAGCTTATACGATAACAATATTATGCTGCACGACGATTTGCTGAAAGGAAAAAGTATGGGCATTCAGTATATGCTCTTCTGAGACAATTCTCTGGCAAACAATATTAACGTGTTGCTGAGCGCATCGTGGTAGGGACTTAATCCTATGCGGTGTTTGGCGCCTGCTCAACTTCGCAACGATCATAACATGGAACCGCCTATAATGAAGCCAAAAAACGAGAAAGTGGTTTAGCACATAGACCAGAATTACTAGTGCGTAAGGCAATTGGGAGGAAATAATTACCTATAATTATTTATTTCCAAGTGCCTTACAGGCGGTTTCATGTTATGATCGTTGGGAAGGTGAGCAGGCGGCAAACAGCGAGTAGAATTAAGTCCCTACCTCGATGCGTTCAGCAACACGGTATTGTTTACCGGAGAAAGGTCTCAGAAGAGCGTACTGAATGCCCATATTTTTTCTTTTAGCAAATCGTCTTTCAGCATATTGTTATCGTATAAGCTAGTTTTTATATAGTCGGTTACTTTCTGGATGTCAGCGTTGGTCAGTTTAAAGAGCGCGGCTATTGCGACTTTGTCGTAGTCCTCGGATTCTTTGAGTTGGATTTCGAGCTTGATATGTTGTTGGTCAGAAGGGTTGATGATTTCTTCGATTTGGAAGCGATTGGGCCCAGCCCCGAGCATAAGCGCGCATCGAAAGTGTAACTGTTTGCCCAGGATGCCGTTGAGCGATCTAAGAAGAGCGCGGCTATTGCGACTTTGTCGTAGTCCTCGGATTCTTTGAGTTGGATTTCGAGCTTGATATGTTGTTGACCAACAAAAAAAATGGCAACGACAAACAATTACAAACACTTACACGCTCGATGCGCACTTATGCTCGGGGCTGGGCCCAATCGCGCATCGAAAGTGTAATTGTTTGCCCAGGATGCCGTTGAACCAGTTGGTGTTTCTTTCTAGCGATCTAAGAAGAGCGCGGCTATCGCGACTTTGTCGTAGTCCTCGGATTCTTTGAGTTGGATTTCGAGCTTGATATGTTGTTGGTCAGAAGGGTAGATGATTTCTTCGATTTGGAAGCGATTGGGCCCAGCCCCGAGCATAAGCGCGCATCGAAAGTGTAACTGTTTGCCCAGGATGCCGTTGAGCGATCTAAGAAGAGCGCGGCTATTGCGACTTTGTCGTAGTCCTCGGATTCTTTGAGTTGGATTTCGAGCTTGATATGTTGTTGACCAACAAAAAAAATGGCAACGACAAACAATTACAAACACTTACACGCTCGATGCGCACTTATGCTCGGGGCTGGGCCCAATCGCTTCAAAATCGAAGAAATCATCTAGCCTTCTGACCAGAAGGGTAGATGATTTCTTCGATTTGGAAGCGATTGGGCCCAGCCCCGAGCATAAGCGCGCATCGAAAGTGTAATTGTTTGCCCAGGATGCCGTTGAACCAGTTGGTGTTTCTTTCTAGCGATCTAAGAAGAGCGCGGCTATCGCGACTTTGTCGTAGTCCTCGGATTCTTTGAGTTGGATTTCGAGCTTGATATGTTGTTGGTCAGAAGGGTAGATGATTTCTTCGATTTGGAAGCGATTGGGCCCAGCCCCGAGCATAAGCGCGCATCGAAAGTGTAACTGTTTGCCCAGGATGCCGTTGAACCAGTTGGTGTTTCTTTCTAGCGATCTAAGAAGAGCGCGGCTATTGCGACTTTGTCGTAGTCCTCGGATTCTTTGAGTTGGATTTCGAGCTTGATATGTTGTTGACCAACAAAAAAAATGGCAACGACAAACAATTGCAAACACTTACACGTTCGATGCGCACTTATGGTCGGGGCTGGGCCCAATCGCTTCAAAATCGAAGAAATCATCTAGCCTTCTGACCAGAAGGGTAGATGATTTCTTCGATTTGGAAGCGATTGGGCCCAGCCCCGAGCATAAGCGCGCATCGAAAGTGTAATTGTTTGCCCAGGATGCCGTTGAACCAGTTGGTGTTTCTTTCTAGCGATCTAAGAAGAGCGCGGCTATCGCGACTTTGTCGTAGTCCTCGGATTCTTTGAGTTGGATTTCGAGCTTGATATGTTGTTGGTCAGAAGGGTAGATGATTTCTTCGATTTGGAAGCGATTGGGCCCAGCCCCGAGCATAAGCGCGCATCGAAAGTGTAACTGTTTGCCCAGGATGCCGTTGAACCAGTTGGTGTTTCTTTCTAGCGATCTAAGACGAGCGCGGCTATTGCGACTTTGTCGTAGTCCTCGGATTCTTTGAGTTGGATTTCGAGCTTGATATGTTGTTGACCAACAAAAAAAATGGCAACGACAAACAATTGCAAACACTTACACGTTCGATGCGCACTTATGGTCGGGGCTGGGCCCAATCGCTTCAAAATCGAAGAAATCATCTAGCCTTCTGACCAGAAGGGTAGATGATTTCTTCGATTTGGAAGCGATTGGGCCCAGCCCCGAGCATAAGCGCGCATCGAAAGTGTAATTGTTTGCCCAGGATGCCGTTGAACCAGTTGGTGTTTCTTTCTAGCGATCTAAGAAGAGAGTTAATAAACTCATTGGCGTCTTTCTGTCGCCTGGATGAAGTTATGGCCGCTAAAGCCACATCGGGCAGGTTGTCTTCTCTGGTAGATTTATTTGTATAATTTGTAGTGTCACTGCTGTCGCTTGGCTCCCTGATGCGCTTCTTCAGGACTTTACCTTGACCATGGACATGATCTATGGATGATGATACTTATTCACGACAAATTTTGAATTCTTCACTCGTGCGAACGGAATGATAAGCAGATGACAATTCGATGTTTTGATGTTTTACTTGCTTATAATTTGTCACTTGCCATTTCCGGCATAATTATTATTTTATTGTAAGAAGGTAAGGTCCGATGGCCGTCTTTACCGAAGTTTGTGAAGCATCATTCAATTTAATGATTAAAATAATTTGATTGAAACGTACTTATGTACACCTCTTGCGATACTGCAACATGTAATGCCATCTCATCAGGTGTAGGTTACCTGCTTGTACCAATACCAATATCTTACGAATACCTATCTAGTTAGGTAGATAAAAGACTTAAATTTCATTTGTGTTGTAATAATGACTTCTTGTTTAATTGTTCCGATTGCCACCACTCACCAGTATTAAAACGCATTTGAGCACCATTTTCTTTTGATCTTCAAGAAAAGTAGGCCAGAACTATGCTCCGGCTTGTCTAAGCATTAGTTTGACGCCACGCCACGTGATAGGGCTTGGTCACAAATCACGTGAGGTTTTTTCGGCTACTTTTTGACCCCCCTGGTGATATTTGGTGAGGTTCTTTGCTAACATATACTAATTTGTCCCAATATTTACTCGTACTTCCAAGCAAATTACTTACATCACACGTCCATCGTGTATATATATGGATCATTAAAACACGACCAGGTACCGACTCTGATTATTACAATATATATTATAGAATGATGTGGCTATAGTGGATGATCCTGGATTTGAATCCCAGCAAGGGCATTTATTTGTGTCATGAGCACAGATATCTGTTCCTGTACTTATAATTATCCTATTTATTTGAATGCGTACCTGGTCTGTGAATCATTTGCGGGGCTCGGACTTGTGGAGATAGTTCCTCGGACTTGTGGAGATAGTTCCTCATGATCCAAGTTAGTGCACTGCTAATCACATAGCATCACCGGTCTTGCTCGCGTTGTATTGAACGGAAAGAGCTCAGAACTTTTTGCCGCGCGACAGACAAGGTGAATAAAGTAAGCACTAGGTATTGAGAAGTATGCTCATTAACTTTCGGCTAAATGAAACAAGATTGTGAGTTATGAACACATTGCTTTATTGAAACTATAACTGTTTTTTTTATTATCTTTGCATCCTCATTTCCCACTGGCTGTGACGTATCAGGTTCATTTAAAATTGTAGATGAAATGGATGTTTGAACACTGGCAGTCTGGGCTTCAATTTTGGGCGGACGTGCATCGTTTTCGAGTACATAAAATTTTTCAAATCTTCCTCCAACTGTAAGAAATGGATGGATAATTAATACCGATTGAAAAAAATAACTATAAGTATATAATACTATTAATATAGTACTGTGATTAAGTAATTTACTACTCACATTTAGATGATCTTCACAAATAAACAATCCATAGTTGGGCACATAATCCCATCAACCCGCACGACACTATTCTTTTTTATTTCACAGAGGAACAGTAAAAAATTACTTTTTCGGGCATGTAGTACTATTATTTCCACAGTTTTTCATAAAACAATACTTCGTTTTAACGAAAGACATTTCGTTGAACTTACGATGACATATTTTAAATTGAACGGGCATGACAACGTCAATTAAATACCATAGATATTCCATTGATGCGTTCACGTTCAATGTTAAGGCTGTCACACGCGACGCATTTTTGTAATTATTAATCTAAGTAGAATATAGAAGTTGTATTTACTTCCTAGGCGTTATTTGTCAAGCATACATACGATAAATGTACAAAATTCGGTCTGCGTAGCTTTACCTACATCAAAATAGTTACGAGAATCGTATGCGTGTAGGGCAGTTTTAAATAAACTTTAAAACCTCCATGAAAAGACTGAACTGCTTCGTAATTGTTTTTTCGTTGGCAACATTTCTCCACTAAATGACGTCATTTTGGCGGTTACGTTTCTTTAGAATGAGTAACTCTTAAATTGAATTTTTCGCTTCGTACCGAAGGCTTTCGAGGAAAAGAAAAATAAGTGCAACTTAAAATTTTGCCCTCTTCAGAACTGCATAATAAAAGATAATGGTGTGAAATATGAAATGTTGTCAATAGGGTACTTGACACATGTAATTAATAATTATAAAACGTATTTTTACATGTAGCTTATGATTCCTAGAACCAAAATAAGTAGTTACATTTCAATGAAAATGATTTAATTAAATAATATAAAGCGTCAAATGCCGCAAATACGCATTTCTCAAAAATAATTACGTATTTGCCGCTCTTGCGATCGAAACCTTCGGGCCGTGGTCGTCCAACACTAAAATTTTTGTAAAGGAAGTGTCGGACAAGCTCATCGGCGCCTCTGGCGACCCACGAGCGGGGTCTTACTTTGCGCAGCGGCTGGGGTTGGCGATTCAAAGAGGAAACGCGGCCAGCGTTTTGGGAACAATGCCCCGGGCGGCTCCTCTAGTTGAGGATATCCAATTTTTGTAAGTGTTTTTATCGTTTTTTTTTTTTTTTTTATGTATAAATTGTATATAGTGTTAAATTGTCTGTAATCCGTCGCTATAAGATATTAAGTAAGTTTTTATACCCTTATGTTTACCTGAATAAACATTAGGTACATCGGAAAAAAAAAATAATATTATTTAAATAAGTTTCAGTTTTTTTATCTGTGAGTCAAATGATCAAAACTCAGACCAATCATCTATAGACTTGACGTCAGCGTACACCCGTAAGGGACAGACATAGAATACGTCATATATTCGGGGTGGCCATGTTGATTCAACTTTCCCCATAATTTTATATTACTGACATGCCATTTTTCAATCATGGTGGCTCCATATAATACTTAGCTTTTGGAACATCTTATCACTAAAAATGAGGATGGGGTTTAAGGTTAGATGAGAAATCAGAAATGAAACACATTCAGATAATGTTACCGATATTTTAATTTTTATATACAAATAATACTAGGTACTGAGCGGGCGGTCCTGGGTTGAAATCCCGGCCAGGGCAAATATTTGTGCGTAAAACTCGAATAAGTATATGTTCCTGGGTCGTCATGGATGCTATCGATATATGTATTTATATATATTATGTATAAATTATGTCATCTAGTACCCATAGTAAAAGCTTGATTTGTGTAACATAGTCCCTTAATGATTATTTATTAATACATATTAGATTACATTATTTCCGTTGGCGATTCTAAGCCGTGGAACCGACATCCTCATTTAATCTTCACAATATTTGTTTTTTTTTGTTATTAGAATAGAAGTATGATTTAATAGCCCTAAATTTATGATATTTTCATCTGGTATCCCTAACATGATTGTTATGCAGCTAAATTAAGAACACATTTAAATATGACTGACAGCTTATCATAAACAACCTACGTAATTTGGGCGGACATGTCACGTACTTATTTGTTTGCCACAAACTCGATTGTGGCAGCGGTGGAAAAGTGAAACTATGAAAAAGACAAAAAGTAATATACTTCTCTCTGTCACTCTTGTTATAATTTGTATATGATCATCTCCTTCTGTAGTGGTATTATTATTTGGTTGTCAAGTCTATAGATGATTGGTCTGAGGATCAAAACGACGCCATCTTGCTAATGACGTCACACCGGCACAAACAAACGGCTGCTGTCAAAAATCAAAACTGACAAAACTGTCGTTCACTTTACGTTGTTACGATTGGATTCATCTTCTCACACATTTAATACATTTTTGGTTTATAATTAATAATCCAGATCTTCAAAAATAGAAGAACATTATATCAAAGCAGACAGTTCTAACTTACCCAAAGTGGATTCTTACATGGTAGCCCACTTTTTTGGTACGAATTCCGACTTTTGTTCAGCTGAATTTAGGAATGTAAAAAGTGCACAGTAAGTATGAATAATATCGACGGTGGAAAGGAGAAACCCCTTAAGCGACATTTTCAATGAATTTGAGTTATATATATCGTTGCAATCAGCATTTTTTTCTGCGTCTTTTAAGCCGGGTTACGTAGCGATCTGATGACTTTTATGTCGGTTAAGGTAGCTTATAAATAGTGGACCGATTTAAAAAAACACCCAGTTATGCGACACAAAATTTGATTTAAATTTG
Source organism: Apotomis turbidana (assembly GCA_905147355.2). Taxonomy (NCBI): domain Eukaryota; kingdom Metazoa; phylum Arthropoda; class Insecta; order Lepidoptera; family Tortricidae; genus Apotomis; species Apotomis turbidana. Next base: position 15,467,348 of record LR990292.1, on the reverse strand, counting down.
AACTACGTCACTTAAACTACTCACAATTTTATACGTGATCGCTTAAAGTGTTTTTAAAAATGGCTTGAATTTGTAGCAATGGCGTTAAAGTTTTTATTACAAACACAAATTATACAGGGTTAGGTGCTTAATCGTGTCTTCTGGAATTATGAACAACAAATGCTGTCGGTTAATTGATTGTCACAAAATTTACGACAGTATTTGCTCCTTCAAGCGACACGTTGAAGTTTGAGCATTTATGTCGCTTAATGTATTCGTTAAAACTTGCTTTAGTCGTTTAAGTGAAAGATCTAAAAGGTATCCTGGGGCTTGAATTATCGGTTTTACCTGTCAATCGTCGCTTCAGTGAACCATTTTTAGTGTAATATACCTGTGAATGGCGCTTTTATAAACAAGAAGTAACCAGTAGGTCGCTTCAGTCGACAGCGAACATTGTGGGGAGGCGGTTGTCTCGCTATTTGCCGTCGCAGACTACTTTAAAAAAAAGTTCTACGTTTTCATTAGTGTCTATTTTTAATGTTAACTTTACTACTATAATTTAAAGATTACACATATCACTTAGATTACAAAAATTTCTAATGTAAGACTGATTTTGAATTGATTTCTTTAAGCCTGATAAGAAGAAATAAGACATTAGCTATGATAAGAGAACTTATTTATTAAGTTATGTTGATTTGTATCCCTGCCTTTAAAGTTTAATATCAAAAATTATGTATGCCATTACTAGTATTAGTGGTATTATAATAAATTACTAAGACTGATAGTAAATTAGGAAAAACACAAGAATAATTAAAGAAAGTGGAAACTTGAAATTTAAATAAACATTATCGTTTTTTTTCTGTTTTTATTTACTTATTCATGTTTACCCTGTACATTCCTATTTTTTTTTCCCGGTTTTGGGTTACTAGGTACCCATTTAAGATGACTTTACAATAATTGGGTTTATATTGTATTCAAAATATATAATTGATTATATATAATAGTTGCATAACACATTTCCGGACCACAAAATGTCTTTATCTACGCACATATCATTAGTGCTCTAAAATGCGTTCAGAAATCGTAGGAAATGACCAGCATTATTACAACCAATTTTACTATGAGATTTTTTTGTCTGTGGTAGTAGGTAAAATCTGTACCTACTGTAATGTTATTACAGTACCGATTTTTGTAAGGTTCTATTCTAATTTTAAAATATGGCTTCCATCAGGTTAATGATGATTTCGCCAATTTCGTTTTCGTAGAGCATGCCGTTGTTCGGTGAGGTTTTGCTTTTTGTAAAGTGATAGCGATTTACAAAAAACCACGCGGACTATTGGGCCTTGACCCAGGAAGGGCTATGAACGCTTCAAGTTGAATTCTTCATTAGCTATTCACTCATACGTTAGATCACTGCACAATACGCTATCAATACTACACATCCAACAACAAAAATGAATAAATAATGAACAACGCAACTTAAACGCATGCGGCCATCTTAAGTCACAAACCGGAAGTCTTTTGTAAGGTTACGAGTTTAAATTAGGAACAGCTGTCAAAACACAAGTTGGTCTCTATTCTAGTATCCATAGATATTAATATTGTTATCGATACGAAACGTCAATTCAGTATGTTTTTTTATAAAAACCGCACGACATTTGATCTCGAGTGACATGAGAATGTGGATACATTCGTTTGTATATGATTTAGAAAAAAAAAACATTCGTCTTGACGGAGGTTCGAATTGCCGCCATTATTGTTGTCATTTGTTTGTTGGTTCTTTGCTGTTACGAAAGTAGAATTGTGAAGTTTATTGTTATTCACATTTTAGTTGAAAATATTGTTTCAATGTAAATGTAAATTACAACTATTACAATAAATAATCTGTTTATGTATTTGTTCAGATTTATTTCTTACTGCATGAGTATATGTCGTTTTTAGATATTTTACAGGTAGCACTAGTGGTGCCGGTCATTTCCTTATGACTTCTGAACCCATCTTAGAGTACTTATGATATGTGTGTAGATAAAGTAGTGTATACAACTGTACATAATTAGGCCTTAAAACACTCGTGTGATAATAGGATCACACTCGTGTTTTAAGGCCTCTCATTATGTATCAGTTGCTACTTAAACTACTATTAATAATCATGAGAAAATGTTTTCCTCACTATAGTTGCTTAAAGTAATATTCTAGTAATAAGTATGATATAAAAGGTCGTTTAATTGTTTTTTTCTAGTATCTGCCAAAAAATTGTAATGTCGCTTAGAGGGTTTCTCTGGGTTTTTTTTCAGGTCAATTTAAATTAAGCGACATTTATGTCAGAAGATTCTAAGTTTTTTTCAGTAACGTTACTATTGGTGGATAGGTATTACAATTTAATAAAATACGTCCATAGAACTGAAGTCTCTAAATCGACTAGAAAAAAAGTTACGATTTTTTTAAAGAAAATTAATACTTTTAAACGCTCTCCTGTAAAGTTAGCATAATGTCGCTTAAGGGGTTTCTCCTTTTCACCGTCGATATGTTATTTGTTTATATATAATAAGATAGCCAATTCATTAGTTTTGTTACCAAATATACTATAACCTTGTATCATAGAATATCCTTTGTTATAGATCTTCAAGAGAATCTTATGGCGATGATATGATGCCATAGGTTATGATCAGCTTCGACGTGAGGCGAGTTTGTGCACTGTTAATTGTAAAGTGTGTCCAGAGTACAAAATAAGAAAACCACCATATGCCGTGGCTATGGTTATTGATGAAAAGGAGAATAAAGTTCTAACTGTGAGGAGCCATGTTGTACTTCAACAGAATGTTACTGGAAAATTTTGTGACCACGAATTGCAGTGCAGTGTATCACCGTCTGCGCGCGCGCCCTCTGCGTTCGGACGTGGGATTAGCGTTAACGAGTAAATAAAATAAATAAAGTACCTAATTTTTAATTGTGAGCGATAATTGTGAATGATGCCGCAATGTAAAAAGTGCAAGTTATTTATGTCGGCAACCAAGGATGAATTGGTGAAGTACAAAGGCCGGTGTGAATGAGTATTCCATAAAAAATGCGCACGAGCAACTGCCATGGCAAACGAAGTTTGCGAAGAGTGTCTGCGGCGGCCCAGTAGCCCCAAAGTGCCACAAATCAATAGTGTTTGTTAGGCCTTTCCATGCGGCGTCTTCCGGCACGCGGTTTCCACTCGAGAACCTTTCTGCCGCATGCCATAAAACAAACACAGTCATACGAAGGCCATGTCTCCGTGAGCGGGTGCCTTAATCGAAGGCCTTCCCACGCGGCGTCTTCCAGCACGCGGTTTCCACTCGAGAACCTTTCTGCCGCATTACGTATTATAAAACGAGCACAGTCATGTGCTAAATCTCCATGAGCAGATGACAAAAATGAAGGCCTTCCTCGCTGCGACTTCCGGTACACGGCCCCCACTCAAGAATATTTCTGTCAAGGTTCAGTGAGCGATCTCAGCGGGCGACATTTTTAAATGGGACGCAACTCCGCACAGAACAACGATCACAAACGAAATGAAATGTTCGGCGAAAACGAAATGCCAAAATGATCGGGGCGGTGATACGGTGCTACGATACGGATAGCGTCCAAACTACTGCACGCCGAAATGATCGGTGCGGCGATACGCGACGAGGATACGATACGGCAAGCGTGGACGCGTTTCTTCGCGCGACGGCGCAAATGATACGGAGTGCCCGCATACAAGTGTGGACGCACCTTTAGAGTACTTATGATATGTGTGTAGATAAAGTAGTGTATACAACTGTACATAATTACGCCTTAAGACACTCGTGTGATCGTATTATGAAACTCGCGGACGCTCGGATCATAAAACCACACTCGTGTTTTAATGCCTCTCATTATGTATCAGTTGCATAAACTACCATTGAAATCACTTTTATTTCTTGGTTTAATTTTTTGGTTTAGTTTTAATTTTTTACATTATAAACGCCTAAAGCTCCGTCCACACTTGTATCATTTCGCCGATCCGATCCCCGTTGCGTATCTCCACCGCGTATCGTGCTGTTTGGACGCTCACTGCGGGCACTCCGTGTCATTTGCGCCGTCGCGCGAAGAAACGCGTCCACACTTGCCGTATCGTATCCTCGTTGCGTATCGCCGCACCGATCATTTCGGCGTGCAGTAGTTTGGACGCTATCCGTATCGTAGCACCGTATCACCGCCCCGATCATTTTGGCGTTTCGTTTTCGCCGAACATTTCATTTCGTTTGTGATCGTTGTTCTGTGCGGAGTTGCGTCCCATTTAAAAATGTCGCCCGCTGAGATCGCTCACTGAACCTTGGGACAGAAATATTCTTGAGTGGGGGCCGTGTACCGCACGTAGTCGCAGCGAGGAAGGCCTTCATTTTTGTCATCTGCTCATGTAGATTTAGGACATGACTGTGCTCGTTTTATAATACATAATGCGGCAGAAAGATTCTCGAGTGGAAACCGCGTGCTGGAAGACGCCGCGTGGGGAGGCCTTCGATTAAGGCACCCGCTCACGGAGACATGGCCTTCGTATGACTGTGTTTGTTTTATGGCATGCGGCAGAAAGGTTCTCGAGTGGAAACCGCGTGCCGGAAGACGCCGCATGGAAAGGCCTAACAAAGTAGACAGTCCATCAGTGGTATGGTATTTTTTAATTATCGTAAAGATTAAGGATTAAGAACCAATGACCGCAGCGTGGATCGATGACTCAAATAGCGCCTTTGATGATCGGGCAAAAACCCACTCGAGATGGATCACGGCCGATCCTCACCCCGTATCCTCACCGCGTATCATGAACGAAAGTGTGGACGTCACGCCGTCGCGATCATGCAATGCTTTCGTGATCGCGAGTGTGCGGGGTACTGAAGATACGCGTATCAACATGGATTTCGCGCGAGCGTTGCATGATCGCGACGGTGCGACGTCCACACTTACCGTTCATGATACGCGGTGAAGATACGCGACGGGGATCGGATCGGCGAAATGATACAAGTGTGGACGCACCCTAAGATGAACGATAGTGTCGTGCAACGGAACGTATTCTAAACTGTGTTGCCACTGATAACCCGGATTTGTATTTTTGTTTTTCAAGGCTAATCCTTATTTTTATTTATGAAGATCAAAGTAACTTTTTCACAGTTTTGTTCTATAGTTTTAAGTTAAACCCTAATACATTTAATTTTATTTACACTTCTATAACTAGTTGCTCGTCGAAAAAAAACCATCTTAATATGGGATGACGTTATTGACGTTTGGTTGAATTTAGTGTTCCAAAAATGGCAACACCAGATAACAAATTCTTTTTATTTCGGTTCTTTGCCGTGTTGTTTAGGGTACGTTGTTAATCCGTAAAAATCTTACATATTCCTTCAGCAATCATTGTGAAATTAATGCTGGATAATAGTTTAATATATTTTAGTTGTTACACCATGTATATTTTCGCTATTACTATTGTTCGCCATAGAAATAATCACCGCGGCAGTTTGACATTTCGCACGCAGAGTGGAACATTAACCTAAACATTTGCCAAAGTAAAGGCTAAACGTGATATTTCGGTTTTCAGCGAAGAGGACCAAGATGAAGTACAACAAACTCGTGACTTCCTCGAGGAGGAAGAACAGGAAGAGGCATTTCAGTGCACCTTCTCACATCAGACGAGTTCTCATGTCCTCACCTCTATCCAAGGAGCTGAGGCAAAAGTTTAACGTCAAATCTATGCCTATCCGCAAAGACGACGAAGTTCAGGTAAATACTATTCTCCTAAATTCGATTTCATTTCGTCTTTGTTTTAGAAACAAGTGTTCTTTGTACGCTATAGGTTATGTTTTACTACCTATACAATTTAAGTGGATTCGAAACAAGTATCTTCTGCACTATTACTAACGTATGCTTATACACAAAGCAAAGACAATTTGTACACGTGCATTTCTACTATAATATTGTTATTCCATGCATTTCTCCTCATTGTCAGTTCGTATAATTTCTGTGTGATGTTTTCTAACTTGAACATCTACTAAATTAAAGTTAGCTAGCTGACTTGCATTAAGCCGTAGCTTACGAATCCACCAGTAATTTCTAATTCTGATGACCTGTTTCCAGAAACGTGAGGTTTAAAATGTTAGTTACCCGCAGAATATATTGAACTTGATTTACAGTTACAGTAATTTTAAGACTACTTAAGCCATATTACCTAGTGACCTGGATTAACTTAACCTGATCTATGTGACAGACTAAATAACTTAGTGAGCATGTCATACAACTAGTGCCTTTAAATCTAACTGAAAATTAATTCGTGAAGCTACCTGCAAGCTGCCAGCAAATTTATTGAACTCAAAAGGTGAATCTGCGCATGTACATTTGTATGAAAATCGGGTACTGCATTGTAATCTTGTGCTGTAGAACTTCAAACTTGTATGGCAAATCAAATGATGATCACAAACCATTCACAGACTGCAATCACTGCTTCCTGGGGAAGGTGAAGCTGAAGGTTTTCTTCGGTGAAACCTGAACTCGGTTGCCAGGTTGCACCATGGTTCAAAATATGGCTCTGATGATTTTGCCAACTCCATGTGCCAGTGATAGAGTTTATTGTTGTAATTGTCTGTTATAAAATTTCTCTGTGGAAGTAACATACAAATTCAAATTACTAAAGAGAAAATATGAGCTTGGACTAAAAGCTTGGATTAAAAGTGTGATGTTTGTATTATATTACACTTGCCAATTTTGTTGCTTGCTATTGATTAAAACTGCAAGAGATAGCGAATTTGGATTGAGGGTTATGAATCCCGTTCAATAACAGCATAGCCAAGTTTTTCAACAATAATCCATTTGAAGCAAGGAGTTATAAGCAAGAATGTAAATTATACTCTGTAATATCAGTTAAATATTAAACACTGGCACATTTAGACTAGAATTAAAAATACATATCTGTAATTATATATGGAACTTGAACACTAGATTAATATTGGAATTTGTTAAATTCATTCCAGGTTGTCCGCGGTCACTACAAAGGCCAACAGGTTGGCAAGGTAGTCCAGGTGTACCGTAAGAAGTTCGTTGTATACATCGAGAGGATCCAGCGTGAGAAGGCTAATGGTGCCAGCGCATACGTTGGCATCCACCCCTCAAAGGTAATTGAAAAGTTATATTAAGTGATCTGTCCAGTTTGTTAGGTACCTAAAAAATATTAAAAAGATCCTGGAAGTAACACAAGATAATAGCAGGTAATACTTGGAGAAGACGGGCACTAAACTGCAGTCAGTGGCAAGCTCTAGGTGAGGCCTATGCTGGACAGCAAGAAAATCTTCAACCAATGTCGAATAATTAAACAATAATGTATTATAATAACAATAATTTATGTTAGATTGTTAAATAAAGGCTATTATTATTATTAATTGCTGAGAAAAGTTAACTACTATCATTCAACACTGAAACAAATTCAAATTATGAACAGTTGTACTCTTAACTTCATTTCTGGAAATACCCTTCCAAAGAGCAGTTACAGATGGAGTAAATAATGTTTTGCCCATTTTAAGTTGGAAAAGTTCTGTTGTAGCATGCTTTCGCTATTAACATTGGTGATAAGTTGAGATAGAAATTTAAAAACTGGCTTATCCAAGAAAATCTAATGGCAAATGCCAATCTATTTCAAATTAGTAATGTAGATTGTGTTGATCAATTTGGTATATCAGCAAATCTATACCATTATAAAATTCTAGATTTTTATTGGAAATCAGTTTCTAGTTATTTTTAGAAAAATCTTAATAGCTCATTGCAGGATCACCCTTTGTTATGTATGGTCATAATGTATTTGTCTTCTCATCATGCCATAATGGCTGGCAGAATTTTTGTATAGGATTAGCTAGACATCCAAAGATTTAGAGAGAGAGAGAGGTTATATAATACTTTTTACCTGACGAATAAAAAAACGCGGTCGAAGTAGCGGGCACTTTCGAGTTAGTTATACATATAAATACAGAAACCCTTACTCTTTAGTTGCTTGTATTATATGATGATAATTTTTCACTTAGACCGTGCCAAGACGTGTCATCGCTCGCGGTTTCGACCAAAGGCCGATTCGTCTAACACGGCTACTGCTGATACACTTCCATGGCTCTGATAATAAAGCCTCAAACACGAAAATAACCTCAGGCACTCTCAAATCGTAACAGATATTTCTGTCTCTTTCAGTGCGTTATCGTAAAGCTTAAGATGAACAAGGACCGCAAGGCGATCCTGGACCGCAGAGCGAAGGGTCGTCTGGCGGCGCTCGGCAAGGACAAGGGCAAGTACACCGAGGAGACTGCCACCGCCATGGAGACCTCGTGAAACACCTAGATTTTAAGCTAATTAAAAAGATAAAACTCTCCGTTGGACTATTATTTCACTAATTTCCCAAAGCCACAGATTAATATAATAGTTCTTCCAAAGCCCTCAACATGCTCCATATATTAGAGTTGTACAGTCGCCATCAGATATATCGCAGCACATAAGGCGTGTATAAATATCTGAATATATACTATAACGCCCAGTCAATAAGAGTTGTGTTCAGATATTTATGAACGCCTTATATGCTGCGATACATTTGATGGCGACTGTACACACAACTGGCTACGACACGCGAACTTACTTTTCCACGAAATGGGGCTAACGGATTTCTAACTTAGAGTTTCGCAATGCAGAACCCTTTCGTTATGCATGAGCGCGCAGCGCCATGCCATTCTGGCGCCATCTGTTAGTCAGAATTTCTTTGTCCTCTCATCATGCCAAAAGGATTAATACGGATTTGACCCAATTTTGTTTTTGATACCTAGGGGGACAGCTGAACATCCAAAGATGTTTATATTGTAGGATACAGTACAACTCTTAGTCAGGTTTTACGTGGACGAGGTCGCGGGCACCTGCTCGTATAACATAACTTCGTCGTTTCGTCCACGTCGGTTATTACTTGTTAATTATTGATCATTGAAAGTTGAAACTTTCACGTTATTAACATACAAGCGACTCGCCCCGGCTTCGCACGGGTGCAGTGCTATGATATGCATGTATTATACAATGTATGTCATATAAACCTTCCTCTTGAATCACTATTCACTATCTATTTAAAAAGAAACACGTCATAATCCGTTGCGTAGTTTTAAAGATCTAAGTATACATAGGGACAGACAGAGCGCCTCTAGCACAACTGTGGCACGCGAGTCTTTCTCGCGCGAAATATATTACCTATCTCTTTCTTTACACAACTGTGAGAAAGTGACGGATGACGCTATGTCGCGCGACAAGAGTCGCGAAGCATAGTTGCGCTAGACGGACAGGAAGCGACTTTGTTTTATATTACAGTACTTTTATCTCACGAGCGCGGGTGAGCCATGTTTGTGTGAGTAGATGTACATGCACATTGGCTCTGAGTGGGTGAGCTCGGGAGCGCTCAGTGCCGGCAGTGAACGCATATAAACATAGAAGTCTCATTAGAGCTCAAAAATGACCCCACGTGAAGTGTACCGGAACGATTCATTTGTACCAAGGCCAAATTGTCAGTTTTAATACGATCGCGTCTGTCGATGGCAGAACATGTCAGGTTGTATAAAATTAACATACCTGAATTTTATTCAAAATGCCTTCTTTTGCAGTGAAATGGTGTAGAAACCACTCCAGCAATAATAATAAAAAACACGGCATGCATTGGTTCGTGTAACTATCGTTCTTTGAATTATTAAAATATAAAACATTTTTAGAAGACATTTGTATGGGGATGGTATTATGCGTTACCTTTTAAGGTATTTATAGTTTACGTATCTAGGTATTAAGATTTACACCTAAGTATAATCTGCTCAAATTGAAAAATATTATAACAATATATCTGACGGTCTTTACTAAAGGTGTTGTACTGACTTTAGTGTCCGATTAATGGGCATGTTGATGGAAGTGCTCAAAATGAGTTTATGTTAAAAGTTATCGATTTGGACTAAGCAATACGTGTATAAATTAATTTCAGTAAATGTATGTTTTTTCGTAGCATAAATAGTAAAATGTCCCTCTCAATGTCACATATTCTGTTTCCTGTGGTATCCACAGTATATATTCATGAGTAACTTGACATATCGTTGGGGATAGTGCAATACCGCGTAAATAACGGCTGTCGATGAAGTTGTCATTTCAATAAAATACTTAGCATTTGTTTGAATATTGATTCGTATCTACACTTGTTACTTACGCGTTATTGCACTATCCCCGACGATATTCATAATTTAATATCTCTTATTATTAATTTACTTGCGGACAAATCCAGTTTCTCTAGAACGCAGAGTACCGTAGTAGTTTCCTAGAGTATCTTCGCCGATCTGTAGCGTTCATTTCATCATCTGTAGGATTCATCCAACTAAAACGCAATGTGCTTTATTGTCTTGTAAGTCATTTAAATTTGATTAGTCTTCAAAAAACATGAAAATAAATTATAAAATCAAAATTTACTTTGATTTGAGATTTTGCGACAGTAAAGTTGCATTCGATAGTTTCCAAAAAAATTACGCTTTTTACACATTTAGAAGTAAATCACAAAAGTGGCACTATTATAAAAACGTTCTTAAATGAATGAAAAAAAATAGGAGCTAGAGCAATACATTTTCTAAACTGGTTACCTTTCGATTACTGCATCCATATTAGGTTTGACAACTTTTTTCGTGCGCCGCGCATGGACTTTGACACTTACAAGTTTATTTTAGCCAATGAAAACTTTAACTAACCAATCACAACTTCTTCTAAGAGGAGGGATGACTTCGTATAGGCTAATATTTAAAACTGTTGGCAGGACAAATTCTTGTAGAGGGGATAGTTGTCAGTCAAATGTTGGGACCGTTTTTGAAAACCAATTTTGTACTGGGAGCGATGTCTATCTATATATTTTCCGGTCACTGAGTGCCGGCCCACACAGAGCCAATGTGCATGTACATCTACTCACACAAACATGGCTCACCCGCGCTCGTGAGATAAAAGTACTGTACCCCGGGGTTTTCGGTGCAGGAATGACTCATGACACCTGCCAGTGTTTGCATAATGTTAAATCATTCGTAGTACCTACTCGTACACCTAAAACGCCAGGATATGGATATGTGGCCGTCCATGAGAAAAGGGTCCTTATGGCAGTTTCTAGTTACGGAGATATTTGCTGTTTTGTAAAATCCTTCAAAATTATATTTTTTTTGTTTTATGCATTATAGTAAAATACAAAAATAGATCTGTATTTGTACCTTGGTTTCAGTTGTGTACGTTATTTCTTTCTGTATTAAAACGGAGTTTTAAGTTTAGTGGAAAAGGGTCTTTGTGGGGTTGCATACCTACAGTACTTTGGGCTATTCAAAAAACAATTCCGCCACGCAGCAGTTACTACCGTGCAAGATGTGTGTGAAGTAGCTGTAGTAGCCGGCAAACAACTTGAACCAAAAGGGGGGATCTGCGCATGTAAATTTGTACGTAAATCGGCTACTGCGCAGTCAAGGTCACGGTCAAGAAGTTTGCCGGCTACTGTAACAGCATGCCGTAAAACCAATTCGATATTGGCGGTGATGGTGGGGAACGAAACAGGATCTATCCTCAATGTTCCAACTTATGATTGGGCCAAATTTTTTAAGGACAAAAAGCCCGCTACGGTCCCGTGTTTAGTTTACTACAATATGCATATTTCAAAGCACCAAGCACCCCGCGAGGGGGTTACGTAGCTGTCCTTGTGTCATCCGAGAGGGGGTTGGCAGTGGAAAATGCTAGAAAATCGGTGCTCGAGTTCTAAAATTTCCTAAAGGAAGGGCAACGGGAGTTGTAAAATTGGTGGCGTTGTCGTAATGCGAGTGAGGTTGCTTATGGTGCGCGGGGTGCAAGCAGGGGTTCCGTCATCCGAGAGGGGGTTAGCATTGAAAAATGCTGAAGAAATGGAGTTCGAGTTGAAATCGCTTAAGAAGGGGAATCGTGGTGAAGATGGAAGCGACTTTGCACGCAAGTGTGTTTGCTTGTGATGGTACGGATGGTGCCAGTGTCTAGGTGGGCTCGCCCTGCGGGCCCTTCCCTTCGGGCCCTTGGGCTCGCGCGGTGTGGGCGACTTATCTGGGAAGCTCCGCACCTTCGGTGCTACGCGGAGCTCGGCCTTCGGCCTCGCGGGGTTGACACTCGCCGTCGGGCCTTCGGCCCTCCGTCGAGTTAAAATTACTTAGAATTTTAGTATTTTGTGGTTGGGCTCCTTGACTGTGACGCTCCGCACCTTCGGTGCTACGCGGAGCTCGGCCTTCGGCCTCGCAGGGTTGACGCTTCGCACCTTCGGTGCTACGCGGAGCTCGGCCTGCGGCCTCGCATTAAGTTACTTGGGAGAAAGGTAAGGTTCTGGGTGGGCTCGTCCTGCGGACCCTTCGGGCCCTTGGGCTCGCGTGCTACGGGCGACTTCTCTGGGACGCTCCGCACCTTCGGTGCTACGCGGAGCTCGGCCTTCGGCCTCGCAGCGTTGAAACTCGCTGTCGGGCCTTCGGCCCTCCGTCGAGTTAAAATTACTTAGAGACTAGAGTTATAGTATTTTGTGGTTGGACTCCTTGACTGTGACGCTCCGCACCTTCGGTGCTACGCGGAGCTCGGCCTTCGGCCTCGCGGTGTTGACCCTTTGCACCTTCGGTGCTACGCGGAGCTCGGCCTGCGGCCTCGCATTAAGATACTAAGACTTATAGTAAGTGGTTGGGCTCCTTGTTTGTGACGCTCCGCACCTTCGGTGCTACGCGGAGCTCGGCCTTCGGCCTCGCATTAAGTTACTTAGATGTGTAGAAAGTTATTGGGCGCCGTAACTGGGACGCTCCGCACCTTCGGTGCTACGCGGAGCTCGGCCTGCGGCCTCGCATTTTCCCAAATGTATGGGAGTGAAATTGTGTTTTTTACGTAACTTTAATCGTATACCTATAAATAAAAAAATAAAACTTGTAGAACAATAATGATAATTTTGTGATACTCCAGTGGACTGAATAAAAATATTTTAGAACTCACTGTACTACATTTGTTATTGTTATAGGGGAAGATGAAAAGTATAATAATTATCACGTTTTCATTAAAATAAAGATATTTCGTTAACTATGTGATTTTATTTATATCCTAAAATGTAAGTTTAAATATGTCCTACTATATACAATAGTTCAGATTACCAACAACATAATTAAAGACAAAGCTGAAAAACATGTTTTTATTAATTTCATTCTTATAGGCGTGTTGCTGTTATCAAAGGCTGTTTTCTCAGGATCTGGAAGTCACATTGATGAAACCATGACTGAGTTCAATAGAAAAACCCCTTGAGATACAAAATCAATCATAATCTATGTAACTTCCAATGGGAACATACTTAAAGTTAGTTTCAAACTTCTTTTGACGTTTTCTCAAAAGTGAAATTTTAGCAAGTGTATGATGTTTTTTTTTTAAATATGAGACTTAGGGTCATGATTCTTTCTGTGTTAAATAGCTTATTTAACATAGATTTAGAACCTGTGCTTTACTCAATACCTGCCATAAGGACCCTTTAGTCATGGACGGTCACATATAATTATTATACTTGATAATGACGACTGGCGTTCAGAAGGTTAAACAAGCATACGGATCCAGCGACTTATGTGAGTATACCTATACCAACAGCAGTGAGCCATCCACGCAATAACGGTGTGCGCAGGTTACCTAAAGCAGTGTAAATATGTGCATACCTACTGCTAAACGCAAGTAGCCCGCGACTGTTAGCTCCAATTACAAGCACACGCGAATAAACTGGCAGTGGTGCATAAAGCTGAGAAAAGTAAATAAAACCACAAGTTGTAGTACAAAAGTTTATTATAGAAACTGTATGAGTTATTGAGCACCTCATTCATTTTAACTATCCCATTTTTATAACTGAATATTTAGCAGCCATCGGTACACAGGCTATAAAGAAATATCATAATGATCTTATACCATTGAGCTACGCAACAAAACGACTGCTTAGTTTCAGAAGTGGGATCATTATACGCTACCTATAGCAGTATTCCATTAAGTTTTCCGAAGTAATCGAATATTTTCATACCCAGGTCGGGTTTGTTGGGTGTATTGGGTTACGTTAATCAAAAGGGATTAAAGAGGTTACCTTTACATTTAGGTACCTATATTTTAAGGCCTCCGCTAACCTGCGGGTAAAAATATATGAAAAATTCGTCGCACGGGCACGGGTCCTTTAAATACTAGGTCATTTTAAAAGTTAGCGAAGCTCGTTATTGAATAAAATTCCTCAGGGGTAACCTATACTTTTAACAGACTACAAATAACTAACACACCACATATTCTTTCATATTAAAGTATATGCACGGAACTTTGCACTGCATTGCGTAGCCAAAGGTCGAATATCTTACCACTACTAGGCTATTATGGAACTTAATTTAATGGCTGGCACTTGACTTACGATTATAGTTATTTCATTTATGATAAACAATAGTTTCATACATACAAACGTTCAATACAGGCATATGGATACTGCAAATGCTTAGTATACACTTGAAATGGTTAAATGTTGCCAGTAGGGTATCAGAGTGGCAAAATACTCCACCTTTTAGATAACCGGAGCGGAATATACCAGACTCTTAGCATTATAAAGTCGTAGAAATACTTGTTGGATACCAATAAATAACGTATGAATTATATTTTAGTATCCTACAAGTTTGTTATTTTGCGACTCTTATATTTACGATTCTATGTTATCCAGCGCGACCGGTATTTTGTAACTGTTACAGCTCGGTCGCAGATGCGGCGGCCATAAGTGGGAACGGAAGGTCCGAGAGAGATCTCTCTCTCTCTAATGTCTGCTACTCGCCGCTGCCGCCTTACTAAAATCTAATAGACCGTCGAGTCATAACCGGTCCATTATACTAATATTTCGCCACTCTGGTAAGTTTTCGACTCTTTAGGGTTATATAATTATCATAGTTAGTCTACGTACATAGTACTGAATGTAATGCGCATGACCATATCGTCGGGGATAGTGCAATACTGCGTAAAAAACAGCTGTCGATAAAGTTTTCATTATAATAAAATACTTAGCATTATTTGAATATTGATTCGTATCTACACTTGTTACTTACGCGGTATTGGACTATCCCCAACGATATGCAGATTGTTTTCTTTTTTATCAACGATCAAACAATAGATAATGGAATTTATTGACATGAAAAAAATTACATAAAATATCCATTGATAATTTCTTAAAAATATGGCTGACAAAGATTACATAAAATTTTAATGTTATCTCAGGTATAAGAAATAAGGTATGACACTCCGACTAGTGAGACTTTCTACGTCATTTATTAGTTGCCACTTTATGTTGATAACAAAACAAGTACAGCCCGACACAAAAGAGTAGAAAACGGATGAAAAAGGAATTAAAAATTTTCATACAAAATTGTTACCATATTCAAGCACTTTACGTCAAAAATGTGACAGTTGCGAAGGAAGTGGCGCCCTCATTTATTTTCTACTCTTTTGTGTCGCACTGTAGGTATAAAGAAAAAAACGAATAATTGATTTAAAACATTCACGATTTTATAAGATTCATACAGGTAACAAGGAACTCGGGGAGTATTATGAATTATGATAGACCATTGGCAACACAGAAACCAATTGATAGAACCAACCGTGGCTTAAAGGCCTATGCAGCCAAGCCATAAACTCCAAAAAAGTTTCGCCTGTCAGTCTGGAGTGCCATGCCCTATTTTCTTATACCATGTATTATATTGCAAGAATGACACCTAGAAGACTCCTTTGATAGCTCTAGATGGCTAAATTGTCTTCTAAATGTCTTGAATTTGAGATACTTATCAACACCTTCAATTACTTTAGCGATCTACGCAGTAACAGCAGTTTTATGTTCCTGAGCCGCTACGTTTGCTTTAGATTGACATTTGAACCGCTTTTTCACTTCATTGTTAAGGCCTTCTCGATTCCTAGCTATCTCTATGGCATAAAACTGCACTCGTGGCACTAGAATAGTGTTCTGTTCAGAATAGTCGCCTTTAGTGTCTGCTCTCATTAAGGTACCGAAGCTGTAGTCTTCGATGATGTTCTTGAACTTTTCGCAGTACGCGCGCCATTTTGCTTTGTTATGGTTGTTTTTGATTTCGTTTTCTTTGATGTAGGCTACGTTGAGGTCTGAGAAGTCTTGTCTGAAGTGCGTGTATATTAGGTCGTCGTGGGGAGTTAGGCGCAGTAGTCTCGTGTCTACCGAACACAATACCTGAAACATTAAGATTTAAAGTTATTCGTATCGCGCATAAATAATTATGTAATAAAATCTGGCCATTAGATGCAGATAATTGATTAATTGAGATGATGATGGTGAAAGGATTTTTCAAGTCTGTAGGTAGTAGTGAAAAAAAATACAATTTCTAAAAGGTTTCTTCAAAATCTTTGCAAATGCAATTCACGTAAAATATGTTTTTTATGAAAAAAAACTTAAATTAGGTTTTCATCAATTAAACATGCACCTAACGGCCATAACAAATGGGATGTACCAATTCTCACGACCTATGCCAATTCAGAAACCATTTCGGGTATAGAGCCGTTATACGGTAATAAACAATTAGATTGTGACCTGTGAAAAGTTATTCATAAATATTACTTTTTTCATATTATTTTTACTTTAATCTATCCAGCCGTTTTGCAGTAGGTACACGTCAAGTCTATAGATAATACTGACTTCACAAAATACTAAGGCGAAAAACAAACATGTAAAAGGCAAAAGGATGAAATCATTAATCGCCATCTTAAATCGGCCTATTTTTACGATTTTACTGTTTTTTTTGTGTCAATAGTAATTTTTGTGATGAGCTTTTATAGCCGACTGTACTTTTCTTTGAGCAATTACTCACTGATATGATTCTAAAGAGCCCACACTTGGTAGGATTGATGCTTATTACAGAGTTTCTACTCGGCCACCTTCCGGCTCCATCATCAGACCAGCGCCAAGGTACCATTATTATTGTATACTGTCATCAAAGTGAAGTAGGTATGCAAAATTTCAGCTCAATTGGTTGAAGATATCTGCTTCAAAATCGAGTTGTAATTCCACCTGAACAAACATAGTTACATACATGCAATAATAATAATATAAGCCTTTTATTCAGATATTTCAGAGAGTTTACAGTCTTATTTTTATATTTTACATTTATGTATCTGTCTGCCACCTGGCAAAGGCCTCCTCTAACTTTCTCTATTCTTTCCATGCCGTCCGGCATTCTTTATTATCTCGTCTTCCCATCTTATTCTCTGCCTACATACATACATGCATTACAAGTTTAATAAAAGCTTGTACAAATGGGGTCTTTATTTTGTGGGTATATCCCAATTTCCGCCAAACAAAACAATAAACTTACATTAAAATAAATATCACTGTGCTCCATTGCCTTTGCCGCCCACAAGTGCTCCAATGTCTCATCATTGCCAAACTCCTCGGCCGGCCTGGTCAGGACATCCTAAATGGAATACACAAGATAATTGCAGTGATTAGAAACTAAATCTGCACCCCTAACCAGGGATTTTTACCAGTACCAGCGTGAAATTAAAAAATTTAAATACCTTTCTAATTACATGCTTTGTTTTTTTTTAAATGTTAAAATAGAATTTAGGTAGGTATGGAATTTTGAAAGTAGCCCACAAAAATATAAAGATGTGTAATAATACAAATAAAAGCTAGTGACCGACCGAAACACGTTTTTCTGTCGAAACCGAAACCGAAGGTTCGGTTCTGATTACAGTTTCGGCCGAAACCGAAACCGAAACCGAACCTTTTATAAACGTGATTAAAACGTTGTATAAAATGTCAGCCGGTCGTTCTTTCTAGTTCTAATATGAATACAATGAAACATGTCGCTGGCATAATTGACCGATGGAGCAAAGCGTTTCAGTTGCAGCTTGGCCCAAAATTCTTTCGTATCATATGTGTGGACGATTGGATGCTTTTTGGGGTGTTCTCGCCTGGAGGTAGTATTTCTTAACCGATTCTCATGAAGTTTTGTGAGTAGGTTTAATAAGAATATACTTAGATTCTTTTTGTCGATTAGAGACATTTCAAGAAAGTGAAGATGAATATAGAGTGGAGTGGGGGTGGAAATGGTAAAAAATTACAAATTTCAGCAATAGACAAAAAAACTCACGTTTCACTTTTGTTCAATTGATATTCTAATATTGACGCTTGGTCTTGGTTCAAATTAAATTACCCAGAAAATGAAAATGTAGCATTAACAGCTGTAATACTGTACTGAGGCAGCGATCTTTTAATTGTATATGGTATAAAATAAAACAAGTTTAAAAACATAGCAACAAAATAATTGATTGAGTTTAAATTATTATAATTGCAATCAGGTGGTCTCGTAACGCTAACTCAAACGTACTAATTTTATTACATACATGCAACAATGACGAATTCTAAAGTCATTTTATGAAATAAGTAAACCTCACTTTTATCCTAAAAAACCAATATCGCCGTCAATTTGTTTGTAAATTTAAGAAAAGCATTAAGATTTACAATATGAGATGACCAATTCATAACAAAAATAAAATTAAGTAGTGATGATTTTACCCCTCCTATCTCCGCTATTTTGAAAATTTTGAAAAACTGAATCGACGAAACAATACTATACAGGGCGTCCCAAGACTATGGGACATGACTAACTAATTCTTAGAAAATCTTTAAATGCAAAATTACTAACTTTTAAAAATAACATAGTCTTCTTTCAGCAAAATATCCTATCTACGATATGTAAGGTACTTTTCCTTGATGTCCCATAGTCTTGGGACGCCCGGTATACTTATCGAACATACTCACAAAATTTCATGAGAATCGATTGAGAAATTCGACATTAAGGCAACATCCAAACGTCCGGGCATACGAAAGAATTTGTGGGCCAATGCTGAAACGGAAATGCTTTGCTCGCTCAGTCAATTACTTAACATTATTCGGGGAACAAACACAAACGTCACCTCACTTAGCAAAGTAATTCAGCGGCCGGCAGACTCAGGTGAGCGACGCCATATTGCCAACCGTGCCGACTGCCGAGCGCACCCGTCGTTAACCGAACGCGATCCGAAAGTGCGATGTTGGAAGTTTCGGCGCGGCCGAAAGGTTCGGCTGTTTTTTAGCCGAAACCGAACCTTTGGCCGAAACATGATTTTTAGGCCGAAACTGGCCGAAACCGAAACTGCGGTCGGTCACTAATAATAGCCAAGTGGCCAAATACAGATATCCGATCCCTATCCCTAACAGAATATTAATGTAAAACTGTGCCCTAACTATGACATGTAACTCTCATGTTGCACTAAAAATATTGTCTGCCTCACCTGCCTTTCAATACTCATGTGAAAGACTGCTGAGCTGATGCTATGTCGCATAACCTGTGGAATCACATCAAAGTGTGCTGCCCTAGTTGGCTTAATGGTGTTTTTTTTTTTTATTGGTTTAGGATTTACCCCAGTACCACTTGATAGTAAGATTATTAGTATTGGTAAACGAGTATGAAGATGTAGCATGCTGGTTCAGTTATGCTAAGCAAAGCTAATAGCATTTACTCTTGACCTGAACAACTGAGATTATATTTGGCAATGCACTGCCATTTCACGGCAAAAGAATGTAACCTAAAAACGGTTCTTTGAAGACATGAATACTTATAAAAATGGTATAATGGTTTTGTCAGGCTGTTCCTGTCCATTTTAACGTGAGTAAACCGTTTTTTATAATTATTTCTTTAATCATCAGGAAATACACATGACATTAGATCAAGTACCATACATAGTGTCACCAAGGTGTAGGTTAGGAGTAGAATTTTTTCATCAAATAAATAGATGATAACCTGCTGCAATATGTTGCATTACACTTTCTAATGTTAAGTGACAATAATGGAATTATTATTATTAAGAACATGGATTCCAATATTTTAAGTAGGTTTGATTATTAAACAAGTCATTTGTTAGTAGTGCTAGGTATATAATCAATAATCATCATCATCATTAGCCTTTTACATCTATAACAGATGAGTTAAGCAGCGTCTAATAAACTGCGGCACTTTCGAAGGTATATAATACAGGAATCGAAAAAACCGGCAGTACCAAAAATTCATGTTATGAATAGCTTAGTTATAATATTGTTCTACACTGGTTTGTAATATGATTGGCATTACAATACAAATCTCAAGGAGGTACTAAAACAGTTAAAGGGCATACAATTCATGAAATAAATACGTTAGGCTCCTATTGATTGTAAATGATAAATTAAATTTGACTCGACTTTACAAGGTATATCACCATAAAAGTTAGAGATTATAGTATACCTACCATGCTTGTTCACTGTTTTAATTTATTAATTTAACAATAAATTAATAAGATCTCTTTAAACACGTGTTTTACTCTTTTTCCAACACACTGAGGCCGCACTTGTGCTTATGAGTTATGACTTAACCCACTCATACTCATTGTCATTGGCAATTTGACATTTGATTTGATTGACATTTCAGCTAAGATTGCCAGTAAACATAATTGCTAATCGTAAAAAAAACTGTTTTTACTGTGGAATTAGTGAAGTAAAATGCCTTAAAATAAAAACACGACGTACAACTTCAAAGTAATTAAAAAAAACCTTTTTTTTGTGTAATAATATGGTTAGATAAATTTGTGCTAATATTAATAAAATACAAATTAAATGGAAGCCATCAATAAATAAAAAATATGCTAAGGTGATGCTATCTAAGTTCTTCTGAAGTAACTGGTTGTAAATAAATTTAAATTTACACTGTATTCAATATTCAAATCAGGAACAGGAAGAAAGACACAGATATATATAATGTAAAGCAGCGAACGAATAAACGAATTTTATTCGTTCGCTAATGTAAAGTTATAGTTGCGATTCCGACAGACTTTACTACACCTAGTTTTTACCATAACTACTTATATAATGAATGTAAAAAGTAATGTAAATGCAAGATATAGTTGGAACTAAGTACCTAAGTTAATAAATAAATAGGTAGAGAAAATTACAGGTATTTTTCTGAAATTTAGTTAAAATATTAGAAACACCAAGCTGCATTGAAATTTACGGAAAAAAATAATGTTTGACAGCTAACAAAATATTTTAAACTTGGAATCCAATATTTCCGTTGTTTACAAAGGTAAAGTTTGTTAAAATCTACTATTTTGAAAAAGTACATTGGTTTTGCTTAAACGCATATTGACAAATAAAATATTAGAAATAATTTTAACTAAGTAATAAATAGTTGATATTTCGTCCATCATTATTCAAACAGAATGTATCCATTAGCAGAAAAAGAGACAACAACAAACTTGACATAACCAATATACTGCTACAAGAAAGGGACAGGGACACGTGATTCTATTTCTCGGAAGGATTCGTTCGCTTGGGCTTGGTTTCATTGGATGAGCGCGAGAAAGAGGGTGGCGCATGCGCGTTCGGCCGACGCCATCTCTAACTACTGTGCGTACTTGATCCAAGAGTGAAATGAATGCTAATTCGTGTTAAAAAGTGTAATTTATCATGTAATTATAACGTTTTCTGTGAGATAAAGTGATACCGCTTAGTGTTAAACCTTAGCAGTGCAAGCGTAATAATATCACGGTCGTAAATTTGCGGAAGTTTCTTAGCTATACCAACGCATATTTTTTGCGGCCGTCTCCACCGCGGCCACCGCATACATCGGGCTACTTGATGGACCTTTGTCGCCGGACCGGCTAGTGGTAATTTACTGTTTTATTATCAACCGACGCAGCCGTAGAAGGCGTGCTAAGGGGGCCAAACGCGTTGCGCGCCTATCGGCCGAACCGAGTTGGATTACGTACGTCGAACGATTGTTGTTGGGTCAAAGACTTCGCGGTGTTGGCGCGTCGGCGACAGTACTACAGTTCATCGCTTATGTTTCAGATTGTACGCTTCGGTGTGAGTATTCGCGTGATATGAATTCTGTAAAGCCCGTTTTGCCCCAGCCTGGGGCGCCGGGTGTGCAGACGAGTCCCGCGAAGGCGACTGTTGCCGGCGGCGGGTTGTCCGCGGGCGGGAACTTGCCCAACCTCGGGGGCAGCCTGGTCGGGCAGAACCTCACGCAGCCCGCGGCGGCTCCTTTGCCGCTGGTGCCACCAAACCAGGCCCTAGCGCACGCCGCGCCGTCCATGGCGCCGGTCTCCGCTAACATGGCGCAAATGGCTCAAAACATGAGCCACCACGGTAACTTGTCGCACGTCACGCAGAATTCCGTCGCTCCCGTGATAACGACTCCCGCTAAAGCACCAACCAGCGCTCCACTCAGTCTTGTTCAGGATAAACCTGCACCCCTGGTCACCTCCCAGCCCTTGGCATTGACTCGAACCCCGGAGAAAAAGGAACCTGATTCAACTGTCCCTCCACAACAGTCTAATGGCACAATTGATTCTCCAAAATCGGCTTCTAACGCTCCTGCCACACTAAAGCCTCAAAATCCTGAACCTAACAAAGATATTGACATTGCAAAGACTTCACCAAGTACACCGAAGCCCCCTGAAAAGCCGACTAGTACTATCAGCACTCCTCAAAAGGCTGAACCTGCCAATGCCAATCAAGCGGCTGATCCTGCTCAACCTAAAGTGGCCACTGCCAATGAGGCACCAGAAAAGTCCCCAGCCAAACCAACCGAACCCCAGCCAGCACCAACTGCTGATGTTGCACCATCCCAGAGTGATAGCAAACCTGTTCCGGAATCAGCAAAAGATAGCCCATGCCAAGAGAAAGCCCCTACACCGCAAAAACAGGACCCACCACCAGCGGCAGAAAGTGCCAAGGTAGAAAATGAGGTAAAACCGGAGGAAAAAAGACCAGAGCCAGAAAAGGTTGAAAAGCCTGCTTCAAAACCTGTTGAAGAACCAGCTAAACCTGAAGAGTCACCCAAAAAAGCTGAGGCACCGAAAAAAGAAGAAAAACCTGTAGAAAATGTTGAGAAACCAGCAGAAAAGGTTGAAGAGAAAAAACCAGAGCCCAAGACTCATGCTAAACCTGAGGTGAAGGCCACTCCAAAGTCTACTTTGAAGCTCGCCACTGTGACACCACCAATGAGGAAACGAAGACATGCGTCTCCAAGCAAGTCAAGTGATGGCCCCAGCACAGCAAAGAAAGTTGCTGAAGACCCTTCAACACCTGACTCCAGATCCAAAAGGAATAGGAAAACAGTGAGTTATTAAATTATCTATTTTACTATTTTTTGTAGTGGGAACTTTTGTATTGAATCAAATATAAATAGAGGAGTCTGCAATTCTTAACCTTTGCTCAAATTCAAAACAAAACAACATGAATGCTAACTGTTCTTATCTAGTTTATGCAAGTCTCATAGCAAGTAGCTGAGTTGTCTCTGCCTGTGGCAATGAAATGAAACACATAATTTTATGTGCCTAGCTTGCTAGGTACTTTGGTATTATCCCAATTTAGTTACACATAACCATCATTGAATAACCATGAATATTCTTAGCATAGCTACTTTTAACGAAATTTTAAAACTTAATTTTCATGGCACGCCATCTGTCAGTTATTGACCTAAATTAAACTCTATACAATGTAAACTGAATATATAAGAATAGCATTGTCAGGCTAGGCAATGCTTGTAGTAACTTAGTTTGATGTGTGAAGTTGATTTAGATAGTTCACCTGTTTATTATGTTTAGAGCATTCTGACTAAAATTCTCCACTTAGAAACTGTATATTTTTGAAGAGCTAACTGTGCCATTTATGCGGTGGATGCATTTGCACACCATATCAGGTGCACTTTATGAGAAACTCCTTGTTGTAAATATACTATCAGAGAACATTTTGTGGGGTACTCTTGAGGTATTCTTGAAACTTGATTCCTAGTGGTTTCTTAATTGCCCTTTGAGAAAAAGCAAACCAATTCCGTTCAACATGTCTGTTGAGTTCTTTCATTCCACATTACTGAAGGTTGGGAACTACTTGCTTATAAAATGACTATAAATATTGACATGAAGGTAAATTATCAAAGAAAAATGCAATGTAAGCAGGACGGGAACCTGCGACCCAACGTCACTGGCGTAAAGCTCTCCCTACTGAAATTCTATAAAAATGCTTAATCTTGTTAAGTTTATGCCCATGAAATTAAACAAATGTTTCAAATTTTTGTATGATATGGATAATTACGTAGGATACATAAATAAACATTTCAGGTGCAACTGTACCAGTCTCCAACTCCTGAAATCACCATGGCAACCAAGCTGTCTGCATCTGCCGGACGCTCAACCCCGACCAAACCCAATGATGATAAACTCATTGTGCTCTATAAGTGAGTAGTTTATTCCATTAAATTAAACAAAAATATTAAATCTTTCAATCAAAAATATTCATTACAATGGTCCAAGAAAAAGTGTTCCTTTGCAAGAAATCAACAGGTGGTACTAGAGTGTTTAGAAATCTACATAAATGTATGGCATAAAGACCTTGTTAAAGTAATAATCAAACAACCAATCAATGGTAGAAAAAAAAGAATGTAAACAACAATAACGCTCAACAATAAAACACTTCACAAAAAAATCATAAACCATTACATGTTTCACAAATAGTTCCTTACAATTTTTTTTTTAAATTATTAGTACTACTCTTTATAGGCATTATACAGTGTGGAAAAGTAGATGAGCCCTGGAGGGAAACTGCCTTAAAACTTTAATTTCTATTAAAAGAAACATTATTTTATTAAAAAAAAAACTGCTTTCAATGATTTTCTAATATTGTTTTGTTTCACCTCATAATTATTGAACCAGTTTAAAACTAATTATGTTAGATTTCACTATCTTTTTATTTCTAAGAACAAATATAATTATTGTTTTTTGAACTTTTAGCTGGTTCAATTCCTGGTTGTGACAAACTAATTTTAGAAAATATTTGAATTAAGTTTTTTTTTTATGTTAAAGAAATGTTTCCAATGTAAAATTAATTTAGTTAGCTGTAAACATGTATATAGCAACTACCTACTTTGTATGCCCTAACCTAGGGTTGAACATAGCTGAACACATAAACGAAACTTGTTACCTATTATTACCTATCGTTCACAAATAAATAACTTAGACTTAGACTAAAATGAGCTAAATTAAAGATTTAAGGGCGATTTTTTCTCCATAGTGTATTATTATATAACCTGCTAATACCTGCATGACCATGACATTAAGTCTGTTATCAGTTACAAGTTTATTTATTGTTTTCAAAGGTTACATAAGATAGAAATGCATAATAGGTTAGTAGACCCAGTTTTGAAATATATTTGAAATGGTTAATAATGATCTTACTAGATCTAAAAAAATGTCTTGTATTTTTGTGAAAGCTAGAAAGATAAATTTTATCAATTGAAAATTAGAAATTTCATGTACAGTCAAAAACGCTGTCTGCCTTTTTTGCCTTTTGCTAGTCTGTGGCGTGACGTAGAATTACGTGTAAATATTCGAAATTCGACCGTCGTATAGTGCCATTCCGCTCACTCCAATATATTTTGACAGGAGTTCGAGAGGGATGGCACTATTCGAAGTCGTCAAAGTAGACTTTTAGTTTTCTTTACAGGACCGATGACATCACTATTATAAGCGAAAATGGCGGACAGCGTTTTAAGCATTTCAAAATACAGATTAAAAACCATATTTTCAAATTCAATTTTTTTAGCCATCTTTCACTTTTATGAGTTGAAAAATATATATTTGAGCATTTCTCAAAAAGTTTGTACACAATTAAGACAGAAAATTAAAGTCCAATATAATTTTCCTATTTTGTTACCAATTATTTTATTAATTTTATATCAATGTTATGGTTATGTTCGGTAATTAAGGTTGTGTTATGCTTATACTTTTTTAATTATACATAATCTGATATCAATGTATTGGAATTCAGAATAAAAAATGGTATTTCATTTTCTGTCTTAATTGGGTACAAACTTTTTGAGAAATGCTCATTTAGGTTTCCTTTGCTAAATACTATACGAAATAAACATTCGTTTATTACAATTTGACATGAGTTAACTAGCCTATTTTATTCCGCTATAAAACCCTGCAGGGACACTTCAAATATTAACAAAAATGTTTACAAACAACAGAAAATCAATAACATCATAGTTACTAAACTAAATGTATTTTCTGTATCTACAATACGATTAAAACCAGTTAACGATTCGGCTTTTCTCGGGTATCATCGCCTAAATCCGGAGACGGAAATGACACGAAATACATTACCTCGATTTCTTTTAGGTAGCATTCAATTTGAAGTATAGCCGGTAGACCTAAGAAATGTATTATGCAGAAGTGACATGAATTTGAACATTCATTATTTATTAAAGCTATATGTGTATACAATATATTAAAAAATACATATATAAGTCAATATTTTACTGTTAGATGTAAGTAACAGTACCTACGATATTACGTCGGATTAATAATTAATAATAATCACCAAAAAAAAAAACCGATTTCAACCGATTTTTGTTGATATTTCATAAACTGCTTGACCGATTTTGATAAAATTTACATGGGACCATCTCGGAAGTATACCCTATCAAATACAAAAAGAATTTTGTAAAGCGGTCATATCTGTAAATTGATAAAACTCTATGTGAGAGATGAGGGATTCACGACAATTACCGAGGTTGGCCGAATCGTTAACTGATTTTAATCGTACTGTACCAGGGTTTTATTGAATATACTTACCTAGTATATTTTTTCTGTTTCTGATGAATGTAAGTCAGTAGTGTATATCTTTTGTTTCCCATATTTCACACGCTATTTATTGCATGGGTTTATCTAAAGGTCATTGAACTCGATACGAAAACATGACGTCATTGAGATAACACGAGTGCACTTTTTAGGAACAGATATCACCAAAATAAAACTGAATTCTTGCTTATAACGCAAGTCTTATCCTACCTTTATTTCGCATTTCCTACGCTTTATTTCATTACAAATGCTACCTTGATAAATATAGGTTTACAACCAATGGAATGTAGAAAAGAAAAGTTTAACTTGTGAAACTGATACCTTAGTCGTTAAGAGACTTTTTCAGCGGTAACTTTTACAAACTTTCATCTCTATAGTTAATTTTCGGATAAATTACATGTGTTTAAAATTTCATTATCCTTCTATTTTCAATCATTTAGGTAGTATCAATACTAAGTAGGGTAGGTTAATAAAGCAATTTTGTTATAAGTATTGACTTATAACAAAATTGCTTTATGTGTACATTTCCTGATTAATGTTTGGAAGGGTGGTTGAAACTATAATTATTTTAACCAGGCCAGGCCAGTAGTAGTCTATCACTGGAATCTTGATTGTACATTGTAATTTGCAAACTTCAACAGTCATAAATACTAACTATATTCCAGGAACGAATACCTAGCGGTTCGCAACGCTGAAGGCGGCTTCTACGTCTGCCAGACCACTCAGAACGTGTACCGCACCACGCGCAAGATCAAGATCCGCTGGCTGTCGCAGGACAAGGCTGCGGACCAGTCCGGGGAGACCTACAAGCCAGACTTCTACGACGTCATTGGTATGTTGTATGTTCATTCTTGTACAAGGTACCATCATCATCATTTCAGCCATAGGACGCCCACTGCTGGACACAGGCCTCAATAGGTTTCCACATGCCGGATAGCAGCGACCCGCATCCAGCGAGTCCCCGCAACTCTAACCAGGTCGTCCGACCACCTTGCGGGTGGTCGTCCTACACTGCGCTTGCCGGTACGTGGTCTCCACTCGAGAACTTTTCTGCCCCAACGGCCATCGGTCCTTCGAGCTATGTGCCCCGCCCATTGCCACTTCAGCTTGCTTACCCGGTTTGCTATGTCGATGACCTTGGTTCGTCTACGAATCTCCTCATTTCTGATAAAAGAAATGACAAGGTACCAGCAACGTCATTATCATCGCCTTTTTTTAGCACTACCATAATCAGATAGATCTTGACGTGATACTGATAAGTTTTGGTTTGGGAACTTCTTTTTTCATCCGTCTCTACAGAAATTGCTGACAATTCAGAACACCAAGACCAATTCAGAACAGAAGACCAAGATATAAGATTATTGCTGCCCCTGTCTATCTACACTACAGGTTTTCTTTTTATCTAGGAAAAAACGATCACTGAATGTGTTTACATTCTGTTAAGTTTTGCTCAAAAAATCCGAGGCCCAAGTCCGATAGCTAAATGAGTTCTTGTTTCCTCTCAGACATGGAGTGCGTACTAACAACGCTGTCGTTGGCGCGAGCGCCGGGCGGTGGCGGCGCGCAGATCCTGAAACCCGCGGAGCAGGCGCGCGCCAAGTCCATCCTCCAGCGCGCGCTGCTGGCCGAGCAAGGCGACGCCAATCCCACCGTCACCGAGGAGCATCCTGACGGCCGTGAGTAGCACATACAGATCCTGAAACCCGCGGAGCAGGCGCGCGCCAAGTCCATCCTCCAGCGCGCGCTGCTGGCCGAGCAAGGCGACGCCAATCCCACCGTCACCGAGGAGCATCCTGACGGCCGTGAGTAGCACATACAGATCCTGAAGCCCGCGGAGCAGGCGCGCGCCAAGTCCATCCTCCAGCGCGCGCTGCTGGCCGAGCAAGGCGACGCCAATCCCACCGTCACCGAGGAGCATCCTGACGGCCGTGAGTAGCACATACAGATCCTGAAGCCCGCGGAGCAGGCGCGCGCCAAGTCCATCCTCCAGCGCGCGCTGCTGGCCGAGCAAGGCGACGCCAATCCCACCGTCACCGAGGAGCATCCTGACGGCCGTGAGTAGCACATACAGATCCTGAAGCCCGCGGAGCAGGCGCGCGCCAAGTCCATCCTCCAGCGCGCGCTGCTGGCCGAGCAAGGCGACGCCAATCCCACCGTCACCGAGGAGCATCCTGACGGCCGTGAGTAGCACATACAGATCCTGAAGCCCGCGGAGCAGGCGCGCGCCAAGTCCATCCTCCAGCGCGCGCTGCTGGCCGAGCAAGGCGACGCCAATCCCACCGTCACCGAGGAGCATCCTGACGGCCGTGAGTAGCACATACAGATCCTGAAGCCCGCGGAGCAGGCGCGCGCCAAGTCCATCCTCCAGCGCGCGCTGCTGGCCGAGCAAGGCGACGCCAATCCCACCGTCACCGAGGAGCATCCTGACGGCCGTGAGTAGCACATACAGATCCTGAAGCCCGCGGAGCAGGCGCGCGCCAAGTCCATCCTCCAGCGCGCGCTGCTGGCCGAGCAAGGCGACGCCAAGCCCGCCGTCACCGAGGAGCATCCTGACGGCCGTGAGTAGCACATACAGATCCTGAAGCCCGCGGAGCAGGCGCGCGCCAAGTCCATCCTCCAGCGCGCGCTGCTGGCCGAGCAAGGCGACGCCAATCCCACCGTCACCGAGGAGCATCCTGACGGCCGTGAGTAGCACATACAGATCCTGAAGCCCGCGGAGCAGGCGCGCGCCAAGTCCATCCTCCAGCGCGCGCTGCTGGCCGAGCAAGGCGACGCCAATCCCACCGTCACCGAGGAGCATCCTGACGGCCGTGAGTAGCACATACAGATCCTGAAGCCCGCGGAGCAGGCGCGCGCCAAGTCCATCCTCCAGCGCGCGCTGCTGGCCGAGCAAGGCGACGCCAAGCCCGCCGTCACCGAGGAGCATCCTGACGGCCGTGAGTAGCACATACAGATCCTGAAGCCCGCGGAGCAGGCGCGCGCCAAGTCCATCCTCCAGCGCGCGCTGCTGGCCGAGCAAGGCGACGCCAAGCCCGCCGTCACCGAGGAGCATCCTGACGGCCGTGAGTAGCACATACAGATCCTGAAGCCCGCGGAGCAGGCGCGCGCCAAGTCCATCCTCCAGCGCGCGCTGCTGGCCGAGCAAGGCGACGCCAAGCCCGCCGTCACCGAGGAGCATCCTGACGGCCGTGAGTAGCACATACAGATCCTGAAGCCCGCGGAGCAGGCGCGCGCCAAGTCCATCCTCCAGCGCGCGCTGCTGGCCGAGCAAGGCGACGCCAAGCCCGCCGTCACCGAGGAGCATCCTGACGGCCGTGAGTAGCACATACAGATCCTGAAGCCCGCGGAGCAGGCGCGCGCCAAGTCCATCCTCCAGCGCGCGCTGCTGGCCGAGCAAGGCGACGCCAAGCCCGCCGTCACCGAGGAGCATCCTGACGGCCGTGAGTAGCACATCAGACCCTGCGGCCGCGGAGCAGGCGCGCGCCAAGTCCATCCTCCAGCGCGCGCTGCTGGCCGAGCAAGGCGACGCCAATCCCACCGTCACCGAGGAGCATCCTGATGGCCGTGAGTAGCACATACAGATCCTGAAGCCCGCGGAGCAGGCGCGCGCCAAGTCCATCCTCCAGCGCGCGCTGCTGGCCGAGCAAGGCGACGCCAATCCCACCGTCACCGAGGAGCATCCTGATGGCCGTGAGTAGCACATACAGATCCTGAAGCCCGCGGAGCAGGCGCGCGCCAAGTCCATCCTCCAGCGCGCGCTGCTGGCCGAGCAAGGCGACGCCAAGCCCGCCGTCACCGAGGAGCATCCTGACGGCCGTGAGTAGCACATACAGATCCTGAAGCCCGCGGAGCAGGCGCGCGCCAAGTCCATCCTCCAGCGCGCGCTGCTGGCCGAGCAAGGCGACGCCAATCCCACCGTCACCGAGGAGCATCCTGACGGCCGTGAGTAGCACATACAGATCCTGAAGCCCGCGGAGCAGGCGCGCGCCAAGTCCATCCTCCAGCGCGCGCTGCTGGCCGAGCAAGGCGACGCCAAGCCCGCCGTCACCGAGGAGCATCCTGACGGCCGTGAGTAGCACATACAGATCCTGAAGCCCGCGGAGCAGGCGCGCGCCAAGTCCATCCTCCAGCGCGCGCTGCTGGCCGAGCAAGGCGACGCCAAGCCCGCCGTCACCGAGGAGCATCCTGACGGCCGTGAGTAGCACATACAGATCCTGAAGCCCGCGGAGCAGGCGCGCGCCAAGTCCATCCTCCAGCGCGCGCTGCTGGCCGAGCAAGGCGACGCCAATCCCACCGTCACCGAGGAGCATCCTGACGGCCGTGAGTAGCACATACAGATCCTGAAGCCCGCGGAGCAGGCGCGCGCCAAGTCCATCCTCCAGCGCGCGCTGCTGGCCGAGCAAGGCGACGCCAAGCCCACCGTCACCGAGGAGCATCCTGACGGCCGTGAGTAGCACATACAGATCCTGAAGCCCGCGGAGCAGGCGCGCGCCAAGTCCATCCTCCAGCGCGCGCTGCTGGCCGAGCAAGGCGACGCCAATCCCACCGTCACCGAGGAGCATCCTGACGGCCGTGAGTAGCACATACAGATCCTGAAGCCCGCGGAGCAGGCGCGCGCCAAGTCCATCCTCCAGCGCGCGCTGCTGGCCGAGCAAGGCGACGCCAAGCCCGCCGTCACCGAGGAGCATCCTGACGGCCGTGAGTAGCACATACAGATCCTGAAGCCCGCGGAGCAGGCGCGCGCCAAGTCCATCCTCCAGCGCGCGCTGCTGGCCGAGCAAGGCGACGCCAAGCCCGCCGTCACCGAGGAGCATCCTGACGGCCGTGAGTAGCACATACAGATCCTGAAGCCCGCGGAGCAGGCGCGCGCCAAGTCCATCCTCCAGCGCGCGCTGCTGGCCGAGCAAGGCGACGCCAATCCCACCGTCACCGAGGAGCATCCTGACGGCCGTGAGTAGCACATACAGATCCTGAAGCCCGCGGAGCAGGCGCGCGCCAAGTCCATCCTCCAGCGCGCGCTGCTGGCCGAGCAAGGCGACGCCAAGCCCGCCGTCACCGAGGAGCATCCTGACGGCCGTGAGTAGCACATACAGATCCTGAAGCCCGCGGAGCAGGCGCGCGCCAAGTCCATCCTCCAGCGCGCGCTGCTGGCCGAGCAAGGCGACGCCAAGCCCGCCGTCACCGAGGAGCATCCTGACGGCCGTGAGTAGCACATACAGATCCTGAAGCCCGCGGAGCAGGCGCGCGCCAAGTCCATCCTCCAGCGCGCGCTGCTGGCCGAGCAAGGCGACGCCAAGCCCGCCGTCACCGAGGAGCATCCTGACGGCCGTGAGTAGCACATACAGATCCTGAAGCCCGCGGAGCAGGCGCGCGCCATTTCCATCCTCCAGCGAAAACGTTATGGAACTATTACATAATGAGAGGTCTTAATATACGAGTGTAAGACGAGTTTCATAAACAAGTGTTTAAGGCCCATTTGTATACAGTGACATACACTACTTGTCTACGCACATATTTATCATAAATAAATAGACATCGGAAAACCTCACACATATCAATCTAGTCCCACAGTAAGCTCTAGTAGGCTTGTGTTATAGACACTACAGTCTGTTTGATGTCATAAAAAAAACAAGGAATGACATAGTGGTTTTTCAAGTATCTATAAACGTATTTCACTTTCTATTTGATACTATTGAGTTCATGTTATATTTTTTCTTATCACGGTGTTGAAGTATTTAACGATAATAAATCATTACTCAAACAGTTACGTACTACGTCTTATTTTTTTTTAAAGTTGTGTTGTGACTAAATCTTGCGTTTCGATTCATGTGTTATTTCTGTAAATTGGTAAAAATCGATTAAATCGATAAGTTTATAACCTAAAGAAATAACAATAAAACCAGCTATTACTTTACATAGAAAGTTCTAGTGAGTCCGGCGGCTCGTAGCTCAAAAAAATATTGATTTACACAAAATAAACAAAAATATATTCAGGTTTGAAAACAAGTTCGTCGATAAAATCGATTTGATCAACCATTCATAATCGTTAGGTTTGGCAAACAATATGGTTTTGCTACATCTTTAGCGTGTATGTTGTGGTACGCTAATCTACTGCAATTAAATGCGACACTCGGATTACAATATGTTTACTAAAGGAAAAGAAGATACAATAATAAATAATAAATTAAATCGAGCAACGGCCGCGTCGAGAGGAAAATGTGAAGTGATTGACGGCTCTGCTTTTCATGTTGTTATGGCGACGCTAGGGATGTCCGTCGCTCGTAGTGCGGCGCCATACATCACTACAAACATCAACAGAGA
The DNA here is from genome assembly GCA_905147355.2 of Apotomis turbidana. Lineage (NCBI taxonomy): Eukaryota > Metazoa > Arthropoda > Insecta > Lepidoptera > Tortricidae > Apotomis > Apotomis turbidana. The sequence goes on along the minus strand of LR990292.1, from coordinate 15,434,291 downwards.
ACTGTCAAATGTTTGTTATAATATCAAACACACTGTAAACGACGATAAATATACTTATATAGATAAAAATACATACTCAAATACAAATAACATCCATGACCCAGGCACAAATATTCGAGTTCATCACACAAATATTTGCCCTTGCCGGGATTCGAACCCGGGACCGTCGGCTCAGTAGGCAGTTGCTTAACCTATCGAGCGCCAAGCGGCAAAGCAATTCACCGGCCCATTGACGCCAAACCAAAAAAAAAAAAGTGCTCCAAAATCATCAGAGATTGAAAAACACAGATGGTGGTTTGAATTAGCATTTTTTTGACCATTGAAATTTTTGACGTCAATAGGCGTCGTTCGCGTCAGTGGCACGAATTCCCGATGACGTGATTTGCCGTCTTTGGCGGTCAAAGGGTTAACCACAGCGTCAAACGCGTCGCCGAAATCATTACCAAATTAATCATTACCATTACGCATGGATTTTCTTTTATATGACTCAGTACTCAGTACTACCAGTAACTGCCGCGTAATTTTTACAATGACTCATTTAATACGAGGTAAATTTTTCAAAGCAAAGTTACTACCAATTCTTATACAAATTTAACGGGAGAAACCTTACCCGATTCTCATATCAGTGTGCAAGTAGTAACGATAACTTATTCCACAGTGGATCTGACCCTGTACAAAGACGAATCGCAACTGGACAAGAAATCCCGCAAACGCACCGCCTCCAAGTCATCGCCCCGCGCCAAGCCGACAACCAACAATACTGCTGTAAGTTCCCTTTATCATTTATACTTGATATACTAACGCGATCTAGAGAAAGCTTCTGGATGGATCGATAGACGGCTCTCGTCTGTAACGGTTTCAGCTCCATTGCATACGATAATGTTATGTGGACGAATAAATTTTTTGATTGACACTTATTTAAGACTGTCTCTGGCGTTAATCAAAATGTCTCCAGAGTTGTCAATTTTTTGTTTTAAGAAAGTTGAAAAAATAGAGAAGCAATTATTCACAGGTGCCATTTTACGGCGAAGTCAAAAAAGTTCGGCCAAGAAAGTAGTCTACCAGTTTTGACAAGTTTCTGTGGGATCTAATTATCGCTAAGGTTGACTTCGCTGACAGAAGTCACTATAATTAATAGGAAATCGATCTTGTTGTTTCATGACGTTCAAATGAAACTCGACCGTAGGGTGGTAGACCACATTTTTGGCTGACTGTACAAATTTGTGTCCGTCAAAAACTTGATTCGCTCACGTATGGGAGAGAGATCTCACTGAATTGGCTCTGAGTACTAATACGCAGTTAATCAATCATGTAATCATTCTAACATGTTTTTGGTTTGATTTGTACTTACTTTGTCAAAAGGAACACTTAGTACGGGTATTTAGGTATGCAAATTGGTATTAATGGTAAATTAGTTCATTATTTCTATCAAGCATGAAACCTATATAGGGTAGTTGCCTGTCGGACCATATTCGCTCGAGTGATATCCGTGGCATAAATCATTTGACTGGCAATGTGGGCTTCTATTTTTTTATTGTCACTGTCCTTTATTATCTGGGGGCTATGATGGTTGCGTTTATCACGCGATAAATAAGTGACAAAGCATCTGTCACTCACGCTCGCATTTTGTCAAAACGTGACGGATGCTTTGTCACTTATTCACCGCGTGATAAAAGCAACCATCATAGGCCCGCTGGTAACTGGTTGACTTTTAACTTATTATCAAAATCGAAACACATGTTTACCTAAACCACATCAGTATAATATTTTATTATAAAAGAAAATGTTGTATCCAATACAATGTTCTAGAATTAGATTATTTAATTTAGACTGACTTTAGAAAAATAGAAGGCTGTGACGTTTAATGAATACTTTAAATAGCGTTAATTTATAACTACAGTCAACTACCCTACCTCGGCCATAACCCCACTTTCCCTTACAGAAGGAAGTACCAACGCCGGTTAAAAAGGCGAGAACGACGCCAAAGCGCAGTCCCAAGCGCAAGTCCAAACCGACGCCACAAAAACCACAAACAAAACGAAAATCGGCAGGTACCTCGCCCATAGTGGCGACGTCAAGCAAGGTAGGCATAGTACAACGGATATATAGAAATGTACGTATCCGCAATCATCAGCATATACATTCATGTTCGAGAGTGAGTAAGAGGTGTGGTTACTGGATGCATGTGCCGTCTCGGTCCCGCGCTCGCGACACCGGGCGCGGGATGGAGACACGTCTCGCTTGTTATGATTTTGGTTACCGGTTTTTGTGACTCGTTTAGAAATTGTTTATATATTTTAAAAGGGGATAATTTTGGTCAAATATAAAGATGTAACCACTACCAATGGTGAATGAGAATAATATGTGCCATTTTTTTAAATGAGATTGGATGAAAAAATGGTAGACCGTGGAAATTATTCAAGAGAATTGGAACCATGCAGAGAAACTGACAAAAACTCTTGTTTTCAGCTTCTATGATGAAATACATGAATTTTAAATAAGCATTATTATCTAGTTATTTTTTTTATATTGCCGTTTAACATTTACAAATGAGGCAACAAATTAAAATGTCTTAAATAAAGGGGAATATTTTTTATATTTAGTACGAGTTGCAGAAACTGGTTTTTTTTTTTATATAAATGATTGTATTTATAAAAGCGGATAAGGCACTGATTTGTATTGATAGATGAATTTTATTTTCCTTTACGATGTTTTTTTTATTGAACAATAATTAGTCTTAGATTTCTGAAGATTTCCAACCAATTGTGCATGTTAAGATGGTTATGCAAGTAATTGAAATATGCAAATGTATTTATATAATTTCAGTGTAACTACTCAGCATTATTTTTGGGTCGAGGTATAAGTTATGTTCTTTATTCATTGTCATTCCACAAACATCATCACATATTAATACTCTTATATGTACCTATTAAGTAATAAAGAACCTATAAATGTAGATAAAATGACCCATATAATATTTAATCAAGGTTTACTTATATTTTACTGTGTAGCGTTATATCAATTACGCATTATTTACTTTTATACCAAAAACAAAGAGAGGTTATCTTTGTTTGAAGAACCCTATTTTGTTATTAGATTAATAGTTTTAAATAGATTAGGAAGGTTATGAGATACGAATTTATTAGAATTATGATCTTATAAGAGAGTTTAGCATCAATTAATCGTAATTGAAATCGGTAAATTACTTTAACAACATATGAAAATCAAAATAACGTAAATAAATGGTTACTCTCTTTGATTTTTTTTTCGATTGCATTTTTAAATTTTCGAAACACGTAGTCTAACTGTGTCAATGGACAGAATTAGAACGAAGATTCCCGTAAATAAGGGGTCTGTCTACAATAAGGGTCAAAATCCTTTACTGACGACAACATACTTATGTTGTAGTTATTCATATTTGACAGAATTTCATGGTACCTACTTCTTATGTGTGATAGTTAATCCTTTATACAACTGGAATGAACATTTCTCTAAAATAGGTAAAAGAACGCACGGGCGGCATGCATCTTTCTACAGTGAAAAATTAAAAGAAGACGCTTTTAATAGAAAATGAATTTTTGAATATATTTATCACAGACGCAAGTCCATTGTTTTGTTTTGACGGTTTACGTTTCTATGAGAGCGGTCTACTTTTATATTTTTACTATACTCTTTCTCTGAAATCTTCGCTAAGAATAACTGTATTTAAATCGTAATGAATAAATAAAGTAAACCAATGTTTTTCATATTAACTTCAGTCGTTCACTCTCACCCATCATTGCTTGCTTGTTGTGTTTTCCTACTTTTATATTGATTCTTTTATTTCTGTTGTTTTGCCTTTTCTTCTATATTTTGCTGTTTTATAGAAATTTCCTATATACAGCATGTTCGTATTGCATGGAAAATATTTAAGACGATATGAATTTAGGAGAGAATCTTTCAAAATCAGTGTCAGTAATGCGATTTGACATAATAAATTCCGTATAATTATATAATAAATAAATTGAAAAATATAATAATTCTCCTTCGTAGGTATGTGTTGCGGGTATAGATAATGAAACGGAATTTATTTTGAAATGCTTTTACAGTACTCTTATGATTCCTATGAAATGTAGTGATAAGTCTTAACTGGAAATATGGTACGATGTCATCCGTTAGATATCATTAAACATGTATTTCATGTTTTTACTTTAAAAAATGCGAAAATCATGTTTACATTATTTTTGTAAAAAAATCGCCAAATCACTCAACTCGCTTCAGTTCAAAATATACAAAAACTTCATGCTGTATGTATTGGTACATTCCTTCGGATAGAGTCGTATCTTTTCAAGTTAAGAACCTGTACCTATTTATCTGGTATATTGCTAAGACTGAAATCTATTAACTTTAAACAATGGATTACTGATACTTAATGTTAATTCTAATTATTAAGACTGATCGATTTCCTTCAGCCATGGCACTTTTCCACGAAGTCTGGCAGAAAAAATACACCAAATATAAGACTGTTGTCACTAAAAATAAGTCTGAACTGAAACCCTAGACCGTCCATCACAGCAGCACAACTGTCACAAGCGACTATTTCTCGCGCGAGCGCCTGTCTCTTTTTGTACAGTAATGTAAGAGGGTGACGGGTAGCGCTATGTCGCGCGACAAGAGTCGCGTAGTTGTGCAAGACGGGCTGGTCACAAAAAAAAACGGCTATGTTGGTCCAAAAGTATACAAATTCCAAAAGAAAATTGTATTTTTAAGGCAAGTGCTAAATTGGTTGAGTTTTTCAGACGGCCACGGCAGTAACAGAAAAGGCAAAGACGCCGGCTAAAACGCAGAAGAGGACGCCGGTCAAAGCGAAGGAAACTCCGCCGGCCACGCCCCCGAGGGGCGGCAGGCGGTCAGGCGTTAGAGGTAACAAGCTCTTCATATTTAACCGACCTCCAAAAAAGGAGGTGCTATGTTTCACTGTTTTTTTTAGCACTTTGCACGCCGATCACGAGAACCACTCGGTACGCATTTTTTCTCTACTTCGCCGGCCATTTGAATAACTGCCATGTCTAGCTCGCCGATGACGAGTACCACTCGTGACACTTTTTTTCTTAGAGTCGCGGATAACGAATAGAACTCGTGATCAGATTTCATACTGTTTGTATTAAAATATCGAACACAGTTCGTGATCCGCTTAATAGCAACGTGTAGAAGAACGTTTAAGCTACCCGCACACATACAATTTATTAACGTGAGGCTTGTGGGAACGGCATGACGATGCGTCGCCCGCGCTGCCTCGTCAGTGCGCTGCGCGGGCTACCTAACAAAACCATGTTAGAGTTTTTATTTTTTCAGAAAACGAGTTCTTTTCAGCGACAGTTTTAAAGTAAAATAAATATTATAAACACATTGTTTTATTTTTATCATTATAAAATACTAAAACACCTCTTAAATAAAAAAGAATTTAATCCTGTATGTACGCTAATTATTATTTTATAAATCTTACAATATCACCGAAAATCGCCGGCGAACCATAGGTGGCGCCTTAAAAAATGCGCGGCATTCTTGGGAAAAAGAGCATCACGAGTGGTGCTCGTGATCAGCTGTGGGAGCGCGGTACCGATTATAACTTACGGCGTGCAAAGTGTTAATTCTAAATATAATAACTGATCGGCGTTTACCTCGCCTCAGTATCACCTGATGGTGGGTGACCACGGGGTCGAGGATGTAGCTCGCGCGTAGTAATAGGCTTTTCTCGAACATCCAAGGAAATGTCGTTCTTATGGTTGTGGTAATGGAACGCGAAATACGTCTTTGTATAGCACTTGTTGAAGATTCGTTCTAATTTCAAATTATGTAAAGGAATTTCATACAATATTATGGCCGTGGCCAACAAAGAGTCTTTTGTTTCAGTGGGGTTTATTTCTTTTATTGATAATCTATGGCATATTGCCAATAAAAAAAAACGTAGTAAGTTGAACATTTGTATTATTTCCTTGGATTTATTTGAGAAAAGCACATACAAGCTTCGGCGCGAACAGGGATTGTCGGCCTCGTAGATCTATTACTACTCGACCAACAATCCCCTATTTCGCGGCCTCTGCAGTAATGTACTACTTTACGCTTACTTTTGGGTCTTTTACCAAGACTCAAATTGTAATTTTCTGGAAATACACACGAAGGGAGCGATTGTATGTTTTTTTTATGTATGTTTGTTTACCGATGTGGACCGATTCTCAAAAATTTTTTTTTTGTTGAGTTGTACTCCTAAGGTGTGCCCATTGTTACCATATCGGGATCCTAGGGAAATCTAGGGCAACCTTTAAATATTATAAGCACAAGCAATGTCTTATAATATATTTTATAATGTTATTAAAAGAGAATCGTAAGTCTTCTCTTTAATGATATATTAAGGTATGGTGTCTTTAATGATATATTAAGGTATAGTGTATTTTCGACACCGGTTTCGATCCCCGATTCCAATCCCATAGTTGTCATAGTGGCAATGGGCAGGGCACATCGCTCGTAAAACCGACGGCCGCTGGGGCCATCGAGTTCTTGAGTGGCGACCACGCAGCGTGGGTAGGCCCCCCACAAGGTGGACTGATGACCTGGTGAAGGTAGCTGGAGTCCGCTGGATGCGGGAGGCGCAGGACCGGTCATGGTGGCGTTCTCTGGGGGAGGCCTATGTCCAGCAGTGGACGTCTTTTGGCTGATGATGATGATGAGTTGTCATAGTGTTGATGGTAATAATGATGATGACATTTTCCACAGACACCAAACCATCCGCGATAGTGCCGACGCCGTCCACCTCGACGGGCAAGACTACGCGCACGCCGCGAAAGCCGCCCGCGAAGAAATAATACGAGACCTGATGCCAGGTGAGGCCCTGTGGACATTCAAACCGCTAAGTCACGTAACTTCACCCTTTGAACGCTTAACACGGGGAGTCAGGGAAGGCTGTACAGTGCGACACAAAAGAGTAGAAAACGGATGATAAAGGAACTACAATTTTTCATACAAAATTGTTACCATATTCAAGCACTTTACGTCAAAAATGTGGCAGTTGCGAAGGAAGTGGCGCCCTCATTTATTTTCTACTCTTTTATGTTGCGCTGTATACGCGACATCATTTGCCGCTATGCAATGTTATAAAGTTCGCCCAAGCTAAATTAAACGGGTCTGAATTCCGCTCTCAAATATGTACACGTGATATGAAGTCTGATTTTGACTACAAATGGAAATGGCCTGGAAATGTAACACAGAACCCTAATATTACTTGGTAATATTACTATGGCAATGTAATATTACAGGGTTCTGTGATACATTTCGAGGCCATTTGCCAAGTCGTTGGTTCAAAGGTTCCCAGACATTGTCATAATAATATTACAGGGCTTTATGATACATTTCCAGAAACCTTTGAACTAACGATCTGGCAACATCACTTGAATCAAAAATGCAATAGAGACAACATAGGGTAGCTAAATTATTTTACACCGATTTTGACACCTGTGCTGATTTAGTTTTCTCGGCGTCTGTGGCACAGTTTTTCATGAACGAACTGGACGCTCAAAGAGTTGAATCCGGCTTTTAAGAAACATGCATAGAACTCGGCTTTAAGCAGGTGAAGTTACGTGACGTATCGTTTCTAAGATAAAGATAAAGATAAGATAAAGATAAATTTATTTTGTTACGTGTTCTACGAGCGTTGCTCCTCATTGCGGCCCAATTTTGTCACCCAGAGGGAGTTTTCTCAACAAATCAAGCAGCATAGTCAGTAACAGCACAGAGTTTTGTTATTTGTCGATAGTAGATCCTTATTCTGAAACCGTAGTATTTTCAGGATTTTTGAAAAACCACCTGCAAAGGCGCAAGCCAAACAAGAGACGTGTCGTAGTCGCAGTGCCCCTTTAATATTGTTTTCTCAAACATGCAATGAAATATCGTCATAACGTGCATCAAAACAGGTTTCGAAGTGTCACGTTTTGGGCGGAATAATTCGAGAGAACTGTAAAGGAATTTCATACAAAATTGAAGGCCTAGGCCTAGGGCTATATGGCGTCGGTGTTCATGAACGGGCTAAACCGCTGACTTATGTTTTTTTGGGTGGTGTATTTTTTTATTTCATTGCATATGTTTGAGAAAAGCACTATACATGCCTTAGCCGTGAAAAGGGCTTGCCGGCTTCATATCACTATCCGGTCTCCCTACGGTCGGCCGCCAATACTTACTCAGCCGGCAAGCCCTTATTTCCCGGCGTCTGCTGTAATGTACTATTCCTGCAAAACGTATAGAAGCGTCGCGATGCAAAACATACAGAAGAGATACGGCGAGAACTAACTATAAATTCTGTTCTGTGTGGCTTGCGCCTCAACACCTGGAATTGTTTTAATAATCCTGAAAAAATTACGGTGTCACAAAAATCCACACAGATTTCTGAAAATTATACGCGGTATTAGTGAGTAGCGCTTGGAGAAATGCTCGACCTATATGTGAAGGCTAATCTAACATGATGTCAGGATTTAGATAACTCATAAATGTCTTAAGCCCAATCATAACTCTTGTAGCATTATCAGGTGATTATCCCCATCAGTGGCCATCATATGACAGGCATAATCAGCCATTAATAACAACCACTTTATATTCAACACAATTTTTTAAGGCTATTTTCTCTAAAATAAAGCACCTCAAGATTTCACAGTCACCTTATGAATTGTTGTCTGGAATCGCTAGCGGGAAAATACTTTTAGCAAACATTTTACATAATTCTAATCCACGTTTTTCTGAATAGGGCTGGCGTTTAAACGGACCACGGCCACTGTCGAATCGAATTTTATAGAGGCGTTGGGTGTAGAATAAGTTCTGAAAGTGTTTTAATTTCAAAAGCACTAGCTTTTTTACCTTCCCTTCAATAATGCCCAATTGTACACACGTTATAAATGTCCTGCTTTCGTTTTTATGTTAGTTCATAAAAAAAAGGGATGACATTTGTGTTTTCATTGGACATTGAACGTTTGTGCAATTTGGTAAGCAATCTGTTTTATTCTGTGTACTGTCCCATCCTCAATGTTGTGTCAGATTGGCCTCAAGACGTTGTAACTGTACCTAATTAGCGGTTTTTATTCTCACAGGAGACTCACTGTAATTGTCAATTTACTCTACCCGTCTTGTTCCAATGTTGTCGACATGGAGACCAAACCCGTAGATAAATGTTATCAATTATATTCTTGTGCTAGCTAAGGTCGGTTTGTACTTTACAATTGTGTCTTAGAAGATATTTATTTTTACAACACGGACTTGCATAATAATGATTTACATTTATATTGATTTTTATTGTCACAGGCCCAGGTATTTGTAACGTTCCGAGTGCATTTTGACAGATGTTTATATAATTTTTATATTTTACATAAATGTTGTATTTCGTCGGTGATCATTTGTTCTTTAGGTCTAAGGAAATCTATTCAGTTATAGTTTTAGATTTTAATAGTTTCTTGAGACATAATTCCCTGTTTTTTTTTTCTATTATTATTGACGATAACAGAGTATGTTTTATCTAAGCAAAAGTGGAATGTATGTCAAAGAACATAACACTGTCAAATTACCGGTCTATGAACATTGAGTTACTCATTAATTTTATTTCTTGAAGGAACGAAGCAAATGTATATCTTTTAATTATTATTTCTTTTAATACGAGCCAGTAACGTAATTTAAATGGAGTCAGCTGATTCTTGTAAGGAATAAACCATTTTATTAATCCATTCGGTCAGCTGAACGAACGGACCTGTCTAGTAAAGTAATTTCTCCAAAAAAAAAACAAAGTTACTGACTCGAATGAAAATAGGTTTTCAATAGCATGTTAAATGCAGGACTAAGAGAATCCAACCAACTCTACTGAGAAAGGGATGGATACTTTTAGTCACGTTATACGTCTCCCTCTTGTAGATATTTTTATTTAACTGACTTGCAATGATGAAGTACAGTAGTCATAGAGCACAAGATGAGTGATCAGGAATATTGTTATATTGTAGGGAAATGCCAAGAGGCGTTAAATTATAATCATGTAATTTCTTTTTTACACTTTTGTGTAGTATTGATCAGTTATTGGTCAATGGCCTATTACTGTGGTCCGTTAAAGATGAATTTGTGTCAACGAAATAACCGACCATGTTTTTTTTTTTCTTTTCGATAAGTGATCGACTGTAAGAATCATGTTTCTTTGTAACAATAAAAAGTATGGGGAATCGAGAATACAATTTACTTTTATCTTACTAACGTTTACTAACGTATTTGTAACAATTTTAGTATTCACTGTAAATATTTACAATTAACATGAATGATAACCGTCTAATTTTGCTGTTCTGGATCCAACGTTAGAGGGTGCCTCCTCTAGCCATAGGCAATAGATTTAAAAGTCTTTTTATAAGTCTAGGCTAAAATTTGGAATTTTGCTAGAGTATTGATATTAGGATATGGTACTCGATAATTTCGGAGTCTTGTATAAAATCAGTACAAAGAATTTAAAAGTTATCAGAATGTTTAGTAACACATTTGATTTAAATAAGAATATATTTTGATACTATTGGTTTACTTTTATCGTAACGTGCTGTCGTGAATTGAGGGTAGTTGTCGTTTTAACTACAATGAAACTGGGAAAAACATGAGTTGTAACGATCGTATCTTATAGTGGTTGGCGTTGTAACGTCGATAATGGTACCGAATGCGTCAGCCATCTTAAGGTACCTTTCTTGTGTTTGTCTGTTTGGACCAAGCATTAAACATTGTGGCTGAATACATTGAATCAATGTACAGTTGAATACTAAATGTTATGCCACTGCCTATTTCAAACTTCTTCAATTGTCAAAGTAGATAAGCAGATTTAGAAAATTTAATGCATCCTCCCGATTGTTACATCACATCTACAAGTTAATAACTTAAGGTTGTTTCGGCCGGCGGGCGCATTGCATTTTGTTAAATGTTTTCCATTATAAGTACTCTTATGTTGTTACGTCAGACCCGAGTTAGGGCGTGAGAGTGTGTGTGTGTTAGAAAAATTAAGTACCTAAATTTTAGGTGGTATTTTTAAATAGGTTAATTAAAGAGAGGATTAAGCTTAGAATATAAATTTGTGTGTGAATTTTCTGTTTATAACGTACCAAGCGGGGAGATGTTTACAGCGGTCCTCTGGTACAATAGTTGTAAACATATTTTAGCGTTTTATACAAAAAATATATCAGTTTGAGAGTACTATTGTAACAGAAAGTCCACAAATTACAAAATTTATATGCAATTCAGAATTAAATATAATAATTTAAGAGATATGGGTGCTTTCATTTACCTAACTCACAAATAACAACAACAAATAAAATTCATGCAACATAATTTTATTTAGTCATCTTCAATGGTTTCCAAAGGATACTCTGTCATCAACAGGCCTCGTCCCCACAGAGCATCAGCTATATTTAACTTATCTGAATCATTGGGTATGTCTAGATTTTCAACAGAGACATATTCAGGATATGATGTGATTAAAGTCTCTATTGCGGGTGCCATATCTTCCTCAATTTCCAGATATGAGAGCTCATTGCCATGGTACTCCAAAGAATTCTCAGTGTAATAGTATAATCTGATATGCTCTTCCTCTGACACCATTCTTAAAATATTCTTACGTAGCAGCCTGATTTTAGTGTCAAGACTGATCTCGACTCTGTTAGTGACTTTGCCATCATCTACCATGACATCAGAATCTCCATACACGGTGACAGCTTTTTCTAAATCTGTTAATACTGGTGGAAGCGCATCATATTGGAAATTCTTATTCATCTGATCTACAGCCTCATCAAGCGGCAAATGATTTTTAATTTTATCAAACAATGACTCGACCAGCTTTTGAATCTCTTTTCTCCTTGGTGTTTGGACATCTGAGTTCACAAGACCAAAGTTATCATAAATATCAAATGGTAGTCCTCGTCTTAGTTCTACATTTTCATTGACAGCAAGGTGAAGCGCTGCTGGAATCATTTTCTCAAATAAATCTGCCCAGGAATGCTTCTGATACATGCTGACAGTTATATGAAGAGAGTGTTCTCCATCAATGGTTATCCCCTGATGTATGAAACCTCTAGGGAAGTAAAGCATATCACCAGCTTCTAGAGTCATCTCCATAATTGGTTTTCCTATTTCGTCCTGCGCAAAGTTCTTCGAAGATACTCTCGGCAGAACTTCATTATCTGACAGAGGTTTGTAGATACGCCAATGTTTTTTCCCTTCAACTTGTAGAATGAATGCTTCAATATCGTCATAATGTGGTGCAAAGCCTTGGCTATCCGGCGGGGTTAAATAAGCATTCGCACCGATGAAAGAATTGAAGAATTCTTGTAATGTGGCATTCAGGAGATGTAATTTTGGCATGTAAGTTTGTGGATTTAACAGTCTGATACTGCAACCATTCAAGTAGAAGTCCCAGACTAAATGTGGATGAGCCCTGCCTTCTGGATTATGAGTTTCTCTCTTCCCATCAACATACGAAGTGATATCAATGTTCTTTGTAAACTGAATATGTTCATTACGAAGCATATCGTCTATGAATGGAGTAGACATTATTTCCTTGTAATAAGAGGGCTTTTTCCTGGCTATGTGTAGCGGCTTCTTCTCCCAGATGTCATTGAGAAATTTGTCTGGGTTGTATGGTGCTATCATCCATTTGAATACTTTTAGCCCTTCCTCAGCACTGTCGGTTACCACTGGCGTGAACTCGAACGAGCCGTCATTGCTGCAGTTACTGCAGTTGCTGCAATCCGACTGATTCTCCATACTGCTAATAGCAGAATTGAACTGCAAACTCGCATCAACTGCCGGTACAAGTTCAGGTATATCGTCAAAATCTTCTACGATGTAATTCTTAGTTTTGAAATTGTTCTTATTACGCTTATTTTTCTTATCAGCTATGTTTTTCTTCACAGGCCCTTCGACATTTTTTGACTTCTTCTTTTTATGGCTTTTCTTCTTAGCGATATTTTTAGACTCTTTCAACTTCTTTTGCTTACGTTTAAGTTTCTGTGCTACGCTTTTGGCATTAGATTTATGATTAGGTTTTCGATTTGCACTGTACATCGCAAAAGCTGATACAGGTGAATCTTCCATCGTGAGAAAAAATTACTTTCGTGAGAAATAGTAAAAAAATGCTCGTTCTCAATATGTTAAAACATTACAGCACAGATATTAATAAACAGTTTATCTTCTCTCCAAAATATAAAGCAAGCAAGTATTAAGTTTGATATGGATCATGGAATCGAGTTCTTCAAATTAAATATTTTATTTAATCAAACATGCCCCTATTTTTAGGTTATGACATGACATGACCACATGACATCTGTTGAGTGTTGCTAGGCCCCGGAATTAATTTTGAGCTAAAATTTTGTACAAAATGAATAGGCTGGTTGACCCAGTTTTGAAATATATTTGAAATGGTTAATAATGATCCTACTAGCTCTAAAAAAATGTCTTATATTTTTGTGAAAGCTAGAAAGCTAAATTTTATCAATCGAAAATTCTAAATTTCATGAACAGTTAAAAACGCCGTCCGCCATTTCATTTTTGCCTTTTGCTAATCTGTGGCATGACGTAGAATTACGTGTAAATATTCGAAATTCGACCCTCGTATAGTGCCATTCCGCTCACTCCAATATACTTTGACAGGAGATCGAGAGGGACGGCACTATTAGGTCGTCAAAGTACTTTCAGTTTTCTTTACAGGACCGATGGCGTCACAATCATAAGCGAAAATGGCGGACAGCGTTTTAGGCATTTCAAAATACAGATTAAAAATCTTAATTTCAAATTAATTTTTTTCAGCAATTTTCACTTTTATTAATTGAAAAATATATATTTAGGTTTCCTTTCCTAAATGCTATACGGAACAAACATTAAGTTTGACATGAGTAAACTAGCCTATTATGTAGATTAGGAACAGTAAACAAACAGATGTCATGTTCATGTAATAATCGCTGGGTGCAAAGTAGGTGGTGGGGGAACCACGAATCGATCGCAGCGCGCGCCGTGGCCAAAAAATTAACTTTAACTGTCAGTTTTTACTAGCGAAACTAAGGCATCTAAAAATAAATAAATATGCGGCACGAAACCTGCTGCATAGTTAATTACAAACACAATCACATCACATCACAAAACACAAGTAATCACAAATTCTATAAATTTCCACAAGCAAAAAAAACTCTATGAGCATTGTTTCAAAATGTGCAGTGGTTATTTGATATTAAATCTGATAAGTTAAGCTTTAAACGTTTACAATTGGCAACACTAAATAATCGCGTTTTGTTCGTTGCATTTATGGGAACATTGGGAACATTCACTTCTCCCCCGGCCTTACACTACACGTGAAGATGACCGAGAAGAGTGGGCGAATGATAGATAGTTGTGGAAGACACTGCGCCGGAAAAAAGTCATACTTCGGCCGGGATCACAAAGGGGAGCACCTTCACGCAGACAAATTTTACTTTTTACTGCATGGCTAGCATATCTTGCTGCGGCTTCGCTTGTCGCGCGGCTCAGCACCACCTGTCTTGCTCGCACGGTATTGAAAGGAAAGTGACAGGTAGTATTCGTCACGCGACAAAGAGTCGCGTGTCACAGTTATGCTAGAGGGTCTGGTCACATAACGTTAACTTATAGCTGGCTGAAACTTATGTTGACCAATCGATTGTCTCGACAGTATATGCTAGGTCCATGGAAGGTCCATGGTTTCGTCTGAGCACCCAATTGCTGAAATCTGAAAGACATCCATTATCGAAAAAGATCATCGTTCTTTATTTTTGATAATAGGTATATTATACCTACCTTACTAATTCTATTACTAATTTCATATAGACCAAAGTAATGTAATGTGACCAGCAAATTTTAAAAAATCGAGGTTTTAAAAAATGTGTAAAAACTATTAATAAAAACTGGCTATGTGCGAGTCTGATTTGCGCACCGAGGGTTCCGTACAAATACTTATATCCCATGCTTATGCACCTGGTATGTATGGCGCCGGACACAAATGAGGTGCAAAGTTAACGCAACCGATCACTTTTGTTGTATGGTAGCTCGCTTATATATTTATTTTATTCTTTTTTTTTGTATTGGTTGTTACACACATTATCTGTGAAAAAAAAACTGTTTATAGCTATCACGGTTCATGAGATACAGCCTGGTGACATAATGACAGACAGACAGCGGTGGCTTTAGTAATAGGGTCCCGTTTTTACCCTTTGGACACGGAACCCTGAAAACGTCAAAATTTAAAATAATTGTAGATTCTAATCCAAATAACGTAGACTAATAGGAAAAAATATATATAACGACTCACGGTTAGGGTCCGGTTACACTTGGTTTTCATTAGATTGGTTCATCCGCGTGAGTATTCGGGCGAGGAGACAAGGTTTGGTAGAAGTATCAGCCGATCCGTATACTTCACTTCCTATGATTGAACCAAACGCACCTGTAACATAAATCTAGAGTATCTATGACGAATAAACTTGGATTCCCAACTTTTATAACGTTCTACCGCAACACGTGAGGCGCTAGCTCGACATGGAAGAACAGCCCCCAAAACGACAGCTGTCAATCCCGTCCTATATGGCCACATCCTCAGAGTTCGGTATTACGTAGTAAAGAGTTTGGTCATTCAAAAATAAAGAGGCGATACTAGCGCCATCGAGGTAATTCTCTCGATGCGCCGTCACGGCCAACCCTGACAGTCACACGCCCTCGTGTGATTAGACCTTTACAAAGAGTGTCTAAAAATAACGACATGATTTCAAACTAAGCAAGCTCGACCCTTCCTGACCAATATGTTGTCTGCGTCCAGCGTTGCCAAATAGTTGCCTGTCGCATTTTTCTATGTCTCGCAACATGTAAGCAATCTTTCGCTTCTAGGCAAATTTCATAATTTCATTTTCTTGAAGCGCATACTATTCACTAACGCATCTAGCAGATGGTTCGATACCACGTACCTACAATCCGCACCTGCACCCATTCAATACCTATTCAAAGTACAGACCCAAAGCAGGCCTTGCCTCCATGCCATCCCATGTTTGAGTACCTAAGCTAAACGGCAGCACAGGAACTCCGAACTTCACAGTTCAGAATAGCTCCCCTTCTGCAGTGACATCTGTCAATTAGTATTGTATCCGATAGTTTAACATCCTATTTCAAGCGTTTTTCGCATTTACTAAAATGTAACATTCGCAGCATTTGCTATAATAAACTTATCAGGCTCACACTGCAGTATAAGTCTCAGAAATGGCGTGGACCGGGCGCCTAAAGCCCTTTCGACCAGCGTATCCTCAAATCGCTAGGCCCTTTCGATCAGCCTGCTCTCGCCTGTGGTGCGGCGTAGACCGGGCGCCTGTAGCCCACCGACTAGCCACCTCCCACATACACGGTGCGGCGTAGACCGGACGCCTGTAACCCATCCGACTAGCCACCTCCCACGTACACTTCCATAAAGCATGGACCATGGACCTGGAGCCCCTTCTGACCAGCTTTCAGTACAACCTCGTGACGCAGACCTGGCCGATACACTCACGTCGACCAGTCATCATTCACCATCACAAACAGTCCATGTAAAAGCACTCTCTGTCTTTTCTGACATCACAAGTCCTTCAAAGGATCCTTCCTACTTACTTCAATAACTGCTCATTAGAAGGCTAACAAGGATTTGCTAAAACAATGATTTTAAAAGTGTAGTTTTTGTTAGATTGCCAAACTTATCGCTCTTTATTTTTGGAACCAGAAACTATTCAGAAGTACTCACTCAGGGTGGTTCACTTGACACCGAGAATATCATTGTCGCTATTTTATCATTAACCGCCGTCTCGGCCTCCTGTTTATCTGTTAAGTAAGTTGTAACTCGAGCCAAATCTCAATACCATTTAACCTGTTTTAACCTTTTCACACTTTGTCAAATACAAAATCTGTCATTCATACGTCATCACATTGCAATGCGAATCGCGATATTGGACTCTATGAGGCATATAGGTTGATATCGCTCTACACGCCTTGATGGATATATCTGTCGTTGGCGTCCGAAGGGTTAAGGGATAAAATTATCACCTCAATTGCTAGGCTCCACTCCACCGTTCAAAGCTGTGCACGATGCATATCATTTATATTTTTGATCATACAGTTACCGACAAAGTTATGTTAGTTTTCCGCGTAATGGAAACCATAATTGTTCAAAATAGATGGTGCCCAGGGTCTTATCATAACCCATAGCTACATGATACATTAGAGTCTTAAATAGTCCTAATTAGGAATCGAAACGACGTAAAGCAATGGGCAATTTGTCTAATTAAATTTTACATTTCTCAATAGAATTTCACTACCTAAATCAAACTATACATGAGCAATAGGTACCTTCGGGTAGTACCTAGTGACTTTGTCTGTTTGCTGATTAGATTCTAAATTATACCGACTACCATGAAGCTCTAATAAATAAACAGCTTTGTACCGGGTGCTCGGCGTGCTGTCAGTTTTACGCATGTAGGGAACAGTTGCTTTCAAATTAAAGTGAGTTTCACGATAAATAACTTAGCGTGCTACATTCTAGGGTTATACTACTCATTCAACTTAGGGTAAACCCAACACCGATGAACTCGCGGAGGTAATTCAACTTTAGCTTCGAAAGCTATAATGACTTGCCGTCAGTGAAACGGTAAAATGCGGAATCTAAAATCGCAACAACAGTGATGAAGAGGTGATCTGTCCACCTGGTGTTTAGCATCATCTTCATCATTATCATCATTTCAGCCACTGCTAGGCAAATACTTTCCCGATACAGCCCTGCGATATTCGCATACAACGAGTGCCTGTACCCTTTACAATATCGTCAGTCCAACCTGCAGGAAAACTTTTCCACGTGTCATCCTCCAGCACATGGTCACCGCTCGGGCACCTTTTCGTCCTAGTTGCTACCACCTAATGTTACTCCCACTAAGGCCACTGAATAATTACGTTCTTTTTTTATGTTATACCTAGGTATAGGTCCTATACCTTCACCTTATAGCTTCAATCTCACAAGTTGGTTAGTGACGTTGAAGACGACAATGGAACATGCTTATTGCTTACCCAGATAGTGCTTATTCACTCTCACCTTTAAAATACCACATTTATAGGCTGCCTGTCCACAGAAATGATAACCGATATTAGTCGGTATTCTGTACCAAATTGGAGTGGTGAGGAGTACCACCTCTCCTTGAAAAGAATCACAAGCTGCTACCAAAAATGAACGTAATGAATGACCTCACCAGATAATGTCGACCTCTCGTTTTACGATTCTTGTAGATTTGGACATCCTTGCACATGACCGGTTCACTGGCTAGCTTCATCACATCATCAATGCAACTGGTACTGATGTGCCTAGGTTCCATTTTCGTTGGTCTTGTTATCTTGTAGTTGTCGTTGAAGCGTCTTCAGTCATAATGCTCTAAAATCTCGTCAAAACTACATGCAAAATCAATTATCTGCCAATCAATGAAATTTTCTTAGATAATACACAATTTACACGGCAATAATCTCTACTTTCAGAAAGCTTAATAAAGTTCCACAGACGCATAGCTGCTTGCGCAGTCCCCTTACCTCCAACTTGAAACTCAAGAGTCTAGGACTTCATCAAAGTAATTTGCATTATCAATATTACAATAAGATTGTTTAAGCCAAGTTTATTTTATTATATACCATGTTAAGCCTTAGTACTATTTGGCAGTGCGGCTCTTTAGAGCGTTCGTTAGGGCTGGTGACAACTCAGCACTTCTAGCACAACTCTAATAGGTACCTCTTGGTCGTGCGAAAAACATTAGCAAATCTCGTTCTTGACAATACCGTGCGAACAGGATAGGAGATGTTGAGGCACGCGACAAACGAAGACGCTGCAAGATGTGCTAGCCGGTAAGCTGTAAGCTTGGTTATAGACATGCGCAAAACTCAAATGAAAAGAATCGAGATAGTTATCACTCATTTCGTTTAGTGTATCTATAGACTCAAACTGCTCTCTACCATGTAGGTCGTTAAGAAAGTGTACAGCATGAATACGAATGACGTAGATATTTGAAAAATAAGGTTACTTCGCGATCTACACATCTCTATTTGGCTATTCACTACAATATCGGTTACCTTGTACAAACCCTACATCTGAACCAGCTTCACCTTGATCACACTTGATAAGATTTGTGTATGCAAGACTCGTAGGTGTATTATGTGTTGCCACAATCAACTGAGAGAGCCATGCTCCCATATTACCAAAAAAATATCGCATTTCCGCTATCCGTCCTCATGATGCCGATGGTGTTTCTACTTGTCCCCTCATGATCAAGCCCTCAGATCCCACTTCTGATAACGACTCACGGTTAGGGTCCGGTTACACTTGGTTTTCATTAGATTGGTTCATCCGCGTGAGTATTCGGGCGAGGAGACAAGGTTTGGTAGAAGTATCAGCCGATCCGTATACTTCACTTCCTATGATTGAACCAAACGCACCTGTAACATAAATCTAGAGTATCTATGACGAATAAACTTGGATTCCCAACTTTTATAACGTTCTACCGCAACACGTGAGGCGCTAGCTCGACATGGAAGAACAGCCCCCAAAACGACAGCTGTCAATCCCGTCCTATATGGCCACATCCTCAGAGTTCGGTATTACGTAGTAAAGAGTTTGGTCATTCAAAAATAAAGAGGCGATACTAGCGCCATCGAGGTAATTCTCTCGATGCGCCGTCATATATGATAGTTATGTATATAACCTCTGAAAAACTTGATGTTCCCATTTGGCGCTGAAAACCGCTGTTTTCGGTAGTTAATTTTTACACTTTATTGTCTTTATGAAATTACTTTTGTGAAAAAAACATTTTATGTAGGAAAGGACATCCTTCAGGGAAATTGCAATAAAACATGTCTGTTACATTTCAAGCTGGTTTATTTATGAATTACTTTCACAGTACAGATGGGGTCTGGTTTGTAGTTATCCACTTAAATTACAGCATTTATTTTTGTGTTATTGTTTTTGCGCTAATGCCTATGTGTCTATTCTACACAAAATGTACATTTAGGTACGTGAACTTTAACGATTAGGTATAATTCTTCTATTGTTAACGTCATACAATAATTTCTAATAAATACTTGCCGTCAGAGTAGCACATTTTCATTACAAGGCTATATTTTTATATCCAATACAATAATTTTCGTATCTTACTTTTTTAAACGACTTACTTAGGTACTTAATTCTTTATTATTCAATTTCTAATATATATATATACCATATTTATGAAATGATAGATCCTTTATCATAGTGACAAACTTTAGATATTTATTAACACTAAATGTGATGAGTGAAGAATTTACTTTCATAATAAAATGCTCCCTGTAGAATAGTTCTTAAAAGTTAAACATAATAACACATACTTAATTCATCTATAGAAAAAAGTTAGAAAATTATTAAAATGAAGATTTACACAAAAACAGTAGGTAAGTAAATGATTTTCTTTACTTTCGTAGAAATTCACACAACTTTAATATACACAATTATATGAAAGGTTGCGAGCCTTTTACATAAATATCGTGTGACTGAACTAATTTTGCCTAATTTAATAAAGTTGCGTTACGTTAACTACTTAGATATTCTACTGCTATAAAGGAAAAACAAAACACTACGCGTTGAATGGACGAATGAGCCTGATTCCATTCCTTCCATTCATTTACAAAGAGTAATAAGATAGATGCGGCAAATAATTTTCTTCTACTTGTAGTCATTATCTAGTTAATAGTACGAAAATAAATTTAGAAATATGTTTCTTGTAGGTCATAAGTCCAATAATATTGTCATTGCGTTTCGATTCAAAGTGAACGGAACAGCTACGCTAATCGTACTTTGTGGATTTCGTTTTATAAATAGTGAATTTATTTGATAGGTATTACTTTAATCAGTCACAGCCACACTAGATGAAGGTTTTTAGCAAATGACAAATTTGTGATGTTTATGCGAAAAGAGACCACTTATAATGTGCGATAACCATCGCTTATTTCACGGTACTTAGGGTTGCTATGGGTTTGCTAGATATGAGTGGCGTGGTGTCAAACATATTCTTGGAAAAGCCTGACCAGCTTTGACTTATGTTTTCTTTAAGAACAGTAGAATAAGAAATCCAAGTGCCTTAAAATAGACAAGCCGATGGGAATCGAGTTCTACTAACGCCACGCCATTGCTAAATACTTATAGGACACATTGAGTGTTACACTGAGGTTACACTACGTTGTGGATCAAGACACTTCCTTGCTGCTTGTTATTGTATAGTATCATTTACTTACACTGATAAAAGTTTTTTCTCAAACATACAATGGAATACCGTCATAACGTGCGTTAAAACAGGCTTCGAAGTGTCAAGTTTCGGGCGGAACAATTCGAGAGAACTGTAAAGGAATTTCATACAAAATTGAAGGCCTAGGCCGGGAAGTAATTCTTTTTTTAATTTTAATGTAAACATGGCGTCGTGTTCATGAACAAGCTAAACAGCTGAAATATATTTTTAAAAATTTTCTTCTAGTGGCTGAATGAGTATCGGAAGAAGGCCTATTACACACGAACTGATGACTATGTAAGTCACCAGAGACCATAGACAATATTAAAAATCCTCTGCCTTTATTTTATTTATTATAGAAATTAAGATTCTTATTATCAGGTTGTGTATAATAGCCCTAATATTCGAACGTGGACGACTTCTGAAAGAAAAAAAGTATGGAGGGATTGGAGGGAAAATTAAAAATACTTTTTTTTAAACATGGCGTCTGTGTTCATGAACTGGCTGAACAGCTGAATTATGTTTTTTGAGTGGTTTTTTATTTCATTGCATATGTTTGAGTAAAGCACTATACATGCCTTAGCCGTGAAATGGGCTTGCCGGCTTCGTATAACTATCCCGGCAAGCCCTTATTTCCCGGTGTCTGCAGTAATGTACTATTAATATAAATGGTCTCTTTTCTGGCAAAGCGTCACTTAAATTCTGATCTTATTAAAAACCTATGGGCTACAAAACGTTATCTACATACAAATAAATGTGCGTCACACGCCACAACAATCTACATAAGTTTCTATGTATATATATTATACCTTTAAATAATTTCAATTAAGATACTTTTATGCTTTACTTTTGATAATTTCAGGCAATCTACTAAATTATTGGTCGACTATCACACAGAATTGATACGTACGTTACATATAAAAAAAAACTATATAAATCTGAACCTGTGTTATTGACATTGTGACAATTTCTTATACAGGTGATTATTTTACTATATAAACAATATTTGTTTAAATATAATATACTTACAATTATTAAATAAATGTGGCATTCTTAATGTTTGACTTCTTTAAAATTGAATTGAGGCTATATTTAACCACACGCTTACAATCACAGGATTTTAAGCCCTAATTTAAACTTAATCATGTTTACTTACCAACCCTTAAATTTTTTTAAAATAAATCTTGTGCATTTCTTGCTAAACGT
This sequence comes from Apotomis turbidana, assembly GCA_905147355.2. Lineage (NCBI taxonomy): Eukaryota > Metazoa > Arthropoda > Insecta > Lepidoptera > Tortricidae > Apotomis > Apotomis turbidana. Next base: position 15,411,759 of record LR990292.1, on the reverse strand, counting down.
CCTTGTAAGTTACGAATACCTAATTATGAAAACACCATAAATGAAGCTTATGTTTTTCCCACGTTATTTTAATGAATGTTTAAAGTACCCAAAATCGGACGATTGGAAATCTCTTAAAGGAATGATAATGGATTCATTCCACATCATGATGATATGTTATTGAATTTATGTTATATATTTTTTTAAGTTTGTAAACCGTATACACATCAGAGGTTAATTGTTCAGTCTATTTTATACTGGCCTAGCTTGGCATAGTACAAACTTATCTTGAATAAACGCATTTTAAACTCATTTATTGATAATCATTTCATTACATGTCAATAATTTTATAAATTTTTAATTGTCATTAAATATTGATCAAAAATAAACTTCCATCCTTATACATTTTCAGGGCAGATAATTCGGTTGGCCAGCCTAAGACATTTTCAGGGCAGATAATTCGGTTGGCCAGCCTAAGATCGCACTCACGATCAGAATAAGAATAGGTACAGTCTGACAAAAAAAAAATAGAAATTAATAAGTGGCAATACTGTAGTTTCGTCCCTTTCTAATCAATCTGAGAAAACGGGGACGACAGTATTGCCACTTTTTAATTTCTACCTACTCTTTTTGTGAGACTGTACCTACTCATCCCAATAAGCCAAACTAATTGTATTGTGTGAAAATTGCTAAGATAGGTAACACGTTTAATTCCCTCGCTGATATAGTGCTGCTGATTTTTTTATAATGATAAACTGGGATCGTAAAATGCGAGCCAAATCAATTGAAGTGACGTATCAAATACGTGACGATGATGACCCTATGTAATTTCCTCACATTTTACGAACCCTTATTATTGATAATGATAAGTTTGCACTATAAATTATAGCTGACGCGGCTCGATCGTGTGCGATCGCTTATTGGAATATTTTTTGATACTTTTTTTTTAAGATCGTTAAGTTCGCATATAAAATCTAATGTCAAAATAGAAAAGTGTGAAAATTTGAAAAATCCTTCTCAGTCTTAACGTGCTCAGTTCAGCTAGTTTCACCAGCGGGTGATTCGACGAATTTTTCAAGGAATTATGTAAAATTCACGATATTTTTTGAAGAGGACGGTCTTCGATAATGTAACTGAAATTATACATTCTGACAAGGGTGTGAAGAAGTCAATGTAGTACATTAATTTATTATAGTAGGTATGTATGTAGTCAGGAGACTGTGCTGTTTAAAAACAAGAGCAAAGTAGGTTTCATAAAATTTCGGCAGTGCCTTTAAATGCTGGTATAGTATACTAACTCTAGTAGTTCAAAAAGGTTCTGCATGATTTATTAGGTTATGGGCCCAATGTGGCGATCAATTTGAATGTTACGTAATGTCATTTTAACCACACAGTCTCTTTGATATCTTGATGATGATGTTGATGATACTAAACGCTAATCAAATACTTTGACACATTCATTTAGACACGTATTTTTAACATTTTGTATTATTTAACTGTTTTTTCCGTCATATTGACTCATATAGGTTTTAAGGTGTGGGCGAATCAACTTCGCCCTTGTATTGAAATTTTAATATTGTATTTTAACGTATATTCATATACGTAGATGTCTTATGTTACAACAGATCAGAATATTATAACGATTTTTAGCACATTCATTTCACAAAGTAAATATTCTTAAATAAATATTATACCTCGGTATTATCAATTTATAATTTGTATAATTTTTTTTCACATTTAAATCAATTAACTACCCTCCAATCATATTTATAACTTTACTTAAGTTTTTTTTAAATTATTATTAGAATTTAATTATAATCCACTGCGCATGGGAGCAGTAGACGTCAATTGTTTAATTTTTCAATACCATTTGCTATATGGGAACAACTTAAGACAGGGATCGCCATGTGTGAGAATGAAAAAATATGGGATCCCTAAAAATGTATATTGATTTGGCGATGCCAAAAAATGTTCCCGTACAAATGCTGTCAATAATGTCAATTTTGACCATAATTTGAGAACGTACCTAGCGAACGTTAGAATTGCAGCAGACGTATTCAATTTACAGGTTAGACATTGAAGTTAAAACGTCAAAATTGATTTCGTCTGCGAAGTTGTGTTGTATTTATTATTTCAAATATTGATAAACGAAAGACAGCGAGGAATCTTTATTGTAGGTATACTCGTCATATAGCAAGTCAACTTCCGAAATCCATAATCGATTTCTCCGTACAATACAACCTATAAGAAAAATGTCATCCAAGATGAAAATGATGTTAATGTTCCATGAAAGACATTATTCACTGATGTACGATTCGAGCGCCTTTCGTCGATATCATATTATTTCTGGCCAAAAATACATATCCTTCAACTGTCTTTTGTTTTCTCTGCAACCGAAACATTTCTCAAGATACGTCCATCGTAACGATTTAATGGACATGAGGAACCCTCATATCCCTAGCATGGACTGGCGTAGTGTCCTCGGGGCTCGGACTGTCGTCCAGGTGTGGTCGAATGTGGACGACGGAGCGGCGCTGGTCGTGGTGGTTGTAGTCGTCCCGCATGACGAGTCCTCCGATGCCGTAGCCGGGGCCCATGACTCCGGAGCCGCTGAGACGCATCTTTTCTGGGTCTTCGTCCAGTTTCACGGAGGAGAACACGGTGGAGAGGTTCAGTTGCGGAATGTCGTAGAACACGGTCAGCGTCAGCATGAGGAACGTCAGCCCGGTGAGGAGGAAGACTGGAATAATAATATAGGAAAGCTATCATAAATCTGTTTGATTATAATTTGTCCATTAAATGATGTAGATGTTTATAGGCTTATAGGTAGGAGTGAAAGGGTACTACGTAAACGCTTCCTTATAAAAGTCGAAAGGCTGAAGGTGCCAAATTTAGCGAAGTAGTGCCTAGATACAGTGCTGGTCATTACTAGTATTATTGGACCCATATTTGCAGACGACACATGAAATATTCGGGAGCTAGGTCTGATGATTTTATCAATAATATTTTGGTAAAACAGAGACCTTTCTTCAGTCTGTTTTATACCTTTAGGTACTGCAATATCCATATTAGCCTTATGCAAAAATTATATCTAAATATTTGCCAGCATCAAAGCATAAGCATTAGTCTGGTTCTTAAAATCATATCATGATTTCGACAAAGGAATATCAAGCTTATTAACACATGATTGAATGCACGGATATAGACTGAACTTGGCAAATACAAATTCATGGATTCAAATATGGGATATCTAAGAACAAGTAACACGAGCAAGGTCTTGATCAAATACTACTTTGCATCATACTTACAAGTAGTAGCCACTTTGTAAAGCGGGCGGTACTCCTGTCCAGGTGAATCCCCAGGGATGTAGTCGCCTAGTCCAATAGTGGTCAAGGAGATGAAGCAGTAGTAGAATGAATCCAGGAAGTCCCAGCCTGGTTCCAAAGCAGCGAAGATTACAGCCGGGATGATGAGGAAGAACACCACCAGGATTATCACTGCAATGGGCAATTATTGCAATTAAATACGGGAAAATTCAATAGTCTGCTCACAAAGGCCGTACAAGAGAATGTTCAAAGACAATGGAGCGAAGTTATGCTCACAATTTTCCATCAAGATCATTAGAGAAGTCGTGAAAAGGACTTTCGCAGGTGAACCAAGGCTCTCGACAGCTTTTAGCCCTTTGTTCAGCATTGGGCAAGGTGACGCCATTTCTCATGCTTGTAAACATTCCTTGTTGAAGCGTTGTCCCATTATCTGCCGAATTCTGCGCCAGATCAGGCGACGCAACGGAGCCACGCTGTTCCGTCGCCTAAATCGAACTAGATTTAAGTTTTTTTTTTAATGCCATTTTGTAGTTCACAGTGCCTTGGTATAATTACTGTAATGCTGTCTATCTAAGTATCCACGGTAAAGGATTACTGACCCATGATTGCGAGATGCGTCAGCCGGATGGTGAACGGGCGGAACAGATGGCCAAGCGAGGCGTTGAGGGTCCTCAGCAGCGCCGTAGTTGGCAGCAGCAGACGCTCGACCAGCGCAGACAGAAGCACCAGCGTCAGCGGGATCCCCAGCAGGGCGTAGATCATGCAGAACAGCTTTCCGGGCTTCGAGAGAGGCGTGACATGGCCGTAACCTGGAGTAACATTTTAATTTGTAATTTATAAAATAAACACTGAGCGCCAAATCACTTCGTCAAAAACTAAGAATTTTGGCTTATTACACGTACTAGAAGTAATACGAGAAATAAGACATGCGAACTACGAAAAATAGGCCAAATTTAATCTAGCTCGAGTTAAGGTTCATCCGTTCAAAAATACTGAATGTTTTAGACATTTTTATGATCAAGCATGTTTCTTAACATATTATCAATGTTACCTACTACTTAGAACAGGGCTATTAGATTTATTGGTAGGTATATACCTATTTGAAACCTAATAAACTTTGAATTTTTCTCTCAGCTTATTTACGACTGCACGCAATTAAAGCATAAAATACCTATATTACTTTTTAGAACTAAGGGAAAAGTATTATTCACTTCAAAAAGTTGGTTGAATATATCAATATATTTGTCATAATATGAAAAAAAATATATGAAAAGAAATAAAATAAGGCTTTTTAACGAGTTAATCACAATACAGTCGTTTTTACTATATACATCAAAATTTAATACCTTTTGCAAGTTTTGATTGGAGTTCTGTAACCCATTTTAGAAGATAAATGATTCGCGGCGTAAAAATTCAGTCCATCCATCAAAACCCGTACAAAGGATATTAATTGATTACGTGACGGTAAATTTCTCTTTCATTTATTATATTCAACGTTTTTGTATATTCATCGACGGTGTTTGAAATGTAAATTTAGGTCGCAGAGTCGCAGACCATCAAATGATCAAAAGCTCTTGAAATCGGTCTGGTAAAAGTCCATTTCTAATTAATCTTCGTGAAATAAATACCTAATCCACCCCAAATGGATGAACGAATGTCACATAAAAAATATACGGGTAGATTTAAAAAGGGATATATTTAAATACATATCTGTATAATTTTTCAGTACACTAGGTAACTCCACTAATTAACTGAATGCATACCAAAAAAACGAATGCTGTACAAAAAAAAAACAATTGATTACTGAACATGTCCTACAAAAAAAAACTGAAACATCATACAAAACGAGATGACCTTTTTAACCGAATTCACAATACTGACTTGCACACTAATTATCCTCGCACTGCACACTAAGATCCGACTCGGCCGGGTTAGGTTAGGTTAGTTTTTTTTTTATGTCCAGTAAAACAGTTTTGCAAATACCTTTAAATAGTATATTGAATTCGCATTATTTAGTGTGCAAGTCAGTATTATTGGTGAAACTTTCAAATATTTTGATCGAAAAAAGGGAATATACAGATATCGATTTAAATATATGCCGATTTAAAATACTATCACTCTGTGCGCTCGCTCGTTATCGTGATCGTCACTTTTTGCAGTGAAAAGGTGAGCGTTGTGAGTGCAAAAGATGACCTCTTCTCTTTACTGTTCTTGGTTTCAACGTCATAATAACAAAAGAAGCAATCGAATAGACGAGCCACCTGACCTCACCTGACGGACTCGCAAACACGACAACAACGAAGCATGTTACGGTGAGGTAGGTAAGGTTTTGTGCTCACATCCTTTTTGAGGAACTGATGTAATAGTACCTACATTACCCGGCCCAAGCCTTCAATTTTGTATTAAATTCCTTTACCGTTTCGAGTTGTTCCACCCGAAACGTGATACTTCGAGGCCTGTTATAACGCAAGTTATGACGATATTTCATGACATGTTTGAGAAAAAATCTTTACACTCCGTTGCTTACCGATGGTGGTGATGACGGTGGACGAGAAGAACAGCGACTGTCCGAAGCTCCAGTTGGGGCCTCCGCTCACGTTCTGGGCCGCCGGGACGCCTTGGTTGGTTGCGCGCACCACCACATCCAGCAGAGATTCTAGGTCTTCAGCTGTAAAAAAGCAATCAAAAACATTGATTTTTTTAATAAGTTTTTTATCCATATTATCAAATAAAAGATAAAAGAAATATGACTACGTTTTTATATTTCCGAAAATATCTCAATTTGCGATTGAAAATTCATTTGAAAAGTTCTAAAAGAGCGTAGGCGATCTAATTGATCACAGCGCGGAAAATCTTACAGTCGTGCAGTCGGACTATTACTAACGCGAATTTAGTATGGAAATTCTACCACTGTTACAGTAGCCGGCAAACAACTTGAGCGTGACCTTGACTGCGCAGTAGCCGATTTACGTACAAATTTACATGCGCAGATCCGCCATTCTGGTTCAAGTTGTTTGCCGGCTACTGTACCTATTTTTGTGTGTTGTTAGTGTGGCTCGGTTTGTAGAGGCCTACTGAGTCGGCGGTCCCGGGTTCGAATCCCGGCCGGGGCAAATATTTGTGTGATGAACTCGAATATTAATGCTTGGGTCATGGTTGTTCTATGTATTTAAGTATATATTTATCTATATAAGTACGTATATCGTTGTCTAAGTACCCATAACACAAGCCTTCTTGAGCTTAATTTGGGACTAGATCGATTTGTGTCAGGTTGTCCGATATTTATTTATTTATTTATTTATTATAGGTAGTGTAAAATTTTCCACGAGGTGACGTCATGTAGTGGGTCGATTCTTGGATGACACCCCTTTCACATTTATTAATATTTTAGAAATTAGTCGGTATAATCAAATTAGAACAATATTTTGGGTTCTACGGTAATAAAGCGATGAAATTAAACCATTGATATACAGATCAATGCTCAAAGAATAATTGAAAAGCGTAACCGGGTGGAAAATACCGGGAATCGAATCCGGCACCTCTGGATTACCAGTCCAGCGCGTTGAATATGAAATGAATAATGCTTTCTTTTTAAACTGAACACTATTTGAAAATTTGAAATATTGTCAATTGTTTAGACAATTCTCAAGCTCAAGCATCTTTATTTCTGAGAAAAGTGTAGGATAAGTTAAGAAAATAGTAAATAAGTTTGTTTGTGCGATAAAGTGATGAATATGTGTAGGCCTGGCGTGGCGTCGATAAATACACGAATCAACTAAACATAATAAACAAATTCTAAGTACCGTTTAACATTCTGTGTTTACATTGAAACAAACAATGCACTGTAGCAGCTGCAGTGAAAGCCACACGCTACTCGTAAAGGGACCACTAAAAAGAACTAAACAAAACGCTTGTAATCGCAAGTATTTTCCGCGTTTTCCCCAAAAATCCGCATTAAGGCACATCTGCAGGCGGAACAAAGGCTGGGTTTAATAAGTAATGAGCTGGCAACAGTGCGCTGCGTGGCCTATAATGAAATAACGCGGCTTGCCACCGATTTATATTAATAAAGTTTACCCGGGTTTATTTGTTAAGTGCCAATATTGCGAGAAAAATGGAGTATTACAGGCTTTTCGTTAAAGGCTTTAATAAAGCCAATACTAACAGAAATATATATTTTCATTTTATTTCGGAAATGCCTAGTTTTATTTTACTACTGACAATGCAGAAGGATTAAATATCGTTATGCTTTTGTTTGTTACAACTCTTTTTTTAGGGTTCCGTAGTCAACTAGGAACGCTTATAGTTTCGCCATGGCCGTCTGTCCGTCCGTCCGTCCGCGACTTAGCTCCGTGATCATTAGTACTAGAAAGCTGAAATTTGGTATGAGTATGTGTATGTATCACGCCGACAAAACGGTAAAATAAAAACTAAAAAAAAAAAATTTTTTCGGGTAGGTACCTCTCGAACACCTAAAGTGGGGGTGATTTTTTTTTTTCGTTTCTACCCTAGTTTGCGGGGTGTCGTTGAATAGGTCTGTTAAAAGAATAGGGGTTTCCAAACATTACTTTTTGATAAAGTCAGTAGTTTAGTAAATATTCGCTCCGAAAATAAAAAAAAATTGTGTCCCCCCCCTCTAACTTTTCAACCACGGATCAAAAAAATATGGCAAAATTCATGAAAATGAGGCCTTATAAGTACTTTCAATGAAAACTATATTGATCAAAATCGGTCTATCCGTTTTTGAGTTATCGCAAAATTTCATAATTTTCTTTAAAAGGTAGTAAGTTGACTTCCAGAAGGTAATAAGTAATTACAGTTACTTTGGCGTTTACGACTTTTTTATAGAACTTGAAATCTTTTCGGAACTTAAACCTCGGGCTTAAAACCGCTGTTTTAAGCCCGTCTCTAGTGAAGGATGAACAACTACGGAACCCTACACTGAACGTGGCCGTACATGCTCTTGGCCGGTTTTTTTTAACTTGGGCTAGATTTTTTACTAAAGTAATGTACGCGTTTGGCTCGGTTTGTAGACACCTGCCTACTGAGCCGGTGGTCCCGGGTTCGAATACCGGCCGGGGAAAATATTTGTGTGATGAACTCGAATATTTGTGCTTGGGTTATGGTTGTTCTATGTATTTAAGTATATATTTATCTATATAAGTACGTATATCGTCGTCTAGTACCCATAACACAAGCCTTCTTGAGCTTAATTTGGGACTAGATCGATTTCTGTGAGGTTTTCAGATATTTATTATTTATTTATGTACAAAAAGTCATTACAAAATACATACACATATTACAAAAGTTTGCACTTTATAATAACCAAGTGTTAGATTCTCTTCGATCATTCTGCCGTCACGCAACAAGTCGTATTTCGTCTTCAGCAATGCAAGTAAAAATAAGGCTGCTTGTTCAATTATTTTCAATACCTTTCAGTTCCAATATTTATTTCAGAAGGACAAAATACTGTTTCCAAAGATAACTTGATATCAAAATCGCCATAGCCTAGAATATAAGTTAGGAGTTCCTTCGTTTTTTCTGCACGGATCACATCATAGATCTTTACTTAAAATTTATGGGACTAACAGCTTGTACAAAAAAATTAAATCCGGGTCGCGAGTTCTGAGGTAAAAGACATACAAAAATACAACCCAATCGAGAACCTCCGATTCTTGGAAGTCTGTTTGGAAATTTGTAAATGAATGAATGTTGAAAGAAGGAGGAAATTATAACTTATAAAATTATTTTATACTACCTATAACTATTATTGAACTGCTCAATTCTAATACCCATTACAATATACTTAATCCGCGACCATTTTCACCTCGACACCGCGGATCTTAGTTCCTAAACATGAATAATGGAGTTTTCACTCCGCCATTCCAGCCAGGGCGCCTTTGTGATGGTCGTAAAGTTGTGTTATTGTCGTGTTATTGCGTGATTAATGTAGACGCTGATGGATTTTGTGATTTGATTGCGTTGACCGCGGAAATGTTCACAGTTTTTTACGGGATCACCTTATGCAAGGAGAATTGCCTTTACTGCCCTCATTCAACAGTTTTTCGCGACGTTGGCCAGATTACCTGTCCATCTTATTGAGGACTTTCCCTTTTTACATGCCGTATTCCGGTAATGGTTGCCATTCGAAGATAATCTCCATTGTTCGTTGGTTCTACGAGCACAAGCTTTTACAGCTATATCGCCAAGCAATGAAACAGTTTACCGTGCCCCTGATGACAGAGAAAAAATAAGGAAGCGCTCCAAAATTAAGGGGGATTGAAAAGTACTTGTTTAGGGACAAGTAGCCGAGCAACAAAACTATCGCAACTACACGTGACTATATACATACTCTCTTCTCGCTTATATTCCTAATCCTAATCGCTTTTCGCTCATCGTCAGCGGTCCGTACGTTGGAACGAAGTTTTTAATCATTGAAATTTGGACGTCATTTGGCGACGTCGGCGTGCATGTAGCAATGACGACTGTGGCGTTTAAAAGGGGAAAGGTGCATTTCAAAAACTTAATTTAGGAATTAGTAAGCCGCCAAATTGCTGTTAATTGTATGAAGTGGACACCGCCGCTACCATCGTTCCAAAGACGCCACTATTGTGAACATTTCCAGAAAGACATTAGTAATATTCCATACAAGAAACCGGCCATTAAAACACAAGTGGGTGACTCGATAACCGACGTGCATGACCGCCCTATCACAACATATATTACGTAAAATAATTGCTCAAGCTGTGTCCAGGGGGTATTCTGATAACCCAGGAGGTCGGTACTTGTTGATGTCACGGTTTCACTACATAGAAGAAAAATGCACTCTAAAGCGCAAGCCACACAGAAAAAACATACCTACATAGGGCGAAGACGTATCGCCGACGAGGCGCTTTTTGTGCAAAAACAGACGCCTAATACACAAATTTTATAATAGTTTGGGCAAAAATCGAAACGGTCCAACACAGAAATTTTCCTTCCCATTCAGTTCTTAAAACTTCGTACAGATTGATTAACTTTTGGAGGATGAAACAGACGAGAACAAAACCTCGATTTCTATAATCCGGTTACGTTAAGTTTGGACTTCATTTGTAAACAACGTCATAGTTACCTTAGTTAGTTGGTGCAAATGTAACGCCCACGTCATTTCTGTGTGGCTTGTGCCTAAGGCACTACCTTGATAGAGTATAACCTCACTGCCTTCTTCTTGGAAACGTAACTAAAGCGTTAACAGGGCTCGTCTACTCCAAGTTTCAGCGAAGTGTGAAATATTATTGTCTACGGACATTGACGTAATAATTACCTCAATGTCTACGGACAATACGGATACAAAATTGTATAAAATACTCTGCTCTGTGAGAAGTGACACATATTCAATGAAATATTTTACGTATTCGGTTGCACGAACTATGTACGTAATATCTAACTAGAAATTCTAGGACGTAGCCGATCATATACGCACTTTGCTCTAGATCTAGACCTCGGGTTACATTAACTTTGTAATATTGATGTACTGATGTCACGATCTAAGTCAATAAATAGGCAGTCGTTTCTAATGAGCAGTTAGTCAACAAAGATAATCCAACTATCGGATATTTAGTTGTGTTGTTAGTCTGTTTAGTCATTCAGCAAACAAATCTGGCCAAATTTTAAGCTAACTCCGAAGTACGAAATTCGAGGTACATATATCATGCCAAACTGCTTAATCGAATGAAGTTAGAGAGCGAAAATGACAACACGATACAATGAGCAGTTTAAAATTCTTGTTGAAGTAACATTTATAGCTATAGTTTTTATAGCATATATTTACTACGCTCAAATCTCAATATATGTGTTAATAGCCTAACAAGTGGCGCTACAAACAGCTTTCATATGGCAATAATGTGCATACGTTATATATTTGCATTATTAAACAACAGTAGCAATTTGTCATGAATTTGTCATCGATCAAATTCAAAAGATTATTTACCGGAATGGTGCTTAATCCTACGTTCTTCTTGAAGAAATAAATACTATACTTAAATCCTATAGAAAAAAAACTAGTCTTTCATCACTGTGGATAGTTTTTGGCTTCATTATGCAAAAATTACTTGAAAAATCCTGTTTCCTCTTTGTTTTACATCAGTGACCTTCACTGACGGACGACGTAAATTTCCAAAGATTTTTCGACGCCAGAAAAAATAATTTGTACCACTAAAAATCCGCAGTATGGCTTGGGCTGAAGCTGAAACACACCCTTTTTAGCTATATTTAGTTTATATTTTACACCATTCCCATTTGTTAATTTATTTTTATATCTTCATAGAGATTCTGGCCACATAATACTGTGTTTATTTAGACCACTTTCTAAATACGAGTATATTATTGCAACTTTTTTAATAAACAAGTTTGGGGCAAGGTTTAACATTCATATTCAATTTACTATTCCCAGACTTTAGTAACTATATTTGTTTTATTAAGTGATTTGGTTTATATAATCCGATTGTAAGCAAGCCTTTGTTATCTGTGTCACTTTCATAAGACATAGGTACTCAAATATTTGAATGACCTCTCCAATTATTTTTTGTTATTTTAACGTTATCTCATCACTACACTTATATACCTATATCATTATTTTTTAAAAATAATTTCGAGACTACACATTCCGTAGGTATAATATTCTCGTCTTTAATTATTAACGTTACTCATTTCAACAGAATGTATCTATTAAATCCTTTTATTTTCAACCGATTTAAAAAATATTTAATAGTAGTATCAGGATTTCTTTGCGGGAATTCCTATCAATTAAAAAAATAATATTGCTTTGCTAATCCGCGATTCAATTTTTTTGTATGTTACGCGATTACTCCTCCAATTATGAATCGACTTTGATGTTGTTTTTTTGGAAATCGGAATCGTTTTAACGCTTTTTGAAAAAATGAACAAAAAACTAAATATATTATAAGTACCCATTTCGCTCACTAAAGTAGGTTATTTTTTTGTGAAAAAGTGATTATTAATTGACAACTAATTGAATTAAATCGTACTAATTTTATTAATGCTTGCATTCTGTTACATGTGGCAATCACATTTTTGTGGACCTCGTTTGATGGGCATAATTTAAATAAAACCGGTTGTCTCTATGGCCGCGTATAGATGGTTACTTAAGCTAACAACTGGTTTTAACTTCCCGATATCAACGTTTGGCTTTTGGATATTTTAAAACCAGTGACCTTTCTTAAATTTTAAGACGCGTAAGATAGATTTATAAGAAGAAAGAAAGATATTCTAAGAAGAGCGTTGTCCATGCTACGCAGACTGTCAAGAAGTCTGCAGGTTTTTTTTTTCAAAACTGTACAATATTTTAGGACTATTACCAGACACACAAATTTAATCTAACCTATTTAATGAGTTATTAAAACTAATTCTTTAAAATATTAAAAAAGAAACAGTAAAAACTACAGAAACATATTTTTTGTCCAACGAATATTTGGTGAAATATTATAGATGGGAAACAATGTTATGCATCCAATTAACAACATTAATAATAAGACCTAAGCCTAATAGACATGACGAAAAAAAATTTTCAGTATGTCAATCGATTCTATGTTTTTATTCGGATCAAATTGTCTATAATATAATATCAGACTAACGACACTTAGATTGCTCTAAAAGTAAAAACCGGCTAAGAGCATGTTGGGCCACGCACAATAGAGAAAGATTTCAAGCTCTATAAAAAGGTCGTAAACGCCAAAGTAGCTACTTATTACCTTCTGGAGGTTATGGACTATACGCACCAAATTGAGCGGCATGTTTTAGTGCAGTATGGCACTTAACTAATATTTGTAACGTTCGAAGTGTAAGGACACCGCGCGGTGCGGCACTTACGTCATTTTAAAGAAAATTATGAAATTTTGCGATAACTTAAAAACGGCTTGACCGATTTTATTCAATATTGTTTTCATTGAAAGTACTTATAAGGCCTCATTTTCATGAATTTTTCCATAATTTTTTGAATTGTGGTTGAAAAGTTAGAGGGGGGGGACACTATTTTTTTATTTTCGGAGCGAATATTTACGTAACTGCTGACTTTATCACAAAATGATGTTTGTAGACCCCTATTATTTTAAAAAGACCTATTCAACGACATTCCACACACTAGTGTTGGAACGAAAAAAAACAATCACTCCCACTTTAGGTGTAGGTACGAGAGGTACCCGAAAAAAACTCATTTTTTAGTTTTTATTTTACCGTTTTGTCGGCGTGATATATACACATACTCATGCCTAATTTCAGCTTTCTAGTACTAATGATCACGGAGCTAAGCCGCGGACGGACAGACAGACAGACAGACGGACATGGCGAAACTATAAGGGTTCCTAGTTGACTACGGAACCCTATAAATGACCGTCAAAGTACAACAATCCTACGGAGCGTTAAAAGCGCTCCATACAAATGGCCACCTAATCGTGACGTCATTATATGTTATGGGTACCAATATTTGTATGGAAACAATAAGTAACTTCCCATTTCCACCGTGAAAAAGTGCGTTTAAATTAATGGTTGTCATACAATTATTGTTTTATTTATAATTAAATCCAAATCGAAACACATATAACTAAATTGCTCATGTACAGACGCAGCACTTTAAATAATTGTTTTGCTTCTATTGTTATTGAAATCATCATTATTATCTTTTACTATCAATCGATAACAATTAGAGTAGCGGACATTAACGACACAATAAATGACTCGCAAATAGTGAAATAACAGGCTTCGTTGGTATCTTGATTTATTTAAACGTGTTCTATTATCACAGTAGTGAAAACAGGTAGAATACATGAATATCACCTACAATTCCAAATTAAGATCTGATAGACACTTCATGGCTTCGTCACTAAGGGAAATTCGATATTGATAATGCGACACTTAATTGAATACGGTACAGAATAACAAGCTACCTACAGAAGGTACCTTCGCAAATGCCGCTTGAGAAATTAGCCTAAATTGCATTTTATTAGTTGCTTATATAAAACGCGCCGCTATTGGACGTGGGGCGTAGCGACGGTACCGACCTTTGCGTGGTATTGGCTACGGTCACACGCTGAACTACCTACAAAAAAGAGAAAGGTAGACAGTGCACCATGTTGCACCGTACTACGATCTGTTACTATCGTTAGACATTGGATTGAATAGGTGACCCTATAGTGGTTACAGTATTAGGGATTTGTCCAGTCAACGTTGTCAACCATTTTACGACTTATATTAGGGAATCTGGTGTACCTATTTCAATGTCCTAACTGGCACTTATTACTACAAATTCTTTATGAAAAGTATTCAACTCAAAAGTATAATATGAGTAATTCAGGCAATACGTTTCATGCGATTGCTCTTAAGTAAAATAAGCATTTATTGGAACAGTGCAGTTTATTTTCAGAAAACCAAAAGGTATCGTGGGCACCGTAATTCGTGGTCTCCACAGTGCCGTGATTTAACTTTGTCTGAGACCACGTCGCATGCTACTGCGTACGAAACTTTAGACTTTATACAATGAGGCAATGAGGCGAAAATTAAAAAAAAAATGGTTCAGGCGGGGTTCGAACCCGCATCTACCTACAACGGATTTCCGGGCCAACACGGGCGTCTATTAGACCACTGAACCAATGCGAGAGCCCTTGAATTTTTCATCCAGTCGCTTCATTCGATAAACTCGCTATAATACGTCTTAATTAAGTATAGATACCTCCATTATTTTATTTGAACGAGTAACAATGACGAAAACTACAGAGGATTTTCATATTATGCAGGGAATAAAACAGTTCTAAGAAAATTGACTAAACTCTCGGATGTATTGTGTCGAGTTCAATAGAACGGAATGGTCCTTTTGATCTAAATACATTTTCAAACGTTTGTCTTGGTACAACGAATATGTGCCGACACTGAAAAACGGTTTTATATGAACATCAGGTGCTAAGATTGGTATTGAAATGTAACAATACCAGAAAAGGTTTTATTTATACATTAGGTATATCGATGTTTGTCTTGTCTTCGTTTAGTTACTCACAATTATTTGATTGCCAGACTTATACTATAATAAATATTAAATAAATATCAGACAACTTTACACAAATTGATGTTGTCCCAAACCCAAATGAAGCTAAAGAAGGCTTGTGTTATGGGTACCTACTGGGTGTTATCTATATAAGTATGTATATCGTCGTCTAGATATACATACTTATAATATAGATGAATATATACTTAAATACATAGAACAACCATGACCCAAGCACAAATATTCGAGTTCATCACACAAATATTTGCCCTGGCCAGGATTCGAGTCCTGTACCGTAATATGTGTTTTGTTATAAAGTTTGAATTATTAAATTAGGCTGATATTATATGCATCTATGCCTCTTTAGCTCGGTTTGTAGACACCTGCCTACTGAGTCGGCGGTCCCGGGTTCGAATCCCGGCCGGGGCAAATATTTGTTCTTGGGTCATGGATGTTAATTATGTATATCGTCGTCTAGTACCCATAGTACAAGCTTTGCTTAGTTTGGGACTAGGTCGATTTGTGTATGATTGTCCCTTAATATTTATTTATTATTTATTTATCGTTCTGTTTACAAAACTGGTCAAGGCTCTATGGGTTGATTTCTCTGTATAAAGACAACCGCTTCTCAGCACTTCTAGCATATCTGTGCCACGCGACTCTTTGTCGCGCGACAAATACTACCTGTCACTTTCTTGTCAATAATGTGCGAGCAAGACATGTGACGCTAACTCGCACGACACGCGAAGTCGCGTCAAGATAATGCGTCATTACGCGCCACGAGGATCGCTACCAGCCCGTCTAGCACCACTAGGTTTTTCGACTCTTGTCGCGCGACATAGCGTCGCCCGTCACTTTCTCAGAGTACTGCGAAGTACGAGACGTATATTTTCTCATGCGAGAAAGAGTCGCATATGAGTTGGGCTATAGAGGTGCGTGGACCAAGAGGCTTGACTCCATTTTGCATTTTTGTTCGGGCAAAACGGCGTGCTCATACATAGCCACTTCTATACGGGTAACCACTAACCACTCGTCGATTGGTTCCAATTGCGGCGCCTTTTCACAGTAAAATCAATTTATGATCGTACCTACCCGTCACTTGATAATAAAAATTAATGTTGACCAGCTGTTTAATTAAAAGATCTAATGTAATTTATATTGTGGTAATGCGCTACACATTAAATACTTTTTAGCACTTTAGGCCTAACCCGGTCTAATTTTGACCAACATTTTTAGTCCCCAGTATCAATCTACCTCTTTTTCAAGTTGATAGATGGCAGCTCCAGCCGCTGATATCGATTAGGGCAATATATTTAGGTTCTCCAGCTCCCTAAATAGACCTTTCACGTCAACTTCCAATTTAGTTAAGTAAGGGTTTCAACCAGAATAAACTGAGCCTTTGATTGCTTTGCCAAGTTGCATGCCTAAATCAACACTCCTGCCTTTGTTTATTTAAATTGAATTCATAGTTATTGAGTAGACTTAGTTAGGTAGAACTCAGGAGCGTACAGTCGCACGTTCCTTTGAGTTATGAATTTTAGATAAATGTTACCAGGTATCGTAAAATGCGAGCAAAATCGATTGAAATAACCTATGACAACCAGTGACGACCCTACCGCTTCAATGAATTTAATTTTACATCTTGCATTTTACGAACCCTGATTATTACATTATTTTTGAACTCTTTACACTGCGAATTTTATTCATGAAATGAGATTTCATCTAGACTTTTGACAAAATTAAGGTTATAATATGTTTCGAAATTTTACACATCGGTATGGGATTGTTTATTTCGTCATCATAAAATGCTTAAGTAATTCGTACCTTTTCCATATTTTTTGGAATAGGTAAATTAGGTACTTTTTCAATCGAATATCCAGTCAGAAATTACATTTTATAGCCAAAAAGGCACTTAAGAATAAAATGTTTACAATGAAGCGAAAAATTTAAAAATTAATGGTTTAGGTGGGATTCGAACATCCATTCCAACGGCTTTCTGGGCCAACACTTTCGAACAAAGAGCAAAAATGAGTATAAATTACAGTGTGTGAGCTGTCAGAATGCACTTTGTTTTGTATACCAGTCTCGCTCGCTCTTAAGCGATCTAGATACGAACCTCTCATTTTTACCCAAATCTGAATCGCAATCTGCTGTATGTTATGTCGGCTCCATAGGTTTCTAACGTCCTACTATGCTATGAAAAGGCCTAAGGGTGACCAAAATGTAGTAGTAACCCTAGATTGCACGTGATTCTACTCTAGTTTATGTTACTCAGTATTGTGTAATATAATACTTATTCTTTTAAGGCGTAGAGTTACGATTAACCTAGAGTTAGTTTATTACCTTGACCGGATAGCATTGAGAACAGGTTTCCATCTATTAATAGCATAGCATCAAAAACTAAATTACATTTAATGCCCTAATGACCAACGAAAATTGGACGTCTTCTAAAGTAGCTACACAGTTTGCAAGATTTTATATTTAATTTTGTTACAAATATAAAACCTTTAACTGCTTTTAGTTCTCAGATTGACCAACTGGTTGGATACAAAAAAAAATGCAATAATGTACAGTAAGGACACAAGAAACCTAAGTTTACCTAGGCTTAGTAAAATATATCTCAAATGAGGCACTGTTCTGGGCGATGTGGGCAGGCCCACTACCTAAAGTGTTTATGGGCTAATATATTCATATTCGGTCTCTGTAGCACGAATCGCACTTGACAGATTTTTTCTGTATAGGTGCCCATAACCTATTGAAGAGGCTGGATCCGTTACTGTCTCACATCGAGCACAGTACATAGGTTCACTACATCAGTATTAAATTGTTCTCCGTTAAAATCAATGAAAGCACACGACACGATGATAAACCTTTCAATATAATATGTATAATTTAGAAAATGTTACCTTTTGTTTTTGGGAAAAAGTAAGCTAAATCAGAGGCCCAGAGAATTAATTCACGTCACGCTAGCACGACACCGATTGGTAAGTCAATACACCCCTTGTCATTTCATCACAATTTTATACTGATTTGGCATTTACGTCGAAAAGGCGTAAATGACAAAGGCCTAAACGCGTACAGGGTGTATTGACAGTGACGGTTTGAGGAAGCCATACTATAGTTTGGTTCTTCCGGAGGGGGCCCCTAAACTTATTGATGACACCTCACTGCGACGGTTTGGTGAACAACACCCCTCGACCACCATGTAACCTAATTACGTATTAAAAATGGGTTACTAATGTGTTGCACAAAATTGATGGCATATTTAATTTATATGGCATAATATTCCGTTTGCATGATTATTTTAAGGTGCTAATTTATGATTAGCATAGTTATTTAAGGAATAATCCTATTTTTCTTTACCATTTTGCATATCTTATCTATATATATAAAAGAAGAAGTCCTGACTGACTCATCAACGCACAGCCGAAACTACTAATGTTAGAGAGTTGATTTTTGCACAGTAGGTTACTTTTATAACGTGGGCTAGAGATAAGAAGCGATTTTGAAAAATTCAACCCCTAAGAGGGTTAAAAAGGGGATGAAAGGTTGTATGGGATACAAGTTTTTTTTTAAACTAGGAACTTGAAACTTTGTTAGAAGATATTAAAATAAAATAAAAGAAAACTGATTTCAGCGTTTTTGTAAATTCATCCCTTAAGGTGGTAAAAAAGGGCTTGAAAGTTTGTATGGAGATCAAGTATTTTTTTGAGCGCGGGACTTGAATCTTTGTGTAAAGGCATAATATTAGAATACAAGAAAAGTGATTTCAGCGTTTTCAAAAATTCTACCCCTAAAAGGGTAAAAAGGGGTTTAAAGTTTGTATGGAGATCAATTATTTTTTTGAGCGCGGGACTTGAATCTTTGTGTAAAGGCATATTATTAGAATACAAGAAAAGAGATTTCAGCGTTTTTAAAAATTCGTCCCCTAAAAGGATTAAAAAGGGGTTGAAAGTGTGAATCCATTACAAATTCCTTGAAACTTCTTATTAAGGCATATACAATAATAACAAAATAATATTAATTTAACGTCATTAAAGATTCAACCTCTAAGGGGGTTAAAAGGGGGATGAAACTTCGTCTTGGGGTTCAAATTTAATTTTAAGCTAGGAACTTTAAACTTCGTAAAAAGTTATGCAAATAAAATGAAATAAAAGTGATTTCAGCGTTTTTGTAAATTCATCCCTTAAGGTGGTAAAAAAGGGCTTGAAAGTTTGTATGGAGATCAAGTATTTTTTTGAGCGCGGGACTTGAATCTTTGTGTAAAGGCATAATATTAGAATACAAGAAAAGTGATTTCAGCGTTTTCAAAAATTCGACCCCTAAAAGGGTAAAAAGGGGTTTAAAGTTTGTATGGAGATCAATTATTTTTCTGAGTGCGGGACTTGAATCTTTGTGTAAAGGCATATTATTAGAATACAAGAAAAGTGATTTCAGCGTTTTTAAAAATTCGTCCCCTAAAAGGGTTAAAAATGGGTTGAAAGTGTGAATCCATTACAAATTCCTTGAAACTTCTTATTAAGGCATATACAATAATAACAAAATAATATTAATTTAACGTCATTAAAGATTCAACCTCTAAGGGGGTTAAAAGGGGGATGAAACTTCGTCTTGGGGTTCAAATTTAATTTTAAGCTAGGAACTTTAAACTTCGTAAAAAGTTATGCAAATAAAATGAAATAAAAGTGATTTCAGCGTTTTTAAAATTCATCCTCTTAGGTGGTAAAAAGGGGGTTGAAAGTTTGTATGGAGATCAAACCTTTTCTTGAGCGTGGGACTTTAAACTTTGTATAAAGGCATATAAGTAGAATACAAGAAAAGTAATTTCAGCGTTTTCAATAATTCGTCTCCTAAAATGGTTATAAAGGGTTGAAAGTTTGATTCAATTACAAATTCTTTGACTAAGGCATTTATAATAATAACAAAATAACATTTATTTAACGTCATTATAAATTCAACCTCTAAGAGGGTTAAAAGGGGGATGAAAGTTTGTCCGGGGTTCAATTTTAATTTTAAGCTAGGAACTTGAAACTTTGTAAATAGGTATTAAAATAAAATAAAAGAAAACTGATTTTAGTGTTTTTGAAAATTCATCCCTGAAACTGGTAAATAAGGGGTTGAAACTTTGAATGGAGATCAAACCTTTTTTCTGAGAGCGTGACTTTAAACTTTGTATTAGTGCATATAATTAGAATACAAGAAAAGAAATTTCAGCGTTTTTGAAAATTCTGCCCTGAAAGTGGTGAAAAGGGGTTGAAAGTTTGTATGGAGATCTAAACTTTTTTTTGAGCGCCGGACTTGGAACTTTATAAAGGCATATAATTAGAATTCAAGAAAAGTAATTTCAGCGTTTTCAATAATTCGTCCCCTAAAATGGTTATAAAGGGTTGAAAGTTTGATTCAATTACAAATTCTTTGACTAAGGCATATATAATAATAACAAAATAACATTAATTTAACGTCATTATAAATTCAACCTCTAAGAGGGTTAAAAGGGGGATGAAAGTTTGTCCGGGGTTCAATTTTAATTTTAAGCTAGGAACTTGATACTTTGTAAATAGGTATTAAAATAAAATAAAAGAAAACTGATTTTAGTGTTTTTGAAAATTCATCCCTGAAACTGGTAAATAAGGGGTTGAAACTTTGAATGGAGATCAAACCTTTTTTCTGAGCGCGTGACTTTAAACTTTGTATTAGTGCATATAATTAGAATACAAGAAAAGAAATTTCAGCGTTTTTGAAAATTCTGCCCTGAAAGTGATGAAAAAGGGGTTGAAAGTTTGTATGAAGATTAAAAAATTATTTGAGTGTGGGACTTAAACTTTAAATAGAGGCATATTATTAGAATACAAAAAAAGTGATACAGCGTTTTTGAAAATATAGCCCTGAAGATGGTGTAAAAGGGGTTGAATGTTTGGAATGGAATGGAGATCAAACCTTTTTTTTGAGCGCCGGACTTGAAACTTTGTATAAAGGCAAATAATTAGAAATCAAAAAAGTAATTTCAGCGTTTTTGAAAATTCAACCCCTGAGGCGGTAAAAAGGAGGTTGATAGTTTGTATTGAGATCAAACATTTTTTTGAGCGCGGGACTTGAAACTTTGTATAAGGGCATATTATCAGAATACAAGAAAAGTGAATTCGTTTTTGAAAATTCAGCCCAGAAGGTGGTGAAAAAGGGGTTGAAAATTTGTTTGAAGATCTAATATTTATTTTGAGTGCGGGACTTGAAACCTGAGTTCATAATGATTCCGCGTAATTAGAGCAATTTAGCCGAAAAAAAAACTAAAAAGAGGCCAAGAGCGAGTCGAACTCGCGTACGAAGTTCGGTACCATTACGTATAAAATGGCAAAAAAAAACACGTTTGTTGTATGGGAGCAGCACTTCAATATTTATTAGTATTTATTTTTTGTTGAATTACAGTAACCAACATCAAAAACATCAACTTGCAAAAAAAGAAAAGTTATTTCAACATTGTTTAGATCTGAAAATAATATAATAAAGATGTAAACTGTTCAAGATAAGATTCCACGCGGACGAAGTCGCGGGCAACAGCTAGTCTATATATATAAAAGAAGAAGTCCTAACTGACTCATCAACGCACAGCCGAAACTACTAATGTTAGAGAGTTGATTTTTGCACAGTAGGTTACTTTTATAACGTGGGCTAGAGATAAGAAGCGATTTTGAAAAATTCAATCCCTAAGGGTGTTAAAAAGGGGTGCAAAGTTTGTATGGGATACAAGTTTTTTTTAAAGCTAGAAACTTTAAACTTCGTAAAAAGTTATGCAAATAAAATGTTACAAAACTAATTTTAGCGTTTTTGAAAATTCATCCTCTTAGGTGGTAAAAAGGGGGTTGAAAGTTTGTATGGAGATCAAACCTTTTCTTGAGCGT
This sequence comes from Apotomis turbidana, assembly GCA_905147355.2. Classification (NCBI taxonomy): domain Eukaryota; kingdom Metazoa; phylum Arthropoda; class Insecta; order Lepidoptera; family Tortricidae; genus Apotomis; species Apotomis turbidana. The sequence continues at coordinate 15,389,527 of LR990292.1, read as the reverse complement.
GGGACTTTAAACTTTGTATAAAGGCATATAATTAAAATACAAGGAAAGTAATTTCAGCGTTTTCAATAATTCGTCCCCTAAAATGGTTAAAAAGGGTTGAAAGTTTGATTCCATTACAAATTCTTTGACTAAGGCATATATAATAATAACAAAATAACATTAATTTAACGTCATTATAAATTCAACCTCTAAGAGGGTTAAAAGGGGGATGAAAGTTTGTCTCGGGGTTCAATTTTAATTTTAAGCTAGGAGCTTGAAACTTTGTAAATAGGTATTAAAATAAAATAAAAGAAAACTGATTTTAGTGTTTTTGAAAATTCATCCCTGAAACTGGTAAATAAGGGGTTGAAACTTTGAATGGAGATCAAACCTTTTTCTGAGCGCGGGACTTTAAACTTTGCATTAGTGCATATAATTAGAATACAAGAGAAGAAATTTCAGCGTTTTTGAAAATTCAGCCCTGAAGGTGGTGAAAAGGGGTTGAAAGTTTGTATGAAGATTAAATTTTTTTTTGAGTGTGGGACTTGAAACTTTAAATAGAGGCGTATTATTAGAATACAAAAAAAGTGATTCAGCGTTTTTGAAAATATATGTAGCCCTGAAGATGGTGAAAAATTGGGCAAGTGCGAGTCCGACTCGCGCATGAAGGGTTCCGTACCTATATATATATCTATAACAAGTTTGTTGTATGGGGGGCTCCCTTAAATATTTATTTTATTTTATTTTTAGTATTTGTTGTTATAGCGGCAATAGAAATACATCATCTGTGAAAATTTCAACTGTCTAGCTATCACCGTTCTTGAGATACAGCCTGGTGACAGACGGACGGACGGACGGACGGACAGCGAAGTCTCAGTAATAGGGTCCCGTTTTTACCCTTTGGGTACGGAACCCTAAAAAGGGGTTGAATTTTTGGAATGGAATGGAGATCAAACCTTTTTCTGAGCGCGGGACTTTAAACTTTGTATTAGTGCATATAATTAGAATACAAGAAAAGAAATTTCAGCGTTTTTGAAAATTCAGCTCTGAAGGTGGTGAAAAGGGGTTGAAAGTTTGTATGAAGATTAAAATTTTTTTTGAGTGTGGGACTTGAAACTTTAAATAGAGGCGTATTATTAGAAATCAAAAAAAGTAAATTCAGCGTTTTTGAAAATTCAATCCCTGAGGCGGTAAAAAGGAGGTTGATAGTTTGTATTGAGATCAAACATTTTTTTGAGCGCAGGACTTGAAACTTTGTATAAGGGCATATTATCAGAATACAAGAAAAGTGAATTCGTTTTTGAAAATTCAGCCCAGAAGGTGGTGAAAAAGGGGTTGAAAATTTGTTTGAAGATCAAATATTTATTTTGAGTGCGGGACTTGAAACCTGAGTTCATAATGATTCCGCGTAATTAGAGCAATTTAGCCGAAAAAAAACTAAAAAGAGGCCAAGAGCGAGTCGAACTCGCGTACGAAGTTCGGTACCATTACGTATAAAATGGCAAAAAAAAACACGTTTATTGTATGGGAGCAGCACTTCAATATTTATTATTATTTATTTTTTGTTGAATTACAGTAACCAACATCAACAACTTGCAAAAAAAGAAAAGTAATTCCAACATACTGTTCAAGATAAGATTCCACGCGGACGAAGTCGCGGGCAACAGCTAGTACTTATATAAAACAAAAATGACAAAATGTGTGTTTTTTTAACTGTCCTACTCCATCAGTTTTCTGGTAGCATTTCGGTTTTGTGGGGGACGCAGTTTCAACCTAACCTAACCTAGTTTTCTGCCAGCGATTCATTTCTGTGAGGGACACAGTTTCAACCTAACCTAACCTAATTTTCTGGCAGCGATTCGTTTCTGTGAGGGACGCAGTTTCAACCTAACCTAGTTTTCTGGCAGCGATTCGTTTCTGTGAGGGACGCAGTTTCAACCTAACCTAACCTAGTTTTCTGGCAGCGATTCGTTTCTGTAAGGGACGCAGTTTCAACCTAACCTAACCTGTTTTCTGGCAGCGATTCGGTTCTGTGGGTATGCTATGGTACAATTATGCCGCAATAAATTCGGCGGAACTTATATTGTGCTACATAAAATTCTGCGAAATAAAAGTTGGCGATATTACTATTCTGCTATTCAAATTTGTGTCAAATGAATATTATGCGACATAACAATTGTGGTAAGTATATAATTAATATGCGATAGTATCATTCGGCTAAAAATGATTGTGTGAAAACGATTATGCGAAGTGTATTTCGGACAAAATAATAATTGAGTTGTGCCCTGAAACAGAATGCTTTTAAACAGACTTAAAAAGGTTATCTATTCGGTTTATTTATTGTTTGTTACCTCAGAACTCCGTTAGATTAAGAACCGGTTTGGTAAATTATATTTTGTAGGAGAAGAGGCATCTCCAGATTGATCCCATAACATTATGGTGAAGATCTGATTACGAGATCCATGAGGAATCGAAGGAACCACTCAAAATATTATTGGAACATGTGATTTTGGTGTTTATTTTTATAGTAACTCTTCCAGTTATTTTCGGAAATACGATTTCTTCTCCTTGAAGTTGGCGATTTTATTGTGAAAAGTGATAATTGTACATGATGATTTATTAGGCTAATAACCAGCAAGTGTTAACTTTAAAAGTGTCTTACGATTGGCTACTATAAATAAGTCCTGAAGCGATATATACACTGAAAAAAATAGTCAGTGGGATTCACTGTATGTATATTTTTTTCAGTGTACTCGCAATAGACCTAAAAATTATGATTTTCAAACGGATGTACCTACTGATTGGTATCTCTAATTGAATCAAGAAAACAGTTAAGAGCATTCCAGATCATGTCACCTTCTCAATCAAAATCGTTTAGGAGATACAATACAATAGATTGGCGTCGAGTTACACAGATTAATAAGGCGTACTTACATAAAACTTACGCTTACAAAAATTGAGTCTTGGGTGTGAATGTTAAACTTTGCAAAAAAAAATGTACGAGCTACCTCCTTTTAAATTATATTATATGGGGTTACTCATTGAAGGTTATATATGCTACCAATACGACGAAATATAATGAATTATTTACCCAAAATGTCCGGATGTCGCATCATAAAATCTTGCTTCGCTCGAATCACTTCCAAGCGGACCTGATTCTCCATCGGTGCTTCCAAAGCAGAGAACACCAAAGCTCCAGAAATCAAGTAGATAAAGTAAAACGCTACATAGCTCAGCAGCAGAAGTGTAAAACGGGCTTGTCCAAACCACATTTCTGTGGCTATTAACGGTTGGAATGGAGGATGTTCCTCTTCATACAAAACTTCTCTCTGCACCATCATTTTTTTCGGATAAGGGTAAAGTTGGCTGCGTACCACCATATCGTCGTCACTTCTTGAACTCATGCTCCCGTACGAGTGAACACGCAAATACTTATCGCTGGCCATAATTAAAAAGTCAATTTTCAAATTTCGAACACGATTTCAATTTACAATTTTCAAATTTAGAACAATTTGACGTCACAATTTCGAGTCTGTATTTAAATTAGTTTCAAACTCCGGAATGTTAAACTTGGGTCAACTGTATTTAAAGAAACGCTTAGGATGATTACGTTCGACGAATAACGCTATCACTTTAGTTTCACGACGGCATTTTGAGAGTTTAAGAATCACCATTTTGATACATTTTACAGTTGGAAATAAGACGGTCAAAAACTTGCGCACACGCGTGTGTTGAGCGAGGAGGCCAGTAGATAACTGGTCGAGTCGAGTGATCTATCCACTATTTAATCTACGGCATGAGTAACATGAGTTGGTAGATAAGAGGTTCATTTACCGACCTACCTACTTAAGACTTTTTTATATTGGTGTGTGATAGTGGTGTACTTACAAAATAGGTACCTTACTGTCATATCAAAATAATGTACATATTTACGGAAATATTACCATTAAATATGTGTTAATGTTTATACAAGGAACGGCATTTTCAAAGGTTAGTAAATCAGATAGGTATCTGCAAGGACTTTTATACAATTTTAGAAGCAGCTTTCCTACATGTGTGATATGATAACGATTCCACCACCCATACAGAACCATGTTAAAGAAATATGAAAAGAGGTACCTATGTGTAAACATACAATTAACAAACTATCGGTTACGTTGGAAGTTTAAGTTTGATAATAATCATAGAACTTAGAAAGGAATACTTATTTAAGGCATTACCTGTTCTTCCACTTCTTCTCCGAGATACGGGATTAAGTTACCTATACTGAAATAACATAGGTACTTAGTTTATAAACATTACCTACAACGAACGGTAAATTTCTGAAAGGGTAAAGGTATTTAAAAAGGCAAAGGTTAGACGACGTGGTTGGCCCAGTGGCAGTGCAGCTGCCTGCCTACTAAGCCGGCGGTCCTGGGTTCGAATCCCGGAAAGGGTAAATATTTGTGTGATGAACTCCTGTTCATACTTGTTCCTGGGTCATGTATGTTTCTATCTATTTAAGTATGTATTCATCTATATAAGTAAGGATACGTAATATATCGTCGGTATGAACCCATAACACAGGCCTAATAGAGCTTACTTTGGGACTAGATCGGTTGGTGTATGATTATTTATTTATTTTTATAATTAAAACTAGAAAAAAACTGTTGAAAATAATATGTATTCCCCTCGTTACAAAGAAAGCATATTACATTATAAAATATAGGAAATGAGTAAATATTTACATAATAAAATGACGTCTGCGTGCTCCATTTGTAAACATTAGCGGCGCGGGAGTGGCCGATAAACAATAATAATTATTGTAATTATTTATTACTAAAGGGCATCTTGTTTTATTACGAACGTTTTCCCTGATACACAGTTCACGCCCCAGATTGCATCAGTGATAGTATTGTACAATGATTGATTACCAGGCATCGGATATATTCAGTCAAGTACCCTTACCATGAGTTTACAGTGACAGTACTCGCTAGCGACCCCGTAAACGATTTCTATGGAGAATTGTAGTTCTATAAAGTAACCGCTAGGGGGCGCTGTGTTATTCTTCGAACAAATGGCATTACGTACGGATGCTTCTAAAGCCTGACCAGAAATATATGAGGATGCGCCATATTGCGGAATTTCACTGGAACTAATTTCTTACACTGGCAATGATTTTATGATGGTTGTCAACAATGTCAATGTCATTCGTGCTGGTTTCTTTAAAAGACAAATATTGAAAAATACCCAAAGAAAATGCCGAAAACCATTCACAGTCGTGAACGTGATATTATAAATAAAGTGTACACGTGTCTACTACACAAAAACAGTCGGCAAAAGAGTGCATTCCATTAAAATAATATTACGAGGTTACCATAGGAACTGACAGGTATTTAAACTGAGGTCATTATAGTGTGTTGCGATTTGTTGCAAAATTGTTGCCATATAAATCTTGTAAATTGCGCCCTCTTGACAATCCTCATATATTTCTGGTCAGGCTTTACATATACATAAACTATTTTGTCAGCGTCGATGTGGATAAAGTTGTAAGACCATTCCGCCCAGCACAACTATGCTTCGCGACTCTTGTTGCGCGACATAGCGCTACCTGTCACCCTCTCACATTATTGCACAGAAAGTGACAGACAATTATCTCGCGCGAGAAATAATCGCCTGTGACAGTTGTGCTAGAGGTGCGGCTATATTCAACCTTTTTAACTCCCGACAAAAAAGAGGGGTGTTATAAGTTTAAGTACATGTGTATCAGTATGTCTGTCTGAGGCATCGTAGCGCCCAAACGCGTGAATCAGTAGTTCCAAGATTTATTTATTTAAATTAGTTACACAGCATAACAGTAAATTAACCAAGGCACTGTGAACTACAAAATTACGTTACAAAAAAAAAATTAAATCTTATTTGATTTAGGCGACGTAACTGCGTGGCTCCGTTGCGTCGTCTGATCTGGTGCAGGATTCGGCAGATTGCCCCGGAACTGCCGAAACACAACACCCTTCGGCCAGAAGTCTGCACTTGCGATAGTGCCCTGCAGCGGCCTCGGCACGCGCACCACAAACGAGCTGAAGTGCACGTAGTGGCGGGACTACAGCTGGTGCACCCTCAGACAGAAGCCAGTCTTCCGGCGGACGTACTCCACCACATCGTCAGCCACGGCGGAGTGATGCAAGCGCGACACATAGAGCGCCTTACTCGGTGTGGCAATCCGAAGACCAGAACCAACAGGCTCGGCGGTGCCACTCAGAGTCTTGCGGGCACCCTTACGCGCCTTGCTCTTCCTTTCCACCAGTCCTTATCCACATTGGTGCGGGAGGACTTTTCCTTATCAGGAACCCGTACTGAAGATATTCAGCTTTTATTGGATCAAGTGACCAAATCTCAGCTAGCATTTTCTATAAGTTTAACTGTTGTTGTAGTTTTATATTGGGTTATTTATTATCACTTTTTTGGGACGCTTTGAGGAGACCAGCGGGCCGCGGGTTGAGTACAGCTGCGTTAGAGTGTTTTATTGCATCTCCTTTAACGAGCTATATCCGTGTTTTAGACTGTTGGAATTGAGAGTTCCACATTGTTTATTATTATTACTAAGCGATAATGGCAAGTCGAGGCTTTTGCCAATGTCAGTTTGTAATGTAACAGTGATGCGTTTTAATTCCGCTCGATGTCATCATTTGAAAATAGCAAGAATATTTATTTATGTAAGTAAATGAAACATAGCGGCCAATAAGTAAACAAATTGTACGTTGATAGTTATCAACACACAACCCGTACATAAACACAGACAAGCATCACAAACATTATATCAATTATCAAACAGATTACATACAATGTAAACACTGATAACTCGTGGTCGACAACGTTACGGTTACTGATAAAACTCAAATAAGTCCAAATCAAAGTCAGTCATGGTCAACTTGCATTACAGTACTGCTATGCCTGATATGATTATACTGCCGTGATAAAGTAAAAAGTCGTATCTTACTATGAAATCCATATTTGGTTACGACCTTTTAGAATAGCGTGTCAGTATACTTCATTGGTTGGCATTGTGTACGATTTACTTAAAGTCCTTAAAGAAAACAATACTGTTGTGTGGTCTTGTACCTCATTGTCGCTCGACATAAAACAGAAGCGTGCTTCAAAGGTAAGGACTTTGTGCATTGTTATTTGGGTGGATTATCAACTCTAAGGTGTGTGCCGAGAGTGAAATATGCTTTTATTGAGTTGTGACTTTTACCTCGCTATTTGGATTCAGGTATACGTCAGGGGTGTATATTGCTGTAATATGTCTAAAGTCACATTTCTATTAAAGCAATTTTAACTTTTGGCAAAGGCCTTATCTTTGAGGCACAAGGCCACACAACAGTATTGTTTTTTTCTAAAGAAGATAGATCTCTGACACCTATCATTACACCGAGTTGAAGCCAGGCTCACAAAGTTGTAAGAAACACCTGTTTTCATGCTCGAATCAATCAAATGTCAATTTAATCATCTTTTTGATTATTGCAATACGCTCGCTCATTTATGCGCACTAAACTTGTTTTAAAACGTCGTTTCATTTTATGAGTACACCAATAAATCCCCTTTTACTGTCCTGCTAATAAAATAGATTGAAGTAGGTAGCGTCAACTGTTGGTTCAAACCTATAAGCGTCCCTATATTTAACATCCTAATCAATGCCGTATTTACCCCTAGGCCCACTTGGCCCGGGCATAGGGGCCTAGCCAGTCTATTAGGGCCCCCAGGTGGTAGGCGGCCCATAATAATTTAATTTGATGAAAACCGTTTCGTGATAGGGAAGGGGACCCCAAATGGCAAGTGCCTAGGGGCCCTGGCCCTCTAAGTCTGGGCCTGATCCTAATTTTATAATTATTAAACCTTTCTGTTGAAGATAGTGAATGAATGTTTGTTACAGAGTAACGCGTTATCAATCGAATGAGTTTAGATAAAACTTGGCTTGATATCCTTGTATCCGTGGCTGCAATAAAAAAATGATCTAGTTGAGTGTGACGATGATGATGTCCGATGACGTATCCGTCTATGGAGACACCCTTTCAACTGTTTCTGGTGTGTGCGCACGTGGCTCGTGAAACCTCCCGTCACTCTCTCACAGTACCTACTGCTTAGAAAGGGATAGGCAAGAAACAAGAAAGACTGGCGTGTCACAGTTGTGCTAAAGGTGCTGTACGTAGGGCTGCCTTCTCGAAATTCGCCGAACCCGGACAAAGATAAAAAAAAAACCGGAAATTCGGCGAAAATCGCATTTTTTCCTGGACGTGAAAAACACGCTTTATTTTTAAAATGTGCCCGATTTGAAACCCCACAAAACACGGACAAATCCGGGTAAACCCGGACGGCTCGCAACCCTAGCTGTACGGTACAAACAAGAGTCCACTAACCTAAGACACAAGGGTGGTCCCGCAAGAAGTCGTTCTTGTATGTCTCCAGCTGCCGCGCCCTCTGCTCGTCTACCGGACCCTCCAGGGCTTGGAACATCTTCGCACCTGAAATGGAATTGTGTAGGTTATGTGTGCAAGTAAGTATAAGTAAACAAATAAAAAGTTGTTATCGATTCTATTTTTTGATGTGGAAATACTTCTATTTTTATTTTTATTAATATTAATGTAACGATCTAATATCTCAGTTGGGAGAGCACTATGCCGGAAACGTGGGGTCGCAGGTTCGAGTACTGCTTACATTGTAGTAGATCACATTACAATTTTCTTTCATAATTTACCTTTGTGTCAATATTTATAAAAAAAATATGCTAATCTAAAAATAGGCTATCATTATAAATAATGACACAAAGGTAAATTATTATTAAGGTTAATTATTGTGGTATTTCCACATAAAAAATTGAATCGATAAAAAGATTCCATAAAAATATATGGCTATCATTATCATATAATTTAATTCCAAACATATAGGGGTAAAGGTCGGCTATTTTAAGTTCTGAAAAACTTCAGTATGATTTAAACCTAAATTCTAAAAGTTTTTAAACTTCCGATTTTTTTACAGACGTCGTGAATATAATTAATATGTCTTAACACGCCGCGTGATAAACACCTATACTTGTTAGAGGTATAATTAAAATAACAGAGGCAACAAGGAGGCGCGTACTTAGCAAGTTCGTAGGCTCCTCGGTTCACCTCGTTTAACTAGCACACAGATTTATAACAGTACTAGAAGGAGTTAGATAGATTCATTTTCATGCTTTCTAAATTATGTATATTTTTACAAAGAAGACTAGGAGAAACTTTGGAGTAGGTAAGGGTAATAAATATCGATGCCTAAGGATGACACTCGTACTAATTATAATTATTTTGCCAATGAGATTAAAACCACAAAGAATTGTGCACTAAACGTCCTAATTGCAACTACTTTTCCTGAAAACTAAGTACGATGGTGCTCTAAGATATCGATATATTTCTGCGTTTTCTCATCTGTTAAGGATTTCGATGCGGTTTTCACTGTGCAGTCTAGATGTACGGTCATTTGTAACAGTAGTCGCTACTGGCTTATGTCAAATTACAAACTAAAATTGTCAGCTACTTTTGATGCTGACTCTACTTGTTGTAAAGCGTGTACTTTATTCTTTCAAAAAGGTTGTGTGTATTCTATGCCTTCGGCCGATCGGGTGGATTGAACAAGAACCGGAAGACGTAGACATGATAAAGAATATGGGCGACTTTTTAAATTAAATTTAAATAACATATAATATATATGACTATTTACTTATCGTCATTACGATAAACAAAACAATGCTTTCGTACTGTTTTTTGCTTTTCAACTGTTCTCAAACTTTACGGAGCAGGTGTTCCAGGTATTGGGTAACTTTTGGGTTTCTTTATCCTTACCCTATTCATAAATTAACTCGCATTTGCTGACCTTTTTTAACGTGTGAAAACTACGACAGAAACATTGCGTGCGTGCAAAAGAGCTTTAAACATTTAGAGAGGTAAGTTCGAACTTATTTGACTTTACGGACAAGAGTGGCCTTAAAATCTGGAATTAATCTCTTAGAGGGACAAGATCGTATTCGTGCGTTAGTATAGTTTTTTTCCTATTGTTAGAGGACATATACTTAATTATATTTGATGCGTGACTAAGGATTTTAAAAAGTCGGATTAGTTCTCAACTCATAAGGTGCTGAAACATATTTCATTCAAATTATGAAGATTCCCTAAGATTATCAGATAACCATTGATTAAAATGCAATAAGTTACATAAAGAGTCTTAATATTGCATTTGCACAGTGCTTTGTCATTTATCTACATATTACTAGCTACCGTCCCGGCTTTGCACGGGTGCGATGCTGATAAATTATGCATGTACTTATTATGCATATAAACCATCCTTTCACTCTATCTAATTAAATCCAACAAACTAAATTTTATAAAAGTAACAGTTTTATTATCAAGCTAACAGTATAAGTAACAGGATGTACAGTCGCCATCAGATATATCGCAGCATATAATGCGTTCATAAATATCTGAACACGACTCTTATTGACTGGGCGTTACAGTACATGGTCAGATATTTATGAACGCCTTATATGCTGCGATATATCTGATAGCGACTGTACACTAACTTGCGCACTTAGCTTAACGAAAATAGGTTAATGATTAGACAAATAATATAAAGTTGTATGTGAAACCTAGCCAAGTCAAGTCTCGATATTGAATTACACCCCAAGTAAAATAAATGCATTGAGTAAATAATTAATACAAATACAAAATGCAAAATTCAGTTGAAACATTAAAAATGTGTCCGTCAGTGACCAAACTAGGCTGAGCCTGTATCTTGTGTTTGTTATAATTTAAGAATTTATATTAATCATTGAGTAGCAAACATTGTAGTGGTATTGAGAAACAAGAAATTATTACATACATTTATTTTAGTATTCTGCATGAACATGCAGAATTGTATCTAAAAATTTTAGGGCAAAGAACTTGGCACCTATATAAATCTTAATTATTTTGTCGGCGAAGTCGACAACGTTCCACGCAATGTTGAACTTGGCTCATTTAACATTTATGTTTTTGATGGGATACTTTTTATTTTAAAATACTTAATATGATTTGTATTAAAATAACGAAAAATAATTAAATGGGTAATGGCGATTGACTTTTCATAACATTAAGGGACATTGATAAGTTGCTATTTAAAAGGTGCCTACTTGAACAAAGCACATAGTAAAATAAGATATATTTCTTATTCTTTCGTAGATATTTGTATACCTATTAACGTCCAAAAATCGCTTGACGTGTAATTTTTTTCCACGTGATTTTTTTTTTTAATTGTCGTCTGAATGAAGAGTTGAGTTAACGGTATTTCCACAACTTTTGAATCAAAAGTCCAGCACGTTATAATCTCCAAATAATGGGAGACAAAGACAGAATGAGATTATCAGATTTGGGGAATGCGCGCAAAACGCTCAAGCTATTATAGATATTTTCCTCTCCCAAACTAAGAGTGAAAGTTAATAGTTTAGTCTTTAATTAATTAAATTAGTAGGTAGTTGTAAACTTGAAACTTAGCGAACATTGTTCAAAGACAGGCTAGGGCTGCCTGTAGGCAAGATCGATAGGAGTTCGATGAGATATTTGATGTATAAGTACTACTAATATATGCAAATATTATTTGTGCGGTGAATATTTGAACCATTGATACAAAGAAGAGAAATTGAATATGAGTTACCTGGTGGAAGAGACCGGGAATCGAACCCGGTACCTCCAGATTGCCGGTCCAGCGCGTTAACCACTTTACTATCCTAACTCCCAAGCAAGCCAACGAATGTTTCCTTGTGCTTCGTGTCGTGTGTCGATCTTTGCATTGTTTATTTGAAAGTCTTTACACCTTATACGATTTCTAGGCTATAAGTTGATCACAAAATGTATTAATTCTCCTCGGTAGATTTAACTTCTTATATTGATTTTTATAGTCTAAGAGCCAGCGACAGTTTTTTTATAAAGGCTGAAAATATATGTAGGTATTAATGATCCCAATACAGGATCCCAGGTACGGGATCCCCGTATACAATACAATAAACAAATCCAACAAATCCAATTTATTGCACACCTCAAATACACAGGGATACAAAACATGAGAGATATAGTTACAGTAAAAAAATAAACAGAGGTTAACAACAGGCGGTCTTATCGCTAAATAGCGATCTCTTCCAGACAACCTTTAGGTAGCGGGGAAGATCAATAAAAGTCAGAATTGATTATATCTGGGTTTCGGTGGTTTTGTCCGGGAGCCCAGTTTAGGTGGGTAAAATTGTAGGTACCTAAAATTTGTTTTTGTTACTGACCCCGCGAGCGAAGCGTCTCAAAATTGGCCCAAAATTATTTCGTATGTCCGGATCAAAATAAAAAAATCAAATTAAATCAAATGGATGTTTGGATGTTTGGATGTTCGGACTCCCGGCTGTCACCCTATTCAACGTAGTCCTAGTTTAGTCAACGCAGAACTCAACGCCTGTCAAAATTCAATAGCAAATTGCATTATCGTATTCGTATACATTATCATATATTTTTCAGATAGTTATCATTAATGACTACGGAACCCTAAAGGTGGCTAACTTTAAAAACAATTCTTTCTACTATTAGAATAGGCGATAATAGGTAGGTTTTTGGTTATAAAATGTATCGAGATGGTGACAGCATAGCATTGACTTCTTTCCAGCGGTGTATTATATGTAGTTTAAATTTGGAATAGCTTAGTGTTCCAACCGCCATCGCTATGGAAGGAACTAAATTTTTCTTTTCGTTTTGATCAGGGAAGACAAGTTAATTGATTAATTGATAAGTTGTCATTTAATGGAAAAAAAAGCATATCACTATCTCGGGCAATATAATTAAAGTAAGGGTAGACTACATAATTATGTACCAGCCTCTGTTGAAAATTGGTGCTGCCTCTGTTACATAAAAGGTCGTAACTCATATCATTTTCCTTATACGATATGCTGTTTCTGATATTCAAAGCAAAGTACTTGGAAGTTAGAAGTAAATGTTCGAACGAAGACAAGCCAACTGTGTAGGATGACATTGACATTAAGGAACTTTGGAAGATGTAAGAATAACCAAGTAACTTCGAAGTTTTGTGTTTTGTTATAATATGATATATTATAACAAAGGGTCGGTATTTAAATAAGGCGTTCATAAAGAAAAATAGCCCAAGAATTTGAAGCAGAATAAAATAACTTAAGTAGGTATTGTAGCTATGTTATGAACTTTTTCCTGGAATTCTTAAAAGGTCATCACAATTGAAATGATAAATAAGTCGACGAAACGAAAGATTTGATGAAGAGGTACTTACACTTACCAAATAACTTGATCCACTCATCCACATTTCAAATTAAATTTGTTATCCTGTTTATATAAAGCATTTCAAGAATAAACTGCATTTCATTTGCACATAGGGAGTAGGATAGTATGAAAGTCGTTAATTTACGTATAATTAAGCACCCGTTTCTATATTTGCACTTCATTGTATGCATAATGTTTCATTTAAGGGGGTTCCCTCAGCTTCGTCCGCGTATTTTTTTCTTTACCGTAGTGAGTAAAAAGTATCCTATAAGTTATAGGATACTTTTTACCCGTTATAGGCTATAACTATCATTGGATGTTCAATTATGTCTAACAGATGGGGCCAGACTGGCGCGCTCCTGTATCGCTGTTATATCATTGCGCGGGCTATTAAGATTTTTCCTGAAATCACGACCCTTCTGCATAGAAAACTGGTTACTCCAGTAACCAATGTATATTTAAGTAGTCAATATTCAGAATTTGATATGTAAGAAGTAAATATAACAAATTGTGAGGTCGGATGAGGCAACGGGCCGGGACTCTTTGCGCGGGAATTTGACTGGTTTTCTACAAACAATTTTCTCGACTGCAACGAAACCAATAAAAGTTAATATATTTTTCCCCGTAGTCGATTTAAGAAATAAAATGTAACTTTAGTTATAGTGTTATTCGTACCAAATGGAATCTTCAGTCCAATCACGTCCCTAAAATGTGCAAAAACCTGTGAAAAGTTTCAGTGCTCGGGACGATTTATAACACTTCCAAGTTGAAATTAATGCTGGAAAAATCCTGGAACTTTAGGCCACATAAATGAGAAAAATCCAGCGGAGCAATTTGTTTTAGTGGAGTTACAATGACAGCAGCACAATAAATCGGTTTTATTCTGTAATTAAGATTACTGCGTTAAAGGGACTATGTATAGGTGGTACCTGCCTGCAGTTCTTTCTGGGTGTCTGATGTTCTTGAAAAACGATGTCCAGTTCTTTTTAGAATATCAGTTATTTATCCTAATAATAATTAATATTTAATATAAAGTTTGTCAAAATTGTTGACTTGTAGATCGTGTAGGTACTTATATTACCAGATAAATATTGTCACTTTTTGCAAATGTGACCACATAAAAATAAAAATTAAATTTAAGTGGCATATATTCTGGATTAACACAATCTGTAATATATAAACTACAATTAAAATATTATGACCGTCGCGTCATATTTGGACGTTATTCGCAGCCGTTTGTAAGTTTTTGTTACCGTTAGGACGTTTTTGCTCAACCTAACCCACTGTATTGACATTTCCTGAGCCTTAACAAATTAAATTCATTACGTTTCGCTATTCCGGCTCCGGCGACAAGAACTTTCCAGAAAAACATCCCTAATATTCGAGAGAAAGAAAACCTCTAAATTGGACGGTAAATCCCCCTAATTTTAGCGGGCATTTTCGTTAAACATGGATCAACCTTGAAATGATGTCAGTCTTTTGAAACTGAATTCCCTTTGTTAGGATTTTCAGCATTCCTAAATTTCAGGTTAGGAAAATAAAGCATAGTAGGTACGGTAATTACTTCTTAGTAATGTTTACAGTATTTTTTTACTCATATCGAGAAGAGCTGACAAAATAAAAAAAATTAGATTATAGGAAAAACGAATGCTGAAGTGCTGAATAAGTAGAAAGTATTAATTAGCACTTGGCTACATTTTTCTCTGAAACCAAGAAGATGTCGTGGTAATTGCAACTTAAAGAGTTCAAGCTTAATAGTCACCGAGCGAAATTCCAAATAACAAACTCAATTTTTGTGGTATAGTTGGCCTGGGTAAGAAAATCATCTTTAAAGGCAGTCAGCTGCTCATCTATGTCCTATGAAATCCACGAAACTAGTCAAATTAAGCTACTCGGTTGTCGTCAAACGACGGTTACAGTCGGCGAGGAGTCGCCCAGGCAGAGATGCGTTCAAGAGGGATTGGTCAGAAACTGGTTCATAGCTCTTTCTAACCAATTCTTCATAGACGCATCGCATCAAAAGATGAGTAGAAATCCAAGGGCCTTAACCCAGCAGCGAGGTATCACTAGACTAATAAAATGAATTGTAGACACTTACCGAACGTCAAATAAACAGCCATCATGATCACAAGTCCTAGAGCTCGGAACCACGGCACCCCACGCGCGTCTGTTATACACCCCGGCATGACTAACCGCATGATTTGGTCCTGGAACAAAATAAAAAATATTAGCACTGTCGCTATCACAAGTAAGTAAGTAAGTAAGTAAGTAAACGCTTTATTGTACACAAAAACAGTTAAAAAATACATCTATTACATTAACATATAGGTACAAAGGCGAACTTATCCCTATAAGGGATCTCTTCCAGTTAACCTTTGAGCAATTGAGTGAGTACGAGAAGAAGATAGACAAACTAACACCGTGTACAAAAAGGTATTAAAAATAATAAGACTACTAATAATTACACATATAAACTATTAATACATACATACATATATATACATATATATATATATATACATACATATATAGGTACATATATATAATGTAATATAAATATACACATAAATATAAATACATTGTAGATCCAATTCACAAGTCATTGGAAAGCCATAACTTCTTAAGATTCGTCTTGAGCGATGCTACAGACGGAGACTTCCTAAGGGACAGTGGCAATTCGTTCCACAACTTCACAGCGCTTACTGTGAAAGATTTGGCGTACGTACGCGTCTTGTTAGACGGTACAGCCAGAGTGAGATTGGCAGACGACCGCAAGCGGTGACCACTGCCATCGGCCATATATTTAAACCTTTCACTGAGGTAAGGAGGTGAACAAGTATATCACCTTAAATAAAACATCCTGACAGTCAGTTAAATGGCGTTTCAAATAATTGTATTTTTGCAGTATAAACTTGCAGGTCTAAAACTATTTTAATTAACGAAAAAATAAATCAGTACAAGTATCACTATCACCAACTTTAATCAACACCTAGAGTTGCGCAAAAATATTTTACGTCGTTAATTTATTTTAATTATAACTTCATAATGTCAAATAGCATTCAGTTCAGTTCATATTGAGTGGTAAGTGGTTGCGAATTGCTATGTACTGATATAGTGAGTTGGTTTATCCTTCAGTGAGTGAGTGAGTTACTGACATGAATTAAAAGATATACCAACTTCATTTTGAATCATTCACTCGCGAACGACACACCTCTATCAACACCTGTCACTTACCATATCAATAAGAGATTCTAGATCATATTATAATAAGTAAAACTATTGAAAAAATTGTACCATTTATTCTTCGCTTCGAATGCTAATTCAAACCTGCCGCTTGCACTATCATTCACACAAAAATATATAAGAGAATTGAAAATCTATTTCACCTAATCCCTCTCTATCTGTCACATTCATTCAACGTTATTTACATAATCAAACAATAAATAGATCGCCGCATTAAAATAAAACAATTGAATACCATTTCTACGAACACAGTTCATTTCCATTCATTCATACGCGTTACTTGTATACATAGATTGAACTAAAAAAAAACTTAAAACACCACGATTGCTTTTCGGCTGTCACAAACGTGCTTACGCTATCATGTCCAATCAATAGGTATCATAGGAGCATATTGACATGACAACTGAATCGTCCTATAACCGATTCCCAACCCCATTTTCAGGGTAAAGAGTCTGAATTCGCGGAAACTAACATCCAATTTAAATCGATTCCAATCCGTTGGAGGGCCTTAAAATTTGCGAATTCATCGGCCAAGTGGATTTATTTCGTTGTTTCACTGAGTCTGAGTTGTTTTGTAAACGTTTCTATTTACGTTTGGAAATAAATTGCAGTCTGGGTTTGTTAGGATTGTGTTAACGTACTGATACAACTGGAGCTTTTTTTGCAACTTGAATATTAAGAATTTGCGGAATGGCCAAACGCTGTTTGAATTCGTTATAAAGAAAAGGAAGTATGTACGTGATAGTTATACGGTTTGAGGGTGTAAGTAGTTGCCCGTATTTCTTTTTTATTATTTTCTTAGTGAATGATTATTCGTGTGTGAATGGGAAAATGCTTTATGCGTTCTGCAACTAAAAGTAACCATAGAAGTAGTGAAGCTAAGTGATTTCAATCATAATTTAAAGAGACAATACAAAGATCTAAGCACAAAGAAAAGTCGAACCCAGTAACTGGCTTACTGTTCTAACGTTTTAACCTTAAAGCCAGATAACCTTTCGATTTTTTCCTTATGCTTTTTGTCGATCTTTGCATTGTTTACTACCATTTTTAAATTAAGGTTTCAATTGTAACATTTTTCTTGTTAGTGTGCAATAAAGAATTGTTGTATTGTATGTTTGTATCAATGGTAAAAATAAATTAAAAAATGTGGTCTGTATCTTGTGGTTATTTTAATGTTAAAATAACGAGACATTACATGTTTCATAAATTTTTAAAGAGTCAATTTTACTGTTCATTTCAAGTATTTAAGATTTTCGCATCGATAATCGAGATTAACTTGACATCTATTTTAATCAGCGACAGGTTGTTTCTTTTAGCATTTTTGATTTCCGCCATTAAAACGGCCATAAACAACCGGGCATTCGCTTAGCAACACAAGTTCATTTATCTCCATCCATAACTAATCAGTAATCACTATCCTAACAGGTCTCAAGTGGCGTGCGGGCACCCATCCAGAAATCGCCCAAAGTCAACATTGCTTAACCCCGCCGAGCTTATACAGTCCGTGACTGCCTCTTCACTCGCTCCGCTGAACTTGCTGTAGTAGGCTAAAACATTTATTTTTAATTCAAATTAAAGATTTACCTTTTTAAAATGTTTAGTTTCTTTGATTAGATGAGGATAAACTAGTGGCGCCTAGAGCTGTAGGTAGACCTCGCGATTTTGTTTCCAAATATACTTTCGCCGCCATTTTGAAAAATTTCGAAAAACAGAATCGAAAAATATATATATATATATATACAGCATGTATATTTAATATAGCCGCAAATTGAAGCCAGATGGAGATTTTCGTGCTATAATCTGATATTTATAACAATTATTAATTTAGCGTTAAATGCTATAGCGTAGGTAATTAATTTTTGAATTTTTTTTGATCAGCAATGTATGGCGTAGTTATTACTAGTGACAGTTGTCACATCACGATGTTAAGTGTCAATAAACAACAACAAATAAATACATTGCGTGCTGAATTATATAATATGAAAAAAAAGTTAGATTTTTTTAATAATTTACAGTGCAATATATTAATAAATGCCTCTACTAACACCCCGTAAAGTTTGCGGTAATATCAAATAAACACGCTGTATACAGTTATCGAACATTCTCTTAAATTTCATTTCATTGAGAATCGTTTGAGAAATGTGGCCTGCAGGCGAGATTCATCTTTCTACTATTCGTTCCTGTTTAATCCAGCAAATTACTTTTTTTTTAATTTTAAAGTTATTGTAACAATGAGAACCATTACCTATGTTCAACCTTTGTCGATCTCATTGTTGCAAAGAGACACGTGTTGTTATCACCTTATCTTCTGTTCCATTGTTACCGCCTAAGGATGTTTTCAAGTGGAATCGAGCCTTTTTTTACGAACTTAACTATATATACTACCTACTGAAATTAAAGTTAAAGAATCACTTAGAGCCACGTCATCGGTTACATAAATAACTTGTGCTCCAAACCATAATGTAATCCCTGTGCAAAATTGTGTACCTACCCTTTTTAATTAACCCTTTATTTGGCAAAGACAGAAAAAGTGTATATTTCGTATTTTTTTATTTTTTTTGGTCTTTTAGGTATAAAATGTGATTAGAAAAAATAGTAAAAAAAATCTAGCTTTTCCAGTTTTCCTGAAAACTAATGTATACCACAGTATACAATGCCAATAGAATGAAGTGAAGTGAATGTATACTGTGATATACAATGTCAAACATGCAACAGAAAGGTAATTTTAAATAACAAAACAATTTATTTAGAAATTATTATTTTATTTTGAGCGAAAGCTCAGGGAACATTTCCGGGGGTCTTTCCCTGTCACAAAACAAAGCTTTACATCGCATTTCAGGCAATATACCGTTGTCAACTTCTGGCATATCAACTATGCCCGTTATAATTTGTATGGCAATAAAATCCACAAGTTCATGGTCGGTTAATTGAATCTATTTCCCAGTGTTTTCAACTGAGTAAATGCTAGTCTGTTCTGTTATGAAGGATAGGTATTATATCAGGAGAAAATAATTTGTTAAAATAATCAAGGGATGAATCGTCTGGTATGTCTTCGTAATCGCCGTCATCTTAGTGTTCTAGTATAGCTGCATGTTGAAATACTGCTTTTTACTTTTTAAACTTTTTAATTTTTTTAGCCCGCTTCGCCACAGGGGCAATTCGTTTTTTAGCCGGAGTTTTTCTTGTGGTTGATGGTGTGGCTCGAGGGGTAGCATTATTAGTTATAGATAGAAGGGACGGTAATGAAGAAATTAATGGCATATTTAAAAAGTCTGGTTCCTGTGTCGATGAACGGCACATTTTTTGAATTGTTGGGGTCAAAGGAACATTTTCTTCGGCGCAACAAGGTTCTATTTGTGTATTAACTCTTTCTGTGACGTCTTCATCAAAGCTACATAGTAGACTTAAGCGTTCAAGCAAAAAATCCAAGGATGGCGTTGAAGACGAGCATTCAGGGGAAGAAAGGCCCCTAAATACTTGAACCTCTTTTTTATCATCGCATTTGGTTTGAGGGACAATATTTCGCAGATCTATTCTTTACCACATGCTGTTAAGAAGCAAAGAAGGAAAAAAAAAGCAATAACACCCCAAAACCAAGCTGCATTCATATTTGGCAAAGTATATCCCGGTATACATACAAATTAAGTCCGTTCTTGGCAAAGTATATCACGGTATACATACAAGTTTAGTTGCCTTAATGCCTGTTCTTGGCAATGTATACTGTGAGATACAAACAACTTTACGCGATTGCAGTTAGTGGCAATTAGTGCAAATCGAAATTAAAATCTGACACAATCCAATGGCAAACATTTACAATTATACCTAAACCGCATTTCACCCCAAAACATTGCTATAAATATTTTAAAAAGTAATAAATACTTTGCGAAGCGTGTGTGCACTCCGCAGGTCCGCCAATTTGACCTTCGACTGTCGGCTAAAAATTTTACCAGTACTCAGAACTATTTTTGCCTAAATAAGGACAAATTGTGTGACCAGATAAAATATTAATTTTTCACTTAGATGTTTCGGAAGACTGCGTAGATTTTTTTTTTGTGAATGTATCTCACAGTATACGACGTCAAATAAAGGGTTAACTACTTTTCTAGTTAGACTACGGTTCGCTGCGTAAATATTTACGCTAGTTAAAAGCAGTGTAATATCCCTTTAATAATTCCTAGTGTTGCCACTTCAACCCTTTAAATAATTTATCATTTTTCCAACGTAGCCTTTTACATTATGACAGTAACAAAGTGCTGCGAACTCGACTGTACTTGGCAAATCGGCTTACGGCCGTCAACGCTTGGGAAAATGGGCAGGTTTATTTTTAGCTTTAAATGCAGAATACCTGGCTGTTCCATGTTATTTTAAGTTAGTTTTTGAAAATACTTGTAAGGTAACCTATCTAAAACACTAATATTTGTTTCCCATCTGTAACGTTTCGCAAATTTTCATTTGTCCGAAAGTGTTTTTTTCCTGAAACCCGTAATATTTTCAGGATTTTATAAACTTATTTTTAAAGAACCCATTAGGTTAGGTTCGTTTTATAATAATTCCGAAAAATTTACAGTTTTGGAAATAAAATGGCTTTCGGACAAATGAAAATTTGGGGAAACCTTACAGATGGGAAACAAAAATTAGTGTTTCAGATAGGTTACCTATTTGTAAATATACCGGACGATCAATTCAAATGGGTCAGTACTAGTAGGGAGAAGTCACAAACTAAAAGAGATAGGGAAATCTATTCTTAGAAACCATGGCGTCGATTTTAGATTTAATAAAAACTGCATTAAGTATATTATTGTTCTATTACAAATCTCACACATTATTTCATACATAATCCGGTCAAAACTGCTGTAAAGATTGTTATAATGTGACTTACAGAATTTTAACCAGGTTCAATTCCCAGTTATGTTTATACAAATACTATTTATTGCACACCTCCAACATCAAGGAATATACAACACAACATGTGATACATTCAAATAACAGGCGGAGGTAAACAACAGGCTGTCTTATAGCTAAATAGCGATCTCTTCCAGACAACCTTTGTTTATGTATGAGATCTATAAAAAAAAGTTTAATGCAGTTTCTATTCAATATAGAATTGGCGCCATGGTTCCTAAGAACAGATTTCCCTATTTCTAATATTTTTCTCCCTAGGACCCAATTGGATTGATGGGACTCCCTAGAGGGAGTAGAGGGTGCCACTTTGTCCATGTAAACCTCCTTTTTCTTGAATAAGTGAATGAATGAATCATTATTGTGTGACAGATTTAGGTTAACAATTGGGTACAATATTTTGCAGTTAGTGATGCAAGCTTTAGTTGGAGCAGCCAAATCTTACCTTTTTAGGACCGTTACGTCACGTCGTCACCGTTAGTAACATAGTACATTACCTACATACCTAGGGCGGTGAATTTGTGAATGTCCCAGATCGCAGGTGTTTGCCTCACCTTCGGTTCGGGCCATAAATATACGGTCTGGGGCTTTTCTAATTACCGGCTGCAGTTTGTCTTGCCTTGGCCAGGAGAGCAGTAAAGAGCGGGCAGTAAATCCGTAAGTGGCCTATGGTGACCTAAAATAATTTAAAACTATTATGAATGTCCAGTTATCTCTGTACTAAACTCCGTCTGGCCGTTTTGGCTCGAATTCCAGCAAAGAATTTCGATAAAAAAATGCTAAAGGAATTGGCCTTGTAATCCATACTAATATTATAAATGCGAAAGTGTGTCTGTGGCTGTCTGTTACCTCTTCACGCTTAAACCGCTGAATCGATTTTGATGAAATTTGGCATAGAGATAGTTTAAGATCCGAGGAAGGACATAGGATAGTTTTCATCCTGGAAATTATACCTAAAAAGATTGGAAAGTGAGTGAATATTTCTGTTGGGGTGCGGTGACCCTGAAGGAAATGTAATTATTAGACCAAAAGGACAATTATTGCTCTTACATTTGCGTAGGCGCTTTTAATAATCCCTTTTACCAAGTTCCACGCGTACGTAGTCGCGGGCAAAGGCTAGTTACTCTATATAGTATATACGAAACGAACGAAAAATACGTAAGGTAAGTGCATCGCGTGTGGCCTAGTGATCTAACGATAAATCACTATGAAAAATTGGCGAAGCTCCTCACAGTAAGTATATTTTCTCAAACATGCAACGAAATGGCGTCATAAGTCATAACGTGCGTTATAACAGGCTTCGAAGTATCATATTTTGGGCGGAACAACTCGAGAGAACTGTAAAGGAATTTCATACAAAATTGAAGGCCTAGCCCGGAATGTCAATATTTTTTAAGCATGGCGTCTGTGTTTATGAATAGTCTAAACAGCTGTTTTTTTTTTTGAGTGGTGTATTTTTTTATTTCATTGCATATGTTTGAGAGTAGCCCTATACATGCCTTAGCCGTGAAAAGAGCATGCCGGCTTCGTATTACTATCCTACTATACCTACTCATCCGGCCTTTCTTTCCCGGAGTCTGCAGTACCTAATGTACTAGGTATTTATAAACTGGCTGGAATCAGTTAGGTACTTGCGCCAAAGATGGCCCACTTCAAAATTATATAGTTATGTATTATAACCGTCGATCGAATTCAAATTTCGCGCCCATGTTAGTACCATACACTTAACTTATGTCTTTGGTACTAACCGAACATAGGCGCGAAATTTGAATTCGTTTGACGGTTAAATAACTATAAAATGTTGTAGTGGGCCATCTTAGGAACCGGGCCATCTTCGGCGCAAGTACCTTCTTATTTCCCGGAGAAAAGTTCACTTACCGTTTAAATAAGGCCATTGATAATTATTTATATTTCCCAATGCCATAAACACTTATTACGAGTAAATGTCTTCCTCAGACCCCAACATTCCTCCGTTTTCATTTTCCAGGCACAAGTAGGTACAAATATCTTCCACAAGATCCTATTTCACTTAAGAAACTTACAGAAAATCGACTCTGTTGAGTTTTAACGAGGTCTTAATTCCTCATAAATGTATTTTTGTCATTTGTGATTGTGTAAGCATTGTGGTTATCTTCGTCGAACACGTAATTCAACGAAGCGAGCGAAGCAAAACTGATATCGTTGCTTATCAGCTGAGTACGCTTCGATGAAGGTGCTGTGAAATTGTCATTTTGAATTTAGGGAGGGACACTGGTTTTTACAAACCTTATTTTTAGGTAAAAACATATTTTTTTGATTGTAACCCATTAAAAGCCTACTTAATCATATTATTATTTCGTCAGATATATTCAATAAAGGTATTAGACGGTTTACACTCACGTGAAATTGTCAGGAACGGCCCGACATGTTTCGAACTAGTATGGATAGCTCTTCATCAGGCTAAATGTTAATAGTTGCTAATGCTATCCGTACGGCCTTGCGGTAACTTTTAGCACTGGGAGTTCGAAACATGTCGGGCCGTACCTGACAATTTTACATGACTGTAAATAGCTTAATACATTTACAAGCCTACTTAATTTATGTAAGATTGTCTCCATTATTTATAACGAGTGCGGCCTGTAACTGCAGCAATAAATTAAAACATAGATTCTACTCTTGAAATCAAGCACCATTAATTGTTTGGCAACTTAAAAAAATAACCTATAGGTATAAAGTAATATAATATATTGTAAAATAATGATAATAATATGTAAATAACAATGAATTGTAATGTATTGCGAATATTTGATATTAATTAGCGTATCAGCTATGTCAATGATAAATGATAAGGCAATTTTTCATGAGGAAAGATTAATGATTATTGAGGGAAATATCTTAACAGCGCGGTTCATCTTTCCGTTTGTTTCGTACTTAGAATAATTACGCCTAGAAACCTAATGAGCGCTTGAAAGTAAAGCCAGTTTTGATTAGCCGCGGGCATTGACGTAATAATTACATGGACACACAATCAGACGGAAAAAATGGCACCCTCCCAACTAATGCAAAATCACAAATCGCATTAGTTGGGCGATCAGTCTCGTTTAGACCATGACACGTGACGGGTCTCAAAAATGACTTAATTTTCAGTGAAAAATAACAGAAATAACAACTATAAAATAAAGGAACAGGACGGAATATTCTTTTTTACTTAAGTTCTATTGATTAATTAACGAATCCTATGTAAAATCATAGCAATTTTTGTATTAGAATTATTAACTTTGTCCCTACAAAATGCACCTCATCACAGAACAAAAATCGAAGGAGTCGCTATAGTTTTATATTTTATTAATAAATTAAGGAGTGCAATAAATAATTATCCTATTTTTTTTATTCAAGATTCCCATTCTCAACAACGTAAAAATGGAGATCACATTTAGCAAGAGACAAACGCGAAGAATAATTGAAGCCAAATAATTCGTCTCTCGTGTGTTCGGCATAATCATGTTTTTTTTTTTATGTTAATCAACAGAAGCGTAAAATGATAAAATTCATAAATTACTAAAAATAGCTCTGTTGATATTGTTTTATTTTGTCACAGAGTCTAGACACTGTCAGTTTAAACCTTTGAACGCCAAGAACACATAAAGGCGACGGCGACGTGTGCTGCCGTGCATACCACGCCACCGACAAATAAGATCAAACTTTAAAGGGTTAATAATGTCAATATTTTGCACTTGTTTTTTATTCAAGATTCCCATTCTCAACAACGTAAAAATGGAGATCACATTTAGCAAGAGACAAACGCGAAGAATAATTGAAGCCAAATAATTCGTCTCTCGTGTGTTCGGCATAATCATGTTTTTTTTTTATGTTAATCAACAGAAGCGTAAAATGGTGACATTCATAAATTACTAAAAAATAGCTCTGTTGTTATTGTTTTATTTTGTCACAGAGTCTAGACACTGTCAGTTTAAACCTTTGAACGCCAAGAACACATAAAGGCGACGGCGACGTGTGCTGCCGTGCATACCACGCCACCGACAAATAAGATCAAACTTTAAAGGGTTAATAATGTCAATATTTTGCACTTGTTTTTTATTCAAGATTCCCATTCTCAACAACGTAAAAATGGAGATCACATTTAGCAAGAGACAAACGCGAAGAATAATTGAAGCCAAATAATTCGTCTCTCGTGTGTTCGGCATAATCATGTTTTTTTTTATGTTAATCAACAGAAGCGTAAAATGATAAAATTCATAAATTACTAAAAATAGCTCTGTTGTTATTGTTTTATTTTGTCACAGAGTCTAGACACTGTCAGTTTAAACCTTTGAACGCCAAGAACACATAAAGGCGACGGCGACGTGTGCTGCCGTGCATACCACGCCACCGACAAATAAGATCAAACTTTAAAGGGTTAATAATGTCAATATTTTGCACTTGTTTTTCATTCAAGATTCCCATTCTCAACAACGTAAAAATGGAGATCATATTTAGCAAGAGACAAACGCGAAGAATAATTGAAGCGAAATAATTCGTCTCTCGTGTGTTCGGCATAATCATGTTTTTTTTTTTATGTTAATCAACAGAAGCGTAAAATGGTGACATTCATAAATTACTAAAAAATAGCTCTGTTGTTATTGTTTTATTTTGTCACAGAGTCTAGACACTGTCAGTTTAAACCTTTGAACGCCAAGAACACATAAAGGCGACGGCGACGTGTGCTGCCGTGCATACCACGCCACCGACAAATAAGATCAAACTTTAAAGGGTTAATAATGTCAATATTTTGCACTTGTCTTACTCTCATTTCACATACTGGAACAAGGAGAAATAATGTCATTATTACTGATCCCTTCTATCGGAAACTTTTTATGCAGTTGTTAAATAAAAACGTAACTAAATTTGTTACTAACAATTTACAATAAAAACTTAACTAAATTAGTTATTAACAATTTACGAGTTTATTTAGTTCAAACATAAAATATATACATATAATAATAGTGAAAATATTTTTAGTGTGTAAAAATATTAAAATCTGATCCATTCGTGCCATGTTCCAAGTTTGACAAGAGACTTCAGTCAGAATATGCTAAAAAAGTTAATTTACACGTAAAATATTTGTGGTAATAAGTAATTAAGTCAATTTGACACTTAAACGTTTAAACAAAGAGTTCTTTTGTACGAAGTCAATATGTTGCTGCAAATTATAAATAAGCGTTATTGGCATCTACTTGAACATGACAACGGTGCCACTTTATTTGACACTTTTGTTCGGGTCTGTGGCTCTATATTAAATAATACCTCAATGGCCACGGGCTAAGTTTCGTCCATTAACACATTCAACACCGGGAGCCCGCCCCGTGGGCACTGTGCTCGTAGCGAGTTTTCACTACATACGCATTTCCTCATGTTATCGGCTACGCGCGTAGCCGTACGAAATGCTCGGTTGCGAAAGAGTTGCATCCGTCATATCGAAAACGTCTCTATGATTAGTTCATTCATAGACAGTCGACACACACTTTTAAAAGCGGCATCATCCTTCACAAATCTGTTGAATGAAGACTCTCGTTCTTGTTGTAAGGTTTCGTATTGGTTTTTATTATAGAGCCATCAATCACGACAAAGCGGACAGATTTGAACCAATTTTCGCACAGGTGTAGTTGTACATCCAAAGATGGAAATGACTTAATGAGCTTAAAGATAATTTAAATTTGATTACGGAATAGAAAATAAGATGGTGACACGAGCGAATTTTCGGAAACCTCTAGAACATAATTTCATGCAACGAGATCGATTTATAACTGGATCAACATGATATGTGTAATGTGAGCTTGCGAAGGTTATTGCCCAGTACGGCACTTAAGGACTATTAGGGGCCACCCAGACCGCGGTCACAGTATATATATAGGCTAAAGCAGTATGGAAACTAAGGCCTTTTTTGAAGATAAATACCTACGCGCTAGGGTTGTCAACCGCTGCCGGTGGCACCCTAGCGGTTAGGTTTTTTATAATGTATTTTTTATATTTTGTAATTACTTTATTGTATTTTACTTTTTATATACATTTATGGTAAAAACCAAGCCTAAGATGAAAGATAAATAAAGGAGATAATAATCGAATGAATTGACTAGTTTATTCAATTAAGACAAGTTTGTATTTATTATAAATTGCTGACTGAGAAATACTTTCGCCTGCTACGACACGTTCGAAAAGCTTTATTATTAATTATTTTATCGTGTAAGAAATCCTCATTCTAATAAATAACTTTTTAAAATAAATTACCAGAAAGCATGCGCATGGCACCATAACTGATTTTGTCTACGTATTGATAAATTGATGCAGCTACACTTACCTAATTTAGGTATTCTCTTTGAAAAAAACAGCTAAAAGGTTTGAAGAAGCCGAGTTCAAGCAACCGTATACAACGCAATACACTCTTGGCATCTTTAGAAATTCGCGGACAGCGCTCGCAACACGCAATAAACACAAACAGTCCGCTCGTCTCAACGCGGCACGCTCGACTGACAGCACCGCGAAGTACGCTTAGGCGCCTCGTAAACGCTTGCGTCTGTGTGTGTGCGCTGTTTCGATCGTTTGTTCGTAGTTTCCATACTGCTTTAGCCTATATATGTACTGTGCCGCGGTTACCGTTAAGAAGACCATCCCTTAGCTGCTAAAACAATTAGTTGGCGCGTGATAGCTTAGTGATCTTTAGGGATATCTACTGGTGTAGAATTCACATTATATCGTCTCGGTGTTCTAGGTTATAGCTTGAAATATACTGGTCCGTCAAACGAATAGACAATTTATATTTTGATGACAATGATAACGAAAATTTTATACGCGTGTAGGGGTAAGGATCATATACTTAAGGCGAGGTGGTTACCTGGCCTTAACTTAGTGATCTTTAGGGATATCTACAGGTGTGGAATTCACTACAACACATATATCGCCTCGGTGTTCTAGGTCATAGGTTGAAATATACTGGTCCGTTAAGCGAATACACAATTTGAGGTAAGATAACGAAGCTAAAAACAAAATCTAATGATAATGATAACGAAAATTTTATACGCGTGTAGGGGTATATAGGAATCATATACGAGTAGTTAACGATGAGCTTGCCAGGACGCCTAATAACTAAGCATTTCGCCTGGTGACAACCAAAACTAAAATTTATGTCCTTACTCTTATTGTATCCTTATTCTTATTGTATCTAGTTTGTAGATTGATACTTATTTTAAGTAGGTATTTGTTTTGTCAGTTTTGCTTGTCAACAGACGATTTATTACTGGCCAGTGGCCACTTTCATTCTCGCGCTCGCGGTGTTACCCGCTCATCCCACGGGAACACTAAATTTTTTCGGGATGAAAAGTATCCTATGTCCTTTCCCGGGTCTCAAACTATCTCCATACCGAATTTCATCTAAATCGGTTCAGCCGTTTAAGCGTGAAGAGGTAACAGACAGACAGACAGACACACTTTCGCATTTATAATATTAGTATGGATAGTACCTAATCATTCAGCTAGCTATAGAAATAATCCTTTTGCTTGAGCAAATCCACTTAGCTTTGTACCCGATGAACAATACTCTTTATCTGTATTGTTAGCTGTGGCCACAACTGCCACTTCAAAATGTAAGGCGTTATAAGTGCAAATTACTTTTACACTAAATTAGTCTTTAAGTCAAACGAAATAAGGTTTACTCTTAAACAAAGAGAACAGAGATGTTGGTCACTTCATTGTCATTATAAGCATCGATAGGAACTTCACTGCTCTTTCACTTACGAAGTGACCAACATCTGTGTTCTCTTTGTTTAAGAGTACACCTTATTTCGTTTGACTTAAAGACTAATTTAGTGTAAAAGTAATTTGCACTTATAACGCCTTACATTTCGAAGTGGCAGCTGTGGCCACAGTTAACAATACAGATAATGAGTATTGTTCATCGGGTACAAAGCCAATGGGATTCGCTTAAGAAATGGGCTTCGAACTATACCGCTGTATAATAACGTAGTCAACAAAACCAGCAGGGCTAGCATTATCTTGCCTCGACTTCACTTCTCGCGCGACTCATCGTCACCTATCTTGCTCGCACGGTATTGAAGGAAAAGGGACAGGTAGTATTTGTCGTGCGTCAGAGTCGCGTGTCACTGTTACGTTACGTGCAGGCGATTTATCATTTGACGACGCGGGTGGCGCAGTTTGTAGTGTACCTGCCCACGGAGCCGACGGTCCTTCGAATCCCGGCCAGGGCAAATATTTGTGTGATGAACTCGAATATTTGTTCCCGGGTAATGAATGTTATCTCCCCATATTATAAATAAATAATAAATAAATATCGGACAACCTCACACAAATCGATCTAGTCCCAAATTAAGCTCAAGAAGGCTTGTGTTATGGGTAGTAGACGACGATATACGTACTTATATAGATAAATATATACTTAAATACATAGAACAACCATGACCCAAGTACAAATATTCGAGTTCGTCACACAAATATTTGCCCTGGCCGGGATTCGAACTCGTGTCTATAAACTGCGCCAAACGCGTCGTCATTAGTATCTATATATTATGTTTATTATCGTCGTCTAGTACCCATGGTACAAGCTTTGTTTAGTTTGAGTCTAGGTCGATTTGTTTAAGAATGTCGAATGTCCCTTAATATTTATTTATTTACTATCATCACCCGTCCATGTTTACACAAGTCGTGCAAGCCAGGAAATATAATTTTCCGTTTACTTTGTAGCCGAGGTGACGTAAAATAAATAAACAAGTGCTGATAAACCCACGCTATTAGGAAATGCTGACACCGCTCTACCGTATTATGAGACGACTAGCTGGTATTAGTACATTACGGCAGAGACCAGTAAGTATTAAGCCATACTGGCCGAGTAGGAATTAGACGGACCGAGCCGTAGGCGAGGTCCGGATATAATACGAGGCCAGGATGGCTCTTACGGTCGAAGCAAGTATAGTGCTTTTCTCAAAAATTAAACAAGAAAATTAGATTAAAATTATAATTTTTGTAGATGACATTCATATTCGGCCATTTTCCAATGAATATTTTTGTTATACCTATCCCATTTATATTATTACACATTGTGCAGATATTCGTCGTCGCAGGCACCATTAACTCCCATGATAACAACCTATAACAAAAATAATTATGAGTTTATACTTGGATAAAAGATATAGTTATATCGTTATCAAATAGTGGCAGCATTTATTTACCTCCATCGCCAAAATGTTCATCATCTAGAGCTTGATTTAAGAACTTTTCTATATTTTGCTGCTGAATATTTGTGATTTCTTTCCTTTGTAGCCATCCGATTGTCTCAGAAAGATTGTTGAAATATTCAGACCTTATCACACATTATCTGACCAATTATTAACTTGATTTTCTTCCTTCCATTTAATGAATCTCTTGTATTTTTTTATATCTCCTTGGATTTAGTCGGAAGTAAATTATTTTAGCTAACTCTGCCTCCGCTTTTAAGTATGGAGGAGTGCCGTCTATTCGGAATTAGACTCGTCTGAACTCATTTTTGCTGAATTATTGTAATAGATCACACAATTTTGTCTTTTAATTTAAATCCCGCCTTAATTTCTTTTTTTATAAATACTGCGTTTAATTATTTGCACTGTCTTACAAATCTAAGTCTTAAAGATAAAATTTAATTAATAATAATAATAATAATACTCTTTATTGTGCACCACAAGATAACAGACAGAAAACAAAAGAAATAAAAATACATTACAGTTGGTAACAACAGGCGGTCTTATCGCTAAAAAGCGATCTCTTCCAGACAACCTTAGGGTAGAGAGTAAACAAAGAATAGTTATGAAAATGGTAGTGCAAATAGTTGTTGAAAACGACTGATTAACACATACACCTTTACAAATACTTAAACTTAAATCCAAAAATAAAAAATATATACTTTTAAATAGTATAAATACATAATAAATACATAAACATATACATAAATACGACGACGTACATAAAAGCGGCCTAAGGAAGTGACAAATAATACTGTTTAAGATGACTTTTGATTAATTATTGTTATACATTGTTGTATTTTCTAACTAATTTTCATATCATAAAGCTTACCTTCAATTTTAACTCCGAGGTTTTTTCTACACGACACAAAAAAGGAAGGAATTCCGAAATATCATTGTCATTTTACACAGCACAATTATGAACTAAACGCTGCATACAAACTTCCGCACTAAACCTTGTCGCTACTTTTTTTTTAAATATGCATCTTGAGTTACGTTTATACTGCCAATAGTGCTAACCTCTTTTCCTTTTACATTTGCTCTTAGTGTGAATTGCAAGTGTATACTGCAATGTCGTCTCTTTCTATTTAATCTATGAAAAAGGGACGCCACTTTTTAATTTCTACAATTTGCTGTCGCACTGTACTTATAATTAAAACAATTTGTGGAATGCATCCTTTTTACATTTATATACGACCTCATCGCCTTCACATCCTTAGTTTTTTTATAGGTCGGTGACGATGTAAATCGTGTTTCGATATTCAAATATCTTGATACGTAATAGGAATTACATACTTACTTACTGGACAAATATTGATTCCAAATTTAAAATCTCGCTGTTTACTGGACACTTCTAAAAAGTCTTCGGTATGTTCCACTTACTGTAGTCTATCTAGGCAACATTGCATGCAATTTTTGAGAAAACAAATATAACCTATATTTACCTTGATATTGATCTGATATTACACTCACCGAAGGGAAATATTGATATATCTAGCAAAATCTTCTTTTAATTATCAACTTGCTAATGACTCTTAATACAATTCGAATAGTCATTCATACATCGTTTGGCTCGGTTTACACCACCAGACACCTGCCTACTGAGCCGGCGGTCCCGGGTTCGAATCCCGGCCAGGGCAAACATTTGTGTGATGAACTCGAATATTTGTGCTTGGGTCATGGTTGTTCTATGTATTTAAGTATTTATTTATCTATATAAGTACGTATATCGTCGTCTAGTACCCATAAAACAAGCCTTTTTGAGCTTAATTTGGGACTAGATTGATTTGTGTGGGGTTTTCCGATATTTATTATTATATATTATTATTATACACCGGAGTTATCGGTGCACGAATGGTTTAACCCTTTGAACGCCTTTCCTGCCATGTGGCCTATACGTCAATAGTTGAAAAAAGAAGGAGCGAAAATATACCTCTGTCAGCCAGCCTCGCGCAACTCTCAAGGTAAAAAACGATCGACAACGGCTGTATGAAACGGAGGCGAATTTTTTACCTATCTAAGTTTGAAAGAACGTTGAAACCTACAAAGCATTAGATAATTGGCGACAATCGAATTTAGGCGGGTTGTACTTCAGCCGCCATTTTTGTCCGCCATGCCGTGTTAGATGACGTTTCTATTTTGTTGTGTAGTCTGCTTCTGTCAAGGTTCTGCGATCTTTTCAAATAATTCAAATTTCACAAATAATCTAATAATTTGCATTCTTTGGGTTTAGTGGTCGTCTAGAAGGTACACAAGACAATCACAATTGAAAAAATGAGTGGATTGAAAAGGAAAAAGTGCGAAATATGCAGAATGAAAACGTGTCGAATGGAAGGTCAAAAAAGACTATTCATGGCAAGATTTCCACCGTTCGAAGATCGGTAAGTAAAAAATATAATTAATTACTGCGTGTTATAACCATGTTAATCGTAAGTTTCATTGAAAACTTGGTATTTCGGGTAAAATAATACATACCCTTATACGTATGTAAACAATAGTGCTGTATGTAAGTTTTATCGATAATTTTCATTTGAAGTGAAAAGTACCTGGGTAAACACGGAATATCTTTCTTCAAGGAAAAACCTATTGGTATGTGTACTTATACAAAAGTGTGCACTTGAATACAGCTGTTAAAACCGTCTCAGATGAGAGGATAAGACATTATTATCACTAGTTTTTATGCCAGTTTGAGTTAGATTATGGTCACAGAAATATTTTACGAAAAATCTTCAATGGACTATGAGATACATGGATGGACAAACAGATACATGTTTACTCTGTAATTTTCTGTTTAGCCTGTATTATTTGTGTTGCAGAACTTCCAACCTGGAGCACAGACTGGAGTGATGAAACGGCTTTTTTCGTCTATGTTTATCAGCAAGCCAAGCAAAGTTTGAACGAAATAAAATTATTTGCACACGTTTGTTTTTTTTTATGAGGTCAGTAACCTAAAGTAAACCAAATGTTTACATTGAAGCGAAATATTTAATGATTTAAATTACCGGAAAGCCGTTGGAGACGCGGGTGCGAATGCGAACCCCGCCTGAACCATTTTTTTTAAATACCGTTATCGATATCGATAATTCGATAATTTGTGTAACATGTGACATCCCTATTTTGTTCTTGATGTTGGCATTATGTCACGAGTTGACACTGACACTGATATTGTTTGCGGCTTCATATTGGCAGTATGTTTTCGCCCCCGTTTCATACTAATGCGAGTTAACGCTTTTTGTATGGCACTCCCGTCTCTTAAAACGTAGTGATTACATACTCTTTGCTGTCAGCAGGAAAATTGTTTTGACACGTCCGCCATTATCGCTTTAGTGGTCGTTGGCGTGGGAACGACAGCACACGACCACTTTAGTGGCTCTTGGCGTTCAAAGTTAACTAGGCTGACAGTAGGTGTCAAATGATCCGTGCACCGAAAACCCCGAGGTATAGCATATCGCAATATTCCGACGAATAACTGCCCTTGGGTATCGGAGATGAAAATATGGACAAGCTTCTTATTTATATACGGGACGGGATTCAAACCAGTATTTAGAGCCGCGGTGAGAGAGGAACCTCCTGAACAGGCGCGTCTTGTCCAGGAGAAGCCTTCTGAGTGTCAGTTTTGACTCTGAGTCAGTCTGAGATGACTTCTGAGTGTCGAATCAAAATCCCACAACCAACAATGACCACACAACATCCAATATGGCAGTCAACTCGTGAGTCAGCTACATAGGTTGCTGAGTGTATCCTTCTCGGCCTTCAATTATTTACATTATTATCTACTAGCTGACCCGGCGAACTTTGTACCGCCTGAAAGTCGATAAATGTAGAGATAGCTTTTACTATTAATCCCACGGGAACGTGATTAAAAGTATCCTATGTCCTTCTCCTGGTTCTAAGCTACCTCCCCACCAATTTTCAGCCAAATCAGTTCAGCCGTTCTTGAGTTATAAATAGTGTAACTAACACGACTTTCTTTTATATATATAGATTCTTTTATATATATAGATAGAAGATTAAGAAACTTTTAAAGAAATTAAATCAGCTGCCCTTAAAACAATTAAATTAGGGGATAACTTCATCTAATTCTAGCTAATCTCACTCCGCCCAAGCCTCCAGGAAAATTATGCAAATGGGAAGTTAAATGAAACGCTTAATGACGCTAATGGTGCCACCCGCAGACTTTCATAATAAATAAAACAGCGAATACTAAATTGACGGCTAATTTTAGAAATTCAGGTGGGCGGGAAGACTGTTAAACCAAGAGAGATATTCTGTTACAATTTTTTGGAGGCCCTTATTTTTTTTCTATAGTCCTTGCTCTAAGAATCTACAAACTGCAGGTAATCAATTTTATTAATCATGGATTAAACAATTTGATAGTTTGCAATAAAATTGGCTGAAGGGATCCAGGCATTTAAAAACTGGCTTTTATTTTATTTACTGGCCGAAGATCAAAAACAGTATAAGTAATTTAACTTTCGGCATCGTATTTTCCGAATAGAGAATACGAAATTTCACAGCGTCTTTCAAACACTAATCCGATTTACCCCACATCTCGATGCATACAGTTAGTAAAAGAATAGGTACATCAAGAACGAAATCACTAGTATCGCTTATTATTTAAAGCTGGACTCCAGTAGGCTTTTCTTAATAACATAAATTATACGTAAAGATCTTGTCGAGCACAATTTGTCATTTTCCCGTTCTTGGCCAATAAATAGCTATATACTTAAATAGTTATATAAATAGACAAAGCACGTTTACTTCCGTCTAGACTTTAAAACACTTGCAGTTAGAATAAGTATAAGTACAAATTTTAGAACTTGCATTTGATGCAAGTTGAACAAGTTTCAAATAGCTTGTAGCTAGCATGTACTAAGTACGACTTTTCTTAGACTCTAAGTTGCAAGCCCTCAGGTAATCTCAGGGTGAAGGATTTACGACAGTATCGGCAAGTTGATTTCGGGCCTACAATAGGACGTGGCTTTCTCTACTTGCGTTAGTATCCCAGCCAAATTATAACACTGAATCTTTAGAATCAGAGCGCATAGGCATTCTGTGCGGGCTCTTTCCATCATAGCGGTGTTCACCATCAATCTCAATTTCAGTCCCTATAAAAAAAAAAGTTTATATAATTATATCGATTTAGAAGAGCTCACACAGTTGTACACAAATAACTCTCCTCAACTTCAATATGTACCCGTCGAGGTACATCGCTGCAGTCTTGTAGCTTCGAGTTGAGCCCAGCCGAGGTGGGTGTCGTACACTAAAGTTTCGTCCAACTTCTGAAGAGCACACCTGTGCAGTGAGCAAATTTCAAAAGTTATAGGAAGAAGATCTTTGTTGTTTGTAGAAATGAAGACTACATCGTATTTTTCAGCGACATCGTGTTTAGCTCTACAAGTACTTACATTCTAAGCCTAAAAATTCATCACCTCATTTGAACAGAACGACTAAAACGCATGGGCATCTTTATTCTGGATGTGCTGACTTCGTCGTAGGTTTATTCAGTGTATTGCGATCAGGGAAAAATATAATCAAAAGCAATGCCGTTAAAGTAAAAGAAAAACTAGGAGATATCGATTTATCAGAACTGATGAATATAATGATAATAATTCTCTTAAAGTTCAATATGAAACCCATACCTCAAACTTCGCTGCAGCCTTATAGCTCTGAGCTGAGCATAGGGCGTTGTACCTACTCTCAAGCACTCTCAAGTTTGGTTTAACTTCTGAAGAGCTCACCTGTGCAGTGAGCAGATTTCTAAAGTAATAGGAGGAGTAAATCTTATAGATAAACTTATGATAGTAAATCTTTGTTGTTTGTAGACGTGAATAGTTTATATCCGACCGACGGGAAGAAGTCTTCGCTTCCTGCAGCCGTCAAAAATATTAATCGGCGAAGTCACGATCCTCTGCAGTGAAGAACCGACATAGAAGAAGTTGACTTGACTTGAAGACACAGTTGACATGGCTTTCAGCTCCATAAGTGTGGATCCAGACCCGAAAAATGCGTCGTCTTTATCTTTTAACTGATACCACCTCCACCTTTCCACCATTACATACTGTCAGCTAACGAACAAATGTAGGATTCCCTGTCTAATGCAATATTTTCACCTAGTTAAAGCCCGGATCCTAGTTATTGGAATGCATGGGCTCCTATTGTTTCTATCGTTTCATTAAAAACTAGTAGATATCGATTTGGTGGATATAAACAGAGAATTCTCTTCAACTTCAATATGTACAATATGTACCTATGCCGGTAGCTACAGTTACGCGTTTAATATCGCTGCAGCCTTGTAGCTCAAGAGTTGTGCCTGAGGCGTTGTAGACTCGAGTTTGGTTCAAACTTCTAAAGAACACACCTGTGTACACTTGTATGTCTAAAATTATAGTCTTTGACGATATGTGTTTGTAAAGACAAAGGCCGTTTGTAGTAAATAATACGTTCTGGTTCATTATTTATTTAGTACTTTCCGAATCCAAACTGTGTCAAGAAAAGTTCACTTTCTAGGATTGTCATTCCAATCTAGTGGTACTCATACGGTGATATTGTAATTGATATGTCTATGCTATGATATTTGAATGAAATTCTTAGTATAAGTATAGTTATTTGCCTGAAGCATTCTGAAGAGTTCCGATGCTTGTGAATATTCTCCGTTGTGGCTGACGGGTTGTAGTCTCTCAGTTCGCGAGTAGGTTTCGAAATGGCTGAAATTTTTATTCTTTTACCTTTTGACCCCCATATCTCCGCCATTTTGGAAAATTTCTAAAAACAGAATCGAAAAAAAACTATATATACTTAACAAACCTACTCACAAAATGTTATGAGAATCGGTTGAGAAATTCGATCTTTAGACGAGAACAGCCAGCAATCTGGATAACTGGACATCCAAACATCCGGACATGCATAATAAATAAAATAAAAATACGAATGCATTTTTAGCGAAGCTGAAATGGAAACGCTTGATGTTGGTATTTGAGGGCTTAAGACTTTGCATTAGGCAGACTACAGAAACTACGACTTTACGGGCTTGCAGCTATCGGGGAACTGTTAGATACTCGTAAATACAGAAAAAATAATGAAGCTGGTACACCAATGAAAATCCGGCTTATCTCACTGCCCTTATTCATTATATACGCGCTAGACACGGGGATAACGTTTTCATTTCAATATCACTGTTACTGCTGTACTAGATCACTGAGAAATACCATTAATTCTTCCATTACCAGACTTCAGGTAATGTTAACAAATACTGAGATAATAAGCTTTCGGGACAGTGTAAATTCACTTAGTAATCCAATAAATAATAATTTTGTAATTTGATTTATTTATTTATATTTATTTTATTTATTAATTATCGTTTACTCGTAGAGCGGAAATCACAAATATCGAAAAAAAATCCTCTGATTTTGTAATATAATTTCTTCGTGTCAAAATTAAATTTTCAGACCACCGATCGTGGATCGATTGATTGATGACTGTGATTGTTTGTCATCAATCATCATCATCATAAATTTAAGAGTCAAACTGTGTCG
The DNA here is from genome assembly GCA_905147355.2 of Apotomis turbidana. NCBI lineage: Eukaryota > Metazoa > Arthropoda > Insecta > Lepidoptera > Tortricidae > Apotomis > Apotomis turbidana. The sequence goes on along the minus strand of LR990292.1, from coordinate 15,351,301 downwards.
GTGTAGCTGATGTAGTATGTAGCTGTCTCCATCTCTCCCTATACACAATGTCTTTCCTGAATCTGTTTTGATCTTTACTTAAACTGTTTTCTATTTTAGTTCTAATTCTGTTTTGTATTCTCTTTAAGAGTATTTTTGGTGCTTGTGATATCAAACTTAATGTTCTGTGTTCTTCGCATTTATGAGTATTTGCATTTTTAGGTAGGGTTACTGATTTGGTGAGTTCAAAATTAAAATTTCTCTTGTATTGCACCTATACAATTTTGATAATTTGAAATATTTCCTCTTGTAGACTGTCATTGGAATTCTGGATGAGTTCTATAAAAATCCCATCTGCTCCTGCTGCTTTCCCATTCTTTATGCTTTTGATAGCTTTTTGTGTTAATGTTATTTAAAACCATCCTGCTGTACGAGCGCTAAATGATGATATACCTTTGTACCTTACGCACTGTACCTTCTGGTCATAGTGATACTTTTAGACTGCCGATCACTGTGAATTTTTCAATGTCATGATCATGACCTATTTGTATCCACCTCTACGCTTGATGATGGTATCAAAGGGCCTTTGCTCTCGAATTTGCAACTCAATTGTCGCACGTAACGAGATTATCTGGCATCGAGATGGATTTATATTCATTTTGCAGCTCGCCCGAGTTTGATACGCTCTTGATATAAATTACGAAGATACGGCGTTCCTTGATGTGGTGTCTTAATTCTGTATAAAATCGCGAAGTGTTTGAAACAGTTATGGTAAAAGAAATTGGGCAAGTGCGAGTCCGAATCGCGTATGAAGGGTTCTGTACCATAATCTATAACAAATTTGTTGTATGGGAGCCCCCCTTAAATATTTATTTTATTTTAAGTATTTGTTGTTATAGCGGCAATAGAAATACATCATCTGTGAAAATTTCAACTGGTGACTGATGGACGGACGGACAGCGAAGTCTCAGTAATAGGGTCCCGTTTTTACCCTTTGGGTACGGAACCCTAAAAACACAAGTAACTCTCAGTTTACTTATTCCTACTTATGCATATACTCCCTTAACGAGTTAGTAAAGCTATCACACTTTTCTAAATTAGTCACTGACAAAAGGGATGCAGCAATACGAAGGGCTGAGATGGAGTTATTTCCATACGTCTCATATATTACTGCATCACTCTCGTCAGTGACTAATTTAGGAAAGTGTAAACCGCATTAGAGAGGTATTATAGGCAAGGACGCGAGCCATTTATTCACGTAAATAATTATATACGCATAAACTACAACGTTATGACGCGACGGAGGTGTGTGTCCTTGAGATAAAAATCTCCTTACATATAGACAGCAGTCGACATTGAGAGATCGAATGAACCGCCAAGCTGTCACAGACTAATCTGACAAGGATCCCATCCGAAGAGAGACAATCCGTAGATTGACATGAACATCTCAGATATTAAAGTTCAACAGATGCTCAAGATAGGATTGCGAAAGACCCTTTTCTCAGAAATATTGACAAACAACGTTCGGGTTAGTTTCAGTTGCCTAATTTATTCCTGAAATTGATAAACCGGCAGCCCCTACACGTCCTTCTAGCTTGGCTTGGTATAATTTTTAGGAAGAAAAAATATAAGTATCTTCTCTGATTCTCCGAGAGAGCTCTGAGAGTCCGTTATTATGATTCGTTCATTTAAAGCAATAACAATTTCAGGTGTACATATTTGTCAGATTTGTCTACGTATGCATTTGTGAAAAGTACAAAAGAAAAAACAAATGCCCAACGTTTATCCGCACCCGCCCGTTTTTTGGGGTTTAAAAAGGATCAGATATATCTTGTAGACTACAGAATCCCAAAAACACTTTCAGTATACTTTATTAGATAAAAAATGCCAAAAGGACGTCTGAATACACTCGCCCCGGACCCTCGTGTAATATCGGACCATTCTATTCATCACCTATCGGATAAAACTCTGATAAAATTTCGCAATATGACTAGTATATTAAAAGCCTCCAAAGAGCCGTTGGAGTTTTCTTACGATTGGAATGTTTTTTCTCGAATAGTTATAGTCCTTCGGTTGTTGTTCTGTACGATCTCATGAAAGAAAACAGTACTATTATGTGGTTTTGTCCCTCATTATCGTCCGTCATAATTTTGGTGGATTTTTAACTCTAAGGCTTTGTCAAGAGTTAAAATTGCTTTAATAGAGGTCCTCAGAAGAGAATTTCAGGTAGTCAGGTACGCAATTAGTATTTAAAACATAACGTTGTGGTAGCTCAGTGGTTATAGAGCACTACTCCGAATAAGTAGAGGCCGTGGGTTTGAGCTCCATCTACAGTGTAGTGGATCACAAAAAATAAAGTATTTATATTTAACCTTTGCTTCAATACATAACAGGTAAATTATATTTATATTAATTATTTAGTCTACCCACGGCCCACATCGGGATGCTACATTTTTGTCCATTCAAAATTGACACGCGTTCGTAGCCACTTGTAGCAGCCCTCGACAAATTACGTCGCATCTTACACAAACAACCAAATCTCATGCGGTTTATGAGAAAATCAAAAGAGAACCTTCTGTAGTTGACCGAGTGAGCGAGGCGAGTGAAGCATCTCCGTTTCACCTTTGCCAAAACATTTAACATTCATTTCGAATGGTCGGATGTCCGGCTGTTCTATCCGATAAAAATAAAAAATGTCGTTGTAGACCCGTTATAATAAGTTATAATTACAATCAGTAATTTCAATAAATATACACGAGGCTCACTGAGCCACTAGTATTATACGGTTCTCGGTCTTGTCGTCGAATTGTTTTTCGTGGAATGTTCCATTTCGTTGAAGTGTCATTTCGAAGAAAAAAGAAGATTTTCTCTGAAACCGTTAACTATTTTGGATTGTTATAATACAAACTTAGCCTAACCTAACCAATAGGATGATATTTGTAACAATTATGAAAAATGTATGCCAAGTGAAAATTCAGCGAAATGAAACATTCCACGAAAAAACATCCTATTATACGTAGGTATCCAGACTTCGGTCGGTATATTTCTGAACTAGGTTGGCCTGGTTTCTGAGCTGGTCAATTTCAAGCGGCCTAATGGCTTTTCCCCGACATATTTCAACTTGATTGTTAAATAAATTCGCAGGGTAGTTGGGCTATTTACGACTGAGGCGTAGTTTGGCGTATGTAATTTATTTGGTGTTAAATTGACCAATACGTTTGGTAATGTACGTTAAATAAACTTCTAGACTAGGCTAAAGTTAGTAGGCTGTTGATTCGGCGCCAGCAATATACGAGTATAAGGGAGCTTCGAATCGAATGATGTCAAATGAGATATTTAATAGAAAGTGAAGTATTTGGAGAGCAAATAAAACGACTTGCTTGTACAACAACTAATATATTACTCACTCAATACCTAATAACCTAAGATTGAAAACAAAATTAGTATCCTTACTAGGTGGATTCCGATTCTCCTTTTTGATTTTGATATAGTATATGACATGAAAAGTATTCGATTTATTTGTAAAACTAAGTACCTACATTTCTGCGAGCCTCAAAGAAATGTAGCGAAACTCTAAAACGCCGTCGTCGGCCCAAAGTTGGAAGCGAACGAAACGATGGAGACAGTGATACAAGGGGCTAAAGCAAAAAACGGTTTTTTGAAACAGTTTTTGGAATCGGTTACGTTTCGTTTTACTGAAAACTCGAAACGACCCAGCTCTAGAGCTTCAGATAGGTACAAAGATTTAAACAAATGAAAATCTATTTGCGTAGATGTAACAAAACGCTAGCCCATGTTAAACCTCATTGTATACGTAGGCAATTAATATCCAGTGTCTATTAGATAATCGCGGGTTAAGCCAACATGGGCTCTCACTAATTCACTTTATTGATAAATGGCGGACTAATTGTCAGCGATAATTGAGCGATACGCGCTGTGCGTCGATCCGTCATGATTATGTAAAACGGGTGCAAATGTGCGTGGCCACTGGCGTGGCCCAGCAAAAATTTAAATATGGTCGGGTAGAAGTACCAGTTGGAACCATCTTAGTACTATTTTTAAGGCCGGCAACGCACTTTGTGAGTCCTCTGGTATTGCAGGTGTCTATGGGCAACGTTTGCTCGTTTGCCGCCTGTGACATAAAAAAACTGTTAATTAGCAGATAACAAATAAAATATTTTTTTCAAAGAGAACTTGGACTTTCCCTATTATATGAAGTTCATTTATTCATTTGCCGCTGAGGAGTTCCATCTATTACTCACAGATCCACACAAGATAGTGACCATTCGGGGAAATGTTCTCTTCAGAATTGTGATTTGTTGGGATCTGTGCAGAATAGACGGCGCTCCTCATTAGGCCTGGGTGTCCTATTACACGCTATAGGCAGCGTACAGCGTCTTTCCATACTAAGCACTGTGTTATTAGTATGGAAAAATGCTGCACGCTGCGTACAGCGTCTAATAGGAGACCAAAGCTTTATTTGTAAGCATATGTACCTAAGCCATTATAGACGGTGCTTCGCAGACTGAACATCTCAAATCGTCTTTAATAGACTGATGACTTCCCGAGTAACAAAATTTGGTACTATAAAAGTCCTGGGAACGTTTTAGGATGTGCCAAATAGTGTTCATGATTAGCGCTATAATGGTGTTGTAAATGTTTACAGAACCCCAAAGAGGCCCTAGTTTTATCACTGATTAATTCTATAAACATTACATAAAGACTCGCGCGGTGATAAATCAGCTCTGTTGTTGAGGTATAAAAGTGTCGTGAAACGCTTTTTAGTACTAACATAGTGCTGTCAGGAACTATTAGGTCACGAATTTGCACTATAAAAGTAACCAAAACATGTTTATAGTGCTGCTCTGCACTGTAATCGATTCCAGTGTTTTTTGTCGTCAAAACTGTTTGCCATTTTATTCTTTTGATGTGTCATGCTATTGTGGTATTGAAAGAAATAAATATCGATAAGTTATTTATGCTCCATTGTTACTTAACGTAACGCCTAATCAGAAGGATATGAGCACTTGCGAAAAAAAATGTATTGATAAATCCATTATGCTGATTTCAAATTTGACAATGTGCCCTAATAATAATCTTGTTTTAATTAAATTAAAATCAATATAATTAAGACTATGGCTGCTATAGTACACATAGGCTCCAGCCGTCTCCTAATATGTGCTATCATGGCGTAAACAGCGGCCATATTTTTACTAGTGATATAATTGATAATAAAAAACTGCTAAAGATCTAATTAGTCCATTAATTCATCATTTTAACGCTTTTATTTCACGTTTTAGTCCCGTAGCAGTAACACAAGTTCACTTAAAGGGCTATTTAGAATTTAAGTTATTTAGCAACTGCACTAGGAGTCGCTATAGTACTAATTAGTGCTATAGAAAAGTATTCATCACTTTTACAGAACTAGCCCCATAGCGATGTTGAGGAAGCTTTTAAGAAGCCATAACGTTACGTAATACTTGAGTACTTTTATAGTGCAAATTGATCCTATAACAATGTTTTCAACACTGCTACAGTGCCAGTACTGTAAAAGTCATTTTGACGCAGTTTTAGTGCTAAATGGATACATAAAAGTGTCAGTAAGTTCATCTACAGTACTAAATAGTACCATAGCAGCTTTTTATGTGTCTAGTAAAGTGCAACACTTTAAAGATTCTTTTGTATGGTCCTGTAAGCGCTCTAAGAGCTAAAATATAGAACCTAATTGCTCTTTAATTTATAGAATTAAAACGCTCCATTAAACACCTTTATAGTGCAAGCAGTCACAATGGATACCAGTATAGGCCGACTATATCACTGTTTGGTGACAAAACGCCCTGGTTATAGAACTTTTTGTTATCATGATGTGGATGACGATGTACCTATTTAAATTTAAAATTGTTGTCGTTTTCATGTGTACCTACAATAATGAAATAATAATGAAATCTTCTGGGTAAAGTTGAGAAGTTCTTCAAATTAGTATTAGTATTTGATTTTGTAACAAAAACAAGTATAGGTACATAAGTTTTTTTTTTTTTTTAACCATGGTTGCTTGCGGGTCCGAAGGACCCTTTTCACTGCTGGTGCCAGGCGTGCTGCTCCGCTTGGAGAAGCACCGGATAGGAGAAGCACCGGATAGGTACATAAGTGCCTACAAAAATATCGTCTCAGGATATATGCAGAAATGTTGTAATATTAAACTGAAATGTCCGACGATGTTCAAAATAAAAAAATCGAAAGCCTAAAATTAAATTGAAAGTATCCCAAAAGCAATACTCCAAAGTTTACCTCTTTAATAACAAGTGTAGGTACATATACTCGTTTAAAACCATTACAAGATTCACAAACTTTACAAACGCCGGCTTCGGGAAATAAGAAAAGTTTCTACGAGATCTTAATATGATGTTGCTATGAAATATGATCTTAACCCTGAAACTGAGCCCTAATTCACTGAGACATTTCGATATTTCCAATTTAGCAATAAAGCTATCAGATCTATTATTTTTGACAACGCGGTTGGCGCAGTGGTAAAACAGCTGCTGTATTTGTGGATGTTATATATATGCAGGGTGGCCCACTTAGATCGGTCTGTATGGGAAAGTCTGAAACTTAAGACATACGAAGATCTGTTCTTAGGAACCATGTCTAAGTAGAAATTACGTTTGTTTTATTTTTCAAATCGTCCGAGCAAATCGAGCTCTGTACAGGTTTTTTTAAAATGTATGAATGCAGTTATTCTTGTTATTAAAATCGATGACATGGTTCCTAAGAACAGATGTTCGTATGTCTTATAGTTTCAGACTTTCCTATACATATCGATCTAAATGGGCCACCCTGTATATATATAAGCCTAAGCTCTAACACCTATCGGTAAGCTCTAGTACCTTGGGACTAGATCGATTTGTGTGCGAGATTGTCCGATGTTTATTTATTTATTTTATTCCTACTATGTGACGGATTTTTATTATTAAATTACCTGGCGCCTGTCACTTGCGCTTTAGCGATGAACGATATTGGTGCTCAACATCTCGAATTTTAGGTCTATCAGAATTGAGTTTATTCAACCCAATAACAAAAAATGGGCACGTATTTGAATATCGCAAATTTAAATATCGAAACTCAAAACATCTAAAATCAGAAAGTTGAATGATTATAACATTTATAACGTCGAAATACAAAATAACTAAATTATACATTATCAAATTGTAGAATTATATGCTTAAATCTCGAAATACAAATGAAGTATCGAAAATTGAAACTTCAAAATCATAAATTAAGTGAAAACATTAAAATCTAAATAGGTAAGTTAGAAAAAGTCATCAACACATCTTACGTAGCACACATGCGGCATATGAGCTTATACGACTTATTTCAGCTGAATAACGGCTGTAGAAGCTCTTATTCAACATGTATGCTAGCGAGTAAACGACGTGAAGTAATGACTGAACTTTTAAATTTGTCCTGAAATCTGCCCGGTTGGCGTATGGTTGAGTTAATAGTACATTGTTGTAGAGGCTGTAAAGTAAGCAATAGATGAACAGTAAATTTCGAAGGCCGACCCGCAGGGGAGGCCTTCGATAATACGAGTTCATCTATTGTACTTTCAGCCGAGACTGAACAGAGTGCTTTTCACGACTACTGCGAGGAAATACATTAAAATACGAGTATTTTATATACTACTATGTAAACTAGGCGCCTTGTTGCAGCCTCATTTTTGTAAAAATTAGGGCTATTTTATACGTAAAGCTGATTGTGCCCCCGGATTCAAACGACGCAACGACGATTTTAAACCCATTTATTAAGAAATAACAAAAATATTAAAACTTACCTCACTTTCAACAAAATTTTAACATTTAGTCTAGGTTACACTTGGTTACACTCAGCTAAACAACTCAACTATACATTCTACACTGAAAGATCATTGTAACGTTAGGCGTCAATATTAATATACGTTCCTAATATTATTTATTTCGCGAGTCAATGAGAACATTATTAAATTAAGCACATCACAAAACCAATATTTAATATTTACTAAACAATACATTTGCTTTTTTTAAATATGGCGGCTGCCTTGTAGCGCATGCGCGCATCGTAATGGAGTCATGGCTTTTAAGCCGAATTAAAAAAATATTATGAACTCAATATATAATTATATAATTTTATGTGTTTATTTGTTGAAAACTGTTAATTTGTTGAAAAATAAGTAATTGCAGAAATTAGGAAATTGTTTTACGCCCCATTACTAATTTTAAAATATAAATGTTCATGATTTTCGGGGTAAAACCTTTTTAACGAAAACGTTTTAAAGAGTAAACCTGAGGAGTATTATCTTACTTAAGAAAATAAACTCCTTTGCGGGTATTTATAAGTTTAAGAGAAAAATACACCTCATAAATGACGCATTCTCATTGGTCAATTTAATTTGACATGCAGCAGATGATTAAGCTTTGATTGGTTAAATTGTCGTTTGAGCCGGCCGAGAAAATAACTCCGAAATATTTTCTAAAAAGTCGTATCTTACTATGAAATACATGTGTAGATACGAACTGTGACCCTAAGGTGCTACATTGTTGTCGTGTTGGGAGCTAACATAGATATACAGTTTACAAATGAACATATAAGAGCTGTTTTGTGTACTGGATTCAGGTATTCTATAACCACATTTTCGAGCAGTGTCGTGAAAAAATTATTTCAGTTTATTTCTAACAGTGGTGGAAAACTCCGGATCTCGGTCTGAACATTTGAACTCGATGAAATCTGCGTGTTTTTTTTTTGAAAAGCCGGACGATCACTATCTGATTATTTAGTTAAATAAATATTCTTTATTCAGTTGTAAAGTCATGTACATTCAGATTAAGGTGTTACGTTACATAATAGTGATTTGTTAGACCATGACGCCCTGTAAGGGCACAATAAGTAAATAAATATCGGTCAATCTCACACAAATCAATCTAGTCCCGCAGTAAGCTCTAGTAGGCTTGTGTTATGGACACTAGACGACGATAAACATACTTATATAAATAAATACATACTTAAATACAAATAACATCTATGACCCAGGCACAAATAGTCGAGTTCATCACACAAATATTTGCCCTTGCCGGGATTCGAACCCGGGACCGTCGGCTCAGTAGGCAGTTGCTTAACCACTGCGCCAACCGCGTCGTCAAAAGTTGTAGTACTGGAATCGTTGGAAGAACTTTAATGGTCAAATTACGGAAAGGGAACCTTCGAGACCATTAATATAATGAGACATATTCTTACGATACGGTGTGAAAATCGTATCAATTAAAACCGATAATTTACAGGCTCTCAGAGCAAAAGTCCAACTCGCACTTCACCGGTTTTCTAACCAGATTTCTTATCAGTGCTCTATTTTCCTGGATCCCGATACGTTCATCCCGGATATCCGGTTGGGTCGCTTCCGCCACACCACGCGGTTAACCATAAACAACATAATTACATATACGTATATGTATGTATGAATAGGAAATCGACCGCGCACTGCGTAGAAGTCTACACAGAAAAACTTTTACTTATGGCATTGCACAAAACTTGTGGAAAAGTTCAGTCGGCTACGAGTAGTTATGAATTACGAGAAGTTTTTTGGTTGCTTTTCTGCGCATTTTCCAAAGTATTATTTTCCAACTTCATTCAAGCGTAGAAGAAAAAAGATTTGACCCTTTGTGCTCTACCGAAGTCGGATAAAATACATTTTATACTTATACTTTGAACGCTCAGCTATTTTTCTACCAAAAATAACGAAATCCAGTCAATATTCTTGAATTAATACCTTTCTGTGACAAATTTCCTCTTTCAGTTCAGTAATGTTCATCAAATTATGTAAAGACATTACAAATTTACAACTGTATAATAGAATCATATTTGTATCATCTCTTCTGCGACTCTCTATTGCAGCTCTGAAAAAATGAGATAGATCAAATATAACCTCAGGATCTTCATGTGCCACCCTTATTGTAACGTGAAGGTAGCCATCATCTTTCAGTTCTTACTTGATTTCCGCACGCAAACGTCGAATTTCTTATTAGCAAATCTTGTACTCTGAGCTCTCCATTCTATGTTCGTATGGTGCCCTTTCACCAAGTCAAATATTGTATAAGATAAGAGCAAAAAAAAACAGCACGATATTTCGTATTTCGAGCTTGGAAGTAGATCCTCCCAGATCCGACATTTTGTGACCTCTCTGATCGTTGCCAGTTGTACAAATATTTTGAATTTGGAGACGCGCAAGGATTCCAAACAAATGAAGCAATTAATTGAGAAGCCGTTGAGAAAATTCGTCGTCCTTCGTATATTTGTCTTTTATAGCTATATATAGATGTGGTTTGTGAACGTCAGTTTCGTCTGAAATGTTTCTAGTTATTCTCGCTGAAGTCTTTACTTACAAGTTTTTGTGTATGAATAAATGGAGTTATTTATGTTACCAATAGTTAGATGTGCAGAGATTCTGGGAATTTGGTGTTTGAGATCTCATTTTAATTTGCTGCATTGGTTTCGTCAAAGTATTTTAGAGATACTTATTTATAACATCCCGCTTTACCTCTACCTTATTAACAAGAAGATTAAAGAGGATCGCAGTTTAAATTACCATCCTATCGTACGCTCCATCGTCGCATTTCTTTTTCTTTGCGACGTCAGAGTACCTACATGGATTATTGTCATTATTGAAATATGAATAAACGTGTTCACGTAGAAGTCACTAAGGTGTAAATGCACATGCACAATAGCACAAAGCATAAGAAAACGATCGAGAAGTTTCCAGCCGTTGAAGTGGTGAGTTGGTTTGGTTGGCATGTTGGACTGGTAATCCAGAGGTACCGGATTCCAAACCCTATCTCTTCCGAAAACAACAACGCATTTAAATGTGTTGTTTCCACATTAAAAAATGTTTTACAAATGAATATGAATAAAGGCTACGGCTATGAAGAGGCCTTATTAGGTTAGGCGAAAGTTTTGTTTGCTGGCTACCGCATGTCGAATCCTGCGCGGCGAGTCCGACTGTCCTGAGCTAGTAGGCCGCCTCGTGCGACTGTTTGTTCCTGACGCCCCTAGGATAGCTCTCAGACCGCAGCAGCGCGATCTCTTGATGGCGCCGGCGGCGCGTACTGTGTCTCGCAAAAATTCCCTACTTGTTCGTGCTCTTGTGCTACTCAATGCGTTCCTGACATCAGCACCATCAGTAAGTTTCATGGCGCATTAGTTAAGAAACTGTAATGTCATGTAAACGTGTTTAAAAAGGTAAATAAATAAATTATTCCTTTTAAATTTAATTTTTTTCATATTATGACAAATTTATTGATAGTTTCAACCAACTTTTTGAAGTGAATAATACTTTTCCACGAGTTCTAGGTAGTAACATAGCTATTCCATGCTTTCATTGCGTGCAATCGAAAATAATTTGAAAAAAACTGATTTTCGGCGTGAATTTTGTCAATTTAGAGTAGTTTTTAAAACAAAAATTATGACACTGATAACAATGAAAAATTCAAACTGTAGGTTTCAAACATATATCCCAATAGCCCTGTTCTAGGTAATAATAATATGATAAGAAAAATGTTTGATCATAGAGAAAATGTCTAAAACAATCAGCATTTTAAACGCAACATTTATATTCAAGTTAGTTATTTCATTAAAGGTTCACGACTGCCTGATTATAATGTAAAGGCGTAAATTTTTGATGTTCATTCTGGTATTTTATATCAAAAGAAGAGCCTCAAATGTAAGTTTCTTACACATTGCATTCAAAACTTACACTAGAGTAACAGACGATGAAGGATGTCACTAGGTCCGGTAAATCGCTTGAAACTTTATGACCCCATAGACTATTTGCTTGGAAATACAGTTGTTTTTGTTTCATTTGAATCAAGCGAGTAGTTTTGAGGTTACGATATTGTAAATTACGTATGGCGCGGTATGCCAGAGTGACATCATCAGACAGATAAGTACTCCAGTGTTGCCAGATATCCCGCTTTTCCGCGTTTTACCCCGCGTTTTTGCCCCTGGCCCCGCTATCCGCGTTAAGCTAACGCGGATCCGCTTTTTAAAATATACACTTAAAATATAATTTTAAGGAATTTATTATGATTTTGCTGCGGCTTTTCAACATGCCAAACAAAAGCTATAAACATATTCGGCGAATCCGCCTTTTCATTTAAAAATCCGCGTTTTAAAAGCGCAGCTCCCGAATTTTGTATCTGGCAACACTGAAGTACTCATAATCTTCATACATCGAGTAAAATCGTTAAGTGACGCCAAAGCTCCTCGCCCAACTATAAATATGTTGGCAACAATACTTCACTTATCCGAAAAATATATGCGGCATAATGTAAGGTAAAAGTCAAAATTAATTACACCCTAAAGATTTAATAGGGTGTACGTGTGTATATCCACATCTCGTCGAAACCCTTCAAGTTCGTAGCACCGCCGTTCCATGTAACCTTAACGTAACTATAGATAGTATGTCCACGTGTGGTTTTCTCCCAATTTCAACGTGTATTCGTATGATCTTTTACCCCACCACTTAATGATTTTCAAACGTTTATTTAATTCAAACGACTGAGTATAACGTGTTCAGGCTAAATTAAATGTTCTTAATGAGCTGCTAGTGTAGGGTAGCCTTAATTGTTGTAATTACTGGCACGCAATTAGATCGTTTGCGAACAAGGAATACGTTAATTATATCGGCAACCAACTCACGTGGCTTTCACTTCAGAACCTCTAGCACAACTTTGATACGCGACTCTGTCTCGCGCGAGTTTTGTTACCTATCCCTTTCTGTATACAGTATCTTAAGAGAGTGACGGGTGATGCTATGTCGCGCGACATGAGTCGCGAACCATAGTTGTGCTAGACGGGCGGAGGGGCTACCCTGAAGACAAAAAATCGAAATTCAATAACTTCATGGTAGGACTTCCGGTCCGTGACTTAAGATGGCCGCATGCGTTTAGGTTTTGTTGTTCGTTATTTATTCATTTTTGTCGTTCAATGTGTAGTATTGATAGCGTATTGTGCAGTGATCAAACGAATATGTGAATAGCTAATGAAGAATTCAACTTGAAGCGTACATAGCCCTTCCTGGGTCAAGGCCCGATAGTCCGTGTGGTTTTTTGTAAATCGCTATCACTTTACAAAAAGCACGATTTTATCAACTCACCGTACAACGTGGTATCAATCCTCTATCTAGTCGCCGAGTGCGATTGGCAACGAGACATTGGCAGTAATGGTCGCTTAACTGTGACCGGTTGCCATTTAAAAAAAAAAAAAAAAACTTCATGGTATAAGAAAATAAGGTATGGTACTGCGGCTAGTAAGACTATCCACGTCACTGATTGATTAGTAGCCGCTTTATGGTAACAACATAATTATAATGAAAAGAATTATTACCACTAGTCGTACAAAAAATAATAATTATGCATTTATGCATTACGATTGTCATGTTCTTTGACTACAGTTGCCGAGAAACTTCTTGACCCAAAATGGCGGATCTGCGCATGCATATTTGTACGTAAATCGGCTACTGCGCAGTCAAGGTTAGGCTCAAGAAGTTTCTCGGCAACTGTACTTATGTTTTATTTTGTCGTAGGTAATAATTGATTTAATACACTCGAGATTTTATGAGATTCATACAGGTAACTAGGGGATCGGGGAGTATTATGATACACAACTGGTAACACAGAAATGGATTGACAGAACCAACCAACCAATCATAGCGTGATGACGACAAACGTCTCGCTTGTCATTCCGGAGTGCATTTTGTCTCTCGTGCTCTTGGCTGACTATAAAGCTATACCTAAGTAGATGACTGAAGTAAGTAGTATATAGCAGTAGTAAGTATTTCGCACCAAAATTGGAAGAGACATGTTAATTTGATTATGTTTCACTTTTCCACGCTCCACTCTCATTGGCTCCAAAACGTCAACCGAACTCCATAAAATAAAAATACCCAATTGCCACACCGCACTGCAAAAATAGTAAGTAAACGATTCGAAACTAAGCAAGTATTTACTTTCAAGAGAAATTATTTTAGTTTGAAATTGTATGTTAAAAAGGCACATGTATTCTAATACAATATCGGAACAACAGACACGATACGAATTTGAATTTCTAACTTCGGAGTAACCCCCTCAGCTCCCCGAATAATGGAAACCGCAGCTTGGATTGTGATGCAATTTTGTCAGCATCCCGGAACAGAGTGTATTATGTTGCCAGTTCAATTTCCAGGAAAAGGGCCGTCTGTGATGCATTATAATGGACTCGAGAAATTGCTTCACTTTTCACGAATAGATCAGGGCAAAAAGTGTATAAAGAATATCCATCTGGATACTAGTCGAGTTCATAGTCCAGATTTGTATTGAAAATCAGTTTTCTATGAGGGTGGGTCATGATTTCAGGAAAAATCTGAATAGCGCGATCCGCGATCGCCTTTTGTTTGGTATGGTTTGGACCTGGACATCCAACATACAAAGATGATTATAGGATATTAGCAACTCGCTTGAAATTGGCCTGGGGCTTCAAGTCAGGTATAACTACGGTGAAGAAAAAAATACGCGGACAAAGTTGCGGGCATCTCATTGTTAATAATACGTTTCCTCACGGTTACAAATGTTACAATATATATCCCTTCAGGTGGCAGCGCCACCAGTTGCATGGCAGGAGAAGTGGCGCGTCTATTTTACAAAATTTACCGTTAAGTGGCAGGAACCGGGAGCCGGACCCAACGTCAAGTGGCAGAGATCCGGGAGCCGGATCGGACAAAACAAGCCGTTGGGTGGCAGGATCCGGCTCCCGGACCCTGTGCGATGTCTTATTTCGCACCCGAAATAAAACCGTCAAAACTATATTTTGCTTGCTCACACTTGTAAGATGCATTCGTCAATAAGCAAGGACGGCATTCACTAACGGTCGAATTGACGCGCAAAGCAAAGTTCGTTAGAAATTGCGTCATCTTCCCGACCCCCCGACCATTACGCGTCGACCGCCGAGCCGTGAGCATTTTAAAAACCTTGTGGTTAGAAAATATTGTATAGTGAGGTGTAATAAAAAAGGTTATAGGTGTAAATAAATATATAGATTTGCCATTAAATTAGTTTTTTCTACGGATCACTGTTTTTTTTCCTGATTATAGTTATTTTTATACATAAAGTGGTTAAAATTTAGTCATTCGACGATTGATCAAGACTAGCAAAATTTCTATAAATGGAATGGCATTAATTTCTATACAATAAATATGGCATTTTATTATGAATCCAACGATATATAGTTTATATACAACATCTGTACATTTTTTTTGAGAAAAGATATTTTTTGTAACATGCGGAAATTCGCGATGACCACCCGTGGGAGGCCCGCCACTTAAGGCCGTTCCCTGAGCCAGAAATGCAAAAATACCCCAAAAATTATCCTATTTTTCTACGAAACGTTGATATTAGTAAACGAGGGAAAAATATATATCATTCTTGATTATATTATCTTTAATAACACAGCATTCGATACACGATTCATAACACTTCGCTCGATACAATTAATTCCCAAAGTAACCTCCAATTCGAATTTTTACTCCAACTTTACTTGTTTTTTCACTACGTGACACTATGAAACAAAAAAGGAGAAAAATCAATCATAACTAAAATAGTAATTTGACAGCTTCCGAATTTCAATAATTTGAGGCAATATTTTTAAAATAAATAATCATCGACAAATTCTATCGTAAAAAGATATCGCCTTACGGCCCGCAAGCTCTATCTCCGTCACTCTTTTGAAATGTGACTGTTATGTGACAGGGACGGGTGGCCTGAGGAGGGGCTCGGGGCTCTGGCTCAGGGAACGGCCTTAACGGTATATTTTGCCAAGATGGCTGTGCCACTTCTCCTGTCATGCAATCAGAAACCTTGCCACTCAACGGCTTGTTTTGTCAGGTCCGGCTCCCGGATGCCTGCCACTTGACGTGGGGTCCGGCTCCCGGTTTCTGCCACTGGAAGGGTTATATAAAGCAAAATCCCACCGCTCACCGGTTTACGTCGGTCGTCTTGGAGACTCTTGAGGTACTTAAGAAAGGTACTTAGCTTCTACTCGGCCAAGTTCAAGCGAGCTGCTAATTAGACGACTTATGCATAATGATGTCTTATATTTTCACCGCAGCCTGTATGTAATGTGTCGCAAATACGTTTTTTGAACAAAAAAATTACGACGGGAGATGTGAAAGTGGTTTACATCTTCTCTGACGGAATTGCTGAGTATTAAAGTACACATACTTACCGTGCTTATAAATAAAATAGGCAAGCACATGACCTTAACGTCAGAAGGGGCTGAATTCGATGTTTATAGAGATAATCCGTCCGTTATAATTATAACGGACGGATATCTTTATAAACATCGAATTTGTACTATGGGCCCGTACACCGGCACGGAAATTGTCAGGAACGGCCCGACATGTTTCATGGAAAATTGCCGCGCCGGGTATAGTACAAATTTTCTAAACTAAGCTCATCCACTTAAGAACTCATTGAGTGGTGAACCACAAATTAAGATAACGAGCTCGCAGTAAAAGCAGATTGTAACCACCTTAGAAAGGTTAATATAGATTATCGACTCTATTTCCTTGGACATTAGACTTCAAAATACACTAACAGAATAATGGTGATCGTAACTTTTTTGGAATTTTACAACCGCCCGACTCTCAACAAGAACGTACTGTCTAGAAAAAGGACTATGAACTCTCATCATCAACCATTTTAAACCTATTCAACAAGGGATAAGGTTGAAAATTCAATATTCACGCAATGTAGTTCCCACCTTTTTTTGTAAGTAACTGGTTGGCGGTTACGAGAACAAAAGCAGATAGGATTGTATTAGACACAATGCCATTATGAATGCAGGTAAGTGGATGAGCTTAGTTTAGATAATTTCTGTATAGCAGTCCTTGATGAAGAGCTCCATACGAGTTCGAAACATGTCGGGCTGTACCTGACAATTTCACGTAAGTGTAAATCGCTTAATAGAATAATTAAATATGTCTCACGAAAGTTTTAATAAGATTATTATAGCGGTGATATTACGGACATATGTCATTAGAATTGTCGAATTTGCTTCTGGTGAGAGTGTTTATTTAGCGAAAAGCTATTAACTTTGCCAATGTCAATGTAGTTCGAATAGGTAGAAAACATTGATAGTTATAATTATATACCCGTGATGATCGTTTATGATATGATTATTCAGACAATTTAATGGAAAAGTTAAGTAGTATTTACGAAAACGTGGCTGACTGTTGAGTTTATTACGTCTGTTGTCCTCAAAAAAAAAAAGTTATAGAAAACTTAGTGTCTGATTTTTAAAAGCGGCCTACTTACAGAATAAAGTTTATTTTGTTTTGTCATTGCTCTATTTTTGGTATTACGAAGTCGTCGTTTTAGGACCCTGAGTCTATTTACCTACTCCATCATATTACGCAAGACCTTAAGTAATTCCAGTTTTCCTTTAAACTACTAGCAACAATGGCCTCTATAAATAGCCGCCATGATTAATTCCCGCGCGTTCGAAATTTCGAATTAATTCTGCGCTTCATTAAATTCCTATAGACGTCATTCTCTACGTGCGCCGACCACGCGCGCTTCGAAATAGCACCCGTGTTTGTGAAGCTCCATGGTTCATTTAATTCCTAGGGAGTTTTTGTGTTTTCCGCTCTAGAGCGGAAAAACAGCGTGATAAATACTAAGTTACTAGGAACGATTTCCAATGCAAGACAATTGTACATTTTGTTCGTTACTTTTTGGGAAAAAAAATATTGTGAGATTTTCATTCCTTTCAATAACTTTTGAGCAACAGTATGAGTTGTATGATATGAAAGTAATTCCTCACTGAATTGTATATCGAAACAAATTGTAGACTAAACCTTATTTAATAATTTAATTTATTAATATTCAAAAGAGGATGATTTGAACACACTATTACCTTCGTCCTAATCTGAATCTTAGACTCGGCCAGCGAGGAGTCGGTACTGGGGTAGTTATAATTATGTAGAGACCGCCAGTATTCTTCAGATTCGAAGTAGTCGAAAATATTCTCTGCGGTTAGGAATTAATCGATTTGTCTTGCAATATTTATTTCAAAACTGGAAGGGTAACCGATTCCACCTGGTAGGATGGGTACTTGCTTCAGTTCGTCGATTTTTTCGATAATTAATTTCAACGCCATCTGGGCCCCATTAATCATAACGAGAACAATCCCAGGTCCCAATTTCTTTGTATTGCGAAGCAATAAATTTTTCATTAACAATAAGAACAAATGGAGGATGGCGTCATTCCATGCTCTTCAATATTTGTTCGCACCAGACGAACAAAAACGAGCGCAGCAGTGAAACCTTGTAATTAACATGACAATTGGATTTTAATAAATTACGAAGCTCTAAAATCAATTTCTTTTCGAATAAAAGGCGAACAAAACTCGCAGAACTCCATTCACTCGAAGACATCCAAGCAACCATGTGGAATAAAATTACTCATTTCTTCTGTCTCCTCATAATCGCGGTTGCGATGGCTAGTAAGTATAGAAAATCTATTTTCTTTCAAACTATGTGACACTTGCCATTTTTTCCTCTGTATTACATCGCAACGGCTTTAGTACACGGAAATCTTTACGCGTGATTGAAGTAAAACTTCTTTGACGTTTCAGCTTAAAATAAATATCATATTATTTTCTTCGGTTTCCGCGACTGTCACACATTTAAATAAAACAATTTAAACGGATTATATCACGTATATTAATTATTTGAGCCTCCCTGACGTTTCAGTACCTTTACAGATACCGTTGTCAAAGGTTGACTGAGAGAAACACAATTTTTCTCTGTCAAAGTTACATTTGTGCAAACTACCCATTTTGTAAATATTAATTTAAAATAAAGGTGTTCATACATGCCAGATGGGCCTAATGTGTAAAGACAGTTACACATGTGCCAGAAGGGCATTTATTATTTATTTAAAATATCTACCAGCGGTTCACTAAAGGCTTACTGAGGAGAAAGAACCGCCAAAGAAAACTCCCAGATTGCCTTATTTATTACTATAAAATACTTTTAAACAAAAACTCTACATATATTACTTTTAACACTAATTTGTTTTACACCGTTCGAGGCCCAAGGTTTCCAGTCTTGTGTCTTGCTTGATGAAGTCGATGAAGAAGATGTCTCAATACCTGAGGCCCGTGAAGTGTAGCATCCCTCTGCAGAGTGCTGGTGTTTACAAGCTGGACTGCGAGTGTGGTCTGTCATACATTGGCCAAACGAAACGTAGTATAGCTACACGGGTTAAGGAGCATGTAGCCGATGTCAAGCACCGTCGTTGCAACAGATCTGCAGTCTGCGAGCATGTCATGGACAAACCAAACCATTCAATTAAGTTTGATAACACTTCAATCCTTGCCAGAGAGAAACGATATTTTCCCAGAATGTTGCGCGAGGCTATTGAAATCAAAAAATATCCCAATTTCAATAGAGAAGATGGTTTGTCATTACCACCGGCTTGGAATCCTGTTGTACATCTTATCAAGGATCAAGCAAGACACAAGACTGGAAACCTTGGGCCTCGAACGGTGTAAAACAAATTAGTGTTAAAAGTAGTATATGTAGAGTTTTTGTTTAAAAGTATTTTATAGTAATAAATAAGGCAATCTGGGAGTTTTCTTTGGCGGTTCTTTCTCCTCATTTGCCTTTAGTGAACCGCTGGTAGATATTTTAAATAAATAATAAATGCCCTTCTGGCACATGTGTAACTGTCTTTACACATTAGGCCCATCTGGCATGTATGCACACCTTTATTTTAAATTAATATTTACAAAATGGGTAGTTTGCATAAATGTAACTTTGACAGAGAAAAATTGTGTTTCTCTCAGTGAACCTTTGACAACGGTATCTGTAAAGGTACTGAAACGTCAGGGAGGCTCAAATAATTAATATACGCGATATAATCCGTTTAAATTGTTTTATTTAAATATCATATTATATTTTAATTATATTTATTATTAACCCTTTGTGTGTACACTAATTTAATTTAATTTTCATCTCTCCTGTTCGGAAAGTGTCATTTACATGAGTAGATAGCCGGGTGGAAAGTAGCTTTTCCATCCCTAGGGTGAAAAAGTTTTTTTTTTTAATTACCACGGAGTCAAAGATAATTGCCTTCTAGATGCACGTCGTAACCAACTAAATTAGGTACAATCTAGTCGGCCGTGGTAAGTGGCCATTGAAAAAAGGTCTCCAAAGATTAGATATAGGCAAGCTTAATTTATTTTTAAGTATCTAATTATTAAATATAAATTTGCCTTATATTCATAATACATACATACCTATAATTCCGTCCCACATTTATTGAAGGATCGGACATTTATTTAAAAAATAAAATTGAAACCAATGGATTGTTTTCTTTTTTTACTTTTTTTATATTGGCGGTACGTATATCTTAACTATTTTTTATCTATTAAAAATAAGAAGAATGACAGTTTGCAGTAGAAAAAGCGGGAACACGAGATTAAATATAAATATCGTGTCTTTAATTGTTTATTTGTTAAAAATTACATGGTCATTAATATAACACTCATGACATATGTGCGTGTACTATTTTATTTTCCTCCCAGTCGAAATGAAAAGTAGAGTGTTTAACTCGGGTGAAATTACCCATTTCACCCTCGAACTATTGGCGCTCTCACTTTGTTCGAGTGCATGAAATATCTCGGGTGCAATGGGTCGCTTTCTACCCTTGGTTAACAATCTACTATTTTATTACACTGGGTCTTTTAAGAAACGGCCCCGATTACACAGTTTTGAAGAGTTCCAAAATGTCTTGAAAAATTCCGAGTTACTTTTTTAAGTATTTACTACACAGCCTAAGTTACCAAAGTCAAAAGTTTAAAACCGTTGTTAATAAAAATTTAAACAATAGCCCCTAAAAATGTAAAATCTGATTTTCGACTGTTCCTTCAAAGAACCGGAGAAAGAAAGGTTAGTATAGAAGTTTTCAATGCCACTTTCACATTTAAAAGAAATTCACTGATTCAATAAAATTATACTGAGAGTAAAAAATCGAATTGAAGGTAGATCAGCATATGTCAATACAACCTTGTTATTGAAAATTGACGAATGTCGCAAACGTTAGAAAATGTATAAATTATTTATTCATTACAAAAGTAATAATTAAACAAATTCACTTGGAACTTTTCAAAATATCGACCGTTATGGTAATAAAGTCCTTATTCAAGCACCTTAAGCCATAATGGACCATATTATGTAAATACCTCGGTCAACCTGATTAGCGTCAGACGTGAACGGTTCACGGGTTGAAAATGTTCTCTCGAACGATAGTGTCATAAGCGCTACTAGAATCTGGCTAGCCAAATATTGTTGACAGATATTTCCTTGTGATATATCACCAATATGTCTATGATTTAAAGGATTTAGTAGGTGAGTCCTCTATAAATAATTTGGATACTTTATGTACTAGTTCTAGAATTCCGGTTGAGTTGAAATTTGGCATAGTATTTAGGTTTTTTTTTTGGTGATAGTTTAATATTATGTTACGGTAATATCGAGCTAGGTCTTATTTTCAATAAATTTAATTTTTCGCCTTGTATATGGTTAGAAAATGTAAACATATGTTTTTGTCGTTGACTGCACTAAACATAGTGGTAGAAATTATGTGAGATGACTATGAAGTATGAGTGTACGTCAACATATATTTAACTTATTTCCTTAGGTACCTTACGTGTGCATAGAAAATCAAAAATATTTTTATATATTTCTAGTATCAAAACTATAATTCCTACTACACAAAGTGTGACCAGCCGCAGATTTATGATATTTTCCGCCAAAACTTTGAGTGTTATTTCATTAGCCACACTATAATCACTATCGGCATCTTGCAATGGACAATTCGTCTGGCAGACTTTATTATCTTTGAATCTGATTTTGTCATTGTGCCAAATTACCTAATCGGTTAGAAGTTAAGCGTCTTTTAACACAAAAATACTTTGATTGGCATTAGAATTGATAATATTACTTAGAAGTTACAAGCTACTCGCCCTTTGCTTGAAAAGTTGATGAGTCCACTGAATAAAAGCGAAGGCATTCTGACTTCATTACTAGAACATTGACATTCACCATCACTTTACTTGTACTTTATAGAACTGCCGTAAAAAAGCATACTTTTTTTTCAAGGGGGCCAGGGTCCGGACTTTGAACCGTACAAAGCGATAGACTATACGCCGCCGCCGAACGCCTTTTTGAAGGAGCTGCTTGCTTTGCCAGAAAATATTGGTCCGTATAGTCCTTAATAGAGTTCAAGAGAGAAATGTAGCAGTCAATTCTTCCTTTTGTTTCGGACAATTGTAAGTAGGTAGATGGAATAAAGAATGTCATGCAAAACAACTGTTTGTAATTTCTCGCAAAATATCATACCCACAGACCATAATCCTTCTTCTTCTTCTTAACTATACTACGATTTTTAATTCAATACTAAAAAAACTACCACAAGGTTGCCACTACAATTAAATATTTCTACAATACTAAATTCTTTTTCTTTTTTAAACACGCTAACATAATTTATTTATTGGTAACTTTACCTCTATGTTTTAACAAAATAACTAGATATATTTATTATTACATAATTACGAGAGGAGATAATAAAAACTTCAACATCAGAGATTTTTGGTACAAAATCTGGTATTGTACCTACTTGTAACACTTGAGCATTTGGTGCAAGCCAAGAAACAAACTCAAATGATTTAGATTTAGATTTATTTACTTCATAATATAAAATGTCAATATAAATTACACTAAGTCAATTTACATGCACTTATACTACGATCGTCATATATATTAATACTAACAGATAAAATGTGATGACATTTATAATAAAACCAGCGGAATTAATAATAAAACAGATAAAATAATAACATATCATAAATTTTAAACAAACAGATAAAAATGTCAAAGAAGCTCATAAATGGATTGTCAAAATACAAGAATTAACACGGTAAAAATAACACTGAAAATTACAAAGTCAAATAAGGCAATAATTAGGAATAAAGTCAAAAGTAACTTAGTCAATATCATTCGTAATGTCATTTAAATGTTGTCAATTTTGACAGTGACGTATCTGTCGTAGTTTTTTTGGTCTTGAATTAGAAATCCGAGTATAACGTGAAATAAAGTATATTAAATATAAGAAACCAACACTAAATTAACAAAACTTACTCGACACCTGTTTTGCCTCTCTACGAGGCATCATCAGATGTCGACGGCACGGAGTCCGACGACCAAATGAGCTGCCCAGGCTGGTCGGCCAAATATACAGCGCGTCCCAAGACTATGGGACATCAAAGGAAAGTACCTTAAATATCGTAGATAGGATATTTTTCTGAAAGAAGACTTTATGTTATTTTTAAAAGTTAGTAATTCTGCATTTAAGGATTTTCTAAGAATTACTTGCTTCGTCTGGAAATCGAACCGACTTCAATGTGAAAGAAAATCACCCATATTTTTATGATGCCAATCGAAAGAATGGACAAAAAATAATAATTCTTCCTAAGTAACATAGTATATAAAAGAAATATACCTTTATTTTAAGATACTATGTTACTTAGGAAGATTTTTGTACATTCTTTCGATTGGCATCATAAAAATAGAGGTGTTTTTATTTTTCAAATTTAATTTAAGATTATTTAAGAATCTAATTTTCAAAAAATTATCTGGTTAAATTTTGGCTAAGGCTTTTTTATTTATTTGTCTTTCGATGGTAAAAGATTAATGGATTTTTAATCGATTCAAAGGACCTTTCATCTTTCCGTCTCTATTGATGAATTCTTGAGCAACAATCACTAGAATTAAGAGCAGATAGTTTGGCTTATTAGGCTTTGAACATCCGCTGGAAACTGTATTTGATTTTTCTAGTAAATCCGGGCTTGCAAAATATTTTTTTAGAGTGCAATTGATTGTAACTTTCGACTTGGAAATCGTTCCTGGTATATTCCTTGTTCTGTATTCAAAACCAGTACTCACAGCAAAGATTTATTTGATCTCTTGTTGCACAAGTTATATTATTTATCTTACAACATACATTTTAAAATAAACTGTACCCTTCATAAAATTCTCGTAGAGCAAACGCCAAGCACTAAAGTCTACGCTGTCTATACTGTGTAGACTGTACCGCCTACGTGACCCAAAATAGCTCTTGTTAAGCCCTAGCATTTTTCTCTTTGCTGAAGAGGAAAACTTTTTACTACAATCCTTTAGGTACGTAAAAGATTCAACAGAATTATTAGTGCAACTTTTAAACAAGAACAACTAAACGTACCTAGTTACGTACTTCTTTATGCCTAACGCATATCAAACAAGTTAAAGTATAGGTAGGTAAGTAATGTAAGTATTTTGAGTCAATTTACAAGGAAAATACTGCTTTCGAGGTTTATGTTTTGTAGGGTTTCCGACTCAGGTAAAAATGACATTGCCGAATATTTTAATCAGCTACACTGAAAAATAAAAAAAATGTTAACAGTAGCCCAAATGTTAGCTGCTAGTTAATAAATCAGAGGACTGACAAACTGAGGGCTACTAGAAACCAAAATGCTTCCGGTGCTTTAGGGTGGCATCGTAGCGCCACCCTAAGGCATGTCGAAGCAACTGGTTGAAAGATTCAATGGCTCTGACATCTGGTTCGGTGGTCCAGTTGGTAGGACGCCCGTGTTGGCCCGGAAACACAGGTTCCAATCCTGTCTGAACCATAAAATTTTTCAATTTTTCGCTTCATTGTAAACGTTTGGTTTACGTTAGCAGACGTTACTGCTTTAATAAAATACTACTTTACATATTTAAGGCATTTGTGTATCAATGAATTGTACTTTTAGCCGGCCCACCGATTGAGAAAGACGCAATGCAAGCGTCTAAATATATTATTCCTCCTGTGAATTTTCAGAAAATATATGATATAAGATGTCCACAATATATGACTTAAAGTAGATATGTTTTAATCTATTGTTAAATCTCTTGAAGTCTCGACCTGAAAAGATATAATCAGCTTTTCCATTTACGCCTATAAAAATAAAAAAATACCCGTATACTTTTATATTGTAAACCAATTTCGGAACTAATTCCGGAATTGAAACACCATTCCGATATTGGAAGCCCTACCTACATACGTCATAGATTTGAAGAGACCAAAATCATAATTCTCAGCGAAAAGATTCCTTCCGGAGTTCTGAAAGGCCTAACTCCTTAAATATCCTATTGCTTTGATACTTGACCTTGCAACTTAATCGCTTCGTCCTCTAGATTAGCAACTGTTTGGGAAACAGAGTCCCGCGGGAAATGGGGGTTCGGTCAGAGGGGATTTTTTAAGACACAATTGTCACTTTTATTATACTGCCTGAAAGTGCCAACTAATGATCACGCAACTGTCATAATTAAATGAACAGGTAGAGCCAAATACTCGTAATCCCCGATTATACTTAAAAAAACTAATTGTAATATACTTTTAGTACTTTCACGGACAGTATGTCGAGAGACGTGAATTTGGACCCTTGTGATACGGGATAACGTCTGTGGACGGGGACTCTTCTCTAAACTTCTTCTCCGTCTACAACCGAACATTTCTCTTAGTTTTTATATAAAGGCGTTGTATCGTTTTTGGCTAGATTTTTTTCATTATGTGTTTTATCCGTGTTGCACCATGTAATTTTCAAAATGGTCATATGTCCGCGAACCTGCGATCTTAGGCGGCTTATGCGAAAATCAAAATAGAGAATTATACCTAACATATCAATATTTAATTCTGATCTACTGATTAAAAATCCATGATTTAACGGAAACCAATGGAAGTTGATCAAATCCATCCAATTTAATTGACCCGAATTTAAGCAGTCGTCAGCACTCCTCCTAATCAAAGTGGTTTGAAAGGCAAGTGTGTTCTGGATGACGCGGCGAAATAACACATTTACTTATCTTACTCGAAATGAGAAAGTGAATGATTTGAAAGGCAAGTAAGACGACAGCTGAGTGACGTCAGACAGCTTCGTACGAGGTGCTACGAGATAATAAGATGGGATGCCTTGATGTACATAGGTGTGTTTATAAATCTTTTCTTATTTTATTGGATCTAGCTTACTTGGGTACTTTGATGGAGCTTGCGATTCAGCATTATCTCGCTTTTATCAAGGAGTTATATCTTGTTTTGGCATTCGCATTCGAGCTGCATTGAGTGACCTTAACAAGTTGACATTTTAAAGGAGGTATGGTAAAATTAGACAGATTTCTCGCTCTTGTGATTTGTACTTGAAGGTCCCAACTGATAAGATTTCGTTCATGAAAGAAGAATTCTAGCCCTGTTAAAATTGTCGTAGTCTGTTTTAGACCAGTATTTCGCACTCATATAAGTTACTTCATGCTCATTTAACGTGTTCGTTTATTATATTTAACACGTTCAATCATTTTGAAATTTTCACGCTGTTGAACCGATAAAACTCATTACCAGCCAAAAACGGCACAAGGTATTTGACTTCATATAAACTCTATGAAAAATGTCTGACAGAGTGCCAGTTTTGGCAAGATAAAAGTAGCCGTCTACAGACGTGGTGCCGTATCACGAGGGTTCTAATTTACGTCTCTCGACGTGGCGTGAAAATTTTATCTGTGTGTATTGTGTTGTTTGATATTTAACGTAGCTAAAAGGTATGTTACCAGCCTAAGGTGGTCAACTGGTCATGTTTACCTATCATGCGATTGATGAACGATATAAAGCGGTATTCTCTTGATTTGTCTATTTTTTTTTGTCTAATTTCAGTTTTCTAACAACTTTTACCATAATGAACGTTTTATCTGAAGTCAATATGTATAATATCATTTTTCATAATTATTATTTTGTCGAAATTCGTTTTGCCTAAATGATCATTTTCATAACTATAAATTAGGCAAACAAATTGTTAGGCAAAATATTTTTATACGAATTAAAAATAAGGTTAAATAAAATTAGACGAAATAAGATTATGTGAAATGAGTATTATACGAAACGATTTTCACTCAAATAATAATTAGGCAAAACGAGTAATTATGCTAAATAATATTAGTGTAACTGAAATTAGGCAAAAAGTTGTTAGGCAAAACAACCCTCACATACGTACCGGAAAGTGACATGCTTTATATGGTTGTACCTTGTTTTGCCTTGTTTTGCAGAGTGACGGATACTTCATCACCATTTATCTGTCACGCAATAATCGTGACCATATTTAAACGCTTCAGAATATACGTAGGTAATCACGTGACCTACAATTGTCATATCACAGAGAATTGAGTGCCAGTACCCCCATGTGGGTAGCCGTATTATCATACTACATGCGTCGGCATGGCAGAGGGGTCAAATGGCTTGTACACCGCTTTAATTGAATTGCTCCCGTCGTGTTTTGGATGAGCCAATTTAATTTGTGCCGCTGCAGAGTGGATATGCCGTTGACATTCATTAAAGCCTGGACATGTATAATGCTATTAGATTACGACACTTTTGATGTCGCTTTGTAGTTAATATTATTGAAAAAATCTCGTTGGAACATATTTCATAATAACATAATTAATATGATTATCATTTGGAAATGCTAATTTATAAGAGTTTTATGTAACTTCACATCATGATAAGATTTTCATAAAACGCGGGCCCAAAATTGAAGGTATTTATGCAAAAGGGAACGAACACACATCTAAAACTGTTTGATTTTTAACAGTAAGTATAACGCTTAATGTGGGCTGGTTCCCTTTTACATAAATACGTCCAATTATTCAACGTAATCGTTAATTACTCCATTGAAATGGTACTTCATTGAAAACCACCTAAAGGAAAGAAAAAAAGAGCGATCACTTTAAAATAGAAATGGGTCCGAAATGTTCAGTGTAAATTGAGGATTTAACGATCGTCACCGTCACACGGTAAAACTCAAAGCCTCTAAAATTAGGTACCTACGCCTCTGGCAATTTTAGATATTTTACCTTGAGATTGCGATTTAATTTATTGTTTAATCTGTCGTGTAGATGGGCTCAACGCGCTGTCCGCTACAGATTTACGATGTTAACGTTTAATAAATAAATACCTAAAATTAAATTGTAAGTGCTTACAGAAATAAGTTGTAGGTATAACTATTCCCAATACTTTGTCGATCACATTTTGTGCTACTTGAACAGCAACCCCAAGGTAGCTTTTTTCATTAACGCATAATTGGACGGAGAGGAGCGGAGCGGGCAGGGTGTGACCATCTTTGTCGAACACGAAAAACAATTGTATAAAAGCCGTGCGTGAGATAAACAACACCGGTAAACTAAATAAACGAAAACACGAGGCGCGTTTCTTTTTTAATTAGTTTACTTATCAAACTTTCGATGCAGAATCGTGTTATTTGGCAGTCATACTCATACAAATCACGTAGGTGTGCACAGTTTAACCCTATTAAGGCTCGATGCGTGGGGTGTTTTATTAAATTGTATACACATTTATTGATTCAAACTTTCCAACACACAATTTTCAAACATTATCTCAAAATGTATTATCATTCTAATATTTATTTTATTGAGAACACAGCTTCTTGCTCTCGATCGGGACTACAACCCGCCACCTCTCGCTTTGTAGGCCGAAGCACTACTTATAAGCTAACTGGTCTTATAGTTATTTTCTTTGGTTTCCGCGACTGTCACACATTTAAATGAATCAATTGAAACGGATTATATATCGCGTATATTCATTATTTGAGACAGCACTTAACATCAGGTATATGCTCCTTAACTCGTGTAGGTATACAACCCTTCGTTTGGCCAATGTATGACACACCACAATCCAGCTTGTAAACACCAGCAGAGGGATACTGCTCTTCACGCGCCTAAGGTTCTCAGGTGAAACGTTTGCTTTAACTGGTTTATGTTTGTGTTTTGTCTAAGCTAACTGCCATAGACAAACGACCATACGGATCGCCTGATAGTAAGCGATTACCGTTGCCCATGGACACCTGTAACACGAATCGAGTCGCGGACAAAACTAGTTGAACTAATCTTATCAAAAATAGGTGCTGTTATTGCTCGCTATTGTTCGAAACTCAAGAATCACAACTTAAACCATTGATGCAAAGAACAAAGCTTAAAGAAAAATTTAAAAATGATTTACCTGGTGGAAGAGACCGGGAATCGAACCCGGTACCTCTAGATTTCCGCTCCAGCGCGTTAACCTTTCCGCCACCTTAACTGCCAAGCAACCCTTCGAATTTTTACCTTATGCTTTGTGTCGATCTTTGCATTGTTTATTTGAAAGGCTTTACACCTTAGCTTATTCTCACAGCTTCATATCATTCTTAGCTTATAATCATTCTCAATAACGTTGTGATTTCACAAAGGCACGACGTTCAAAGCGAAATATAAATTGTTTTATAAAACCAATCGATTCTTTTCAATCAGTTATCCCAGATTGCAACGCTGAACGGCTTCAGCACAAAGGAACATTTTAAATTATTCAGTAATATTTCAATTGATAAAAATACTAAAAATTTACTAGTAACAGCGGGCTTATGATGGTTGGTGTTATTACGCTATAAATAAGTAACAAAGCATCTGTCACTCACACTCGCATTTTGTCAAAACGTGACGGATGCTTGTCACTTATTTATCGCGTGACAAAAGCAACCAATTAGATTTGTATAGGAAGAAATACGAAATGCGTTCGGCCAAGTTAATTATCATTATACGTTCAACAGCACCTTTCTCAGTCCGTTAAACATAGTACTGTACTCATCTACTATTTTATTGTTTATTTTTGCTCAATCCTCTACCCAAAGGTTGTCTGGAAGAGATCGCTCCTTAGCGATAAGACCGCCTATTCTACCATTTATAAATTAAGTTTTCAATTGTAACATTTTTCTTGTTGGTGTACAATAAAGAATTGTTCTATTGTTGTATTGTACTGTGTACTGTGTAATACAAGAACCAAAGCGGTATTAAATGGACTGCAGCTCAAAGAGCCCGGTCTAGCGTGGCCCCACTCGATTGTCTTCGGTTTTCCTTTTTTTATTGGAAAACTTCCTTTGACTTTTCTAATCAGTGTTAGGGGCTTATTGGTCTTTTATTGATTTCTAATCCGATTGAAACCTTATAGATTTTCTTTCCTGCTTTTACTTATTTAATAGAAGTCCTTGGAAATTAAATCTATTGCCGACTTTTACTAGAGAGCTAGGAGGTAATAGTGACGTAATCTAAGGGAAACTTTCTATGCAATAATTTTATTTAATCAAAGGCACATCAAAATAACAAAAAGTAAACAATAAAGCTAATAACTAAACTTAATTAAATATTTAGAGAAAAAGAAGGGTATTATCTAATCAAAAGCTCTCCCCAAATCAATCCCGGCGCAAAAGTGCCCAACACGCTCGCCGCGTTACCGCGCTGGATCGCGACGCGATGAACAGCCCCCTGCACCAAGAATGACTCAGAATAATGTATTGTATACTTAATTCTAAAATTGTATTGAAATTAAGTTTTCTATGGAGCGGGGTCATTATTTTAGGAAAAATCTTAGCAGCGCAATGTAGGATTTGTACGGGCGCGTGGCGCCAGCCATACAGCGCCATCTGTTATTTAAAAAATGGGAACACTAAAAACTACACGCCGTCGACTGACCTCAAGACGTTGTCATAAGGTACACGTCAGCTGGTTCGAGTGCCCTACACGTCAGCACGCACACGCTAGGCGCTGGGGCAGTGCGCTGCCTACAGCCTAGCAACACAATGTCGGTTGCAGACGTAAGGCTGCCGAGTAGACCATGATTTACACCAAGCGTCGGCGTCACGCACCAAGTTGTACCAGTGACTCCACCTTCGCTCTAGTAAAGTTTAATTGGAGAATTGAATTGTAAATAAAATATTATGGGTAGTATTTTTATTAAAGCAGCAAAAAAAAACGTCGGGGTGTAAAAAATTACAAGTTGTTGACCATGGGAAATATCGATTGAAGCATTTTACACGTGGCAATAATATGCACTTAAGACAATGTGTTTCCTCCTTATAACTTGGGGCCGTTTACGTTAGACGTTTTTTTTCGCTTAATTGTAATATGTTTACGTTTCTAAATAGTTCAAGCAAAATACATAGGTATGTGAAATTTGCCACATTTTACCAAGGGATATAATACTCATAATGAGTTTTTTACAGTTAGGTACACAAGTTGTGAAATTACAAGTTGTTGACCATGGGAAATATCGATTGAAGCATTTTACACGTGGCAATAATATGCACTTAAGACAATGTGTTTCCTCCTTATAACTTGGGGCCCTTCAAACGAAGCGTGAAGAAGCATCTCTCGGGCCAGCATGGCAGTGTCAACTGACTTGGCAACGTTGGTTTCTCGTCAGTTGCCATTGCGTCTTGGGCTCCCCTTTTTGCTTACCATCAGGCGAAGTGGAGCCACTATATTGTGCCGTTACAAAAAATAAAATAAAAAAATAAGCCGTTTTATGAAGCCTTATGTTATGTGTATGTCAATATGTTATGACATTAATAACTTAACTCTTATCTCCGTTGGTTTTTCTTTTTGGTCAAGCCTCCAAACTTTGCCCATGGTCCTTTGCTAATATAACCTAACCTAACTGATATTTTAACGGAAACATAATAAAACAAAATATCCGGCGCGGATCAGTGCCCATTAAGCATACGAGGGGTAAAAACATTTTGACCGCTTTCAATTTGCCACCTTACTGGACTTTAACCGATATCTCTTGATATGCCGGCGTGAGTGGTCTACCAATTGAGCCAAAGGCGGATGTTAAGAGGTTACCGAATTTTACCACTACTGTGTTTATACCATCTATCTTTGTATGTTTGAATTTAAAAGGCTTTTCATAATTAAATCATATGGGTGGTCGGCTGATAAGTTGTGTTGGTATCTGTCCAAGATCTCCCTGCTGATTGTAAAACCGGTTCATATCTAAATGACGGAGTTCTGTTCTAAGATAAGAACTTAAAAAAATTCGAGTCGAATTAGGAAGGTCCCCTTTTTTAAGCCGGTTGAAAAATTGTATACAGATAAACGCATACAGTGTCCAAAGATAAA
The DNA here is from genome assembly GCA_905147355.2 of Apotomis turbidana. NCBI lineage: Eukaryota > Metazoa > Arthropoda > Insecta > Lepidoptera > Tortricidae > Apotomis > Apotomis turbidana. The sequence goes on along the minus strand of LR990292.1, from coordinate 15,319,200 downwards.
CTGACAAGGGTATGCAAACCGGTATTTTTTTTCATGGAATTTACCGGTTACCTTAATTGTAACATATACAAAAATTTACCAGTTCTGTAACGAACTCTGTACCGGACAACACAGCTAACATCACGGGAGCCTTTTTAAACCTTGCTTCGTTCCAATTAATTTCATGATTCCAATTTAATAGGAAGTACCCCATTGATTTTGATTCCACTTCTCTATTTTAAAACCTAATCTCACTTTTTCATCTCACTTAATAGGAGCACTCTGTTGTCCGTCTGTCAGGACCGTCTATCATGCTGAAATTAATGTCAAATACTCAAGTCTGCTACCGCTTGGAGCCGTGAAAAAATCAAACATCTGAGTCAGCGCAATCAAAAGATACGAGCGTTTCAATAATAGTCTCCTCGATCTTTTCTTTAGAGCAATATTCAGGGGGGGGGGGGGGGTATTCGACCAATTTTAAAGATATAATGGAGATCTCTCCTTTTCATCGCCATCCGTCACTTTTGACGTGTGCCTACTTGACAAGTGGCGATATCCCTAGAACATCGCAACTTCGTCAATTCGAACGCGCAAAATTTTCGTTTCCTTTGTATGTGACGGCATAAATACCAGGCGCATACTCTAAATAGACCGCGTAGTACGTGAAATTAGTCCATTACGTTTCGTTCAAAACAGAAATTTATATACATGAATAACATTTTTGACAATCATTATCGCCTTCGTATTTCCAAAATTGAGATGAGATATGTCACTTTTAAGCTCATCGCATTTAAATGACAGTTCAATGGCGATATAACTGTTATCTAATGGAGATTTGACGTTTGGCGATATCTCAAACGGCATTGTCGAATTGGGACCCTGTACTTTCATAATTTGCACGAATCGCCCGGTGCGCGATTCGGACTCGCGTTTGACCGGCTTTTTTAAGTTTGTATAAATATACACATACATACATATACATACAAACAGTACATTGTCCAAAGATAGTCTGACCTGTAGCGAACTCTGTGCCGATCAATGCAACTGACGTCCGGGCGCCCGGGTGCATTATACTGCCTTGAACTACCGCGGTATCAAAAGTGTACTTTATACAATAGCAGAAGGTGCCCGGAACTTCTTCCGCATAATTTTATTCTCTTTGCCGCAGTCAGGTGAATAGTTTTCTATATGTAACCATCTTTGGATATCTAGCTAGTTAAAACCCATCCGGCTGATTCGGCGTGACGAGTGGACAAAGAGATTTTTCCAAGATATGGTGCTGTACCACAGAAATATATCAAGATAGAAGGAAAGAGTGTACGTACTTCGCGTGGCGAAATGTTGACACGGTGTCAACTTTGCTCGCCGCGAACATTAGTCAGCTCCCGACCGCGGTCTGTGTGCGACGTCAGGTCTTAAAAACAAAATGGCTTGTTGCGCAATAATTAATTGTTCAAACACTTCCAATAAAATTGGAGCTGTTAACCGAGATATTTCCTTTCATTGGTATGTACAATTTGTCCTTAAATATCTGTTATTAATTACAAAACTATTTATTTTATTATTTTCATCAAAACAGAGGCGGGCGGTTGTGTCCAACGCTAGCTTTCCATTGCGGTTTTAATTTGACGAGCCAACCTTGGCGTGCATTCAAAGCCAGCGATGTAAAAATACGCTATTCAAACTGTCGAGTCACGTTCAAGGTCGATTTCTCATTTTTTCTGTCAAAAGTAAGAATAGTGCTGCCATGTGCTGCTGTACACTGCGGTTTTCTTATTCGATTAAAATCGATTTTGAAAACAGAGGAAATGATAATTACGTTCTTATTTATTATGCAGCTATATAATGTAAGTACATAGTGCAAAGCAAATATTATTGTGACTGGTTTTGTGTGTGACGGCGGCTGGGCCACGGCGCGGTGCGGTGTGGGTGGCGATGCATAGAATCGGTGCCGTGTTCGAATCGATCTGTGAATCGATGTTTCTGAATCGTTTTCGCGCGGCTTATGTTTCCCATCACTAAATTACGCTTGTGACGTCAAAGTACCTACGCAAAATGTTACACGCTCGGTCTCCTACAAATTGCCGAACTCTTTCCTTCTATCTTGATATATTTCTGTGTGCTGTACGGCTTACGCCACGCGTCCATACAAAAGCTGCATCGTGCTGTTAAGAGTTTTCCAGAAACTATGACTCCTCTCCATATAAAACTGATTTTCAATAAAGTTTGAGAATTTAATAATTGTTTCGTGGAGCGCAGCGTGTGCATAGCCTATAGGACTGACAACGAACGCGTGCCCATTTGTCCGAACAAAACTGGAAGTTGGAGCTGGGGCATTAGTCCGTGGAAGTGTAAAGGCTCATAGCATAGATCGCGGCGCACAGTCAGCTCGCCTATCTTGCCATTTCATACGTTCAAATAAACGTAAACTTTCCATACGTCTCGGTTGAATTGTCTATTACTTATATGTATTAGTATACTTAATAATATGGGTGTAAGTATATGAGATTGAGATTGAGAGAGTGCTACGGGCGTCCGCCCGTCCCGGCCGCCCGCCGTTGCATCCGCCGCTAATATGCTGTGACGTCAGGCATATCGACCCGAGCCCGAGTCTGCGAGTCTGGAATAGGGAAGCTAAGTGCTAAGTAGGTATAATTTTAAAATAGAATTACTATTACCACATATTAATAAAATAATCTACAGAAGGATATCACCTTTAAACGCTTTGGGCTTATAACCACAAAATTTCATTTTACCTCATTATCAATAATCCCAGATCTCAAAACTTCATGGTCTCAAAATACCTAAATTGCAGAATGCCTAAATTGTTTTCACAATCAACCGAAACCTTAATATCGCCGATGTTCAAAATACCTTAGGCTCATAATACCTAAACTTCAAAACAGCATTATGGCAAAACAACATATGCTTAAAACAACCAAACCTCAAAATACCTAAATTTATACTACATGAAGATAATACTTACATTGCAAATTACCCTTTTACTGCACAAAGTCCGTAGTTAACCATTTTCATAGAATACCTATCCTACTTTAATGCTGGCCACTTGAAATTGAAGTAATAATTAGATAGATTATGAAATGTGTCAGGCAAAACATCATTCTGGTTGCAATTATTTTCATCGTAAGATACTTAATACAATTTAAAAAAAGCAATTTTTATAGCATATATTCTTTTATTTTTAATTAAAGCCGTGGTAACCTACTAGTCTATTTCGAAAATGTAGGGTAGAGCGGGGTACATTGAACAGGAACTAGAAATTACCACGTTTGTGGTCAATTTTTTTACTCGTGATACACGCATGTATAAGTCAACCATCATATCTCTCGTCAACAACTCTGTGGACACTCGACTTTAGGAGAGCGGCAGATTCATGGAGGTAAAAGATCGGTGGATAATATCAAATAAACACTCGTAAAAAAAATTAGGCATTTTTGGAAAAATGCCTAAATTTAGGTATTTTGAGGTTGAGTTGTTTTGATATTTTGTCTTTCTGCCATTCGGTAATTGAAGGAATTGTGCATTTCAATCTTCAGGCATTTAGAGAATATGCCGTTTTAAGTCAAAGTCATAATGAATTTCGTTCATTTTAAGAATGTTACAATTTGACATTTAGGTTTTATGAGCTCATGGTAATTTGAAAATAGGGAGTATTGGCAAATAAGGTATTATGAGATTTAGTGATTTTAAGCCCAAAGCCTTTAAACTTCGCAATAGCCGCATCAGAAGTGTGTTTTATTGGTAGTGCAACACGACCAAGCGACGCGTATGGTCTAATACCCTACCATGGTATAATGTAACAAGGCTGGCGGCAAAAGAATTTTTCCTTATATTTATTTTGTTACTATAAACCGGCAACTAATCAGAAGGGCTACTCTAAAGATCGAAATTCGTAGTTTGTACCATACCATCCCTCTTGATCTCGTGTCAAACAATATTCAAATGAGCGGGATGGCATGATACGAAGTTTCAATTTCGAACCTCAGGTATCCTGTGACGTAAAAAGTGTCACGATCCGGAGACCCATACCTTGGTACACATACTGTCTGCATTACTATGAACTTGTCCTAATTAGATAGATAATATTTTAACCCCTCAAAAGGCTCTAAGGTACAGATTTTCCAGAGATTAATCATTTTTCATTTGACCCGGCAAAAAAGGTCGCAGTGAAGCGATTTACCGTGTCATGGCAGCGGTTCACGAGTGGCGTTATCTTGAAACGTGATTTTATGGATTTCCTGTGAAATGCCTAGCTTAACGGGATGTTTAACAACAAATGTGCTATATTTATAGTAGCATTTCTTTAATGCGTAGAAATCGCCTGGTGTCAACCAAAACTCACAAAAATTTCTGTCACTGCTCTTCAAAACTTTTTTTTTTTTTTTCATTTATTTAGCCTAGTATCTAGTTTTGATTTTCAATAGACGAAATATTATATTATGTCGGTAAATTACTAACATACTATGCAGCAGCGGCCCCACACGCATCTCTTCGGGGGATTGATTACTAGTAGTACTGAGTATCCATACATAAAACAAAATGTATGATATGATAATAATTATGTGTAAATAAAAACTAGTGTATGCAACTGTACATAATTAGGCTTCAAAACTCTCGTGCAATTTTATTAATAGTAACCGCAAACTACTCATTCATTATGTAACTCAGTTGGATAAACTATACATAAATATGTATATGTATATAACACCCTTATATGTATATCTGAGAGATCACCAAACAACCTTTCCTTCCTTGCAATAGGATTGCATAATTTCCAAATATTACATTAAAAATAAGAAAGGCTGATAATTTAGTTGCATTATTCCATGCAATAGAATATTATTGTTATGAAACTGATATATCTCTTTACTCCGCGTTCCAACGTGTCCGTTCGTGAACATGCGTCATGCGCCCACCTGACAAATGACAGGATACCTAATCGTTATGTTGTGTTATGAATGTGTGAAAATTGTGTAAGTTTTATTATACCGGGTGATGCCTGTAATAGGAGCAATAAATTAAAACATAGACTCTACCCCTCAAACTGAACAACATTTGTTAAGCAACTTCTGAAAATAGCATGGTATTAAATGATAACAAAAAAGCAATGTATTGCGAAATGTGCGATATTAGTAGAGTGACAGCTATTTCAATGCTCAGGGATGGTCAATGTTGGACGGTGTACATTGAAAATACTATTTAAATATAAATAAATATCGGACCACCTCACACAAATCGATCTAGTCACAAATTAAGCTCAAGATGGCTTGTGTTATGGGTACTAGACGACGATATACGTACTTATATAGATAAATATATACTTAAATACATAGAACAACCATGACACAAGCACAAATATTCGAGTTCACCACACAAATATTTGCCCTGGCCGGGATTAGAACCCGTGACCGCCGGCTTAGTAGGCCTAGGCAGGTGTCTACAAACTGCGCCAAACGCGTCGTCTAACTATTAACTATTTAATTCGTTTGAAATAGTGAAATTCTGAAAAACGTCTTTTTTTTTATTGCTGAACAAATGTTGTTCAGTTTGAAGAGTCGAATCTATGTTTTAATTTATTGCTCCTATTACAGGCCACAACCTGTATACAATCATTTCATTACATTACATACGTAATACAAACGATAGAAAGTAACATTGTTTGTTCCAGCAAGATAACTCGCAGGCTAGCAACTAAATATGAATAATATATAAAGCGAAGCAATCATAGGTCAAGGGATCGATCCGGGGTCGCCTCGTATACTTTTCTACGGCATGGTGTCTTTAGAGCACTGAAACTCCAATACTAAGTCTTCAAGTCTCAGTTCAATGTTTACGATATTACTAATTTGGTGATGCCAATGCCAATGTCGAATAATCTTGCCCGGTTATTTATATTGATTATTTATTAATATTAGCTTACCTACTATGTCGCATAGATTTTTTCCTTTTCGTAAACCAACTTAGCTCTGCAATAAGTCTAAGTATATTATGGTGGATTTACACGCTTGCCAAGCCTTGGCGTGCAGGACGCAGTCATATGTTAGAGTGAGACGGAACTACATCGTGCTCACTCTGACATATAACTGATGCGTCCTGTAGGCTTGCCGAGGCTTGGCAAGCGTGTACCTAAATCCACCATTATACGTATACCGGGTGATCAATACAAATGGGTCAGTAGGGAGAAAACGAAAACTCTTTGCCGCAGTCAGGTGAATAGTTTTCTATATGTAACCATCTTTGGATATCTAGCTAGTTAAAACCCATCCGGCTGATTCGGCGTGACGAGTGGACAAAGAGATTTTTCCAAGATATGGTGCTGTACCACAGAAATATATCAAGATAGAAGGAAAGAGTGTACGTACTTCGCGTGGCGAAATGTTGACACGGTGTCAACTTTGCTCGCCGCGAACATTAGTCAGCTCCCGACCGCGGTCTGTGTGCGACGTCAGGTCTTAAAAACAAAATGGCTTGTTGCGCAATAATTAATTGTTCAAACACTTCCAATAAAATTGGAGCTGTTAACCGAGATATTTCCTTTCATTGGTATGTACAATTTGTCCTTAAATATCTGTTATTAATTACAAAACTATTTATTTTATTATTTTCATCAAAACAGAGGCGGGCGGTTGTGTCCAACGCTAGCTTTCCATTGCGGTTTTAATTTGACGAGCCAACCTTGGCGTGCATTCAAAGCCAGCGATGTAAAAATACGCTATTCAAACTGTCGAGTCACGTTCAAGGTCGATTTCTCATTTTTTCTGTCAAAAGTAAGAATAGTGCTGCCATGTGCTGCTGTACACTGCGGTTTTCTTATTCGATTAAAATCGATTTTGAAAACAGAGGAAATGATAATTACGTTCTTATTTATTATGCAGCTATATAATGTAAGTACATAGTGCAAAGCAAATATTATTGTGACTGGTTTTGTGTGTGACGGCGGCTGGGCCACGGCGCGGTGCGGTGTGGGTGGCGATGCATAGAATCGGTGCCGTGTTCGAATCGATCTGTGAATCGATGTTTCTGAATCGTTTTCGCGCGGCTTATGTTTCCCATCACTAAATTACGCTTGTGACGTCAAAGTACCTACGCAAAATGTTACACGCTCGGTCTCCTACAAATTGCCGAACTCTTTCCTTCTATCTTGATATATTTCTGTGTGCTGTACGGCTTACGCCACGCGTCCATACAAAAGCTGCATCGTGCTGTTAAGAGTTTTCCAGAAACTATGACTCCTCTCCATATAAAACTGATTTTCAATAAAGTTTGAGAATTTAATAATTGTTTCGTGGAGCGCAGCGTGTGCATAGCCTATAGGACTGACAACGAACGCGTGCCCATTTGTCCGAACAAAACTGGAAGTTGGAGCTGGGGCATTAGTCCGTGGAAGTGTAAAGGCTCATAGCATAGATCGCGGCGCACAGTCAGCTCGCCTATCTTGCCATTTCATACGTTCAAATAAACGTAAACTTTCCATACGTCTCGGTTGAATTGTCTATTAATTATATGTATTAGTATACTTAATAATATGGGTGTAAGTATATGAGATTGAGATTGAGAGATGACGTCGATTTTAGATTTAATTAAAACTGATTTTTTTTTTTATAAATCTACATAATTTCATACATAACTGTACCTAAAGAATGTTACAATACGACATGCGATTACCTACTTAGAGAATTTTAACCAGGGGGGGTATTCGACCAATTTTAGAGATATAATGGAGATCTCTCCTTTTCATCGCCATCCGGCACTTTTGACGTGTGCCTACTTGACAAGTGGCGATATCCCTAGAACATCGCAACTTCGTCAATTCGGACGCGCAAAATTTTCGCTTTCTTTGTATGTGACGGCATAAATAACAGGCGCATACTTTAAATTGACCGCGTAGTACGTGAAATTAGTCCGTTACGTTTCGTTCAAAACAGAAATTTATATACATGAGTATCATTTTTGACAATCATTATCGCCTTCGTATTTCCAAAATTGAGATGAGATATGTCACTTTTAAGCTCATCGCATTTAAATGACAGTTCAATGGCGATATAACTGTTATCTAATGATTTGACGTTTGGCGATATCTCAAACGGCATTCTCGAATTGGGCTTCAGATTCAATTCCTGGTTATGAATGAGGTTTATTTAAAAAAAACCGGCCAAGTGCGAGTCGGACTCGCGCACCGAGGGTTCCGTACAAACACTTTCCATCCCTAAGTGGTTAAGTTAAGTTTGCACCTGGTATGTATAGCGCCCCATATAAATTAGGTGCAAAGTTAGGTATTAAAAATTTTTTTTATGGTTTTCGTAATTATTCCTTTATCTATGCTATAAGACGTTGCTTCGTACCAAATTTCAAGATTCTGAGTTCACGGGAAGCACCCTGTAGGTTTTGATTCCCTTGCAAGTGTCGAAAATATGCAAATTAGGTGCAAAGTTAGGTATTAAAAAAAAAATTATGGTTTTCGTAATTATTCCTTTATCTATGCTATAAGACGTTGCTTCGTACCAAATTTCAAGATTCTGAGTTCACGGGAAGCACCCTGTAGGTTTTGATTCCCTTGCAAGTGTCGAAAATTTGCGGCATAAACGGCTGTATCTTTTGATTGCGTTGGCTTAGAAGTTTGATTTTTTCACAGCTTCAAGGGACAGTAGACCTGAGTAATTGATATAAATTTCAGCTTCATACGTCCACGCGTTCCTGAGAAAAAGGGTCTTGACAGACGGACGGACAGACGGACAACAAAGTGATCCTATAAGGGTTCCGTTTTTTCTTTTTGAGGTACGGAACCCTAAAAATGAATGCAGTTTTTATTAAATCTAAAATTTATGCCATGGTTCCTAAGAACAGATTTCCCTATCTCTTATAGTTTTAGTTTTCTCCCTACTGTCTTTGGATTGATCACTCTATTTACATAAATAAATATGTATGAATGTGAGATTGTAACCGCCGTTGGCAGACCTAATAAATAAATAAATTACTGGTCAAAGGTTTCCTAATGAGTCCAAATTATCCGACCACGGACAGGCATGTACGCCATACGCTCGAATAGCAATAAATTGGATTATCGGCGTTATCACGGATTTTACTTCGATTAAGTCCAGTACCTACAGCACAATTATGACCATACCTGTGCTAACTCGGGGCACTTACTAGGGATTTGATATCGATAAATAATATGTCGATACATATTAATGCATCTCATTGAAAATTCTCAATTACTATAAAAAGGTTCGATATCATGTCTGATAAAGTGGATATTTTCATCTAGACGGCAATATTTAATACCGACGAATATGGAAAAAATATTGATTGTACTTACTATGAAAACTATTTCAAAATAAACAAATAAATATTGCTTGCAGGCGCTGAAGCTAACAACCTTGAAGGGCCGCAGGGAACGTGGAGACCTGATCGAGACGTACAAGATCCTGACTGGGCATTATGACCGCAAGGACTTTGCGAAATATTTGTACGCAACAACAATACCCGACTGAGAGGTCATCACCTAAAGCTAGTCGCCCGTAGGTCGCACATCAACCCTCATAAACACTTTCTGAGCAATAGAAGTGCATAGAACAAACTCCCCGAGGATGTAATCTCAGCACCTAACGTCAATAATTTTAAGAATAAATTAGACAAACATACCACTGAGCAACGATCTTAAGACATAGATCACTGGATATAGGCATTATCAGTTCTTAAACTGCCTGCCTCATTATAAATAAATAAATAAAATATCTGCACGTATTTATTAGTTTATTGTTTTTGTTTTTAAATGAAGAGAAAAATATATATTTATGTTGATTAACATTTAGATGTTGACAGTAACATCGATATATTTGTTGATAACATATCTTGCTACGTTACTTTAGTGTCAGTGACCCGAGTTAGCACAGGTATGATTATGACATGCGACACATATTATATAAGTATCACAAAATTTGTCGCGGTCTGTATATTTTATTTTGCCTTTAGTTGGATGGTAAGAATCTATCTTTCTGCCTCGGTTGGGCTTTAGACGCGTGCGTATCATTTTATGGTTTTAGTTCTCCTTTGTATTTCGCCTGGTGACAATCAAAACTCACTAAAATTTCTGTCACTACTCTTGAAAACCTCGTATCTAGTTTATAGATTCATACAGAGATACGAACCTTATTTTAAATAGGTATTTGTTACTTAGTGAGTTTTGGTTGTCATCATTTCAACAGAGGTTTTGAAAACTGACTTACTTACTACACCTTACACATTATTTTATTTGGTCTCCTAACCTAACATTAGTTCTATCATGAGTTGCTATTGACTGTCCTTACGTTTACTACAGTCGATAGCGCGCAATCGCGATTCGAATAGAGTTACTAGTGTTACTACTACACTCGTAAAGTGCGGTAGTATGAGTATACGACACACTCGCCATCGTTTGTTCTAACTTCACACCGAATGAATCTGCCATACTCGTATAATCAGGGGCCCAATTCGAGAATGCCGTTTGAGATATCTCCAAACGTCAAATCTCCATTAGATAACAGTTATATCGCCATTGAACTGTCATTTAAATGCGATGAGCTTAAAAGTGATCATCTCAATTTTGGAAATACGAAGGCGATAATGATTGTCAAAAATGTTATTCATGTATATAAATTTCTGTTTTGAACAAAACGTAATGGACTAATTTCACGTACTACGCGGTCAATTTAAAGTATGCGCCTGTTATTTATGCCGTCACATACAAAGGAAGCGAAAATTTTGCGCGTCCGAATTGACGAAGTTGCGATGTTCTAGCGATATCGCCACTTGTCAAGTAGGCACACGTCAAAAGTGACGGATAGCGATGAAAATGAGAGATCTCCATTATATCTCTAAAATTGGTCGAATACCCCCCCAGGGACCTAAATCGAGAATGCCGTTTGAGTGATCGCCAAACGTCAAATCTCTATTAGATGACAGTTATATCGCCATTGAACTATCATTTAAATGCGATGAGCTTAAAAGTGACATATCTCATCTCAATTTTGGAAATACGAAGGGGATAATGATTGTCAAAAATGTTATTCATGCATATGAATTTCTGTTTTGAACGAAACGTAGCAAATTTCACGCACTACGCGGTCAATTTAAAGTATGCGCCTGTTAAATAACAGGCGTATACTTTAAATTGACAGTAGGCACACGTCAAAAGTGACGGATGGCGATAAATGGAGAGATCTCCATTATCTCTCTAAAATTGGTCGAATACCCCCCCAGGAGGGCGATTCGACCAATTTTATGAGTTATCTCCGTGAAATCACCTTCTGTCACTTTTGACGTCACAGATGGCGAGATATGGCGATATCTCTAGAAGATCGCAACTTCGCCAACCCGGTCGCATTAAGTGTGCGTCTCGTTGTATGTGACGGCATAGATATCAAGAGTATACTTAACTTAACCGGGTACGTGAAATTAGACAGCAGTTTAATTTTAAATCAGGGGGGGTATTCGACCAATTTTAGAGATATAATGGAGATCTCTCCTTTTCATCGCCATCCGTCACTTTTGACGTGTGCCTACTTGACAAGTGGCGATATCCCTAGAACATCGCAACTTCGTCAATTCGGACGCGCAAAATTTTCGCTTTCTTTGTATGTGACGGCATAAATAACAGGCGCATACTTTAAATTGACCACGTAGTACGTGAAATTAGTCCGTTACGTTTCGTTCAAAACAGAAATGTATATACATGAATAGCATTTTTGACAATTGTTATCGCCTTCGTATTTCCAAAACTGAGATGAGATATGTCACATGTGTCATTAAAACGCGATGAGCTTCATCATCGCGTTTTAATGACAGTTCAAAGGCGAGATCACGGAGAGATGACTGTTATCTAACGGTGATCTGACGTTTGGCGATCGACACTCGAATTAGGCCCCAGTTATACGCATTGTACGATATTCCTTCAGTTAATTTACGATCGTAAAAATAAAGCGACACCATTGAATGAACCAAGTCGCGAAGTTGTGAATTATGGGCAATTTAAGTTTGGCAGAACTGAATGAGTTAGGAGAAAATATTTTCCATTTCAAGAAAGAGATTTTATTTAGGCTTGCGTTTCATTATATACTTAAATATTTACGAATGTTTAAAACTCGTTTATGACCGGCCATTAATTTTAATGGTCCGAAAAGGTGTGAGATGGACAAAATAATTAAGAATTTACAGCATTTTTCTCGTTCATAAAAATATTCGCTTGGTTTTGTTATAATCGGGCTTTCGATATTTCTTAAGGTTTCTCTAGACATAGGTACATCAATATATTTATTAAAATGTTTAGCTTATCTATCTAAATGTGGAAGAAATAGATAAAAACACGAATTTTAAACTAAATTATATCTAACTAAATATGTATTGTAGGTACCTATTAGAAAACTAAATCTAAAACTAAACTATATCTAAAATAAAAATGGGCCCGTGAATTCGCAGTTAACAAAAATTCTGGAAGCATTACCTCGCTGTATTGCGATACTAAAACGCTGAGCGAGGAAGTTGCCAGCTCTTTGGTCGCCTGTGGTGTTCACGTGCTGACAATTATATAATAAATAATAAAATAAATTTATTTATTTCTTTTAAAAATCTTAATCCTTTCATCCCGACGAACGAAGACCCTTGCTGCAAGGCTGGGAAGGTAGAATGGAATATTCTTTATTGCACACCTCAACGGGAAATAATTACCAACAAATACAGATTATACGTGACATTCAATAGAGGTAAACAACAGGCGGTCTTATCGCTAAAGAACGATCTCACAACCTTTGGGTAGCGAAATTAATTAAAAACGTCTGAAATGAGTAGGCGATGCAAAAGTAATCGTGAAATCTATAGAAGGTATAATTTGGATAAAAAAAATGTATATGTGTCAATCATTTTCCGTAAAATAATGTTAAGGAAAAAACAAAGGTGAAAACGTGACCCTTTGTAAGAATAATTGCTTACACTTGTGGAACAAAAGATGAAAAAGTGTTGCCCTTTGCTGATGAAATTTTGAATTATGGCCGATTTAAGTTTAGGCGAGAACTGAATGAGTAAAAGGAGAATATTTTTCAAATTAATGAGGACATTTTCTCTGAAATTCTTCCACTTCTTGATGGACGTTTAATCTGGTGGATTTACAGGTTCTATCCATATTATGTTATCATTCTGCGGATGGCGCAGTGGTCCTTAGTGCAGCTACCTTCGGCCTGCCTACTCAATAGCTGACGGTGCTGTATGTATTTATAATTATAACTTAAATTATAAGTACGTTATATCGTCGTCTAGTGCCTATAACACAAGCCTACCAGAGCTTAGGTACTGTGGGACGGGTGTTGTCCGATATTTATTTATTCATTCTTACTCATGGTAACAAGAGCACACTATGCACCGTGAGCCACGCTAATGACACACGAAATGGTACGCGGTTTATTCGTTAAAAAGCGGCGCGCGTTTGTATCATATCATTGTAGCATGGTGGGTCGGTCGTGTAGTGTTGATCAAAAGAGAACTTTCTGTACTGTTTTATTCGGCGATACTAATTATGTTAAAATAACCACCACACATCCACAATTGTAGTTCTACAAAGTAACTGCTAGAGCGGCACTGTACTATTCTCCATACAAATCGAAATCGTTTCCGCTGTCGCTAGCGAGTACGGTCACATTTACTCATGGTAAGGGTACAGGAAAAGTGAGTGTATAACTATTTATAGAATGATCCAGATACCTAATGATAAAAGTATCTTAATAAGATCCCCATTATCCTTTAAGTGCACATATATATCATTATACCAATCTCAAAGTTCACAAGTAGAGTTTTGGGTCACGAGGCACACGAGATCCTTTACTAAGCATTGAGGCAGGAGAAGATATTTTTAGACATTACTCAAAGCTCTCAGTCTAGATTAAATGTGAAATAATTATATATCACAAGATCGCTGAGAGCTTAAAGAGATATTGTTTAAGATTACTTGTAATGTGATGTCTATACAGAACTCATTACGGCATTGTGAAAGCAGATATCTAATTCGACGTGGTACTATGATAACTCCAATTGTGCCAGGAGAGTCAGGTTAATATTATATTAGCTTTCTGAAGTCTTACGGGGCCGCTGATTTAATAAGTACACGTCCAGATTGCATTGTTTGAGGTAAATCTTTTCTAGATCTAATCTAGTCTTTCTATCTAATATTTTCTAGATCTATTAGATAGAGTTCTACCCTTCAGCTGAGTTATATTTTATACCCTCGGGGTTTTCGGTGCAAGGATGATTTAACACTAGGCCTACGGTAGGCGTTTGCTTATAACCATGCAAAGTACAGTGCGTAAGCTGACGGAATGTGATTCAAGTTTTATACCTGTCTCGCTTGCTCTTACGCGATTCAGGTAAAAACCTCTCATTTTTAGGGTTCCGTAGTCAACTAGGAACCCTTATAGTTTCGCCATGTCCGTCTGTCCGTCTGTCCGTCTGTCCGTCTGTCCGTCCGTCCGCGGCTTAGCTCCGTGATCATTAGTACTAGAAAGCTGAAATTTGGTATGAGTATGTGTATGTATCACGCCGACAAAACGGTAAAATAAAAACTAAAAAAAAAATTTTTTTTCGGGTACCTCTCGAACACCTAAAGTGGGGGTGATTTTTTTTTTTCGTTTCAACCCTAGTGTGTGGGGTGTCGTTGAATAGGTCTCTTGAAAATAATAGGGGTTTTCAAACATTACTTTTTGATAAAGTCAGTAGTTTTGTAAATATTCGCTCCGAAAATAAAAAAAATTGTGTCCCCCCCCCTCTAACTTTTGAACCACAAGTCAAAAAAATATGGAAAAATTCATGTTAATGCGGCCTTATAAGTACTTTCAATGAAAACTATATTGAACAAAATCGGTCAAGCCGTTTTTGAGTTATCGCCAAATTTCATATTTTTTCTTTAAAAGGTCGTAAGTTGACTTCCAGAAGGTAATAAGTGATTACAGTTTCTAGGGCGTTTACGACCTTTTTATAGAGCTTAAAATCTGTCTTAACTTAAACCTCGGGCTTAAAACAGCAGTTTATTGTGAAGGATGAGCAACTACGGAACCCTACACTGAGCGTGGCCCGACATGCTCTTGGCCGGTTTTCATCTAAATCCCAATCTCACGGACCGCAGAAACTAAGCGATTTGTGATAGTCAATCGTATAACGCCATAATGCCGCTCGTGACGAATATAGGCCAATCCTTTATAAATGATCAGGATTCTGGAGTCACGTGCAAGCAGATAATGAATATGGAATTACTTTTACGCGAACCGGTTTTATCATAAGTTTCTTTATTAATATAAAGTAACACATAGCCTGTATATTAAACCAAAGGAAGCTAATAGAATCGAATCGGATCTAATCCCAAATTAAGCTCAAGAAGGCTTGTGTTATGGGTACTAGACGACAATATACATACTTATGTAGATAAATGTAAATACATAGAACAACCACAAATATTCGAGTTTATCCTATATTTGCCCTGACCGGGATTCGAACCCGGGACCGCAGGCTCAGTAGGCAGGTGCATTACAAACAGCGCCAACCGTGTCGTCGTTATGGTGAAGAAGACAGGATAAGATGCTACAGAAGTTTTGTATTGAGAAATTAATGCCTTGGGCGGGGTTCGAATTCGGGTTGCGAACACGGGCGCCTTACCTTTTATGAAATGAAATGAAATAATTTATTCAGTAAGTATGCCACAAGGGCACTTTTACAAGTCAGATCGTGAGTCTACCGGCATTTCGCAAGAGGAGACCGCTGTTGAGAAGAAAGCCGAAAGAAACTCAACAGTAAGTCATTTTTTCGTAAATTATACTTAGAAACGAATACAATTATATTATAACTAGGTAATTGATACATTTATGTTTGAGGAGATGTACAAGATTATCCAAATCAATGTTTACCTACACTAAAAATTATATAAAATTAAAGTGATGTTTTCAGAGATGTAGAAGGTCTCTAACCACTTGAAATTGCTTCGAATTTTGAGTTGGACTCTATTTATATAATAAAATAAGAGCGGTGACAGGTAGCCGTAGTTACCAAAAGCAATCTAGTGGCTAGGCTACCGAAGCTTTACCCAAAGCTATTAAAATTTTCAACCAGGTGTTTTCTTTTTACGCAATCAATCGTCGGTTTGAACTCCGCCCGAAGCATTGAAATATTTTTTTTTTTGTTTCAATATTAACATTTGGTTTAGGGAAGTCCTTGTCGATGTTATAATGCCATAATGCCGATCGTATCGAATATAGGACAAGTTCTGTATAAATGATCAGGAGCCACGTGCAAGAGGTAGATGAAAGATGATGAATATGCGATTGCTTTCACTCGAATACCTATCGGTTTTCTGAGTGAGTCTTTGCTATACCGATATTAAATTGCACCAGATGAAATCATAATAAAGAAAAGAAGGCACTTAATAGAATTGACAACATTTCATTTCATAAAATCATTTCATCCTAAAGAATGGTTAGGCACATTAAAAAACATATAACGCAGATTTGGGTGGTCGACTTAACGACGTGATAGCTCAGTTGGTAAAGCACGACGGCAACGTAGAGTCGAAGGTTCGAGTCCCGCTTACGTTGCAGTTGATGACGATACTTATTTTATTGCATAATAATTAATAACCTTTGTGTCAATCTTAAAAACTATCGAAAATCGCAGAGGGAAAATGATTGGACACCTGTTACGGCACGACGAATATCTAAAAACTATTATAGAAGGAAAAGTTGAAGGAAGGAGGAAAAGAGGAAGACCAAGAAGAGCTTATATGGACCAAATAAAGGAAAAGGTGAACGTCGTGTCGTATCAGGCCGTCAAGGAGAGAGCTCAAAATAGAGAAAATTGGAAATTGCTTCACCGACAAGAGCTTAGCTCTTAAATTTATGATGATGTGTCAATCTTAAATTACATACGAAGTTTATATTATAACAGCAAAACAAATGCAAATGTAACGTAAACTGTCGGTTTGTTACTTTTTCACTGTTTACCGATTTCGATTAAATTTGGCATGTATCTGACTTTATTTTGGAATTGGGACTTCAACCTATATAAACAATGTTTAATAAATTTTGTTCAAATTCAATTCAAGTTTGTCCAAAATTTAAAAAATAATATCTTAAAACATAAGTTGATAATTTAGGTATAAATCACATTAAACTTAAAAAAAATCTTAAATTATAACTAACTAAAAACTTATTTACAAAATAAAGAATTTACTATCTAGAGGGGAGGGAATTTATTATCTGAAATAACTGCCTACAAAAATATTGCGAGTAAATATATAAAAACGCTTTTAATTAAAATATAATATTTCAAAATAATACTTAAGTACTTGAATAATTCAAGTTAATTTAGAAAAGCAAAGAACAATATTTAATAAAGTAACGGAGAGGTGTCGCGTCACTCGCATAAACTGGATTTATAATGCTATTAAATGCTTAACTAATTTAGAATTTCACTCAAATGTCCAACCAAGAGTGTTTTTAAAATGGAAATGACGTACTTAAGTAATCATTTCTGAACCTCAAAAGACTTCAGCATACTTAATAAAATGTGTCTTTTTTATACTATGTTAATTTTCAACCGACATCAAAAAAAGGAGCAGGTCCTCAGTTTTTCAGGGTGTTTTTAGGGTTCCGTAGCCAAATGGCAAAAAACGGAACCCTTATAGATTCGTCATGTCTGTCTGTCCGTCTGTCCGTCTGTCCGTCTGTCCGTCTGTCCGTCTGTCCGTCTGTCCGTCTGTCTGTCCGTCCGTATGTCACAGCCATTTTTTTCCGAAACTATAATAGCTATACTGTTGAAACTGGGTGCGTCCCACGAGATATAACTACATAATATATAATTTCATATTAATAACGTTCACAAGATATAATGAACTTTTGCTATAACATCAAAATCAATATTTTTATTAGGAATAACGGTCAATTAGCATAATACTCACGTTTTAGAATGATTTTTTATATAACACTCAAATACTCTAAATTCAGTTGATATAACATACATAACGTATATCGATCATAGTATATACTTTCTTTTAGTATAATGATTATAAAATATAACAGCGTATGATATATTAAATAGGTTATATAACAGCTACCCCTATGCCCCTAAAATGGAACATGGGTCAAAAACCGAAAACTGTAGGTTAGGTTAGGTTTGTTTTATGACCATGGATAGCGGAGCGAGCAAAGCGAGCGGAGCGTCAAAATGCTTGCTTGCATGGAGGTATATTTAAAATTTAACAGCGAACTACTTATTGCATAAGTATGTACACAATTGATAATAGCAGATGAAATGCTGGCAAGTAAGAGTATACCGTTTAAGGAAGAACTGCGATAAAATGGAATATGGGTCAAAAACCGAAAACTGTAGGTTAGGTTAGGTTTGTTTTATGACCGTCAAATGTCAAAATGCTAGCATGGAGGTATATTAATATTTAACAGCGAACTATTGCATAAGTATGTACCTACACAATTGATGTGCAGGCGGTTATTCTATACGAGCATTATGCATTTTGGTGTTAGATGTATTGAATAATATACATTATGAATCTGAGATATTATGAACGTTATACGTTATGATGGTTATATACAATGATATTATACTTAAATAACGTTATACTCAACAAAAATAGATATTTTGATGTTATATCTAACGTTCGTTATACACCTTGAACGGTATACAAAACGAGCCTATACAATATGAGCGTATATAATATGAGTATTATATTATAAGTTCTTATGTCTTATATTACTTACCCGTTGAAACTTGGTAGGTAGATGTATTCTGTGAACCGCATTAAGATTTTGATGCAAAAATAATAATAAATATTGGGGGCTCCCCATACTTACAACTAAAAACCAAAATTTTTTTTTCATCAAACACATACGTGTGGGGTATCTATGGATAGGTCTTCAAAAATGATATCGAGGTTTTTTAAAATATTTTTTTTCTAAACCGAATAGTTTGCGTGACAGACGTTCCAAAGTGGAAAAAAGTTGGTCCCCCCCCCCTCTAACTTCTAAAATAAGAAAATGAAAAATCTAAAAAAAACATATGATGTACATTACTATAAAAACTACCAACGAAAATTGTTTTGAACGAGATCAGATCTAGTAAGTAGTTTTTTTTTTAATACCTAACTTTGCACCTAATTTATATGGGGCGCTATACATACCAGGTGCAAACTTAACTTAACCACTTAGGGATGGAAAGTGTTTGTACGGAACCCTCGGTGCGCGAGTCCGACTCGCACTTGGCCGGTTTTTTATATACCTAATATGTTCGTTGATTTCTCGAAAACGGCTAATCCGATTTTTAAAATTCTTCTTTTATTCTATAGATCACACTTTCTATTTGATTCGGCTAATATAACATAACTTGGTTTCGTTGGTGTCGGTTATTTATTTATTTTAAAGTAATTATGGGGTAAGATGTTTTACTAAGGTAGAAACGTGTGCGGTTGCATTGGCAGAGAAGATGAACCTATCGAGCACAGAAGCTGTACGCGATAAGAGCTCAATTAAATTATTGCTACCTATATGTATATAGGGCTGCCATCTCTAAATTCGCTGAACCCGGACAAAGACTTGAAAGACCCGGACATTTGGCGTAAATCGCATTATTTCCCCGGACGCATCCGAAAATAATATTATTAAAAAAACAATCGTTTTATTTTTCCGGGTTTTTCCCGGATACTTTCTGAAAACCCACCCGGACGGGCCCCGGACGGCCTCCAAACTAGGACAAATCCGGGGAAACTCGGACAGATGGCAGCCCTACCTATAAGTATAGATAAAAAAACTAACTATTTTGGCTCAGTGACCCAAACAGGATCTAAATCTTAACCTCCGAAATGAGAGAATACGAGTATATATGTAGATAGGTATCACAAAAAAATGTGGTGTTTTATCATAATTGTGTTTCGAATACTAAAGAGTTGAATTAATGTAATTTCGGGGGAGGTTTTTGTCCAGCAGTGGGCGTCTATCGGCTGATACAATGAAATTATTGTATTTATATCAGCCATAATATTTGTATCCGAATATAATATTAATAATAATGCCTCTAGACACTTTTCAGCAAAAACACAATTGTATAACCACGCAGACCTATGAACTTGAATTCAACAAGGTTTCACTAAAATAGGCATAAAACATGTGCAGACAAACAAGACTCGACTTGTCTGAGGTCACGCACATCCTGAGGGACACACGGTACAAACACTCTCTCGATCTGAGGAAAAATATACCTAACACTCGTAACTATGTACGAGTTTAGAGTACTTACGTTTGCACTTGCCACGATTTTGTCGATCAGTGTTCTAAATTCCCTATTTCCCTACGCGTTCTTGGAAGCCATGTTATTAGTTAACGTACTGTTTGCTTCGGTCCGCCCACCTCCGCATTAGTGGACATGCTCCTTTACTGCCAACAAGTATAAAAAAACATAACAGAACAGCCATAACAGCCAGTCTTTCTCGATTTTAAAGTTTATAATTATAAAGTTGTTCATGAACAACTTTATAATCTTGAACAACCTAATCTTGATCAACTTTTTAATTTGCGTCTAATAGTCATCATCTTTCTATGCTGGTATAACTCCTTAACGGTTAGCCGTTAAGGAGTTATACCTTCCATCATCAGCTCAGCATAGGAAGATGATATAACTCCTAAGAGTTAGGGGATAATTCAAACGAGATTCAATCAAACAAGACGTCCCAGATCATTCCGCTATACTTATGTGTTTTATTTGAATTACTAAAAAGCAACAAAAAAATAATAATAAAAAGAACCGATTTCCAAAAAAAATATGTACCTAGTAGCCAAAAATAACCCATTCATGTACAGATTACATTTGAATCACCTTTAGTAGAAGTAGGTGCCAAACCTCACGTAAACTTCTTAATCGAATGTTCAATAAAAATCTAAATCTAATCTAATCTAAAGACACTCGTAAATAACAAATGGTAATCATTAAAGGCTTCATTTCATGCGCGGCATCTGTTTTTAATAGTAATAATGTAATTTTGTACATGAGCGGGTTATTTTTTGGATTTTCAGTTTTTTTTAAGTCGGTTCTTTTTATAAGCCGTCATTTGGCAGTGCATTTATTTTCTGAAGAGTTAATTAAGTACATAACAACTACTTTGGTACTGTACGATATTGTGGGTAGGTAATGGTTCTCGTATGGAACCCTCAGTTCACTAGCCCGATTCCCAATGGGTATATCCTTCTTAGAAAATACTCTACTGAATAAGTACATAATGTAGAATATTTTGTCCTGGCAATAAATTCTGGTACCCATTCAACACGACATCGCTATTTCACACACTCTCTAGCCACAGGGGTGTCAACTAAGGGAAACTAGGGATAGGGAAGAATGGAGATTTTTAGGAGCTAAATATTTTTAGTGGTATACCTATTTAGGGATTTTTCCATACCATGTTTGTGTGATATTAGGAAAACGTGTTTACGATGTAAGAAACTAAATTATTAACCATTGATACAAAGATCAAAGCTCAAAGAAACATTTAAATGCGTAACCCGGTGGAAGATACCGGGAATCGAACTCGGTCGGTACCTCTGGATTGCCGGTCCAGCGCGTTAACCACTTCGCTACCCTTACGCCAAGAAACCTTTCGAAGTTTTCCTTAAGCTTCGTGTGTCGATCTTTGCATTGTGTTATTTAAAAGGCTTTGCACCTTAACTAAATTATTACTCGAAATCGAACATTCTCGATGTATGCAGTGTATCTCACTCTGTTGCTCGAGCTCGTAAACGCGACTGAAGGGAAATACACGACAGATCGTTCAGATTTTCGCTACTGTGATTTATAACATGGTTGCACAATCAGAAATTGCAGAAATTAAGACATGTAATTTGTTTTATTTTATATTTAGGGGGTTTTCCAAAAAAATACCGTATAGTTTTAGGGGGTTTCAACTTCAGCTCTAGGGGTAAATAAACATTGGAATTGGCAACCCTATCACAGTAAGTTGACTTTAACTTGTGTTTGCTCAGTAGATTCGATCTTCTTAGGTTTTCTGCAAACATTATTGGAAACATGATACTGGTATGTTCTTAAACAACCATATACGACTTGGGATCCGATGTGCTATGTTAGACTATACTGTGTTAAACAAGGTGTTTGGCACATCGTGCGACAAACAAAAATGGCTAAGATCGAAGAAGAAGGGCGGTCATAATAATGCTACTCAAGTGAGTAGCATTATTATGACCCTTCTTCTTCAAAGCTCAAAGAAAAGGACTAAGTAGTCCTATTTTTGCCTTGGACCCAAGGTGCAAGATTTTAATTTATATTAAAAGAAACAAAATTCATCAGTTTAATTGAATAAACTTAGGTATCGTAATGCATCAAAATGTTTTGATGTTTTTGTCTTAAGTGTTTTTATATTGTGTTGAAATTGACTTTTGGCGTAGATGAATCCAAAAAAAATACAATTTAACGTTTGTGAAAGAGTAAAATAATACTTTAAGTCCAACATTAAATTGCATCAAAAATTGGCCCCGGTCAGATCTATAGCATATAATGAATGGCCCCACCTCTTCGCCATTTTCGTTTGTCCCATGTGCCAAACACCCTTTATATTCAGTTGTATATCGCCTATCGTATCTCAAGTCGTACAATGTACATGGTTGGTTAATATTATCAATATCATGTTTTAAAGCCTGACCTGAAATATATGAGGATGCGCCATATTGCGGAATTTCACTGGAACTAATTTCTTACACTGGCAATGATTTTATGATGGTTTGTCAACAATGTCAATGTCATTCGTGGTGATTTCTTTAAATGACAAATATTTAAAATTATCCAAAGAAAATGCCGAAAACCATTCACAATTGTGAACGTAAGATTATAAATAAAGTGTACATGTGTTTACTACACGAAAAACAGTCAGGAAAAGAGTGCATTCCATTAAATGATATTACGAGGTTAACATAGTGGAACTGACAGGTATTTAAAACTAATGTCATTATAGTGGGTTGCGATTGGTTGCAAAATTGTTGCCATGTAAATCTTATAAATTGCGCCCTCTTGACAATCCTCATATATTTCTGGTCAGGCTTTAATAATGTTTGTAGATCCATCCATCCATGAGCCAAACACCCTGTATATTCTGGGTCCCATTGTTTTACGCCTGTTTACTCTTTCCACTTATATAAATGTTCTACATGTTTGAGTGCTCGTGCATCCGAAGCTATTCGGGAAACACTTTGAGCACTCGCCCCACCCCAGTTTTGCTGAAGAACAGAACGTGGCATAACATAGCGGTTTGCAATTTCTTAACCCACATTTGAGATAAAGTTATTACTTCCAAAATAGGTCTACAGTTTAAAATATCGAATAGCGCATACCGCTAAGCCAGAATATATTGGGGATCTCGAATAGATGTCAGTATCAAACGTCGAAATGTAGGCATTATTGCCTACATACAAAGCTGATCCGTATGCCAACTTAGAACCAACATAAAGTTCTTATTTTCATTCTAAACATGTCAGACATACCAGCTTTGCCTTTAAAAACAGTTCGCGGCGGCATATTTCATGACCGGAGGTAGGATCGGAATACATCATATTAATGTATTCGGATCAATAAGCGTTGTGTCGAATTCGGCTAAAAATATCACACAATTGGATTATTTTTGATAAACGAGTGATATTTCAAGTCAATGTTCTCATTTAAAGTTAAAGTATTAGTGGTATGTATTAAATATAACCTGTAGACAATGTTATTTATAAGGGATAAACGTCATCAAGACGTTTTGTTGCTTTGGACAATTACGGTGAATTAGGTAAGATTGAGACTATATTCTGTTATTGAATTAATATATTGTTTCGCATTTATATATTTTGTATATGTTCGTCTAGTACCCATAGAACACGCTTTGCTTAGTTTGGGACTAGGTCGATTTGTGTAAGATTGTCCCCATAAATATATAATTTATTTATTTTATTTATGGATAGACTGGTTATATAATATATACACCGTGACCGTTAATAACCCGAAAGATTTAAGCTAACGATACTAGAGCCTAATTAGAGTATAAAGGGTGGGCCCTGTAACAGGAGCAATAAATTAAAACATAGATTCGTCCCTTGAAACTAAACAACATTTGTTAAGCAACTTCTGAAAATAACGTGTGTTAAATGACATTTTGTAGAATAAAGTTTAGACAAAGAAGCAATGTATTGCGAAATGTCCGATATTAGTAGAGTGACAGCTATGTCAATTCTCAGGGAATGTCAACGTTGGACGACATACATTGAAAATACTATTTAATTTGTTTGAAATAATAAAAAAATTAAAACTGACTTTTTTTTAAAGTTGCTGAACAAATGTTGTTCAGTTTAACGAGTAAAATCTATGGTTTAATTTTTTGCTTATGTTACAGGACCCACGTTGTATAAACTTATGTAACATATAGTCCAAAAACTCATAATTAAGGAGATATAAATTATTTGAAAAAAAAACAAAAGTTAAAAAATCTCCCGTCTAACACACCCTAATTCATGTCATTATGCCAATGTTCAAATTTGAACTCGTCAAAAGTGAAACATAGAACCCTGTAATATTGAGACAGCGATAAGTTGACACTTCTTGTCATAGAACAAAAGTCACGGCATTCGCCGTCCGTCGTATGATTTCGGAGCGATTCGTGATGCTCGCTCACTCTTCTTCAACTAAAGACTTGTTCACAAAGAAGCGGGCAGTTAATATGATTTACTTTGTACTGAAATAGTAATTTAATTAAGATACATAATTAGACCCATGTTGATATAACATTATTTACTCGTTTTGTCTTCAAAAATACGTGGTTTAAATCTTTCGGGTTATTAACAGCCACGGTGTATATGTACCTAATAAGAATCTCTATTTGGAAAATTCAGGGACGGTATCTTATATGCAATAATCTTTATTCGCAATGATGCAACTGTGAAAAAGATCACACATCTCATAAGACGGAATATTGGCCTGCAGTTTCTCTTTGAAAATTGACTGAAATATGTACCAATATCTGAGCTACTATTTCCTTGCAGAGTCGTAATACGAGTACCTACCTACTTTTACAGTTTTCATATGTATCACGTAACAAGAGACAGACTCTACTTATTGAACGAGCAAGCGAAGAGAGCGAGGCGTCTCTATTTCAGCTTCGACAAAAATCTTAATTACAAATTAGTTGTGAAAGTCGAAAAGTCATCGTCGCCCGAATTCATTATTTTACTTTTTTAATACCTTATTTTTAACGGTGTTTACATACTTTCGAAGCTCCTAAAAGTCCCTAAACAAGACCGCCTAACAACCCTTCTCCAGGACTCGGCATTGGCACGTGGAATGTAAAAGTTAACAGATTTGCAATTAAAACTTGAAGCTTGACGTTAATGAAAATGAAACCCCAGCCGGGATTACCTAGACTGTGTTGCCACTCTAGTTTTAGTTGTCCCGTTCGAATTGAGAATTACAATTAAGTATCAATGTCTTAATAGTTAGGAATAGGAAACGCACTACGTTTCCTGCGCAGTGCTCTCCCAACTGAGCTATCACATTGTTACTCACACCAAATCTTTGATTTCATAATTCTAACCGACTAGAGCGCCTTCGTCCTATGTCCTTTAGCACATTAGCCATCGACTAGATGGACGGATGACCTTGTTGACCGGAGAGTCAATGCGGTCAGCACCGGATCACACTATGTGGCGAATTATGGGGGAGGCCTAGGTTTAGCAGTGGACGTCTGTGGTTGATAGATAGATTAGCTATAGGATGTGCGTTTACATGCACAATCCCCAGTCTCCATTACATTACAGCAAGTGTAAGGACCGCGAGAGAGAGGAAATATTGAATTATTTGATTTTCTCAAAACTTTAAAAGCCGTCTGAATTCGTTCCTAGCCAGTCGTAGCGGTGTGCGCGTGTCGCACGCCTAGCGACCAATTGCGTCGGCGTTATACAAACAACCAATAAAATACATTTCTCTGGCGCTTTTGCAAATATCAGAACAAAAGTTCCTACAGTGTAAATATTGCGTTGTGATGAAAATTTACATCTAAGGTAAGGTGACTAACTGTTAGTCTTACTCCATTAGACAATAAACTAAGTTTGTATTATCACCTTACCCTATTGTATAGAGAAAGGCGTAATACTTATACCGTAAAGTGTGTCACCTACTTGCCTGAATCCGAGAGTTGTATCTGTACAAATAAGGTAAGATTTCCTATAAATAAACCCCTCATAAGACGGGTTCTTCCCACTACGGCGGTTAATATCTCTTAAGAGGGCATTTAGTAAAGTTCAAGAGTCGAGAGTGCAGTAATTGTCAGTGAAGTGTGGGCGAACAGTCAATGGTGCAAAGCTCAAGCTAACGAATAAAGTCTCCCTTTTCTGTACGCTAGCATTTGTAGGTATAATTGAAATGTAATAAATATTACTAAAAGGTGCCCGCGACTAACTATATATTTTATTTATTTTATCGTAGTCTATGTCTATAACAAGACAGGCTCACTACGCGCCAGCGCGCCACTAACCGCGCTAAACCCGGTGCGCACCAAGGGGCGTGACGCCGCCTTCCACTTTTGCTCGGACAAAACTACGCGCGTTCGAAGCGAGTCGAATTGGTGTGGTACATCAGTCGGTCGCGATGTCCCATGACTAATTGTGTCGTATTTTACAGCAACAACCAGTAAAGTACAGTGCTCAGGTGGCTTTGCGAAGATTAAAATGAATAACGTTCTCTAGTGTCTCATTATGTGCCTATATTTAACAAACTTAATGTCATTTGTCAACACTTGTGTTCTTATACTCTTTTATTTTTTTTTTTTAAATATGTAGGAAAAATTACTTTGCTTTTTTTAAAAGGCAAGGAGGAGGCAAAGGAAGTCTCATGTTTCGGGTGCAGCGGAAGAGGCGAGACGATTAGGGGTGCATGTAATGATATATCAACCAACATTGCAGGCTCCTCGCCGGGAAAGCGACCTCTTTTGTTTTAATACACTGCAAACAAACCCAATTTCCCGCCCTCTGTAGTAGTGTACTATTTTATCAAGACCACGGCTTATTAGATATTATTTATCATAATAACCCACTTATGTTACTTGACTTAATATTTTATGAAACAAGCCCCAGGGAATCTGAATTCTGAATGACGCAACAGCGATTTGAATAAATAAAAGGATTATCACTGTGAACAAAAGGTTATTTTTATCGACATAAAACGATTTATCAAAGGGTTATTATGTCTTGCTATAGGGTTGTCACATTCATGGTCAAGGTTAAGCTTAAGCGCCAACACACCGAGCAAACAAACCTCCTCAAGACCGAGCGTCATCCCTACTGACGTAGGCTGTGGCAAACAATTTGTACGCATTTGAAAGGTAACATTTTTTATACTTGACCCTTGTTTTATTCATTCGTAATAGACAACGTTGTTCTACATAAGTTTTTTACAATGTACCTATGTTTTGTGACATCTCTTTGTTAACTGTACTTTTTTGCGCAAGCGTATCGCTCCGACGGATCGAGCTTAAATTTGAAGGGTTTTGCTTTATTTTGCACCGTAAGATTGTGAACTCTGTTAGTTTATAATTTATCTAGCGAAATTATGATGTAAACTAACCTATAACCTTTCTGTCAGTTTCCAATATCACTGGTTAGCTTATAAACTAAATAACGGTAGCCACAATATACGGTGGCATAAAGATCTGCTAACTAATATAGCATTATCACCGAATTGTCACTGTGTTTAAATTCAATGATTTCAATCGGAAACAGAATAGCGAAACAAAAACTTGTGTAATTTTATAACAGACAAATAGATAGCCGGATAGGTGAAACTAAATAAACACTTAACAAATCAAACCTTTCGACTATTAAAGTTAAGCCACAAACACTATATAAGTACTCTATTTGATAAAGCTTTGTGCGTGTAACATCTGTGATCTTATCTTACACTGTTTAACCTAAATTCGATTTGAATATACTAAGATGTAGCTGTCACACCCATAACCGTAAAGACGTGTATGAAATAGGCTATAATCTATGCTCCATTGAGAACCGACATCAAGTGGGTTAAGATAACTTTGGATCAACATGCGGCCCACGGCCACGCTCCAAATATGTAACATGTACACGAATACGTTATGTTCGTTAGTTTGATTCTGTACGCTTGGCCTTGGATCTTGATGTGTATGAAATATTTTAAGAATAAACGTTATGTTGTCTTATTAACAGACATAGAAGTGTTGGTGGCACGAATATTAATATATTAATAATTTTGCTAGGGAGTCCCACACAATATTATTTTATCGATAAGTTGCACTTTCTTATGACAGTAGTTATGTTATGCATATCAATTGTATAGTATTTGAAGTAATAAACCTAAATCAAACACAAGATAAAATACTTTATTGTTAGCGGCATCAGGTTCATAATTGATTGAATGAATATTCGTGTAGTGCACCTCTTCGTTACAAAAGTTTTAGATTACTTTGCATGGAAATCGATAGAATATTTAATAAATGTAAGGTTGTTAAAGTTGATTTTGACGTGACAACGTCTTAAATTAGGTTGCGCTGGGAGTCACTCATGAAAAAGTGTAACGCCCGCTCGCGTCTGTTAGGAGGGCCGGTTGTCCCGCTAAAACTCGAGAACGGCTGAACCGATTTGGCTAATTTT
The DNA here is from genome assembly GCA_905147355.2 of Apotomis turbidana. Taxonomy (NCBI): domain Eukaryota; kingdom Metazoa; phylum Arthropoda; class Insecta; order Lepidoptera; family Tortricidae; genus Apotomis; species Apotomis turbidana. Next base: position 15,290,482 of record LR990292.1, on the reverse strand, counting down.
AGTATTGAAATATTCGTGGAAGTCAAGGAAAGGTTTAAACGGTGAGAAAATATAGAATAAATGAGTGGAAAATAATAAAAACGATAATTTTATATTCCCATACTAATACAAACTGTTCCTACTTACCTGTCAAACATATGATGTTTGTTCCGTCGGTTCGGTATTTTTAGAATAATTACATGTAGATCTAGACTAAATAAGGGTTTGGAATCGACAACATACATGCATAATAGTCTGATTATCGCATATTTAGATTTAAAACATGTAAAATAAAGACACTATAATGACATTAATGACACATGTGATGGGTGCGTTCAGAAAGTAACACTTAAAATGTTGTTAGGGAAATTGTGAATAGATATGATACAAATAAATATTCTACCGAGAAAAAGACGTTGTCACGTAAAATCTTCCTTCGCCCGTAAAACCGACTTTACAGGCAACCATTTTTTATTTGAATTTTAATATTCCTAAAAAGTATATTAAGTAACATTGATGGGTAGAAATCAGCATATTTTAGTTAATCTCTATTTATCCGATGAACTTAATAGCTACTATGAAATGTCATTTAGGAATAAGTTATTCAGTTATCGATAGGTAAATTTATTATAGGCAGGATGTCCCTAGTTAATTGATGTTATTGCCACAAACACTTCTATGTCTGCTTATTAAGCATTACATAATACAGCCTACGCGTTAGCGCGCACCATGGTGCGCTCTGCCTTGCAATTTTGTTCAGACAAAATTCATGACCGTTCGTAGACGCTTGTAAAAGCACGCGAGCCTGAAGCGTCTTGCGTCTTTTTTTAGTCCACAGTCATATCTGTGTGATCATAGCACTCAATCGTGAGGAGCAATTTTTAAGTAGGGTCATTGCGCTGGTTTGCGACCAGTTAACGGAGTTGCCAACTTCAGATGACAAAAAAAAATATTATCAACACACAGCATAGTATGCGTTAATGTAAACTAGTCCCAAATATAGTCTAGTTTGAATATGAAATCAAAAATATTATACTCCAATCCATAAATTATTATAAAATGCTGATAAAGTAATAATATAGCCAAAACGTCAGTTTGCGACCACTTTCATCAGTTTACGACCGCCAGTAAGCCAGTTTGCGACCAATATGTTAATATTTAAATTATGAAAATAAAACAAGTACAATTGATTTAAAAATATGTTTAATATTGCCTTTTAACAATGGAGGATAATCATATTTATTTCTTATTCGGTAAATAATTAAAAAACCGGCCAAGTGCGAGTGGGACTCCGTACCAATATCTGTAAGTTTGTTGTATGGGAGCCCCCCTTAAATGTTTATTTCATTTTATTTTTAGTATTTGTTGTTATAGCGGCAATAGAAATACATCATCTGTGAAAATTTCAATTGTCTAGCTATCACCGTTCTTGAAATATAGCCTGGTGAGGTGACAGACGGACGGACGGACGGACAGCGAAGTCTCCGTAATAGGGTCCCGTTTTCACCCTTTGGGTACGGAACCCTAAAAATAATCAACTTTGACAGTATTTTTCATCATCTGATGTAATACTGTTTTCTGATACAATCTGTAAGTCTCTCTTATTCCCTTGCCTTCCTTCCGAATGCCATTGAGAGCTTTTTCAGGGTCTCTTCGGTGTACTGGACCCCTTCGGCCACCGACGAAACCATTCTACGTAACCAGTTACATGTGAAGGATTGTTTTTCTTGCTACGAAACTAGTTACGTACAAAGAGGTTTTTTTCTTCCTACGAAACTAGTTACGTATAGTTCGATGCCCATTTCTTAAGCGAATCCCATTAGCTTTGTACCCGATGAACAATACTCATTATCTGTATTGTTAGCTGTGGCCACAACTGCCACTTCAAAATGTAAGGCGTTATAAGTGCAAATTACTTTTACACTAAATTAGTCTTTAAGTCAAACGAATCTCTGTCTTCTGAATCATCTCTGTTCTCTTTGTTTAAGAGTAAACCTTATTTCGTTTGACTTAAAGACTAATTTAGTGTAAAAGTAATTTGCACTTATAACGCCTTACATTTTGAAGTGGCAGTTGTGGCCACAGCTAACAATACAGATAATGAGTATTGTTCATCGGGTACAAAGCTAAGTGGATTCGCTCAAGCAAAAGGATTATTTCTATACGACCGCTTACAAAACCAATGCGACGTAACCAGTTACGTGGGAAGAATTATTTTTCTTGCTACGAAACCAGTTTCTGTCACATTTTTTCATTAGTGGGAAAGGGACAAAACATATTTTTGTATTTTGTTAACACAGGCATTGCTATTGGCTAGGGGTCTGAAAATAAGAAAGTGAGCGTTTTTTTTCAAAAAAAAGTGTACATGGCCATATTTGAATGTCCCACACGTTGAACATATATATTTTTTTCCACCTTACCTTTATATGAGTGCTATCGTTTGATTCTATAGATGTTAGGTATTCATGTTATATTTACAAAACTATTATTCCGGCGTTCATTCTGAAAGGGTGCAAAGAATGGTTAGCAGTGCCGCTTCTTTACGTTTTTAACTTGGCCCTGGATACCGGAGAGTACCCTAATGAATGGAAGATTACACGGGTGAGGCCGATTCCTAAATCTAGTTGTACGGGCAACGTTGAGGGTTATAGACCAATAGCTATTCTATCTTCGATAGCTAAGTTATTTGAGTCCATTATAAATACAATCGTAGCTCCACAATTGAAGCCTTTACTCTGTGATGCCCAGCATGGCTTTAGGTCTCGTCCTTCAGTAGAGACTAACCTTTTAACCCTGGTTGATACCATTTCAGATCATATGGATAATGGAATAAAGGTTGACGTGCTGTACTTTGACTTTAAGAAAGCGTTTGACCGCGTTGATAACGATGTTCTCTTAAACAAGTTGTGCGCTATTGGTCTCTCACCGAAACGGCTGAAATTCTTTGCTTGTTATCTTCGCGACAGGCAGCAGTACGTGCAGCACGGATGCTTTATTTCAGAGCCATATCATACTCGTTCTGGGGTCAGCCAGGGCCCGTTGCTTTTTGGAGTTATGGTCAATGATCTGGCTCTGGTTTCCAAGTGCGCCAGAAATTTACTGTATGCCGATGACCTGAAGCTCGTTTATGGTGTACAGGGTTTATCAGATTGTGAGTCCCTGCAAGATGATATTGATCGCGTATGCCAGTGGAGTATTGAAAATAGACTTCTCTTCAATGCTGAGAAATGTGCGGTTATAACATTCAGTAGGGCCCGTAATCCGTTACTTTACAATTATACCCTAATATCAGAGAAAATAACTCTGGTTGAGACTATTAGGGATTTAGGAGTTACTCTGGACTCTTCTCTTAACTTTCATGAGCACATGATCACCTTGGCTCTTAACTCTTATAGAAGGCTCGAGTTTGTTATTCGGAACTCTAGGGACTTCGATGATGCTGGGACCATAAAGCTCCTTTACACTGCTCTGGTTAGAAGCAAGCTCGAAGCGGCTAGCGTTATTTGGAACCACCATGAAGTAACCTACATCTAGCTTTTGGAAAGAGTGCAAAAGGCGTTCCTTCGTTTTTTTATATAAATAGTTATATGGTTATTACCCATTCTTATATCCGACAAAGTTTTTGCTGGGTTTCTTGGGCTTTAACTCCTTGGAGGTAAGACGGAATTGCAGGCTGCTTACTGTAGCAAGTAGCATTGTACATACGTGGTAATACAGACTGCCCCGAATTAGTTGCTCAGTCGGTGCGCCTGTATGTTCCCACTCCAAGTAGAATCCTTTCCCGACCCCGTTGTCGCCATCTATTAGCGGCGCCGTCCGCGCGAATTGCGTCCCATGGAAAATCTCCACTGGTTCGGGCCCTACCTCTTAAACTCGCTCCTAGAATCAGCTCCACGCTTTGATATATGTATTTGCAAGCAGAGGATAGATGTGTGCGATGAATGTTTGAGGTTTTGTGAGATGATGGATGTTCGACCTTCTTCTGTGTAATTTACAATTGTCCTTTGTTCTTTTATGTAAACGTTATGTATTCTTAGTTTCACAGTGCCTTGGTTGTAACTGTTATGCTGTGAAATGTAATAAATAAATAAACTATATTATATTTATTACTAGATTTATTACAAAATAAGGATACGGAAAGTGCTAAAATGTGTTTGTCAACTCAGTCATATTCTGAGGCATGCAGAAACTCGAAATAAATGTGTATGAATGTTGAACGTGGCTATACAGATAAAGTAACGAGTTTACATTTTAGTCGTGTGCTTTATTTATAAAAGAATACGGTCTATAATGCCAAAAAAATACTTTTTCCAATGTCTAAAGAAATCGACAGACCGGAACCTCCGGAGATAGTCACTAGCGATTCTAACAGACTTGTGCAATTGATATTCCCCTAAAAGCGTTAATTTCTAAATTCTGGCAACATTAGAATGTTATAAGCTTCGGCTGCTATTGCAAATATAGCGTCAATTCCAATAAAACGAAGTAGTGTTCAGTTCAGTTCAGTTTATTTATTCAGTCACAATGTACATTGTATGTGAATATGATATCAAACATAAAAATAATAATAATAAAGCCTAATACATAACTTAATACTAAAATACTGCAGAAAGGTGCACGTTGTGTCAGTGGGCAAAAAATAGGGTTCCGGGATAGTCACAGTTTTTTTGGGAAAGTAGATTATAATTAACTTTTTCAAACACAATTAGACATTTCACAAACTATCGTAGTATCCGGAAGTCAACAAAAAACACATAGATTGGTTCAGACAAAGTAGAATTTCTCACCTCCGATTAGTGACGTGATATACTACCGGAACGATTTTGTTACTTATTGGAGCCACAAAGCTTAGGGATTCTAAAAAATATACATGGATGTTTGTTCGCATTTATCTCGCATTTGGCAGAACCGATTTGGATGCGGTTTTCAGGAGAGCATATGTTTAATTTTGGAAAAGGTTTTGGTAAACATCAATTGTACAATTTAATTCCCAAAGCAAAATAATAAATAAAAATTTATAAAAATGAACCGCCTTTAATAATAGACATAGGCTACTTTCATTTTGCTATTCTGTCGGGAACCACGATAAACGCAGCCAGTAGAAGCCTTTTGAGTATTCTTCTCAATATTCTTCTTTCTACGAAACCAGTTTCGTAGGAAGAAAAACCTCTTTGTACGTAACTAGTTTCGTAGCAAGAAAAACAATCCTTCACACGTAACTGGTTACGTAGCATAGTTTCGTCGGCGGCCGAAGGGTACTGGACAGTCCGCTTCTTTTTCTTTGTTGCGTCCAATTTTTTTGGGAGCGCCATCTAAAAAATTAGTTGAATTAATAATATATTTCTGTCTGCTATGACCCGGGATCAGATATTAAGACCGATATTTGCCTCGAGTTAGCAAAACCGTACTGTTAACTCACTCATATATAATAAATTTATATATAGTAGTGTATATAATATACTATATAATATACTATATAGTAATGGCATAAATAGAACTTTTCAATACCCAGCCAAATTAAAAAAATCACACGTCGCCCTCAATAAGCCAATACTTATTTGATTTACGGCCGTCCTTTCCCTCATACTAAATTATGGTGGCCGCAAACCAATATTTTTATTCACACTGATTTGGTTTACGACCATCCTTTCCCTCATACTAAATAATGGTGGCCGCGAACTAACGTATTTATTTCAATTACGTCAGTTAACGACCACCTACTTACTATCTAATATTTGTAGTCGATTTAAATAAAGTTCCTTCAAAGAAACTGGCGGCCGCAAACCAAAGAATCACTTCTTTACAGTTTTACAACACTACACCTTAAATTATAACAGTTTTGAATGAAGCATAAGGACCATACTAGGAGAAACAAAATATTGCTGTATACGTTGGATTGCGACCATATGGCCGCAATCCGAAGTTTTTGATAAATATGCATTCCGGTTGACGACCACTGGATTTTATGTTAAAATTAAGTACAAAAATAGCAAACATTAACTAAAAGATTAATAAAAGTTAACGATTGCACTAATGAAACATGGAACTTATGTGTACAGCATGAAATAAGTTATAAAACTTACTGTCGAACGCCGCGCGCCGTGCTATTTTTTCTCTAACTCGCTGCAAGACCAATCACCACTGCGTCATCACGCACACTGAACATTTTTTCTACAACGCTGGACTAAACCATTTATTTCAGACGGTATCAATTCTTATTTAGAAATCATTTAAAAACCAGTAAGGTTTTTTTTGTATTTGTGGCATCTATAGAAATGTTATTATCTTGATATAAAGAAATGAAGTCCGTCAAGTGGTCGCAAACCAAAGGTGGTCGCCAAACCGGCGCACCTACCCTAAGTATTTACGAGTAGTACCCGAGTGGGTCCCACAAAACAGCATCCGGCGTCGTGGTAGACCTCGAAGGAGATGGCGAGAAGAACTTGACGCCTTTCACCGAGACTGGTGGGAGATTGCTCGGGACAGGGACGCGTGGAAGAATGAGAGGAAGGCCTTTGCCCAGCAGTGGGACATATAGGCTCTTAAAAAAAATGAAGTCTTATCCATAGAGGTTCCTTGCTGTCCATTAGCCATGAAGATAATGTCATGTTTTCGTTACGTAGATTTGTTTTTCATCTTGACTTCATATTTCACACATTTTCTTTATAGCCTTAACGATTCGTAGGATTTTTGTTACTTTGAACCAAACGCTAACTTCTGCTCTCTTGGGCGTTTTCAATTGGTGCTCCTTTGCCCACTGCACTGGCCCTTCAGCATATAAACAAGAAACATTTCAGTTTTATACGGTTTATATCCGTTTATAAATGGACAGTAAACGGTATATCCGATAGTACACATGGAATACTTGAGCAAACAAGTGCTATATGTATAATCGCAGTTACAGGTAGGTATAATAAAATTTCACATGACTTCTGATATATTTTATGAAATAAAACCGAAAATCACTTATAACGTAGTTTTAATTTGAGAGAATTCCACAGACAACAGATAAGAAGAACAAAGTAGGTTTATGGTTCTAGTGCTGTACTTCATAAATAGAGTTGTCATGAATCGGTAACATGAAGTTCAATTTTATTCTTACAACACTCTCACCAAATTTGAACTTTATACAACAAATAAAAATTGTATTAAAGACTAGTAAGAGCTTATACATTTAGATTTCATATTAAAGTTCTATGACAAACTCTCACCAAAAGAGCACAACTATAAATGTGAGCATTAAAATTAAGAAGTTTTATAGACAATTTTTTTTTTTAACACACAAACTAAATAAACTATTTTAATTTACTAATACCAATTTTAGTTCTGAGATATTGAAACTTGTCTCTAGGTAGAGCTTTAGTAAATAGATCAGCATATTGCTCTTTAGTACATACATAATTTAAGTCTATTTGTTTCTCTACATATTTATCCTTAATAAAATTATATTTCACATCTATATGTTTACACCGTTTATGATAGTCAACATTTTTAATTAAACAGATTGCACTTTGATTGTCTATATTCAAGCAAATAGAGTTCTGATTAAATTCACCAATGTCTATTAACATTCTTTTCAACCACATAGCTTCTTTTGTCGCACAACAAGCGGCCATGAACTCGGCCTCGGTGGTGGACAACGCAACACTTTGCTGACGCTGTGTAGCCCACGTTATGGCAGCTCCATTCTTTATAAACACATACCCAGTCAGAGACCTGCGTGTGCATGTGTCTTTAGCATAATCTGCATCACTATAAGCTTCAAGCTTGTTTATCTGTGATGATGTATAACACAAACCATAGTCCTTGGTTTCTTTCAAGTATTTCATTATTTTCTTGACAACATTCCAATGTGTGTGATCATAACAATTGAGATATCTACTCACCAGGCTCACTCCATACATAATGTCAGGCCTGCTTACCACCGCCAGGTGCATGAGCGACCCAACAGCCTCTCTGTATGGGACGTTCTTGTCAGGAGTCGCAGCGCTTCTCCAGTGTAGTATGAGGGTCGACATATTTGATGCAGCATCCAAACCTTCGGGTGGTGTCATGTAAATATTTTCTTTGACATCGCCATATAAAAATGCTGTCTTCACATCAAACTGGACAATTTCTAGATTATGTTGAGCGGCTTCTGAAAGTAAAACTCGAACAGAGTCATATCTCACGGTGGGGGCATATATTTCAGTGTAGTCAACCCCTTGTTTTTGACCACAGCCTTTAGCACATAATCTTGACTTAAACAGCGGACCGGATGGCTCATCTTTTATTCTAAAGACCCATTTGCAGCCAATTACCCGCACTCCTTGTGGCTTTTCAATTAAATGCCATGTCTCATTTTCTGCATGTGCTTTCAGTTCTTCCTGTATAGACTTTTTCCACTCAGCTGCGTATACATTGTCTGACGAAACTGCTTCATTGTATGTTTGTGGGATATCCTGTTGTTCTGTAATTTCATTAGCACATATGTATGTATTAGCTTGCATTCTAGATACTCTTTCCTTCGATCTTGTTGTTATATTCCGATTTAAATCTGTTAAATCTACCGTTTCATCTGGCTCATATAGAGATTCTTCATCAGAGTGAAAGGAATCTTCACTTGAATCTGTTTTGGTTCCTTCACTTTCATCCGGCAGATTTTCTAAAGTAATATTTTTACTGATAGAACCACTTGCAATGGGTTCTGTATTTGACTCTGCAATGGTACCACAGCATATTCTCTTTTAACTGAACTTTCAAGAAATATCACATCTCTACTAATTAATACTTTTCTTGTTTTTGGATCAAACAGCCTATATCCTTTGGTGTGTTCACTATAGCCAACAAATATCATCTTACTTGCCTTTGGGTCCCATTTCTTGGCTTTTTCTTTTGGAACATGGACCATAGCTTCACAACCAAAGATCTTCATGTGGGTAATATCTGTCCTTTTCCCACTCCACATTTCTTCAGGTGTAGAGAATGATAAAGCTCTTGTCGGGCATCGATTAGTGATGTATGCTGCAGCTGACAGCGCCTCTCCCCACAGGTGTTTCTGTAATTTAGCATTTGTTAGCATACATCTAGCCCTTTCTAATAGAGTTCTGTTCATACGCTCTGCTAAGCCATTTTGTTGAGGCGTATACGGAGCAGAAGTTTGATGTCGTATTCCTGATTTCTTGAGAAAAGCTTTAGATTCATTACTTAAATATTCTAAACCATTATCTGTACGGAGAGTCTTTATAGTTAAATCAAGTTGATTCTCGACTAAGGCTTTGAACTCCTTGAACTTTTCAAACACTTCTGACTTTTTGTTCAATAAATAAACAAATACTTTCCTGGTATAGTCGTCTATGAAGGTAACAAAATATCGAGCTCCTCCGAGAGATGGCAACTCCATTGGACCACATACATCAGAGTGAATAAGTGCCAGCTTGACTTCTGCTCGAGACCCTTCAGAAGAAAATGGTAGTCTGGTTTGCTTACCTTCTAGACATGATATACAAATCACATTTTCTTTATTTGCTAGTTCAATTCCTGCAGCTTCTGTTAGTTTGTTCAAATCTGCGAAGTTCAAATGAGCCATTCTTTGGTGCCATAGATAACAATCATTCTCCTTGGACATGGATATGTATGCTGGAATACTGTGTGTATTTAGCCGGTACATATTGTTAATCAATTTGGCAGCAGCAACCTGTTCGTTACTTCTATCGAATATCGTACATCCTTGCTTGTCAAATTGCACTTGACAACCATTATTTATTATCTGGCTAACAGAGAGAAGATTGGTAGCCAACTCAGGAACATAGAGAACATTTTGTACCTTGATTGTTTCCATTTTTCCATCCGCATTAATAACATTTAAGTTCACCTTTCCGCAGGCTTTCACAAACAGTTTCTTGTCGTCAGCTACTTTGATGGTGGAGATCGGAGGTGTAGTCTCGTCATAGAGCCAGTCACGGTGCATTGTCATATGCATTGATGCTCCCGAGTCGACATACCAGCCGCTGTCATTCTTTGTGGTAGCAGAAAATACAGCGACATAACCAGAGTTCTCATTTGACTTTTGTTCCTTCTTTTTATTCCGACAGTTTTTGCTGATATGCCCGTATTTATTGCATACAAAGCATCTTGGGCCTTTGCTAGGTTTTTGAAATTTTTCTTGAGCTTGCTTGACATAGGGCGACTGTTTTCCTTTTCCTCTATTAACATACAGCGCAGTCGACTCAGAGTTCCTCACATCTTGAAGGAGCTTAGTCTTCACAGAATCAGCTGTGGTTGTCACTCCGGAGCTCTCGAGGGCCATAATCATTGGTTGATAGACCTCGGGTAAACCAGCCAGCAACAAGGTTCCCAACCATTCATCATTCACCGTAAAACCTATGTTTCTTAACTTGTGAGCTGTAGACATTATTTTGTTGACATAATCTTCGATGTCCTGACAACTGTCTAATGTTGTGGTTATCAGATCTCTCAACAAACCAACTCGACGTGTCAATCCTTTGTCGTCAAAAGCTTTGGCGAGATTATCCCATACTTCTTTGGCTGTTTTAGCTTCCTGTATATGTACATAATTGATGGGATGAACCAACAAAATTATTTTAGATTTTGCTTTCGTGTCAGTTTTGCTATCGACTGTTGTTGAAGTGACACAACTCCATAATTCCTCATGCTGAAGATAAGTTTGAACAGCGAATCTCCATGTAGGATAATTATCTCTTCCCGTCAGCTTTTCAATCAGTGCCATCGTATTATTTGAAGACATTTTTGTGCTGATGAAGACCGTTACGCGGGAGCCGCGCGCCGAGTTTTGAGGTTATACTGAACTACTATCAAAGTATGCACTTTTAGCACTGGATTTTTACAGTAGATCGTTTTCAAATGTCTATTTTTGAAAATCAGGTGGCCTGGACCCATAACCTGATATATTTTATGAAATAAAACCGAAAATCACTTATAACGTAGTTTTAATTTGAGAGAATTCCACAGACAACAGATAAGAAGAACGAAGTAGGTTTATGGTTCTAGTGCTGTACTTCATAAATAGAGTTGTCATGAATCGGTAACATAAAGTTCAATTTTATTCTTACAACAACTTCGATAGATGTCTCGACCTGTCTCGGTTTTATCCACGGGTTTTATCCTAAAATTTGTTACTTACCTTGATATTAGATGACGCTAGTAGTTTTAGTTTTATGGTTGACATGTATATTTGATGTTTAGTTTTATACAAATATTGGTGTATCAATTTCATAAGTAATTAATGTCGCTGACCCGTTCAAGGGATCTTCTGAATTCAGTTTTTGCCTTATTTGATAACCCCTGCCTAATGTACTTTAATTTCACGTCTTTGATTTTATTCAAGTGCCCTCGTGGTGCCCTCATATCATACAACATTTGTTTTGTGTTTTAGCTATCGATTGCAATCTACCTAAGTATATCTCCTTCATACGTCAAATTGGGAACATTGAATTTTTCAGAGTGTTCATATTATATTATATCGTTCAGAATTTACGGCTTATTTATTTGTAAGACGTATTATTTTTTAGATAACCGTATTTGGAAGCCAAGGATCTATTAGGTAATTTACAAGTTAAAATTTTAAAGTCCTAATATGATAGAACCATCGTTATCACCATCATAAGTAGTTGACGAGTCATTTTAGTCTTATACTTGAAATCATGTAGGTATATTTTGTGTATTTTCCTAATATTCCATGGTAAAAAATACGGGCTAAAAGTATTTTGTTTTTCTTAGTACAAAATAGGTACCCTTGGATCCAAATAGCCTCTCCTTACGGTATCAATATTAAAAGGCTCGATATTAAAAAGTATTGGAAAATTTTGTCTTCATACATAAATATATTCCGAAGTACAGAACTTTTAAATGTGGCCGTGTGTCCTAAAATTGCAGAATAATTCGATTTCGAACCAAATATTGTCAATGTGTCAATAGTTATAACTGAAATTGAACAGTGCTCAGATTTCATTCGTCATTTTCATATCCAATGATAAATATATGACGAATAAACAACCCGATATTCAGATTGAACTATTTGTGGAATTCTAGTAATTCCCTATATTTAACCAGTAGGCAAATATTGCTCGAAGCGAACAACTCAGAATCAACATTCATCCCACGCGACGCCGAATATTAAACAAGCTAGTTGATTTTTATATGTGCGCCCACGCTATACACGGAAAAATACATTATGTATTAATGGCGTCCCAGAATATGTAGGGCAAGTAAAGGGAAAAGCTTAATACGGAAGGGAACAAAAAATCGAAATTTATCTTGAATGAATGTATTAATCAGTAAGTACTGATTAATACATTCATTCAAGATAAATTTCGATTTTTTGTTCCCTTTGCGGTGACGGCGGGTTACTGGGGGACAGATCTGATACAAAAAGTTTCGTGGGTGACGTAGGCCGTAGACTCTGGTAAAAGGGGGAAGACCCCCGCTCCGAGTGGTTTCTAGTACAAAAACTGTCCACTGCGATCCAGCGCACGTTATGGGCATCTTTGGACCAGAAACGACAGGGAGCGGTGTTTTATGAACCTTGTTCTTTTTAGAATTAGATTCAATTAAGTTTTATTAATATATTGTGCAACGATCTGTTTATATTAGCATAGTAATTAATTAATGATGCCATAAATATCAGTCATATTTCATACAGTCTGCCGATGCATAATAATTGTGACGTTGGTGTGTGAAATTGCAAGCTAGCTGATGTTCTGAGATCGAATACCGGGAAGCGCAAATATTTGTGTAATGAGTTCGCATGTCTTCCTTGATCATGGGTGTTTGCTGTACAAAATATAAATATTATATTTACTTACCCTATATCAGTAAAAAACGGTGTTAACTCTCGTAAAAATAATCAGGAACGACCCGACTTGTTTCGAACTCATATGGGGCTCATATGGATGTTTACGTGAGTTTAAACCCTTTTTATAATTATTAAATATATCTCACGATAGTTTTAATAATATTATCCTGTATTAGTGTTCCGTAAAGCGTGTTCCGCGGAACAATGGTGGACCGTAGTCAGTAATTGGAGTAAGTATCGCAGGAAAATAAGGTTCTCTCTTTATAGTTAACAAAACAGACGGAATCTGGAAACTGAAGTGTATCTATCTTCATTTATTTCCCGATCTCCTAGATGTAGGTACCTTAAACGCAAAAATCTTGCGGAACACTGCCCTATAACGTCGCCTAGTGTCTACCCATAGATTACAAGCATTGTAGTTTGGGACTAAATCGATTTATGCAAGATTGATTTAATATTTATTACTAAATAAAATTAGAGGAAACGAGAGAAGATTGGGAAGATTTAGAGTGAAATTTAGTGTAAATTTCAAGATCCATCGCGAACGAGCCTGAACCTCTCTCTCAACCCCCACTGTTCCATAATGTGGGGTTTAAGGTTAAGATAGGTCAAGTCTTTTTTGTACTTTGACATCTGTGTAAAAGGGTCAGACACGATCTAAATTATAGTTTTTAAACAAACTCATCTTTAATTGTACCTAATGTTAATATTGTGGTGAACGACCTCACTTCGAGCATTTTTATATTTAAATGCGTTAAACCGTTCATCTGTTACATATCCAATAAGATGAAGGCCCATTTTACATAAATTACTGTCAGAATAAAAAAAGGTATTTCATTGTGTGTAAAATGATTATTCAAGTGTTAAGTGAGTCTGTAGCTTATATAATATATGCAGAATTGGATTTGACAAATGATTTGCAGATCTTAGTTAATAGTAAGTGTAGACAGTAACGATTTATATATGGACTTTAACATTTCTTATCTGAATGTATGCATTATGTATGTGTGTAAACACTTCATCCATAACAGATAATAGGTCCATGAACAAAGGATTAGGAATCTCTTCTAGTTAACCTTTGAGCAAGGCACTATTTTTTCCGAAAACAAAAACGTGCGTAAAGTGCGCGTTAAGTAACTTCAAATCCTTAAAAAAATACTTATATTTACTTCTCGCCCACTGTCAGCCCTAAGTATGACAGTGGCGCCCAACAAGGGACAAGATTTTTTTCAACACTTTTCATATTAAGAATGAAGAAATGCTAGAATGTTTTGTATCATTCTTGATTCCGAAAGACCTCCATTCAGAAAACTAAGAAGCATTTATTATTATATTAATTTGAAAAAAAAGAAGTCTATTAAATGAAAATTATTCTAAATTCATCCAAAAAACGACCCCATAGGATAAAATCCTTAATTTACCTTTAGGTAATAGAGGCTTAGAGGCTTAGCTAAGCTCTACCTAATGTCCTATGCCTAATTCCTAGGGGTAATTGGTTAGAAACCAGATAAGGGCTTGCCCTACTGAAAACGTTCGTTTGTGCTGCGTTGCTTTTTCCTTATCTATCTACAGTCAGTGTGAAATAGTGCACATAAGTCGTAGTATAGACATATTCCAGGTTTTTTCGTTAATAATTTATTTATTGATTGTATTTGGCCCTTTAATGGATGTAAACTATTTGATGCTGAATAGGTATATTCTATAAAAAATTGGGCAAGTGCGAGTCCGACTCGCGCATGAAGGGTTCCGTACCATAATCTATAACAAGTTTGATGTATGGGAGCCCCCCTTAAATATTTATTTTATTTTATTTTTAGTATTTGTTGTTATAGCGGCAATAGAAATACGAGTACATCATATGTGAAAATTTCAACTGTCTAGCTGAAGAAAATAAAAATAAAAAAAAGTCTCAGTAATAGGGTCCCGTTTCTACCCTTTGGGTACGGAACACTAAAAAACGACCGGCCAAGTGCGAGTCGGACTCGCGCACTGAAAGTTCCGCACAAACACTTCCCATCTTAACTGGCCGGGTTAAGTCGGGGCATTTACACCGGGTATGTATGGCGCTGCATATTACAAACGACTTGTTAACGCCACCGATCACGTTTGTTGTACAGACAGACAGACAGACGGACGGACTGCGGAGTCTTAGTAATTAGGGTCCCGTTTTTAGGGTTTTTACCCTTTGGGTACGGAACCCTAAAAAACGAACGTAGATAAATATAGTTTCCATCTAGGGAAACGATTAAAACATGAAAACTAAAATCCGGTGCAAATTAGTACAACATTATGCACAATACCTACGTACTGGGTTTAGTACAGTCTGACCAAAAAGAGTAGAAATTAAAAAGTGTCGTCCCTTTCTAATCGATCTAAGAAAACGGGGACGACACTGCAGTGTTGTATATCTGTGCCGCGGCAGTTAAATACTTGCTTGATGCTGTGACTCGTATAATTATGATGAAGTGTGTAGATTTCGAATGAGAACCAATTATTTTAAGCTCGCCAAATATTCGATTTTCATTTATCCGATTTGATGTTTCTCTTAAGCGGAATATATTTTCAAATCGGTGAAAAGATAATAAATGTTAATTACTTGAAACGTTATTTTTTAATGTTAGCTGTCATTATATTTTATATCTATAGTTTCGATGCAAACGAAACATTGTATGTGAGCAAACAACAAAAATATGATTGCGATTTTATTACTAACTAAAGTAACTATTAAACTCTCAAGCTTGATTTAGAAAAACATGTAGTGAAGGCAGAAATTTGTACCTATATAATGCTTTATATAGATTGTTTGGTCGCTTTGGTCTCTGTGATGATCAAAGCGATCAAACAAATCTTTACGAGCAGAAACCGATATTATAATATTGATATTAATATTCCATAGAGAGCTCGAAAAGCGGTTAAATATGTGAATAATAAGGACCGAATATACGTGCCCATGATATCATCTTTTTTCAATGCCGCTGAAAGCAACACGTAGCACGCTACGATTCTCGTAGCAAATGCTACGTCACGCTTTGTAGCATGCTACGCTCGTAGCATACTCCAATTTATTGCACTTACACATATAGGATAAGCAACGCCGAAACACGAGAACATCATTAAAAATTGAGTTGGATTTCCTTTACTAGATGTGAGATAAATAATCAAAACAAAGATAATAAGAGTCATAAAAACGCAATGGGAGATGGGAGACTAAAGCCGCTGAACACATTTAAACATAATAAGCTCTTCAGAACATCAACTCCAATATGAATCTTACACACATATACACACGCACACACTCAAACACACACGCACACAAACGTGAACACGCACACAAGCATCGGTCACGTTGAACAACCAGCGTATTGTATACTAGCGTGACGTCAACCATCATTATAATATAGTGAGGATGACCGACTCGTAAATTATAAAATCCTTTCAAAATTATCTACATCTTCCTAAACACATAAATTTTATACGAGGTGAAAAAGTTTTATTACATTCTTAAAATTGGTATTCAAGTTTTATCTCTTTACGTTTTTAAAAGTTTGAAAGAAAGAACAATCTGATGCATAAAATATTTACGGCCAATTTTACTGCAAATAAAACTGTGGTTACTTTTGTTTATAATCTAATCACGTTTTAAAACTCCAACTTAACAAACTGTGAAATAAACAAAAACTTAACAATCCAAACTTACCTGTTTCAACGGGACCGTTAAAAAACGTTAACTGCCAGTTTTCCAAATTCAAAAAGCTGGAATGTTTCGTTCTGAATTCGAATTATGAATTTCGCGGCGTTTTGTCACTGAAAGGCGTGCGACCCGGCGGCGATAGGGGCGGCATCTGAGGCGAGCCTATAGGTTTTATTGCACTGTTTGAAAATAGGCTGCTCTTGTAAAAATGCGTTTACAGGTGACGGTATTGGAGTCGTACAGATCGTTGGCTGTGTCGTGACGATGCAGGAGATGATAAATGCGCGTCTATGAGGAATCGGGATTGTTTTTTACTTAATTATGATTATTTTGAGGGAGAAGTGGTTCGTTTAGGTACATTTTTGTGCTGGTATAGTACTTAACCAAAATACTTGAATAAGTTGGTGCTTGATTATAGTACGACCACAAATATACTGTTATATCGGCTATCTTCTCCCGCGCAGACGAGTGCTGGTAAATGCTGACATAAGCCGAATGTAAGCACCATTTCATAAATGTTGTGTACACCAGCGTCAAACCGTGGTCAGCAGAACGGTAGTTTTCAGCGCAAAAGACAGTAAAAAAAATACATATGATCAACCATAGAAGAAAACAGTACTGTACATAATGTAACAGTACTCTGTTATCTAGGTAAATAGAGTCAGAGATAGTCAATCAATTATGATGACACCATTCGTTCTTATTTATACTCTAAAGAAAACTCGCCGTATGATTGTATATAATAAATTAACGTGACATAAACGGAGAAATTCTAATATTCAATAAAGTTACAATAGTAGATGATAACATTGACAACTATTTGTTATATGGGTAGCTACTATTGCTGAAACAAAATGGAATGGTCTGGAAGGGGGCCCCAAGTGCCTAGGGGCCCTGGCCCTCTAAGTCAGGGCGGGGTTGGTAAGGCTTGCGCTCTGTTCACTGGCAGCTTCGTGCCGCGGGTGGCAACTTAGGGAGCGTTCAAGTAACGCAATTTTTGAAGATTTTTGACCCTCCCTCCCCCCCCCCCCCCCCCCTTGTAACGCGCCGTAACGTTTTTCTGTACCCCCTATTAAATTAAATACACACACGCAAGTCAGCAGTGCCCGTGTCGTGTCGTAATCCTACCGTGTTGTATAACAAAGGTTGCACTCTATCAATGGCTGTAGGTATAACTCCCGAGCCTGCGCCTTCGGGCCAACGCCGCCGCCATGACACTTTATCAATGGAGCGGCCATCTTGTTGACGTCATGCGCTAACACCAACTTTGCTTTGTTTTTAACCGTGGCGCCACTGTCAACCATTTTCCTGTGAATCGCGTTTGGAAAACTTAGTTCCAAATTTCCCCAACTACATATGTAAAATTTTGTAAAAACTATAGACGATTATGTAATGTTTGTTTTCTTTTGGATTTATGGGAGCGTAGCCCGCGCAATGTCGATGTCAAAACGTAATATGATTAATTAATTATTGAAGGATAATTGAATTAAATGGCTGTCTAGGCATGAAAAGTGGGGATGGAAATTTAATTACTTAAGTTTCAATTAGGGAGATTAGATATACCTACCTACCTATAGTTTACCTAGGAATGGAACAAATTTGTAGTAAGAGAAACATGTCATCTGAACTTTCATTTTATTGGGACTTAGGAAGTTTTTCAAATGGGAATTGCTCATAATCATAATATTAAGTAAAACATTATAAGCCTTGAAACCGGTGGTTTTGAAAATTTGGAAACGCGCATAGACATCACCATTTTTTAAAGTAGGTAAGTATATTAGCTGATTGTTGTAGGGTGTAGGGTACATAACGTAGTAGTAATATTAGGTTGATAATTGCGATGGCAGGGTAAACTTTCATATCTGTAATGAACAGAATCCACGTTGATCCTATTTTTGTGGTGATGCCACATGGCTTTATTTTATATTATGCATATCATTGATCTGTATTTTTAGCATTGTTGATATCTGTATTTTTTGTAACGTACCAAATATAGACCTAAATCGGTACAGTTTTAGATCTTTACTTGGCATGGAGGCGACGATTTGCTAACATTGCTAGAAACGTATATGTAGGTGTAGGTACCTATCAATAGCTCTTATAAAAAAACATCACGGTGACAGATACACAGATATGAGATATTATAGATGTAGGTATAGGCTTATTAGATCCATTACCTTTAGTATTCTTTAACATTATGAGAATCCTAGAGCAGCTGTAAAAGCTGATCGCTTAATTGTTTATGTTGATCTAGACCTTGACTCTGCGAATATGAAAAACATAATATAGTGCCGTTTCATAGCGTTTAATAAAGATGCAAGTTCGTAGCCGTGCGCGGAATAACAAGCAGATATGAGCAGCCCTTTATACGGCAGGGTCACAGTAAATATATATATAGGCTAAAGCAGTATGGAAACTAAGGCCTTTTTTGAAGATAAATACCTACGCGCTAGGGTTGTCATCCGCTGCCGGCGGCACCCTAGGTTAGGTTTTTTATAATGTATTTATATTTTGTAATTACTTTATTGTATTTTACTTTTTATATAGGTACATTTATTGTAAAAAACCTAGCCTAACAAACCTAGAGGAAATATAAATAAAGGAGATTATAATCGAATGAATTGACTAGTTTAAAAACTAAATTGTGCAATTAAAAGACTTGAACATTTTAAAGCGTCTTTATTCAATTAAGACAACTTTGTACTTATTATAAATTGCTGACTGAGAAATACTTTCGCCTGATACGACACGTTCGAAAAGCTTTATTATTAATTATTTTATCGTGTAAGAAATCCTCATTCTAATTAATAACTTTTTTAAATAAATTACCAGAAAGCATGCGCACGGCACCATAACTTATATTGTCTACTTATTGATAAATCGATGCAGCTTCTTTACACATTTAGGTATTCTCTTTGAAAACAACAGCTAAAAGGTTTGAAGAAGCCGAGTTCAAGCAACCGTATACAACGCAATACACTCGTGGCATCTTCAAAAATTCGCGGACAGCGCACGCAACACGCAATAAACAAACAGTCCGCTCGTTTCGACGCGGCACGCTCGACTGACCAGTAATACACTCTAATCTATGCGACTGACAGCACCGCGAAGTATTACGCTTAGGCGCCTCGTAAACGTTTGCGTCTGTGCGCTGTTTCGACCGTTTGTTCGTAGTTTCCATACCGCTTTTTAGCTTTATGTACTGTGGCAGGGTTGATCCCAACGGGTATTAAGTGTTTGATCGCTCGATGGAGGATCTGATCTATCCGTTACGCACTCCGGGTACATAAGGACATAATAGTATTTTATGCAATCGTTGCACAATGAAAGTTCTTAAAGTCTAGTACCGCGTTTGGGCTACGAGGCTTGGAAATAAGACCTAATTGTGTAACTATATAGCATACATTTTTAACTTTAATCGTCATTTTTTATTTTTGATGTAATGTAACCTTTTTCGTTCAACTCAAACTGACCCATATGTCATGGCGGGTGTCTCGTGATTGGTTAATTTTTTTGACAAGTAATTTCAACCAATCAGGTAACAGTACAGTGTTATTTTTTTATTAAATATACCTACTGACGTTCTGTTCTTCCATTTGAGTTGAGTAGAGAGATGTCTCATGATTCATGAGTATTAAAAGTTCAGTAACGGGTATTAGGTAGAGTATAGAATTTTGGTACCTACAGGTTTATATGCGTTCACTGCGTTGTTGTGATTTTGTCTGTGAGATTATAATTGACATATTACAGTACGCGAGTATAAAAACACATTATTATAGGTATTACTAGGAGGTGCAACTTCATCCGCGTGTCTTTTTTTCTTTACCGTAGACGGGCAAAAATCATCCTATGTTTGGATGAATTTCCAAATTAATTCAGCCGTTTAGGCGTAATGAGAGGACGAAGAAATGTTTACCAACACATAGCTCTGTAAGGCTGGTGCAGCGCGCCAATACAATCCTGCATCACGCTGTGTGAAATATAAAGACCCCCTGTCCTTCGAAAACCGATTACCAATACAATTTTGGTAGATGTTGGTGGTTCGCGTGTTCTAAACAGCTATTATAAAACGAGAAAAGTGATAACTTTTCGCTCGATACACGCGTCCAGGCATTGCTTCGTTATCGGAATAAAACGACGCAACTTAATATAAAATAACCGTCGGTTATGTCTTTTATACACGGAAGGTAGAATAATTACGTTATGTTAATCCAACCGCTTAAAAGTCACATCAATCACGCCTACGCATTTCCTCTGTCCGATTTACGCAGGTAGCAGTTAAGTGGAAATTCCACTTGACACGTTGCCAAGAATAATAAATAGAACATTCGAATTTTGAGTCCGAGTTGTGACGCGCATTAAATTTTATAACAGGTTTTTAATTGCGCTGCTTTTCTGGGGAGACATGTTAAAACAGGCACTTTTCCATAGTAAATTCTGATACTCCTATATTTACTGTCCATTTTACTTCAATCAGGGGGGGTATTCGACCAATTTTAGAGATATAATGGAGATCTCTCCTTTTCATCGCCATCCGTCACTTTTGACGTGTGCCTACTTGACAAGTGGCGATATCCCTAGAACATCGCAACTTCGTCAATTTGGACGCGCAAAATTTTCGCTTTCTTTGTATGTGACGGCATAAATAACAGGCGCATACTTTAAATTGACCGCGTAGTACGTGAAATTAGTCCGTTACGTTTCGTTCAAAACAGAAATTTATATACATGAATAACATTTTTGACAATCATTATCGCCTTCGTATTTCCAAAATTGAGATGAGATATGTCACTTTTAAGCTCATCGCATTTAAATGACAGTTCAATGGCGATATAACTGTTATCTAATGGAGGATCTATCAAACGGCATTCTCGAATTGGGCCCCAGGGATCGCTTACTGTCAAATTAAAGATATGCTTTTCTTACATTGAAAAGCTGATCGTACCCTCCTGCACACAGATGCTATAGCATTCGTGGTTGTATAAAGATTTGTTCGCATGTCCGGCGTACGAATTTCAAGCGGGTATGGCGAAACTGCTATAAGGTAAGGTGGAGTAAGACAAACATACGTAGTTAATTATTGTCTAATGGGTTAAGTAAGACTGACAGTTAGTTTAGTTATTGGATTGTGGCAGTCTTCGCCAGGTGATAGTTTACCCCACCTTACCTTAACAGTTCCAAATTTACAACATTTTTCTGTCATGCAGGTATGAATTGTCAGCGAACATGTTAACTGCACCATAAAGGTGCTATTCCAGCAGTAAGGGCTGCCAACTTCTACCAAAGATTGGTTTTATCATCATGATAATAATAATAATAATAGCGCAATCAGTCACGCAGGGCAGCTTATGGCGAGCTGTTGGGGGGTAGCTACCCCCCGTACCTGAGTGCTCCTGGGGGACCCTGACGGGGGGTGATGGGTCGGGGCCTCCGCCTCTGTCTTGCCTTAACCGGCCGGCCAGAGTGGAGTCGCGAGAGTTGCGGCTCGGGGGCGGATGTGGAAACGTAAGGGGTTAGTTGGTTTCGGTTTAAAGCCCATGTATTACACCTCTCCGCCCTTAGCCTTCCGCACCGGTGTTGCCCTTAGGCCACTCTATGTGTCGCTTTTTATGGGGGCCCATCTAGCGGGAGGCGAGTCATCGTCTACCAGTTTTTTTTGCTTTGAGACACTTTTCTTGGTAGACGTCCGACTGTCTCAAACAATAGCCCAGTAGTTAGTCCATCGCATTTCATGTAATAGCCTAGTACCATGTTTAGACTCCATACAACCACAATAGTTCTTACATCTAGCGGGTGCTGTCTCTGTGTGCGTCCCATGACACAGGCAGGGGGAGCATCCGCATGGTGTACCCCTTACATTTCATTAAATTGTCGAAAGGGCCTCTGCTCGTTGGCTTCGGCTCCGTGCACGCCTCCCAAAGGTCCGGGACACTATTGTCCCGTGAGCGGGTGCGACATAATAATAACTGTTCTTTATTTCAGATAATGAGACCAATATCAGCATGTTACAATACATACAGTAAAAATAAAAAAGGTGTAAAAATAAAATAAAAATAAAAGTAAAACTGAACATAAAAAGTAAAGTAAAACTGGACATTCACAAGTCATTCATTTTTTTTTATCACGGTGCACGCAAAATAAAATTCATCGACCAGAATGGCGGGAGGCAGCTCAAGATAGAGGAAAAAGTCGTTCTCAAATCGGAGGCCAAGATCCATTTTGAGTCCTTGAATCAGCACTGTAAGTAAGTATCAAATCAAATTTAATAAATTACTTTACTATGTATCGTGACCCGATAACTAAGTCACGAGAAGTACTACTACTTAATTAATTAATTATTATATTGTAATTATTTAAATTAGGCTAAAATACGGCCTTTTAAAAAATGTCAAAACCTATAATTTAATAATATCAATTACCATCCATTATTTTTTTATTAAACGTCTGCTAACGTAAACCAACTGTTTACAATGAAGAGAAAAAATTAAAAATTTAATGGTTCGGACAGGATTCGAACCTGCGTTTCCAACGGCTTTCCGGGCCAACAGGGGCGTCCTACCAACTGGACCACGAACCAGATAAATATCATCCATCATCAAAAACTAATTGCAAATTCAATTAAAATCAATCAACTAAAATTATAAGGATATTATAATCAACGTCAATTAATGTTGTTCTCTCGCCTCTTCTTACCAGCGCTAGCCTCAAAAAGTGTGAAAGGGACGACTTTACAAAACATCCCTCAAATGATGCGCCCTAATCTATGGCGCGAAATCTCACAGCGCAGCCGCGAATCAATATTCCACCCTCTACCAAATCGCTACTGTCATTCGTCGACATGAGTGGTTTACGGTATACATTGCGTAATTTCTAAGGCAAGCAATGAGGCTGTCACCCCACAAGCTGCGCAATGGATTTGGTGCATTGTGATTATTATGTTCTCGTATTGCGAGTTTGGGGATATCGCGGATGAGTTTCGCGCGTGCGCTCTGCATCCGTGGACCAAAATTTCAAGTCAAGTGTACTGAGTATAGTAAAGTGCGTCCATTTTGCGTGAATTATCGGATTTTATTATAAAAAGTGAGTACTTAACAGCTTTTTATGATCGTGTACCTCTGTAACAATACGAGTTATAGTTAGTTATGAATTATGATTGTGTTCGATTAAGTTTGCGGTGTTTTTTAAGGAAATATTTTCTTTGTCCGATTCAATAGTTACGAAAACAAAATTGAATTTATTGGTGTTAAAAATAAACAGACAACGGGTATATTGTAGTTATAAGTATATATATTCCATGGACGTGCTGTTATATAATGTTGTCTAAAAATAATTGTAACAGTACAAGTAGGTAATAACATTTTCATATAAGTTATTCACTGCACTATTATTTTATTTATGGTATAAAATAATAACACAAACCTAGAGGTTACTGTGGGACTAGATCGACATGTATGAGGTTGTCTGATATTTACTTCATTTTTGTAAATATAAATAATAATACGTAATTCAATAAACTTACTCAATTTCATGGCATAAATTTTACAGTAATTTATAAGTTTTTTGAAGTGACCAACGTTTTTAGTAGATATTGGCAAGGACGATAGTAGGTAAAACAAACTAACTAGGGCTTAATGTGAAACTAGGTTTAACTACCTATACGATTTGTGTGAGATTGTATTGTAGGTATGTTAATTATTTATTTAATTTTATATAAAATTTTGCCCATAGTAAAGTTTTTAGTGAGGACATGTATAAAAATGATTAATATTAATATTCTCAAAAAACTTAAGTATCAAGTAAGTGTTGTGTTGTATATTCCTTGATGTTGGAGGTGTGCAATAAAGAGTATTTGTATTTGTATTTGTATTTGTATCAAAATACAAGGCAAGACAAACCAAGTGAAGCGACCTAAGTATATAATTGGAGCGGAGCGAGCGAAGCGAGCGAAGCTCCCATGGATCGACTCGAATGGACTTTGTGACAATGCGCAGATCTCAGCGAGTTCTCAACCGATTTTAAACATTTTTGTTTTAAAATGCACAAATTAAATTTCGCTAGGTGAGTAGGTAAAAAAATGCTTTTGCCCGCGAGTACGTACGCGTGGAACTTGATAAATGGGATTATTAAAAGCGCCTAAGCAAATGTAAGAGCAATTGTCCTTTTGGTCTAATAATTACATTTTCTACAGGGTCACCGCACCCCAACAGAAATGTTCACTCACTTTTCAATCTTTTTAGGTATAATTTCCAGGATGAAAACTATCCTATGTCCTTACTCGTATCTTAAACTATCTCTATGGCAAATTTCATCAAAATCGACTCAGCGGTTTAAGCGTGAAGAGGTAACAGACAGACACACTTTCGCATTTATAATATTAGTATGGATGGACTCTCGCTCCCACACAAAACCACTTGTTTACTATATTACAAACACAAACGGCAAACCGTCGATATACGAACACAAAAATCAGTACTAAGGGCGAGTGCGAATCACAGGATATATTGGTTGTGTACATTACCCGGCCATTATCGGCCACCGACAGAAAGACCATTTCTTAACGACGATTTTTTTAAATTTCTTAGGCACATCGGGCAACGCAAAGTTAAACGGTTTAAATGCGTTTTGTAATCAAAGTCTTGTCTGTCCAATGGGTCTAAGTCATTAACTATGTTTGGTAGAAATACTTAAAAGCAGTTGTGACCAAGATATTCAGGCTTCATCAGAAAAGTGATAAAATCTCACCCACTATACTACTAGCTATGAATTCCAAGACGACGATGACGGTTCCGTTTAGTTTTAACACCATTTTCATACAACTCTTTTAAGGAATATGTCTCATGAGGATATGAGTCGGCGGTTTTCATTTTTTTTTTATATAATACATTCCTGTTCCAGCAATGACGTGCGGAGCGGAATGCCTCTCCCTGGGCCCTCCGCCGGATTCCATTCTGCACATGCCTCCGCCCCCTCTACCAGCGTTCCTGGCCAGCGCTGCCAACCTCACGCCCCCCTGCCGCGCCTCCAAGTGCCCCCCGCAGAACAACGAGGAGAACTCGCTGTTCCCCGGAGTGGAGTACCATGAGCTGCCGAGGCATGGTGAGTGTTAGGGAGGCGTACCTATTTCAGAACCAGAATACAGTCCACAATCAGAAACATCTAAACAACAGAAATAGATGTGTTAATTTGGAATACCATTTTAAACTTGGAACCAACTCACTGCCAGTTAGAATTCTGAATTACCAGCAACATTACAATAATTTATCTTTTTGAAACCAACAAATGGAGAACTATATAGGTCCCGATATAGGTCTCGATTTAGTGTCCTATAGCCTCGCATGAATAATCCAAGATACATCAGTCCCATATTTGATATCAATGAAAACTTATTGGATATCCTAAGAACTGGTTCCGTTCCACTTTATCTATGATCACCGCTGGAGTGCTACTTTGAATCTCGAAATTCAAACTCCGTATTCCATCACTCAAATAGTTGGCTTAAGTTGAATTGGTTACGAATTTCAACTTCAGAGTAGCCCCTGGTGTACGTGTGTACTACTATTCTGTTGGTAGTGGCGGGTGTTGCAGAGCCGGGTGCTGGTGACGACACATGGCTGCTGGTTCTCATCACGTGCTGTGTGGCAGTCCTGTGCATCGCGGCGCTGCTTGCTCTCTTTCTGCTCAAGTGCCGAGAGTAAGTACACCTACACTAATTTTAATTTCTACCTACAACTGACTGAATCAGAGATATATACAGTTTACGAAGTTAAATCGTACTTCACTGTAGAAATCGTCGACGTAGTATCTTAGAGAAGATGACCCAGAAATCACTGTATGGCAGACGATTGGTTCGAGTCCTAATCTAGCCCTATTATTAGAATGATGACCACAAGAGATTTTCTTTCTGTACACTCTTGTACCCAAAACAAGAAATATTGGGAGGTGTGTAATTGTGTTCAATTCATCAATTATTGGTAGAGTTAATTTATAATCATTCGAGGTAAGATGTAATGTTTATCGCGAATTACGAACGGCTATGGTTACCAAATTTACTTGGCACAGTCAGTATGATTAGTACAACCGCTTTGTCATGAGTTTTGATGAACATCTTTCCTACTAATATACACACCGTGAAACATAACAAGTCTGATGAATACATGATGAGAAGTAGCTGATGTTATTTAATTTAATTTATATTATTTTATTTCTTTAATGTTTCCCTTTACTCATTATTTTCCAATGCCCTTAAGGTTATCGTTGTACAGGGCTCGAGGCGGCTGCAAGAGCAGTGCAGGGAAGGCAGGAGGCTCCAACGCGCTGTACGGAGGTGCAGCTCTAGACTCCCGCGTCCTCTGGGCTGCCCTGACTCCCAGAGGCACCCGGCACTTCGTCGCAGATACCTACCCTCATGACGAGACTGAGGATCATCACTACGAATGCGTCGAACCTCCGCTATACAAGCTCGGCCCCCCAGAAGATTTGGCCATAACCCGCCATTTCAACGTAGAATACGAAGACCCAGCACCACTGATCGAAAGCTACAGCGATCGTACGGAGGAATACTTCAGAAACGGCATGGAGACTCTTCGCAGGGGAGCTAGACCACTAGTCTCTTCCCCTACCAGGATCGAGCGTCCCAACTTGCCTCCTCTGAATCTCCAGCCTAGGACTCTCCGTCGGGCGCCGCACTCACGACGAGTCAGCGATGCGAACAATCCGGAGAAATCGGCCATCTGAACCGAGGGTGGCGCGGTATTTTCCGTCGCCGATTCTACTGATATCGACTATGATTGGCAACCTGACACTGCCAACGTCGATCGCCTCGTGTAAACTGAATCTTTGGGAATATAGACAACGACCATCTGATAGACATTTTAGGGAATATATCTGAAGGATTTTGCTCGGTTTAAGGTACTAGACATTTTCAGAAGTATACACTTTGTTTACGAAGAATGGCTTCTATAGCCATGAGAAAACTTTCTCGGCCGAGAAATAGATGCTTACTGCACATCTACCTTCACTCTCCTTCAGGATGTCGTTGCCTATATGGCCATCTGTCTCACTCTGTGTGAAAGACCACCGCTGAATGCAGCCCATGGACCATTTCATTGAAATAGTGTTTGTTAAAGTTTAGTTCTCAGTGTTAAATACAAGCAAGTAAGCTTAGAGTACAAGCTTAAAATGGGAAATCTGCTTAGAAATATTTTTCTGACAAATCATCGGTCATTTATTGTTACATACACATCGTCAAATGTTATGTCAATGGCAATATCAAATTAGATTTTATTTTTAGATCATTTGATTTATAGACTGTAAATAAAAGACTTATAAATATTTAAGTTTCAAACAGCAATGTGCAATGTAAAATGCAATGCAATTAGATTCTAGTCCTAGTAGGTACACGTCTTGCAGCTATACTGTAGTCATCGATGTTTTTGAACCTTTTAACCGTTCACAAATTCAAATTAAGTATATATTTTAGGAATCGCTTCTAGGGACATCTATTTCGAAGTATGAAAATCTCACATTGCTAAGACTGGGTGTGAGACTCTTGCTGTCCTTTTTTATTAATATCGTCAGAAGAAGAGAGTATTCCTGTATTATATTGGTGAAATCGGTTAAAGGGTTAACATCTAATTTTCTAGTCAATACGTACAAATGTCACTGTGTATTTTCCGCAATGGTACTCTGTACTCGATGTCTATTTCTACTCTTTATTCCTTAATACTGCATTTACTGCACTAGGTAATCATAGTACTTACATCAGAACGTTATGTAATTCAAATAGGAAAAGTTGCATAAAATAATATCTGTGTTTTAAATTTTGTAATAACTGCCTTTTATACGTATCAATAAATATTTATTGTTTCACTCGTACTTTAAGCTTTATTTTTAAACTACCCTGCCAGCAACGGTGCTCATACAAAGAAAACAATGATGACCCGCTTTTTTGCTTACCATAGTCTGCCAAAAATTTACAAAAGAAATACAATATTATATATGTCGCAGAATGGCCGTGAGCTTCATCAAGATTTTCATTATTTATGAGCAGACATCGTTATAAATTTCAGGGCCCTCGAGGTAATCAAAAGTCAGTTCTTCAGTAAGTTCATATAATTACACGAATTACACTATTATCACAATTTATAACAAATTAAGAGTCACTGTCTCAGGTAAACTTATCAACACTAATTATGCACAAATTAATAACAATTAAAAAAGCTAGTGGTGCGTCCACACGCGGCCGCAACCCAAATCGAATCTGTCGCCTCAGGATAACCACTGAAGGTGAAGTACTACGGTCCGCTGTCAGGCCAAACTCGACCTTATATCGGCTATGATCCGACACGGCCATCCCTGACAGTACACCCGTCCTCGGGTGCAGCGCCTGAAACAATACAGGCAACACACAGTACACTCTTATTCACTAGAGCTTACTCCAAAGTAGTGTCAAATAAGGTTACACTACCTTTTGACAGGTTTCACTATTCTAATTACAACATAATTATCGTTTATACTCGAGCCGCACCCACGGCCTACCTTGAGGGATTATACGTAATGGCTAGCTAGCTCTCACAGTGCTCCATTTTTGCACCAATAGTCGCACCAACGACGCACCCAGTCGCACCAACGACTTCAGTCGCACCAACGACTCCAGTCGCACCAACGACTACCCTCAACCTCAAGGCGTCATCTTTATGCACCAACACAAAGACTCTAGCCGCTGCGACGGCACACTCACTATTACCACTACTTAGTTTGTGAAATCTCTGTGTTTACTGGTTCATCGTGCGAGTCAGTATCGACACTGAGCTCTGATGGAATTTGATGATCAGGCAACCGTCTAATTCGGTCATGAGGATACTTGTACGTACGTTTTGAATTAAGGGATTTTAACAAGTAACGATCGTTATCCAGTACTTCAATGATTTTAAATGGACCTTTAAACTTAGGATCAAGCTTTGTTTGATTCCTTTCTTCATTTTGCAATAGCACATAATCATTAACATTGAACTTCACAACTGATGCCTTGTTTTTGTCAAATCTAGATTTATCATAGCTAGCATTTGATAAAATATTTTGGTTTGCTTGCTCTCTCGCTTCCTCAATATTAATCTCTACATCATCATCATCAACTTCCATCAGACTCAATGGTCTCGCTACTTTACCGATCAATAACTCTAATGGGCTGGCTTTGGACTTTGGACACACGATTCATGAACGAACATTTGGATAAATTCAAAGTGAATCCTGCTTTCGTCAAAACGGCTAAAACAAGACGGAGTCGCTCTATACCCTGCTCTACATCCGACGCTATGATCAAGAGGTCATCTACATACGCAACTACAAAAGAATGTGTGAGTGAGCCAAATCTCCTAAAGCCTCCATGACAGCTCGTTGGTAGACAAATGTGACGTTTTTGAGTCCAAACGGCATCGCGAGCCACTCCCACTGTCTGTCAGGTGTAACAAATGCTGTTTTCTCAATCTTAACACGCAACGCTTAACATATCAAGACTTGTGAACCACTTAGCACCACTAAGCCTAGCTATTTGATCCTCTAACGGTAAGGGAAATCTATCTGCCACAGTATTACTATTCAATTCCCTATAATCCACACACATACGATCGGACCTATCTTTTTTTCACTAAAAGGATCGGACTTGATAATGGCGAACAGCTTGGACGAATAACACCTGCGCGGAGTAACTCATCAATTGTATCCTTAACTATCCTCCATTCTTCTGTACTTAAACGATATGGGCGTCGTTGAACAGTACGTGATTGATCAATCAAACGAATTTCTAAATGTCCAGTAGTCACTCGACTTTCGGAAACCTGGTTAGAAAATGATGAAGAAAATTCTTGCAAATTTTGTAACAATTGAGATCTATAACAATCAGGAATATCAGTATCAATCGCATCAAAACTAATTTTGTTCTCACGATTAGTCGAACTAGTTATGTTACCACAAAACACTTCAACTTCATCCCGAAATAGAACAACGGTGTTCGCAGTTACTGCCACTTGAAACCCTAGCGATAAAATTTCTCGCCCGACCATAATATCCTGACTTAAACTTGTATCGGGTACGGCATGAAAAAGAACCTCTAAACAATTCCCGTTAATATAAACATTGGATAAGACTTGTGTCGTACTGTGAATCGCATTTTGACCAATCCCAATAAATTTTACTATGTTATGAAATCTTTTCCCACTAAATTTATTAGCCAAACTTTCCTTTATCAGGGAACATTTAGCGCTAGAATCAAATAAAAATGGATACGACTGACCGTTATTAATTATGACTCCACGTGGATTAACCACACTGCATTGGTCGACTCGGTAGTTTTTCTGAATAGCAGTTGCATCTGGGTTCGCCGGGGAACCCCCCGCTGTGTTGCCGTTACCGACGACGTTCGGTCCCGCCGACCCCGACGCCACCGGCCGGGAACATTGGAGGCGAAGTGGCCTCTTATTCCGCACCGATAACACGTCACTTTCCTTTGCAAGTTTTTATCATTCGGTTTGATTTCGTTCATTTTTGTATGCTTAGATCGACACTCTGCCGATTTATGTCCAATCTTTCCACAATTAAAGCACCGGATAGGTGTATTCAACGACGAAGAGGGCTTGAATCGCTTGGCACTTTTATATGATGTAAATCCTATATCACTGGATTCACCACTTCTTCTTTTTAAATGATAAATTGCATTGAGCTCTCGTTGCAATTTCTCACGCGTTATAACTTCGTTCGTAAATGCAATCCGTTTAATGCGATCGTCATACTGCGCCATATGAGCGAGCACTGTACATATCGCAATCTGCTCACTGTCTATATTTTGCCACTTCGAGGAAAGCATTGTAATGAGTCTTGATGCATATGCAGCCGGGTGTTCGTTCTCTTTCGGGCGATTAGACTGCACATTAATAAGCGTCGCTGCCGGCGTTTCTTGCGTGTCATAGCGAGCCGTAAACAGCTGTTTAAAATCCTTCCACAACATCCCAGCATACGATACCTGCGAGAACCAGATTGACGCATTCCCTTTGAGCGCAGTACTTAGTGCTATGACAAGCGCTCCGCCCTGTATAGACCGCTCTGATAGGCACAGATCTACGGTATTGCACCAAGCTCGAGGATCAGCTTCGGGAAAATCTGGATTAAAATCAGGTAGTTTTATGTCGGTAGAAGTCGCCGGAACTTTCATAGCTTCAATCAGGTTTAATATTTGCAAACTTTGCGTTCTCATTTGCCTATCGTGCATTTGCAGCATGGTACGCCATAAGTCAGTGTTTATTACACCTTCACCACCATTACCTCGAGGTGATCCCACTTCTGATGTCGCAGAATGGCCGTGAGCTTCATCAAGATTTTCATTATGAGCAGACATCGTTATAAATTTCAGGGCCCTCGAGGTAATCAAAAGTCAGTTCTTCTCATTGCTCTAATGGATTTTTTTTATTTATTTTTTTAAGTATAGTATTTACATGATGCAGTTTCATTTCCTCGCAATCGAAGTGAAAAGTAGAGTGTGCAACTCGGCCATAAAACGCATTTTACACTCGACTTTATATTAATCTTCGCTCGCAAGCTCGCTCGGATGGATAAACGTCACGTGTAAAATGGAGCGTTTTATGCACTTGTTGTACAATCTACTATTTAAACTACTACTTTAATTCAGTGATCTCTAAAGTATATTATTGAGTAATTTAAACGTTTGGGTCCTCCAATATAATGAGTTAACCTATTATAACCTAGCGGTACCCTGGCACCCATCGCTTCCACCAAAAGTAAAAAGTACCATTCACTTGTAATCATTTGGAGAACCCTCCTTGATCCTGACCTTGATCAATATACAAAAAGATTTTCTAATTTTAAATACCCTAAATGAATTCAGGTCATAAATGATGTATTTCTAACTAAGATTAAGTATTTCCTGGGGTTCCATTGAAAAATATGGAACCCCAAATGAATTCGAATACATTTCTGAACGAAATATAACTGTCACTCAGTTGTCAAATTGGCATTGGCACTGACAGCAGTAACAGCACAATTGACGCGACGCCGACCGTCGAGGGCATCTTCAGAAATATCTTAAAAATATGATCAGATTGTCTAAATAGACACAAATAATAAGTTAATAAAGAAATAAAATAGTTTAAGTGTACATAATATAAGTTGACAAAATGGCTGACGACGTGATAAAGCACTCTGTTCATACTCTAGTGTTCAGATCACTAAAGCGATCTCACGACATGTTCCTGGCTAACCAGGGTATGCCGCCGATTGACGAGAAAGCGTAAGTATAAACCTTACTAGTCTTTGATATTATTAAATAGGGTCTGTAAAGATTGGTGGCGAAGATATGATCCGTGTTAGGTTATGTTTTGGAAATTGTTTATCCTCAGCTGTATACTTACAATTACCTAGTCATAATTGGCAATGTTGTATTAAATAATTCATATCCTTGATGTATATCTGTTTGAATAGGAACTTAAGCAGATAGTCATATTAACTTATTCCGATCACAGTCCCTAAATACATTTAGATAAACATATGTTAGGTCCGATACTTGACTACCGTACATAGCGTACATATGGTGTAACTGTCTCTGTTCTGTGCATTTTAACTCTCAGAATTTGTATAACATACTAGTAATATAGACACAAATTCTATAATAGAATTAAATGCATGTGTAAATTTATTGGGAAGTAGCTTACAGCTGATCAGAATTGTCTTTTGCAGACATCCCTCTTTTGTGCTGAGCATTGATAAAAAAAGATATGCACAGTGTAAGCTATGTGGTTTGACAGTTCTTAAAATTGACTACATTCACCATAACTAATAATACCTGTATTATGTATAGAATTTTATAGTTCTATGCTTTAATTTTCTCTAGAAAACCTAAATTTCTTACTTATTTGCAATTTATTTCAGTGAAATAGTCCTTCGATCAGTGAAAGCTAGAGATAGCTATGGACAGGTTATGGCAGCGGTGCAGAAGGCCCAGGCAGTGAAGCAGCAAGAGGTGATGAGCAGGCCAGAGACTCCACATGATACAGGTACTGGCTCCAACAAGTCATATTGGTTGTTATTTTATAAAGTCAAGCTCTTGAGCTATTTCGATCAATCACGAAATGGATGTTGTCAAAGTTGTGAGTAGTGTGTACTGCTATGATGTGTTACACTTAAGAAGCTGTCCGTGTGGGATCATGTAATCTTCTGTGTGGCCATGAGTTTCACCAGTGCAGTGGGATTAAGAGCCCATTTTCTGAATTTTGTTTTTGGGGATTTTTCCTGTGAAAAGGCAATGCTGGGATCACTTATTTTCGTATGATGCATGGGAGCAATTAGTGTTGCCAGGTGTCTGGATTAAGCCGACATTCATTGGACATTAATTGTGTGTTGACTAAAATAAATGGTGTTGGCTTGTCCTTTGTTAGGCTTTCGTTAAGAGCGCTGAGCGAGCGTGATTTTACATTAAAAAAAAATTGTCTTACGTACCTATTAATATTGAGATACAAAATCTCAATAATGTTGGGTGACCGCTGACCTGTCCAGCTATTAGGTTTGGCGACCTGGCAACCCTAGGAGCAACACTATAAGCAAAGTATGGTGGGCAGCTGCACCAAAGCGAAGCTGCTCCGGCAAAGTAAGATTACAATAGATGTAGACAGCAGACACTTATTGCTAAAGATGAGATCTTTGCCAGACAATGCTTTTCAATGAAAACTATTTACCATACACTTAAACTTGAACTTATTCGGTTCTTGACCTGAGAGATGCGACGGGCAGGGCTGTCAACGCTACCTTTTGAGCATCAAATATTTGAGGAACCTTGGCACAAAAGAAGAAGACCATAAACTTAGATAATTAGGACATAAGCAATTGAGTTATCTATTCTTACTTTAATTTCCACAGAAATGGCTGAATCTGCAGCGCTTGGTTCAGACGGAGCAATGCTGCCGTATGCGGGCCCGTCCCCGTCGCCCGCGCCCTCCGCCACCGCGCTGGCGCCCCGCAAGCCCCCCACAATGCCTAAACCCAAGTGGCATGCGCCTTGGAAGTTGTTCAGGGTTATATCGGGCCATTTGGGTTGGGTGAGGTGTGTCGCTGTGGAACCTGGCAATGAGTGGTTCGCTACAGGTATACTGATATCTTCCACATCCTGTCACAATAATTCCATATTTCTTACTTCAGGTTTTTTTTTATAAGCCTTTTATTCAGATATTTCAGAGAGTTTACAGTTTTATTTTTATATGTATCTGTCTGCCCTTTGGCAAAGGCCTCCTCTCTTTCTTCATTCTTTTCAGGGTTCCGTACCCAAACGGTAAAAACGGGACCCTATTACTGAGACTTCACTGTCTGTCTGTCCGTCCGTCTGTCACCAGGCTGTATCTCAAGAAGGGTGATAGCTATACAGTTGAAATTTTCACACACGATGTATTTCTATTGCCGCTATAACAACAAATACTAAAAATATATAAAATAAATATTTAAGGGGGGCTCCCATACAACAAACTTGTTTTATGGTACGGAACCCTTCATGCGCGAGTCGGACTCGCACTTGCCCAATTTTTTATTTCTTTCCATTCTGGTCCATAGCCATCCGGCATTCCTTATTATCTCGTCTTCCCATCTTATTCTCTGTCTCCCTCTTCACCTGTTTTTTCCTCTTGGGTACCAACATACAATCCGTTTGCTCCACTTCTCTCTGTTTCTAAACAGATGACCTGTCCATTTCCATTTAAGCAAACTTCAAGTACCTATGCCAAAGGTCAATTATTGAGAGAGACACATCAGAAATTATACTAAATTAATTTGTGATTTTCAGGCGCTGCCGATCGTGTCATCAAGATTTGGGATTTGGCAAGCGGTAAACTAAAAGTGTCACTCACTGGTCACGTCAGTACTGTCAGAGGTAAGATTTGAACACAATGTTTAACCTAAGTACGTAGTTCTTGAGGTGATGATATAAAGCCGGAAGCCGGTATGACTTGTTTACCAGAATTCCTGTCCTGTCTAATTCTGTTGAAGTGCTCTGACCGCATTTTTCTACGGTGCTTCTGGAACTTTTCGAAAAAAATGGCCACTGCTACCAAATCTCACACTGTCGCTGCTGGTCCTTTATAGGTCAACAAGGATAGCAATAAGATAGAATCAGTAATTTATGAGTGATACATTTGTTTATTGCAATTTCAGGTTTGGAAGTGTCTAGCAGACATCCATATTTGTTCAGCTGCGGTGAAGACAGACAAGTTAAATGCTGGGACTTAGAATATAACAAGGTAGTATTTAATCTGTCACAAGTTGATATTAACATTTTATTTCTGGGTATCAAAGATGATACAACTGAAGTGATACTTCTTTCCTACAGAGCAGGGTTTCTTAGTCCCGTGACATAATTCTCTGAAGCTACTTAACTTAAGCAGAAAATTCGCTCATACCTATACATAGTTTTATTTTCCTACCTCTTTCTTTTCAAATTAACTTCCAAAACTGGTCAATGTCTATTAGAAATTGAACCTCAGCCGAGCCGTAGTTTTTAGGGTTCCGTACCCAAAGGGTAAAAAACGGAACCCTATTACTAAGACTCCGCTGTCTATCGTCTGTCTGTCTGTCCGTCTGTCACCAAGTTCTATCTCATGAGCCGTGATAGCTACTGAGTTGAAATTTTCATAGAAGATGTATTCTTCTGTTGTAATAAATATTTAAGTGGGGCTCCTATACAAGAAACGTAATCGGTTGCGTTAACTTTGCACCTCATTTGTATGCGGTGCCACAAATACCAGGTGCAAACTTAACTTAACCCGGCCAGTTAATATAGGAATTGTTGGTACGGAACTCTCGCACTTGGCCGGTTTTTATTTTGTTTTATACCACTATTTCTGTTATTTTCCAGGTGATTCGTCACTACCACGGACACCTGTCGGCTGTGTACACTCTGGCACAGCACCCCAGCATCGACGTGCTCGTGACGGCGGGCCGCGACGCCACCGCCAGAGTGTGGGACATGCGCACTAAGGTAAACATTGACTTTATACAAAATTGCATTATCATCATAATATTAGCCGAACTTTGTCACTCCTTGAGAATGGCCTCTTCCAAGGATTTCCACAACGACCGCTATTGCACCGTCTCCATCCAACAGTTTCTCAAGTTTCAGACAAAGATTTTTGGGTTCCATACCCAAAGATTAAAAAACGGGACCCTGTTACTAAATCTCCGCTGTCCGCCCGTCTGTCTGTCTGTCTGTCTGTCTGTTTGTCTGTCTGTCTGTCTGTCTGTCCGGCTGTCACCAGGCTGTATCTCACGAACCGTGATGACAGTTGAAATTTTAACAGATGATTTATTTCGGTTGCCGCTATACCAACAAATACTAAAAAACAGAATAAAATTTATATTTAAGGGGGCCGGCCCCCATACACTAAATGTGATCGGTTGCGTTAACTTTGCATCTCATTTGTATCCTAAACTCAACTTAACCCTGCCAGTTAAGATTTTATAAGCATATAGAACGTTCCGGAAGCATTTATCGGTGCACGAGTTGGACTCGCACTTGGCAGGTTTTTATAATACCTAGGTACCTATCTCTCAGAAA
The DNA here is from genome assembly GCA_905147355.2 of Apotomis turbidana. Taxonomy (NCBI): domain Eukaryota; kingdom Metazoa; phylum Arthropoda; class Insecta; order Lepidoptera; family Tortricidae; genus Apotomis; species Apotomis turbidana. Next base: position 15,253,399 of record LR990292.1, on the reverse strand, counting down.
TTGTTGCCTTAATTTTTAACATCGTTTATTATATTATATTTGATATATATATTTTTATTATTTTATTTCAGGCTAACGTGCACACACTCACTGGACACACAGATACCATCGCGTCGCTGCAGTGCCAAGCGGGCGAACCACAGGTTAGTCATATTTTATCAGACATTTTCAGTCACGAAAATTTTCCTAATAGTTTAGCAAACTCAAACTTGGCATGCCTGGCTGTGAGTTTCGATTTCTATTGATAATAATCAATCAATCACTTTGTTTTTTAGATCATTACGGGCTCGCATGACTCGACGATTCGCCTATGGGATTTAGCGGCGGGCAAGTCGCTGTGTACCCTCACCAACCACAAAAAGTCAGTGCGCTCCATCGTGATACACCCTACACTCAACACGTTTGCCTCGGCTTCGCCTGACAATATCAAGCAGTGGAAGTGCCCTGAAGGTATTTGTTGTTATTAATTGAATGCCACATTTTTGTCCAGGTGATCTATGGCACTACCAGGGGTATGTTTTTTAACAAATCATCAAAATAAATCGCAAATTAGTCATTAAACTGCATATTCTCGAATTCAATGTTGCTATAAAATCAGTAATATTCGCACTACACAATCCAAAAGACATTTGTACTAATGCTTCTTTGCCCGAAAACACGCCTAATTAATTACATAATTTAAACAAGAATAAAATAATCGGCAGGGTATTCGATTAGAAATTCACGTTTATTTCTCGAATAAAAGTTGTACCACGCTCTGTCATTTGTCCCTAGTATTAATAGAAAAAATTGTCGCTTGATATTAATCTGCGATTAATTTAATCGGGATAAATTAATCGTTAATCGATTACATTGTGCCCATCTCTGCTTGTAACAAGGCGTAGATGCGAAAGCATGTTGGTCGAAGTGCCATACCCTCGGATATTTGCAATATATAATATCAACGCTGTCCTTCGACTGCTGCTATGATCACACGCCGCAGCTTAGAACAGGAATTCATAAACCTCGCAATTATAATAATGTAATATCGTTTAGTACGGCTGTTTTAAAATTACTCTTCCATTTTCCAGGAAAATTCATACAGAATCTCTCCGGACACAACGCTATAGTGAACTGCATGGCGGTGAATCCTGAGGGTGTGTTGGTGAGCGGTGGCGACAACGGTACCATGTACTGCTGGGATTGGCGTACCGGATACAATTTCCAAAGACTGCAGGTAGATAGATTGTTCCTACATAAACCAAGGAAGTTCCGAAAAACCTATCGTACAGTACAGCAAATTTCAATTCACAATACAGCAGCGAACTGTTTAATCTGACGTTACCAATTTTGCCGGGGCTGTCGCATCGTGGACTGCTATTGAGTTATTTCTCTTTGGAGTTACAAATGTTCACTCTAAACTCATCCCACAACGCCTTATTAAGCTGTTTAGTTTGAGCAATGATACTAATTTTACTGACGCTGGCATAGCTGATATAAACCTTCCTGTAGAAACACTACAGTCCACCACGTGATCGATTCCGTAGTGAAACGTTAAGCGTCTTGAATATCTGATATCGCTGCGAATGTCTAATTATTGCTGGCACTGTAGAACTAGCAATGTTAAATTTTAGCGCTAACTCAAAATCTATAAAGAAGAGTTTCCACATAAATCAGTTTATTACCGTTCGTTCAGATTAATATTGATTTGAATTTCTAATTAAAATTTTACGTGTACCCGACCAGTTATTTATTATTAGTTAGCTTCATCATCATCATCATCGGTATTATTGAAGAGTTCTACTCTTGTCCGTGCATTTCTCTTCAGTCCGTTCTACTTAACACCAGTTCTTTCACTTCTCGATATGTGTACTTTTTTCTTTATCTGGTCCAAATGACTAATCCTCGGCCTTCCTCTTCCCTCTCCTTCCAATTTATCTTTTGTATTAGATGATGGTATTGTATTAAATTGCCTATCATTTTCCCTCTTTGAGTTGCTAATGCCCTTACCAATACTTATTCCTGTACTTACTCATTGGTGACTTTTTCTGTCCAGATTATTCCCTAGCTTACTTCAGTTTATTTTAGTACAATGTTATAATGTTTTGTTTTTCTCATAGAAGTGAATTAATGTTATTCTTTCTGAGTTTTTTTTTTTTTCAAACCGAAATGTATTCTTTCCCCAGTCTGCAGTCCAGCCCGGTTCCATGGACTCAGAAGCGGGCATCTTCGCGATGACATTCGACCGATCGGGCGCCCGTCTCATCACGGCTGAAGCAGACAAGAGCATCAAGATCTACCGCGAGGACGACACGGCATCAGAAGAAACTCACCCCATTAACTGGCGCCCGGAGATTCTTAAGCGGAGGAAGTTTTAATAAAATAGTGTTTTTGAATCTTTCGTTTTCTTCCTACTTCCTGGTATACTTTAGGTGTCACCGATTTCGAAGATCATTCTATATTAAGCGTTAACGCATTCACTGCCAGCAACGCATATGTGCGTCCAGTGTCATACAAGTTTCGCACCTTTAGAATTATAGTGACCTAATTCAAAATCTTGAAGTTTTAGAATTAGGTCTCTTTAATCCATACTATCCATACTAATCCATACTAATATCCATACTAAAATTATAAATGTGAAAGTGTGTCTGTCTGTCTGTCTGTTACTTCTTCATGCTTAAACCGATTTAGATGAAATTTGGTATATAGATAGTTTCAGTCCCGGGGAAAGACATAGGATACTTTTCATCCCGAATAAATTTAGTGTTCCCGTGGGATGAGCGGGTAGCACCGCGGGGCACAGCTAGTTCTAAATATATAATTAAACATTGAAGTGTCGACGATTTTGAATTAGGTCACTATAATTCTAAAGGTGCGGTTTGTTCCTAGTCCACGCCCCAAGTGAATGCTTTAAAGACGGCAATTACTGTGTCCCATAGAGTCTGTAACACATCCACGTCCAAAGTGGCCAAGATAAGATTGTCAAAAAAATGGGGGAAATTTTTATTGCCGACTGTACTTTTATTTAAACCTGATCGACTACTAGTAAGGACGATTCAATAGTCCAGAATCGGTAGGTTTTTGTTTTCTCAATCAGGGGTTAGTCTCGTGATCGATGCTCATCCATTCTCTGTTTAACTGCTTAAATCATTCATGGGCAAGATCGTCTTAGCACTGAGAAACGACTTGTAAAACTGGCCAAGAGCATGTCGGGCCACGCTCAGTGTAGGGTTCCGTAGTTGCCCATCCTTCACAATAGACGGGCTTAAAACAGCGGTCTTAAACCCGAAGTTGAAATTACGAGAAAGATTTCAAGCTCTATAAAAAGGTCGTAAACGCCAAAGTAAGTGTAATTCGGTACTTATTATTATTATCTTCTGGAGGTTTGATAAAACCTAATGGTCATTGCAGCAGTGGAAGTAAAAACGCAGTGTTCGGCCTTCACGTTTATTGTGACTGTTACTTACACACAGAATCCAAAGCATTAAATTATATATAACTATACTTTATATTAAAGAGAAAAGAGCAGCTTACTGAACACGTCTAGTTTCCTAAGGCTACCAAAGACAAGAGGGCGCCATACCCTATGTTACAGTATTGTAGTCTTTGAGGGCGACATAGACCAAGTAGATAATACACGTCAAAAAGATAAAGAGCATGCACACAATTCTACATAAGCAAGTTGGTATTATAAGGGTGGTAATACATAATCCAATTTCTAACAAGGTTATCGATTACACGCGTCAGATTGAGCGGAATGTTTTAATGCAGTATGGCACTTAACTATACTACGATTTCTAAGTCAAGACCAAAAAAACTACCACAAGGTTGCCACTACAATAACATATTTTTACAATAGTAAATTCCTTTTTCTTTTTTAAACACACTAAGATAATTAATTTATTGGTAACTAATTCTATGTTTTAACAAAATAACTAGATATATTTATTATTACATAATTACGAGAGGAGATCATAAAAACTTAAACATCGGAGATTTTCGGTACAAAATCTGGTATTGTACTTGTAGTAGAGGATCCCTTTAAGAACGACCTTCACCGAGATGTTTATTTGATTAAATGTATTTTATATTTAATTTAATATGTCAATAAATATATTGCATATGGGTTGCCTAACAAATTTTAGTCCAGGGTATGTTTAATTAATGATTAAATTTTTTTTTTTTTAACTTGATTATCAGATAAATTCTATACCAATCGAAAGTATGAAGCCCATAGAATATGCAAACGTTAGGTTGCCTATTCTTTTCCCGTCACAACTATCGGGTAGCCAGGTTTAAACTGGTAAATCTATACTAGCATTTTGCAACGGTCTGATTATTGAATTGAAATTAAATAACATTAAAGATTATTTTATTATGAACACGGTGGTATAGGGTTGCCTGCGAAAAATCTGTCCAGAATTCCGGTTGTCGAATTTTGAAAAGTAAAGTATTGCAGCGAGTGAATGTGTGCGACTGAGAGGTCCCAACCAAAACCATCCCATACGATAGAAGAGGACACAGCATAGCAGCTGTTTGAAGTCCGCCCATTTAAAAAAAGAGAGTGCGCATGCTATTTGTGCTTGAAAATGAAAAGGATAGCGATAGACTCGTATATGCTGTGCATTATTTTGGAGTAGATTGTCGCTATAGATACAATAAAATGCATGGTATAATAATATACTCCGCCTGGTACTCTCTTCCGAGACTCGCGAACCACGTGACCGACACAAGCCTACGTCATCATGGTGTTCAGAGATTCTCATACTTTTAAATGTTGGAGAATTTTAACCAACGGTGAAAAGTGTTTAAACGGCATTAATTTTAAGTGATTCAAGTAGAAACATAGGTAGTAGAATAAAACAAATCTAATGTATCTAATCTTTCGGAGTTTCTTCTCAACAGTGGTCACCTCTTGTGAAATGTCGATAGACTCAGACATGTAAAAGTGCCCTTGTGGCCTACTTGCAGAATAAAGTTCATTATTTCATTAATTAATTGAATAAAAAAAAGTTAAATAACTATTTCTCTATTTTAATAATAAACTACTCCAAAATAATGTACAGCATATACGAGTCTATCGCTATGCATTTCATTTTCAACCACAAATAGCATGCGCAACTTTAACTTGTCCTATTCAACGACACCCCACACACTATAGTGTTGGAACGAAAAACAAAATTCACCCCCACTTTAGGTGTACGAGAGGTACCCGCAAAAAAAGTTAGTTTTTTAGTTTTTATTCTACCATTTTGTCGGCGTGATACATACACATACTTATACCAAATTTCAGCTTTCTAGTACTAATGATCACGGAGCTAACCCGCGGACGGACGGACAGACAGACATGGCGAAACTATACTATAAGGGTTCCTAGTTGACTACGGAACCCTAAAAATTAACTTTTGAAAAGAGCGGTTTTGAGCGCCAAATGGGTTAGGACCAAAAAGTTGAATGAAATTAAGGCGTAGTTAGCCATACAAAACGAGTAAATACAAACGATTGAAAGAAGTACCGTTGTGCGAAAAAAAATAACGATACAATAAGGAACCTTAAAATGAACCTTAAGGTACGTTATTGGAAGGTTAACTGTCGTCGCACAACGGAGACTTTGATACAAATATTTTGAGTGACTTAAGGTAATTAGTAAATTTTTGGGCTTCACCCAAATGGGAACATCAAGGTATTGATACCTACATATCATATTTTCAGAAAGGTGAAATGCATATAAATATAAAGTTATTTACATGCATTTCACCTTTCTGGATAAACTTAAGTACATCCTGATGATGATGATCATTGATCACAATCGTTGGCATTCCCCGCACCGCACGCGTCGATGCCGTGGTGTAGCGGAGCAGAGGGCGCGGAATAGGGCATCGATTATTCATTTAAGTATAGAAAGAAAGAACCGAGGATTATAATATCAGTTCAGAAGGTAACATTTTACAGCAATATGCTTGTGATATAGAATAGATGGTACACAAAACAAATGTAGTTATGAAATCGCGAGACAGTGTCGATGAAAACGCAATATAAAGCGATACCTACTTGGATTTGTTTCCCCGTCAAGCTGCAGCGATACGTACGCGCGTTGGCATCCATTCAAACGTGTATATGGGGTCTAGTGAAGGGGCACTTAAAAAAAGCAACAAGGAAACAAAATATGTGACGAAATTCAAAAAGCAGTGGCGTTCAGTAACCAAATTTGTATCTGTGACCACTGTGCAAAAGTTTATTATGAGAGTGAAACAAAAAGTGAAAATTCAGCAGATTCCTATTTGAAGCCTAAAAATAGCTTGTGTAGGGGAAAGTAACGCTTTTTATATTTTATTTTTTGAATTTATGATGAATAGTATTTAATAAGTATATATTTATTACAATGGAAAATAAATTAAAAATATACATACTAAAACTTAAAATTAAAAAGAATCCCCCAGTACTGAAGCCGTCTGAGGCATCGTCCCCAGCACGCTCGCCACGTTTCCGCTTTGAATGGCGAGGCTCAGTCTTTGAGCGAAAAACGAGCCTGCTCTGATATTACCCGATATTCCGATTAATTTTTGTGAAATTTCTTTTACTATTTTTTTTGCATCCGAAGACCACGGGCCAAATGTTTCCACCGCCAGTGCCGCAAATTCGTAATTTTTATTTAAGAAGGCATATTTGCGGCGCTTGACGATTTGGGCATCTTCTGCGGCCATCCCCGGTTTTCTGGCGTAACGTTGGACATGGGACGGGGCTAGAGTGTCCACACATGTAACATCCCATGCCAAAGGCCGCGCGAGATGCCATGGCACCAGTGTGCAGCCATCCGGTCTCTTCCCGTCTTCAGCGGAAAGTCCCACAGGCTCCAGAGTTGCTGGAACGGATGCTGTGCCAAGGGCCCGGCGAACGAGGTCGTTAAGTGCCCCGTGTCTATGCAATACAAATGTGCAATACAATAATGCCTTCAGGGTATTGTTGGGCCTCCCACGCTACTGCAGCGCCTCTGCGATGTTTGCGCATGCGCGCACTGACGGGTAGTACTGTAGTCAGACGCCGAGTTGCATCGCTCATGCGAAGAGTGAATGGGAGTACCAACACCATCCTGAAGGTCATTAGCGAGAAGCCAGACTGCCCCATTCAGAGACACTGGGCACGAGTTCATACACATGTGCCTGGTGTCCCAGAAGGTGGCAGATATCTAAATTAAGTTATAGTTAATTATCTCTTACCTACTAAAATAGTTTTTCATAAGTACAATATACTAACATAAATATGGACGCTGTCTGAAATAAAACTATTTTATTTTATTTATTTATTATTGTATGTTTGAGAATGCCTCGTCGTGAAAACCGAGCGAGGCCGGATAGTGATACGAGGCCGGGAATCCTCGCGGATTGTTAAGAAACGTGCTAAATTATTAAAGGCTTGTGTTTAAGCGCCTGCCAAATATGATTAAACGCCTACCAAATATGTTGATAAATTATTACCAATAAATTCTTAATGCTTGCCAAAACGGATGAATGCTCACCAAATAGTGTATCACAAACTATTCTATAAATAAAGCTAATAATTCTTATTCTTACATGCTATAGAAATATGTGAACACCGTTAAAGTTAATTAAATGGATGTCACCATCCATAGGTAAACGAGGCGAGGAGGTAAAGAGGTAATCGCTTTCCATCAGGCGATACGTTTGCTCGTTTGCCCCCTATGACATAAAACAAAAAAAAAACAAAAAAACAATATTTTATATTATTCTCCATTTTAGTCATTTTTGCTGAGGCAAAAAACTAACTGCTCACCAAAATGGCTTTTATACCCTAAAATTAATAAATAAATATTGAGGTTTCAATTACGGGTAGTATTTAAACGCACATCAAAAAAAAACCTTTCTCTATGCAAAAATAATCAAAATTCCTGATTGCACAGCAAATATTGCACTTAAAATGTTACTAAATATACTACAATTTATATTTGTGGCGTGCATCTATTTATTTAAAAGTAATAAAGCATATTTAAGTATAGTATATAGCATAGCTAATAATGACTACCGCACATTATGGAGCGTTTTTTAGGGATATAAAAAAAAACTAACCTAACCCGGCCGAGTCGGATCTGCTCTGAAAGGTGATCAGGATTAGATGGTTACCTAGCTGAAACACTAATTTTTTTCAAAAAATGAAACGCGGGGCGGGGGGCGGATTGGGGGTTTAAGAAATAAAGGGAAGCAATTGTAATTTTATACAGACAAAAATATATTTTGAATAAAATTGTTCCATTATTAAACAAACACGGCTGACTATAAGAGACTTTCCGTTATAGGCGGCGCGCGTCGGCCGCCGCCTATAACGGTGCTGCGCCTCACACGCAGTCATGCGGCGGAGCGCTTTGCACACCGCGTCGCGACGGATCCGCGCGTAGCTCTGCTCCGGCGTCTCGCTGGCAAAAAAAAAACAATATTATATAGTTCATGAATTTATGAAATAGAACCTATATTACAATTTTGCAGTTAGTAGGTTAGGTTAAAGACCGAAAACTGTAGGTTAGGTTAGGTTTGTTTTATGACCTGGATAGCGGAGCGAGCGAAGCGAGTGGAGCGTCAGAATGTTAGCTTGCTGCATGGAGGTATATTAAAATTTAGCAGTTAGTAGGTTAGGTTAAAGACCGAAAACTGTAGGTTAGGTTTGTTTTATGACCATGGATAGCGGAGCGTCAGAATGCTTGCTTAAAAATCTTCCGAGATTTAGGTATAATGAAATGTAGTCAAAAGATTTTTAGCACATTAAATATTAGGAACATTACAATTATGCACATCAATCATTCGATAGTTGAATCTTAGCCACATCAAACGATAGGACAAATAATATTTAGGACAAACGATAATAGGAGCAACAATTTCGGACAATCAAAAATATGCGGAACAAAGTGTATGCCAAACGTTATTAGGACAAAAGACGTTATGCGACACGACGATAGGACTAATAATTATATGCCATCCGATATAGACCCGGATACTACATTAAAAATTGGGCAAGTGCGAGTCCGACTCGCGCATGAAGGGTTCCGTACCATAATCTATAACAAGTTTGTTGTATGGGAGCCCCCTTACATATTTTCAGACATCCTGGAGAGCCGCGCTCTGCGTTGCGCAGGCGTCTCCGCGGCGAGGCCTGAGGCGGAGCATCGCGCGGCAGAGCATCGCGCGGCGGAGCATCGCGATTGAATAAAATTGTTCCATTATTAAACAAACATGGCTGACTACAAGAGACTTTCCGTTATAGGCGGCGCGCGTCGGCCGCCGCCTATAACGGTGCTGCGCCTCACACGCAGTCATGCGGCGGAGTCAAGACTTTCCCTTAATTAGCGCGCGTGGGCCGCCGCCGCCCGAGCGCCGCCTCTCGTTGCGCGACATTAGACGGAGCCCCGCGCCTCGCGTTCGGCAGGGGGCTGCATTGCGAGGCACCGCGCCTCCCGTTCAGCTTTACTTTACGGCGGACGAGCTGCGCGCGGCGGCACTATGCACTCACGCGTTTCGCTGGCAAACAAAAAAACAATATTATATAGTTCATGAATTTATGAAATAGAACCAAATGCGATATATTTTTCATGGAAAAATGGGAGAAAGTTGATTGAGCGAGCGAGCGAAGGTGTTTCTGTTTCATCTTGGCCAAAAAATATTTCGTATGTCCGGTAGTATATTTAATTGACTACGTTTCATATTTTGCCAAAGTCCTAAATCGAAAACCATTCGTAGAATGACGTGTAAAGAGCGCAAAAAAAATATTTAGGATTTTTTTCTGCTCATATTTAAACAAAAAAATCTACAAAATATGTTAAACCGGAAGTATAACGTCATTGCATGTATAAAATAGTACATTTAGCCCCTAGGGTTTAAAAGGAAACCATACAAATTTCTATGCAACTGAAAAAAAATCTTGTTACCGGCCAGCTACATACTATTTACAAATTAAATAAACCAACCCGCAAACTGATCAGATCAACTCAATGAAAAAAATAAACCAAAAAGTTTTTATTTACAATGTACTGGAATATTAACTGAAAACTTATTTTAGCACGTTTTATAATCAACGAAAAGGCTGTAACATTAAATATAAAAAAACCGGTCAAGTGCGAGTCGGACTCGCGCACCGAGGGTTCCGTTCAAACACTTTCCATCCTTAAGTGGTTAAGTTAAGTTTGCACCTGGTATGTATAGCGCTCCATACAAATGAGGTGCAAAGTTAACGCAACCAATCCCGTTTGTTGTATGGGAGAGCCCCCGTTAAATATTTATTTTATTTTATTTTTAGTATTTGTTGTTATAGCGGCAATAGAAATACATCATCTGTGAAAATTTCAACTGTCTAGCTATTACCGTTCTTGAGATACAGCCTGGTGACAGACGGACGGACGGACGGACGGACGGACGGACAGCGAAGTCTCAGTAATAGGGTCCCCCGTTTGTACCCTTTGGGTAATTTGTTTGTCATCTTTTTTTTGACTGGCAACACGTCACCCCAGCACTGACGCCATTTTTGTCGCTTACGATCTATTAGAATGAGCAACTATAAAGTTGGGCTTTTTGCTTCAAAATTTAGGCTTTCGAGGAAAATAAAAAATACGTGTAACTAAAAAAAAAACCCTCTTTCGGACTGTATATTAAAAAGGATATGTAAAAAAAATTAAACGTTGTCAATTCTGCCGTCATAACGAAAAGGGCACATCTAACATTTTTTGTGAAATTGAGTTAGATAAATATTCGGAAAGAGGAAAAAAAGGCGCATCTTATCAAAAAAGACCCTTAAGAGCCAGCCTCCACTACGGCTTCTTGTGGCCGCGACAGTACATCTCTCTTCTCGCGTCGAGCGTGCAAAAGCCACATATTTTTTTTTTTTTTTTATGTCATAGGGGGCAAACGAGCAAACGTATCGCCTGATGGAAAGCGATTACCGTCGCCCATAAACACCTGCAAACATAGTACTGTCGCGGCCACAAGAAGCCGTAGTGCGGAGCCAGTAACAGTGTTGTGCTCACCAGATGTGCGCGCGCGGCGGCAGCAGGCAAACATGGCTGACTACAAGAGACTTCCCGTTATAGGCGGCGCGCGCCGGCCGCCGCCGCCCGAGCGCCGCCTCTCATTGAGAGACATCCTGCGCCTGACAGCCGCGCTCTGCGTTCCGCAGGAGTCTCTAAGGCGAGGCGCCGCGCCTCATGTTCAGCCTTGCGGCGGCGCGCTTTGCACTCAGGAGTTTCACTGGCAAAAAAAAAAACAATATTATATAGTTCATGAATTTATGAAATAGAACCAAATGCGATATATTTTTCATGGAAAAATGGGAGAAAGTTGATTGAGCGAGCGAGCGAAGGTGTTTCTGTTTCAGCTTGGCCAAAAAATATTTCGTATGTCCGCTAGTATATTTAATTGACTACGTTTCATATTTTGCCAAAGTCCTAAATCGAAAACCATTCGTAGAATGACGTGTAAAGAGCGCAAAAAAAATATTTAGGATTTTTTTCTGCTCATATTTTACAAAAAAATCTACAAAATATGTTAAACCGGAAGTATGACGTCATTGCATGTATAAAATAGTACATTTAGCCCCTAGGGTTTAAAAGGAAACCATACAAATTTCTATGCAACTGAAAAAAAATCTTGTTACCGGCCAGCTACATACTATTTACAAATTAAATAAACCAACCCGCAAACTGATCAGATCAACTCAATGAAAAAAATAAACCAAAAAGTTTTTATTTACAATGTACTGGAATATTAACTGAAAACTTATTTTAGCAAGTTTTATTATCAACGAAAAGGCTGTAACATTAAATATAAAAAAAACCGGTCAAGTGCGAGTCGGACTCGCGCACCGAGGGTTCTGTTCAAACACTTTCCATCCTTAAGTGGTTAAGTTAAGTTTGCACCTGGTATGAGAGAAATAGCCATATCCAACATAAAATGGAACATATTGGGCATCAGCGAGATGAGAAGGCCAGGAGAAGGGATAGAAGAGAGGAACGACTATATCATGTTTCACAAAGGAGAAGACACAGGACAAAAAGGAGTAGGTTTCCTTATTAAGTCTAAACTGAAGAAGAACATTATAGGATTTGAAGGAATTTCTGACAGAATCGCGGTAGCTCATTTAAAATTTCCGGGGTACAAGAAAAACTGGGCCATCTTTCAAATTTACGCCCCAACAGAACAAGCGGGGAAATCAGACATAGAATATTTCTATAAGTGTATCTCGGAAGCAATAAAACCGCACTACAGCAACAACATAATAATCATGGGCGACTTTAACGCACAGGTTGGAGAAAGGCAAACTGGAGAAGAATCCACAATCGGGAAGTTTGGGTATGGCAAAAGAAGTCAAAATGGACAGAAACTAGTAGAATTCATGATGGAAAACAACCTTACTTTATTGAACTCACGTTTTTACAAAAAAAATAAAAACAAATGGACGTGGTCATCCCCAGGTGCAAAATTCAAAACTGAAATTGACTTTATTATAACCAACAAAGCAAACGCGTTCACAGATACCAACATAGTTAAGAACCTCAACTTCAACACAGATCACCGCATGGTAAGAAGCTGCCTAAGCCTAAATCAACCCAAAAGATCCAGGAAAAACCTAGCAAATAATAACAAGCTGTATCAAATATCAGAACACAGTCATTCCACTAATTCCCACACAACAGAATCATTCAATGAAATTATTACCTCCGACTCCGACGCAGAAATTGGGACCAAATACAGGAGATTTCCTGTATTTGGTCCCAATTTCTGCGTCGATGCAGATGCTAGCGGATGCTAGATGCTAGTCAGCAAACCCAGAAGAAAAGAAAGCTATTTAAGCAAAGAGACACTAGAACTACTAGACGAAAGAAGAACACTAATATCAAATAAAGGGGACAAAGAAAGACGCCAAAAAATTGCAAACCTTAGCAAGAAAATTAAGGAGAATATGAGGAAAGACCGTAAGGAGAAAAGAAATAGAGTTCTGGAAGAAAATATAAAAAGAACAGGAGGAACAAAAAAGGCTATGAAACAACTAAGCGAACATGGTAAAGACTGGATATTGAAACTAAAGCAACACGAATCTTACTCAACTAATAGACTCTCAATACATAAACTAGCTACGGACTATTACCGCCTACTGTATTCTGATAAATTCGACTCAGAGCTGGCCGCCATTCCGGAAGTAACCGAAGCAAAAGAAAACAAAGTAGACGAAGTGCCAGAAATTCTTGCCTCAGAGGTAATCAAGGCAATAAGATCCCAAAAACTGGAGAAAGCCCCAGGGCCGGACAAGATACCAAATGAAATGCTCAAGGGAACGTTAGAGGAAATCAGTCCTGTGCTGGCAAAACTTTTCAATGAAATCTTACAAACAAGGCAAATTCCAGAAGAATGGACCGAGTGTCACATAATTTTACTACATAAAAAAGGCCCCAGAGACGAGATTGGGAACTATAGGCCAATTTCTCTAATATCAAACATATATAAAGTATTTGCTAAAGTGATCCTGGAAAGAATATCATTAACACTAAACGAAAGCCAACCCGTAGAGCAGGCAGGATTCAGAAAAGACTTCAGCACAATAGATCACATTCACACAATTAAACAGTTGATACAGAAGTATAACGAATACAATAAACAAATCTACTTGGCATTTATAGATTATTCAAAGGCATTCGACAGCCTCAGACATCAATACATATAATTAACACAAATTATAACGGGTCTAACGCGATATTTCCTATTTACCTTCATAATCTAACGTTTCGGCGGGGTTGCACACGCCGTGGTCTCAGATGTACTGGTGAAACAGCGAGTTGTTACTGGAGCCGTCGGCCAAATGTAGTACTACCCGACGAAAATGTCTAATAAAATGGATGGGTAGGAAAATAAATGTTCGACTACCACCCATTTATCCCCTAATAATATCCCCTTCAGATGAAACGACAAAAGAAATAAACAGGCGAATAGCCCAAGGATGGAGAAAATACTGGTCACTAAAGGAAATAGTGAAAAGTAAGGATCTAGACAATCAAATAAAAAAGAAAGCATTCGAGACCTGTATTCTACCAGTCCTAACTTATGGCTGTGAAACTTGGTCAACAACACTTCATCACAGGGAAAGGCTAGCAAAATGCCAACGTGCCATGGAAAGAAGCATGCTAGGGTTAAAAATCAAAGACAGAGTCAGGAACGCGGACATAAGAACAAGAACAAAGCTCACAGACATTCTTACCCGGATGGATGTTCAAAAATGGAGATGGACTGGACATATGCTACGCCACCCCATTAACAAATGGAGCAAGCAAGTCACCCTCTGGCAACCAAGAGTCGGTAAAAGAAGCAGGGGCCGTCAAGTGAGGAGATGGGAGGATGACTTGAAACAGACAGCGGGACCATTCTGGATGAGAGTAGCAAGGGACAGGACCCATTGGAAGGAATTGGAGGAGGCCTATGCCAAAAGGCACACCGAACTTAGGGACTTCTTGTAACCCTATGTTTAGGAATAAAAGGCTATTACTATTACTATGTATAGCGCTCCATACAAATGAGGTGTTGAAGTTAACGCAACCAATCCCGTTTGTTGTATGGGAGCCCCCCAGACGGACATGGCGAAACTATAAGGGTTCCTAGTTGACTACGGAACCCTAAAAAGGGCACATCTAACATTTTTTGTGAAATTGAGTTAGATAAATATTCGGAAAGAGGAAAAAAGACGCATCTTATCAAAAAAGACCCTTAAGAGCCAGCGTCCACTACGGCTTCTTGTGGCCGCGACAGTACATCTCTACAACAGTAGTACTGTCGCGGCCACAAGAAGCCGTAGTGCGGAGCCAGTAACAGTGTTGTGCTCACCAGATGTGCGCGCGCGGCGGCAGCAGGCCGGGCGTCGCGCGCGACTTCGCGCCCAGGCTCTCCGTTTCTTCTCCTGTTTGGTTCTCTTCTACTGTTCGTTCCACTTTATTACGAGGCGTGTTATGTCAATGTGTGAAGATACTATGTCTGGAACAGGATAGAAGTTATATTTTGAATTACAAGATACAAGAATGAAGATTAAAACAGGTAAACAATAATGTATATTATATTATAAGCCTTTATTTAATATTGTTACTAAACATGCTTTATGCAATTTATATTTATATGTATGTATTACTGTTATTGACAATATATATATTCTATAAATTTATGAAAAATGTAATGTCTCATTTTTTTAATGTGGGTACACGGACACCACAATTATAAATTTTGTATTCATAGTTTAAATATATTCTATTTTTATGAGCCTGTTAAGTGATTGTCTTGTGGTAAGCAATAGGTGGTTATTACATTAAAAATTGGGCAAGTGCGAGTCCGACTCGCCCACGAAGGCTCCCGTACCATAATCTATAACAAGTTTGTTGTATGGGAGCCCCCTTACATATTTATTTGATTTTATTTTTAGTATTTGTTGTTATAGCAGCAATAGAAATACATCATCTGTGAAAATTTCAACTATCTCGCTATCACCGTTCTTGAGATACAGCCTGGTGACAGACGGACGGACGGACAGCGAAGTCTCAGTAATAGGGTCCCGTTTTTACCCTCTGGGTACGGAACTCTAAAAATGATCTCTGCTAGGGATCATGGCCTCAGCAGTTTTGCCCTTAACCCATACATATTGATTTAATTTAGAATTTTTATTGAAAATCTGAACAACTAATCTAATAGGTTTCATCAGCTTAAGAACAAGCAGCAAGAATGAAATATCAAATAGAAGAATGGCATTGTGACATTCTTTTTAATGAGTATAAAATCAAATGAAATAGAAGGCTTTTGTTTGGATGCTATTTTTTAATTCTAATGATAAGAAACAGTATCAATGATTTCGAGGTCATGTAAACCGTATAACCCTATATTGATGAAACAATCGACATATTTTAAGACTCAAGTGCACTACAATGGTCCAGTACTTATAGTAATCCATCTGAGAATAGATAAACAGTAATAAAGTGTTACTTACCAGTAACAATGCTCGGTATCTTAGCAAATACTTCATCATTCTTAATTATTTCATTAGATAAATCGGGACTAAACCACACAGATTCCATTTTGGTCAAATAAAGAGAACTTAAAACCTGTGTCAATGTATAAGAATCCAGGAATGTTATAACCGTTTTATTATGTATTCTATCAATTATTATATATTAATTCGGGCACATCTAACATTTTTTGTGAAATTGAGTTAGATAAATATTCGGAAAGAGGAAAAAAAGGCGCATCTTATCAAAAAAGACCCTTAAGAGCCAGCGTCCACTACGGCTTCTTGTGGCCGCGACAGTACATCTCTACAACAGTAGTACTGTCGCGGCCACAAGAAGCCGTAGTGCGGAGCCAGTAACAGTGTTGTGCTCACCAGATGTGCGCGCGCGGCGGCAGCAGGCCGGGCGTCGCGCGCGACTTCGTGCCCAGGCTCTCCGTTTCTTCTCCTGTTTGGTTCTCTTCTACTGTTCGTTCCACTTTATTACGAGGCGTGTTATGTCAATGTGTGAAGATACTATGTCTGGAACAGGATAGAAGTTATATTTTGAATTACAAGATACAAGAATGAAGATTAAAACAGGTAAACAATAATGTATATTATATTATAAGCCTTTATTTAATATTGTTACTAAACATGCTTTATGCAATTTATATTTATATGTATGTATTACTGTTATTGACAATATATATATTCTATAAATTTATGAAAAATGTAATGTCTCATTTTTTTTATGTGGGTACACGGACACCACAATTATAAATTTTGTATTCATAGTTTAAATATATTCTATTTTTATGAGCCTGTTAAGTGATTGTCTTGTGGTAAGCAATAGGTGGTTATTACATTAAAAATTGGGCAAGTGCGAGTCCGACTCGCCCACGAAGGCTCCCGTACCATAATCTATAACAAGTTTGTTGTATGGGAGCCCCCTTACATATTTATTTGATTTTATTTTTAGTATTTGTTGTTATAGCAGCAATAGAAATACATCATCTGTGAAAATTTCAACTATCTCGCTATCACCGTTCTTGAGATACAGCCTGGTGACAGACGGACGGACGGACAGCGAAGTCTCAGTAATAGGGTCCCGTTTTTACCCTCTGGGTACGGAACTCTAAAAATGATCTCTGCTAGGGATCATGGCCTCAGCAGTTTTGCCCTTAACCCATACATATTGATTTAATTTAGAATTTTTATTGAAAATCTGAACAACTAATCTAATAGGTTTCATCAGCTTAAGAACAAGCAGCAAGAATGAAATATCAAATAGAAGAATGGCATTGTGACATTCTTTTTAATGAGTATAAAATCAAATGAAATAGAAGGCTTTTGTTTGGATGCTATTTTTTAATTCTAATGATAAGAAACAGTATCAATGATTTCGAGGTCATGTAAACCGTATAACCCTATATTGATGAAACAATCGACATATTTTAAGACTCAAGTGCACTACAATGGTCCAGTACTTATATGAATCCATCTGAGAATAGATAAACAGTAATAAAGTGTTACTTACCAGTAACAATGCTCGGTATCTTAGCAAATACTTCATCATTCTTAATTATTTCATTAGATAAATCGGGACTAAACCACACAGATTCCATTTTGGTCAAATAACGAGAACTTAAAACCTGTGTCAATGTATAAGAATCCAGGAATGTTATAACCGTTTTATTATGTATTCTATCAATTATTATATATTAATTCAAACACATCAAAGAGAATATAATCACTATCCGTGTGGTTTTTTGTAAATCGCTATCACTTTACAAAAAAAAAGCTCAACTCACCGTACAAGGTTCTAACAACCGTGACTCTAGTGTTGTCCGGGCCGAAATGTAGAGAAACCATTTTTTTTCTTTTTGACAACCTCAATTCTTTTTTTGAATTTAGATTTTAGACGTTTCTGTTTTTTTTTTCTGGGTTTTATGGCTGTTTTGCTTAGAGTATGGAATAGTGGAGTAGTGGAATAGTGGTCTCTATATCTATGCTGTTTTGTCTCGTCTAACCGAGGGTGTTGCTAGTGTACTTATTTTTTAACCCTTAATTTCGGAAAAAATAAATAAAATAAAAATCCAATAAAACTAATCATTACAGTGCGACACAAAAGAGTAGAAAACGGATGATAAAGGAACTACAATTTTTCATACAAAATTGTTACCATATTCAAGCACTTTACGTCAAAAATGTGGCAGTTGCGAAGGAAGTGGCGCCCTCATTTATTTTCTACTCTTTTATGTTGCACTTTTGTAAATAAATAATAAATAAATATCGGACAACCCCACACAAATCGATCTAGTCCCAAATTAAGCTCAAGAAATAAAAACATGGGGTTATTACATTGACGTAATAATTACATGGACACACAATCAGACGGAAAAAATGGCACCCTCCCAACTAATGCAAAATCACAAATCGCATTAGTTGGGCGATCAGTCTCGTTTAGACCATGACACGTGACGGGTCTCAAAAATGACTTAATTTTCAGTGAAAAATTACAGAAATAACAACTATAAAATAAAGGAACAGGATGGAATATTCTTTTTTACTTAAGTTCTATTGATTAATTAACGAATCCTATGTAAAATCATTGCAATTTTTGTATTAGAATTATTAACTTTGTCCCTACAAAATGCACCTCATCACAGAACAAAAATCGAAGGAGTCGCTATAGTTTTATATTTTATTAATAAATTAAGGAGTGCAATACACAATTATCCTATTTTTTTTATTCAAGATTCCCATTCTCAACAACGTAAAAATGGAGATCACATTTAGCAAGATACAAACGCGACGAATAATTGAAGCCAAATAATTCGTCTCTCGTGTGTTCGGCATAATCATGTTTATTTTTTTATGTTAATCAACAGAAGCGTAAAATGGTGACATTCATAAATTACTAAAAAATAGCTCTGTTGTTATTGTTTTATTTTGTCACAGAGTCTAGACACTGTCAGTTTAAACCTTTGAACGCCAAGAACACATAAAGGCGACGGCGACGTGTGCTGCCGTGCATACCACGCCACCGACAAATAAGATCAAACTTTAAAGGGTTAATAATGTCAATATTTTGCACTTGTCTTACTCTCATTTCACATACTGGAACAAGGAGAAATAATGTCATTATTACTGATCCCTTCTATCGGAAACTTTTTATGCAGTTGTTAAATAAAAACGTAACTAAATTAGTTATTAACAATTTACGAGTTTATTTAGTTCAAACAAAAAATATATTTTAATACCTAAATAAAATAATAGTGAAAATATTTTTAGTATGTAAAAATATTAAAATCTGATCCATTCGTGCCATGTTCCAAGTTTGACAAGAGACTTCAGTCAGAATACGCTAAAAAAGTTAATTTACACGTAAAATATTTGTGGTAATAAGTAATTAAGTCAATTTGACACTTAAACGTTTAAACAAAGAGTTCTTTTGTACGAAGTCAATATGTTGCTGCAAATTATAAATATGCGTTATTGGCATCTACTTGAACATGACAACGGTGCCACTTTATTTGACACTTTTGTTCGGGTCTGTGGCTCTATAATAAATAATACCTCAATGGGTTATTATCAGACATATGTGTAACTAAAACATGGGGTTATTATCACACTCCGGTTATAGCGATTCTGCATACTCACTTTAATTTGCTGAGTCCATATATAAAACAGGCACGAATTGTTTTTCACCTCCACAGTTTATATTATGTCTGTTCTGGGGTGGTCTAGAATTTATAGATGCAAGGAATTCAATTTACTATTCAAAGTAAGTGATGGTTTGTCTGCAGCTTTTTTATAGGTACATCTCCAATCTTTAGCATCCTATATTATAATGTTGGGCGTTAAAATATAAATGTACAATTTGTAATACAATGCATTTTATTTTAAACATTTTATTTTTTTTTACTCCCTACAACATACAAAATATACCTATTAAAAATGTTGCTTTATAGGTTACTTAGCTGTTGCCCGCGACTTCGTCCGCGTGGAACCTTTACCTTGAAAATTTTACATCTTTATTTTTTTAGATCTAAGTAATGTTGAAATTATTAAACGTGCTTTTTTTGCAATTGTTTATGAAATAATAACGAACCCTTCGTACGCGAGTCCCACTCGCTCTTGGCCTGTTTTTACTATGTTTTTCGGCTAATTTGCTCTAATTACGCGGTATCATTATAAAATCAGGTACATCTAGTTCCCCGCCACATTCAAGACTTACTCTCGAATCCAGTGTATTTCATACCAGTGTTCAAATTTATTTTAAAAACAATTGAAAAGATTTAATGTATATACTCGTAGATTTAAGTTTCTCTCTTGTAAACTTCAGTTCTTTATTTTATAAATAAGATTGATTGTATTTTTATGACTTCGACTGAAGGTCTTGTAACCATGGTCATAAATAAATTAAAAAAAACAAAAAAAGGTACATCTACGACCGAATAGCTTTACTAAATTCGATGAGTTTAAGAACGACGTTTATAAATTCTTTGATTCGAATAATAATGAATTTCAAGAAGCGCCTTCACCGCAAATGGACCTGGATTAGTCCCGATGGACAAAGAACAAGATAGACTTCATAATGTCGACTAGGAGGGAAGTGTTCAATGATGTCTCTGTGATCAATGCCGTTAAAACCGGGAGCGACCACCGGATGGTAAGAGGCACATTAGGCATTAATGTTCAGCTTGAACGTTATTGGCTTATGAAGTCTATGCTGCGGCCAACACCTATACAAATCCAAAACCCCGAACCCTTTCAGCTAGAATTGCAGAATCGCTTCGAATGCCTGGGTGATTGCGAAGACGTGGACGAATTTAACGATAGGTTTGTGGAAACTGTCCTAACGGTGGGATCTAAGTTCTTTAAGGTCCACCGTTCAAAGAGAACCAAAAAGATCTCTGATCACACTCTCGAGCTCATGAAGGAGAGGCGCGGTATGATTCTGCATTCCCTTGATGACGCTTCTCAGTACCGAAGGCTCAACAAACAGATCTCAAAGTCTCTGACTCGCGACCTGCGGCAATTCAATACAAATTGTATTGAAGAGGCTATTCAGCGGAACAAAGGCTCCAAAGTGCTCGCACGAGATTTGTCAATGAGACAGAGCCAGCTGACAAAGCTGAAGACAGGGGATGGTAGAATCGTGTCGTCTAGGCCTGAGCTCCTGGGGGAGGTCGAGGCGTTCTACGGACAGTTATACACGACAACGCGGACACCTGTCATGAACCTAGCCAAAGACCCAAGAGCTAGGTTGACCCGACACTACACTACACAGAAGAAATCCCGGACGACAGCCTGTACGAGATTAGTATGGCTCTCAAACAGCTTAAAAATAATAAGGCGGCGGGTGATGACGGAGTTACCTCAGGGCTTCTAAAAGCAGGTGAAAAACCGGTCTTAAAAGCCCTACAAAAGTTATTTTACTCCGTCATACTCGAGGGGAAAACGCCACAGGCATGGCACAGAAGCGTAGTGGTACTGTTCTTTAAGAAAGGCGATAAGACCCTTTTAAAGAACTACAGACCCATCTCGCTTCTGAGTCATGTTTATAAGCTGTTTTCGAGAGTCATCACGAACCGTCTCGCACGCAGGTTTGACGACTTCCAGCCTCCCGAACAAGCCGGCTTCCGTAAAGCTTTTAGTACCATAGACCACATCCATACGCTGCGGCAGGTTATACAGAAGACCGAAGAGTATAACCAGCCATTATGCTTAGCGTTTGTGGACTATGAGAAGGCTTTCAATTCAGTCGAGACCTGGGCAGTGCTGCAGTCTCTCCAGCGGTGCCAAATTGACTACAGGTATATCGAGGTACTAAGGTGTTTGTATGAGAATGCCACTATGTCAGTCCGCGTCCAAAACCAAGACTCGAAACCTATCCAATTGCAGCGTGGTGTGAGGCAAGGAGATGTCATATCTCTCCTAAATTGTTCACAGCTGCATTGGAAGACGTATTCAAGCTTCTGGATTGGGACAGACTTGGCATCAACATTAACGGCGAATACATCACCAACCTCCGCTTTGCCGATGATATCGTGGTCATGGCTGAGACCCTGGAAGACCTCGGCAAAATGCTCAACGACCTCAGTAGGGTCTCTCAACAAGTGGGTCTTAAAATGAACATGGAGAAAACGAAAATTATGTTTAACTCCCATGTGGCACCCACTCCACTTAAAGTTGGAGACTCTGCGCTCGAAACTGTAGACGACTATATCTACCTTGGACAAACGATCCAGTTGGGTAGGTCGAATTTCGAAAAAGAGGTCACTCGTCGAATCCAACTCGGATGGGCAGCTTTCGGGAAGCTGCGGAATGTCTTCACGTCTCCAATACCGCAGTGTCTTAAGACGAAGGTTTTTAACCAATGTGTGTTGCCAGTGATGACATACGGTACTGAAACGTGGTCGCTTACAATGGACCTCATAAGAAGGCTCACAGTTACTCAAAGGGCAATGGAGCGAGCTATGCTCGGAATTTCCTTGCGGGATCGAATTCGAAATGATGAGATACGCAAGAGAACTAAGGTTGTAGATATAATAGCTCAGACAGTCGCCAAACTTAAGTGGCAGTGGGCGGGGCACATTGCTCGTAGAATCGATGGCCGTTGGGGCAGAAAGGTTCTTGAGTGGCGACCGCGGACCGGAAGACGCAGCGTTGGAAGGCCTCCAACAAGGTGGACCGACGACCTGGTTAAGATCGCGGGTAGAAATTGGATGATGGCGGCGCAAGATCGATCATCGTGGAGAACTTTGGGGGAGGCCTTTGTCCAGCAGTGGACGTCTATCGGCTGATATGATGATGATGATGAATAATGCCTTTACAGAAAGTTACATACAAATTTTCAACTCCTTTTTCTCCACCTTCGGGGGTGAATTTTCAAAAACGCTGAAATGAGTTATCTTATCTTTTAATAAAATTCCTTTTTACAAAGTTTCTAATTCCTAACTTAAAATACAACTTATACCCGATACAACCTTTCATCCTCTTTTTAACCCCCTTAGGGGTAGAATTTTCAAAAACGCTGAAATCACTTTTCTTGTATTCTAATTATATGCCTTTATACAAAGTTTATAATCCCGTAATCAAAAAAATTTTTGATCTTCATACAAATTTTCAACCCCTTTTTCACCACCTCCGGGGCTGAATTTTCAAAAACGCTGAAATGACTTTTCTTGTATTTTAATAGTTAATAAGTATGTTTTTATATAAAGTTTCAAGTCCCGCACTCAAAAAAATTTTGGATCGTCATACATACTTTCAACCTCTTTTTAACCCTTTTGGGGATGTATTTTCAAAAACGCTGAAATTATTTTTCTTTTATTTTATTTTAATACCTTTTTACGAAGTTTAGTTCCTAGCTTAAAATTAAATTTGAACCCCAAGACAAACTTTCATCCCCCTTTTAACCCCCTTATAGGTTGAATTTTTAATAACGATTAATTAATGTTATTTTTTATATTCTTATATATGTCTTTATAAGAAGTTTCAAAGAATTTGTAATGAATTTAAACTTTCAACCCCTTTTAACCCTTTTAGGGGGTGAATTTTTGAAAACGCTGCTGAAATTACTTTTACAATGCATGAGCTCGAAAAGAGCGTATTCTAGGCATCCAAACTGTGCGGAAAGTACTACTTTTCCGCACTAGTGCTTGTTACTTTTCAATTTTTTTTTATTTCTAGCTGTATCTGACAGCCTGACACAATAGTACATTACTGCAGAGGCCGCGAAATAGGGGATCATTGGCCGAGTAGTAATAGATGGCCGAGTGATAACGAGGCCATCTAGAGATACGAGGCCGACAATCCCTGTTCGCGCCGAGGCTTGTATAGTGCTTTTCTCAAATAAATCCAAGGAAATAATACAAATGTTCAACTTATATATTCATATAAAAAAAATTTTATTTCAAACTTAATAAAAAAAAACAAATTTATTTTTTTAAGCTGTTCGGGTCAATGTTTTTGCCACCAAATGTTAAGATGATTCTATTTATTAAAAAATGACAACACCTTATTAATTAGATATTGTTATGTATGGGTTCCTTCCCACAGTGGCATAGCAGGAAATGAGGTTGTGGATCAGGCGACGCGTCAGGACCACTTCATAGACCTGACAGAGTCATTCAAGATACCTTTCACCGATTACTATCACCACTACAAAAGTATATGCCAGAGAATGTGGAATGAATATTGGAACTATGTCACAGAAACACAGAATAAAGGAAAATGGTACGCTGAGATACAGAAAAACTTACCGAAATCACCGTGGTACAATGGTTTTAAATACATCAGTAGAAGATTTATAACATCCATCAATCGATTACGATTTGGCCATTGCCTGGTCCCAGCACACCTCAAGAGAATGAAGATTATTAACGATGATAAATGTACATATTGTTCCAAGGCAAATGCAGATATCAAACATGTTATATTCGATTGCGAAAAGTTCGCTATTCAACGGCTACTACTTGTCAGTGCCCTTAGTGATGTAGCAGACGAAAACTCGCTAAGTGTTCCCCGCCTCATTCAAGACTTACTCTCGAATCCAGTGTATTTCATACCAGTGTTCAAATTTATTTTAAAAACAATTGAAAAGATTTAATGTATATAGATTTAAGATTCTCTCCTGTAAACTTCAGTTCTTTATTTTATAAATAAGATTGATTGTATTTTTATGACTTCGACTGAAGGTCTTGTTACCATGGTCATGAATAAATTAAAAAAAAAAAAATAGATATTGTTATATTTTTTAACAATAAACGTGATTCCTTGTTTATTTTATTGAATATCTGATGTAGTGGACCCATGACCACCCATAGGAGAACTGCACTCATTGGCTCGGTATGGCACCAGCAGGTCAGACGTCCGTCACAGCCGGTGGCTCTCCCGTGACTGTCTTCCCACCCGTACTCTCGAGACAACGTCATACCTACCCACATAATAGGTATTATATGCAGATCCACAAACACTACATCCCTTCCTTATTTTAATATGTTTTTATAATCTGAATTTAATTTATTCTATATGTAATAATAATAATAGCTATGATTGTGTTATAGCTTAGATTGACAATGTATGATTATTACAAATAAAAAATCTATCTATCTAATCGAATAAATGGGTGTAGTTTAAGACTCTCTTTCCAGAGAGATTCAATTGATTTATCGTCACTTGCAAGTCTTCTTATTTTTTTTTTTTTAGTTTACTTTGACTGACTATATTATGAAGAGATAATCATTTCGTAAAGGTATAAGGTCAATTTATTACGCTTCAAATTACTGCACATCTTTATCCATTTCCTCTCTTCCTTTCTCTTTCAAAATTGAGTCTCTTTTTTTTTATTTAATCGACATTTTGACAGCAATAAATGTAATTCCCAGCTAGCTCTTTGTTTTAAAAATTACCATTCAGTGACTAGTTCTACATCTGTATTATCTAATGATCGAGAGACCCAGGGACCCAATTCGAGAATGCCGTTTGAGTGATCGCCAAACGTCGAATCTCTATTAGATAACAGTGATATCGCCATTGAACTGTCATTAAAATGCGATGAGCTTCAAGTGACATATCTCATCTCAATTTTTGGAAATACGAAGCCGATAATGTAGGTATGTCAAAAAAATATTATTCATGCATATGAATTTCTGATTTGAACGAAACGTAACTGACTAATTTCACGCACTACGCGGTCAAATAAAAGTATGCGCCTGTTATTTATGCCGTCACATACAAAGGAAACGCAAATTTAGCGCGTCCAAATTGACGTAGTTGCGATGTTCTAAGGAGATCGCCACTTGTCAAGTAGGCACACGTCAAAAGTGACGGATGGCGATGAAATGGAGAGATCTCCATTATCTCTCTAAAATTGGTAGAATACCCCCCCAGGATCGCACAACTGAATATTATTAGATCACAGTTATTTTTATCAGACGTGTAATTCAAGGGTTGTTGTCAAACGGTTTAATCAAAAGTTCGTCTGTAAAGCTCAGAATTCAGTATGATATTATTTATCTGACATAGAATCCAACTACGTGATACTAATTCAATACGATTCGGTATATTTTTAACCTGTTCCCACATTGGCTTACAGGATTAATATTATATATTACACAAGAAAGAGGGCCAAGTAGAACGAATCGTTTAGAACAATAAACTATAATCAAGGTAATAACTTTTTACCAAAATAAAGTACTGGACAACATTCAATAGCTCGTCGTCATAATACATGACCAAGCAAACAAGCCAAAACATGATGGAGTCTTCTCATATCTCTATTTCTTTGACAGTCATGCTTGGCGCGTCCGCACGCAAGTAAAGTTTATTATATTTTATATGTAAATCAAGTTGATTTCTCATATTAAAACTAACATTAACTTGGCGCGTCCGCACGCAAGTAAAGTTTATTATATTTTATTTGTAAATCAAGTTGATTTCTCATATTAAAACTACCATTAAAACGGTTTGACTTATTTCCCGTGTTTCTACTTAATAAACATTAACTTAACACGCATGGTTTAAAATTTCATGTAGGCCCATACCGCCGTAACATATTCACGCATGGTTTACAATTTCATGTAGGCCCATACAGCCGTAACACATTCACGCATGGTTTACAATTTCATGTAGGCCCATACAGCCGTTACACATTCACGCATGGTTTACAATTTCATGTAGGCCCATACAGCCGTAACACATTCACGCATGGTTTACAATTTCATGTAGGCCCATACAATCGTAACATATTCACGCATGGTTTACAATTTCATGTAGGCCCATACAGCCGTAACATATTCACGCATGGTTTACAATTTAATGTAGGCCCATACAGCCGTTACACATTCACGCATGGTTTACAATTTCATGTAGGCCCATACAGCCGTAACTGATATCGTATCTAATGCTGGTCGAGGGGACTTTAATAAAAGGACATATGTCTGAAATGTAACTTCTTGGTATCCGCATAGGTAAGACGTTAATCTATAACAAGCTGAAGTTAGAGATGAAATAATCAAATAAAGTCGTACAATGAACTGTGAATGACTGTTTTATTTTCAATTTTAGCAGTCATTCTTGCAAGCGTTGCTGCGTGCATGAAATAAGAACTTCGTTACAGAATGCTACAGTCCGTCAGACTACGGCATTAGTCAAAGATAGTTGCATATCGTTTATTCAGTTTAATTTAGGAAATATCAATTAATGATAAAAGAAGGGGGGCAGAGATATAAAATGACTTATACTATGAGACCAAATCGCCCCATGTTTAGTGATTTATTTGTCACATCCAAATTTATACTTTATATTTAAATTCGTATAATTAGGTACTGCAACAAGTAGTAGCTGCCCATGAAATGCAGTCAGCCCTTTTACTTCTAAATATGTCATTATAAAATTCCAAAATTAAAACTTCTGTACACCGAAGATACTCTTCACAGAAACAAGTGAAATAGGCCACTCAGAGATCACTGAATTGGAACATATTCGTTTTTAGATAATTGTGTACCCATATGTCTTTGCGCGCTAATCGCGCCCCCACGACCAGTCCGATTTTAATCACCTTCAGCACACATGCAGCCGGACATCCACACACGGTTACCGGCCACCACGGAGAAGAAAAGTCACAACCCATTTCCTCCTCTGTGCGAACGAAGCCCGCGGTCATGCTCTATTTAGGATGAATGTTAGAATGAACAAATAAATAACGAAATACCCTACACAAATCGAACCAACCCCACAGCAAGCCGCGGCAGGCCCGTACCATGGGCACTAGACGAAGATAATTATAGATAAATCATATTTATAATCTTCCGCAGTAATACTACCGATGTCAAATATAGCGTTTTTTAATCGGACATATCAATACTAGCAGCGCCGCGCGGCGTCACCCGCCCGTCCCACGGGAACACCACACATTCTCGGGACAAAAAGCAGCCCATGTGTCAATCCAGGGTGCCGCCCCGAGCGCGAGGAAGCAACTAACACACACACAAACACACTCACAAACCCTCGCCACAAAACAAAATGATCCAAAAATGTTAGACTCAATGCCTCAAGGCATTCTCCACCAGTCAACCAATGGGTCGAACTGAAACATAAATGTAGGAAGTTAAAAGACCACACAGATTATACTCATTTACATCATCATATATTTAAGAGCTAGGGTCTTGTCTGTGCAGTAACTTTCAACTTAATCTACATTCCGATTTTTGTTTCTTTATAATAAAATAGTAAAGCATTAGCTTATTTTATTTCCTTCATATATTTTCCTTCTTTTTTGTCCTGGATTTCCCCTTTCCTTTTTTCTACTCGAAAGAACGCTCGTAGATCCACTATCAACCGTCGCGATCTCAATCTTTTATCTAACTGCATTTGAGATTACCTATACTTAAGATCTGATAAAATTATGTATTTCTTGTTTTTAACCGACTTCAAAAAAGGAGGAGGTTCTCAATTCGAACTCGAATCGTCATTTAACAAGTTGACATCATAGAATTATGTTTTTTTTTCTATAAGTACTGGATGTGCTTATTATTGAAGTAGACATAAGAAAAGTAGAAATGTAATAAATATTGCTAAGTATCGCCTGTGCATTGCGCTCAAAAAAAAGGATTAACGTACGCGCACGCACGTATGTATAATCTATGACATTGTAATGTCCCCATAGCAAAGCGAAGTAACTACTGGTGTAATACTCGTACTGATGTATAATCTTACACGGAAACTGTAGATTATATTAATAAGTGTAATATTATTATAACGCTTGTCCGATTGTGTAGTGGCATTAAGAAATACGCTGAAAAGTGGCTGGATAACTTACACAAAAATATTGAGAAAACATTGCCACAGTTTTTTTCAACACATTGGCTTATATAGCCATAAGCGAACTGTATCAACCGGAACAACTAAACATTATACAGCGTTGCAACAATCATTCGCAGAGGAAACAGTGGCAATTGATGATGGTGTTCCATTATTTTGTCATTCCGAGAAATTAAATGGAAACCATCGACATCAATAATTATTTATTAATCACTCTCAGGATATAACCCTATCTCATGATCTTCCGTATACCTGATTCATGTATCACATTAAATTTGTGTTATTTGTAATATTGCAGCGTGCGAAATAAAGTAAATACCTACTACCGCTACACAGCCGCAATCTCTCAAGGATGGTATATTGTAGGAAGAAAATGAACATAGCATAAATAGAAATATGAATGAATGAAGCTGGGTTGACATATTTTATATATTAGATCTGTTGCAATTACTAATTATTTTTAGTTAATTGCACGATACAAGTCAACACGTCTTAACTTGTTAAGCACACATTTTTAGACAAAAGTCGACATTTAAGTAAATAATATAGGTACGTGTCAGAAGACACAAACCGTAAATAAATTCCGAAGAACTACTAACCTGACCGCATGTTGTTTACCTCTGCCCGCTTATCCAATATCTCATGCTGTGTCACTTCCACAATGATGATTGAGGTGTGCCATAAAAAGTATTTGTATTTGTAAACTTTGAGAAAACCTTTGCCAACAAGACCACGCTGATTCCCGTCACTATTTTTCCACACTTCATTTCGTATATTATAACACTGTTATTGCTAAGTTAACAAAAATATTTTCCTCGCATTCTTAGTAACACGTAAAAGGAAGTAACTAACAATTACTACTCGTACTTTATGATGGTCTATCGTAATCCCAAGTATGTATTATCAATCGCAACTACCCGCGCTACAAACATTAATGTTGCCTCAATTGTATGAGTTTAGTCGTCGTGTTATTACATTACGTCGCTAGATGGCGTTGCCCAACGATTCTCTAATTGTATAACGTTCTTTTTCTTTATATTGTCAAATAGCTAAAGTTAACAGATTTTTTACGAATGCCTAAAATATTGTACTCATTATTTTCTTTCGATTATCCGTTTGCATGTTGATATTGTTGTTGCATATAATGCCAAACAAGTATCTCATTTTTGACTTTCACTGTCTTAAAACATCAGACTAATCTACTCAATTATTAATAGATTGACTATTTTTCTTTCAATAAGAAACACCGGTAACTATTGAACTGATTAGTTAATATGTCACTATCGTAATTTACCCGATATCCCTTTCTCTTTTCTTATTATTTTACTCACGATGTTTTGTCCTCGTCGCCATTATGTAGTGGACCCATGACCACCCATAGGAGAACTGCACTCATTGGCTCGGTATGGCACCAGCAGGTCAGACGTCCGTCACAGCCGGTGGCTCTCCCGTGACTGTCTTCCCACCCGTACTCTCGAGACAACGTCATACCTACCCACATAATAGGTATTATATGCAGATCCACAAACACTACATCTGATTTAATCTAATTTAATAATCTAGTTAAATATAAGAAATAAAACGTAAATATACATGCACAAACTAAGTTTTTTTTTATTGGCAGTATGCCATAGATTATCAATAAAAGAAATAAACCCCTCTGAAACAAAAGACAATCTCTTTGTTGGCTACGGCCAATAATGTTGTATGAAATTCCTTTATATCGTTCTAATTTGAAATTAGAACGAATCTTCAACAATTGCTATACAAAGACGTATTTCGCGTTCTAATACCACGATCATAAGAACGACATTTCCTTGGATGTTTGAGAAAAGAGGTTTTATTATTTACAAAAAGTTTGATAAATTAGTCAAATACCGATTATCTATCTATATATATAAAAGAAGAAGTCCTGACTGACTCATCAACGCACAGCCGAAACTACCAATATTAGAGAGTTGATTTTTGCACAGTAGGTTACTTTTATAACGTGGGCTAGGGATAAGAAGGGATTTTTGGAAATACCTCGCCTAAGAGGTTTAAATAGGGGTGCAAAGTTTGTATGGGGTACAAGTTTTTTTAAATCTAGGAACTTGAAACTTTGTAAAAAGGTATTAAAATAAAATGGAATAAAACTAGTTTAAGCGTTTTTGAAAATTCACCCCCTAAGGTGGTAAAAAAGGGGTTAAAAGATTGTATGGAGATCAAGTATTTTTTTGAGCGCGGGACTTGAATTTTTGTGTACAGGTAGACTATTAGAATACAAGAAAAATAATTTCAGCGTTTTCATAAATTCGTCCCTTAAAAGGGTTAAAAAGGGGTTGAAAGTTTGAATCCATTAGAAATTCCTTGAAACTTCTTATCTATATATATAAAAGAAGAAGTCCTGACTGACTCATCAACGCACAGCCGAAACTACTAATGTTAGAGTTGATTTTTGCACAGCAGGTTACTTTTATAACGTGCGCTAGGGATAAGAAGAGATTTTTGGAAATACCTCCCCTAAGAGGGTTAAATAGGGGTGCAAAGTTTGTATGTGGTACAAGTTTTTTTTTATGCTAGGAACTTGAAACTTTGTAAAAAGTTATTAAAATAAAATAGAAGAAAACTCATTTCAGCAAACTTGTAACCCCTTTTTTACCACCTTAGGGGGTGAATTTTCATATCATATCAGTGTCTGCCACTGTTTGAAATGTAATATGTCTAGACCATTTTAACTAAGAATAAAATTCACTTAGGTACCTATTTTAATATCTTTGCCATCATCAAAAATCTACGCGGACGAAGTCGCGGGCGGTCGCTAGTTAATACATATAAAAGTACAATAAAACCAAATACTTCATTAATTCATTTATTTAACACGTCATTAATTACATTAGATATAAAATTTGATTAATAAACGAACTTTAAATCGTTATTCATTAATTTACTGTCCAATGGAGAAAAACATCTATAGTTACTGGAGGCCCTACTTCTGGGCAAAGGCCCCGTATGCTCTTATGATCAAGACGTTACTGTTCACGGGATAGGAATAGGAGAAACATCGTAAGATTCGTAAGGACATCCCATGTCTTTCGGATATAAAAAAAAAACAAACTAAATTGGTTTTAGTACAAATATTTATTGTTAAAATAATAAGCTTCATAAATTAAACATTACGAAGCGAATTTAAAAGTATTTTTGCTGAGCATCATCAAAATCACGCGTGGAATGACAACGAAAATAAACTTTCAAACATGATTGTTAAGTAGGTAATATGGCATACATAATTTCAAAAATATTTCAATAAATTCAAGATTATTTCAGTATATAAGCAGTAATTTCATAATTTATAAACCAAGTACGACTGGAGATTGATAGGCTAGCATATTGGTACCTACTATCTGGTTTATGTATGTATGGTATACATAAGTATACTGACTTGATTATATTTGGTGTTAATCCGCCAAATTACGTTCCCCGACATTTAAAAAATAAAGTGTGTAAATTAAAACAGTAATATTAGTCCTGCATTACAACCAAAGACAATTACTATCAGACAGTTATCGTAGCCATATTTAAATGTTGAACTAGTCAAGTAACATTATTTTCTGTCCTTCAAACTAATCCTTTTAACAACGATACATTCTAAATCTCTTCTTCGCTAAATACTTATTCAGCATTTTTTGAATCATAATTTTATTACAGTATCATAAAAAGTATATAAAACATTAAACCCCTCTCTTAATACGGTGAATAGAGACTAAAGTACTATGTGTGACCTTACAAACGGTCCGGTAGTTTTGAATTTTTGATATGTTGTCTAGGATGATGTTTCAGTCAGTGCTGAAAGAGCAGAAAAGAATTAAATGTGCATATCTCCGTAATTATCTGTCCTAGAAACAAAATTTGAAATGTTAATTATAGTAAATTTAATTCTCTACAAAACTGCCCAAGCACTGTTCTAGCTAAAATGCTCCTAGACGAAGATATAATCCAGAAGTTTGTTTTTGAGTTGGAAATTGCAATTTCTTAAGTTTTTTTAAATGTGCATATCTCCGTAACTATCTGTCCTAGAAACAAAATATAAAATGTAGTAAATTGAACTCTCTATAACATTGTCCAAGCTTTTTTCTAGCTAAAATGCTCCTAAAGGAAGATATGAGCAAAAATATGAAGAGAGTGCCGGTTTTTTCAATATGGCGGCCGGCGCGGAGGGGGGGGGGGGGGGGGGGGGGAATTGTGCATTTTGCATTTTAAACACTGACTAACCATCCTAGACAACATATCAAAAATTCAAAACTACCGGACCGTTTGTAAGGTCAAAATCCTTTATTCACTGAATTATCTTCATCAGTCTTATATGTGTGTAGCAACGTGCGACCACGGATCGTGCCATGCGAGTTTGCTTGCCAGCAAGCTTTATTAATTATACGAGAAATTGCAGCTTAAGGTAACAAAGGTAATTATTAGGGAATGCAAAACCGGTTAATTTGTTATAGTAGAATCGGTTATAACCGGTTATTGGTGTAGTAAAATAACCGATTTTAATATGTAGTAAAATAACCGGCTCTGCATTTCCTAGTCATTATCGGCATCACTGTTATAAGCACAGGTATAACGAACATCAAAGATGAGAATATTCGGATCCCATTATTTTATAAGTAGACGTTTTCTGTAACCGTAAACTCACTTATCATATTTAGTACTTCGACTTATAAGCGGTTAATGTATCATCGCTCCAATCAAAATTTTTTATTTGAGGAGAAATTAATACGCTGTTTTTTTTCCTTTTTGGTCTTAAAACACCATCATCTCAATTTACTTAAAAGCGCAATATTTGCTTTCTTGTAAGGTGTTGTTTCCTTTTTAATTTTCAGCACCAAAATGAAACTTAAGATAAATCGTAGTTTGATAGATACATTAATGACCCCTCTAAAACTAATTTAGAATTTAGCAATGCAATCCCGATATTTACAGTTCGACGAGTGTAGAAATTAAAAAGGCGAAATACTGTACATCGTGTCGTGTTGTCTTGTCTTTGACTGAAGGACACCGATTCCATGGTCATGAAAAAAAAAATGTCGTGTTGTCCCGTTTTCTTAGATTGATTAGAAAGTGACGAGTGACGACACTACAGTATTGCCACTTTAATTTCTACTCTTTTATTTCGTACTGTAAGAGTAAAACAATTGATTTTATGAAACGACAATACAAGTGTGTCAATCCACCGTCTGTTGACAACTAAAACTCACTAAGTAACAAAATGTCTACTTAAAAAGAAGCTCGTATCTCAGGGTCAATGTATTAACTAGATACGAGGTTTTGAAAAGCAGTGACAGAAATTTTAGTGAGTTTTGTTTGTCACCAGGCACATCCTCTTAGCATATGTGATTATATTTCGTCTTCGAGGTCGAACTCCTCTTCAGGGAAGTCTCCAACGGTTACGTAAGTGGGTTTGACGAAGCCACCATACTTTGGGGGGCACGTGAAGTACCGCTTGCCGTTCACCCTGAAAACAAAAAATGGATTGAGTATTTACACAGAGTTGTGGTTTTGTACTAGAAAATGTCGGTACCTTAGTTCACACTCTTACTGATTTAAATTTTTTGCCAAAGAAATTTAAACCACATAGAGTTGCACCGCCTTTTTTCCGAACAGTTAGTACGATTGTGCTCTAAGGTATCGATACATACACTCTCATAATTATAGTAGAATATGTGTTCTGCGAGTATGAGACAGACATAATAAAATACATATATATGTGTTCTGCGAGTATGAGACAGACATAATAAAATACATATATGTATATGAAACGGGTTTATTCATGTCCTTCATGTCGAATATTTCTCGTCATGCTTCAAATCGTTTCGCGATTCATCATCAGGAGTGTCTATTATATTAGGCGCGGCGGAGGCCGAGTACGCCACATTTCAGACTGTACAATGGATTGGTCGACGTTTATCAATAGTTCCTTTCTACTACAGTTCAAGTTACTACATCGATTCCTAATCAATTTAAAGATATCAAACATGTAGAGCGTGCTAGGCGTATTTATTCTAAGATGTAGTACTCACTCGCCGTCGTTCTTGCCCCGCGGCTCATCGTACTGCACGCCGATCCATAGCCCTTTAGCGCCCTCCAGGGGACCGTTGTACCGGACCGTAGCCCGCCGCACAGCCTGCGCTGGTACTCGCACTTCGCAGCGCGCGCCTACCAGCACGGATGCTGCCAGCCTAGCACAAACCACAATTAATTTCAAGGTTTACTGACGAACGCGGCAAATGTAGAAAATAATTATCAAATTAACCTTGAATTAATAAAAATCGATAACATTTTATTCCAGGACTTATACATAAATCATAAACCACTGCATGCAAAAGGATGTGCGAAAATATTATTTATTTGTTATTATTGTGAGGCGCATACATTTCTCGAATTCGCATCTACTTGGTTTCCTCCTCTAGTTGTAAGCACATTGCTGCTCCTATATTATATCCGGCTCCACACTATCCCGAACTTGACCGAAGTTTATGCAGCAAAGTGCCCCCCCTCACACTATCATATTCACCCAACTTCGGCTTCTTATTAATTGTAGTGTGTACCGACCGAGTCTATTACACCAAAGGAATTAGTGAGTGTTTTAAAAAGAGCTTTTTTGTATGAGGTTTGAATGTAAGTACAATCGATTCTGAGTAAGATAAGATGTAAGATGGACCTAAAAAACATTTTTTCTGAAAAAATAAGTTCTAGTACGCTTTTTTCTGAAAAACTGTGCTTCTATTCTCACAAGCAAGGCAATAATTAAACGTGAGGTTCAAAATGCACTTACTTGGCTTCCTCCTCTAATTCCTTCTGTTGCTGCTCCTTTATTTTAGTCATCTCTTCTTCATTGTACTTGCCAAGTCTGTTGCGCTGAAGGAATGAGCGGACTGTGTCTCCCTTCTTTTCGTATTCTTCTTCAGACAAACGGAATCTGAAATGGTAGAAAAACACAAAATTAAAGCGAGCATTAACTTAGCAAATATCTGTGCTTTTGGGCACTAACAAATTTTCTGTTGAATCACTACATAGAATAAAACAAAATCGCTCCTTGCGGTCTGTCTGTCTGTCCCTATGTATGCTTAGATCTTTAAAACTACGCAACGGATTTTGATGCGTTTTTTTTTAATAGATAAAGTGTTTCAAGAGGAAGGTTTATATGTATAATACGTGGCTAATTTATCAGCATTTCACCCCTGCAAAGTAAGAGTATATATATGTATACTCTTTTCTATCATATTACCAATGGGAAGGTCTGTGAAGATTTTGGGATGTTTGTTTGCCACTCAATGATGCATAAAACATCTAATGGCTTTAGAAGAAACTTGGAAACAAGTCAGATGGTTGACCAAAACTTTTAATCCCGAGTAATGCACAACAAGCAATGGGCAAATGTCAATAATAAATTTGAATATTAGAAATCATAAAGTTTATACCATGGTTTCCAAGCTGTTGTCTTCAGCAGTCAGAATATAGTTGTGCATTGGTGGAGGGAAATTTGTTTACATTTGGTTCCTCGCGAACAGCAAAGGACTGTACCGTATTATACAAATGGAGTGTAATGTACAAATGAGTGACATACCTCTCTGCACTATCTGACGCTTCAACTTCAAGTAATGCAAACTTATCCTCGACATGTATCCTCATACCGTCGTCTATGGGATATGAGCCAAGCAGGGCATCCTTATTATCAATATCCCCCACATAATTATTTTTACTGTCATACAACTTGAGTTTCATTGTCGTTGCATTGCCACCGGTAACCAGTTCCAACTTACTCTGTAAGAAATAAAAATGCTTATTTTAGTAATATTTCATTGTAGTTGAATAAATAGGGTAGTTTTATGGTTTTAGTTTTATAGGGTAGGTTAGTAGGTCATGGCACATCTATTCTGCTTTACTGTTATAGCAATATAGTAAAATGGCAGTGTCACAGTTCTATTTATCTTCTGTGAAAGTAAAAATATGCAATACAAAAAGGAGGTTACATAGCAGTGTTCATCCAACTATGCAACACTGAAAAGCTTGTGCTGGCTGTGCTGGTTGACCAGGTGAAAAATTCAAGCAATGTTCTTCAAATATGGCAATTTTTCCCTGAAAGTTTATTATTTCAAGTTTTGCTGTGTATACGGATCACAATATTGGCGAAACCACTCATCATATGACAATTGTTATTAGAAATAAAGTTGCAGTAGATTTAATTTGCTTTTACTGAAGCATAAAATGAAATCTGTGATACTAATAATTCACACATTTTTTTCCCTTTTTGCATTTCTTCAACATAGTAAGCCATTGCTTGGCCCCTATATAATGTAGACAGCTCCTGTTTGGCTTAAATAGTAACAAATTTAATGGACTTCTTAAACTTCCTAAACATTGATTGTCGAAAACCAATAGTTTAAGACTTCTAAAGTAAACAGTTAAAGAAGTCCCAAATATTTGCCGTTTTTTGCATATTGCGCTGCGAGCACAAGTTTCTCGAAGTTGCATAATTGGATGAACCCTGCACTACTTAATTGATCTTTATAACATATTAAAAATCCACAACTACATCGTATTTTTTAATTTTAATGTCGATTTCTACTCGGTTAAAAGATCCCAAAATATGACTCATTATAACCTTAAACTCTGAGATTGTTATTCCTTTGTTGAAACGCCTTTCAACAGGAGCTGCAGCATCTACTCCAGACTTCGTTATGTGCACGTTTACGAAATCTGGGGTAACTACTTGAATATTTTCCATGATTTATATATTTTTTCCCAAACACAACTAAACAATAACTCTCTTTACAATTTACAACCGTAAAGTAAACCATCTGTCAATTTGATCTGTCTCTGTCACTGTCAGTGTCAACTACAACAGCTCTTCACTTTAACAACTGTCAATTTAACAAAAGAAAATAATAAAATGACAACAATGAATTTAAGTATACACTACTCGAAAATTTGACTTGATAATTAAATTAAGTATTATTAAAACAATCAACATGAACAACACGGGTAGACCCTATTAGAGTTTTGGTTAAAACTTTTGTTTGTACGTTTAGTCGCGCCAGCTGGTGACAAAAGTCATGAACTTTGGTTATCAATGCATCACGTTAGTGCAGTATAATATTACTAGATGGCGTCTTTTTTTGAATTTTAATATGTCCGAAATAGTTTAGTCAATCGCACATAGATGTCTGGTTAAAAGCTCTAACAGTCTACACGCACGGTGCAAACTTGAACTAATAAGTTGTGTGCAAAATAAGTTAATTTTTAGGGTTCCGTAACCAAAGGGTAAAAAACGGGACCCTGTTACTAAGACTCCGCTGTCCGTCCGTCCGAAAACCGACTAGCACCTCTAGCATAACTGTCACGAGTGGCTACTTCTCGCGCGAGATAATTGCTCGTCTCTTTCTTCACAGTACTGTGAGAGAGTGACGGGCGATGCTATGTCGCGCGACAACAGTCGCGGAGCACAGCTGTGCTAGACGTGCAAGTACGTGTCGGACTCGCGCACCGAGGGTTCCGTACAAACACTTCCCATCTTGATTGGCCGGGTTAAGTTAAGTTTGCACCTGGTATGTATTGCGCCGCATACAAATGAGGTGCAAAGTTAACGCAACCGATCACGTTTGTTGTATGGGAGCCCCATTTAAATATTATTTTAATCTTATTTTAGTATTTATTGTATAGCGGCAACAGAAATACATCATCTGTGAAAATTTCAACCGTCTAGCTATCACGGTTCATGATCATGAGATAACTACCTATATACAGCCTAGTGACAGACGGACAGACGGACGGACAGCAGAGTCTTAGTAATAGGGTCATGTTTTTGACCCTTTGGGTACGGAACCCTAAAAAATACGGGGACGAAGCCGACGACCTTCGAAGATGCTAGAGTACTTACCTAAATAATTTCATACCGCAACACAAAAGCCACGCAAACCTGCGTGAACTCCAGGATTCATCACCCATACTCGCATTGTACATCATTATAAACAAGTTCATACCACACAAAAGAACAATCCCGCGTTCCAAACAATTTTGCCGCTCAGCGACGCAAGTAAAGTTCTTCAAGTGGCTCTACATAAATAATATCCGGCATAGGTACGCCTTTCCTTTGTCCCCTCGGTTTCCTCTAAAATGGAGCTAATTACACCTCCTGGTCCCCATTTAATTAACGACAATGTAAACAACATTAGGACCACCACAAAAGGCTTGACTCATCGGGACGTGCTGGACTCTGGAGAATGGACTTTTGATTAATGAATAGTTAGTTCCACAATGGATTAAGTCAAGTTGTCTTAAGATGCCTTTATGCGCTGGGAATTGTGTGAAGTATAACTCGGTTAAGGAGCCCTAATTAAGCAAACTTAGTGCCACAAGGATTAGGTGGAGCGGCATGATCGTTCAACGAGCAAGCTACTTAAGATTAAGATTTAAAAAAGTATTAAGTTGGTGGTCATAAAAAAATCAAACGGATTATAA
Organism: Apotomis turbidana; assembly: GCA_905147355.2. Classification (NCBI taxonomy): domain Eukaryota; kingdom Metazoa; phylum Arthropoda; class Insecta; order Lepidoptera; family Tortricidae; genus Apotomis; species Apotomis turbidana. The sequence goes on along the minus strand of LR990292.1, from coordinate 15,214,081 downwards.
AAAGTTTCGTGAAACATCTTCTAGTGAAATAGTTATCGTAAATGGTATAAAACACACGTAAAGATTGGCAGGAACGGACCGTGCGAGCAAATCACCACTGACCTTTGCTGAAGATGCTCCATACGAGTTCGGAACATGTCGGGCAGTTCCTGTCAATTTTTACATGAATTTTATATTCCGCCTGTGTTTGATAGCTGATAAGAATCCTGACAAACCATTTGAACCTATTGTTTTACATTACAAAGTTGTCATTTGATCGAAAAATTCTGACAGCCACATACCTACGAAAGGTGAAACCGTTTATAATAATAAAATCACATTAAAGTTAAGTACTTTAAAACAAACAACAAACAGACGAAGCAGACTGTATTTAATAAGGGCAAAGATATCTGGGGGCACGGTAGTGCCCCAAGACGAACAAAAAAGAAGCGGTGCACTACCTACCTTTTCTCGAACCGTTTCGTCTCATTTTCAAACCCTCATAGCTTCGTCCCAGTTAACGCCAGAGCGCCAAAATTCACAGGTTAAGATGCAGCTAGGGAACATATGGAACGCACTTAATTTAATTGATCTAGCTTTTATACTTTCGGTTTTATTGGTACCTAAAATACGCCGATTTTGCCACTCAGTTATATATCAAAACCTCTGGTTTGGCTGGGGTTTGAAGCCAGTTGATGCCATACTTTTGAAACCAAGGTGGTAGGGTTAGTAAAGTCTAGGCTTAGGGGCTTGGCTTTTCCTGTGATCTGATAACTTTTTTAGAGCGACAGCGTTATGAGCATTGTGAGTCTTGGCCGCCAATCTTACATGAAATGTTTTTGGTGGGATTTACGTGTCCTATCTAAAGAGTGCCTCAGTGCAAACACTTATCATTATAAACATTATAAATCGCTTTCGCATTTGTCTGAGAAAGTGCAAAAAAACAAAATTGAACACAAACAATGAGAGATGAAAATCGTCTCACAATGTTCTGATAATGGCACATTCTACAATTCGCCACGCAGTACAGAGAAGCGTAAAATTTCTCCAAGTGATAAGGTCTCGTAATTTTTATGGGTATATTCGCCGTAACAATAATAACAACTCGCAACTAATTAAAAGCGAAACGCGAACTCACGGAGCTTACGTTCAGCTGGTACGGTCGGCAAAACTGGGAACTAATTCAAGTGTACTGTGAGAAATCGCTAAATAAGTGATGTTTCGTGAGATATTTCCAGGTATCACTTTTAACTGTCATAGAAATGCCATGTTTGTGATTCGAGCTAGATAAAGTGACATTTCACGTTACTACCTACCCGGTGAAGTTAAGTTTGCGCCTGATATGTGTGACATCGCATATAAATGAGGCATAAGCTTAACGCGACCGGGTTCACAAATTGGAGATATATAGGTACCTACAGGTACCTTTTAAATGACATCTTAAACTAGTCCACGTCACTTGATGACGCTCGATTAGTAAAAAAACGGATGGGATCGATAAATTGCTCAAATGGTTACATCACAATGTCCAACGAATTAAGCCCCAGCTCTCGATCATCTTCGTTTATATTTCAAACATATAATTATTACTAAATACTATTAGTAAATAGTTATCTTTTTCTAAAAGTATAGAGACAGAGAAAAAGTATTTAGCGTTTAAGTAGTTAACGTATGTAGCGCTTGATAAGATTATAAGAAGCAGAAGAATCGAATAGAACACATTGTTTTTTTTTCATAACCGTAGTCCTAAAAAGTATCCTATCTATATAATCATCTTTGGTAGTCCTGCAGCTAGCCCTGAACCAAAATTGGTTAAAATTCGTCTACCCATTTTGGAGTGATGAGAGGACAAAAATCGATCCCGCATCGAGCTATTAAGATTTTTCCTGAAATCATGACCCATCTGTAGAAAGTGACTTTCAATATAAATCTAGATTTTTATAATAGTATAGGAGTAGCTCCGTTATGGGTTGAATAAGTCTCCAAAGTTGTTGATAAAGACAGATGATCTAGAATAATTTGAGTATACAAAAAGTTTAAGTTAGGTGCTAGTCAGAAAAGTCGAAAAGGTTGAAGAGGACGCACAGAACTTCTTAAAGGACTAAAGGACTATTTCGGTTTCTCATGACTGAATCCTGGCTACGTCAAGAATGAATTGAGTTACGAAAGTTAAGTGAGATTGTGTTTGGGATTTCTTGAGATATATTTAATGATACTAGACGTTATTGGGGATAAACAAGACATACATTTTCTTTGAAATCAGGTCATTAAGGTTCTTGCTAATAATGACGTTAGGTTTCGTTTGTGAACTAGATTTTAGGGACGTCGAGACCATTTGAGAAATTAACACCTTGATCGCCAAGAACACCGAAAGGTGTCGTGTCTCTTGTGCTATCGTGCCTACCACGCTATCGCTACCGGCACATACCTATAAGCGTTAACAAGTATAGTTGCCGGCAAACTTTTAGAACAAAAATGGCGGATCTGCGCATGTGCATTTGTACGTAAATCGGCTACTGCGGTCAAGGTTATGCTCTAAAAGATTGCCGGCAGCTGTACCTAAATGTAAAACCAAACTCTTTCCTTTCAAATAGGGATTTCACTCCCTTGTGACATAACGTTTGGCGTGTGAGTGACACTTCTCTATTTGACGTAAAGCGTCCAAAGGTGAAATAAGCTTATTGTGGCTCCACACTACTCGTGATGTGATGTTGGCCGAAGTTTGGGCGAATATGATAGTGTCGAGGGGCACTTCGCCGCAGAAACCCATACTTCGGCCAACTTCGCTTCGCTCAACCTCGGTCAACTTCGCGAGTAGTGTGGAGTAGAGTAGCCCGGGCTAGACGAGACAAAAGTTAAATTAGTCTAAAGGAGCGTCCTTATTGCGTGTAATTCGCCGATACTAGACTAGCAACACTGTGCTGAGACAGATAGACTTCCCGCCATGATGGCGTATGATAGCGATAGCGTCACAAGATCTATGTCCGAGTATGTATGTAGTCATGGGCATGGGGTGAGGAGAGAGAAAAACATTAACAATCAATCCGATCGAAGCAAACGATGGAGCAGAACTTTTAAACCAGGCATGGAAAATAACAGGCTTTTATTTAGTTTCTATTGTCCTTTTATCTGTTTGTTATCAAATCTTGCAAGTTCGTCACCCAGGATTACAATTTAGCTTAAAGGCATACTTAATGTAAACAGATAATATACCTGATCGCCCGTTGTTTACCTTTTCTTCTCTTCTCATGTATGTTTTGCAAGGTATTAGTATTGTATTGTATAACTCAATATCGCCCATTACGTCGCTTAAACCAAATACTCCAAATAGTCTTTCAATCGTCATGAAAAAATTGGAAGGTGGCGATGGAAACTTTAATAAAACGACGCAAGGATACAATTTCCTATAATTTAATTCGTCTTATCGAGCAATATCCCAAGTATGCAGCTTAAATCAGAGTTATAATGGCTGTATGAGCTCTTATATGGGAGATATTTGAACAAAAAAGTACAGTTGGCAATAAAATTTTGTTAAAAATAGTTTTTCTGACATAAACTTGCACGAAATATTTTCCGAGCCGCGTTGCTACTGACGCTACATGGAAGTCTTCTTCTAATTAGCAAGTTGAGAGCTAAATATTACATTTATGATATGTAAATTTTACTGAGCTAACTAACGTCTTAATCTCAACTTTGTCTGTATATTTTGAGTGCTATCTAGTAATTTTTAAAATAAAGTAATTAAGAAGCTAGTTTTACCGTTGTAGATTAGAACGTAAGAGCTTAATATTTTCGTGTACTCGTGTACCTTTTATTATGTAGATCTCGCCTCTATCTATACCTTTGCTTAGTGTATATCAGTAGGTAGTAATTGTATGGGCTGAATCAACTCGATCGCTTCGCGATCTCGTTGATTCAGCCCATACAATTACCTGCAGCGACAACCTTTCTGGTCTACTAAATAAGCAGTGTTCCATCAAGGAGGAAAACTAAAAGATAGGTAACAAGTCTACATAATCGTAATCTATTCTGACTATCCGAGCTGTTATATTTAATCCAGTAAAGTATTTCATTCGCAATTTCCAACCGATGTGTTTAGCACCTAAGCAAATTACGTGATTTATCAGCATTGACAGATATTTGAAACCACATATCGAATCATTTAGCGCTAGCTTGGTAGGTGATGACACTGATGACTCTTTGTACATACAACATTCTCCATTTCATTCACACGTAACAAAAATCAAACGACGGTTGAAATAGTGTATCTATTCTTTATTTAAAAAATATCATTTGTTATACACCACTTTTTTAAGCAAGTTACATTTTTAAAGGCGCATATCTTGCTATGGTAAATACAGCTTTGAATTTCCAACGATGTTGCATAATTGTTATACAAGGTTTGTAAATTAGGACAATTTTGCTCTTCCAAATTATGGATATTATCGTTTTCTAGTATTTCTTTCAACCACTTCACCTTTTCAGCACCTTTAGCATATATTTTTTTATTTTTCATGTATTGTAATATCAAACACTTAAAATTAAAATAAGGCACAAAGCCTTCGTTCCATAAAATTCCGATGTTTCTTTCTATCCACGCCACATGTGAACGTTCCATACTTGTTAAGTTATAGAATGGATATGGCGGTTTTATCAACAAAACAAGAATGCGATTTTCGCACAAAATTGCTATTTCTTTAGGTATAAATTTGTTGTCTTTACTTTTAAAACCTTGAACATCCACGATGGCGGCATTCATGATAGTTTTCGAACTATGTTACTGAGTGGTTTATATTCAAAGAGGCAGTCGTTGAGGATCAAACAGTAGGCAGCGGTATTTTCTGGAACGTCTTCTGATGACTCAATTTCTAAACGCACGTCAACTGGCCCAGTTTTGATTGAATCGTTTTGTCTTGAACAGTCGATAACAAAAACTGGAGCAATTTTGGAGAATGTATGCAAATCTAACAGCGGTTCAATACAAGCGTTGTAATACGACTGCCGAAAATTAGCATACATCTCATATAATATACTATATTTTCCTTCATCAAACTTTAAATTAAGATTGTCATATGGAAAGTATTGCGAATTTAAAAACAATTTGACATTTGTTATGTTACAGTGATCGAATGAAGCTGAACTTCTTGTCGTATTGAATTTTCTATCCGTTTGTAATCCTAATATAACAAACCTCGGTTTCTCTAACTGAGAAGCAGTTTTAATAGACCAAGAATGTTTTGTTGTTTTAGGCAATAATGGATATTCATATAAATCCCAATTTCTGAAGGCAAGCTGTACTGGTCGGTCTTTTTCTAAATGTTTTAGTAGTACAAGTCGTTCGCGATCAGAAACTCTAATATGCGGCACACGCCACTGAATTTTTGTTATGTCTATACAAATATTTTCATTTTTCTCAGCTATCACAGTATTTGAAACAGAACTGCTTCTTTGTAATATAAGCTCATGTCTACAATTGATGAGTATTTTATTATAATCTTCAGCAAATCCTAATATTTTATTTAAGGGTATTATAGCCGTAAAATGGGTATCACTTGCTTTGGCTCCATCTAAATTCCAACCCCATAAAGCAGCATTTTTACTTTCTCCTTCATTCATTGAAATATAAGATTTCATTGTTGTTGTGATTCCAGCATTTTTAATGTTATCGATTGCAACCCCATTCAGTTCGTACCTGATATTTTGAAACAAAAATAATATTGGATTGTTTATAAATTTCACTTTTTTCGTTGTTATTTTCCCTGCTGCGTCTGTGGTAGATATACTTGCGCATCCCTCGATGTAAATGGAGCTAGCTGATGGTAATACATAAACATCTTGCTGGTGTATAGGTATTCTTATTTCATCGTTTACTTTAAAATTGTTATTGTAAGGGTTATAGCTATGAATTTCATAGCTTTCGATGGAATTGTCATGATGTGGTAAATCTGCGATTTGTAACATCTTATATTTTAAATCCAAGTGAACGTAAAAAAATCTTATTATTTTTTGTAATCTTCTTTGTTGCTTTTACACGTCTTCTATCTTTCAATGTTGCGGATGTAATATTAGGAGTTTTACTATGTTCGGAGTTTTTATTGAAGATAATCATTTTTAGTTTCTGGTATTTTAAATTTCGTAGATTTCAACGAAACAATTTTCAACGCGTTTGGTGATGTAATGTGCGATTCTGCAACACACCATTCTATATATTGTTGATCAGTATGACGTCATATGCAATTAATTTCTTCTTTCCCAAAATGAGGCAAGGAACTTTAAACATAAGTGACCACAGTTATATAAATTGTTTCCTTGTAAATTATCATAGTTGTAGTGAATTTTTTCTCCCATGTATTTGACAAACTCTTGTGGTGGTTTTAAATTGCCATAGCTATCAAAGTATTCAACATAATTATTTATTTTTCCATAGGCTACCCAATGAGTACCAGAATTTGTAGAGGAATCTAAATTGATAACCCCGCATTCCAGAGGTAATGGAAATTCTGGTAATTCATCTCTCATAAAAACACCGCGAAAAAATGGTATGTTTTTAGAATGTTTTGTGATATCAATATTAGTTAACGCTCTTTTGGGTAGCCGAGTAATTAGTTTTTTTTATTTGTCACATAAATTCCTAGCCCGTTTTTGTATGGCTTAAGATGTAATCCTTTCCCAATACACAATGCTTCCATATTCGTATTATGTTTTTTGAATTCCTCCAAATTTTTTTTAGCTAACTTATAGTCATTGACGGCTTTCGTGATTCCGGCGATACCTCCTGCTAAACTACCGGCGGCAGACAACCCAGCAAATATGGGTATTAAAGGCAGAAATCCTCCGCTTTTAGGCACCGGAATTACTCTTGGCAATTTTATAGGTAAATCGTCAGACGCCATTTCATGAGCAGCTGCATACGCTAGTTCCGCTAAAACTTTTTTGCACTTAGGCTTTAATTTTCTAATACGCTTTTTTGTGTGTGAAACAATATTATTAAATGTTTTTCTGAATCCAGAACCAGTTTTAACCTTTGAAGTTGGTGATATATATTTTTTTTTCATATTTAAATTACTAATATTATTCTTATCTTTATTCATGATTGTTTTCATTTAAATAAACTGTGAGCGTAATGTTTATAGCACGGCGTTTCGCAAACAAATGAGTACATTGTAAAAACAATAAATGTTTAAATAGGTACTGTCACCTTTCCTATAACCGATTTGTCTTTTCTATCCAGCTGTTTTCGTTTGAAGGCAGCCCTAACCACTTTACGTATACCTTGTTTCTTTTTCTTCGCAAAACTTTTTCAACAAGGTATACCTCAGGGTGTAAAGTCTTTTGAATTTCGTGTACATAAAATGCTCCTAAAATTGGTCTAGACCTTGCGTCTTCCAATAAGTAAGTTGTTGGGCAAGTATTTTGAACCTTTATTATCTTAAATATTTCTGTAGACCAATTAGGCGTATATCCTTTTTCGAAGCAACCTTTATATTTGCTTATTCTCACGAAATCCCCCACTCGAAAGCTTTTGCGCTTCGATATTTTCTTCGCATGTTTTATTTGCGCATTAGTATATCTTAGCGATACTTTTTCTTTATTATTTTGATTAATTGTAGCTGGAGGCGCTCCTATAGTTCTATGGAACGCATGATTGTACTCATGCATTTTACAGTCGAGTGTTCCATTGATCCATTTATAATTTCCTTTTAAATTAAATTCTTTATATAGTTTATTTTTTAGTGTTCTAATAAAGCGTTCAACAATAGAGGCTTTTTTGTTAGAATACGTAGAATAGTGGTTGATATTATATTTTTCGACAATTTTAAAAAAATCAGTATTGTAAAACTCCTTACCCATATCTGTCTGTAAATTTTTTGGTAATCGGCCTTTTGCTAAAAATGTTTTAAATGTTTTTGACAAAATCTCTTTCGTCTTTTGTTTTAAAGGAAATGCCCAAGCATATTTTGAGAAACAATCTATAATTACGAATATATATTTGTAACCTGAATTTACATTTGATAATGCTTGCATATCAATCAAATCAGCCTGCCAAAGGTCATCTATGTCTCTTAATATAACTGTTCTTCGTGGGAAGTTCACTCTTACGTTTTTATGAATTTCATTTACTACGCCGGCTTTGCTCATAGTGCTTGTTGAATTTTCCTTCTAGTTCTTTAAGTTCAATATTTTTTTCTATTTTTTTATACGTGCTGATAAAGCCTCAATTACTTTATAAAGATTCGCTAACTTATTTACGGTAGTTCTTATTTGCGTATTAATATATTTTGGAATATTAACGCTATCGGATAATTCAACTTCATTTATAGTTTTATTCTCTTTTATTTCATTAGAGTGTTTTTTAATTTCACGCACATTCATGTTTGACGTTCTTTTGATTACTGAATGTAATGATGATAACATTGAAGTATTTATTTACACACAAACCCTCTAGGCAATCCAATTGCTACTTTCTATTAGCACAATTTTATTATTTTATAATACCAGATTCTTTTAATTCTTCAATAATAGACAGGATTTCATTGTCATGATTGCTGTTGCCAGCGCTTTTTGATGCGATTAATAATTTTAGTCTCTCTATTAATTCATTTGGATCATCCCAATAAATATAGTCCGTTGCTTTCTTATATTTTTTTAATTTAGGCAAAGAACCGCCAATTTTAAGATCAGGCAATTTTTCGGGAAAATCCTGCTTAGCCTCCGTGAATAAAGGTTTAACGATCTGGCTGTATTTTAATCCTTTGTCTCCTTTCAACTGTCCGTTGGGATGGAAATCTCGCCTGTGGGCGCTGGTAATAATAAGCAAGTTTTTGTAAATAATCTTGTCTTTTTCGGTTACTATCTCAAGATCAGGCTTATTTCGAATTAAAAGTTCTTTTAAACCTCTAGTCATTTCGTAATTTCGGTTATTGATTGTAAGCATATATTGTTTTTCTTTCGAATCTTTATTTTTTAAGGATAAAGTGACAGCAGAATTTCCCATCATGAGTTTCTTATTTTCACTACGAATACCAAACGGAACATTAATGTTATCATAAATGTCTAGCACATCTTCTTTCTTAAGAGATATTAATGTGTCATTAACATTATTTTTAGAATTTTTGACATCATTGTCAAAATCGTAATACTCTGAATGCTTGCTTGAATCAGTTTCAAGGTGGTCTTTGAATTTTTCATCGTAATACTCTGAATGCTTGCTTGAATCAGTTTCAAGGCGATCTTTGAATTTTTCATATCCTGCGGATAAGTCATCGTCCATAGGCGTTTCGCAATCGTTTTTTAAATTTGTTATATATAAACTGGGGTTTTTTTCATCATTTGCTTTTCCCAATGTCTCCAGAGAATCCGTAATAGGCTTGAATACTTTCTTTAATTTTACGTTAGCAGCATCTTCTTCATCCTGCATCATTCTAATTTTCTTTTTTATGCAATTTGCGGATGTTATCAATTGTTTCTTTAGATCGGCCTCCATTTTTTGGTAACTTCAAATTATTGTGTGTTATATTCGGCCGCAGAAGTTAAAGTGAGTACTTTTCCAAATGAAACTAGTATATGTACTAAATTCAAAAATAAATAAATGTATCAAAACCTAGTCTGTATCTTCCTTTATCAATTGCGCAATCTTTATTTAGTAATAAAAAGTTAAATTGATTTTTCCATATAGTACAACAAAGGTCTTTAAATTTTTGCCAATCTATGTCTGTGTTTATGTGCTCATTGTATATATGTTTTAAATTGGTATCATCTTGCTTAAAAATAATCAGAAGATTGGCATTGTCTCTTAGTAATTGTTTTGGTACTTTGGAATAAGTTTGGGATAAATAAAAACAGTCTATTTGCCTATGTCTTCCCATAGCAAAATAATTTCTAATATTAATCTGATTTTCACACGCTACATCATCAAAAATCATGACGGAGTTTGTTAAAGCATCATTGGGATGAATGACTTCTTTACTTTCATTAAATAAATAAAAATTCGATCCTGGTATATTTTGCATAACTTGTTTCAAGAAGAGATATTTTGGTTGGAAAGCCGTCTTTGAGTACAAATAAATGTGTTTAAACTTTAATCCATTTTCATGTAACAATAAATTCAGCATAACGTTAGTTTTACCGCAGTTAGAAGGGCCGCATATTATGCAGCGAATTGTATTAGGTAATAGAGCGCTATGCTTTACTATTAGTGCATTTTTTTCCACATTTATAGTATTCACCTCTAATGTTTCAGCTTGCTTAACAAACCTCATGATGAAGTATGAGGTGAATCAAAATATTACAAGTCCTTATATACCTAGTACCTAATTATGTTATTTGATGATGTAATATATTAAGACCGCGACGTAGGTATTATATATCACCAAGTCAGCTGACACGTTTATGGGTAAATGACATTTCGTGTTTAAAATTAATACTAAGATGCTGCCATTTCTGCAGTGGTCGTCGAAGAAATTACTCGTGATTCAGAAATTTCTCATAATTCAAGTGAGTTCATTTACGAATGTATTGTTAAAATATATTGTTCATCCGCATTTTTATGTCCAAAAGGTATCTATTGTTATATGGCCGAATATTTTATTATATTTAAAATTCCAATTATCTCATTGCAGAAAATGTCACACCTGCTAAACTTTGACTCCCAAGAAAACAGCGAAAGCGTCGATATTGATAGCCGTCTCGTTGATGACTTATTTTATAATACTCAAGACATAGAAGATCTATGCAGAGTCCAGCATCAGAAAACCAAACTGCCTGATGAGACGAAATGCCGATTTTTGAAGAATAAACCGAAAAAGAAAACAATTAAAAAGTCGCAAGCCGAAAATTCACACAATTTATCTTATGTATCTAAAAAAGGAAAAGAAAAGGCACATCATTTGATTAAAATTAATATTTATGAACTTGTTCCTGGAGTCAAGCGGAGAAATATTGGTGATGATGTTTGTGTAAGCGCACAATATGTGGTTGAGGACAATTATGACGAAATTTTGGACGGCGCAGAAAGCTTAATAAGAAAAATTGTGAAAAAAATAAGTGATTGTGATAGTTTCAAATTGTAAAATAGAACCATGTGAAATATTTTTTTCATTTTGTGAATACATACCTATTCGTATACATTAATTGTGGCTTTTTATTATAAAGTTGTAAACTCTTCCAAAGACCACTACTGGTATTGACCTACCCTATTTACAATAGCAAGACAAAGGGAAATGGTGATCAAACAAAAAAAAAAGTTCTAATTCATAATATAATTTATTGAAAAACAAAATAATTAATTAGTGTTACACATTTTTATTATTTAAGTAGGTGCTGTAAAAATATAGTTAACATATAAATCTTATCGACTAATCTTATTATACCATATTGCTATAGTGACCCCAAGGTAAAGTTGAAACTGAGCCTTCTATTAATTGCCTTTTATCATCATTCTTGCTTAACACCAATTTATTCCATTTCTGAGTAAACATTTTATGGTTTTTTGATTTAATAATACACATATTGTCTCGCAATTCCTCGCCATTATACAAGCATCTTTTATATTTCTTCATCTCGAGTTTTTTCGTCACACATTTTTTTACCCCTTTTGCTTTTTTTATAGACGCTGTCTCAGTGTTAATACAGTATAACTTAGCTCGTAATCCGACGAACTCTGATATAACTACACCACCCATTTCATCTTTGAAATAACCAGGAATTTTCATATTTGCTATCGGCATCTTGTAAATATTATTAGCCTCAAAATTACTTGTGTCAAAGTATGGAAGCATTTCTTTCATATCATCATAAAAGTTAGCAGTATTGACTAAATACAAAAGACTATCGGTGTCAGTGTAACACAGGCGAATATTTTGTTGATACCTTGTTTTCATGACAGAGTAATGAAATTGGTACAAGTGCTTTTTAGCTAGCTCTAGTACAGTAAATCCGATAAAAATAGGCATATCTAAAATTAATCTAGATTGTCGCATTTGAATGGCTACAAGGTTTTCCGAGAAAATTGACAAACTTTTGAAATTGGGAGCGCTAATGTATTTTTCCGCACCGCATAGTTTGTTCGTTTTATTTGAAACATCTTTCCAAACATTAACCAACTTAACGTCTACTTGATTTCTTTTGTTTTGAATAGTTTTTCCATAGATGCTATTCACCTGTTTTTTAAAAAAATTTTTTTCAAAGTCGCACTTAGCATTTTGTCTTAATTCTGTATTTAATGTTATGTAAGGCTCCAAAAATTTTGATTGGTTGAAAGCTAAAATGCGATGAATTTTCAATAATTTTAAACCATTATTCAAACATTCTTTTAAATGCTCGTAATGTATGACATATTTATATTTATTATGCAAATTTGCTATCAGTTTACGACTTGTTTTACTTGGAGGTACACAATTCTCTGGCGCAAATGGTAAATCTGAATGATCATCATGTAATTTGGAGGGGTATTCAAGATCTACTTCTAGTATGTATCCCTGAGGATTGTCGCGACTGACACTTTCAACATTAAAATTTTCTATATCCTCATCTTTCAAAAACTCGAAACTATTTGTTGGAAGATTTTGTAACATAGCAAAACCGTATAAATTGACGCAATCTAAGTATATTAAATATGAGCTTGTTTCATTGGCATTGTAATCTGACAAATATTTATTATTTGCCTTAGCATGTCGTAACGAGCACTGAGCAAGACCACCTCGAATGCCCTTTTCTATCATTTGGTACATTTCAACATCAGATATTAAATCCAACTGAATTTTTGTATACAGCAACATCGCGTCCCAGCTCAAAGCCGGACTTGAAACATAATAACACGGGTCTAAATTATAATAAGTTAAACTCATACATCTGAATTTTTCAAAAATATCACACAACAATAACACATCACATTTAAGGTATAAATCAGTATATTCACCCAAATTTTGTATATTAAATTCACTCCACACCGACTTTGCATGTTCGTAGTCATCGTCTGCAATATTTTCACCAGTTAGTTTACTGTAAAAATACTCTCGATCTGGCAGTTCAGTTTCGTTGTATCGATCCCACGAGTCTATGTAGTCATAGCAATAAATTCCTTTTTTGCGAAGTAATTCAAAGTGTAAAGGATTAGTATAAAATTGTTTGAGGTTTTTAAAGTCGTTAGGGTGTAATGTTTTAGCCAATTCTTCTAAACCAGAATTCAAAAAATTAAATGAGTCTATAAATTTCATTTGCGCTGGTTTTTGACCATCTATTGGTATAAATTTAGTAACTGATATGTATTTTTCTTTTGTTTTGGGAATTAAATTTATGCGGCCAATAGTATTCGATAGTTCCGTAATAAATAAATGACAATCATAACCGGAAAAATTATGAAACAGTATAGGTATAAACTCGCAGGATTTTGCGTTTAAATTACAAGAATTGTGGCTAGGGCCTCGATATTTACCGCTAAAATGGTCATGATCAGCTATGATAGGCTCGCCAATTTTAAAAGGATCTCCGCAAATGTGACAAGTCGTGGCATTTTTTAGCGCGTGATTTTCCTCATCAGATAAAGGTAACATTTCACAGTTAACTGATAATAACTGATGCAATTTCTGTACATCTTTGGAAATGGTTTCTACAAATTTCTGGGCACAATTAGGACCGCGATATGATACGTATTCATTTAGTTCTGGTTTAGATTGACAACATATATAGTAAGCAAAGCAAGTCGCTTCATGTACTTGTAGATTTTCAATGTGATTGGACTTACTTTTATCGGAATATTCTAGAAGCAAACTTTCGAAATCTCCATAAATTACGATAGGTATTCTTTGAGTCCTTTCAAAATGACTGAATGCCAAGGTACTGTTAGGTTCAGGTAAAATTGTTTTTACTCTAGCGCAATTATGGGAATAAAGTTTTTGTTCAGTATCAAAATAAATGAAGCACTCCTCACATAAATGAATTTTAGATGTATGTTTAGTCAATTGTCCGCGAACAAGCTTTTCAATACTTTTTATTAAACAGAAATGCGATTTTCCATTTTGTTCAATAAGTAACAAGTTAACGTGTGTCAACTTATGTTTCAATGTCTTATATAGAGGTCCCGTCACAGTATTTTTTTTTTCCAAACCATAGACATTAATTGATATATCGGAATTATTTTTTTCAAAAATTTTTAAGTCTTCTAAGGTTGGTGGAAAAGACATGCCTTTAATATTGAGAACATTTCTAAAATGAGGATATGAAGAAACTCTACTTGGATTGCAACTTGCAGGATACATATGCGCAACGACACTCCATAAAAAACAATAATCGTCTTTGTTTTGTATGTTCAAACATGATTTAGTATTGCGAATTTTAGCCGGCAAACTGACATACGTACCCGCCCTTAAAGGGTTGTATTTATTTATATTTATTTCCAAATGACTAATTGAATCAATAGTCCAGCCTGATTCGGAAAGTTCGAACTCTGCGCACTTGGTTATAAGGTTATCCGCATAACTAGAATACAGCGACGAAATATCAGTATTCCGAAAAATTTGGGCGTACTGAGTATTAAACGACTTCATAGCCTTTTCATTATTTTTAGGCTGTGTGTATGAAACAAAGAGTTCAACATTTACTTTCAACGCGATATGTTTTTCTAGCGACATTTTAATTAGTTCAAATACTGACGTTGAAATATTATTTAAGAACTGTTCCGGAGCTAAATGCACATTATTTGCTGTTGACTGTACTCTATAACTTTTAATTCTATTTTTAAATGCAGTAGCTATGACTTGTACATTGTCAAACTTGGTGTTTATCAGACAGTTTGATTTATGAAGGTTGCTCTTTTTATGTGACGTAAAGTTAGAAACATGAACTTTGCACTCGTTACAAAACATGATTTCTTTTAATTACTCTTTTTTATTGGCAATATATGAAGGAAAAAAAAACTACTATTTATTGCGTATTTCTTACGGCGTTATTCAATTAATTAATTATTTCATAATTTCATTATTTCATCATTTCATTATTTCATTATTTCCTTATTTCCTTATTTCATTTATCGGGTTATATACTGTGAATAAAAACACGTGAAACGAATAATACAATTATTATAATTTTATAGTTAGGGTTACCTACAAAATGATTATATGTGAGAATAATATAGATAGGGCATACTAATAATGTCGAGTATAGTGGTTAGGTAAATTAGGAATCTTAATAGAGTTACTGAGGACTTGGATACATAATCGGTTGAATTTTAGCGAAGTCTTCTTTGCCGACCTGAATCAACTTCGAGACCGCTCTAAACAGCGGTGTATTGGCGTCGGCAGCCACCTTCAATGTGGTAAGAGCGTTTTTCCAGCGCTCTTCCGCCGGCAACCGTTCCGCTTCGCGGCTGTTATAAACGCGGAGTTCGATGAAGTATTCTCCTGTCTTGGTGGGATCCCTTTGAGTCGTAAATCCTGATGCTCCGCGTTGAGTCAAAAAACTTCTCAACGTCGCCGCCCGCACCGGCTTTTGGACCTTTTCAGGTTGTGTCTCGTCCTGTGAAAAAAAGAAAGAATTAAAATACATATATTTCTTCAGTAAATTTCAGCACACAAAAAAATGTTGGCGCCTCTTTTTCAGTATTTGATACCTGTGCTAATGCTAAGAAGCACTGCACATCTAGTAGTCAATTATTTCCAATCAAGAACAAACAGAAAAATCCGTCAGTATAATCGAAAATATTGTGCGCCTACAATTGGTAGAAATTGGGATATGACACACATAAACAATAAGATATGCGTTTATTTCGCATGCGAAGTTAATCGCGTGAGATGCTAATATAAATTATTATTAGAGATGAGATAACTGAATGTAATTTAATTGGATATCCCGACAGACAAGAGCTAATAAAGAAAATTTACCAACAGTTGCGAAATAATAATTATGTAGCTACAATGTTCATCATATACAGTCAAACATAGAACCTCCTTCTTTTTAAAACACTTCGGCCGACAATAGCCAACAAGGACGTCATCCATCTGATATCCAACCATAGTCTAGGAAATCGCGTAAATAAATAAATTATAAATCTAGGTGAGCTAGGTACATACCTCAGAATCTAACACCTGCGCAGGACGTTTACGCTTCACTGGCTGCGGCTGAGTAAGCGCGATAACATCGTCTTCGGATTCCGAGCAGCTATCCGGCGCCGACGGCTCCTTCACTTGGGCGGCTGTCGTCGACTTGGCTTTTTTGGGCGCGCGTTTCTTCGCAGGCTTTTTCTCAGGCGCTTTCTTCGATGTCGAAGGCGTTGATTGAACGGAGGACTCCTCAATCGCCCTCGAGGAATCGTCCAGCTCGTCCTCCCAAAATGGATTAAGCGACCAACCAGGCCTAGAAAAAAACGAAATTTGAAACACCGTAAACAAAAAAATACTATAAACTGACCGAGTATTTATTTAACAGATAGCGGCGTAATGTGAAACTACGAGTAAATCTCTGGGTAAGCCAGAACTGATTTTACTTTTTAAGAAAATTGGCGAAAAAATTCAAAATGGGCTTGCCAGCGATTAAGTATTATATAGGTACATACACTTACATGTTTCCTTGTTGTAGGCAAGTTCCGTGTAACTTTTGCTCGGCTGGAGCGAACGAAGAAGGCTTATTTTATTTTTATTAAAAATCACGAACTCTGAAGCGGACTGTGCAGTCGGAGTCCCGGTTTGCGAAAAATAATGTGCGCAAATCGGCGGCTGTCCTTTTTATTACACGATATTATTAAGTCGCGATTACAATGGTAAGTAAGATAATCTTAGATGACAGCACAATTAAAACAAGAAAACAGCTAAACAACTTTAGTCCTTATGCAAGTAATCAATAAATACTTCGACTGTTCTTAGTTATGACTTCATCATAAACACACCTTTACGTTCCATAAAAGAAATGCGTTAGGTGCAAAAGCGCCTTGTAACATGAAAATCGATACGCAAATCTTAAAAGGAAGTAGCATGTACTCTCCACCGACTCATGCGCTGTTATTTAGACTACTGGGCCGAAAAACACATATAATTATTTTATTTGACAATTTGATTTGTTGGGATACCTTATAGATTTGTAATAATGAGCAAATTTTCGTTGCATATTGTAAAGTTGTGTAATTATAAGGGTTATCCAGACCTATGGGCATATGTTTTAACCCTTAAATGCATGAATTAAAAAAACACAACATTATAAAATATTATGTTATTTCAAATAAATGTTTCTAGTTTTCAACCAGTAATTCATTTTTATTTATGTAAGCTGCATCTTACACCATGCATTTAAGGGTTAATAATTCAAGAACGAGGCGAACTTGCGCGCGAAGGGTTTCGTTATCACAGAGCAATACTTTTGAATAAAGCATTTCTGGTATGCGGATCCCGCCTAAGTATTTTTTTTATTTAATACATTTTTTTTTAAGCAATAATATACAAGCGAAGTATGTACTGCCTGTGATAGACAAACTGGCGGACGGTGGTGCTATATTAATAGGACTCCATTTGTCACCCTTTGGGCGCGGAAACCCAAAAACTGAGATGACTTCAAGATTTACTTGACTCGAATATTGCCATTGGAGCTCAGATTTTCTATCCTTGAATAATCATGCTAACTAGCTAACATGAACTCTCATTCTGAAAATTATCTATAATCGGTAATAACGATTTACGAGTGAAACTACACCGAAAAAAAAGTCGCATTATTTTCTTTTGATATCGTTTCATATATAACGAAGCTAAAAAGTCTTCAATAGAGATTTTTTAGTTTTCTTCAACACACGCATCGTTTAGATCGAGAGTATATAATTCGGATGAAGTATATAAAATCTCTATTGAAGAGTTTATTGGTTTTGTTATGTAATATTCTCTTGGATCAGACATCTTTTTTTTTCTTTAGTGTAATTTCAGAATTTCAGTTAGTACAGACGACTTTTATTTAATAAACAAGTGTCGGCGGTCGGAGCCCGGCGCATTGGCCGCAGCCATCGGGGCCTCGTATAGAGGCTTGGTTTGCGCTCTATGTGAAGGAACTGCCTGCCGCCTGTGGCCTGCGCATGTATTGTATACAACTATTCCCCCGCATTACGCCTGCTTGCCAACGTCTTATGCTTGTAACGCTCAAGAAGCTTGTCATGCGACAGGGGATTGCGAGCAAATCTGTAGTTTGGGGGCTTTCAGATTCCGTTTCTAAATTAAATCGAGAAAAATAGTGTAAAGCGGCAAAATTATTCAAAATACCTAGTACAATAATTTTCGTTTCATAGTCCAGTTAAATTCACGTCTTGTAATTCGAAAGTTGACACATCTCTGTAACAACATTGATATAAATATCACTATTGACTCGTTTGGCGCATAATAACAACGTTATAAAATGGTTTGATACGGTCGGGTTCCTATGCGATCTGAAACATGAATCATAGATACAGCCGGTAACGCTGTCGCGCCGCCACAAAAGTAATTGTATGCGCTGCATCAACAAGAGATCGGCTAGCAATCGAGTAAAGTATGAGTACTTACAACCTGCCGTGTCAAATTCGGCACGCTGTTGTCGCTACAGGTAATTGTATGGGCTGAATCAACGAGATCGCGAAGCGATCGAGTTGATTCAGCCCATACAATTACTACCTACTTATATCACTGTAATACTGTGTAAATTATAATTATAATTGAATCACGGGCAGTAGACCGTTAGTCGCGTAGCAGCACGTATACCTATATAACTGTCCCTGATGAAGAGCTCCATATGAGTTCGAAACATGTTGGGGCGTTCCTCACAATTTGTACATGAGTTTAAACCGCTTTTTATAATCATATCACAGATATAGGTATGTACTTATTGCGTGGGGCTGTGGATAAAAAACCATACCTAATATGTATGGCCAGCTTTTTCATAAAATGCGATCGAAAAACTAAACGTGCTTAAAATAATAGCAAGCATAATCGTTAGATCATAAAGAAAACGCTTGCTATAAATGTTAACGTCTTTGATCACGTCACGTCTTTTCTTATCCAAATATGCGTAACAAATAACAGAGGATCTCGTAAAACAGAATAGATCAACCGTAAACTTTGTTTGTGCCTTTCTTATCAACGATTGAGACGTTTATTGCTACGAAAACAAAATAATATGAGCATTTATAGAACACTATTTTCCCACATGATTTTATAAAACAATTGTGAAGATGTTTTTAATGGAATGGAATATTGGATGCTTAATTCAATAATAACGTACATTGTGGTGTTTTTTTAACGTATTATTTTTTAATAGTTGTTTTTACTTAGTTTCCCCGAAATCCCGGGTATGTAATCTAATCTCGCGAGCTGAATTTGATCCACTGAACAGGGGGGGGTATTCGACCAATTTTAGAGATATAATGGAGATCTCTCCTTTTCATCGCCATCCGTCACTTTTGACGTGTGCCTACTTGACAAGTGGCGATATCCCTAGAACATCGCAACTTCGTCAATTCGGACGCGCAAAATTTTCGTTTCCTTTGTATGTGACGGCATAAATAACAGGCGCATACTTTAAATTGACCGCGTAGTACGTGAAATTAGTCCGTTACGTTTCGTTCAAAACAGAATTTTATATACATGAATAACATTTTTGACAATCATTATCGCCTTCGTATTTCCAAAATTGAGATGAGATATGTCGCTTTTAAGCTCATCGCATTTAAATGACAGTTCAATGGCGATATAAGATATAACTGTTATCTAATGGAGATTTGACGTTTGGCGATATCTCAAACGGCATTCTCGAATTGGGCCCCAGTTTCCTATTAAGCGGATATTTTTCATACATATATTTCTTTAGTGAAAATGCAATATTATCATGATCTCGAGATGATCTGATGATGGAGTCAGAAGGTGGTTTTGGAAACTCTGTAATAAAACGACAACCCCACCACTGCAAAAATATGTTTTGATAATTATTGTATTAAAGCAGTTACACACACGTGAAATTTTCAGGGACGGCCCCATATGTTACATAATGTCACATGTCACATGAAAAATGTAGGGCCGTTCCTGACAATTCACACAATACAATAATTCTATATGTCTCACGAAAGTTTTAATAAGATTATGATTTGATAAACTTATTTGTAACACGAGTCACTGGCCCAACTCTAGTTTCTTCAGTCATTATAACTTATAAAACGATCCGTTGGATTTTTGGAAATTGGTTTGGAAAGAATATTGAGCACCTATTTCTTAGTATTGAAATAGGCGCCTGGTGTAATTTTGGAGCGATTTGAGCATTGATTTTTAGTAGGCGCTTTAGCAATCGTTACGAAGTTTATGAGAACATTTTATTTATTGGGGAATTGAAAGAAAATATATATTATAATGTTTTCTTTTGTTTGTTTTTGTAAATAATGAACCTAGTTCCCATGCTTTTCCCGACAAAGCATCTAGATCAATAGTGATAATAAGTTTTGCTCAAATATAAGCATGTAGGTCCTTTTCTCCTCTATTTGACTACGTAATTGAAGTCAATCAATTCTATTTTTAACCGACTTCAAAACAAGGAGATTCTAAGTTTGCCCTGTATATATGTATGTAGGTATGTGTGTCCGCGATTGTTCGCGTTTGGGTGAACAGATTTTGATAAACGAAGTAAAAGAAATGTTAAAAGAAGTATAAACTAGGTACTCACATTAAGTATATGGTTGTTTTTTTGTACAGAATATTTTAAATTTATTATAAGTGTATAACTTTTAAGAGGGTACGACTGGCCGTTTAAAATGTTTCATAAAACAAAACACTTCCATGATTCATCCGTATTACTCACTGTATTCTTCCGATATATCCTATTTAGTTTTAATAAGGCTACATATTTCGTGACTCGTTCTTTCGACACATTCGCAATACGATTGTCATTTTGATGAACTCCTTTTTGGGTCATTTTGTCCAATTAGTGCTCTGACTCGGTTCTTTCTTTTAATGCTACGGATGAATCAGCAATTATAAATCTTTACTCATCTATAATACGTGTTGCAGGGGAAGTTGTTAATCACATTTGTACTTGTTATTTTTTACTGTAATATTGAGAACCCTTACCATGAGTTACCGTGACAGTACTCGCTAGCCACTGCGTAAACTATTTGTATGGAGAATAGTACAGCGCCTCTAGCGGTTACTTTGTAGAACTACAATTCTCCAGACAGAATCCTTTACGAAGTCGCTAGCAAAGTACTGTCACTGTAAACTCATGGTAAGGGTATAGATAAACAAATGACTTACTGTTGAGTTTCTTTCGGCTTTCTTCTCAACAGCGGTCTCCTCTTACGAAATGCCGGTAGATTCACAATCTGACTTGTAAAAGTGCCCCTGTGGCCTACTGACTGAATAAATTATTTCATTTCATTTTATTTCATTAGGTACTCTTCCTCTTTCATTGTACATTTTGACATTGACAATGTCCAATCAAAAATAGTCCAGGGGGGGTATTCGACCAATTTTACAGATATAATGGAGATCTCTCCTTTTCATCGCCATCCGTCACTTTTGACGTGTGCCTACTTGACAAGTGGCGATATCCCTAGAACATCGCAACTTCGTCAATTCGGACGCGCAAAATTTTCGTTTCCTTTGTATGTGACGGCATAAATAACAGGCGCATACTTTAAATTGACCGCGTAGTACGTGAAATTAGACCGTAACGTTTCGTTCAAAACAGAAATGTATATACATGAATAACATTTTTGACAATCATTATCGCCTTCGTATTTCCAAAATTGAGATGAGATATGTCACTTTTAAGCTCATCGCATTTAAATGACAGTTCAATGGCGATATAACTGTTATCTAATGGATTTTTGACGTTTGGCGATATCTCAAACGGCATTCTCGAATTGGGCCCCAGGTTATTATAACTAGGTATAACTAGGTAAAATTACAATATACTAGAAACTAGATACTCGTATTGTAATAAAATATTTTGAGATAATATTAATAAGTTATTTAAATCAAAAAAAGTTTACTTAAGTGCTCTACATGAGAGACTCTACACTGAAAAAAATATCCAGTGGAGCCTACTGACATTACAGTAAGACTTACTGCAATAACAGTTAGGCCTACTGACATTTCAGTAAACCTAACTGTAATAACGGTTACGCTTACTGTAATTTCAGTAGGCTCCACTGGGTATTTTTTTCAGTGTACTTTGTGGTTTTCCAATTATTTTCAAAAACTATCGGACCTAAGTAGGTACTAAATTTTTAAAATAAAATACGACAGTACGATCCTACTGGTTACATTGCATTCATTGGTAATCGGGAATTTTATTCGATTCCAATGACTAACATGTCGCATGTTTTCAATGGAATTTTAACAAATTTCCGCCCGTTCTGTTCACCGCAAACGTCCGACGCACCCCGCCTTTTAACACATTATTGCATCTAAAAAATGCTCATTAAAATATTTTCTCTATTACTAAGAATTTTTGGTTGCACTTTTTGTTCTGGCGCAGGGCTCTGATACAAAAAAAAAAACAAATGCTACGCGACAATCAATTTAGAATCCTGTTTCAACACGACTACGATTTTGAATAGATGAAATACGTAAAACTATGTTAAGAAAGGTGTATAATGAATTGAGTGACGTAATAGGATCTTTTGTGTCAAGGATGTGACATTAGAGAGTGAAAAAACTGCCTCCGGGAACACTATCTTTTGTGAAGATCATAAGGACAAGTCGAGGCATCCAACACAATTAAAGTTATCAGCACGGCTATTCATTAATAATGTTTTTGGGGCAAAAAGCGAGCATTTTGTTTACATTTATTACTGTCGCGGCGAAGGCTCATCCATCAAGAGGGTATTTAGGGCGTAGGGTAAGCTACGGTTAACTAAACGATCGCCAGAAAGAATTATAAGATCTTAGCCTCTATTCGTGCCACGAGATAATACTCGTATACCCATTTGTTTCGTTTCTGTTTTGCCTAATATTTCGTTAATCGTAAAGTGCAAATCATATTCATACGAGAATGAGTTACATTTTGTAGTGGATTACCACAAAATGTAACTCAATCACGTACCTATCACACATAAGTGTGAAAATCGTGCAAGTTCAAATCAATGTTTTGTGTTAAGAAATGTCTGTAAAAGATAAATAGAACAAAACCTATACAATAGAGGACAATTTAATAAATAGCAATTAAAATGAACTCAAAAAGGATTTATAAATACATTTATTTACCTCTTACACAGACAGTAATTACGGGCTAGAACAAAGTTCTCGATATTTGTTTAAAACCCTTTTAACATTGAAAACAATACGCATTGGCATTTCCATCTAATTGGAAAGTCATCGAATAATAGAACAAATTCGACCACCTAGCTGACCTTTTAACATTTTGGTCTCCATAGGTCACTTCATTGACCTAATTAGAAGTTTCAAGCCCAATTTAATCACCAAAAAAACCTACTGGTTACTTTTCTAACCAAAACATCTGATAGATACTTGATTTTAAACTGTAAGCTTTATTTTGCGACGTGTAAAGTTACATTTGTTATAACTCAATTGGGAAAAATAAGAGGTGTGGAAAATGAGCAGAAAAAAGTAACAAAAGGTCATTATTAAAGTGAACACGCCATCCATACAGCTATAACCGTTAATCTCAGCTACCATAATAAATTTAATTAGGTAAATGTTCTGGAATTTGCTAAAGTAACTGTACCTTTTGTTTTATTTTTATGGCCTTTACGGCATGCGGAAATATTTCATTTGTTAAATGTCGTATTTTAAAATTAACAGCCGGGTGTTTATAATAGCGATGAAATCTCCTAACGCCGAGACTTTTAATCAACGTAAAAGTGTGCCTACTTATGAAACGCGAAAACCAACTTTTTGCCGTTCTCAAGTGACTTGAACTGATTCAAGTATCGGAAACTGGTTAAAAACTTCAAATTTCCGATACTGTAATGACACTCTTTCCTTGATAAACGATACTATTTCACCACAAAAACCACACCCTTTTATCGTTAAGAGAGTCCCATTTCTAGACACCGCACTAACATCTCATTATCGAGGGGCACATGCCCTTTACGGCTTCAAAAAGTGACACTTTTTGTAACACACCCGTCACAAAAAATGCCAAATTAACTTTTTTAAAGGAAACGATCTGTTTTTGGACCGCCACGTGTGACAGCGTAGAGTTCGCCTCAAATTCTATTTGAGGACACCACATGGTGCTCTGCTGATGGTTACTTTGTCGTCAAATATCCCTCATCAATACAAATACCTATTTTCGGCACAAGACGAATTGAGGATTTCTAGTTTGAGAGCTCTACTTGACGTTAATATCCCTGTGATATATGGAATGTCGTTACTAAGCTGACATATTGAAATTAATTCTCTTTATGAATTATTCTTATGCTTCTTTATCACAGAGGCACTTTATTAACGTTTCACGTAACAAATTGTATTGTTCTAAAATCCAAAAATCTAAAGGGAATAGTCAAATCCGAAATCGGAACTCGATCTGTACTTCATTTCTCAAATGTAAGTATTCAATAGGGAAACATAAAGCAACGTTATTTTGTTACTTCAACAAAGAGATTTCACTCGAAAAGATCGTGTAAATGTAACACGACAACGCAAGAAACTTACAGCATAGTGTACAGTCAGATAAAAGGAAAAAGGAACGTTCTTAACTGGTTCCGACATTATATTCGCATTTGAGAAGATCAAAGAGCATGTTGTGACACACGGGAGGAAAAAACTTCTGTAGGCGTTCCTGAGGTGAAGACCGCCCGCGGCCTCTCCAGTAACACATCCTTGAGGGAGCCAGGCTTTGAAACAAAATGCGTTTGCATACATTAAACTGTAAGAATGTTGGAGATAGGGAGGGCACACCGCCGGCCCCTAGGGACTGTGTTTCGGCTATTACGCGGACGGAATTTAGCATGGCCGACTCCTTGCCGAGATAGTTTGCACGTAACCCTAGGCTCTTTGCGTATTTTCGGAGTCAAAGCGGCTCTCTTGAATACTTCCGTAAGTGTTTCCAAGTATTTGAAAGGCAAATTAGGAACATATCTCGGGCAAGTTTCGCAAAAGGGCATCGTGCTGCAAATATTTGGAAGTAATAAAGTTATCACGTGGCTTGTTTGAGCTGCGAGTTGTTTCTGCACCGGTTGTTTCGTTCTATGAAACGGGAGGTGCAAATAAAATTAACTATACAACAGCTAAGCCGGATTGCGACCCGGCGGGTACACAGTTACACGTGCAAACGGGGATCTCTGCAATCTCTGGGCAAATTCGCCAAGTCCCCTGAGATTCTCTGTCACTATCTAGCTATAGTTCTTAATTAAACAATGCAATACTCTTACATAGATAATTGATGTAGCTCCGCCGCAATTTGCATATTTTATAAACCGAAATAGGTTAACCGTGTTTGCAATCGCAATGTTTGTCGATCCTACAAATGTATATATCGTCTACATCTAAACGATTATCTTGCGTATAATTATGTTGGCTAATGCTTTGTTGACACGACTTAGATAACAAATTAAGTAGGTACTTACTATCTTTAATTCTGATAGGAAAGTTAAGATTAGCCATTCTCCCCATGATTGCCCTCCTATTAAAGGTCCAGCGTGCATCAAATGCGTAACCAAGGGTGCGTCATCGCCAGTGCAATAGCCGAACGCAATAACCAATAAAAGTCACTATAAACTCGCCTATGCCGCCAGGACAAAGGGTCTCTGGTGGCCAATGAAAGCGTAGGGCTGCGACGAATTCTTTTACGACAATGACATGTTACGTTTGGATGGTTCGTGATCAGAAATTGCAATGTTTGTTTCTGTATAGGACTATATTTCAAAAATGTATATTTTTATTAGGTAATAATATGTGTCTGTGTTCACTAACTTAAAAAAATTTGGTTATTTCCAACTTACTTATTTACCCTGAATATTTCTACTAAGTAGTTTTATAATGTACGATTATTCAACTTCCAGGTTTAAAACGTTCACGGACTAGGACCTTTTTAAAAATTGTTTGCTGAGGTAATAGACAAAACACATATAAAAAACCGGCCAAGAGCATGTCGGGCCACGCTCAGTGTATATAGGGTTCCGTAGTTGCTCATCCTTCACAATAGACTTAAGTTACGAAAAAGATTTCAAGCTCTATCAAATGGTCGTAAACGCCACAGTAACTGTAATTACTTAATAAATCTTCTGGAAGTGAACTTACGTCCTTTTAAGAAAATTATGAAATTTTGCGATAATTCAAAAACGGCGCGACTGTTTTTGTTCAATATAGTTTTCATTGAAAGTACTTATAAGGCCTCATGTTCATGAATTTTTCCATATTTTTTTGACTCGTGGTTGAAAAGTTAGAGGGGAGACGACGCTATTTACATTTATTTTCAGAGCGAATATTTACAAAACTGCTGACTTTATCAAAAAATTATATTTGAAGACCCCTATTATTTTCAAAAGACCTATTCAACGACACCCCACACCTTAGTGTTGAAACGAAAAAAAAATCACCCCCACTTTAGGTATCCGAGAGGTACCCGAAAAAAAAAATATTTTTTAGTTTTTATTTTACCGTTTTGTTGGCGTGATACATACCCAATACCATACCAAATACCAAACTTCAGCTTTCTAGTACTAATGATCACGGAGCTAAGCCGCGGCCGGACAGACAGACAGACGGACAGACGGACATGGTGAAACTATAAGGGTTCCTAGTTGACTACGGAACCCTAAAAAGTTCTAACTGAAACGACACTTCACAAGGATTTTTTTTATTGGAAATTTACGTCTCTTGACTGTCCGTGCAAGTGTAAACGAAACGGCACGAAAAGCGACTTACTATGTGTGACCACTGCAGAGATTTGAAATATCTCAGTTGTCACACATAGTAACTTTTAGTGAGATCTTTTTCCAGCTTTAATTCTTAAATAAAATATTATGTAAGTAAAAACTATGAAGTAACACATTTAATGACTCTGTGATCCGACATAGATAATCATCAAAATCTAAAATAA
Organism: Apotomis turbidana; assembly: GCA_905147355.2. Taxonomy (NCBI): domain Eukaryota; kingdom Metazoa; phylum Arthropoda; class Insecta; order Lepidoptera; family Tortricidae; genus Apotomis; species Apotomis turbidana. The sequence continues at coordinate 15,187,108 of LR990292.1, read as the reverse complement.
CGTTATGAATGACTTTTCTTGACGTAAATTTTAGCACATAGATACGTTCAAATTTAATTCCAGTTAATTTGCTCGAAAAATCTTCACTACTTTTGACATCGAGTTGTGCTGCTGCGAGCAGTGGAGCATAACTGGCAACTGGCGTGACGATCACGCGAGCGACTTAGGAACTTCGCCCTGACAACCTTGGACAATTTAACGCTTAAACTATAAATCCACCGCCTTCTAAATATCTTATTTTTTGATGTTGTCCAGTAGTTTTCAGCCACTATTTCTTTCAGCCCTAAGATTATTTTAAAGACGATTCTAAAGTAACAAATTATTCTGTACATTCCTCATTTTCCCCTCTAGTTTTCCAGCCAAGTTAAACGTAACTGGCAACTGGCCTGACAGTCACGCGAACGACTTAAAGAACTTCGCTCTGACAACCCTGGCCAATTTACCGCTAACACTGTAAATCCACCGCCTTTCAAACTCATGCGATATTGCGTTTTTCCTAACCGCAACGCTTTTTGTAGTCACGAAAGTATGTGGCTTATTTTTGATGGAAACTGACAGATTTTTCACGGGACGTATTTGAGTTTCGACAAGCAATAACAATTGTGTGCTGCGTTGGTCGTTGACATTTTAAGTTGTTTTGGTTCGAATAGCGGGAGTTTCAAAATAATTTTAACGATTTAAATCTGCTTGTCTAATGCAATTGCTATTACTTAAGATAGCTATTCGATCTAACGTCACTGCTATTGGATTCGCACGAAACGGCGAGGAGTATACACATTCATATAAATAAATAAACTTATATATGTATATAAACACACAGAGAAGATCTGAGAAATAAATATTCATGCTCATCTCACAAGTAGGCATGATGAAACTTTTTTGAGGATATTAATCCTATTTTTTATTGGGATAGAATGTCTGTATGTAACTAACTACACACTGTTAAAGGTCGATATTCTTACATAGCGCTGAAAACGCAAATGAGTTCCAAACCGTGTCGATATCGACCTGCAAATGAACTTGTATGGAAATAGTATTTTATGCAACCGTTGTGTAAGAGGGGGCAGAAAACGCGAGTGGCATGGGTTACGATGTGAGCGCAGCGAACATCGTAAGAAAGATGCCACGAGCGTTTTTTGACCTACTTATACAACGTTGCATACAATACTTTTTCTACGACTCGACGTTTCATAAATACAATGCAAATAAACAACAAAGAAAATAATTACATGTTCCCGCTCGGAATCAACAAAATTAAAAAGAAAAATTGTCTCTGATAAACTTTTTTTTTATTGACATCCATCTGTCAAAAAAATATTAACTTATACATAAAGGTATACGATCACCATACTAAACATCTGTCAAAAAAATTAAACTTAGGTATACATAAAGGTATACGTTCACTATACTAAACATCCATGCACTGAAGATAAAACTTTTTTTTTAAGTTGGCAGCAATGCCTTAGTACAAAAGTTTTTTTTTTAATTTGCAAATTGTGTGAATGCAGCTGTTCATCATGTAATCTGAGGTACTAAGTGATGGTTTTTTGGCGACATTATAACATCGGTTAGCAGTGTGTTTTTGAGCAGTAGAGTATAGACTTTTACAGACTTTCATAATTTATGTCTTTATATTAGAGTTAGTAACTATATAAATGACAGAAAAAAGTACTGGAGTAGAAAAAGCAACTATTTGCATTCTGCCGTAAACAACTGCATTTAAGTAAACAGTTGTCATACAATTATTATTTTATTGAATTATGAGGGTTCTGAAAACAATTTGTTTTTCGATATAAAAAATAATCGTCAACTCAGTGTAACCTACCTTTGTAGTCTCATATTTCAATATACCTTTGCATTTTTATTTTTTTTCCCTATTACATTGATTGTAAATTCTACAGTATTTTGTAGAAATTAACATCAGTTATCATCACTCTCCGGTCCGATATTCGAATCCAGGACCGTCCACCAATTTTAACATGTCGTAAATAATAATAAAAGCGATTTCATTAAAAGAACGCACGCGATTCCCATACATTATTCGCCCTATGACAAATATGAAATGAAACATAGGAATGACTCCCACGGGATTCTCCTAACACTTACATTTTTCTCTTAAAACCATAACAAATTTCCAGATTACACGTGCGGGGTGGAATCGTCTGTCTCTCTCTGACTAGGTACTCTACTCTATTTATTGCTCTCTACCCTAAGCTAAGTTATCGAAAATATAATCCCTCTTACGCACAGAAACTTCTACAGCTGATTACTACTTGGATGTGATAAGATGAGATGGTATTAATATGGACATACCGCCCGCGCCGGTAGCAGAAATAGTTACTTAGATACTTTTGAAGATATTTTTAGACTTGTACTGAACCAGGGTGGCTGTCGGACTTTGAGTGGGAGTATAAGCCCACCAACGGGAATGCCTCCGCACCACAGAAGTGAATTTTCTAAGAGATAGGCATATCAAGGCAAGGCAGGGAAGTAAAAGTCTTACGTAGAAAAGCAAGTCAGAGCCAACGTGTGTATATATTGATAAGCAAGCGATATGCGTTAGACACCTAATATAACTTCTACCTACTCATATATTTTTAAACAGGTTAGGCTATAACAGAGTGTTATTTTATTAAATATATATATATATATATATTTAATCTAAATCTATCAATTATATTTCCAGGATTAAGCCCGTACTGTGCACACAGTCAAACAAACATCTCATTACCAATGTGTACAACCTAAGTCAATCCATCCCAAGCAGCCTATTTTTTACTCGTCAAGTCCCTTTAATAGCGATGTGTGCCATAAAACAGTCGTTATACTTTCATTAGCGGATTGGCTATCCACATTATTCCATACGCCAACAATGTTTGAGGGTTATTTTCCAAGTTCCGACTTGCAGACGAATAAAATCCAACTGTAATCCCCACGAGATTAATATTATTTGATCGTGCACAATAAATAACGAGAGAATTCAATGGGAGCGGAATTACAAGTTTTTTGACACAGTTGCGAAGAAACTTTGGCCGGATTCAATCTTAGGGGGATTTGGAGAAGTAGGCTTTGTTGCGTCCTAATGTATTAGTGCGAGGGTATCGTTCATCAACGAGCATCATGTTTGGCAGAAATTCATACGTTTTCTCGTTTAGTGCCTTGCGTTGCGTTGGAGCGTTTGCCTTACTGTCTCCAGAGCGAACAATGCAACTCGCCTGGATATAATAATAATAATAATAATAATAATAAATGTTTATTTCAGGCAAGTCAGTACACCCATATACAAATTAAAAATTAAAAGCAAAAGCAAATGTAAATGTAAAAAGTAGAATAAAAATAAAATATAAACATAATGCGAGTAATACAATTATTACTTCTTGTTCCCGTCCTGTTGCACAGATAGCCAGTACCTAAAAATAGGACTGTTCATATCATTGTACACGGCCCTCAAGATGTTGTTTTTGGAGCGGCGTAGTCCGTCCCAAAAGGAGGCGATACGATTGCGCATCACGGCGAAGAAATCAGGGACGCCGGCCTCGGCGAACATAGTTGAGGCACTGCAGTACCTCGGTAGCCCCATCAGAATCCTGAATATGTTATTATACTGCACTCTGATGGCGCTATACGCTTTCCTGCTGTGCCTCACCCACAATTGACAAGTGTAGAAAGAGAGGCAATAAGCGTTAAATAACGTATACTTGACTCCCTTGCTACACCTGGCAAATTTCCGGGCTATCATATTTCCACGCACGGCTAATGCCCTCCTTTCACGCTCTATATCTTTGTCGTCCCTCAAATCCCCGGAAAGTATATGGCCAAGATATTTAAACTGCTGCACAACACGAACCCTCTCCCCATTAAGTTGCACTTCGGGCACGTTATCCGGACCTCTTCCTGCCTTGAACACCAGCAGTTCTGTTTTGGCTACATTATATTTCAGCCCATGTGAGTTAACATACTCTTCACAAACTAATAAAAGCTTCCGCAAGCCCTTGATGGAGGGGCTAAGCAGCACCATGTCATCAGCATAACTGAGACTGTTTACACAGGGGTGAATTTCAACAAGCTCGAAATTAACCTAATTTTGGTGGCATTTTTTATTTTTGATGGTAGAGCCAAAATTATATATCAATAATACGAATAAAGTCATAACCAATATTGTGTAGTAATGGCCCTTTGTTATACATAATAGTTTTAAAGATATTACGATTTTAGTAATTGGCCTGCCACCAAAATTGTACATCTACACCAAAATTAGTTACTTGTGCTAAAAATTTATATTTGTCAATGAAATTGCCTGCTGGAAATGAAAAGAAAGTATGTTTAATTAATCATTTTAATTATACCAAAATATCTATGAAAATACAATCACTAACTCGTTTGTAACAACAGTATATATTTTTTTCGAGGACTTCTCTTGATTGATTTTTCTTGCGATTAGCCATTAAAAACCCTACATACATTTCAAAAAAATAAGCATGTACAAAAGCGAACTTATCTCTCTAAGGGATTTCTTCCATAACCTTCGAGTAAATGAGTGTTAAACACAAGTAAATGGCAGACAAACCAAGCAACATGTACAATACGATAACTTTACAATAGTACAAATGAAAATGCAAAAACCAAATGAGAGAGAGATAGGCAAACAGTCAACGTAATACATATTACGTTATATCTATATAAATACATATAACATAAATATAATCATAATTATAACAAAAACAGCAACCTAATCAAATAATCATTAATTCGACAGCCATAATTTCTTGAACTTCCCCTTGAACGATGCTATATACGGACTACGTCTGCCTTAGGGTGGGAGACAATTTATTTTATAATTTCACGGCGCGCACAGCAAAAGATACATCGTAAACATGAGATCTATCCTGTGGGATAGATAGAGCCAGATTTGCACTTGACCGCAGGCGAACAACGACAATAGCCTGCGACTTCTTGGCATTCTTCATCAAACCAAAGAATCAAGCCCAAGCACGGATTGATTCCAGGTCTAAATTGATTTGCGAAACAAAGGAGCCAAAATCATCAATGCTGGCCACCGCATAAAGCTGCAAATCGTCTGCATAGACATGGAACGAGGAGGAGAGTGACTGTGGTTGGTGATTCCGTTAATGAAGACAGAAAAGAGTAATGTAGAGAGTATGCCCCTTGAGGGACACCAGAAGACAGTTCACACCAGCTAGAAAATCGGTCATCAACTCGAACCCGCTGCTGTCCCCCAAAGAGGTAATCACGAAACCAGGACAGTGAAGTTGGAGATATATTTAAAGTACTAAGTAAACTGAGAAGAATATCAAAATCAACAGTGTTAAAAACACTACTAAAATCTAGGAGCACCAATATAGTCACTTTTCTATATTCTATATTAAGACGAATATCGTCGGTGATCTTAAAAACAAGTAATATAGGAAAGGATAGGAGCTATAGAATCCGCCACCAGCATAAGCATATCTAAGCTAAGATTACCCTCACCGACAGCGTGTAATATTAAATGTATTGTGTTTATACTTGACTTCAAATAAATTCACCGAGTCAAAAGTGTTGGAAATGCGATTACAAATGTGTAATTATATACAGATTACAGAATTAGCAATTCTGGTGGCATCAAGCAATTTTGGTGACTTTCAAATTACCACCAAAACCACCAAAATTGATCCACCGAAATTAGAAACAGTGATTAAAAAAATATTTAAAAAATATCCGTATTATTTAATTCCAATTTAACTTTATATTTTAAAAAAGAAACCTTTAACACGTCTTACACACAATTCACACACAGTCAATGATTGCTAAGTCACTAGAAACATATACCACAAAAATTGTGTCAAAAAGTATTTTGAACACACCAAAATTAGATACTTACGTGCTGGTGGACAGATCCAGCAAGGTACGACGTGTATGTCGTCGCTCCATGCCGGAGCGGAACTAAACGAACAGGTTAACACACGTTTGCTGGTCTTGTTGCGTTTCATTCAACCATAAACACATTTTCAATATTTACCACCAAAATTATCAATTTCACCCGGACAACTCTTAGTGCTCAATTTTGAGTATCTATTTATGTATTAATCTTTATTTATATATCCTTATAATATACTTAAACTAATAAAGATTATAAATAAATGCAATTTTAGTTTAAAACATTGATGATATGGTTCTATCAAAGACATTTATGAGGAACAACGAATACTGGACGCCGCACCAAAATTATCATTTTACCGCAAAAAAAAAAATTATTGAACATAAATGACTTTCAAAATACTTTGCGATTTGGCTTAAGATAGTAATTTGTATCTTCTTTTCAGAAAAAAATTAAAACTTTTAAAACAATTGTTTCACACTATAGTTATCAATTCCGCCGCAATTTTTTTTCGCTGAGATAATCACCCACAGATATCTCCTATGTGACAACCTATTTCAGTGCTCCTTAGCCTCCCCATCAAGTCGTTAATATACAGGTTGAAGAGGTCCGGAGATGTAAGACCCCCTTGGCGTACCCCGCATTCTAATAAATAACTATTAGATGTCGTGTCGCCCCATTTTACAAAGTTCGTTTGGTTTCCGTACCAGTATTCAAAGACTCGTACTAGCTTCTCGGGTACACCTGAGCCACGCATCTTGTCCCAAAGAATGTCATAATTCACAAGGTCAAATGCGCGGCTCAGGTCAAGAAAGCATGCGTAGACCGACGTACCGTTACTCACGTAGTGATTAACAGCATGTTTTAGACTAATGATAGCTGAGTCAGTCGAGAGACCGGGACGGAAACCAAACTGCGCATCATCAATGCAAATTGCACTGAGCAGTTCTGGTTGCAGCAGCCGCTCAAATATCTTCCCAATGATCGTACCTAAAGAAATTGGTCGGTAATTCGATGACGATGACAAGTCTCCAGTTTTGTTTTTGACAATCGGGACGACAACCGTTTTAATCATATCTGGAGGTAGATAAGCGAACTGTATACAAAGATTGAACAGACTACACAGTTTATCGTAAATCTTATCTCCCGCACAAAGTATGTGCTCAATACTAAGATCGTCATGGCCTGGCGATTTACCATGTTTCATACTTTTCACCACTTTCGCGACTTCTTTAGGAGAGAAACGAATAATTCTTTGAGGTGGCGCGGCTAGATTCTGCTTTGGTTTTAAGTCATTGAGCACGCACTGCGGTATAGATTGCGGGGAGACCTGAAACTTGTCCCTAAAGATACTGGCTATCTGCGTCGGTTGCTGGACACCGTCCACGCTCACAGGTAATGTTTGCTTATAATTTAACTTCTTTATATCCTTCCAAAACTTTACAAAATTTTTATTTTTTCTCGATGCCGCTAAAATATCTAATTTAATTTTTTCTTCGTTTTTTTGACACCAACGTAGTTTGTTCTTAAATTGTCTTCTACTTGCGCGCATGTTTTCGACTACTGGACCTGTGGACGGTTTACCAGCAACTAGCCAGCAGTTGAAGTGCATTCTAAATATGCTATGGCTTTCCTTCACATGGAAATTCCACCCCGGAACAGTTCTCACCATTTTGTTATTTACCGGACGGGAACGCTTCGTTTTTTTAGCGCCTAATGTTAAAATCGTGACAATGTTTGTATATACATGATTAATAAAATTAAAATGGTCATTTAAAAAATTACAGGTACTTAGTGTATCACAGTCATTTGCGTCATTACATATATTACAATTTAAAATAGCGCTTACGTTAGATAATGAGTCATCGCAAAAAGAGATGTACTCGCTAATTTGTCTATCATCTCGCACTCCCCAGCGCACACCTTCACTCTTGACATTGCATTCGGAGGTGTAGTGGCTGACGGTCTTGCCCAGATCGCAGACAACGCGCAGAGGAAGATGGTCCGACCACGATACATCTCTTATCACATTTACTGACACTACAGTGTCCCACGCAGCTTTAGTTGTGATACAGTGGTCTAACCATCGGTGCGCATTGTTTGCTTCACTGATAAAAGTAAAAGCTTCCGAACCTAGGCCCAATATCTGTACATCAGCGCATATCCATTCTTCATCCTTACAGAAATTGAATAATTCCTGACCGAATCTCGCGCTTGGATGTGCGTTGAAGTCTCCTAGAATGTAAGCTGCCTGGGCATCGCTTTGTTCTATAATTGCGCTGGTAGCCGCCAGACAGCTAGTGAATTCCGCAAGATTATCTGGATGGTCAGTCGGCATATAAACATTCATGGATATGTCAAGGGCAAGAGACATAAGTTCGAGTCCGGTGAGGTCGAGTGCAGATTGAATAACCTTCGGTACGTTTGGAGAAGTAAACTTTGTTGTGGCCGGTATTAGTGCGAGTTTGTTTTTCATCGCCGTGTATCATGCTTGGCATCTTAGAATAGATACAACTAGAACGAGAGTTTTCATACATTAGATTTGTGAAAGATGAAGATGAAGCCAAAAAGCCAAAGATTTGTGAAAGATGATGATGGTTTTATGTGTGCGTGTCTATTTACAGATCTATGCGCTAACTAGATTTCTAGATCTATTTATTCTAAGCTTGACATACATTTATATGTTCATGTTCATGGGCCTTTTCCTTAGTGTCGTCGTCTTCAGAACGTTTGATGTGCTAATGAAATGAATCTCCTGCTTTTTAAATCTTAATAAACATGTTTTTGTGTTTCCGATCCACGAAATTTTACTTAGGTACTATCGATTGTATTGGATCAAAAAAGTATCCCAATTTTTAATACCAACTTCATTACTTTTTCACATAAATTTTTAAAATAATTTGATGAAACTGTTTCAAATCAAGTAAAGGAATGAATAAAAGATCAGTAGGCAGTACCTACCTATGATTAATCTCATTACGAGTAGGTAGTTAATTTAGTAACTTATAAACTCGTATCTTAAAGTTTTTAGGTTGCATAAGTGAACTTCGGATAATAAGCAGTTCAGTTCTCAGAAAGATTTAGGTTTCATGTAGCTATGGCCTATTTTTAAAGAACAGAAAATATATATTGGGATGAAACATCAATATTCAACAATAAATAAAATTAATCCAATATAGTAATGCAGTATGCAAGGGTCACTGACAGAACTCTGATATGAAGATTTATGAGTTCCGAATGCACGCAGCCAAATAAATTGTACTTACGGGTTATTCGGTGAAACTAATGGAGAGGAAACGCCAATAACATTGTTAAATTGTGTTAAGTTTACCCTAGATTACGTGCGGTCTGAAATGGTACTTCATATTGAATAAATTATGTTATGGGATAAGTATACCTACACTCGCACTCTAAGCTAAGCTTCTATAATTATACTAGGAGAAGGTACCCGCACCCGCAACTATGTCCGCGTATTTTTTACCGTAGTTGGGTAAGAGGTATCCTATAACCATCTTTGGATGTGTGGATTTTGGTTAATTTTCCGGGGGTTTCCCGGTCAGTCTTTTTACATTTTAAACACACTTAAGTAACTACTATACAATATTTGGTTGGTTTGGTGTTTGAGCAACACCTTAAAAATCTACAAACTTTAGTGCAAATCTAACAAAAATGAATAACGTCTCTAAGTGGATGATAATATGCCCGATAATCTTACCAAATAAGACATTTTTATGTAAGTAAGAACGTTTTTTCAATCTTTATTCTTCTTAATCATTGAAATTGGGAAAAGCGCGTAAATCCTTTTTACAAACTGCAGTTTCCAAGTTTCTTCTTTTCTAGCCAACCGAGAGTCAACCATCGAAATGGTGTCTCACAACAGAGAGCCTTCAAATAATTTGCGCTCATAACGGCGACACATTACTCTCAGCATCATTATGAGGAATTGCCAATTTTCACGTGTGTCTCATTTTATGTCGCCATAAGATTGAGTCATAATTCACAGAATACATTTCATTTGCATCATCTAAGCGGAAAATGGCGTCGTATTTTTAAAGAAACACAAATTTTCGTATATTTGTATTAAGTATTCGTGTGTAATGAGTTTCTGTATTTTATTTTCAAATAGGTTGATGATGATGTTTGTTTTTAAGGTTTGTATTCGAACTTCACACAATTATAACATGGTCTGGGGACCAATTTTAGGTTGCTTAGAATAGATAAATGCAGAAAGCGGGGTGACTAATAATTCACCCAACAAGTTCTTACTCCATCTTAAAAAGAAGGGTTGCTAAAATAATGAAAATCCGCGTTTGGTCCTGTATTCCGGTCTCTGTTATAGATACTATTAAAACATACAATTTTGTGTTTAAGGATATTATAACTGTCATTATTATACGGGGTTTAAGGTGCGTTCAGTCGCCGACGATTTTGGTGGAATATTTTTTTATTTGAATAATTTGTTAGCATCGTTCTAAAGTAATGCATGATGATTAAGAATAAAAAAATCAATAAAGAATTATGTCATACTTTTGCAACCGAGAAAACGATGTGAAACATTTAAAACATACACATAAGCGTATGTTAAAAATGACTAATAGCAGTATATTGTACGGGAGGTATTAGGAGAGATGTGAATCAAACAAATGTTGGGACCGAACTGGACTATATTGAAGAGTAAATGCGATTAAAGAGTACATAAGGTTGAGTATACATTATAATATAGCTTACCACTACACCTCCCATTCGATGGAAAAAAAAAGAAAAGAGAAAAAGGGAATACTTTTTCTTATTTTTTTGTTGTACATAACTTGTTTTCGCTTAAATTATTGAAAAATATTTTTTTCATATCTAAATACAATAAAATATCTGGATAAAATATTCATACATAGTACATTTTAGTACGGTTTTTGTGAACGACGTCCAGTTTTCCGTCCTTAATAATCTGTACATTTGGTGACAAGTCCTTAACTACTTTATATCGTATGGAGAACGGTCTCAAATTCGCACGACACGCGCTAAGCGGTGGCCTCTGGCAGGATCGCCATGTACGAGAGGTATTAGGAGAGATGTGAATCAAACAAATGTTGGGACCGAACTGGACTATATTGAAGAGTAAATGCGATTATTAAGAGTACATAAGGTTGAGTATACATTATAAAATAGCTTACCACTACAATATTACGATACATCAAAAATCATTAAACATTCAAGAATCTCCACGATCATGACAAGTATATAGCGACTATTCCAAATCTATTTGGTACTTATTAAATATTTCTATTATTATCTATCAAGGTTAAGCCATCTTAAGCAATGAAGATAGCTATATATAATGCTGTTGCCACGGTAACGTTAATTCCTGTATAATCGAGACTATCTAAAGCGTTAACATATTTAACCTTGTCCCGGCTTAACACTAATTATACAAACAAACATCCTTCGTCAAATAACGCGAAGTTCGTTCACCCCGCATATGAAATGCACCCCTCTAAGACAAATTATTTCATTTCCTCACCCTAAGGATATACGTGACTGCATGTCATCTGTATGGGTATAACTCTGGCGAATGCGGCAATTTATAGTAACGATGGTGATGATTAGTATCGTCGTTTTAAGTGGTTGTAAGTAATAACTGGTTATTAGGTCAGAAAGGAAAAGTCGTGAACAGTAAGTTTACTGCATACAATTATTAGGGAGCACTACGCTGGAAACGTAAGGTCGCAGGTTCGAGTCCTGTTTAAATTGCAGTGCATCACATTTTTTTTTATCATTTACCTTTTTGTCAATATTAATAAAAATAAAAACGTGGTATCGATAAAAAGATCCTAAAAGAACGTTGTATACAATTGGTTTCAGATTCACGAAATAATATAAAGATTGAAATCAAAAAAGTCTACTTAGGCTTTTGCTTTAATGACGTACGGCAGAAATAAAACTAACTGAAGAAACTGTACTTTTTTTAAATACTTGTTGAGAGTAAAAATACTAGATATTTGATAAGAATATATTTTAGTATTGAACAATCATCGGTCGTATCAAGAATCAGCGATGCTACGCTGCCATTACGCGGCAATCTGCCTGTCA